>CM038147.1:304991722-306450558 GCA_021437245.1 Aegilops speltoides | reverse complement strand
TAGTTGCTTGAACAGACAAGTATCCGGGTAGATATGTTATATTAAATTTTGATCATAAGAAACATCTTCGAGAGAGAATAGTTCTGTTAAGGGTTCCTTTCCCTGGGTAAGCATGCATTAATGTGCATGTCCAAACTGTGTTTGAAAAAACCACAGCATACATAACATCTGGGGGTTCATAATGTGACAAGTAAAAGACATCTTTAGTCCACGGACTGAATATTCCCTTAAGAACGCTAGCTTTCGGCTTCACACAGTCTGAGTACACATCCGGATGACCTGGCAGTAACAATCGCAGAGGTGCTCCCTTTATGCCCTAATCGAACTAACGGGAATGTAGGGCATAAGCACAGGAGCCAGGCAACCCAGCTTGGCCAAAACTTAAGTCATATCGATGCATATAATGGCGAAGAAAAGGTACATACGTGGAAAAGATGCATATGTGGTGAGCTTGATGCTCGGAAAATAATAATAATAATAAGCTTTTGTACAAGAAGCCCCCAAGTATAATTGACATACATATTAAGAATTGTATGCGTCAAAGGTGCACGGTTTAGCCGCACAAAAGCTTTATGGCTTAAAATGGAAAATGTGAAAAGAGAGGAAAATAAATACTGTAAACGAAAAAAGGGTAAAGGAGACGAATGAAGAGTCCGGCGCTAGGCATAGAATCTTCAGTGTCTGGCCGTGTTCCACGGATTCGGCTCTAGGCGATTGTTTGACGCATCACACAGGCGGTACGCTCCTCTGGTGAGTACTTCGTCAATGATGAAGGGACCTTCCAACTTGGGCTTGAGTTTGTCCTTTTTCTTCTCCGGCAAGCGTAGAACGAGTTCGCCAACATTGTAAGTCTTGGTCCGTACTTCTCTGCTTTGATATCTGCGGGCCTGTTGTTGAAAGAATGCGGAACGGGCTTTTGCGACATCGTGCTCCTCTTCCAGGGCATCTAAGTTGTCCTGTCGATCAAGCTCGGCCTCTCTCTCTTCATACATGCGCACTCGAGGTGAGTCATGAATAATGTCGCAGGGCAACATGGCCTCTGTGCCGTACACCATGAAGAAAGGTGTATATCCGGTATAATGATTGGGCGTGGTCCGCAGCCCCAAGAGTACGGAGTCGAGCTCCTCCACCCAATGCTTATCTAATTCTTTCAGATACCGCACTAATCTGGGTTTGATGCCGCTCATAATAATACCATTGGCTCGTTCGACTTGACCATTGGTTTGTGGGTGGTAGACGGAGGCGTAGTCGAGCTTGATGCCCTGATTAGCACAGCAGGATTTCACCTCATCGGCTATGAAATTTGAGCCGTTATCGGTGATGATGCTGTGTGGAACACCATAACGGTGCACAACACCAGATATGAAGTCTATCACTGGCCCGGCTTCGGCTGTGTTAACTGGTTTGGCCTCTATCCACTAAGTGAATTTATCCACCATGAACAACATATATTTTTTCTTATGGCTTCCTCCTTTAAGGGGTCCGACCATATCAAGCCCCCAAACCGCAAAAGGCCAAGTGATGGGGATTGTTTGTAGAGCGGTGGGTGGCATATGGCTTTGGTTGGCGAAAAGCTGGCATCCGACGCAATGTTGGACAAGGTCCTGCGCGTTTGCTCGGGCCGTTGGCCAATAGAAACCTGTATGGAAGGCCTTGCCTACAAGTGCCCGAGCCGCGGCGTGGTGACCGCCGAGACCGGCATGAATTTCAGCCTAGAGTTATCGCCCTTCTTCCTCGGAGATACATCTTTGAAGTACTCCGGTAGCGCTTTTCTTATAGAGTTCTCCCTCGTGAACCTTGTAGGCTTTAGAGCGTCGCACAATGCGGCGTGCCTCATTATGATCCTCTATAAGCTCTCGCCTATTAAGGTAGGCCAAGAAGGGTTCGGTCCATGGGGCGATGACTTCCATGATGAGGTGGGCCGACGGTGTAATTTTGGTGGCTGAGCCCCCGATGATGTCAGTGTGTTCAGAATCTGGGGTTGTCTTTGGATCCAGATTGGTGTTGCCGCTCTCCCCTTGCTGAGGGAGTCCATGATTAGGGGGTCCTCAGACAGCCGGACTATATACTGTGGCCGGACTGTTGGACTGTGAAGATACAAGATTGAAGACTTCGTCCCGTGTCCGGGTGGGACTCTCTTTGCTTGGAAGGCAAGCTTGGCAATTCGGATATGTAGATCTCCTTCTCTGTAACTGACTCTGTGTAACCCTATCCCCCTCCGGTGTCTATATAAACCGGAAGGTTTAGTCCGTAGGACAACAACAATCATAATCATAGGCTAGCTTCTAGGGTCTAGCCTCTACGATCTCGTGGTAGATCTACTCTTGTAATACTCATATCATCAAGATCAATCAAGCAGGAAGTAGGGTATTACCTCCATCGAGAGGGCCTGAACCTGGCTAAACATTGTGTCCCCCGCCTCCTATTACCATTAGCCTTAGACGCACAGTTCGGGACCCCCTACCCGAGATCCGCCGGTTTTGACACCGATATTGGTGCTTTCATTGAGACTTCCACTGTGTCGTCGCGGTAAGGCTTGATGGCTCCTTCAATCATCTTCAACGTTGCGATCCAGGGTGAGGTTTTCCTCCCCGGACAAATCCTCGTATTTGGCGGCTTCGTACTGTGGGCCAATTCGCTTGGCCATCTGGAGCAGATCGATAGCTACGCCCCTGGCCATCAGGTCAGGCTTGGAAGCTTGAACTACACCGCCGACATCCGCGGAGACTTGATATTTGACGGATTTGAGCCCATGTCAGGTGCGCCGAATAGTCACGATGAGCATGACTTAGATCTGCCATCGGACGCTCCTCGGGAGATCACACCTGCGGCTGCCCCGACCCTTAATCTGGAGCAGATCGTGCCATCCGAGGACGGGGGGATGGACCCCGCCACGGAGGTCGCACACTCATCGGCGATTGAGCCGAACATAGACCTCGCCTTCGATGAGGCCTGTGTCATCGGACCCTCGGACTCGTCTCTGGCCATAGGCTCCGAACCACGCACGTCCATGCCCATCGAATCTGATTGGGCACCAATCATGGAGTTTACCTCCGCTGATATCTTTCAGCACTCACCTTTGGGCGACGTACTAAATTCACTAAAATCTCTCTCCCTGTCGAGATACTCTTGGCCGAACTAAGTCCGGCTGGAGTGGGGAGCGGACGACGAAGAAATTCGTTCCCCACCCACCACCCACTTAATAGCCACTGTCGATGACTTAACCTACATGCTTGACTTCGACTCCGAAGACATTGACGGTATGGACGACGATGCAGGAGAGGAACAGTATCCACCGCCCACGGGGCGCTGGACAGCCACTTCATCATATGACATATATATGGTAGACACGCCCAGAGAAGGCGATGGCAAGGATGCAACAGAGGATAAGCCCCTCGAGAAGCAACCAAAGCGACGATGTAGGCGCCGCTCTAAATCCCGCCACACTAAAAACAGCGATAACAGTGCAAGAAAGAATAATACCCATCAACCTGTCTCCGGAGAGGAGAACAGTCCGGATGATGATGCACTCATTATCCCGAAAAAACACCTGGAACAAGAGAACCTCCATAGAAGGCTTATCGCCACAGCGAGAAGCTTGAAGACGCAGAAGCAAAGGCTTAAGGCCGCACAGGATACGCTCAACCGCAGATGGAACAAAGTGTTTGACACTAAATAAAAATATGGGGCGATCGCCACACAAAGAGCTACCCAAAGCGCGAGCTACTGCCCGAATTCGATGACGAGGCCATAGAGCCCATTCCGCCGAAAAATAATACGGCTGATCCACTGGATCGACCACCCCGTGGCCGCGATAGGGCGGCTAATGATGCCGCACACAAGTCAGCACACAATTTATGTGAGCTCCTGGACAAAATAGCCGGTATGGCCAGGTCCATCTAAGGATCTAGGAAGCATGCTACGGTGCAGGATCACAGCCACCAAAACGATCATATTTATAGAATACCAGCTCAGAATCAACACCGAACACAACAACCGTCCACAGCATGCCATGACATATCAAAATACACGGGTGCCGCACACCCCCTGTGCTTCACCGATGAGGTACTGGATCATGAATTTCAAGAGGGATTTAAACCCGTGAATATAGAAGCATACGACGGAACGATAGACCCTTGTGTCTGGATTGAGGACTTTATCCTTCACATCCACATGGCTCGCGGAGATGATCTCCACGCCATTAAATACCTGCCCCTCAAGTTGAAAGAACCAGCTCGGCATTGGTTGAAAAGCCTCACTGAAAACTCAATTGGAAGTTGGGAGGAACTTGAGGATGCTTTCAGGGCCAATTTTTGAGGGACTTATGTCCAACCTCCGGATGCAGACGATTTAAGTCACATAATCCAACAACCCGGAGAGTCAGCCTGCAAGCTTTGGAATAGATTTCTCACTACGAAGAATCAAATCATCGACTGCCCGAATGCCGAAGCCTTAGCGGCTTTCAAGCACACTATCCAAGACAAATGGCTCGCTAGACACCTCGTCGAAGAAAAGTTGAGGACAATGGTAGCCTAACAAGCCTTATGACCCGCTTTTGCGCAGGGGAGGACAGCTGGTTGGCCTGCAGCAACACCAGTGACCCAGGCACATCTGAAGTCAGGGATGGCAACGGGAAGCCGCGACGCAATAAAAACAAGCGTCGAAATAATGAAGACAATCCATACAACATGGTGGTCAATGCCAGATTCAGGGGCTCTCGACCCGATTAACGGAAAAAGCCATTTAAAGGCAGCAGAGATGGACAATCCAGCCTAAACAAGATTCTAGACAGACTATGTCAGATTCATGGCACCCCCGAAAAACCTGCAAATCACACCAACAGAGAATGCTGGGTCTTCAGGCAGGCCGGCAAACTAAACACCGAATACAAAGGGAGGGAGATGCCAAGTGAAGACGAGGATGAGCCTCACCAGCCGAACACTGGGGGACAGAAAAAAAATTCCACCAGAAGTCAAAACAGTGAACATGATTTACGCAACTCACAAACCAAAGAGGAGGGGCAAACGCGCACTCCGAGACGTATACGCTATGGAGCCCGTCGCCCCCAAGTTCAACCCTTGGTCGGCCTGCCCGATCACTTTCGATCGCAAGGATCATCTGACTAGTATCCGGCACGGAGGATCGGCTGCCTTGTTGCTCGACCCAATAATTGACGGATACCATCTCACCCTCGTCCTCATGGATGGCGGCAGTAGTCTTAATCTGATATATCAGGACATTGTCCGCAAGATGGGGATAGACCCATCAAGAATCAGCCAAAGCAGTACTACCTTTAAAGGAGTAATACCAGGCGTCGAGGCCCGCTACACGGGCTCTCTAGAACTAGAGGTTGTATTCGGTTCTCCCGACAACTTCTGAAGCGAAGAATTAATCTTCGACATCGCTCCATTCTGAAGCGGCTATCATGCACTACTCGGAAGAACGGCCTTCGCTTGTTTCAATGCAGTACCGCACTACGCTTATCTTAAACTTAAGATGCCCGGTCCATGTGGCGTCATTATAGTTAGCGGAAATATAGAGTGTTCCTTACATGCGGAAGAATATGTGGCGGCTCTAGCAGCCGAACACTGAACGACCTCTCCAACCAGAATAAATGATCGGTCAATAAGACCGCGGACACGGTTAGACGAGTTCAGCGCACCACTAGTTGTAGCAGCCCAGATAAACCTGAGCTCGGGTCGATGAATAGACCCCCATAGGTGGGGCTAGGGGTTGCCCGCATGTAAAAAGGCCCATAGTTCGTCTCGACCCTATTAATACAATAATAGATTGCATTTTCATAATTTATTAAGAATAACCAACTTTTTGCATCAAGTCTCTCACCTGGGTTTTTCCTTTTTATAGATAATCATCATGCTACATCCTTCCAGGATACGGCACAATGGAGACAAAGGCGCAGACGTGCAGCAGGGCCCCGCTCAAAGGTTTCTTTTTAGATTAAGACCCTGCGTAAACCTTTTTAAATGTCTCTTGTTGCCTCACACCCTTCGGGCACTCAACACAACCGAGAGGGATGCTGGCGTCATTGGCATTTCGCCACGCTAGACTAATGCATGTATCTGGAAATTCAGGGCTCATTACCGAGGGTGTTACTCAGCCCAGTATATGTTGTAAAAGTCCAAATACCTTAGGGAGTGTTCGGCGTCGCGAGTTTGGCCTTATATGCATCAGCTCCGAATCATGTCTTTGGCCAATAGTTGGGTTTGCCCGGCTCCCGTGTTTTGCTACCTTACGTTCCGCTCTATCGGCTAAGGCGGCACCAGGAGAACTACTGTGATTGTGCCCTGGTTCATCTGGATGAGCACCTCAGTAGAGAAAGCTGAAAACTGACTGTCATGATACAGCGAGAGACTGGTCAACCACTCGATGACTCAGCGGAATCTTCGTGATTCCTCCGCATTAACAAAGGACCGGTTTCCTGGTCATGTACGAACACGCACCGTATTCGGATGAACGCGGAAGTACCAGGGGCTATATAGTAGCCCCACCGTCAAACTCCTATGGCTAAGTGAAAGTGTTAAAGCTATATAGTCCGATTGCCTTCTTCGCCACGCTGTCACCTCCTTAATGGACCAAGACGTTGGATCATGTGTGATTACGCGCTTTACCGAACACCCCCGCATTATATGTGTGGGGGCTGAAGCCGACGACTGCAAACTTTCAGGTTAAACATACATACATAAACGGCCGCACAGGACGCACTATAATACTTTCAGGCAAAAGTATAAACACAACCCTTATAATGAAAATAGCATGAGCACCCTTTCCACCTCATGATCTTTCTAATCTTTGAAAAACTCAGTCGCATGAGCAGCACTCTTTGCCAAGTCCGCATACGCGTTTGTAGCACTCCATAGCTAATCCATAGGGGCATACTTCGGATCTCCGAACTTCATCCGCAACAAAAAGAGCCTCCCAGCCATGATATCTCTAGCTTCACGAAGCTCCTCCCTTGCCGCTCTAAATTCAGAACGAGTTCCCTTGGTTGTTTCCAAGGCCTTCTTTAGGTCAGCCGCTTTCGCTTGGCTTTCCTTTTCAAGGAGCTCACATCGGTCGGCGACATCTTTCAGCTCAACAGCCATCTTGGCTATTTTATCTTCGCTCTGACGATGAGCAGCCTGTTCGGCTCTTAACTCTTAGGCCGCCTTTAGGGTGGCCGCATCACTTATCCTGGCTTGTTCCCTTGCTCGGGCAAGTTCCGCCTGAAGGGTCTCCACGGCAGTAGCTCCACCTGTAGTCACAGCATATTATAGATACTAGCATCATGCTCCTCTTAATATTTGCTGACCACCCAAAAATACATACCCAGTGCCTCGTGAAGCCGCTTGTTCACAAGCGCGATGTCAGCATCTGCCACGTCAAGCTGCCGCCTCAGTTCGGCAATATCAGCAGTCCGGCCAACCGGCGGACCCTCAGCCGCCTTCACATAAAAGCAGCACGATCATTACCTAGGACTATGATCCTCTGTTTGCCACCTCTGGATGGCAACCAGAGTCTCAGGGGCTACTATCTATACAGAGCACACCTAGCGTGTGCGGTACCGTCAGAAATACACATATATTACTTGGCGTACCTCAAAGCCTCTTAGCAGGATTGTAAAAGCTTCATTCAACCCGCTTTTGGCTGATGAAATCCTCTCAACCACCGTACCAATTAAGGTACGATGCGCCTCTGAAATAGCCGCTTGCTCCAGAAGACCCATCAGTGTGTCCGGTTGTGCACCGGACAGTCCCGAACTCTTTATGTTGCTGTCCTTTGGAGCCGAATACTTCGGACCACGGGCGGCCGAAGAGTTAACTTCTGACCTTTGCGGATTAGGAGAAATCCTCCGTGACGACATCTCAGGGTCGTCCTCCCCATGAGGCGAGGAGGCAGGAGGAGGAGTTTCTCTCTCCATCATCTCCAAAAGAAGATCCCCCGAAGACGAACTCTGCCGAGAAGGGCTATGAGCCGGACTGCAAGATATATGTCTCTGTTATTGTTCTCAGAGACAAAAACAGGATATATTTACCAAAGTACTTTTGTTCACTTACAGCTCGGTTGAGGGCTGGCCCCCTCGCGGGGGCTGTGCGGTAAGGACGCCCTCTGGGTCGGGGCCCCCTGGCGAAGGTTTCTTCCCTCATTTGGAAAACTCCATTTCCAAGTCTTCAGAGGCGGCCCTTTTCTTCCCGTCAGGAGAGGGGACTCTAGATTAACCTCCCCGATTACCCTCCTTCGCGGAGGCACTTACTCCCCTTGTTTGGATGTGTAAGGTATGAAGCCCGCCTTTGGCTTCTCTATTCCTCCCTTCTTCTTCTCCTGATGGCACCTGATAGGGCGTGTGCTCGAGCATCCTGGTTAGTACAGGATTCGGCGAGCCTTCGGGAAGGGGGGCCGAACACCTGATCCTCTCCGCCTTTCTTATCCAGTCCTGGCCGAGAGCAAATTTTCAGAATGATGTTGTGACAAATAAAAAGATAGCATGTTCGATCGCAGAATTACTTACTTGAGTATCTAGATGGTTGCAGTTGAGACCCGCATCCTCTGTGGTGTCTGGACACTTTATTCGTGATCCGAAGAACAATCCATACATCTCTTCAAGCGTCATGCCGAAGAATTGTTGAACAGTTCGCGGTCCTTCCGGGTTGAACTCCCACAAACGGAGACATCGACATTGACATGGCAGGACCCGGTGAACTAGCATAACTTGCATTACCTTGATAAGACTGACATCCCTCTAGAGGAGATCTTGGATGCGGCTTTGCAATCTCAGCACGTCATTAACTGGCCCCCAATGTTGATCCATGACGCCAGTTGGGGCGGAGGGCCCGAACTGAAGGCAGTGCGGCTGCCCGCTTTGTACCTTGGGGAGCTGTGATATAAAACCACTCCCGTTGCCATAAGCCAGACACCTCCGGGAAGGAACCCTTTGGCCATAGGGCATCGGCGCCTTTGCTTACTGTAGCACCTCTACACTCTGCATATCGCCCATCGATCATCTTTGGCTTCACATTGAAGGTCTTGAGCCATAAGCCGAAGTGTGGGGTGATGCAGAGGAAGGCCTCACACACGACGATAAAAGACGAGATGTGAAGGATGGAATCCAAAGCTAGATCATGGAAATCTAGCCCGTAATAGAACATGAGCCCTCTAACAAAGTGATCAAGACTAAAGCCTAGCCCTTGGAGGAAGTGGGAAACAAATACGACACTCTCGTTAGGTTCGGGAGTGGGGATGACCTGCCCTTGAGCATGCAGCCTGTGCAGGATTTCGGCGGTCAGATACCTGGCCTCCCTAAGCATCTTGATGTCCTCCTGTGTGATAGAGGAGGCTATCCACCAACCTTGAAGGTTGGATCCGGACATGGTTGAAAGTTCGAAGCGCTTAGCCTAAGCCTTGGGCGTTGGTACTCGAGGTGGGGGAAGGGAAGGATCGAGCATGGGAAGAAAAGGACAGGCCTTGGCCCCTTTATAAAGGGGGTGAATATCAAGCATCCTCCGCGTGGCCGTTTGGAACTTGCCTAAAATCGAGGAGTCATACTAACGAGAACGGTTGGGTTACCCACGCCCGTATTGATGAGAATCTCGTGATAAGGGGAACACGATCTCCGCTTCGACAAGACGTGCCAATAAAACCGCCTCGCAACATGTGCAGTGGCAGGCTGGGAAAAACTGTTTGTAATGACTGGGCCGCGGCATGATGTCACGCCATGAAAAGTTGTTAGCAGATTAGATTTATGGAATATTATAATCTCTACAGTGGTATGTGGAATTTGTTTTGCAGAGCCGGACATGATCCTTGTGTTCAAAATCTTCTATGGAGTATTCGGAGAAGGAACCCGCCTTGCAATGCCGAAGACAATCTGCATGCTGGACCCGTCGTCATTGAAGCCTGGTTCAGGGGCTACTGAGGGAGTCCAGGATTAGGGGGTCCTCAGACAGACGGACTATATACTATGGCCGGACTGTTGGACTGTGAAGATACAATATTGAAGACTTCGTCCCGTGTCCGGGTGGGACTCTCCTTTGCGTGGAAGGCAAGCTTGGCAATTCCGATATGTAGATCTCCTTCTCTGTAACCGACTCTGTGTAACCCTAGCCCCCTTCGGTGTCTATATAGACCAGAGGGTTTAGTCCATAGGACAACAACAATCATAATCATAGGCTAGCTTCTAGGGTTTAGCCTCTACGATCTTGTGGTAGATCAACTCTTGTAGTACTCATATCATCAAGATCAATCAAGCAGGAAGTATGGTATTACCTCCATTGAGAGGGCCCCAACCTGGGTAAACATTGTGTCGCCCGCCTCCTATTACCATTAGCCTTAGACGCATAGTTCGGGACCCCCTACCCGAGATCCGCCGGTTTTGACACCGACACTTGCCACACCACAGATGGCTTGAAAAGCCTTTCCAGAAAGATGTTAGGTGAGACGGGGACGCGCTTAGCGCCGATTCGGGCAAGGACATCCGCTGCTTGATTACTTTCTCGAGCCATATGGTGAAACTCGAGCCCCTCGAACCGAGCCGACATTTTCAGAATGGCGTTGCGGTAAGCCACCATCTTCGGATCTTTGGTAACAAAATCTCCATTTATTTGTGATATTGCGAGGTTTGAATCCCCGCGCACTTCCAAGCGTTGTATGCCCATGGAGACGGCCATCCAAAGACCATGCAATAAGGCTTCGTATTCGGCTGCATTGTTGGAGTCTGTGAATAATATTTGTAGGACGTACTGAACAATATCTCCAGTAGGGGATGTTAGGACAACGCCTGCCCCTAGGCCTGCCAGCATTTTGGAGCCGTCGAAGTGCATGATCCAGTTGGAATATGTGTCGTACTCTTTAGGGAGTTTGGCCTCTGTCCATTCGATGAAGAAGTCGGCCAGTACTTGTGATTGCATGGCCCGCCGCGGTTTGTATGTAATGTCGAATGGGAGGAGCTCAATGGCCCACTTGGCAATCCGGCCCGTGGCGTCGTGGTTATTTATTATGTCATTGAGTAGTACCTTGGAGGCCACCGGTATGGAGCATTCTTGAAAGTATTGCCGTAGCTTCCGGGACACCATGAAGACCGCGTATGCTATTTTTTGGTACTGTGGGTACCGGGATTTACATGGTGTGATGACAGTAGATACGTAGTATACCAGCTTTTGAAGCTGGAATTTGTGACCGTCCACCTCTCGTTCGACGACAAGCACTGCACTCACAACTTGTTGTGTGGCCGATATGTATAATAACATGGGTTCGCTGACGTTTGGCGCGGCCAGGATTGGTGCGTCTGTCCACTCGAAGTGATCGGTGCCTCAGAGAAGGCGATAGAGTGGCAATGCCTTTTCTCCTAGTCTGGATATAAAGCGGCTTAAAGCTGCCACACATCCGGATAAATTTTGGACTTGTTTAAGGTCTGTTGGCATATCCAATTGTGAAAAAGCTCGGATTTTAGCTGGGTTTGCCTCAATTCCTCTATTGGAAACGATGAAGCCCAGAAGCTTTCAAGCGGGAATGCCAAAAACACACTTTTCCGGATTGAGCTTGATGTCATATGTTCAGAGGTTGTCGAATGTGAAATGCAGATCATCTATTAAGGACTCGACGTGCCTAGTTTTGATGACTACGTCATGCACATATGGTTCAACTGTCTTGCCTATTTGTTTCTCCAGGCATGTTTGAATCATGCGTTGATAGGTGGCACCGGCCTTTTTGAGCCCGAAAGGCATAGTGTTGAAGCAGAAAAGCCTGTATGGGATGATAAATGTTGTTGCGGCCTGATCGGACTCCTTCATCTTGATTTGATGGTATCCGGAGTATGCATCGAGGAAACACAGTGAGTCGTGTCCTACGGTAGCATCGATGATCGATGCGGGGGAGGGGAAAGGTATCCTTAGGGCAGGCCTTGTTAAGGTCTTTGAAATCGACACATAGGTGCTAGGATTTATCCTTCTTTGGTACCACTACCAGGTTTGCTAGCCAGTCCGGGTGTTTTATCTCTCTGATGAATCCAGCCTCGAGTAACTTGGATAGCTCCTCTCCCATGGCTTGTCATTTAGGTTCGGAGAAGCGCCGTAATGTTTGCTTGACCGGCTTATATCCCTTCAGTATGTTTAGGCTGTGTTCGGCCAGCCTGCATGGGATCCCTAGCATATCAAAAGGGTGCGAGGCGAATATGTTCCAGTTTTTGCATAGGAACGCCCGCAGTGCGGCATCGACCATGGGGTCCAGCTCTACCCCGATGGATGCTGTCTTTGTGGAGTCCGTTGGGTAAACTTGGAATTTGACTATTTCGTCTGCTAGTTCAAAGGAGGTGGATTTGGATCGCTTATCGAGTATCACATCATCCCTATCCACCGTGGAGCGCAACATGGTTAATTCTTCGGCCGCGAGGGCTTCAGACAATGCCTCGAGGGCCAAGGCGGCGGTTTTGTTTTTGGCGCAGAGTGCTATGTCCAGATCACTGGCAAGAGTGATGACTCCATTAGGCCCGGGCATCTTGAGCTTCATGTACCCATAGTGGGGTATAGCTTGGAAGCTTGCAAATGCATCTCGCCCTAACAAGGCATGATATCCACTGTTGAAAGTGGCCACTTGGAAGGTTATCTCTTCGGACCGATAATTCTCCGGCATACCGAATACCACATCGAGTGTGATTTTTCCCGCACATCGCGCCTCCCGACTGGGAATAATTCCTTGGAAGGTCATGCTACTTTGCTCAATGCAGCTCCTGTGTATTTCCATCTTGTTGAGAGTTTCCTCGTAAATGAGGTTTAGTCCGCCACCGCCGTCCATAAGCACTTTGGTAAGCCGAAAGCCGTACACAATTGGACTGAGGACCAATGTGGCTGGTGCCCGGACTGTTTTGAATTTTGGTTCATCACTCGCACTGAAAGTTATGGCCGTGTCGTTCCATTGGTTTATCGCTGCAACTTGGCAGACTTTGGCGAGGCCGCGGAGTGCCCATTTGCTCCTATTGTTTGAGGAGAAAGTCTCAAAGACTGTCAGTACTGTAGGGTTGTTGTCCTCCGTGGGATGTTGCTCTGCGGTATTTTTGGTGAGGAGATCCTCGCCGCTCTTGGCCACATGTCGGAGTATCCAACATGCTCTAAGGCTGTGGGTTGGTACGGTCTCTGGTGTTGTGTGTATCTTGCATGGCCTATCGAGCCATTCATCCAGAACGGTTCCGCGCCCCGTAATGGGATTTTATTATTTTCTTATTGGATCAGGCGACCGACGAGGGTGCATCCTTTTTGTTCGGACGAGGGGTTTAGTGGAAACCGGTGGCTCCCAAGAGCCCTCCTGAGTTTTCCAAGAGCTTTCCATTGCACAATACTTTTGTACTATTATTGCCAAGACAACGAAGTGTGATACGTGACGGCGGTTGATTGCATTGAGGATTCCCTCGTCCGTGCAATTTTTGTAGAATAATGAGATTGCGTCTTCATCGCGGCAGTCTTTGATCTTGTCCTTGACAAGGAGGAATCTGGCCCAAAAGTGATGGACCGTTTCCTGGGATTGCCATCTGATGTGGGTAAGATCGCTTGTATCTGGGTGGGTGGGTGGATTTAAGTCCAAACCCTGACCCAATCTAGGATCCGGAGTTTGAGCAATTTCCGAGCTTAACAGTCCGGACTCTGGGATATCAACCAATTTTTCAGGGCCATGGTCCGACTCTAGGTTCGGAATACGGGGCATGTCTTCCCGGGGGCGGGTATCCGGCTCTGTGAGCTCGGAAATCCGTACATAGTTCATCCTCAATATAGAGGAAAAGTCGCCGCGTTGCTCCTCCACTACCGCTATCTGATGGTGATCGACGGAGATTTAATTTCTTTCTAATCGGGTTTAAGCCCGATCCGATCGTAGTTCATAGCGACTCCCAAGGCAGTGATGTGATCCAGGAGTTCGTTTAAAGACGACAACTCCGTCGGATCCTTCTGTTCAGAGTATTCCGAGCTGACGCGGAGGCGACTTTTGATGACCGGAGAAGTCATCATCGGCCCGACGGCCGAACAGGCGGTCATAGTGAAGCCGCCCAGCCGGGGGGTTTGGCCTGAGACCAGGGCTCCCCCAGAGGTGATGTTGTACTTGATAACAAGACGGGCCATCAAGCCTATCTTCGACGTCGCTCAGTGGAACTCTCAATGAAAGCACCAATGTTGGTGTCAAAACAGGCGGATCTCGGGTAGGGGGTCCCGAGCTGTGCGTCTAAGGATAATGGTAATAGGAGGCGGGGGAAACAATGTTTACCAAGGTTCGGGCCCTCTCTATGGAGGTAATACCCTACTTCCTGCTTGATTGATCTTGATGAATATGAGTATTACTAGAGTTGATCTACCACGAAATCGTAATGGCTAAACCCTAGAAGCCTAGCCTATGAGATTATGATCGTTGTTCTATGGACTAAACCCTCCGGTTTATATAGACATCGCAGGGGGGCAGGGTTACCAAAGTTGGTTACAGAGAAAGGAATCTACATATCCGAATCGCCAAGCTTGGCTTCCACGCAAAGGAGAGTCCCATCCGGACACAGGAAGAAGTCTTCTATCTTGTATCTTCATAGTACAACAGTCCGGCCCACGTATATAATCCGGCTGTCAGAGGACCCCTTAATCCAGGACTCCCTCAGCAGGCCCACCGGGCCCAGCCGCGGCCCTCCCGGCCCGGTTTGTTGCCTCCAACCGCCCAGCTCCCGCGCCCGACCCAGGAGCCCCTCCGCCACCGCCTCCTCCCCGGTCGCTGCCGACCGCCGTTCTTCGTCAGCGCCCGCAAGACTGCCTCGGCCGGCCGCCGCCTTTCCCCATCGGCGGCGCCCAGCCCACCGCCTCCTCGCCGGAGCTTGTCGGCCTCCTCGCCATGAAGCCTCGCGCCGCGCCCGCCAAGAGCCCACTCCGCCTGCATCCGTCGTCCCGAACGGATCCAGCCGCCGCCTGCCTCGGCCCCGCCGCCGGGATCCCGAGCCGCCGCCGCCGGACCCGTCCCCGTCCGGATCTAGTCAGGTGGACCAGATCCACTGAAAGCCGATCCAAATGCCTCCCTGCCGTCCCAGATCTCCCCGTCCTGGAATCCCTCCGTGCCGATTCTGCGAGGTCGAAATTTTCTCCAAGTCCCTGAAAAACTTCATATTATGTGTGCATCTTTACCATAGCATAACTTCATGCATAGTGCTCTGTTTTGAGTGCATGATATATCAAAATGTTCATCTCCTTATGCTCTACGTGATGTTGTAGTTTGCGTTCATCTTCCTATCCATCTTAACACCTTAATCTTCGTTGCAAAACTGCTAAGTGATATAAACTGCTGAAATTTGTTCTCTGTTAACATCTTGTATGCATCTTGTGAGTGTTATAACTTTACCCCTGTTGATCTTATGATGATGATCTTGATATGCGGATGTTTTGCTCTTCATGCTCTACATGTTGGTATGCTTTGCATTCATGTTAGGGTGCATCTTGATTTCTTAATCTCTATTGCAAAAGTGCATGATGTTGTTAACTGCTATAACTTGCTGATTTGACATTTTTGTTGCATTTTGTGTGTGCATCCTATGAGCATCATGTCTACATGTTTGATGTAGGGCGGAACCCTAGGTGGACGATCTTTCACGTTTGGAGTGGGATCCCTCGAAGAACACGAAGAACGCGGGGAACAACGGAGAGAAATCACAAGGGGAAACACTCAAGAACAAGTCTAATCACACATCCACTAGACAATCAAACACAAAAGATCACAAGGTACATGAACAACAAAGGGAAAGATACAAGGTAAGGTTCATCTCCAAGAGGAGGTCTTGATGATATCCTAGATGGATTTTCCCACAAGGGGGTCTTGATGATATCCCATGGGATCTTCTCCTAGATGGAGGTCTTGGCCTCCAATGGAGTGGTAGTCTCTCTCTCTCAAGAGTAGAGGTAGGAGCAAAGCTCACCTAAGAATGAGCTATCATATTTGCTAACCCTAGTAAAGAGCTAAGGGACAAGTATATATAGTCCGAGGGGTAAGTTGGGGGATACATGGGGTGATACCCCTCTCACTGCCCATAGGCAGGGCGGTTGTACCGGATGTGTGAGCGGTTGTACCGCTAGGAGCTCAGGTACCGGTTTCTGGAGGTGCTCGTGAAGGTAGGGAGTGGTTGTACCAGTGGTAGGGCCGGTTGTACCGGTCTAGTCGCAGCTGGGGGGAGAACCGGTGCTGTACCAGTCTTGCACCGCTCGAATACAGAAACTGGGCCGGTAGTTGGGCGGTAGTCGAGCGGTTGTACCGCCGGTGTGCCTTCAGCGGTAGTACCGCCCAGTGTGGTCGGTAGTACCGCTCGTTCCAGACAGGGTGGGTCCTCTTCTTCCTTCTCTTCCATGCCTCACTCGCGGATGGTGTAGTTGTACACTTGTGCTCGCACTCCTCCTCGTCCATGATGTTCCGACAATACCTATGTATGCACACGAGAGGAGTGTCAAGTAGTATACCATCCTTGAAGGGGTCAAGTGAACACGTGTAAAGGAGGAGATTCACCTTTATGTTTGAGAAGTAGAGGTCGCACGTGTCACTTGCCAAACGAACTCTTGACATGGTGATGTCCGTAGGATGCTCCGCATCATCCCCTCCCCCTTGGGAAAGATCCGACCTCGGATCGAAAACCAAATCACCATGGGAAAGAGATGGCGTCGCCGTGTAGGATTGGTCAATAACCAAGTTCTCGTCATCTTGAAGCTCAAAATGGGCACTCTCCCATGTCGCACCATCTTGTGATTCCTTCAAAAGGAGAAAATAGAACAAACAATTGGAAAAACAAATGTGGTTAGCGTTAGTGCAAAACCAAGCATTCAAGAGGTGATTCACCAAACAAGTGTTGTCATCAAGCATAGCGTAGGGTGTGACAAAGGATTGTGACATGGAATGTAAGCATATCAATCGAGCACAAGCAAAAATATCATGGGGACAAGCATGTAAATGTCAGGTAGAGATGCAAATATGTGTGACAAGAGCATAAGCATCCACCTCAAGGTCATAGCAAGCATGCATAAAGCGCTCGACAAATGGTCGATTGTAGGCATAGGAATCATTCACAACACCAAATAAGATGAGATGTCTAAACACATGGTTCAAGTGCAAGACAATCCAAGCATAATGTGCATAGGGTGTAGTGAATATAGTGTGGCACTCAACACAATATAAAGAGCAATTGTTCATCATGTGTGAGGCAATCAAGTGAATCATGTGACAAGCAAATGGACATGACATATGTGAAGAAGTGACATTGTTGCAACCAAACAAATGATAGGAGCAAGTAATCCAAGAATTGGATGCAACACACAAGGCATATATATCATGAAGCAAGGAAATGTGGTTATCCTGGGTGCAAGCAATATCTCAAACATGCGTGCAAATGGTGCAAGAAACACATGAAGTATGATCCACAATATACAAGCTCAAGAAGGATGTCACCTTGAAAGCGTGTCCTTGTGCATTCTTCACAATGCCGAAGTGGTAGGAAATGTGGTGTAGAAGCGAGTCGTCGTAGAATGTATGAGGCTCGCTCTCAAGAGCTCGAATGGTTAACTCACGTGAAGTGGAAGTCGACACAAAGTCCAAGTATCCTACACATGCACAAAACAAAACAAAGAAAGTATGCGCATGGTAGACAAACACATCATCCATCATGATGGTTCTCTGCTCTTGCACATAACCATTAGAAGCACAAGTGCATGAATAGTATGAGGCAACAATAGCTATATTCATGGCACTAGGTATATGGTGAAAAGGGGGAAGACAAGCATGCTTCACAAGGAGTATGTCAAAATCTCCAAATATATGCGAGAATGCTATGGGGATAATCTCATGAACAAGAAGAGAATCATTGTTGCACTCAATACATGGCAAATCATCTAGCACGAGAGAGGCAACACATGGAGATATATGACAAGAAGCAATATGAATCATGTGCAAAGCATATAGATGGTTGTCATCAACCGCATGAAATGAGCAAGTATGAGTCATTGGTGCTGCAACATAAGCAAGCATAGTAATCAAATCGTGCAAACTAGTGGAGCGAAGATGCAACACACTAGAGTAAATCATGGCAATCATGTCATGTGAGCAAATAGGCATAGGTAATGCACATGGCATATCGCAAGAACGAGCAAAAAGCAAGATCATAGTATCATCATAGGAATGGGTCATAAATGGAACATGGCAATAACAAGCAATGTCTCCACCAAGCTTGCAAATACACATACAAATGCTATAGTCAATCAACATGTGTAATGCAAAGCATGGGTCACAAATGCATGGCAAAGGCATAGGAATGAGCATATCATGCAAAGTGAACATGGCAAGATGGGCATATGATATGTAATGAACAATAACCCATAGCCAAGTGAGGGCCATGTAGAAGAAATGCGCGAAGTCTTTGCGCGAAGAGAGCGGTGGGAAAAATGATCCATGAGATCCCAAATCATCGTTGCTCTCGAGAGCTCGTTTTGTCAACTCGTGGGATTGCGAGGTTGACAAGTATTCATGGGTACCTACACAAGAGAGACACAAACAAAAGAAATTGTGCGCGTGGTAAATGTACACATCATTCATCATGATGTGTATGTGCACGTGTGAATTAGCACAAGATAAGCATCGCTCAAAGAAATTTGATGCATGGTATAAGAACATGTCATCCATCATGAAAGAACAGTTATGATGTATGACACGATGGGGATGCAAATTGGGCATACAATTATATGGCACATCAATAGCATTTTCATTCATCGGGAGCATATGGTGCATATATTTATTAGGATCATGCAACGAATGGGATGGATCAAAATTTCCTACAATGCATGAGGAAACTATGGGGGTGTCCTCATGAGCAATATCGGAAACATCACATGGAGAAAATGGACAACATCCAAAACAATGCATATCCGAAGCTAGGTGGGCATGGCATGGCATATGAGATAAATGATGCAAAGGGAGCATATCCATATCATCACAAGAAAAACAAATGCCAATAACCATGGGCTTGTCGTCTATGCCATATGTGCAAATTGGGTTTATTTTAATGGCATATGCATAGTCACTATGAAGAGATTGCAAATAAGACATATGATGGATCTCATGCATAGCATATGACAAGTCAAGCGGATTAGAAAACATGATGTGACCTAAAGAATTGTCACAAGAAATCCTATGTAACATGGCATCACAACTAATAGACTCCACATGAGAATCATCCTACTCATCATAAATGGGCAAATCATCACATGGGGAAATCATACTAGAATGAAGCAAGGTACTAGGTGGATCAACATCATGCAAGCAATCAATGTCAAGAATGTCCACTAGTGGGACTAGAGCATCACCTTCACCTATGTTACCTTTTTCATTCCGCTCAAGTGGTGTAGGTGAGGTGGGAAAGACCAAATGGTGGTCATCATCATCTTGATGGAACCATGTGGGGGGTGCATCATATTCCACCATGGCCATCGTCTTATCCAAAGGGAGGACAAAGTCATCGAGGATCGGCGCGTCATCATAAATGGGACCTAGCACCAAATGAGAAGACACAATAGAGGTAGAGGTCAAGTTGTTAGAAATGAAAATTGTCTCACGAGACCTATCAACTATCTCACTCTCTCTATGTGGTGGTTCACTCACTCCCTCAAAGTAGGTGCACTCAAAGTCACATATGGTGGAGTCACTCATCTCACTTAAGTGGTGGGGGTTGTGGCTCTCCTCACATGGGATTTGTGGCAACACATCATATGTGGGGCTAGTGGTGAAGTCACTCTCACTCTCAATATGGTGGCACAAGTCACTCAAGTCATCATACGTCACCGTGGTCGAAGGGAAAATCCCATGCTCAACCATCTCGTCGTGGTCGCCGTGGATGAAGGCTAAAGATGGCACATCATCACTCTCCTCCATGACCGAAGGGAAAATCCCATGCTCGATCATCTCATCACCGTCACCGTGGATGAAGGCCAAAGATGGCACATTAGCACTCTCGCCTCCTAAGATGGAAGCATCATCCTTGCTCGCCACCATGTCGCTTGCCTCCAAAGCTTGGTCCTTGAGGGTCTCCGTAGTCGTACTCGTCGCCGCACCGTCTTGAAAAAGAGTCGAAGTAGACTCGCCACCATCAATGCCACAAAGAGGGATGGCGGTGAAGTAAAATTTGGGAGCATCGTCTTGGAGCTCGTCAGGCTTGGACATCATGGTGGTACTAGCCTCATGCTTGTCGTAGAGCTTGGTCGCCGCGAAGTGTGCTTGGGGTGGAGAAGCCTTGGCCTTCATGAGTTCTTGTTCCGCCTTGAGAGCACCAATGTTGTAGTCGTCGATGGACTTGTAGTTCTCGAGGAAGATAGTCTTGGAGATGTCATTGTTCAAACCCATCATGAATTGGAACTTCATCGAAATGGGGTCGTCCACGCCGGCTCGTCGTAAGGCAATCTTCATCTCCTTGAAGTACTTGTCGATGGACTTGGATCCTTGGATGGTGTTCTCCAATTGGCGTCGAAGTTGTTCCCTGTAGGTTGGAGGCATGAACTCTCGCTGCAAAGCTCTCTTCGTCTTGGGCCAACTCATGTCGTAGTACTCCGAAGGTGTGTGAAGCCACCAAGTTGAGGCGTAGTCGTAGAAGTTTCTTGTTGCGCACTTCACTTGATCTTCGGGAGGAACTTGACGTAGCTTGAGGTAGTCTTCCATTAAGCACTCCCATTCGAGATACTCCTCGGGTTTGTGAGTCCCTTAGAAGGGAATCACGTGGTCGATGTTGAGGTCATAGTAGCTCGTCGAAGTCGCGGACTTGAGCTTGGGGAGCTTCTCTTTAGCGTAGCGTTGAGGTTCTTGTTGGCGAAGATGTCGTACGTTCGTAGGCGAAGATGCCTTGAAGTCGCTTGGCGAAGATGCCAAGGGAGATGGTGAAGTCGCTAAGCGTTTCTTGGTGTTGAGCTCTTGACCTTCACGTTCTTGTTGGTGATGGTGTCGATGCCGATGTGATCTTGCCGTAGATGGTAGCTCGGAAGCATGTGCTCTTGAGCGTCTTCTCGAAGATGAGGAAGATCGCTTGTAGGACTTGATGAGGGCTTTGATCTCCTCCATTTGAGCTTGCATCTTGGCGTCGGAGTTGTTGTTCATGGCATTGAACTCGTCGTTTTTGTTGTAGACCGATGGTGAAATGCCTTGCCTATCCATCACAAGACTCGAGTAGAGGTGAGTAGGAAATGAGATAAACAATACCAAGTTACCTTTTCCCAAAGTTGAGGATGTATCCCGTTTCACTCAATGTGAGATGAAAGAATAGTGGAATCGGTACCGGACTTGTTCACTCACACCTATCAAGTAAAGCTTATGGTAGAGCTTGGTGAGGATAGTGGCACAAAATTTTTATGCAAAATTTTAGCAAGAGTCAATAATGTTGAAAGAGATTCACAAATTCGCAAGCGAAACAAGTGGACCAATAGCAATATGTGGCACACGGAAACACACACACGGATGGATAAATGGGGTCCTGCAACCAAGGAATGAGCACAAAATGTGGAATCCACGGAAAACGCTCGTGTTGCACAACTCAAGAGAGACGCTAGCACGATTGCTCAATAGGCGGATACGACACTTGTGCACAACTTATAAGATGCAAAATGGATAAACTCTCTATCCCAAGTATGCTATATATGTATGGCTCCTGGTGTTTCTCACACAATGGTCCAAGATGATCAAATATGATACCATATGATATATTTTGATGCTATGGCCATTTCTTACAAGCTCTTTGCTCTCTTTCTTTGCTTAAAAGCTTTATTCTCTCTCTCTTTTTTATATGGCCACAAAGCGAAATGCACAAACCAAGATAGCAATTGTGTATATGCGGGAACAAACTTGAGACACAATGGACGATATGATACCAAGATGATCTGGTATGTATGCAATGGATGGTGTAGATCACTAATGTGCACAAGTAACGTGGCCCGGCAATACTCAAATGGCTAGTCTCGATAGGCAAGTGACGAGAAATGGGCTAGGGGTTAACAATGCAATTGCAAGGGGAATATACAATGGTGTCGTCGAGGTTACCGTCCTTTGGGATGATGAGTGGCGGTGTTCTTGATGTAGATACCAACATGATGGAGACTCGTCCCTAAGTAGCCGAAACACCTTAGGAAACGGAAAAACCGCGAACTCAAAATCTCAAATGACAAATGTCAAATGGTGGTAGCGGAAAGCGGTAGTGGTTTTGCACTAGGCAATGCGGAAGTGGTGGTGGTGGTGGTTGATGAAGAAGCAATTGTCCCTAAGTAGCCGAAACACCTTAGGAGACTCGAATCACTACTCAAGCAACCACTAATGCTAAGGGGAACAAAATGGGTTAGGTTTCGGAAGTCGGTAGTGGCTATGCGGACGATATGGTTGAGGGCCTAGGCAAACTTGCCAAATTTTGGAAAATTTGATGGAGTCAAATGGTTTTGGTAGTGTTTTTGTGGGATGGGGAATGTCAATAGCTTCAAAACGAGCTAAAGAAGGTCAAAAACGGACTTCGGATGATTTAGTTATGGGCAAAACGGTGAAACTTGGAACGCTGAAACTGGGAGGGGCGGTAGTACCGCTCGGATGGGCGGTAGTACCGCTTGTGGTACTCAGCGGTAAAACCACTCGGAGGGCCGGTAGTACCGCTCGTGTCGGGATTTTTCGCAGATCGAATCGGGGAGGGATCTTGGGGCGGAAATGGATGATTTCGGGGGCAAAATTTGATGGATTTCGTGGATGGGATGAGGGGAAACTTGGGGAATGCTAGATCCACTTGAAACCAAGCAAATCCACGGATCATAATCAACAAAACATCATCAAACCAACAAATCACAAAAAAAATTGGGGGGTAGAAAACACATTGATCACGTTAGGACGAAATCATTGCGAGGATCCCACGGTCATCCCCATGTACACTCCGACTACTCTCCAAGCCCCTAGAGGACATATGACGAGACCTCGAATATACACCATTGGACACAAGGTTAACTCGCTCCTCGCCGAACCTTCACTTTCTACATGTGAAACATGGCTACTACCTCATGCATGGATCTTGCATATACTCAGGTACAACCGAGACGACCATGGAGAATCCAAGGACCAAGGCCAAGCATGGAAGAGAAGGAGGAAGAGAACCTGGCCTCTCCAGAACAAGCGGTACTACCGCCCACTCCAAGCGGTACTACCGCTGAGGCCACCCAAGCGGAACAACCGGCCGACTACCGCCCAACAACCGGTCCACCTTCTGTGATCGAGCGGTGCAGGACCGGTACTGCACCGGATGTACCGGTTTCTCCCAAAAGACCGGAACAACCGCCCTGATGACCGGAACAACCGCTGCCCCTTCGGCGTACATCTCCAGAAGCCAGCGCCTGACCTCCCAGCGGTAGTACCGCTTTCCGCGTCCGGTACTTCCGCCCTGCATGAGTTACCAGTGGAACAATCGCCCACATGACCAGTACTACCGGCCTATCTGCACACAGTGTAATGGGCCGAGCCCACGTATCCCTTCGCCCTCACATACTCCTTCGTGGCTCTAGGCTATATATACTCCTCCACCTCCCCCTAGTTAGGGTTACCATTGGTTTAGCTCATATTTGTGTGAGAGCCTTGCTCATCCACTTGGATACTTCTTCTCGGAGTTCACGACCTCTTCGGAGAAGATCCCCCAAGCGGATTCAAGACCCCTTTTTAGGGAAGACCACCAAGACCTCCTCACAGAGAAGAACGGTTCCTTTGTATCCATTCCTTTGTTGATTATGAATCTTGTGCTACCTCATGTGTTCGGTGATCTAGCCCTTATGTGATCGATACTTGTCGATTGAGTGATTCTCTCTCGTTTTCCCCGTGTTTCCCCTTTGTGCTTCCGCGTGTTCTTTGTGATTCCCCGTAGGATCCACTCCAAACGTGAAAGATCGTCACCATAGGGTTCCGCCCTACATCATCTATGGTATCATGAGCCACGTTGATCACGTTTTTGGAGCCCCTACCCCGTGTTTTGTAGCTTTATTTTGTTGTTTTGTTGATTTTGATCCGTGGATTTTCTTGGTTTCAAGTGGATCTATCATTCCCCCAAGTTTCCCCTCTTCCCATCCACGAAATCCATCTAATTTTGCCCCCGAAATCATCCAATTCTACCCCAAAATCGCGCCCCGATTCGATCTGCGAAAAATCTCGACACGAGCGGTACTACCGCCCCTCCGAGCGGTACTACCGCTGAGTACCACAAGCGGTACTACCGCCCGCCCAAGCGGTACTACCGCCCCTCCCTGTTTCAGCGTTCCGAGTTTCACCGTTTTGCCCATAACTAATTCATCCGGACTCCGATTTTGACGTTCTTTAGCTCGTTTTGAAGCTATTGACATCCTCCATCCCAAAAATATACTACCAACACCATTTGACTCCATCAAATTTTCGAAAATTTGGCAAGTTTGCCTAGGCCTTCCACCATATCATCCGCATGGCCACCACCGACTTCCGCAACCTAACCCATTTTGTTCCATATAGCATTAGTGGTTGCTTGAGTAGTGATTCGAGTCTCCTAAGGTGTTTCGGCTACTTAGGGAAAATTGCTTCTTCATCAACCACCACCACCACTTCCGCATTGCCTAGTGCAAAACCACCACCGCTTTCCGCTACCACCATTTGACATTTGTCATTTGAGATTTTGAGTTTGCGGTTTTTCCGTTTCCTAAGGTGTTTCAGCTACTTAGGGACGAGTCTCCATCATCTTGGTATCGACATCAAGAACACCGCCACTCATCATCCCAAAGGACGGTAACCTCGACGACACCATTGTATATTCCCCTTGCAATTGCATCGATAACCATTATCCCATTTTGCATTACTTGCCTATCGAGACTAGCCATTTCAGTATTGCCGGCAACGTGACTTGTGCGCATTAGTGATCATACTCCCCATTACACACCACACCATATCATCTTGGTATCATATCATCCATTGTGTCTCAAGTTTTTTCCCGCATATACACAATTGCTATAATGGTTTGTGCATTTCGCATTGTGGCTATATCAAAAAAAAATGAAAAAAAAGGAGAATAAAGCTTTTAAGCAAAAGAAAGAGAGCAAAGAGCTTGTAAGCAATAGCCATAGCATCAAAATATATAATATGGTATCATTCTTGATCATTTTGGATCATTGTGTGAGAAACATCGGGAACCATACATACATAGCATACTTGGGACAGAAAGTTTATCCATTTTGCATCTTATAGGTTGTGCACAAGTATCGTATCCGCCTATTGAGCAATCATGCTAGCGTCTCTCTTGAGTTGTGCAACACGAGCGTTTTCCATGGATTCCACATTTTGTGCTCATTCCTTGGTTGCACGACCCCATTTATCTATCCGTGTGTGTGTTTCCGTGTGCCATTCTTTGCTATTGGTCCATTTGTTTCACTTGCGAATTTGTGAATCTCTTTCAACATTATTGACTCTTGCTAACATTTTGCATTAAATTTTTGTGCCACTATCCTCACCGAGCTCCTCCATAAGCTTTACTTGTGTAGGTGTGAGAACCGACAAGAATCGGTACCAATAGTGCTATTTCATTGTCCGCATTTGAGTGAACTTGATTCATTGTCAACATCGGTCAAGGTACATTGGTATAAGTTCTTCTCTTTCTCCCACTCATATTTGCTCGAGTCTTGTGATGGATAGGCAAGGGATTTCATCTCCGGTCTATGACAACAACGACGGCGTGAACAACAACATCAACAAAGCATCAATCTTCGATCTACAACGACAAATGCAAGGCGCACAATCAAGATTGCGAGAGCGCATCAAGAACATCTACATAGACATTCGTCACTCCGAAGCAAGGAAAAGGGACTACATCGACAAGAAGCTTTCCGCACATAAAGAGGAGCAAGATGCATGGATGGATGAGATTAGAGCCTTGATCAAGTCTTCTTCCCCTTCGTCATCTTCAAGGCGGTGACATTCAAGACACAAGTCTTCGGAGCGCGAAAGCGATGCAAGTGCAAATCGTCCTCATCCACATCTACATGGCGACCACCATCACATTCGTGATCAACATCGTCATGAAGGGCAAGTCACCTCCAAGCATCATGTGCACGACGACGACGAACGACATCTACTACGAGCTCAAGCACGACAACAACATCATTATCATCAAGATTCTCCACAAGCGCAAGTGCACAAGTCCCAACAAGCCCTACTTCACGCCAAGTCAAAGTTTCAAGAGCACAAAAGAAGACCGCGAGATGACCACCACCAAGACGGTGCTACGGCTACATCAACCACTTAGGCATCTTCACCAAGTGTTCTCAAGGCATCTTCGCCTTTGGACGTACGGCATCTTCGCCTACTTCCCATGAGTTCGCCTACATCGTCATCCTCAACAACAAGGCGACCACCTACAAGCGAGGGTGACACTTCCATCTTCGGAAGCCCCCCAAGGAAGATGGCCGAGCATGGGAAACTCCCTTCAGTCATGGAGACGAGCTACGAGGTGCCACATCATATGGGCCTCCAACACCAAGATGGTGACAAGAAGGTCGAGCAAGGGACATCCCCTTCGACCACGGCGACGAGCGCAAACCTCCTCAACAACATGAAGATGGCGCCCACATTGGACTCGTACTCCGAGTTAAGATACGCGACCGCGCATGGAGACATTTGCACCTACATCTCTCCGACACCCACATATGCCGAGATGCCCCAAGTGCCATGTGAGGAGAGCCACTACCCCATGAGTGACATGAGTGACTCCACCATACGTGGCATTGGGAGCATTTCCTATGAGCGGATGAGTGTGACCACCACTAGCCCCACACATGAGAGCATGCCACACATCCTATGTGAGGTTGAGCGCCATTTGAGTGACTCCACCAACCATATGAGTGAGAGTATCCTTGAGGGAGTGAGTGAGCCACAACATGTAGTGAGTGAGGTAGTTGAGACGGCATGTGAGGCCACTATGATTTCTAACGACTTAACCTCTACTCCTAGTGTGTTTTCTTCTTTGGTGCTAGGTCTCCTACATGACGACATGCCTAACCCCGACGAGCCCATCCCTCCAATGGAAAAATCGATGGCCATGGTGGACGATGATGCACCACCCACATGGTTCCATCAAGATGACGATTACCATGACTTGGTTTTCAACACCTCACCTACAACACATGAGGGACACTCCAAAGGTAACATAGGTGATGGTGCTTCTCTTGTCCCACTAGTGGACTCTCTTACCAATGATTGCTCCCATGATGTTGACCCACCTATTCCCATGCTTCATGCTAGTGAGACTTCTTCATGCCTTGACTTACCTATTTATGCTGAATATGATGATGAGCATGTTGAGTTGCCTAGTTGTGATGCTATGCTCCATAGGATATCATGTCAAAATTCTTTTGGTCACATCATGTTTGGCAATCCATTGAACTTGTCATATGCTATGAGTGAGATCTCCCATATTGCATCATTACAATCTCAACATAGTAACTATGCATGCCCCATTAAAGTCAATCCCATTTGCACTTACGGCATAGATGACGAGATGATGGTCATTGGCTTTTGCTTCTCTTGTGATGATATGCCATGCTTCCTTTACATGATTTGCGCAATTCATCTACTATGTCATGCCATGATCACATTGTTCCAAATATGCATTGTTTTGGATGTTGTCAATATTCTCCACGTGATGTTGCTACTCTTGCTCATGAGGAGACCCCCATAGTTTCCTCATACATATTTGGAGATCTTGATGCATTTCATACTTTGCATGATTCCCATGATTGTGTGCACCATATGCATCCATGAATAACAATGCTCTAGATATTTCTCATTATGCATTACTTCCTTTGAGTCTCCATTATGCCATTCATAACAACAAACCTCCCATGATGGATGACATGTTTCTATATCACGCATCTCATTTATTTGTGCATTGGACATTTCATGCTAACTGACACAAGCACGTGCGCATCATGATGGATGATGTGTACATATACCATGCACGCACAATTTTTCCTTTGTCTTTGTTTTGTGTAGGTACTCATGTATACTCGTCAACCTCTCAATCCCAAGAGTTGACGAAACGAGCTCTTGAGAGCAAAGATGCTTTGGGATCACGTGAACTATCCTTACCACCGTTCCCTTCGCGCAAGGACTACGCGCATCTCTTTTACTTGGCTCTCACACGACTATGGGCTATCTACCACTTGTCACCTTATGCCCATTCTACCGTGTTCACTTTGCATGTTATGCTTGTTTCTATGCCTTTGCCATGCAATTGTGACCCTTGTTTGCATCTACCCATGATTCACTATTATGATACTCCTATGTGTATTTGCATGCTTGGTGGAGACCCTTGTTGCTATTGCCATATTTATCATGTGCCCCATGTTATTGATGATTGTTGTGTTGGGAGAGTCATGATGCCCCATTGCTATTTACATATGGCTTCTCACAAATACATTGATGATATTTTTCTCATATCTTGCTTTCATGCTTGTGCTATGACATGTGAATTATTCATGCCCACTAATTGCACACACGACATGCTTGCCATTATTCCCTCTAGTATGTTGCATCTTCGCACTACTAGCTTGCTTGACTTGATCGCTATGATTGCTTGCTATGTTGCATCAGCCATGTTCCACTATCACTTACTTTCTTGGGTTGATGACATATGTTCTCATGCCTCTTACATGATATATCTTGATCATTGTCTCTTGTGTCCATTAGTTGCCTCTTTCATATCCATTTGTATTGAGTGCAACCATACTATGCTTATTGATCTTGGAGACTTTGACACTTTACTTGTGATGCATGCTTGTTTGATTGAGCCTATTGTATTTGGTTGTTATTGCACCATATGCCTCCATACTATGCAATACTCCCTTGTCCTTTCTTATGATGAACATGATGCATACACTTGTTGGGTATCTTACCACACGAATGATAGGTTTTGCACTTCCGCTAACCTCATTTGTTTTTCTGAGTGTTTGTCATGTTCTTTCATTTTGAGGGATACACAAAGCATTACCGTCATGAGACATATTGGCTATGTGAAGGCATACATGATGTGCGACACTAACATTTTTGACATCCTCATAAAGGTGAACTCCTTCCCTTTGAGTCATCCTCAAGTTTGCATATTGGATGGGTCACTCTTTCATTGTTGTTTCCTTCTTGTTGTCTACATGATACATCTTGTGAACGGAGGAACGACATTGGAGATTGGCTACATGGACCTTCCCATTGAGGAGCGCTCGCACTTATTGGATGCACATTCGAAACTCCACTCATGCCTCGACATAGAGCTTTGGTATACCAACACCTCCATATTTGTTGATTGTGCTCATACATGCCATGCTCGATGGACATATCATACTCACCACAAGTTTGCACCCTATGCATGGATTGACTCACATTATGCTTGCCTTGTTGCATCTATTTCCATGACATCCATGATATATGAGCTTGTGCATTTCCTTAGCAAATTTGTTGTGATCTTCCTTGATGGCATATTCATACATAATGATCATATTGTCGACCATCAATTGCATGATAATATCCACATGTTGAGCATCCTTTGCCATATTCATGCTATTGATAAACCGTCTCACTATGACATTATTTTGCACCGTGGTTGCATTGATCATATTTACAACACATTTGTGTGCACAATGATTGCATTTCCTCCCATGAATGCTTTGCATCTCATTCTAGATCAACTTGATAAGCTTCATGTGCTTTGTCACGACCAATCTTGCCGAACGGACTCATTCTTACATGATGGACACTTTGTGTGCGCTAACCATTGTATTTCCGAGTGTTGCTTGTGTTTGCTCTTTTTGCATGTCTCTCACTCCGGCGACACCTTAGACGCGGGGAACGCGGGGAAGAACAGAGAGAAAACACAAGGGGAAACACTCAAGAACAAGTCTAATCACACACCCTGTAACACCCCTAGTGTCATGCTACAGTAACCCTCTGTGATTAAGCCTAATCATTTGGCTAAAGAATGCTTAATCACCTTTGTTCAATATCTCTTTTCAACTCCCATCTGAATTCAAATTCAAATCATAAGTGAAACTTGAAGTTGCACAAAAGTTGCTGGAAAAATGTTCATCATTTAGCAAATATTCCAATACAATTTGATTTAGTTAAAAACAACATCACTCCTATGCTAAAATGGACACTAACATTTATAACAGTGCCATTCCAGCTGATTTAAAATGCGAATTCATTTATGAAAATTCCAAATGGATATAAACCTCTCCCAAAAATAATTGTGGCAGTGCCTAAAAATGCACTGGACTTTTATGATCCAGTTCCACATTTTTCCTAAATCATTAAGGTCCCCAGATAATCATTTTCCTTCTCTGGTAATTAAAGAAAAGAAAAGGAGAAGTAGAGGGGAGAGAGAGAAAGCCCTGCATCACTTGGGCTTCGGCCCACCCGAGCCAACTGGCCTAGCAGGCCGGCCGACCCCCCTCACCGGTCGCTCTCTCCCCTTCCTGTTCCTCTGCTCCGTGTCGCTACAGGGGCGAGGTCGACCCCGACCACCTCGCCGGCCTCGCCGGGAGAGGATAAGGGCGACGCCTCGGGCTCCCCTCTTCTCCCCTCACCCACTTGCCCTCGCCACTTGGTCGCCCACTCCCCCTTGCACTCCCTCGCCCTCTCCGCTCTCTCCCTCGCTCTCCAGATCCCTTCTTCGCCTCACCGATGCGCCGTCGTCGCCATGGCTGCGCCATAGCCGCGGCCACCGGCCACCCCGCGCCATCTGCGCATGTCAAGTAGCGCCGGCGCCTTCCCCTACGTTGCCTACGCCCTTGGATCGGAGCGGGGGAGCTCCACTGTCGCTGCACGCATCGTCTTCTTCCTCGACGGCCGCCGGCGATCCCCTTCTTCCCCGATGACGTTCTGCAGCTCCTAAACCATCACGGGCCTACCAGGAGCCGCCGGTGAGCTTCTCCGTCTCTGCTCCCTTCATTAGCCTCTCGCGCGCAGTAGCTCCCCTGTGTCGCCGCTGCCATGAGCCCGACGCCGCGGATCGCCTCGCCGCTGTGGGCTATAGCCCTGTCGCGCCACACAGCACGGCATCGAGCTCCTCATGCTCCCATGAGCCCAACGAGCTCAAGCCCGTGCCTCCCGTGCCCTCTAGCCTCGCTTCCGACCGCGGCAACACCGCGCCCGCCGCCTCTCGCCGCTGCCGTTTAGCCTGCTACGGGCCGCACCGCCACAATAGATGGACGCGGCGTCGAACGCCCGACTCAACGCGCACGCGCACGCCCCCTCCCGTGCCTCTTAGCGTCGTCCCTGATGAGCGCCCGAACGCAACGCCGCGGACCACGTTGCCGATGACGTTTCTGGCCAGGTCCGGCGATGCCACCACCACCAATCGACGCGCGGTCGAGTGACCGTTCAACGCGATTCACGCGACGCCCAAACCGAGCCTCAGAGCACGGTTCCGGCCAACTCCGGCGAGGGGCCGCCATTGTTTTGGTCGCCGGAGTTAGCTCCGGCGCGTCTCTGGCAAGTGCCGAGCTGGCACCCACATGGCACCGCCTCGGGCCACTGACTGGTGGGCCCAACGCCCCCTTTGACTAGTTGACTTGGGTCAACTGCTGACTGGGTCGCCCCTGTTTCACTGACCTATAGGCCCCACCTCAAAACGAAATAAATAAAAAGAATAATTAGTTAATTAATTAGTTTAGCTAATTAAAACCATAATCTCTCACTGACTACTGGGCTCCACCTGCTAATTAACCCATTTAGTTAGTTTTAGAACTCATTAATGTCTCGACACGACATGTGGGTCCCATCGACCCACTGTTCGTTTGATCTGGTCAATAGACCAGTTGACCTGCTGACATCACTCTGATGTCATGCTTGTTTCATCAAACACTGTTCTGGATAATGTTGGGTTTAAAAGGTAATTAAAATCAAAAAATGATTTAAATCTTTAGAAAATCATATCTTTTAATCCGTAACTCGGATGAAAATACTTTCTACATGAAAGTCGCTCAAAACGACGAGACGAACCCGGATGCGCAGCCCGTTCGTCCTCCACGCGTCCCTAACCTATCGAACTCGCAACTTTCCCCTCCGGCTCCTCTGCCCGCTAACGCGAAACACCGGGGATACTTTCCCGGATGTTTCCCCCTTCACCGGTATCACCTCATACTGCGTTAGGGCACCCCTAGCACCGATACTTATCATGTCATGCATCGATATGCATCTGTTTGCATGGTATTCATTGTTTCTTCCCCCTCTTCTCTCTGGTAGACTACGAGCTTGACGCTGCTGCTGCCCAGTTTGACTACGGAGTTGACGACCCCTCTCTCTTGCCAGAGCAACCAAGCAAGCCCCCCTTGATCACCAGATATCGCCTATTCTTCTCTATACTGCTTGCATTAGAGTAGTGTATCATGTTACTGTTCGGTTACTCCTATTCTGTTGCATAGCCTGTCATTGTTGCTACAAATATTGATACCTTACCCGCAATCCTAAATGCTTAGTATAGGATGCTAGTTTATCACCATTGGCCCTACATTCTTGTCAGTCTGCCTTGCTATACTATTGGGCCGTGATCACTTGGGAGGTTATCACGGGTTTATACTATACATATATACATACTACAGATGGTGACTAAAGTCGGGTCCGCTCGAAGAGTACCCGCGAGTGATTCACGGATTGGGGGCTGAAAGGACCTTTCTCCCGACGGCCCTCTGTGTGGATCTTTGTGGCGGAGCGACAGGGCACGTTGAGACCACCTAGGCGAGAGGTGGGCCTGGCCCTGTTCGGCATTCGCGGATAAATAACACGCTTAACGAGATCTTGGTATTTGATCTGAGTCTGGCCATTTGGTCTATACGCACTAACCAACTACGTGGGAAAGATATGGGCACTCGCCGTCGTGGTATCAGCCGAAGCCTTCTTGACGTCAGCGACGGAGCGGCGCGCGCCGGATTGGACTGGAACGCCTACTCTTGTATAAGGGAGGCTAGGTCTGCTTCCGGCCACCCTCGCAACGTGCATGTGTGCAATGGGCGATGGGCCCGGACCCCTGCGCGCATAGGATTTAGACCGGCGTGTTGACCTCTCTGTTGTGCCTAGGTGGGGCTGCGACGTGTTGACCTTCTGAGGTCGGGCATGACCCAGGAAAGTGTGTCCGGCCAAATGGGATTGAGCGTGTTGGGTTATGTGGTGCACCCCTGCAGGGAAGTTTATCTATTCGAATAGCCGTGTCCCTCGGTAAAAGGACGACCCGGAGTTGTACCTTGACCTTATGACAACTAGAACCGGATACTTAATAAAACACAGCCAGACAAGTTCCACATACAACCCGGTGATCGCTTTTCCACAGAGCGACGAGGGGAGGATCGCCGGGGAGGATTATGCTATGCGATGCTACTTGGAGGACTTCAATCTACTCTCTTCTACATGCTGCAAGACGGAGGCTGCCGTGGCGTAGTCTTCGGCGTGATTAGCTATCCCCCTCTTATTCTCTTTCTGCGAGCTCACCACCGATATGGCCCTTTACACATATACTCATGCATATGTAGTGTAGATCCTTGCTTGCGAGTACTTTGGATGAGTACTCACGGTTGCTTTCTCCCCCCTTTCCCCCCTTTCCCTTTCTTTCTGGTTGTCGCAACCAGATGCTGCAGTCCAGGAGCCAGATGCCACCGTCGTTTACTACTACACCGGAGGTGCCTACTACTACGCAGCAGCCACCGATGACGACTCGTGAGTAGTTAGAAGGATCCTAGGCAGGAGGTCTGCGCCTCTTTCGATCTGTATCCCAGTTTGTGCTAGCCTTCTTAAGGCAAACTTGTTTAACTTATGTCTGTACTCAGATATTGTTGCTTTCGCTGACTCGTCTATGATCGAGCACTTGTATTCGAGCCATCGAGGCCCCTCGCTTGTATTATGTTGCTTGTATGACTTATTTATGTTTTAGAGTTGTGTTGTGATATCTTCCCGTGAGTCCCTGGTTTTGATCGTACACGTTTGCGTGCATGATTAGTGTACGATTGAATCGGGGGCATCACAAGTTGGTATCAGAGCCGACTGCCTGTAGGAATCCCCCTTCCACTCTCCTTGGCCGAAGTTGAGTCTAGACTTTACAAAACTTTTACTAACATGGCTGTGCGGCCCATGGGCCCACGTCGCCATTGGGTGGTATTAGGATCTTTTACTACTTGTCTATACTCTGGGACTCTGATCTCTCTTCTATTCGGGTTAAATGAATTTTGCTAAATCTAACATTAGGATCTCGTTATCACGTTCACCCGGAGAGCCCCTCATTCCAGATGATGGCCTGCTTCACCAGAAGATTCCGAAGATACTCTTTGATATTCTCTCAAGACTTTGTGCCCATCACTTTTGCTAGTCCCGAACACCGATAAATCCTTATGGATAACTACTTACACTTGCCATTCATACGATCATCCCCCATTGATCTTGTTATTACAAGATACCCCGAAGTTTTCTCTATTATTCCGAGAATACTTTGTGCCTACTGCCTAGCAGTTCTTTGCCACATGAATACCCCTTCAAATAAATCCTCGCACTTGTCGAGTATCCGCTCATCCCCAGTTGTTCATGTGTTTCATAAAAGTCTTCCAAATGCTATTCGACCTTCTGAGCATCCTCTTTGAACTATTGCTCTGCAAATACTTGTATGCTTACATTATGGATGCTCCCATATCACTAGAAATATTCATTAGTATCTTTTGACACTATCATTTTGATCCTATTGATTCAAGATGTGTGCGAATGCACAAAATCATCAATTGACCCTTCTAAATTATCTTTCCGGCTCAGACGTCATTTTGAACATGAGCTAGTTCTCGACCAAACTATTTGTCATCGATTGTGCCTCGGGACTATTCAGTTTATCCATCCTTGATCAGAGCGTCTGCTTCTGATCCTTCATTTTGGAAATCATAATTCCTTTGTTATCTAAGCATCGGATTATTCAGATGTTCTATAATCAGATGCCTTTGCATTGTTTCTTTATCTGATTGTGTGCCGATGCTCACATCAGCTCTACTATGGACCGTCAAATCCTTTGTGGGATTATTATTCGACTTTTATATTTTACCGCCTTGTGAATCCTCCCTGATACATAATGCCTTTGGTAATTTGTATCCTCTCCTTTGGTCAAACATGCTCTGCTTCCGAGCTTGAGTTATTTACCCCTGAAGTTGATGGTATATGTCCCTAAGATGCCTTGATGGGTTGAACCTATGCCCTCCTTATTATGTGTGAACTCGAAAATTTTCACGAGTCATACTCTTCCAGTGTTTTGCTGGATAAAGTTTAAACATTACAACTTCTCTGAAAAATGAGAAGTGAATGGAAGGTTATGCTTTGGAGAAGTGGGAGTCGACCTTGAACTTTGTGTTCATGCCCATGGACCCGAGGTGGAACTTATCATGGAAGCTTCTCGTAGTAATAATAATCCCCTTGTTATAACTTCTTCTCTTATCTATGCTTGGTCTTTTGCAACCGTGGTTTCGGCCATGATTGTTCTTCTTTGTTCCATTTCTCGGACAAGTTAAAGCACTTGTCTTCTACAGATCAATATGCCTGCCCAACTTTTATTATGATCTACCTTCGAGTATTACCCCTGGTATCTCGAGGATATCATGCCATTGTAATACATCTTGCGAACTTTTGATGAATTACTACCTTTCCCTGTCAATGTCACTTCATGGGTTCTGAGTTGTTTGTCAAACTGAGAACACCGATAAGTGAATCGATTCCGCACTCTGATTCAATAACTCTAAGTAATTTTCGTTGCTTACGAGTTTAATAATCCTTCTAGTCAATCCTAGCCAGGTTGGCTATATCATTATTATGCCAAATTTTAATTGTGCTACCTGGTTCTTCTCCCCGGTGCACAATTTTCGACGATGAGCCAAGCATATGTCGCTCTTCCTCATCATATCATTTCTCCTTGAACAACAAGCTTGTTTTCGAGTTTCTGCCATACCTGTGGTTCCAATAACCTTTTGCTTCATCATTCCTTTGACTTGATGTCATCGCCGATCGATTACATCTTCATGAAATTTCTCGACAAATGTATCGGGATCATCATCAACATCCTGAGCTCTTCCAGGATATTAATTAAATTCATGATGAGAAATACCACCCTTGCCCCTTGATGATTTATGTTATCATCGAAAACATTCTTGCCTCCCCCCAACACAAACTAGTTCATACAATTTTGGAAATACATCATTTTTGACATGTCGATGGATTGCTGCTGAACCCATCGGCCACATCCTCATCTTTTTCCTGGTAAAATTGCATGAGATGTTCTAAAAATTTGCGATGGATCCCTTGAGTATAGAAAGACTGACCTTTACCTGATGACCATGTCAATGCTATCCCGAAGCACAACTGTGATACTCCGTTTGTCAACAAGAACATTGGAAGTGCATTGCCAAATGTTTCTTGATCTATTATCCAAACACCGTTGTATGGATAACACCATGAATTCCCTTGCCCCTTTATCCAAATGGTGAGGTACTTGTTGATCTAACATGTACACCATGCTCTACTTTTCCTTGGGAAAAGTTACACCCCTAAATCTTGTGTATAAACACATTTTCCTTTCCGTTGGTTTGCTAATCTTTCTTTCGATCTATATGATATAAGCAGAAATGTTCCCTGCTTATAAAAAAACACCTCGAGGTACAATTCAGTCGGTACAACCCTGTTACTAATGTTGATGACATTCCGGTAACCACCGATGGACGAGAACTTTGCCTATTGATCCGCCTCGTCTTAACGAGCAGGAAAATGGTTCTCTTCATCCCTCGCCCTTGGTAACGACGTTGTTGCCAACATAACTGACAGGATATCCTCCGACATGCCTTGCTACCATGACCGTGCAATATGTCAACACCCTTCCAACTTTAGAACCACAAGGTGGGCCCATAACCCATAGTTCCACATGATCGAAACCTGACTCTCCTGTACAACCTTGATTCCGAAATATTCTTGGCACTCGGTTTTCTTATGTAATACACGAGCTAACCTCCTCACCATGTTTCATTTCGGTATCAGAGGCAACATTATTCTTCTTTGCTTTGAACCCCTTCATCACCTATTTTAGGCATCAGCTGGATACCTGCCTGGTTAAAACTTGTTGAATCTCTGTGTAGCACTCTCGATACGTCCTGGTGCTTCTAAAATCTCCTTCCTTGAGATAACTACCGGATGCTGATCCTTTCAGACATTCGTCCTTATAGCTTCCCCCTTACTCCACCTCTAAAAATCTCGGGACGAGATTTCTTGTAGTGGAGGAGATTCGTAACACCCCTGGTGTCATGCTACAGTAACCCTCTGTGATTAAGCCTAATCATTTGGCTAAAGAATGCTTAATCACCTTTGTTCAATATCTCTTTTCAACTCCCATCTGTATTCAAATCAAATCATAAGTGAAACTTGAAGTTGCACAAAAGTTGCTGGAAAAATGTTCATCATTTAGCAAATATTCCAATACAATTTGATGTAGTTAAAAACAACATCACTCCTATGCTAAAATGGACACTAACATTTATAACAGTGCCATTCCAGCTGATTTAAAATGCAAATTCATTTATGAAAATTCCAAATGGATCTAAACCTCTCCCAAAAATAATTGTGGCAGTGCCTAAAAATGCACTGGACTTTTATGATCCAGTTCCACATTTTTCCTAAATCATTAAGGTCCCCAGATAATCATTTTCCTTCTTTGGTAATTAAAGAAAAGAAAAGGAGAAGTAGAGGGGAGAGAGAGAAAGCCCTGCACCACTTGGGCTTCGGCCCACCCGAGCCAACTGGCCTAGCAGGCCGGATGACCCCCCCTCACCGGTCGCTCTCTCCCCTTCCTGTTCCTCTGCTCCGTGTCGCTACAGGGGCGAGGTCGACCCCGACCACCTCACCGGCCTCGCCGGGAGAGGATAAGGGCAACGCCTCGGGCTCCCCTCGTCTCCCCTCACCCACTTGCCCTCCCCACTTGAGCGCCCACTACCCCTTGCACTCCCTCGCCCTCTCCGCTCTCTCCCTCGCTCTCCAGATCCCTTCCTCACCTCACCGATGCGCCGTCGTCGCCATGGCTGCGCCATAGCCGCGGCCACCGGCCACCCCACGCTATCTGTGCATGTCAAGTAGCGTCGGCTCCTTCAATTACGTTGCCTACGCCCTTGGATCGGAGCGGGGGAGCTCCACTGTCGCCGCACGCATCGTCTTCTTCCTCGACGGCCGCCGGCGATCCCCTTCTTCCCCAACGACGTTCTGCAGCTCCTAAACCATCACGGGCCTACGTGTGAGCCGCGCGGTGAGCTTCTCCGTCTCCTGCTCCCCTTCATTAGCCTCCTCGCGCGCCGTAGCTCCCTGGTCGCCGTTGCCATGAGCCCGACGCCGCGGATCGCCTCGCCGCCGTGGCCATAGCCCCTGTCGCGCTCACCTGGGCACGACATCGAGTTTCTCATGCTCCCATGAGCCCGACGAGCTCGAGCCCGTGCCTCCCCGTGCCCTCTAGCCTCGTTTCCGACCGCGGCCGAACACCGGCGTCCGCTCAGCCTCTCGTCGTCGTCGTTCTAGCCCGTTACGGGCCGCGCCGCCACCATAGATGGACGCGGCGTCGAACGCCCAACTCAACGCGCACGTGCACGCCCCCTCCCGTGCCTCTTAGCGTCGTCCCTGATGAACGCCCGAACGCAACGCCACGGACCTCATCGCCGGTGACGTTTCCAGCCAGGTCCGGCGATGCCACCACCACCACTCGACGCGCGGTCGAGTGACCGTTCGAACGCACCCACGCACGCCCGAAAGCGAGCCCCGTAGCACGGTTCCGGCCAACTCCGGTGAGGGGCCGCCATTGTTTTGGTCGCCGGAGTTAGCTCCGGCGCGTCTCCGGCGGGTGTCGAGCTGGCACCCACGTGGCACCGCCTCGGGCCACTGACTGGTGGTCCCAGTGCCCCCTTTGACTAGTTGACTTGGGTCAACTGCTGACTGGGCCGCCCCTATTTCACTGACCTATAGGCCCCACCTCAAAACGAAATAAATAAAAAGAATAATTAGTTAATTAATTAGTTTAGCTAATTAAAACCTTAATCTCTCACTGACTACTGGGCCCCACCTGGTAATTAACCCATTTAGTTAGTTTTAGAACTCATTAATGTCTCGACACGACATGTGGGTCCCATCGACCCACATGTTCAGTTTGATCGGTCAACCGACCAGTTGACCTGCTGAAATCACTCTGATGTCATGCTTGCGTCATCAAACACTGTTCTGGATAATGTTGGGTTTAAAAGGTAATTAAAATCAAAAAAATCATTTAAATCTTTAGAAAATCATATCTTTTAATCCGTAACTCGGATGAAAATACTTTCTACATGAAAGTTGCTCAAAACGACGAGACGAACCCGGATGCGCAGCCCGTTCATCCGCCAAGCATCCCTAACCTATAGAAGTCGCAACTTTCCCCTCCGGCTCCTCTGCCCGATAACGCGAAACACCGGGGATACTTTCTCGGATGTTTCCCCCTTCACCGGTATCACCTCATACTGCGTTAGGGCACCCCTAGCACCGATACTTGTCATGTCATGCATCGATATGCATCTGTTTGCATGGTATTCATTGTTTCTTCCCCCTCTTCTCTCTGGTAGACTACGAGACCGACGCTGCTGCTGCCCAGTTCGACTACGGAGTTGACGACCCCTCTCTCTTGCCAGAGCAACCAAGCAAGCCCCCCCCCTTGATCACCAGATATCACCTATTCTTCTCTATACTGCTTGCATTAGAGTAGTGTAGCATGTTACTGTTCGGTTACTCCTATTCTGTTGCATAGCCTGTCATTGTTGCTACAGTCATTGATACCTTACCCGCAATCCTAAATGCTTAGTATAGGATGCTAGTTTATCACCATTGGCCCTACATTCTTGTCAGTCTGCCTTTCTATACTATTGGGCCGTGATCACTTGGGAGGTGATCACGGGTTTATACTATACATATATACATACTACAGATGGTGACTAAAGTCGGGTCCGCTCGAAGAGTACCCGCGAGTGATTCACGGATTGGGGGCTGAAAGGACCTTTGTCCCGACAGCCCTCTGTGTGGATCTTTGTGGCGGAGCGACAGGGCAGGTTGAGACCACCTAGGCGAGAGGTGGCCCTGGCCCTGTTCGGCGTTCGCGGATAAATAACACGCTTAACGAGATCTTGGTATTTGATCTGAGTCTGGCCATTTGGTCTATACGCACTAACCAACTACGTGGGAAAGATATGGGCACTCGACGTCGTGGTATCAGCCGAAGCCTTCTTGACGTCAGCGACGGAGCGGCGCGCGCCGGATTGGACTGGAACGCCTACTCTTGTATAAGGGAGGCTAGGTCTGCTTCCGGCCGCCCTCGCAACATGCAGGTGTGCAATGGGCGATGGGCCCGGACCCCTGCGTGCATAGGATTTAGACCGGCATGTTGACCTCTTTGTTGTGCCTAGGTGGGGCTGCGACGTGTTGATCTTCCGAGGCCGGGCATGACCCAGGAAAGTGTGTCCGGCCAAATGGGATCGAGCGTGTTGGGATATGTGGTGCACCCCTGCAGGGAAGTTTATCTATTCGAATAGCCGTGTCCCTCGGTAAAAGGACGACCCGGAGTTGTACCTTGACCTTATGACAACTAGAACCGGATACTTAATAAAACACACCCAAACAAGTTCCACAGACAACCCGGTGATCGCTTTTCCACAGGGCGACGAGCGGTGGATCGCCGGGTAGGATTATGCTATGCGATGCTACTTGGAGGACTTCAATCTACTCTCTTCTACATGCTGCAAGACGGAGGCTGCCAGAAGTGTAGTCTTCGACAGGATTAGCTATCCCCCTCTTATTCTGTCTTTCTGCAGTTCAGTCCACCGATATGGCCCTTTACACATATACTCATGCATATGTAGTGTAGATCCTTGCTTGCGAGTACTTTGGATGAGTACTCACGGTTGCTTTCTCCCCTTCCCCCCTTTCCCTTTCTTTCTGGTTGTCGCAACCAGATGCTGGAGTCCAGGAGCCAGACGCCACCGTCGATGATGACTACTACAATGGAGGTGCCTACTACTACGTGCAGCCCGCTGACGACGACCAGGAGTAGTTAGAAGGATCCCAGGCAGGAGGCCTGCGCCTCTTTCAATCTGTATCCTAGTTTGTGCTAGCCTTCTTAAGGCAAACTTGTTTAACTTATGTCTGTACTCAGATATTGTTGCTTTCGCTGACTCGTCTATGATCGAGCACTTGTATTCGAGCCCTCGAGGCCCCTGGCTTGTATTATGTTGCTTGTATGACTTATTTATGTTTTAGAGTTGTGTTGTGATATCTTCCCGTGAGTCCCTGGTCTTGATCGTACACGTTTGCGTGCATGATTAGTGTACGATTCAATCGGGGGCGTCACACATCCACTAGACAATCAAACACACAAGATCACAAGGTACATGAACAACATAGGGAAAGATACAAGGTAAGGTTCATCTCCAAGAGGAGGTCTTGATGATATCCTAGACGGATCTTCCCACAAGGGGGTCTTGATGATATCCCGCAGGATCTTCTCGCATGGAGGTCTTGAACTCCATGGGAGTGGTAGTCTCTCTCTCTCAAGAGTAGAGGTAGGAGCAAAGCTCACCTAAGAATGAGCTACCATATTTGCTAACCCTAGTATGGAGCTAAGGGACAAGTATATATAGTCCAAGGGGTAAGTTGGGGGATACATGAGGTGAAACCCCTCTCACTGCGCACAGGCAGGGCGGTTGTACCGGATGTGTGAGCGGTTGTACCGCTAGGAGCTCAGGTACCGGTTTCTGGAGGTGCTCGTGAAGGTAGGGAGTGGTTGTACCGGTGGTAGGGCCGGTTGTACCGATCTAGTCGCAGCTGGGGGGATGAACCGGGGCTGTACCAGTCTTGCACCGCTCGAATATAGAAGCTGGGCCGGTAGTTGGGCGGTAGTCGAGCGGTTGTACCGCCGGTGTGCCTTCAGCGGTAGTACCGCCTGGTGTGGGCGGTAGTACCGCTCGTTCCAGACAGGGCGGTTCCTCTTCTTCCTTCTCTTCCATGCCTCACTCGCGGATGCTGTAGTTGTACACTTGTGCTCGCACTCCTCCTCGTCCATGATGTTCCGACAATACCGATGTATGCACACGAGTGGAGTGTCAAGTAGTATACCATCCTCGAAGGGGTCAAGTGAACACGTGTAAAGGAGAAGATTCACCTTTATGTATGAGAAGTAGAGGTCGCACGTGTCACTTGCCAAACAGACTCTTGACATGGTGATGGTCGTAGGATGCTCCGCATCATCCCCTACCCCTTGGAAAATATCCGACCTCGGATCGAAAACCAAATCACCATGGGAAAGAGATGGCGTCGCCGTGTAGGATTGGTCAATCAGCAACTTCTCATCATCTTTAAGCTCGCAATGGGCACTCTCCAATGTCGCACCGTCTTGGGATTCCTTCAAAATGAGCAAGGACAACAAACACTTGGAAAAACAAATGTGGTTAGCGTTAGTGCAAAACCAAGCATTCAAGTGGTGATTCACCGAACAAGTGTCGTCATCAAGCATAGCATATGGTGTGACAAAGGATTGTGACATGGCATGTAAGCATATCAATCGAGCACAAGCAAAGATATCATGGGGACAAGCATGTAAATGTGAGGTAGAGATGCAAATATGTGTGACAAGAGCATAAGCATCCACCTCAAGGTCATAGCAAGCATGCATAAAGGGCTTGACAAATGGTCGATGGTAGGCATAGGAATCATTCACAACACCAAATAAGAGGAGATGTCTAAACACATGGGTCAAGTGCAAGACAATCCAAGCAGAATGTGCATAGGGTGTAGTGAATATAGTGTGGCACTCAACACAATATAAAGAGCAATTGTTCATCATGTGTGAGGCAATCAAGTGAATCATGTGACAAGCAAAGGGACATGGCATATGTGAAGAAATGACATTGGGGCAACCAACCATATGATAGTAGCAAGTAGTCCAAGAATTGGATGCAACACACAAGGTACATATGTCATGAAGAATGGAAATGTGGCAATCATGGGTGAAAGCAATATCTCGACCATGCGTGCAAATGGTGCAAGCAACACACGAAGTATGATCCACAATATCCAAGGTCAAGAAGGATGTCACCTTGAAAGTATGTCCATGTGCATTCTTCACAATGCCGAAGTGGTAGGAAATGTGGTGTAGAAGCGAGTCGTGGTAGAATGTAAGAGGCTTCCTCTCAAGAGCTCGAATGGTCAACTCATGTGAAGTGGAAGTCGACACAAAGTCCAAGTATCCTACACATGTACAAAAAAACAAAGAACGTATGCACATGGTAGATAAACTCATCATCCATCATGATGGTTCTCATCTTTTGCACATAACTATTAGAAGCACAAGTGCATGAATAATATGATGCAACAATGGCGATATTCATGGCACTAGGTATATGGTGCAAAGAAGTAAAACAAGCATGCTTCACAAGGAATATGTCAAAATCTCCAAATATATGCGAGAATGCTATGGGGGCAATCTCATGAGCAAGAAGAGAATCATTGTTGCATTCAATACATGGCAAATCATCTAGCATGGGAGAGGTAACACATGGAGATATATGACAAGAAGCAATATGAATCATGTGCAAAGCATATAGATGGTTGTCATCAACCGCATGAGATGAGCAAGTATGAATCATGGGTGATACAACATGAGCAAGCATAGAGATCAAGTCGTGCAAACTAGTGAAGCGAAGATGCAACACACTAGAGTTGATCATGGAAATCATGCCATGTGAGCAAATACTAGGCATAGACAATGCACATGATGTATCGCAAGCACGGACACAAAGCAAGATGAAAGTATCATCTTAGGAATGGGTCATGAATAGAACATGGCAATAACAAGTGATATCTCCACCAATCTTGCAAATACACATACAAGTACTAGAATCAATCATCATGTGTAATGCAAAGCATGGGTCACAAATGCATGGCAAAGTCATAGGAAAGGGCATATCATGCAAAGTGAACATGGCAATATGGGCACAGGACATATATAATGGAGAACAACCCATAGCCAAGTGAGGGCCATGTAGAAGAAATGCGTGAAGTCTTTGCGCGAAGAGAGCGGTGGGAAAAACAATCCATGGGATCCCAAGTCCTCATTGCTCTCTAGAGCTCGTTTTGTCAACTCATGGGATTGCGAGGTTGACACGTATTCATGGGTACCTACACAAAAGAGACAAAAACCAAAGAAATTGTGCGTGTGGTAAATGTACACATCATCCATCATGATGTGTATGTGCACATGTGAGTTAGCACAGGATAAGAAATGCTCAAAGAAATTTGATGCATGGTATAAGAACATGTCATCCATCATGAAATAATAGTTATTGTGTATGACACGATAGGACACAAATTGAGAATGCAAGTATAGGGCACATCAATAGCATGTTTATTCATGGGGAGCATATGGTGCACACAAGTATGAGGATCATGCAATGAATGGGATGAATCAAAATCTCCTAAAATGTATGAGGAAACTATGGGGGCCTCCTCATGAGAAATAGCGAAAATATCATATGGAGAAAATGGACAACATCCAAAACAATGCATATCCAAAGCTAGGTGGTCATGGCATGACATATGAGATAAATGATGCAAAGGGAGCATATCAATATCATCACAAGAAAAACAAATGCCAATAACCATGGGCTTGTCATCTATGTCGTAAGTGCAAATTGGGTTTATTTTAAAGGCATATGCATAGTCACTACGAAGAGATTGCAAATAAGACATATGGTGGATCTCATGCATAGCATATGAAAAGTCAAGCGGATTGTCAAACATGATGTGACCTAAAGAATTGTCACATGAAATCCTATGTAACATGGCATCACAACTAATAGACTCCACATGAGAATCATCATACTTATCATAAATGGGCAAATCATCACATGGGGAAATCATACTAGCCTGAAGCATGGTACTAGGTGGACCAACATCATGCAAGCAATCAATCTCAAGAATGTCCAAGAGTGGGAAAAGAGCATCACCGTCACCTTTGTTACCTTTGTCATTCCACTCAAGTGGTGTAGGTGAGGTGGGAAAGACCAAATGGTGGTCATCTTCATCTTGATGGAACCAAGTGGGGGGTGCATCATATTCCACCATTGCCATCGTCTTGTCCAAAGGGAGGACGAAGTCATCGAGGATCGGCGCGTCATCATAAATGGGACCTAGCACCAAATGAGAAGACACAATAGAGGTAGAGGTCAAGTCGTTAGTGTTGAAAGTGGCCTCAGATGACCTATCAACTATCTCACTCTCTCTATGTGGTGGTTCACTCACTCCCTCAAAATAGGTGCACTCAAACTCATGTATGGTGGAGTCACTCATCTCACTCAAGTGGTGGGGGTTGTGGCTCTCCTCACATGGGATTTGTGGTAACACATCATATATAGGTCTAGTGGTGAAGGCACTCTCACTCTCAATATGGTGGCACAAGTCACTCAAGTCATCATACGTCACCGTGGTCGAGGTGAAAATCCCATGCTCAACCATCTCGTCGTGGTCGCCGTGGATGAAGGCCGAAGATGGCACATCATCACTCTCCTCCATGACCGAAGGGAAAATCCCATGCTCGATCATCTCGTCACCGTCGCCGTTGATGAAGGCCGAAGATGGCACATCATCACTCTCGCCTCCAAAGATGGAAGCATCATCCTCGCTGGCCACCTTGTCGCTTGCCTCCAAACCTTGGTCCTTGAAGGTCTCCGTAGTCGTACTTGTCGCCGCACCATCTTGAAAAAGAGTCAAGGTAGACTCGGCATCATCAATGCCACAAAGAGGGATGGCGGTGAAGTCGTACTTGGGAGCTTTGTCTTGGACTCGTCAGGCTTGGACATCTTGGTGGTACTATCCTCATGCTCGTTCTCATGGAGCTTAGTCGCTGCAAAATTTGCTTGGGGTGGAGAAGCCTTGGCCTTCCTGAGTTCTTGTTCCGCCTTGAGAGCACCAATGTAGTACTCGTCAATGGACTTGTAGTTCTCGAGGAAGATGGTCTTGGAGATGTCGTTGTCCAATCCCATCATGAAGTGGAACTTCATCGAAATGGGGTTGTCCACGCCGGCTAGTCGCAAGGCAATCTTCATATCCTTGAAGTACTTGTCGATGGACTTAGATCCTTGGATGGTGTTTTCCAATTGGCGTCGAAGTTGTTCCGTGTAGGTTGGAGGCACAAACTCTCGCCGCAAAGCTCTCTTCGTCTTGGGCCAACTCATGTCGTAGTACTTCGAAGGTGTTTTAAGCCACCATGCCAATGCGTAGTCGTGGAAGGTTCTTGTGGCGCACTGCACTTGATCTTCGGAAGGGACTTGATGTAGCTTGAGGTAGTCGTCCATTAAACGCTCCCACTCGAGATACTCCTCGGGTTCTTGAGTCCCATATAAAGGAATTGTGTGGTCGATGTCGAGGTCGTAGTAGCTCGTGGAAGTCGCGGACTTGAGCTTCGGGAGCTTCTCTTGAGCGTAGCCTCGAGGTTCTTGTTGGCGAAGATGTCGTATGTCCATAGGCGAAGATGCCTTGAAGTCGCTTGGCGAAGATGCCAAGGGAGATGGTGAAGTCGTTGAGCGGTTGTTGGTATTGAGCTCTTGACCTTCGCGTTCTTGTTCATGATGGTGTCGATGCCGATGTGATCTTGCCGTAGATGGTAGCTCGGAAGCATGTGCTCTTGTGCGTCTTCTCGAAGATGAGGAAGATCGCTTGTAGGACTTGATGAGGGCTTTGATCTCCTCCATTTGAGCTTGCATCTTGGCGTCAGAGTTGTTGTTCGTGGCATCGAACTCGTCGTTGTTGTTGTAGACCGAAGGTGAAATGCCTTGCCTATCCATCACAAGACTCGAGTAGAGGTGAGTAGGAAATGAGATAAACAATACCAAGTTACCTTTTCCCAAAGTTGAGGATGTATCCCGTTTCACTCAATGTGAGATGAAAGAATAGTGGAATTGGTACCGGACTTGATCACTCACACCTATCAAGTAAAGCTTATGGTAGAGCTCGGTGAGGATAGTGGCACAAAAATTTGATGCAAAATGTTAGCAAGAGTCAATAATGTTGAAAGAGATTCACAAATTCGCAAGCGAAACAAGTAGACCAATAGCAATATGTGGCACATGGAAACACACACACGGATAGATAAATGGGGTCGTGCAACCAAGGAATGAGCACAAAATGTGGAATCCATGGAAAACGCTCGTGTTGCACAACTCAATAGAGACGCTAGCACGATTGCTCAATAGGCGGATACGACACTTGTGCACAACCTATAAGATGCAAAATGGATAAACTTTCTATCCCAAGTATTCTATATATGTATGGTTCCCGGTGTTTCGCACACAATGATCCAAAATGATCAAGTATGATATATTGTGATGCTATGGCACTTGCTTACAAGCTTATTTGCTCTTTCTCTTTCTTTTGCTTAAAAGCTTTATTCTCTTTTTTTTGTATGACCACTTTTGCATAATGCACAAACCAAGATAGCAATTGTATATATGCGGGAACAACCTTGTGACACAAGATATGATACCAATATATGCACCACGATGATATGGTATGTATGCTATGGGAAGTATGATCACTAATGTGCACTAGTCACGTTGCCGGCAATACTCAAATGGCTAGTCTCGATAGGCAAGTAACGCAAAATGGGCTAGGGGTTAACAATGCAATTGCAAGGGAATATACAATGGTGTCATCGAGGTTACCGTCCTTTGCGATGATTAGTGGCAGTGTTCTTGATGTAGATACCAAGATGATGGAACTCGTCCCTAGGTAGCCGAAACCTCTTAGGAAACGGAAAAACCGCGAACTCAAAATCTCAAATGACAAATGTCAAATGGTGGTAGCAGAAAGCGGTGGTGGTTTTGCACTAGGCAATGCGGAAGTGGTGGTGGTGGTTGATGAAGAAGCAATTGTGCCTAAGTAGCCGAAACACCTTAGGAGACTCGAATCACTACTCAAGCAACCACTAATGCTAAGGGGAACAAAATGGGTTAGGTTGCAGAAGTCGGTAGTGGCTATGCGGATGATCTGGTTGAGGGCCTAGGAAAACTTGCCAAATTTTGGATAATTTGATGCATTCAAATGGTGTTGGTAGTATTTTTTGTGGGATGGGGGATGTCAATAGCTTCAAAACGAGCTAAAGAACGACAAAAAGGACTGCAGATGAATTAGTTATGGGCAAAACGGTGAAACTTGGAACGCTGAAACTGGGAGGGGCGGTAGTACCGCTTGGGAGGGCGGTAGTACCGCTTGTGGTACTCAGCGGTAGTACCGCTCGGTGGGGCGGTAGTACCGCTCGTGTCGGGATTTTTCACAGATCAAATCGGGGCGCGATTTTGGGGCGGAAATGGATGATTTCGGGGGCAAAATTGGATGGATTTTGTGGATGGGAAGAGGGGAAACTTGGGGGAATGCTAGATCCACTTGAAACCAAGCAAATCCATGGATCAAAATCAACAAAACATCATCAAACCAACAAATCACAAAAAAAATTGGGGGCTATTTTTGGTGGGGATTTTCGGATTTAGGACGAAAACAAACAAAATCAAGCTAGAAAACACGGGGTAGGGGCTCCAAAAATGTGATCAACGTGGCTCATGATATCATAGATGATGTAGGGCGGAACCCTATGGTGACGATCTTTCACGTTTGGAGTGGATCCTATGGGGAATCACGAAGAACAGGCGGAAGCACAAAGGAGAAACACGGGTAAAACGAGAGAGAATCACTCAACCGACAAGTATCGATCACACAAGGGCTAGATCACCGAACACATGAGGTAGCACAAGATTCAAAATCAACAAAGGAAAGATACAAAGGTAGCCGTTCTTCTCCGTGAGGAGGTCTTGATTGTCTTCCCTTGAAGGGGTCATGAATCCGCTTGGGAGATCTTCTCTGAAGAGGTCGTGAGCTTCGAGGAGAAGTAACCAAGTGGATGAGAAAGGCTCTCACACAAAATATGAGCTAAACCTATGCTAACCCTAACTAGGGGGAGGAGGAGTATATATAGCCTAGAGCCATGAAGGGGTATGTGAGGGCGAAGGGATACATGGGCTCGGCCCATTACACTGTGTGCAGACAGGCCGGTAGTACCCGTATTGTGGGCGGTTGTTCCGCTGGTAACTCATGCAGGGCGGAAGTATCGGACGCGGAAAGCGGTACTACCGCTGGGAGGTCAGGCGCTGGCTTCTGGAGATGTACGCCGAAGGGGCAGCGGTTGTTCCGGTCATCGGGGCGGTTGTTCCGGTCTTTTGGCAGAAACCGGTACATCCGGTGCAGTACCTGTGCTGCACCGCTCGATCACAGAAGGTGGACCGGTTGTTGGGCGGTAGTCAGCCGGTTGTTTCGCTTGGGTGGCCTCAGCGGTAGTACCGCTTGGAGTGAGCGGTAGTACCGCTCGTTATGGAGCGGCCAGGTTCTCTTCCTCCTTCTCTTCCATGCTTGGCCTTGGTCCTTGGATTCTCCATGGTCGTCTCGGTTGTACCTGAGTATATGCAAGATCCATGGATGAGGTAGTAGCCATGTCTCACATGTAGAAAGTGAAAGTTCGGAGAGGAGCGAGTTCACCTTGTGTCCAATGCTGTATATTCGAGGTCTCGTCATATGTCCTCTTGGGGCTTGGAGAGTAGTCGGAGTGTACATGGGGATGACCGTGGGATGCTCCGCATCATCAGATGATGTAGGGCGGAACACTAGGTGGACGATCTTTCACGTTTGGAGTGGGATCCCTCGAAGAACATGAAGAACACGGGGAAGAACGGAGAGAAATCACAAGGGGAAACACTCAAGAACAAGTCTAATCACACATCCACTAGACAATCCAACACACAAGATCACAAGGTACATGAACAACAAAGGGAAAGATACAAGGTAAGGTTCATCTCCAAGAGGAGGTCTTGATGATATCCTAGATGGATCTTCCCACAAGGGGGTCTTGATGATATCCCGTGGGATCTTCTCCTAGATGGAGGTCCTGGCCTCCAATGGAGTGGTAGTCTCTCTCTCTCAAGAGTAGAGGTAGGAGCAAAGCTCACCTAAGAATGACCTATCATATTTGCTAACCCTAGTACGGAGCTAAGGGACAAGTATATATAGTCCAAGGGGTAAGTTGGGGATACATGGGGTGAAACCCCTCTCACTGCGCACAGGCAGGGAGGTTGTACCGGATGTGTGAGCGGTTGTACCGCTAGGAGCTCAGGTACAGGTTTCTGGAGGTGCTCGTGAAGGTAGGGAGCGGTTGTACCGGTGGTAGGGCCGGTTGTACCGGTCTAGTCACAGCTAGGGGGAGAACCGGGGCTGTACCGGTCTTGCACCGCTCGAATACAGAAGCTGGGCCGGTAATTGGGCGGTAGTCGAGCGGTTGTACCACCGGTGTTCCTTCAACGGTAGTACCTCCCGGTGTGGTCGGTAGTACCGCTTGTTCCATACAGGGCGGGTCCTCTTCTTCCTTCTCTTCCATGCCTCACACGCGGATGGTGTAGTTGTACACTTGTGCTCACACTCCTCCTCGTCCATGATGTTCCGACAATACCTATGTATGCACACGAGAGGAGTGTCAAGTAGTATACCATCCTTGAAGGGGTCAAGTGAACACGTGTAAAGGAGGAGATTCGCCTTTATGTATGAGAAGTAGAGGTCGCACGTGTCACTTGCCAAACGAACTCTTGACATGGTGATGTCCATAGGATGCTCCGCATCATCCCCTCCCCCTTGGAAAAGATCCGACCTCGGATCGAAAACCAAATCACCATGGGAAAGAGATGGCGTTGCCCTGTAGGATTGGTCATTCACCAAGTTCTCGTCATCTTGAAGCTCGAAATGGGCACTCTCCCATGTCGCACCATCTTGTGATTCCTTCAAAAGGAGAAAATAGAACAAACACTTGGAAAAACAAATGTGGTTAGCGTTAGTGCAAACCCAAGCATTCAAGAGGTGATTCACCAAACAAGTGTTGTCATCAAGCATAGCATAGGGTGTGACAAAGGATTGTGACATGGCATGTAAGCATATCAATCAAGCACAAGCAAAAATATCATGGGGACAAGCATGTAAATGTGAGGTAGAGATGCAAATATGTGTGACAAGAGCATAAGCATCCACCTCAAGGTCATAGCAAGCATGCATAAAGCGCTCGACAAATGGTCGATGGTAGGCATAGGAATCATTCACAACACCAAATAAGATGAGATGTCTAAACAGATGGGTCAAGTGCAAGACAATCCAAGCAGAATGTGCAAAGGGTGTAGTGAATATAGTGTGGCACTCAACACAATATAAATAGCAATTGTTCATCATGTGTGAGGCAATCAAGTGAATCATGTGACAAGCAAAGGGACATGACATATGTGAAGAAGTGACATTGTTGCAACCAAACAAATGATAGGAGCAAGTAATCTAAGAATTGGATGCAACACACAAGGCATATATATCATGAAGCAAGGAAATGTGGTTATCATGGGTGCAAGCAATATCTCGAACATGCGTGCAAATGGTGCAAGCAACACATCAAGTATGATCCACAATATACAAGCTCAAGAAGGATGTCACCTTGAAAGCGTGTCCTTGTGCATTCTTCACAATGCCGAAGTGGTAGGAAATGTGGTGTAGAAGCGAGTCGTGGTAGAATGTATGAGGCTCGCTCTCAAGAGCTCGAATGGTCAACTCACGTGAAGTGGAAGTCGACACAAAGTCCAAGTATCCTACACATGCACAAAACAAAACAAAGAAAGTATGCGCATGGTAGACAAACACATCATCCATCATGATGGTTCTCTGCTCTTGCACATAACCATTAGAAGCACAAGTGCATGAATAATATGAGGCAACAATGGCTATATTCATGGCACTAGGTATATGGTGCAAAGGGGGAAGACAAGCATGCTTCACAAGGAGTATGTCAAAATCTCCAAATATATGCGAGAATGCTATGGGGGCAATCTCATGAACAAGAATAGAATCATTGTTGCACTCAATACATGGCAAATCATCTAGCATGAGAGAGGCAACACATGGAGATATATGACAAGAAGCAATATGAATCATGTGCAAAGCATATAGATGGTTGTCATCAACCGCATGAAATGAGAAAGTATGAGTCATTGGTGATGCAACATAAGCAAGCATAGTAATCAAATCATGCAAACTAGTGGAGCGAAGATGCAACACACTAGAGTAAATCATGGGAATCATGTCATGTGAGCAAATAGGCATAGGTAATGCACATGACATATTGCAAGCACGAGCACAAAGCAAGATCATAGTATCATCATAGGAATGGGTCATAAATGGAACATGGCAATAACAAGCAATGTCTCCACCAAGCTTGCAAATACACATACAAATGTTATAGTTAATCAACATGTGTAATGCAAAGCATGGGTCACAAATGCGTGGCAAATGCATAGGAATGAGCATATCATGCAAAGTGAACATGGCAAGATGGGCATATGATATGTAATGAACAATAACCCATAACCAAGTGAGGGCCATGTAGAAGAAATGCGCGAAGTCTTTGCGCGAAGAGAGCGGTGGGAAAAATGATCCATGAGATCCCAAATAATCGTTGCTCTCTAGAGCTCATTTTGTCAACTCGTGGGATTGCGAGGTTGACAAGTATTCAAGGGTACCTACACAAGAGAGAAACAAACCAAAGAAATTATGCTCGTGTTAAATGTACACATCATTCATCATGATGTGTATGTGCATGTGTGAATTAGCACAAGATAAGCATCGCTCAAAGAAATTTGATGCATGGTATAAGAACATGCCATCCATCATGAAAGAATAGTTATTATGTATGACACGATGGGGATGCAAATTGGTCATACAATTATATGGCACATCAATAGCATTTTCATTCATGGGGAGCATATGGTGCATATAATTATTAGGATCATGCAATGAATGGGACGGATCAAAATTTCCTACAATGCATGAGGAAACTATGGGGGTGTCCTCGTGAGCAATATCAGAAACATCACATGGAGAAAATTGACAACATCCAAAACAATGCATATCCGGAGCTAGGTGGACATGGCATGGCATATGAGATAAATGATGCAAAGGGAGCATATCAATATCATCACAAGAAAAACAAAAGTCAATAACCATGGGCTTGTCATCTATGCCGTATGTGCTAATTGGGTTTATTTTAATGGCATATGCATAGTCACTATGAAGAGATTGCAAAAAAGACATATGATGGATCTCATGCATAGCATATGACAAGTCAAGCGGATTAGAAAACATGATGTGACCTAAAGAATTGTCACAAGAAATCCTATGTAACATGGCATCACAACTAATAGACTCCACATGAGAATCATTGTACTCATCATAAATGGGAAAATCATCACATGGGGAAATCATACTAGAATGAAGCAAGGTACTAGGTGGATCAACATCATGCAAGCAATCAATGTCAAGAATGTCCACTAGTGGGACTAGAGCATCACCTTCACCTATGTTACCTTTTTCATTCCACTCAAGTGGTGTAGGTGAGGTGGGAAAGACCAAATGGTGGTCATCATCATCTTGATGGAACCATGTGGGGGGTGCATCATATTCCACCATGGCCATCGTCTTGTCCAAAGGGAGGACGAAGTCATCGAGGATCGGCGCGTCATCATAAATGGGACCTAGCACCAAATGAGAAGACACAATAGAGGTAGAGGTCAAGTTGTTAGAAATGCAAATGGCCTCACGAGACCTATCAACTATCTCACTCTCTCTATGTGGTGGTTCACTCACTCCCTCAAAGTAGGTGCACTCAAAGTCACATATGGTGGAGTCACTCATCTCACTTAAGTGGTGGGGGTTGTGGCTCTCCTCACATGGGATTTGTGGCAACACATCATATATGGGGCTAGTGGTGAAATCACTCTCACTCTCAATATGGTGGCACAAGTCACTCAAGTCATCATACGTCACCGTGGTTGAAGGGAAAATCCCATGCTCAACCATCTCGTCGTGGTCGCCGTGGATGAAGGCTGAAGATGGCACATCATCACTCTCCTCCAGGACCGAAGGGAAAATCCCATGCTCGATCATCTCATCACCGTCGCCGTGGATGAAGGCCGAAGATGGCACATCATCACTCTCGCCTCCTAAGATGGAAGCATCATCCTTGCTCGCCACCTTGTCGCTTGCCTCCAAAGCTTGGTCCTTGAGGGTCTCCATAGTCGTACTCATCACCACACCGTCTTGAAAAAGAGTGGAAGTAGACTCGACACCATCAATGCCACAAAGAGGGATGGCGGTGAAGTCAAACTTGGGAGCATCGTCTTGGAGCTCGTCAGGCTTGGACACCGTGGTGGTACTAGCCTCATGCTTGTCATAGAGCTTGGTCACTGCGAAGTGTGCTTGGGGTGGAGAAGCCTTGGCCTTCATGAGTTCTTATTCCGCCTTGAGAGCACCAATGTAGTAGTCGTCGATGGACTTGTAGTTCTCGAGGAAGATAGTCTTGGAGATGTCGTTGTTCAACCCCATCATGAAGTGGAACTTCATCGAAATGGGGTCGTCCACGCCGGCTCGTCTTAAGGCAATCTTCATCTCCTTGAAGTACTTGTCGATGGACTTGGATCCTTGGATGGTGTTCTCCAATTAGCGGCGAAGTTGTTCCGTGTAGGTTGGAGGCACGAACTCTTGCCGCAAAGCTCTCTTCGTCTTGGTCCAACTCATGTCGTAGTACTCCGAAGGTGTGTGAAGCCACCAAGTTGAGGCGTAGTCGTGGAAGTTTCTTGTGGCGCATTTCACTTGATCATCGGGAGGAACTTGATGTAGCTTGAGGTAGTCTTCCATTAAGCGCTCCCACTCGAGATACTCCTCGGGTTCATGAGTCCCATAGAAGGGAATCACGTGGTCGATGTTGAGGTCATAGTAGCTCGTGGAAGTCACAGACTTGAGCTTGGGGAGCTTCTCTTTAGCGTGCGTTGAGGTTCTGGTTGGCGAAGATGCCGTATGTTTGTAGGCGAAGATGCCTTGAAGTCGCTTGGCGAAGATGCCAAGGGAGATGGTGAAGTCGTTGAGCGATTGTTGGTGTTGAGCTCTTGACCTTCACGTTCTTGTTGGTGATGGTGTCGATGCTGATGTGATCTTGCCGTAGATGGTAGCTCGGAAGCATGTGCTCTTGAGCGTCTTTTCGAAGATGAGGAAGATCGCTTGTAGGACTTGATGAGGGCTTTGATCGCCTCCATTTGAGCTTGCATCTTGGCGTCATAGTTGTTGTTCGTGTCATCGAACTCGTCGTTGTTGTTGTAGACGGAAGATGAAATGCCTTGCCTATCCATCACAAGACTCGAGTAGAGGTGAGTAGGAAATGAGATAGACAATACCAAGTTACCTTTTCCCAAAGTTGAGGATGTGTCCCGTTTCACTCAATGTGAGATGAAAGAATAGTGGAATTGGTACCAGACTTGTTCACTCACACCTATCAAGTAAAGCTTATGGTAGAGCTTGGTGAGGATAGTGGCACAAAAATTTGATGCAAAATGTTAGCAAGAGTCAATAATGTTGAAAGAGATTCACAAATTCACAAGCGAAACAAGTGGACCAATAGCAATATGTGGCACACGGAAACACACACACGGATAGATAAATGGGGCCGTGCAACCAAGGAATGAGCACAAAATGTGGAATCCACGGAAAACGCTCGTGTTGCACAACTCAAGAGAGACGCTAGCATGATTGCTCAATAGGCGGATACGAAACTTGTGCACAACCTATAAGATGCAAAATGGATAAACTCTCTATCCCAAGTATGCTATGTATGTATGGCTCCCGGTGTTTCTCACACAATGATCCAAGATGATCAAATATGATACCATATGATATATTTTGATGCTATGGCTATTACTTACAAGCTCTTTGCTCTCTTTCTTTGCTTAAAAGCTTTATTCTCTCTTCTCTTTTTTTTATATGGCCATAATGCGAAATGCACAAACCAAGATAGCAATTGTGTATATGCGGGAACAAACTTGAGACACAATGGATGATATGATACCAAGATGATATGGTATGTATGCAATGGATGGTGTAGATCACTAATGTGCACAAGTAACGTGCCCCGGCAATACTCAAATGGCTAGTCTCGATAGGCAAGTGACGCAAAATGGGCTAGGGGTTAACAATGCAATTGCAAGGGGAATATACAATGGTGTCATCGAGGTTACCGTCCTTTGGGATGATGAGTGGTGGTGTTCTTGATGTAGATACCAACATGATGGAGACTCGTCCCTAAGTAGCCGAAACACCTTAGGAAACAGAAAAACTGCGAACTCAAAATCTCAAATGACAAATGTCAAATGGTGGTAGCGGAAAGCGGTAGTGGTTTTGCACTAGGCAATGCGGAAGTGGTGGTGGTGGTTGATGAAGAAGCAATTGTCCCTAAGTAGCCAAAACACCTTAGGAGACTCGAATCACTACTCAAGCAACCACTAATGCTAAGGGGAACAAAATGGGTTAGGTTGCGGAAGTCGGTAGTGGCTATGCGGATGATATGATTGAGGGCCTAGGCAAACTTGCGAAATTTTGGGAAATTTGATGGAGTCAAATGGTGTTGGTAGTATTTTTGTGGGATGGGGGATGTCAATAGCTTCAAAACGAGCTAAAGAACGTCAAAAACGGACTCCGGATGAATTAGTTATGGGAAAAACGGTGAATCTTGGAACGCTGAAACTGGGAGGGGCGGTAGTACTGCTTGGGAGGGCGGTAGTACCGCTTGTGGTACTCAGCGGTAGTACCGCTCAGAGGGGCGGTAGTACCGCTCGTGTCGGGATTTTTCGCAGATGAAATCGGGGCACAAATTTGGGGCAGAAATGGATGATTTCGGGGGCAAAATTGGATGGATTTCGTGGATGGGAAGAGGGGAAACTTGGGGGATGCTTGATCCACTTGAAATCAAGCAAATCCACGGATCAAAATCAACAAAACATCATCAAACCAACAAGTCACAAAAAAAATTGGGGGCTATTTTTGGTGGGGATTTTCGGATTTAGGATGAAAACAACAAAATCAAGCTAGAAAACAGGGGTAGGGGCTCCAAAAACGTGATCAATGTGGCTCTGATACCAAGATGATGTAGGGAGGAACCCTAGGTGCACGATCTTTCACGTTTGGAGTGGGATCCCTTGAAGAACACGAAGAACGCGGGGAAGAACGAAGAGAAATCACAAGGGGAAACACTCAAGAACAAGTCTAATCACACATCCACTAGACAATCAAACACACAAGATCACAAGGTACATGAACAACAAAGGGAAAGATACAAGGTAAGGTTCATCTCCAAGAGGAGGTCTTGATGATATCCTAGATGGATCTTCCCACAAGGGGGTCTTGATGATATCCCGTGGGATCTTCTCCTAGATGGAGGTCTTGGCCTCCATGGAGTGGTAGTCTCTCTCTCTCTCTTAGGAGTGGAGGTAGGAGCAAAGCTCACCTAAGAATGAGCTATCATATTTGCTAACCCTAGTACGGAGCAAAGGGACAAGTATATATAGTCCAAGGGGTAAGTTGGGGGATACATGGGGTGAAACCCCTCTCACTATGCACAGGCAGGGCGGTTGTACCGGATGTGTGAGCGGTTGTACTACTAGGAGCTCAGGTACCGGTTTCTGGAGGTGCTCGTCAAGGTAGGGAGCGGTTGTACCGGTGGTAGGGCCGGTTCTACCGGTCTAGTCGCAGCTGGGGGGAGAAGCAGGGTTGTACCGGTCTTGCACCGCTCGAATACAAAAGATGGGCCGGTAGTTGGGCGGTAGTCGAGCTGTTGTACCGCTGGTGTGCCTTCAGCGGTAGTATCGCCCGGTGTGGTCGGTAGTGCCGCTCGTTCTAGACAGGGCGGGTCCTCTTCGTCCTTCTCTTCCATGCCTCACTCGCGGATGGTGTAGTTGTACACTTGTGTTCGCACTCCTCCTCGTCCATGATGTTCTGACAATACCTATGTATGCACACGAGAGGAGTTTCAAGTAGTATAGCATCCTTGAAGGGGTCAAGTGAACACGTGTAAAGGAGGAGATTCACCTTTATGTATGAGAAGTAGAGGTCGCACGTGTTACTTGCCAAACGAACTCTTGACATGGTGATGTCCGTAGGATGCTCCGCATCAATGTTTTAGGAGCATAATTATGCCATATTTATAGGGGTGCAATCCATGTATTTTTATGTGCCCTGTAGTGAATGCATCAAGCTCGTGAAGTGGGCTACTTGCTGTTAATGTTCTGTCAATGTAGAATCTGTCATATCATGTTGCCATGTTTTCTTGATGCTACCAATTAATCCATGCATATTCTTGAGATGCTTACTTGAGATTTTTTTTGTTGTCTATGTTATGCTCTATCTTTCCACGCCTTTTGTTGCCATATATATGTCGTGTAGCATATGTTTTCATTGCCATGAACATGCCTATATGTTGTTCCAGATTTCTATTAACTTCATGATGCTATATTGTGAGCTTAATATTCATTAATCTATGCCTCCTTTGGAGATGCTCCAATTACATGTGAAGTATGCTATGATTTCTCTGTTCACATGCCATGTTTGTTAATTTTGAAGATAATATGCCTCTTTTCATGCTTGCAAACATGCTATCATAATGTTGCTGATTTATACTTGCTGAAACTATTTTAACATTCAATCATGTCTTGTTGGTTCCCACTAATCCATGAGCCATATGTATATGATGCCATGATGTTATTTGCTCTTTGTTATGTGTAATTTTATGCCAAGCCCTTCGTTGCTAGATATAGTTGTTGTAGCATCTTTGTTTCAAGCCTCCAACATGCCATCATATTAACTCTGCTCATGCATATGCTCCTGTGTTATAAAGTTTCATTTTGCATTGATCATATTAGCTTAATCTTGATGCCTATGAACCTGAACCTTAATGATATTTGAAATATGTTATCTGTACATGAAGTGCATGTCAAGTTTCCTCTCATAAGATTCCTGTAGCATGTTGTTTTGATGTTTGCAAAGTGCCTACCTACTGCTTTGGGCAGATTGTTGTTATATCTTGTTTGGAGTGTATGTGTTGCACCGTTGCTCCGTTTTGAGCATGCTCTCTATGAAACTTGCTTAGAATTGCATATAGTTTCATATTATCATGTTGCATCCATGTTTTGAGAGTGTTTGCTTGATGTTTGAATGCATTATTCATCATTGCCATGTTTAACTTGTTTTGCTCATATCTTCTAGGCCGTAGCTCCGAACTAAACGAACTTTATATGTAACTTGACTAGAATTTCACCTAGATCATCTTGGTGCATCTTAACTTGCTGTTTAAGAACTTCAACATAAGGTTTATTCAGATATGGACCAATTTTGAAATTTGCATACGAGGACTTACTGGATTTGCTATATGTTGTTTCCAGCCTCACTTAAATTTGCTTTGATGTGATATTCTTGTATGCATCATCTCTTGCCATTAGTATCATCATATAGCCTTTGTCATGCATCATGCTTGGTTGTGCATCATGTCATGTTTATGTGTGGTGTGTTTACCTTATTGTTTTCTTCTTTCCGGTTGTGCTTCTTCTCGATAGTTCCTGTTTCGTTGCGATCGTGAGCACTCGTTCGACTACGCTTGGTTCGTCTTCGCCCGTTCGTCTTCTTCATGGACTCGATCTTCTTCCTTGTGGGATTTCAGGCAAGATGACCGTTACCCTGGATCTCACTACTATCACTGCTATGCTAGTTGCTTCATTCTATCGCTATGCTGCGCTACCTATCACTTGTTTATCAAGCCTCCCAAATTGCCATGTCAGCCTCTAACCTTTTCACCCTTCCTAGCAAACCGGTGTTCGGCTATGTTACCGCTTTTGCTCAGCCCCTCTTATAGCATTTTTAGTTGCAGGTGAAGTTGAAGATTGCTCCATGTTGGAACATGATTAAGTTGGGATATCACAATATCTCTTATTTTAATTAATGCATCTATATTCTTGGTAAAGGGTGGAAGGCGCGGCCTTATGCCTGGTGTTTTGTTCCACTCTTGCCGCCTTAGTTTCCGTCATACCGGTGTTATGTTCCTTGATTTGGCGTTCCTTACGCGGCTGGGTTTATGGGAACCCCTTGACAGTTCGCTTTGAATAGTACTCGTCCACCAAGGACCAACCTTGGTTTTACATTTGCCAAACAACCTATAACCTTTCCCTTGGGAGTAATTAACCCGTGGGTCATCTTCATTTTAAACCCCCCGGGCCAGTGCTTCGCTAAGCGTTGGTCCGAACCGAGGAGCCTGCAGGGCCACCTCGGGGAAACTTGAGGGTTGGTTTACTCGTAGCTTGTCTCATCCGTTGTGCCCTGAGAACGAGATATGTGCAGCTCCTATCGGGATTGGTCGGAACATTTGGGCGGTCTTGGTGGTCTTGTTTTACCATTGCCGAAATGTCTTGTAACCGGGATTCCGAGACTGATCGGGTCTTCCCGGGAGAAGGAATATCCTTCGTTGGTCATGAGAGCTTATAATGGGCTAAGTTGGGACACCCCTGTAGGGTATAAACTTTCGAGAGCCGTGCCCGTGGTTATGTGGCAGATGGGAATTTGTTAATATCCGGTTGTAGAAAACTTGACACTTGACTTAACTAAAACGCATCAACCGCGTGTGTAGCCGTGATGGTCTCTTCTCGGCGGAGTCCGGGAAGTGAACACGGTTTGGGTTATGTTTGAACGTAAGTAGTTCAGGATCACTTCTTGATCATTACTAGTTTGCGACCGTTTGCGTAGCTTCTCATCTTATTCTTGTATTCGTAAGTTAGCCACAATATCATGCTTAGTCGCTGCTGCAACCTCACCACTTATCCATTCCATATCCACTAAGCTTTGCTAGTCTTAATACCCATGGTAATGGGATTGCTGAGTCCTCGTGGCTCACAGATTACTACAACAATAGTTGCAGGTACAGGTAATGTGATGATCATGATGCGAGAGTGATGTTTGCTTGTTTTGGTGTTCTTCTTCTGCTTCTTCTTCGATCAGGGGATAGGTTCCAGGTCGGCAGCCTGGGATAGCAGGGTGGATATCGTTTGAGTTTCTGTTTGTGTTCCATTCATAGTCCAATGTTGCTCTTAGTATGATGTTGTTGTATTCATGTGGCATTGTATGCCTCTTGTATGTATCCCCAACTACTATGTAATGGTGTGATGTAATGATATCCACCTTGCGAAAGCGTCTCCAATATGCGCTTCTATCCTCGGTGGGACCTTCGAGTTCCTTTCGGATAGGGTCGCATATTGGGCGTGATAAGTTGGTATCAGAGCCTCGACCGACCATAGGAGCCCCTTGATTGTTCGTAGTTTGGCCATTGTCAAGTCTAGAAGAAAACTATTTCTGAGTCTAGTTATATCGGAGAGTAGGAATTCTTTTTACTCCTCAGCCCCTTCGTCGCTATGGTGAGGAATCTTGACGTAGGTGTTTTGAATTACTCCTCTTCACCTTCAAACTTTCTTTAGGATCACGCGGTTAGGTTTCTGATTGTTGGTTCTCAGCTCTTTTCACCCGGTGCATTTCTCGTCATGTCGATTCGACCTCTTTGTTTTCGCAAGATCAATCCTCAGTTCTTTCTCAGCGACGAGGTTTTCCCCATCCTCAGTTGTTTTATTTTTCCCACTCACCTACCCTTTTTCTTCTCGCAGCCGGAGTCCGTTATCGAGTATCCATCCTACTCGTGTGAAGCCTTTGCATTCTTTTCTCAATTATTTCAACCGGTGTTTTCTCTTCAAGTTATTCGTCGGTTCTCGCATCCAAGGTGCCTTTGTTTTTCCCGCCCTCCCACCCCTCTTCTTCCCGGAGCTTGAGTCTCTTTTGAGCGTCAATTTCATTCGTTTGGAGCCTCTTCAGTCTTCCCTCAACTATTTTCAACCGGTGAATTCTCGTTTCGTTCGACATTCTTCATCTCTTTTTCTTCTCCGGTGAATTCAATTCAAGTTTTTCGGTGTTGATCGTATTCTTTTCCTTGGATAAAGTATTTCCGCTGCTCGTTCGCCTCTCACCAGTTTATCCTTCCAGAGTGCTCAAGACATCTCAGGAGATTCGTCTGTGTTCGAATTAATTCAAGGTTTTCACCTCATTTAAATATTTCAATTGTTCCGGTGCATCATTTCTCATTCAACAATCCTTTTTCAACGGTGTTTTCTTTTTAGTGGGCCCTAACCCACAGGTCTTTTCCCAGGATCTTACCTGACTCTTCTAATTATGCCGGAGTTATTCCCAATCCTTCTCTAAGTGTGACGTAAGAATGGATTCCATCAGTCACATGCCTTCTACAAGATTGTTTTCAAATTCATTTCATTGTTGGCTCAACCTCTTTGCTTCCCATTCTCCCGGAGTATCTCAGTAATTTTGGTGGTGTTTCTGGTCGTCATTTGAAGACCGAAGAAGAGTTTCTCTTAAATCTTGTCCGTTCTTCCAAAGATTCGCGGTTCTAGTTTCATGCTATCCTCTCAAATTATTCCATTTTGTCAGATATTCTTTCTTACCCATCTAGAGCATGTCAGAGTTGTTTTCTCGTTTCTTTTCACTAGAGTCCATCATTCCCGAAAATTCTTCGTCCTAACATTCCAGCTACCGTTATCCAATTATCCCGGCGCTTCGTTCAAGTGTTCTTTAATCAGCTCGTTATCTCTTTGTTCTTTTGCATCTAAATCCCTTCAAGCATATTTGTTCTTCTAATTCTTCCCGGTGATTCATTATCTTTCATCAGTCATTTTATAATTCTTGCGGTGGTTCCTTCAGCATTCCTCTTCCTTTGTCATCACATAAATTCATTCGTTCTTTCCAATCCTACCGGTGGTTCGTTGAAGACCTTCCTCAAGGTTGCCCCATTTACCCCTTAATCCTTTTCAACAAGAATAAGTAGTATGCAAAATCCGTTGCTTGTCATCAATTTAATTTGTTGAAGGATAAGCATACAATAAATCTTATTCTTAGTTCCTCCAAGCGATTAATCCCTTCCTTCGGAGTTTGTTCATGATGAATAATTTCGCGGTTCGAAGTGTTTTCGTCTTTTCTTTTTCCGGTGTTCAAATTCCCACAACCATTTCGTCAGAAACTCCATCTAAATCACCGCAAGGCTTAATCTTATTCTTTCATCCTTCATTTTATCTCATCATCCTTTTGTCACCAGAGATCTTCATGGTGATTCTTCAAGAGTTCATCAAGATTTTTGTTGGAGGAGTTCAAGTATCTTTTCTTCTCGCGTCTCGAAGTGCAAATAATACTCTGTTTTCTTCTGAATTGGAGTTGTGCATTTCTTCGTTCCTCTCAGGTATTCAGACTTTTGGTTGTGGCATAATTTCACCTCAGGTTTTGAGATGTTGTTGATAAATCCACAACAAGCTTATTCTTTTGTTGTTGATTACCTCAATAACTCCGTTCAATTCTTCCTCTAAGGATGTTATCTCATTCATTTGTGGTGGAAGTTGTTGTTCTCTCATCTGTTATTTTCATTCCATTCTTTCAGTTCTTCCGGAGGCATTGTGGTGTTCATCTCCTCAAGTGTCATCCCATTGGGTGAAGTTCATGTCTCCATTCCTTCCATTTTCAACCGGAGTGCTGCCGGAATTCTTTTGTTCTTATTTCTTTCCTATCTTATTCTAACCAGAGTGGTTTCAGAGTCTATCTTATTCCTTGAGCTTTTGATTCTTGTCATATTCGCCATTCCTCTTTTCTACCTGAGTGCTCTCGACTTTGTGCAGCTTCTCTCTTGTGTTATTACTTCACCTCTTCCTCTTTCTCTTCTGTCTTGTTCCTAAGATCTCGGGACGAGATCTTCTGTTAGTGGAGGAGAGTTGTAACGTCCCGAGACTGATGCGCCAGGTGTCTTCCAATTATTCGCCGTCGTTGCCATGTCATTTGCTTGCGTGTTGCACTTTGCCATGTCATCATCCACATTTCATCTGCATGTTTTTCAAAACTTGCATCCGTCTGAGTCCTCCCGGTTCACTTAGATTAGTTTGAGTGTTAGTAAATTTTGAAGAAATCCTCTCATGCTTCACTTAGATTAGTTTGAGAGTTAGTAAATTTTGAAGAAATCCTCTCATGCTTCACTTAGATATTTTGAGAGTTGAATTTTTTTGAAGAAATATTTATGCTATCATGATTCACTTGAATTTATTTGAGAGCTTTTTCTGAAAAGGGGAATATATTAATATCAAGAGGATATCGATTACACCTAGCCTCTGCACCAACAAGATGTTGAAGAACATCTAGAATGCACACAGCCAAAAAGAAAAATACATAGAGAGAAAAAAAAGAAAAAATGACCCTGCCATGGTGGTTATAACCCGTAGTAGTAGCCCTCTAACCATCACCAAAGACAACACCCGGACTAGAAAGAAGGTTCTCCAAAAACAATGCCTCCAAGAAGGAAACAATGCACACACATTGTCGTTGCCCGGTCAAAGATCATAGGTTTTCACCCCGAAGAAAGAGCGTGTTCCCAAAACAATATCTTCTACAAGGCCATTGCTAGGCACAACCAAAAAAGGCCAGTCCTTGGGTTTTCACCCTGGAAAACACGACTCGGTACTCAATTGAGCACCACCAACAAGAAAGTCCTCCAATGTTGCTGCCCCACTTGCAAGGGATACTACTACTACAAGTCACGTACCACCAGGCTCACACGAACTCGTGCTCAGTCTGGACAGGAAGATATCGTGCAAACCAAGTCTAAACAACTACCTGTGAAGCATAGTCTTCATCGCATCCAAGACCCTGTCTTCGCCATTTAGACGTCCTCCAATCACGCCATATCAGTTGATCCCTCGAAATCTTGGTGCAGACATGTTCCAAGGTGTCAACGAAAACAGAGCTTTGCGATACCCCGGTGAAGCAGATTATGCAGATGTTGCCGGTGCGCACGACCAGCCCCTATCAAATCAAGGTGTCCAAAGAGGGCCATATACGATAGTCCTTGTTTTCCTTCAAAGGATAAGTCTATAACTCATCAGTGGCCAGATTAAAAAGGATTGATCATATGTAGAACAGTGGACTTCACCCGAACACCACTAGGGCCACCGCCCGGTCAATTTTTGCGAGAAAGGATGGTCACCGCTCTACACAGCAAGTTTGTTGCTGCATGTCAAGATGGTCACCACAAGGACGAACATCGACAGCAGAGCACTCCACCGCCATGGTGCCATCTACCACCTCGTCGAAGAGATCCCTGCATATGTGTGTCGCCCCGAGACCGATGCTCCAAATGCCTTCCATTTAATTAAGTTGTTGCCGTGTGTTTTTTGTGTTTGATGCATTATCATAATTGTTTTGCATTTTTTCATTCCTATATGTTTGTTGCCATGTTCATGTTGAGTGCTTGTCATATCTTTGCTTCTTGCACCACGCTCATCTCACTTGTTATGTTGCATTGTGCCCTTATCATTTTGCATTCCATCATGATCATCATGTGCATGGCTTTCTTCATGATGTTGTCTTGCTCTATTCATGTCGAATGTATTACCTCGTGCCATCTATCTCTGAAACCATGGCCATGCACCATCATTTCCTCCTTCCTTCTTCTTTCTTTCATTTTTGCAAGTGTCATTTTTCTTCCTCCATAAATGTCCAATCTTTTCCTATAAACACCATGTCACTTACCTATCTGGCAAATATTATCTATTTTGGAGTTATTTTGGTTGGGTTAAAAAATGGAGTAAGTTTGAATTTAATTCAACCTTGGTTTATTTTTCTACCTCTAAAAATGGCCAAAGCAATTTATTCGAATAGGGCTTCAACCCAGGGTCTCGGATATATTTTTATATCATCCTAAATCCCTGCCAAACTTTCTGGCCTTTTCTTGTTTTTCTGTTTGAAGAAAATATTTAGAAGGAAAGAAGGGAGAGGGAGCAGCAGCAACCTGTAGCCCACTCAGCTGACCGAAGCCACCAGGGCCTTCTTACCTCCTCCCGGTCCGGCCCAGCCCTAGGCGACTAGCGGCTACCTGCTCCGCTATAGCGCCGTCTCCCTCCTCTGCCTTCAGGATCGCCAATGCCGTGAGCTCTGCTTCACAGACGTCGAAATCCCGCATGCCCCCACACCCCATAAAACCAGAGCCTCGCCTGTCGCCTTGCAGCCGCCCAGCACCGAGCCGAAACCCCCATGGCTGATAGCTCGGAAGCTTCGAGACCATGCCACACACGTCCTGAGCATTCTCCATACTTGTGTGCTGCACCCTGAACCTTTTGGCACGCCCGCCGTAGCTCTGCATCCACCGCATGCGCCATGCTTGCTCACTGCCGTCGCAGCTGAGATCCCCGTGCACGCTTCATTTTGGGTCCTGGTCGTGTTGCCCATATGCTTTATTAGCGTATGATCTCCCTTTGCATCACGAACACATAGCTAGCCCAGTGGCTAGCGCAACCACTATCCAACCAGGGGGTCTGGATTTCGAATCCTAGGCACCCCCTATTTCATTTCATTGCCCTGTTTCCTTTCTCTCACACAGTCGCATTGGGCCAGATCTGCTACCGGGCTTGCAAAGTGCATTGAATCTGGCCCGTGCATATTTTTTCCCAGTCTGTGTATTTTAGCATTTTCCAATGCATTCTTATTTCTAGAAAATGCCCCTATTTTGTTTTGTGAATAACTAAATATCCATGCATCCAAATGAAACATGTCATATATGCATCATGCTCAGATTTTCCTGTACTTCCATAATCTGCAACTTTCATCCATGTTTAAAATGTTTAAACTTGTTGTTTGCATTATTTTTGCATGAATGACATGTTAAAATGGTTTATTTCATAACTAGTTAACTGTAGCTCCAAATTAAATAAACTATATATGTAACTTGTGTAGAAAGATGCATAGTTTAACATGATGCACTTACTTTTGCTGTTTAACAACTCTAAAATACGGTTTAGGCAGAACAGGAGCAAATTTGAAATATGCATATGGGCAGTTTCCGAAATTGTTATTTGTGTTTCCGGCCTCATTTAAACTTTCCTAGATAGGTAGTTTGCATATGCTTCATCTCTTTCCATGAGTAACAACATTTAAATCGTGTCATGCATCAAACTTGATTGTGCATCATGCCATGTTTATGTGATGGTTGTTTACCATGTTGTTTGCTTCTTTCCGGTTGTGCTTCTTCTTGATAGTTCCTGTTTCATTGCAATCGTGAGGATTCGTTTGTCTATGCTTGCTTCGTCTATGCCCGTTCGTCTTCTTCATGGACTCGTTCTTCTTCCTAGCAAGATTTCATGCAAGATGACTGTTACCCTAGATCTCACTACTATCATTGCTATGCTAGTTTTCTCGATGCTATCGCTATGTCACGCTCCCTAACACTTGTTTATCAAGCCTGCCAAATTGCCATGACAGCCTCTAACCTTTTTCACCCTTCCTAGCAAACCCTTGTTTGGCTATGTTACAGCTTTGCTCAGCCCCTCTTATAGCGTTGCTAGTTGCAGGTGCAGTTGCAGGTTGTTCCATGTTGGAACATGGATATCATGGATATTTTGGGATATCATAATATCTCTTATTTAATTAATGCATATATACTTGGTAAAGGGTGGAAGGCTCGGCCTTATGCCTGGTGTTTTGTTCCACTCTTGCCGCCCTAGTTTTCGTCATACCGATGTTATGTTCCTTGATTTTGCATCCCTAACACGATGAGGGGTATGGGACCCTCTTGACAGTTTGCTTTGAATAAAACTCTTCCAGCAAGGCCCAACCTTGGTTTTACCATTTTCCTAATAACAACTAAAACATAAATAGGGGATGTTATCCAGACACCTAGGATTTTTAATCAACCCCCGGGCCAGTGCTCCTCTGAGTGTTGGTCCAAATCGTCAACCACCGGTGACCGCCAGGGGCAACTCTGGATTTGGCCTACCAGAAGTTTGGACAATCCGGTGTGCCCTGAGAACGAGATACGCGCGGCTCCTATCGAGATTTGTCATCACATTTGGGCGGTCTTGCTGGTTTTTTACCATTGTTGAAATGTCTTGTGCACCGGGATCCCGAGTCTGATCGGATGTCTCGCGATGGAGGACTGTCTTCGTGGATCATGAGCTTATAATGGGCTAAGTTGGGACACCCCTGCAGGGTTCAAACTTTCAAGAGTCGTGCCCACGGTTATATGGCAGATGGGAGTTTTAATATCCGGTTGTAGAGAACTTGACACCAGATTCGAACTAAAATACCCAACCGCGTGTGTAACCGTGACGGCCTCTTTTTGAGTGGGTCGAGAAGAGAACACGGTGGGGTTATCTTTGTACGTAAGTAGTTCAGGATCACTTCTTGATCATTTCTAGTTTGTGACCATTTGCGTAGCTTCTCATCTTATTCTTGTACCCGTAAGTTAGCCACCATACATTGCTTAGTCGCTGCTGCAACCTCACCTCTTATCCTTTCCATACCCTTTAAGCTTTGCTAGTATTGATACCCATGGTAATGGGATTGCTGAGTCCTCGTGGCTCACAGATTACTACACCAACAGTTGCAGGTACAGATAATGCGATGATCATGACGTGAGAGCGATGTTTTCTTGTTTTGGAGTTCTTCTTCTGCTTCTTCGTTCAGGGGTTAGGTTCCTGGTTGGCAGCCTGGGCTAGCAAGGTTTATGTCATTTGAGTTTCTGTTTGTGTTTCATCCGTAGTCGGATGTTGCTCTTATGTATGATGTTGTTGTATTCATGTGGCAGTGTATGCCTTTTGTATGTCTGCCCAACTATTATGTAATGGTACGATGTAATGATATCCACCTAGCAAAAGTGTCTCCAATATGTGCTTGTATCCTTGGTGGGACCTTTGAGTTCCTTTAGGATAGGGTCGGATATTGGGCGTGACAATATGCCTATCGGGGCAAGGGGACGACATAGCCTGAACCGTACCTGACGAGAGATCAGCCCATGTCGGCACGGTCATGCCGGATCCAGGTGTGTCCTAGTGCATGCTCTGTGGCAGCTCAGTGCATCCTTACGCGAGTCGCCAGCAGACGCAATACCTAGGAGAAAGCGTCTGGATCACGTCCATCTACAAGGCAAGGAAGTTGTGACTAGTACACAAGATCGCTTCAATCCGAGCTCACATTGGACATGTAAACAGCCCAGCAGGGATCCAATCTGCGATGGCTATTGTCCCTAGGTCTTTTGACCAAGGTAGATCATGCTACAACCGCCGTAATCCGTAGATCCGATAGCCGCCTCTGGTGCTCCGCCTCCCGCCGCTCGAATCTATGGCTGTCACATCACCAGAAAAGAGTGAGGCCCCGCCGCCGCCATCACCGCACTGGCTTTTCCCGACGTTGGGCACTGGCGGCGGCGAGGAGGAGGAGCATGCAACGGGGTCGAAGGTGAGGTAGGTTGACCACCGCCCTTGTCGCCTAGTGTAGCGACTCGACCCGAAATCGGTCAAGTCTCTGTGTAGTTGTACCATCCCAAGATCAAGCTGGCACACACAGTACATTGATGAAATGATTCAAAGTTCAGTCAAACCTGAATTTATTACACGGTTCTCATATCGAGTCTTTATTACATCATAATAAATTTGGCGGAAGGCCAACTCATGAGAAATAAACTAAATAAAGTTGCGGAAGCATAGACAAATAGCGAGTCCATCCCACTCCATAGGGCAATCGCCAAGCATGGATCGTAGCCTCATTACTGGTCGGAAAACTCCTCTGCAACATACGACATTGCAGCCGTGTAGGTCAGCAATTTTGAATATGCCGGCAAGTCATGAAGAGGCAACGACAAATAGTTTACTAATACTATATGCAATTTGGCCGTGGGGCTCTAAGTTTTATGTTTTTGCGAAAGAGCCAATTTTTTCCTACAACAAAGGACTTGTTTGCAATTACTAAAAAATGTTGGTTGTTATTTGAGATGGTTCCGCCAACCAATGTCTCATTCCCAATTATTAAATAACCCCTCAATTAATTTATTAAGTTCAGTGTTGAGATTTCTGAAATACTCCAAGTTCCAGAGGCTCAAATTGTCCGCAACCGGGGACATGACTAATCGAGTCGATCTTCACTCTACAGAGTTTGGTGCACTTTACCCGCAAGAATCGCTCCCTCCTTGTAAGTCTTCGCACTGCCTGGTGTTTGAAGACGGGACGAACGAAACAGGGTCTTCCGAAGAGTTTCTCTGGGCCACTGCCGGTGCCCATCCAATACTATCATTCTTCTACATCTTGTAGCATCGTCCGGCCAGAGTCATGCCTAGGGTCGACCAAGCCAAAGCCCATAATGGCTTGCGGCTGCACAGGTAAGCTTCTGGTCAATGGGGTATCCATCCGTCTCTTCGTGGCTGGGTGAAGCTTTCCGTAAGATGTCATGGCCCTTCTCCATGCATCCGGCCATACGCTGGTTTCTCCAGGGTGCCCGTCAACCGTCCTCCACCCAGTAGTGAATTCTGAAGTCCATCTTGAGCTTGAAGTCATGGGGTTATCATCATCTTGACTCTCGCATCTCCCTTATGAGTCACTCAACCAACCCCGTCTATGAAAGCATAACAATCAACTACATCGTCCCGGCCATTGGTAACAAGGGGAATGGGTTCATCCTACCTCATGATACTACTCTAGAACATAACTTAAATTCCCCTACTGCATGCATGGTGGGGAGGAATAAGTCTAATGCAATAAAATCATAGGTATTGTAAAACATGATCGAATGACTTGCCTGGTTGACAGTCTTCGAAAGCTAGCGACTCGTAATAGCAGGCCGCGCACTCCGGAAATTCTATCGAGTCAAACAATAGCACAAATAAGTATACTACAATATAACATAACAACAAGTTAATGTAAATCACCCAAGCGCTCAAACCAGAACCAAGGAGAACTCGAAGAAAAACAAATCAAGGTTTTCATCACTTCAAGCAACAACTAAGAAATAGTTTCATGCTACTAAAACTATTCTTAACAGAACCTAAACAAGGGTTGAGCTAACTTAACAGAAATAAAAACAACATATAAACTAGGTGCAAAAAGAATGACCTCAAAAGCTATTATAGAACTCCTATTATGCCTAGAACAAAACTAGCAATAAAATAAAATAAAACTTTTTATTCTACTGTAAATAAAAGTTCACCCTCTATAACTACATAAACTAATCAAAAATAAATTATAACAGAGGCAAAATAAAATTTTATAATAACTAGAACAACAGGAAATAGTAGCAGGCTAAAATAAAACTAGAAAAACTTGATTTCGACTAAAACTAATTTTAATACAATCTAAAAATACCCAAACAAGTTCCTACTGCTAGGCAAGGTCAAAACTAAGCAGTAACAAAAAGAATCACTAAAATACAATAATCCTAACTCATATTATGGCAGAAAAACTAATCTGACTAAAACTAATATAAAACTATTTTTATAAACTTAAACATGGCCGAATCTATTTTCTACAGAAACTATAGGAAACTTGTAAACTAACAAAAAAATAAACAACTAAAAAATAGATAACCTAAAAGATATAGATTTTACAAAACTGAAACTATTCTGTTAAAAACAGAAACGAAAATAAAACTAAAAAAACATAAATAGGCGCTACTCGGCTTATGGGGTGTGCGATGTGAATCAAACCCTTTGGAGATGTTTTTCTTCTAACATTTTTTGAGTGTCATGTTTACTCCTCTCATACTTTTGCTCAAGTATTTGTCAGGCATTTTTGAAATAAATTTCAATTTCCAATTCAAATTCAAATTCAAAAAAAACTCAAATGCCTCTGAAATTCAAATGCCACTCAAATTTCAAACAATATGCATAGATGCTTAGCTAATAATTGTAAAACATTCAAAATTGGAAATTTGGGATGTTATAAACCTACCCACCTTAAGATGAATCTCGCCCTCGAGATTCGGGTTGGCTAGCAAATAGGTGCGGGTGGTCTCGGCGGAATCTTCTTCTCGCTCCCAGGTGGCTTCCTCCTCGGAATGATGACTCCATAGAACCTTGCAAAACTTGATGATCTTGCTGCAGGTGACTCTGTTCACAGTCTCGAGAATTCTGACCGGTTTCTCCTCATAAGTCAGATCATTGTCGAGTTGTATGGCCTCTAGGGGCACTGTGTCTCTCAAAGGAATATCGGCCATCTCAGCATGGCATTTCTTCAGCTGGGAAACATGGAAGACATTGTGAACTCTGGACAATCCTTTCGGCAATTCCAGCTTGTAAGAAACTTCTCCACGACGTTCAAGGATTTTGTAGGGGCCAATGAACCTGGGTGCCAACTTTGCTTTAACACGAAACGTCTTGATTCCACGAAGTGGGGACACACGGAGATATGCTCGGTCTCCCGCTTCGTATGTTACTTCCTTGCGTTTACTGTCAGCATAACTCTTTTGCCTCGACTGAGCTACCTTGACTCTATCTCGAATCAGCTTGACCTTCTCTTTGGAGTCTCTAATAAGATTGGGACCAAAATGTTTTCGGTCACCAACACCATCCCACAACAATGATGTTCTACACCTCCTTCTGTATAGAGCTTCGAAAGGGGCCATCTTCAGACTGGTTTGATAGTTGTTATTGTACGAGAACTCTGCGTATGGCAAATTATCATCCCTGCTAGACCCGTAGTCTAGCGCACAAGCTCTCAACATGTCCTCCAGAATCTGGTTGACTCTCTCGGTCAGTCCATTTGTCTGCGGATGAAAAGTTGTACTAAACTCCAGCCATGTACCCAAAGTTTCATGCAACTGATTCCAAAAATTTGTGGTAAATTGTGTTCCTCTATCTGACACGATACTCCTCGGAACTCCATGCAGACGTACGATCCTAGTCATGTATATCTTGGCTAACTTAGCGCTAGTATATGTAGTCCTCACGGGAATGAAATGAGCTACCTTGGTCAAGCGATCAACCACTATACAGATGGAATCATAACCTGAACGGGTCCTGGGTAATCCTGTGATAAAATCCATTCCAAGTTTCTCCCATTTCCACTCGGGAATCGGCAGAGGTTGAAGTAACCCTGCTGGCTTCTGATGTTCCGCCTTTACTCGCTGGCAAACATCGCATACTGCTACGTACTCGGCAATATCCTTCTTCATACCTGTCCACCAGAATCTTTCCTTCAAATCTACATACATCTTGGTGTTACCTAGGTGAATCGAGTACGGTGAATCATGTGCCTCCTAAAGAATTAGCTTCCTGAGTTCGGGATCATTGGGTACATAAATACGATCCTCGAACCATATAGCTTTGTATTCATCCTTACGGAACCATTTAGATTTACCTTCATTCATCCTTTTCTTTATCTCATCAATTTCCTTGTCTGACTTCTGGGCTTCGTGAATTATTTCGACCAAAGTGGACTGAACTTCCAGTGCTGCAACATATCCTCTCAGAACTATCTCTAGTCGAAGATCTCTGAGGTCATCGACTAACTCCTGGGATAATCCTCCTACTATAAGAGTATTCACATAACTCTTACGGCTTAAGGCGTCTGCTAAAACATTTGCTTTTCCTGGGGTCATAATGCAATCTCATGCCATAGTCCTTGATCAACTCTCGCCATCTCCTCTGCCTGAGGTATAACTCCTTCTCCGCAAAAATATACTTCAAGCTCTTATGATCCGCGTAAACATCACAACTGTTTTCGACAAGGAAATGTCTCCAGGTCTTGAGTGCATGCACTACGGCTACTAACTCCAAATCATGTGTGGCGTAATTCATCTCATGAGGTCATAGCTGTCTGGAGGTATAAGCTACAACCTTTCCTTCCTGAATGAGTACTCCTCCGAGTCCCTGACGAGAAGCGTCACAATATACCTGGTAAACCTTGTGTATGTCCGGCAATATTAGCACTGGGGCTGTAACCAAACGTTTCTTCAATTCCTGGAAATTGCCTTTACAATCCTCAGTACAAATGTAAGTGTCCTTCTTCAACAGCTCAGTCATGGGCTTGGCAATCTTGGAGAAATTCTCAATAAACCTCCTATAATATCCTGTGAGTCCGAGAAAACTGCGGATCTCCTTGACCGAGGTGGGTGACTACCAATTGGTGACTGATTCAACCTTGGTGGGGTCGACTGCTATTCCTTCTCCTGAAATAACATGTCCGGGGAATCCGACTTCCTTTAGCCAAAATTCACATTGGCAGAACTTGGCATATAACTGATGTTCTCTGAGTTTCTCTAGAACTAGACGCAAATGTTCCTTATGCTCTTCCTCGCTCTTGGAGAAAATCAATATATCATCGATGAACACCACGACAAACTTGTCTAGATATTCCATAAATACCTTGTTCATCATACTCATAAAATATGCAGGGGCATTAGTCAATCCGAATGACATGATGGTATACTCATATAAACCATACCTGGTGGTGAAAGTTGTTTTGGGTATATCCTTTTCATGGATCTTCAACTGATGATACCCTGACCGAAGATCGATCTTGGAGAATACCTTGGCTCCAACTAGCTGATCAAATAGATCATTAATCATCAGCAGAGGGTACTTGTTCTTGATTGTCATGTTGTTCAACAAACGGTAATCCACAACCATTCTCAGGGTTCCATCCTTCTTCTCATCCAAAAGAACTGGGGCTCCCCAAGGTCACGAGCTTGGCCGAATATATCCCTTCTCCAATAGCTCATTAATTTGCTTCTTGATCTCTTCCAAATCGTTCAGGGGCATCCGATAAGGTCTCTTGGATATTGGGCCTGTGCCGGGCAATAACTCAATCAGAAATTCAATGTCTCTGTCCAGTGGCATTCCAGGTAATTCCTTCGGAAACACATCCGGAAAATCTTGCACTACCGACACTTCCTCCTGAACAACTCCTGTGAGGGAATTCACTTGATGCTTCGCCGGGCTGCACCTAGATACATACTTGATCCTCTTTTGCTCCAGGGTGGTGAGTAAACTCGTCTTGCGGGCACAGTTGATGTTTCCTTCAAACTTCGTCAACCAATCCATGCCTAGGATTACATCCAAACTCTGGGATTCCGATACTATGAGGTCTGCGGGGAAATCATGGTTTCCGATGTTGAGGGTCGAACGACAGCGTAAGCTTGCCATCATCTCTCCTCCTAGGGGGCTGACCTAAAGAGGTCTTCTAAGGGTTCTAGTGGCAACCCGTACTTTTCCACAACTACCCTTGATATAAATGAATGTGTTGCACCAGAATCAAAGAATACCAATACTGGACATGAATTTAATAAAAACTTACCAACCACCATTTCTGGCTGATCATAGACGTCCTCCACGTCAATGTGATTCACCTGAGCACAAGGAAAAGGGTTGGGGTTCTTTGCTGATCTTCCATTTCCGTTGCCGTTTCCATTCCTCTTCTTGGCCTCCGGGAAATCGGTGGCATAGTGCCCTGTCTTCTGGCACTTGAAACAGGTGACGTGACTCAGATCCTTCTGAGTCGGGGCAGGATGATGGTGGTTGCCATTGCCTCCATTGCCTGACTTGGAGTTGTTGTCGTGGTTGTGATTGTTCAAATCCCCTCCATGTGTCCTCCAGGGTTATGTCCTCCATGGGTGTGATGGGTATGTCCTCTTGAGTATGGGGCATAACGGGGCTTTTGCTAACCTCCGGAGTTGTACTTCCCCTAGCCATACTTCCGCTTGTGGCTATCAATCTGCTGCTGCTTGCCTTCAAGTATGGTGGCCTTGTCTACCAGCTCCTGGTAGTTGTTGAAGGTAGCCACCATTAGCTGCATTCCCAGCTCGTCATTGAGTCCCTCAAGAAACTTCTCCTCTTTTGTGGCATTTGTGGCCACATCATCTGGGGCATAGCAAGATAATTTGCTGAACTCATCCACATACTGCCCCACAGTATGGTTCCCCTGGCGTAAGTTGGGGAACTCATGCTTCTTCAGACTCATGGCTCCAACTGAGACATGAGCGGTGCGGAAGGCCTGCTGGAACTGATCCCATGTCATGGTGGCGGCCGAATAAGTGGCGGTGTAGTTCTCCCACCAAGAAGCTGCAAGTCCATCAAGCTGATGTGTGGCAAAGTGCACCTTCTCTGCATCTGTGCATCTAGCAGTGGCTAACTCCCTTCCGACCTTGCGGAGCCAATTATCAGCCACAATTAGTGCAGTGCTGCTAGAGAACACTGGCGGATTCAACCTTATGAACTGGGTCAAGTGGTGGCGGTGGATTGTTGTTGTTGCTGTTGTTCTGGATGAGCATCTGCATGAGGGCATTCTGCTGCAGGATCAGCTGGGTGAGCTCCGACGAGAAGTTGAAACCGGGGTCATGTCTCAGAGGTATCTGGTGTTTTGGAGTGGATGAGAAAATTAGAATAGAACAAGGGTTTAATGAGAAAATAGCACTACCCATATGAATGCACAATAATAATCACATCAATCATTTATTCAATCATCTCAAACATGGTTCAATCTCTAATTACAAAAATCTCATGACTAATCGAAAATAACGGTCTAACTGATCGACAAAAAATAAAAATAAATATGGTAGTCGACTAAATGTCTTCATCAAGCATCCTTGCGTCCTCCAATGCGGCATCCTATGCTACGGCGCCTCCTCTTGTGGCTTCCTTCGGTAAAGCTCCCTTCATAATCATGGTCATTGCTCCTGAGAGGTCAATCATCTCGATTCGGAAAAAAGTCTTTTCCCTGATCTAGCTTCTCCTCCAATGCGGCCACATCCATCTTCAGCTTGTCAACTCTCTCCATGAAATCCTTGAATTCATACTCATGCTCATAGTGGGCTTCACGTGCTACAACCTCTAGATCAAGTTCACAATGGTGCAACTTTTGGATCGTCTTCAAGCTACCGCGCATCTGAATCTCTAGTGCCCTTATGAGAGCCTCCAAGTCTTGGACAAATGAGTGAACGGAGTCGTCATCTCTGGTGCGGATGATCTCCCCATCTGCAGTCCTGCGAGAAATCATGGTGTGGTCTTATCCAACAAGCTCGGCCATGTCCCCTGTATGCGTCCAAGTGCACTATGAACTGCTATGTCTATCCCGAGGATCCAACTGGGAGCATGAACCTGAAGTCAATGGGCGCCGAGAGGTTTCCGAATGTCCTCCCTGATATGTGCACCTTAATCATGTAGCGGCGGTCTTCTGGAAATGCCATGGTAGGGGCCCCGGTGATTGAAGGCAGAGCAATCTTCAATTCCTTGGCGATCTGGACCAGCCTCCTGCCGAAAAGCATCATTTCATCTGGCTGGCAAAACTCTGGGAGCAGAACAGGGATGAACTTGACGGCCATCGAGAATGTTGAAATCGGAGAGAAGTCAGAAATGAACAGGGAAGAATTACGAAATAATAAAGACATAAGGTAAATAGTCTCTTCCTATGGTTTTCCGATCCTAGGGGTTATGTCCTATGGTCAGCGTGTGCTCTGAATACCATCTCTATAGCGACCCGACCCAAAATCAGTCAAGTCTCTGTGTAGCTATACCATCCCAAGATCATGCTGGCACACACACTACATTGATGAAAAGATTAAAAGTTCAATCACACCTGAATTTATTACATGGTTCTCATATCGAGTCTTTATTACATCATAATAAATTTGGTCGAAGGCCAACTCATGAGAAATAAACTAAATAAAGTTGCGGAAGCGTAGACGAATAGCGAGTCCATCCAACTCCATAGGGCAATCGCCAAGGGTGGATCGTAGCCTCCCTCCTGGTCGGAAAACTCCTCTGCACCATAATACATTGCAGCCGTGTAGGTCAGCATTTTTGAATATGTCGGCAAGTCATGAAGAGGGAACAACAACAAATTTACTAATACTATATGCAATTTGGCTGTGGGGCTCTAAGTTTTATGTTTTTGCGAAAAAGCCATTTTTCCCTACAACAAAGGACTTCTTTGCAATTGCTACAAAATTTTTGTTGTTATTTGAGATGGTTGCGCAAACCAATGTCTCATTCTCAATTATTAAATAACCTCTCAATTAGTTTATTAAGTTCAGTGTTGAGATTTCCAAAATACTCCAAGTTCCAGAGACTCAAATTGTCCGTAACCGGGGACATGGCTAATCGATTAGGTATTCACTCTGTAGAGTTTTGGGCACTTTACCCGCAAGAATCGTTCCCTCCTTTTAAGTCTTCGCACTGCCTGGTGTTTGAAGACGGGACGAACGAAACAAGGTCTTCCGATGAGTTTCTCTGGGCCACTACCGGTGCCCATCTGTCACGCCCAAGATGCGACCCTATCCTAAAGGAACTCGAAGGTCCCACCAAGGATAGAAGCGCATCTTGAAGATGCTTTTGCAAGGTGGATTTCATTACATCAACATTACATAATAGATGGGGATACATACATAAGGCATACAAAGCCACACGAATACAACATCACCATACATAAGAGCACCATCCGACTACGGATGAAACACAAACAGAAACTCAAACGACATCTACCCTGCTAGCCCAGGCTGCCGACTTGGAACCTATCCCCTGATCGAAGAAGCAGAAGAAGAAACTCCAAAACAAGCAACATCGCTCTCGCGTCATGATCATCGCATAACCTGTAGCTACAACTATTGGTGTAGTAATCTGTGAGCCACGAGGACTCAGCAATCCCATTACCATGGGTATCAAGACTAGCAAAGCTTAATGGGAAAGGAAGGGGTAAAGTGGTGAGGTTGCAGCAACGACTAAGAAAGTATGGTGGCTAACATACGCAAATGAGAGCGGGAAGAGAAACAAAGGAACGGCCGTGAAGCTAGCAATGATCAAGAAGTGATCCTGAACTCCTACTTACGTCAAACATAACCCAAAGACCGTGTTCACTTCCCGGACTCCGCCGAGAAGAGACCATCACGGCTACACACGCGGTTGAATGCGTTTTAATTCAGATCTGGTGTCAAGTTATCTACAACCGGACATTAACAAATTCCCATCTGCCACATAACCGCGGGCACGGCTCTCGAAAGTTTATACCCTGCAGGGGTGTCCCAACTTAGCCCATGATAAGCTCTCGCGATCAACGAAGGATATTCCTTCTCCCGGGGAAGACCCAATCAGTCTCGGAATCCCGGCTACAAGACATTTCGACAGTAATAAAACAAGACCAGCAAGACCTCCTGGCATGCCGACATCCTGATAGTAGCCGCGCATATCTCGTCTCAGGCCACGACCGGATGAGCGACGCATAACTAGAACCAGCCCTCAAGTTTCCCGAGGTGGCGCGCAAGTGGCTCTAGTTTGGACCAACACTTAGACAAGCATTGGCCCGGGGCTAAAATAAAGATGACCCTTGGGATGTGCGACTCCCAAGGGAAAAAGTTAATAGGTGAGGCAAATGGTAAAACCAATGTTGGGCCTTGCTGGAGGACTCTTATTCAAAGCGAACTGTCAAGGGGGTCCCATAAATCACCCGACCGCGTTAGGAACGCAAAAATCCGGGAACATAACACCAGTATGATGAAAACTAGGGCGGCAAGAGTGGAATAAAACACCAGGCATAAGGCCGAGCCTTCCACCCTTTACCAAATATATAGATGCATTAATAATATAAGAGATATTGTGATATCCCATCATAAACCCTGTCCACCATGGAGCAATCTTCAACTTCACCTGCAACTAACAACGCTATAAGAGGGGCTGAGCAAAGCGGTAACATAGCCAAGCAACGGTTTGCTAGGAAGGGTGTCAAAGGTTAGAGGCTCATGGCAATTCGGGAGGCTTGAATAACAAGAGATAGGTAGCACAGCAAAGCGATAGAACGAAGCAACTAGCATAGCAATGATAGTAGGAGATCCAGGGTAGCGGTCATCTTGCTTGAAATCCCGCTAAGAAGAAGAACGAGTCCATGAAGAAGATGAAGCCACGAAGACGAACCACACGAAGACGAACGCATCCTCACGATCGCAACGAAACGGGAACTATCGAGAAGAAGCACACAACATGGTAAACACACCACACATAGGCAAGACATGATGCACAACAAGCATGATGCATGACAAGGCTACATGAAGCTACTCATGGCAAGAGATGATGCAAACAAGAACAACACATCAAGGCAAGTTTAAATGAGGCCGGGAACAACATATAACAATTCCGGTAAGTCCTCATATGCAAATTTCGAAATTGGTCCAGATCTGAATAAACCTTATGTTCAAGTTGTTAAACAGCAAGTTAAGATGCACCACGAGGATCTACACGAAATTCTAGTCAAGTTACATATAGAGTTCATTTAGTTCGGAGCTACGGTCTAGAAGATAAGAGCAAAACAAGTTAAGCATGGCATTGATGCAAAATGCATACAAACATCAAACAAACACCTCAAAACAAGGATGCAATATGATAATATGAAACTACAAGCAAAATCACGCAAGTTTCATATAGAGCACACTCAAAACGGAGCAATGGTTCAACACACACACACTATACAAGTCATAGCAACAATATGTCCATAACAGCAAATAGCATATTGCAAGCATCAAAACAACATGCTACAGCACCTCAACATAATAACAAAAGACATGGGCAGGAATTACAGCTAAAGCATAACAAAACATGAACACTGAGCTGTCTCCAGAAATCACTAGAACATGCTCAAAAAGACATGGAAAGATTGCAAATAATAACAGTTTCAGGCTTAGCAGAAAATAACATCAGGTTGCAATGTTTAGAGCTATCAAACAACATGTTACAGGAAGCTATCATGGCAAACAAAGGCATAGCATGAATCTACTAATTGTATAGAACAAAAGTCTCTTACTGACCATGAGCCAAAAGGGCACAGAAAATATGATGGCACCCATGTAAACATGGCAAGTTATATGACAGATTCAAACATGGCAGGAACAACAATAAGTAGGCATGTTGGTGAGCTTGAACCACTCACCACAGAGCAATACATGGCATGTCAAGGCAACCAACAGCAATAATACATGTTTATGAAGTTAAGCATCGCAAGAGCAAGTTCATAGGGTGCATGGATCACTAGCAAAACACATGGCCAAAACTGAACTTAATGTTAACAGGCTGACAGCAACATTATTTAGCAAGTTTGGAGCAAGATTACAACATGTTACAGCAGGCTATAAATCCAACCAGGGGCATGAATGGATAGAGCATGACATGTATAACAAAACATATTTAGTGAACATCTCCATTTTATGCACGAAATGACTTGCAGCAGCAGGTTTACATGGCATCACAAAATAACAGAATCAGCCTAGCAAAACAGCAACAGCAAGTGCCCTACTTAACAAGCTCGATGCACTCAGCACAAGACTCACAAAAATACATGGACGGCACCCCTGGAAAGATGACATATCATAGATCAAAACACATGTAGAGGTCAACCTCATAGGATGCACACATCAAACATGGCAAAAATGACAAATGAGCATGTTATAACAGTTCCAGCAGATTAACAGCAACATGCACTATTCCAACAGCATTTCGGGCATCAAGATGAACTCAAATGAACATGATGCAATGGAATGAAATGAAGAACTCGTTGAAGCGAACACTTTGACATATTACACACATGAAACGGAGCAGTATGCAGCAAGTCATGATGCGATGAAAATGGCATGATAATGTCAAAATATACGGGACTTAGTGGAATCGGGGTCAACCTTCGTTTTGGATCTGGATCTGGGGGCTGCGGGCACGGACTTCGAGGTTGGCCGGAATTCTCGCCGGAGTTGAGGAGGGAGATGGGGCCGGCGAGGGAGAGGCCGGAGAAGACGCCGGCGAGGATGGGGAAGGCCGGAGGGAGCGCGGGACGGCCGGATCCGGTCCGACCGGATCCAGGGGCGACGCGGTGGACGGCGGCTGCGCCAGCGATGGCAGCCGGAGGGCCGAGGCCGCGCGAAGCGCCAAGGAGGGGTAGCGAGGCGCGCAAAGCCGCCAGAGGAGCAGGGCGGCGCGCACCGGGCCGAGCCATGGGCGAACGCCGGCGCTGGGCGAGGCGGAGAGGCGGCGAGCGGAGGCGGACGCACTCCGGCAGCGGGCGGCAGAGGCGCGGGAGCCGGGCCAGCGGCGGCGGCGCTGGGGCCCGTCTTGGGCCGCGATGGTCTCCAAGGGCCATGCGGCGGTGGCGGCGGAGCGCCACGTGGCGCGCCATGATTGGAGGAGGGCGGCGGCAGACATGTCCGGCACGCGGGGAGGACGCGTCCGGCGGCGCGGGGAGGAGCGGGGCTAGGGTTTAGACCGAGAATTTCGGGGAGGCACACATATTTATAGGTAGAGGGAGCTAGGAGACTCCAAATGAGGAGCGGTTTTCGTCCACACGATCGTGATCGAACGACCAAAAGCATGGAGGGGAGTTTGCTGGGTTTTGGGCCACTTTGGAAGGGGTGTTGGGCTGCAACAAAAGAGGGCTTTTGCGGTTACCCGGTTAACCGTTGGAGTATCAAAGGACCTCCAAATGGCACGAAACTTGACAGGCGGTCTACCGGTGCTATACCAAGGCCGCTTGGCAAACCTTGGGCCATTCCGAGAAGGTTTAGCACCCACTCACAAGAAGAGACAAAAGGGGACGCCGGAGGACATAGGAGTGCCGGATTGCAAAATGGACAACGGGAAAAATGCTCGGATGCATGAGACGAACATGTATGCAAAAAATGCACATGATGACATGATATGAAATGCATATGATGACATGTCAAAGTGCAACACACAAGCAAATGACATGGCAACGACGGCGAATAACTGGCGGACACCTGGCGCAACAAATCCGGGGCGTTACACCATCCAATCCTACCGTTCTTCTACATCTCGTAGCACCGTCCGGCTAGAGTCACGGCTAGGTTCGACCAAGCCAGAGCCCATAATTGCTTGCGACTACACAGGTAAGCTTCTGCTGAATGGGGTATCCATCCATCTCTTCGTGGCTGGGTGAAGCTTTTCGCAAGATGTCATGGCGCTTCTCCATGCATTCCGGCCATCCGCTGGTTTCTCGAGGGTGCCTGTCAATCGTCCTCCACCCAGTAGTGAATTTTGAAGTCCATCTTGAGCTTGAAGTCATGGGATTGCCATCATCTTGACTCTCGCATCTCCCTTATGAGTCACTCAACCAACCCCGTCTATGAAAGCATAGCAATCAACTGCATCGTCCCGGGCATTGGTAACAAGGGGAATTGGTTCATCCTACCTCATGATACTACTCAAGAACATAACTAAGAATTCTCCTACTACATGCATGTTGGGGAGGAATAATTCTAATGCAATAAAATCATAGGTATTGTAAAACATGGTCAAATGACTTGCCTGGTTGACAGTCTTCAAAAGCTAGCGACTCGTAATAGCGGGCCTCGCACTCCGGAAATTCTACGAGTCAAACAATAGAACAAATAAGTATACTACAATATAACATAACAACAAGTTAATGTAAATCAGCCAAGCAGTCAAACCAAAACCAAGGAAAACTCGAAGAAAAACAAATGAAGGTTTTCATCACTTCAGGCAACAACTAAGAAATAGTTTTATGCTACTAAAACTATTCTTAACAGAACCTAAACAAGGGTTGAGCTAACTTAACAGAAAGGAAAACAACATGTAAACTAGGTGGAAAAAGAATCACCTCAAAAGCTATTATAGAACTCATATTATGCCTAGAACAAAACTAGCAATAAAATAGAATGAAACTTTTTATTCTACTGTAAATAAAAGTTCACCCTCTGTAACTACAGAAACTAATCTAAAATAAATTATAACAGAGGAAAAATAAAATTTTATAATAACTAGAACAGCAGGAAACAATAGCAAGATAAATAAAACTAGAAAAGCTTGATTTCGACTAAAACTAATTTTAATACAATCTAAAAATACCCAAACAAGTTCCTACTGCTAGGCAAGGTCAAAACTAAGCAGTTGCAAAAAGTCTCTAAATACAATAATCCTCACTCTAATTATGGCAGAAAAACTAATCTGACTAAAACTAATATAAAACTATTTTTATAAACTTAAAGATGGCTGAATCTATTTTCTACAGAACCTATAGGAAATTTGTAAACTAACAAAAAAAGAAGCAACTAAATAAAATAACCTAAAGATATAGATTTTACAAAACTGAAGTTGTTCTGTTAAAAACAGAAGCAAAAATGAAACTAAAAAAACATAAACATGCGCTACTGGGCTTATGTGGTGTGCGATTTGAAACTAAACAGCGCTCGGGCGATATATAAACTAAAACGTACACGCGCTTAATAACAGAAAACCTACCGGCTCGATTAAGCAAACTAAACCAAAATAAACCGAACACTAACCAATTTACAAAAGAAAACCCATAACCCTTCACTAGTTCTAATCTAACGTGTTGAAGGGAGATCGAACGGCGGAGAGGAGCTCGAGCTTACAGCGAACGGTGACGATGAATGTCGTGCGCGATGGGAGACGACACCTATGGGGCCGGGGGACAGCCCCTTCGTGTGTTCGGTACGAGGGCGGAGGGTGCACGGAGAGCAGATCGAGGCGATGCGCGCGGGCGAGGATTTTTACCCAGCTTCAGGCCGCGATGGTCGCGTAAAACCCTACTGCTGCTTTGTGTGGTATTTGATCTTGCTCGAGAATGCGAGCGAGTGGTGGTGTATGGAACCAGCCGAATCCCAGGCGCTAGAATTGCCAAGGGTTCGAGCCTCGCGAGAGTAGCTAATCCTCGGAACCTCCGGACCTCCCTCTACGTTGTGCATGGGCCTCCTTTTATAGGGCAAGGGGTCACCGACAGGTGTCAACGTAGGGTAGAGGGGTAGAAATGTAAAAGAGGTGGTAGTTGGAGCAGTCTTGAGGCGGTGCAGCTACGATTGCTTGAGCAAAGGATTCTACCTACTTTTGACAGAGGGGGACAAGAGCATTTAATGCCCGTCGCCGTCGCCCCAAAAGCTCCCGCCCTTGCGTCTCCGTTTGCCACGGCGATGGAGCCACCACCGTGGAGTGCCACCGCACCCCTCATGCTGCACAGCCATCCGCCACGCGTCTCTGGAGAAGGCTAAAGGCGACGCGTGGGCAGATGAGCTGGAGTGCGGGCACGCAGCGCAGCTTTCCCGGCAAGTACCTTGCCGGGGTCTTGATCTTGTCGGGCCCGGGAGCTTGTCGGGCTCTGTAACTTGCCGCTCCCCGGGCCCTCGCCGGGACGCGTATAGCGCCGAGGTGTGTCTTCTATGATGTGATCTTCTAGTCTCCCCGGCGAGCTCCTCTCGCCAGGGACTTGCATGAGTGATATAGTCTTGAGCCTGGAACGGCCTTCCCGGCAAGCTCCTCTTGCCGGGGTCTTAACCTTCTGTCTTGTACACTTTGTTCTTGAATGGCTTGGTATGGAGCAGGAATGGTCTCCGGCAAGCATATGGTGGATCCAGCTACGAGGGGCTGAGACTGCCCGTGCACAAGTTGGGGTACTGAGGTACCCCTACCTTAGTACACCGACAGGAGCCCCCGGGCCTGGGCCATACACGGTGCCGAGCGCTGTTGGGCCAGGCCCAAGACAGTGCACGGGCACGCGAAGCCCATGGCGCGTCGAATCTGCTTCTGCATCCGCCGCTTCCCCCGAAACGGCACGCGTCGATTGTGGCGTCGTGGGAGACGTGGGCGGCGCATGCAGCCTTTAAGGCATCCACCCCGTGATCGTGGCGCAGAGCGGGGTCGCTTCACCCGTCGCTCCGGCTCCATTTTTTTCGCCACGCGGCCCTCATGCACGGGGGTCGTGGGTGGCGAAGGTGGGAGACCGAGCCGTCACGGGCGGAGAAGGCGAGTCGGCCCCGCTCCTCTGGCCTCCTCGCTTCCTGATTGGTCGAGCGGGGCGGTTGAGCCCCCACCTCGCCCCTTTAAAAAGGGGTGGAAGGGGAGCGCAATGGCCACACTCGTCCTCTTCTCCTTTCGTCTTCATCTTCTGTTCTTCTTGCCGCCATGGAAGGAAGGAATCCTGGCTCTTCGACGGTGGCGGCGAGGGTCGCTTCTAGGCAGCGCACCATTCCCCATCCTGCTCCCGTGGCGGTGGAGCCGGCTCCGAGAGGGAGAGGGAGGGGGCGTGGCCGTGGACGAGGCCGAGGGCGTGGCCGAGGCGGCCGGGGGAGAGGCGGTCGTGGTGATGTGCCTCCTCCGTCTCCCCCGGCGTCTCCTGACCACGGTGCGGTCCACACCGGAGATGACCCCTGGGAGTTCTTCATCAAGCTTCGCCGGGCGCCTCGTCGTCGCCTCCGGCTGCCGGTCCCGTTTGCGGACGCGATGGGACCGGATCCACCCGACGTGATGGAGCTATGCATGAGGGGCTGCGGGATCAGCGGCACTTTTCGGGTGAGTGTCGTGTCCCCAGCCCGGCGTGATGTTCTTCGACCGAGGGTGGAAGACATTCGCCGGATCCATAGCTCGACGGCGGGGTTCACCCTCCATTTCAAGTTAATGGATGGTGACCTCCTCGCCGTCAAGGTCTTCGGGACTATGGAACCCGGTGCGCTGCTGTGTGGACAGCTCCTCGGATAGCGGCGGCTCCTCCCGAGCAAGAGTGACGAGGAGGAGAGCGGCAGCGACGACGAGGGGATGGCGGGCCCGACTAGGCGTCGGACACCGCTGCCTCGTCGCCACCGGCGACCTCATCTTCTGGTCGCGCCGCCTTCAACTCCCCCGGGCCGTCTCCTTGGCGGCCGGCGAGAGAGGCAGCAGAAGAGGAAGAGGGGACGGCGGCAAGGCCGTTAAATCGAGTCGAGGCGAGGTGCCCTCGTGCGATGTCCCACCACCCGTCTTCAAGCTCTGCCTCCGACGCCTCCGTCTCCGCCAAGCTCTGGCGGCCCCGGGCGTTCTCTTGGGTCTTCTGGCGCTGCGGCTCTCCGGGCATCGTTCCCCATGCCCGTCACCTTCATGCAGCTCTGGGCACGCAGCGGCGTCACCGCCACGCCTCCTAGGCGCTCCTTCTTCCCGACAAGCTCCTCTTGTCGGGCCTCCTTCCCGGCAGCAGCTCATCTTGCCGGGCTCCTTGACCTACCTCCCGAACTCTGAGCAGAGAAACAGAGAGGGATCACGGGCACCTTATCTTTTTAATTTGTAAGCCCTCGGGCCTTAGCTGCATTTAAGAACTTGTAATCCTCTCTATCATGTTTTTCATCCTTTATGGACTTGTACTAAATTGGATGTTTTTAATGAAAAGAGGGAAAGCTTGCGGACCGAGTCTTTTACTTGATTGCGTGCCTTGTGTGTTCTTACGCTATCGGGGAGCTTGCCGGGCGGAACACGCTTGCAGAAAAGGGACAGCCAGTGGCGGTGTTGCTTCCGAAGAAGCAACCTTGCCGGCCAGATTATGACGCTTAACTTGCCGAAAGGCTCGAAAGCAAGATAAGGTGCAGCGGCACACTTGTGTTTGTTGAGCGGACTCGGAAACAAACCAAGTACGCAACTGGGCCACGACTCGGCTCCTCCACGTACGGGTTTTTACAAGACACGCTCGTTCAAAGACGCAGCCCCGCATCTCCCGGTCCATAAGAGGATGCATGACGAGGGATGAAAAACTTATCTGATATTGCAGCCCCCAGCAACTCTAGCTTGCGGAGACGAATCTTGGTGCTCGCAGCCCCCAGCGAGGCTGGTCCGCCGAGGAAGAACCTTGGCACTCGCAGCCCCCGGCGACCCTGGCTTGCCGGGTTCCAGGCGCTGGTGTGATCTTTCGGTTCCTCCTTGTCGCTGCAATTTCAGTCATGAAAACAGCTGAGGTAGATATGCAACTGCTCCATGTATACGTATGCGTATATAAATCTTGACTATGCAATACGATGCCGAGCCTTGCCCTTCGTATGTTTGTACTCTACGCTCTCGGGGAGCTTGTCGGGGCGAACACGCTTGCCGCGGGACAGCCCGCTGGCGGTGTTGCTTCCGGCAAACAACCTTGCCGGGCCAGTTGCGACGCTTAACTTGCTGAGCAGGCTCGAAAGCAAGATAAGGGTGCAGCAGCACACTTGTGTTTGTTGAGCGGACTCGGAAACAAAACAAGTACGCAACCGGACCACGACTTGGCTCCTCTCGCGCTCAAGTCTCTCATATGAAGGACACCTCACGGCAGGGCTTGCCACGTTACACCCTCTGCCCTACATCCTTTGTGCGTTTTCACCCTACGCTTCTAGGGAACTTGCCGGCGCTTAACACGCTTGCTGAGTACGGAACATCAGCAGCCCGCTGGCTGGTGTCGCTTCCGGCAAGCAACCTTGCCGCGTCTAGTTCGCGACGCACTTAACTTGCTGAACAGACTCGAAACGAAACAAGGGCGCGAAGCTGGTCGCGGCTCACTTTTTAACTCGTTGAGTGTGCTCGAAGCAAGATAAGGGTGCGGCTATTCACAGGCAGGCTCCTCAGCGCACAGGTTTCGGGCACAAACGACAAACGCGAGAGGGATATAACAAATAAAAGCATGGAATTAAGAAGTGCTCTGCACGAAGGCTCGAGCGACTTAGCTTTTCTTTTTCTTGTTTCTTTGCACTTGCTGGCGGAGCTCAATGGCGCGTCCTCGATGACAGCGCAGCCCTCCGGGGAGGTGCGTTTGCCGGAACGAGCACCAGAGCTGTCCTTGCCGGGCTTATAGCGTTCTGAGGAGCCGCGCTTGTCGGAGCGAGCGCCAGAGCCGTCCTCGCCGGACTTAGAGCTCGATGGCGCGTCCTCGACGACAGCGTAGCGCTCCAGGGAGATGCGCTTGCCGGAATGGAGGGGAGCGGTAGCGAGCAGCGCGAGGAACAGGACATGCTCGGACTCCTAGTAGCGATAGGAGGAGCAGGGTCCTCCCCCGGCACTTTCGCTTTGCTCATGCATGGACAGCGGTCCGGAGCATCCCGCGAGCCCCGGCATATTCTTGCCCCAGCAGGCGGGTACCACCTCTCGTGGTATGGCGCTGCTGGGTCGCCGTGTGCTGGGACGGACGTGGATCTGCGGAGACCGAGGCGCGGTCATCCGTCCTGTCCCTGGATCTGGTGGCGCCGCGAGTGCCCTCGCCGGTGTCCACCCTTCCGCCGGCGTCCCCTCCGCCCACCGTTGGCTCCGGTGGCGGCGGGTGAGATGCAGACGGATCTGCAACCCTCGAGGCCCTCGTCTTCGGGGCCATGGCGCAGTTGTCGATGAAGTCGCAGACGAAATTTGGGGAGGTTGATGAAGAACGCAGCCGCGCGAACGCCGGATCAGGTCCGCACAACCTCGACGCCTTACCGGGCGCGCCAAAGATGTCGTCTTGCGATGGGAGACGACACCTATGGGGCCGGGGCGGCCCTTCGTGTGTTGATGCGAGGCGGAGGTGCACAGAGAGCGGATCGAGGCGATGCGTGGGAGGATTTTACCAAGCTTCGGGCCGCGATGGTCGCGTAAAACCCTACTGCTGCTTTGTGTGGTATTTGATCTTGCTCGAGAATGCGAGCGAGTGGTGGTGTATGGAACCAGCCGAATCCCAGGCGCTAGAGTTGCCAAGGGTTCGAGCCTCGCGAGAGTAGCTAATCCTCGGAACCTCCGGACCTCCCTCTACGTTGTGCATGGGCCTCCTTTTATAGGGCAAGGGGTCACCGACAGGTGTCAACGTATGGTAGAGGGGTAAAAATGTAAAAGAGGTGGTAGTTGGAACAGTGCGGGAACAGTGCAGCTACGATTGCTTGAACAATGGATTCTACCTACTTTTGATGAGAGGGGACAAGAGCATTTAATGCCGTCGCCGTCGTCCCAAAAGCTCCGCCCTTGCGTCTCCGTTTGCCACGGCGATGGAGCCACCACCGTGGAGTGCCACCGCACCCCTCATGCTGCCTGACCATCCGCCACGCGTCTCGAGAAGGCTAAAGGCGACGCGTGGGCGAGATGAGCTGGAGTCGAACGCAGCGCAGCTTTCGGCAAGTACCTTGCCGGGGGTCTTGATCTTGTCGGGCCCGGGAGCTTGTCGGGCTCTGTAACTTGCCGCTCCCCGGGCCCTCGCCGGGACGCGTATAGCGCCGAGGTGTGTCTTCTATGATGTGATCTTCTAGTCTCCCCGGCGAGCTCCTCTCGCCAGGGACTTGCATGAGTGATATAGTCTTGAGCCTGGAACGGCCTTCCCGGCAAGCTCCTCTTGCCGGGGTCTTAACCTTCTGTCTTGTACACTTTGTTCTTGAATGGCTTGGTATGGAGCAGGAATGGTCTCCGGCAAGCATATGGTGGATCCAGCTACGAGGGGCTGAGACTGCCCGTGCACAAGTTGGGGTACTGAGGTACCCCTACCTTAGTACACCGACAATGAACGGAGATGACGGCGGCGGCTTGGGCGATGGCGGTGCGGCGGCTTGGGCGATGGCGGTGCGGCGGCTCCAGTCGTCGACGAAAAAGGCGGTGGCATCGGGGCAGTGCGGCGGAGCTTGGGGAGGTTAGGGGTGGTGTCGAGGTGGCTCGGGAACGACGAAGGCGGTCGGGGCGACGGCGACTGCTCCCTGGTGTTGCAGCTCCGGCGAGCGATGGTCAAGGTCGGGGGCGACGGCTTCGGCGGTTCCTGGGTGACAAGAGGATGTCAAAGAGGTGGGAAAAGAAGAGGGGGTTCGGCTGGCAGAACTTGGAGGCAGGGGAAAGCTGACAAGCGATGGTGGAGGCGATGAACTGCGGTGGCAGAGACTAGATACGATTGACGAGGGCGCGAGCTGCGGTGGGTTTTGGGCTACGGTTTTAGGGGGTGCGAGGGAGGAGGGATTGGGCTTTATATAAGGCATGATCGTGGAGAAGGGGGGCGACTCAGGATCGTGATCCCATGGAATTCGGACGTGGCGGCGGCGTCGAACGCGCTTTGGCGCGGCATAGCGTGGGCGAGGGGAAAGAGATGAGGGTGGGCCCTATTGGTTAGTGAGAGAGATAGAGAGGAGTCGGGTCGGGCGACCGAGATCGAGGGGATCGGGCATGCGGGCGCGCTGGGGCAGGCCTCACTGGCTGGGCTGGCTGCTCAGGTGCGCTAGTGGGTTGTGGCGGCTCGCTAGCTGGGCCGTAGGCCTGGCCAGCTCGGGGGGGGGGGGGCTTTTCCTTTTTTTTGAATAACTACAGAGAGAAAAACTAAATAGAAATATATATATATATATATATATATTAATTATAGGACATATATATATAAACTCAGGGGAACTAATCCTACAACGTGGACATTTTTCCTGGGGCAATACAGAAACTAGAAAAACATTTTCTGAAAATTCCAAATAAAATTCAAATTTGAATTCGAACCCTTTGGCAATGTTTTCTTCTGACATTTTTGGTGTGTCATGTTTACTCCTGTCATACTTTTGCTCAATTATTTGTCAGGCATTTTTGAAATAAATTTCAATTGCCAATTCAAGTTCAAATTCAAAAAAAAACTCCAATGCCTCTGAAATTCAAATGCTACTCAAATTTCAAGCAATATGCATAGATGCTTAGCTAATAATTGTAAAAAATTCCAAATTGGAAATCGGGGATTTTACACCTAGGTTAGGCGACCATTTGATAGCTTGAAAAGCAGCAATGGTAATATACGAAATTAGTCCCAAAGTGATAGATATTCAAAGGGGATATAATAAAAACTGTCATGAAGATCACTGGATATTATAAACTTTATTCCTTGTATAATAGTTTTGAGATATGGAGATAGTAATATGTGAATCATGTTGGTGAGTAATTATGCTTAGTAAGAATATTGGTGTTAAGGATTGTGATTCCCTATGCAAGCACGAAAGTCAATAGTTATGCAATGATGTTATATCCTACTTGTGGTGCATTATTCAGTGTTAGTTATGTTTACTGCTCATTTATGATCCTTTTCATTTCTTGGTTGGTTGCTTCTAAATCAATTTGCTAGCCTCCATTTTTACTAAGCGAGAATACTGCTTGTGCATCCAACTCCTTAAACCCAAAGTGTGCCAAATGAGTCCAAACCTACCTATATGCGGTATTTCCGTGTGGTTCCAAGTAAATTTGTATGTGCCAACTCTAATTTTCAAAATGAATTTCCTTTTTGTGTGCTCGTACCGCTCATGAAGCAGTATGGGGTGGACAATATTTTCAATGCTAGATATTTTATTATCAAGACAAGTCTTTATTCACTTGTCATTGCATGAGAGTGTGGCAGGTAATAGGGATGCCCAGTCCCGAATTGATTTTTTTATTTATATGTTGTCAATAATAAATTCCTTGGAAAGTGTTGGTATGAAAGATGGTGGAAAAAGGAATAAACCTTATTTTATGGTTGGGAACCGCCTATGATTTATCTAGCATGGAAAGTATTGGGAATTCTCGGTCGTTTTCGTGTTAGGAAAAGCATGCCTATGAAAACAATTTTGTCTCTCAATTTAAGCTATGAGCTCTGGCACCTCTACTAATCTCAGCTTCCCTCTGTGAAGGGCCTATCTATTTAATTTATGCAGAAAAGTTTGATTCTCCATCTTCTCTTATAAAGCACCAACTAGGGCACACTATTATCATACTTGTGCATTGGATATAGCTAATGTTTGAGTGTGTTTCATGAATGGATCAATGATTGAGCATAATGGGCTAGGGATAGCTTTATTTTGTGTTCATATTTTGAAAGACATGGCTGCTTATTGATATGCTTGAGTATTGATGTCTTCATGTCAATTATAGACTATTGCTTTGCATCATCTAAAAGTCCAAAAGTCCATGCTACAAAAGAAAAGAATATATGATGAACATGTTAGACAGCATTCCACATCAAAAATTCTGTTTTTATCATTTACCTACTCGAGGAAGAGCAAGAATTAAGCTTGGGGATGTTGATACATCTCCAAGGGATCTATAATATTTGATTGTTTCATACTATTATATTATCAATCTTGAATGTTCTATATTCATTTACTAGCAACTTTATATCATTTTTTTGGACTAACCTATTGACATAGTGCCTAGTGCCAGCTGCTGTTTTTTTGCATGTTTTTACTTTACAGAATATCGATACCAAATAGAGTCCAAATGCCACGAAACTTTTTGGAGATTCTTTTCTACCCAAAAGACACCCAGGGAACCAAAGAAGTGCACGGGAGGAGACCCATGGGGCCCACTAGGCACCAGGGCACCCAAAGGCCCCTGGCGCGCCCTGGTGGGTAGTGGAGCCCACAGGAAGCTTCTCCACCAACATCCACCTCTATAAATACTCTAAAATCCCAAAAACTCTGGGGGAGTCGAGGAAATACAGTTTCCGCCACCGCAAGTTCCAAAACCACGAGATCCAATCTAGAGGCCTTTTCCGGCACTCTGCTGGAGGGGGCAACGATCACGGAGGGGTTCTTTATCATCCTTGTTGCCCCTCCCATGATGCGTGAGTAGTTTACCACAGACCTACGGGTACGTAGCTAGGAGCTAGATGGCTTCTTCTCTCTTTTTGATCTTCAATACAATGTTCTTCTCGATGTTCTTGGAGATATATTTGATGTAATGACTTTTTGGCGGTGTTTTTGTCGGGATCCGACGAATTGTGGGTTTATGATCAGTTCTATCCACGAATGTTGTTTGAGTCTTTGTTGAACTATTTTATGCATGATTGTTATAGCCTCGTATTTCTTCTTCAAAATTTTGGTTTGGTTTGGCCAATTAGATTGATTTTTCTTGCCATGGGAAGAGGTGCTTTGTGATGTGTTCGATCTTGAAGTGCTCAATCTCAGTGATATAAAGATACATGACACGCGTCTATCATTGCTATTAAGGATAAAATGATGGGGTCTATTCCTACATGAATAGATCTTGTCTACATCATATCATCGTTCTTATTGTTTTACTCTATTTTTTCATGAACTTAATACACTAGATGCATGCTGGATAGCGGTCGATGTGTGGGGTAATAGTAGTAGATGCGGAATCATTTTGGTATACTAATCTTGGATGTGATGCCTATATACACGATCATTTCCTTGGATATCTTCATGATTATTCTCTTTTCTATCAATTGCCCAATAGTAATTTGTTTACCCACCGTATGCTATTTTATTGAGAGAAGCCTCTAGTGAAAACTACGGCCCCGTGGTCTATTTTCCTATCATATCAAACCAAAAATATCTTGCTGCATGTTTTCTTTATTTATTTTATTTTGTATTTTTATATATCTATTTATAAAATCTCATACAATTTAAACTATCTCAATACCGAGGAGGGATTGACAACCCCTCTTTCGCGTTGAGTTGCAAGTTATTGTTGTTTGTGTGCTAGTGTTGTTTACATAGTGTTGCTTGGTTCTCCTACTAGATTGATAACCTAGGTGACGTCTTGATGATAGTCTTCTCCAAAAGGAGGTCTTGATATTCACTTGCGATCTTCTCCAAGCAGGTCTTGATATCCAAGAGGAGTGGTAGATGAGCAAAGCTCTCTCAATGTCACACATATACTTTTCTAACCCTAAATAATGTCCTATGAACGAAATATATATCTAGAGAGAGGTAAGGGAGACTTGAAGGGCGAAACAGGAAACCCTCGGCCAAAACCTGGGAGGGCCCTGCAGACGGGTTAAGTGAGGCCCGTGTGCCCGGGGGTCCTGTGGGCACGGTGCACGCCTGTGCGCACGGTGTGCTATAACGGCGAGGCCCGTCCGCATGGGGTCCTAAGGCTGTGCACACGGGGGTGCGCGTCTTCACTTGTAGTAGCTTTCTGGGAGGCCCATGGGCATGGGGTCGGGGAAGGCCGTGTGCACGGGGTTGCCTGGGACTTGTTGTTTTGGACTTGATGGGCTCCTCCTTCTTACTTGTGGCCTTGCGGTCCTTATCCTTGGCCTTCGAGATGCTCCCTAGCTGGTGGCGATCATCCTTGTACCTAATTACACATAGCACATTTTGGTGAGGTACCATCCAAGTTCCATTCGTATCCATGTCAATCTAGAAGAGGAGTGAGTTCACCTCGATTTCAATGGCACGTGCACGTGGTCTTGTCATAGGCCCACATGGTGCTTGATGTGTTGGTGTAGAGTCCATGGGAATGACTGAAGGATGCGCCAAATATCCCCCTTGTGAGAGATCCATCCTTGGATGATGATCTTCATCATCATGGTGTGGGGTCAAGTCCTTGACATTGAAGATGTCCCTGATGTTTTACTTGTCACATGAGATGTTGATCTTGTAGGCGTTGTCATTGTAACATACTAGCACCTTGAAGGGTCCATTGGCTCGCGTAGTAGCTTGGACTTGCGCTAGTTGGGAAAGCGGTCTTTGCGGAGGTGTCGCCATATGAGATCGCCCGGTTTGAACACGATTGGAGTCTTGTTAATGTTGAGCTTGGTGGCGAGATGGTGTACTTGATGCTTGATCGTGGGCCTTGTATATTCATGCATCTTCTTGAGGTAAGTTGCTCTTGCGCTTGCATCCATGTTGGTACGTTCTTGGAGTGGTAGAGGAAGGATGTCCAAGGGATACAAAGAGTTGAAGCCATAGACAACCTCGAAGGAGGACTTGCCTATAGTAGTGTCTTGCGCGATTGTAGGCATACTCGGAGATGGGTAAGCACTCCTCCCACTCCTTGATGTTCTTCTTGATCAACACGCGTAGGAGAGTATATAGCGTCCGGTTGGTGACTTCCATTTGGCCATCGGTTTGGGGATGATAGGCCATCGAGAATAGTAGCTTGATGCCGAGCTTGGCGCATAGTGTCTTCCAAAAGCAGCTTAGCAACATGACATCGCAGTCCGATACAATTGTCCTTGGCACTCCATGTAACCTCAAGGTTTCCCTACAGAAGAGATTTGCAACATGTGAAGCATCGTCTATCTTATTGCATGGGATGAAATGTGCCATTTTACAAAATTGGCACAACAACAAATACCGAATCTTTTCCATTTTGAGTCCTAGGTAATCCAAGCACAAAATCCATACTAATATCTTCCCATGGTTGATATGAAATAGGAAGTGGCATATGTAAACCATGAGATTGGGCTTGAGACTTAGCTTTGTGGCATGTAGAGCACCAGTTTGTACAGCGTGCGACTCGTGAAACATCTTTGGCCAAAAGTACTTGGAGGAAAGTGTGGCAAACTTCTTGTCACGGTTGAAATGTCCCATAAGTCCTCCGCGATCAGCCTCTTGCAAAAGTAACAAATGAAGAGAAGACTCGGGTACACAAGTTTGTTAGCACGCATAAGATAGCCATCTTTGAGGTAATATCCATCCCAATAAGTGTGAGAAGGACAATTGGCATAAGGAATCACAAATGAAGGATCATGCACATACAAATCTTTATTGTGCTCAAAGCCAACAACATTCAATTCAAGTTGAGTAACTAACATGCATATGCGGGAAAGGGCATCCGGCACAATATTTTCTTTACCCTTAATGTACTTGAACACATAAGGAGAATACTCAATGAATTCACTCTATTTAGCACGCCATTTGTTCAATTTGGTTTGACCTTTAAGGTATTTAAGCGTCTCGTGATCCGTAAGTATGACAAACTCACGTGGGCGAAGATAATGCTCCCAAACATGCAATACTTGCACTGAAGCATATAATTCCTTGTCATAGATGGGATAGTTAAGTTGAGCATTTTTTTATTTTTCGCTAAAATATGCAATGTGTCGCTTTTGTTGCATTAAAACTTCACCAATACCATTGCCACTAGCATCACAATGCACTGGCAAATTTAAGAATTGGGGCATGTGTAAGCAAAGATTTAAGCTAGTTAAATGCGATAGATTGTGAAGGTCCCCATATGAAGGGTGCATATTTATTACTCATGGCATGCAATGGTGATGCAATAGTGCTAAAGTCCTTAACGAATCGACTATAGACGCCGTCTTGACCAAGGAAACTATGCACTCGTTGCAAATTAGTTGGTTGTGACCAAGTTTTAATTGCTTCAATTTTAGACTCGTCAACATGAACACCCTTAGAAGACACAACAAATCCCAAGAAAACAAGCTTGTGAACACCAAAAGTGCATTTCTCCATATTAGCATAAACGCGCTCGTTTCTAAGAACTTGCAAGACGTCCCTAAGATGGGTGACATGATCTTCTAGAGATTCACTAAACACAAGTATATCGTCAAAGTAGACCACAACACATATGCCAATGTATTAGCGAAGAACATAGTGCATCACACGCATGAAGTGTCTGGTGCTTCGGATAAGCCCGTGGGCTTAACTAACCATTCTTACAAGCCAAATTTAGTTTTAAAATCCGTTTTCCATTCATCACCTTGTTGAATGCAAATTTGGTAATAGCCACTTTTAAGATTAATTTTTGAGAAAATGGTGGATCTAGTAAGCTCATCTACCATATCGTCAAGGCGTGGAATAGAATGCATATGGCGAACCGTGATAACATTAACCGGATGAAATCAGAACACATGCAAAAACTACCATCTTTCTTAGGCACAAGAATAACCAGAACGACACAAGGACCTAAGCTTTCACATACATGCCCATTGTCAAGGAGGTGTTGTACTTGCCTTTGTTTTCTAGTTTCTTCCGGGTTGACCAGGTAGGGTGCCTTGTTCGATAGAGGTGCACCGGGGATGAGGTCAATGCGGTGTTCGATGCGCATGGAGGAGGTAGGACAGGAGGTAGCTCATCGGGAAATATGTCCGTGAACACCTGGAAAAGATTAGACAACACTAGAGGTAGATGGTGAGGGGTGTTAGTTCTTGCTGCTTCGTCTTGGCACACTAGGACATAGTGTATAACACTTGATGGGTTATCACACACTTCTCTCATGTCTCTTTTGGTGGCTAAGAGAACTAGGATTTTCTTGCCGCTAATCGTGGAGGCACTCAATTTGAGCTTGTGGCGCTTAATCTCCTTGTGGCGGTTCACTCTCTCACTATTCTCTCCATGATGGGCGGATGCCTGCTTGTCGGTGATCACCTGGTTTGGTGAGATAGGTCGTACCATGTACTCCTTGCCATTCATCTTGAAGCTATAGTTATTTGTACACCCTTGTGGATGATGTCGTACTCTAATTACCAAGGTCTTCCTAAGAGGAGATGGCATGCGGACATAGGAACCACATCACACTCCAAGGTGTCTTCGTATGCGCGGGTCTTGAAGGAAACTTGCACGGTGTGCTCCAATTGAATGGTGCCAGAGTCGCTAAGACATTGGATCTTGTAGGGTCGAGGATGCTTCATCTCGATCAATTATAGCTTGGAACATAGCCCTTCGCTTACCAAATCCTAGCAACTTCCTCTGTTAATGATGACCTTCGTGGAACATCCTTTGATGCCCGCTTTGGTGTGAAAGATGTGGCAACATTGGTCTTCGTCTTGTTGGTGTTGAAGTGTCAAGACCTTGGAGACAACAAGAGAGGGGCTTGAGTCATTATCACAAAAGGCTTGATTGTCTTCATATTCATTCACTCACCAGTGCATGTCCACATGCTCAAGTGCTTCCATTTCTTCCTCACTCATGGAGTCATAGGAACCATCATCGTTGGCGATCATGGTGCGTCGGGTGGGACACTCAAATGTCTTGTGGCCTCGCCCTTGGCATGTGAAGCATTTGATGCAACGTGTCTTGACAGTCTCATCCGGTGGATTAGTTGGTGATGAAGCTCTCGTCTTGAAGGTTCTTGTAGTAGGAGGATGACTTGAAAATGTCGAAGTTTTCTTGTAACTTGACTTGTCGTTGTTGCTTGGTGTAGCTTTTGTTGAGGTAGGAGGCGTCGGAGTTGTTGAAGCTTTATTGTATGAACCATCGATGTCGGTGTCAAAACTGGCAGACCTCGGGGTAGGAGGTCCCGAGCTGTGGATCTCGGATTGAGGGTAATAGGAATGACAGAGAAAGTGTTTACCCAGGTTCAGGCCCTCTTCATGGAGGTAAAACCATACGTCCTAATCTTGTTTATATCAAATGGAGATGTATCAAATGCAGAGTTGATCTACCACAAGATCGTCATATGTGGTCTAACTCTAGGGCTAGGTGAATGATTTTGTGTTGATGTCCCCTCTACGGGCTAAATCCCACGGCTTATATACACACCTGGTAGGGTATCTAGGGTTACAAGGTCAGTAGCTATGAGCTAGGCCGCTGCAGGGATCTTCGAGTATATGTCAAGTCTTTGGGGGAGGCAGTCTTGAAAACTCCTCCTACGTGTGGCTTCCGGAGTCCATCTTGATCACGAACGAAGGCTTGTCGGCCCAACCCAAGGAGAACGGGCTGGCTGGGTTAGTACCCCCTTATCCAGGACACCATCAATAGCCCCTAAACGGGTATTCGACGCCGAAGACAATCCTTACGGGACATCGGAGGTGAAATCTTTGGCTCGACAAGCGAGTTCCCCTATAAGGAATCCTTGAATACCAATGGCCCTGCCGGGTGGACCCTAACCCACTGCTTGTAGCTCCAATCCCTGACCTTGGCGACCACACCTTTATGGGGAAGCGAACCACTTTATGGTATAACATCATAGCATCGGTCTCCTCCTTTTTATATTCATGATCTGTTCACATTGAGCAACTGCATTGATCCAGCCCCTCCTTGCCAAACCAAATGCACAAGCACCCCCTGCTCCCAAGTCCATCCCCCAGAGCTTCTCATGGCGAGCGAGGCAGGCTCCTCCAGGCGCCCTCACGGCCCTGACAGAGGAGATTGGGGGCACCTGTGCAGTTTCACGCCTTCATTTGGAGTGTTTAGCCAAGCAGGGTTATTTGCCGGATTCAGATTTGATCAAGACTTGCGCATGATTGACATCCATGGACGGCCAAGTGCACGCAAAGAACCATCCCCCCTCCCCCAAGAGGGAGAGCAGGTATGTTTCATCTCTTTCCTTCTATGCAGATTATGATTTCCTATCCACCCCTTTCTCTAGGGTCTGCTAGAGTTTTATGGGCAGCATCTTCATCACCCCATCCCCAATGCTATCTTTCATATTGCATGGTACGTCACCCATTGTGAGATGCACCTCGGATGCGATGCACATTTTGAGCTATGACGGAGGTATTTCTACATAATGCCCTGTTCCCCAGCCAAAAAGTTGTATGAGATCGGGGCAGCCGAAGTCTGCCACGTCAAAGGGACAGAGTACCCGCTGGGCTCACCTTGGGAGGATACCGACATCTGGCCCACTGAATGGTTTTACATTGATGATGTTCCTCTCTGGGAGCCAACCCGGACAGGACTTCTGTTATTCTCTATGGAGCCCCCGCAGAGGCAATACAGCTGCAGGACTAAGAGCCCGGCCTTAGAAGAAAGTGCCAAAGTAATTGAACTGGCAGCTCGAGTGATGCAGTTGACGCACACCGGCTTGACCATCATTAATGTAATGGACACAGAGATAGACCGAAGAGTCCAACCACTTTGGCAACGCCCTCACCTATTGTGTGAGTATAATGGGACCGATGATTCTTCATGAACCATTCAGGAGAGCTTGTATGACCAAGCGGCCTTTGGGACAGCTTTGGCTAGAATCTATCAAGGGTCGGCAGAGGACTTCGCCCGATGATAATTCCGCAAAGGGCTGTCTTTTTATAATCCTATTGAAATAGTAAGCTTGTTTTCTGATCTCCCCTTCTTCCTTAAGTTTGACTAAATGTCTAACTCTTTGTGTATTTCAAGCAGAGATGGAGGCATTGGCTACAGGGCGTAAGCAGCCCGATTCCTGAGCCAGAATGGCACTCCTGAGTAGAAGACCCCTTAATCAATGAAGATGAAGATCCAGCCCTTATTTGTGAATAGAAATGGTTCTTCCTGGAGAGCCTTGATGGCTCAAGGGTCTCCATTACCCCTGACGCACCGGGGATGAGGCTGGCTTCATCGGTAACACTTCCTTTCTCAACTCCAAAGAGAGCCCGTCATCCTCCAGCCTCTATCCTGTGACTTCTCCTCCAAAGGGAAGGTGCTCCAAGCGCCCACGCTGAGAAATAGCTCCGTAGGAAAGGGTCCCCCCGGAGGTGCAAGAAGCTCAGGCCGAGGTCAGAGGAGTAGGCTAAAGTGCCCCTTCAATCACTAGGTAAATTTCAATTACTACAATTGCTAGGACACGTCAGGTATTTAACTTGCCCGATTATGTTGCAGACAACCCTCAGCAATGAGCGCGAGAGTCGCGACCTCACCTAGGGAGGCAAAAACTCATGCTCCCGAGGTGATCTGAAGCACCTCGGCCCGAGATTCGGCAACCAGTTCAGCTACCCCTTCTAAATCCAATGTGCAACAAATTACCGCTGACTGAAAGCTTCCCTAAGGAATCTGGCCTTCTCAGATCAGGAGTTCGCTGCTCTAAGCGTGGTGGACGCTTATGTCGGGGCGACCCGAGGTGCCTTCGATCAATCGCTGGATGTCTTATCACAGGGCCTGCGACTAAGATTTTATTCGAATTCTTTAGGACTTTGACATTTGTGTATTTTGTTTAAGGGCAAATAGGACTACCCGTGATGGTAGTAGCCCCTAAGGCTTGGGATGGATCGCTAGGACTATGCCAAGGCTTGAAAAAAAACAACTCATGGATGCTACTCCCTTTTATTAGGCTCCATGTTGGAATGATCAATTGCCCGCGTTGCTGACCCAACAAAGGGGAAGCTAGACGCTGTTCTATCCGAGGTGGAGCAGGTAAACCAATTTACGAGGGAGGCACACGATAAGTGATCCTGCCAACCGTTATGTATGCTATGAAGGGAATGAGATGGCTCTAGTGCCAACCTCCTTTGTAGCAGTCGAGGCCCTAGGTCATCTTGAAAGAGACCTTAACCAGGCTCGTGAAGATTTATTGTATGCGGAGTCGCAACATCAAGTGAGCCACCATGTGGCTAGTCAAAGAATGGACATTGTTAATGTGCTCAGGGCTTCAAACGCCTAACAGCTCCAGGAGATTGAGAGTTTGAAAGCTCAGCTTGCTGCCGCGGAAGCAAGGAATCGGAGAACTGACGACATGAGTTTTGGTTTGTCACTTTTTCCAAAGAATATGTCTTGTATATAGTATAGCTGAGGTGATGATTGAACTGACATCACCCAAGTGGAAGCTTCCTTGACTGGTTTACCACGTGATGTCAGAGGTCCAATACCCAAAGAGATGGCGAGTCATCTTTCCATGGTGCATGAAAGTGCGAGGAAATCGATGAAGGACGTCTGCCAGGCTCTATGGCCCGAGGTTGACCAGGTCCTTAAAGACATGATGATTCTGGCTGAACAACTGAAAAGGGCTCGACGCCTGCTCCAGACATGGAAAGTATCCACCCCCGAGAGGGTGCAAGGGCCTGGGCTATGGTGAAGACACACTATACTGGTTTAAAGATGAGGAACTTAGCCAAGGTGGGACCTAGGGGGCGTGACGGGGAGGAAATCCCTACCAGCCATGCGTATGAAAGTGTAATGCCTGCAACACAATTTTCATAGAAAGATTGCATGCTGGACACTTTAATAGACGGGCTAGATCGTCTGTAGGTTGTTTTTATATGACTTTATGTATCAAATTACCTTATGTCAATTCTCAATCTATAAATTCACACTTTGTCAGCCAGCCATCGGCTTCCCCCTCCTCGACCATTGGCCGAGTAGTGTCCCATGCCACTGGCCAAAGTAATCGGACCAGGTACTTCGGGTGACAAGGCAGCCAGGCCATGCGCATCAAAAGACAAGAGGGTAATGGAAGGTTATGTTATATTACTATTTAACTTAAGAAACGCCTTTTGAGATCCAACAGTTCCTTTCCTCGGGTTTGTGTGTCGAACACATCGGTCTGAAGACGGGTGAACTCGGGGTTAAAGCCCTTGGTCGAGGTTTGAAGACCTCCTTCCACATTATCCCTATGTCAAGGGCGACCGGTTTGAACCATAACAATGCTAGCTTTCGGCTTTGTCCATCTGAGGTACTACGCCGGCTTATCCAAGAGTAATGACCACAACAGTGCTCCCTTTACCCCCTAGACGAAATATCAGGAGTGTAAGGGGCCAACACATGAGCCAGGCAGCCCAGGTTGGCCAAATCTGAGGTCTAAATGATGCATATCATGACTTCAAAAACAAATAGTGTGTAAGAGGTGGAAACATGCGTGTTTTGAAAAGAACATACTTTATTTAGCCTCCAAGATCATCTCAAAAAATGGTCTGAGGTGTAAAAACAAAGGAAAGAGAAAAATTAAGTGAAAAAGAGGTGCAAGTTTATATCGGCAGTGTGTGGGGCGTCAGCCGTAGAAGCGTCAGAGTAGCGCTGCATTCTTGGGGTTGGGCTCTACTCTACCGTCTTCTAGATCTCTAATTCAATAGGCTCCTTCAATTAGCAGCTGGCCGATGACTAATGGCCCATCCCGTTTAGGTGAGAGTTTGTGCTTCTGTTTCTCCGGATGTACTCTCATGACGAGGTCCCCGACGTTGAAGTCCTTTGTGCGGACCTCTCTACCATGGTAGCGTCTGGCCCGCGGCTGGTATATAGCTTCCCGTGTCCGTGTGACATTGTGCTCTTCTTTGAGAGCGTCTAAAGCATCGTGTCGATCGAGCTTGGCCTCTAACTCTTCATACATGTGTACTCGAAGTGCGTTGTGTATGAGGTCACAGGGTAGGTGACGCAGAGGATCCTACGGACATCACCACGTCAAGAGTCCCATTGCTAAGAGACATGCCCAACTCCCACTTAATCATACTAAGCTGAATTCTATCCTTAATGTGTCTCCTCTTAGTTCCCTCGAGGATGGTATACTACTTGACCGTCCTACCATGTGCCCATATAGGTTTGAGCCCAATAGTGAACCTGCCATGGAGGAGGTCATCCACAACCATGCACCTACACCATCCACAAGAGAAGCCTGGAAACGGAGAATGAACTTTCACAGTGACGATGAGGTTCCACCTGCACCGAAGGGCATCCACGAGAAGGCGACATAGTGCGAGCTTCGGGACACCCCGTGCGCATGGGCCCCTGGACCCCGTGCAATGGGACCCTCATGCCCGTGGTACAAGCATGTGCACATGGGCTAAGGTGTAAGGCCGCTGGATACCTCGTGGGCCTGGGCTCCACTTACCCCGTGCGCACGAGGCCTCCTCCGTGTGGATGTTGGGATTTTCCCATGTATCCCCATTTCGTCCCTCCTTATGTCGGTGGGAAACGACACCTATGGGATCACTAGAATACCTTCTACGGTTGCGGGGCATGGGGATCATGAGGAGAGCGGGACTAGCAGTCAACACAAAGAGATTTACCCAGGTTCGGGCCGCAAAGATGCGTAAAACCCTACGATCCTGCTTTGGTGGATGTATTTAGTGTTCTTGAGCTCTTGAACTAGCTCTAGGTGTTGTGTGGTTCTAAAAAGCCGAATCCTTTCCCAGTGTGTCATGGGCCTCCTTTTATAGGCGAAATGGGCTGCCACAGTGGCACACAGGAGGTGGAAAATGCTACAGCGTTGCGAGCTTATCGCTGGTATTCCAGGACAAAGCGCATTTAATGTGAGGCTTAGGTGACTTCAATTTATCGGGGACGGGGGCGAGGCCCGTCCCGTCCGTCACCGCTCCTCTTCGCTTCGACATGCACCCTGGCCAGCGATGCATGCGGTGCCATGTAGGCAGGAAGGTAGCTGAGGTGGCACGGTGGTGGAGCCTCCACGAAGAGCTGCATGTTGCCACGCAGGTGCCTGCCCAGCTGGCTGGGTCGGCAGCTGCATGCGAACGGTGGCAAAGACTTGGCTGGCTTGGGCCTGGCAGTGGCCCTGCCGGTGTGCTTGGCGAGGGTCTTGCTGGGTGGCCCGGCAAGGGTCTTGCCGTGGCGCACTGGCTTCCCCGGCAAGGATCTTGCCGGGGGTCTTGTGGGTTTCTTCGGTGAGGATAGTTGCCTTCCTATCCTCATTTGATCTTGAGCATTCTATGTCTTCACAAAGATCTGCATGCCACCATGGAGGTGCCTCCCGAGCCGTGTCCCAACGCATTTGTCCTGCGTTAGTGGGCTCAAAGGTGGCTCGCTCGACGGGTGGGGGCGGGCTCACTCGGCAAGGGTCTTGCCGGGGCCACTGAGGCTCCCCCGGCAAGAGTCCTTGCCGGGGAAACCTGCTCCGTCCATCTGATCTTCGTGGCCTTGGTTCTTGTCGTTGCTCTGTTTGCCTTGTGGCTTCGGCTTCTCTCCGGCTTCCCCATCCTGTCCTGTTATGCATGGCCGTGGCGGGAGGCTCTGACTGCCCGTGCATAAGTAAAGGGGTCAAAAGCAGAGCCCCTACTTTTGTACACCGTCTGGAGCCCCCGGGCCTAGGCCATACATAAGCGCAGCGCGTTATTGGGCCAGCCTAAAGCGGTCTTGTGAGCGGTTAGGGTGGATTTTTACCGCGTCCTTTATTACGTCATGCGCTTCCCCGACCGCGTTGAGCGCCCGGCGTGGGGTCGTCTTGCGCACATGATGTGGGAGGCATGCGTGGGACAGCGTCCGCACGCATGCGTCATATGACAGCTAATGGGAAAGGAGGCGGCCCGCGCCTTCCCCATAAAAAGGAATAACCGCGGGCGCGCTGCTCACTTTACCCCTTCCCTGCGCCTTCCTCCAATCTGAGAACCGCCGTCCCCTTCTTCACGAGCCTCTCTTCTTTTGCCCATCTCCGCCGTGCTTCCACCATTCCCTGGTTTTTCGCTTCTCGCAGCTGCCATGGCGCCTAAGTCCACCAAGAGCAAGGGAGCGGCGAAGGATGCCGGCGTGTCGGAGCAGCCGGAGAGCGAGCTGGTGGCGCGGCGGGCACAGCCCGCCTACTTCCCCTCGACGGTTGGCGTGCCCGAGCTTCGGGAGATGTTCAAGGATTTGTGGGGTGTGAAGACAGGGGAGAGAAGATGGGGCATCCGGCCATGACTGTCGTCCCTGCCAGCGTTGGGCCCTCCCCGCATCGGTACCCCTTCTTCGTCGACTATTTCTGTTGCGGGCTTTGTCCCCCCTTCTCCGATTTCTTCAAGGACATCATGCACACCTATGGCTTTCACCTCCTAGATTTTACCCCTAATGTCGTGGCGTGCATGGCCCTCTTCGCCCATCTCTGCAAGGGCTTCGTTGAGGTGCACCCCTGCACGGCGCTCTTCCGCCATTATTTCTTCCCTCGGATCCAAAAAGGGGTGCGCCATTGCTGGCTGTGTCGCCTGGACCCCGAGGGCCAAGGGGGCATACCCGGATGGCACCACGAAGGAGAGGTGGGAAGAATGGCGAGGCCGGTGGTGCTGGCTTGAGGAGAAGGACCCGCCAGCATTCTGCGAGGTTCGCCAGAAGCCGCCGGTCCGTGGTGGTGATTGGGGTGACGTCGATGCTGATGACGTGAAGCTCACGATCGCCACCACTAGGATTCTTCGGCTCACCCAGGCCAGGCTCACCCTTGAGATGATCGGGGCGGACTTCATCCGCCGCTGGATCGCCCCTCTGCATGACAAGGGGAGGCCGGCCTGGCTCTTCGTGAACGCCGCCGACATCATGAGGCTCCATCCCGGCCTCGACAACAACATGACGGTGTTGCGGCACACCCATCTGTGCCAGCGAATCTTCCAGCTCGAGGTTGATGACGCGGGCGAGGTCGGGCGGTCCGGCAAGCTTGCCAAGGCCGCCGCGAAGGCCGGCAAGGTCAACAAGGAGCCTGTTTTCAAGTTGCCGGCGGGAGTGGTCCTGCTTAGCAACAACTCTCGCCAGAACGAGATCATCCCCATGATGTCGCTCTTCAACGCGCATGGCCTCGAGTCGAACTGGGTCGAGCCGGATGAGCTCGTGGTGCAGGACTTCTTCGACACTCTGCATGAGATATACATCACCGACGAGCCGCGGCTCATCCAGGACACTTCCCCGGCGGAGCTGGACTGCATTGCCACCAGGGTGGAGGAGGCGAGGCTTGCTGAGGAGGAGGCAAAGCTCGTCAGGGAGGCCAGTAGCACCGGCGGGGTGATGGACAAGGCCGCAGCAGAGGCGGAGGAGCGAGAGCTCGCCCGGTGGGCAGTAGCCGCTGGGGAGGCCAGCGGCGCCGACACTAGGGCTCCGCTCGTCGAGGACGCCGCCGACGGGTCGTCGTCGGAGGAGGGCGAGGAGGGGAGGACTGCGACCGCTGATCCCCCGATCAACGTAAAAAGGCGGGTCCTGTGGCGGGCCACCTCCGGCGAGCCAGTCCACCTCGACCAGGCTGTGCAGCTGCGACAAGCCCATGAAGCATCCATGCGCCAGACGAGGGCGGTGGCGATGAAGAAAATGTCGAAAGTCATGGCGTCGAAGAAGAGGACATCTGCATCTTCATCGTCCAAGCGCGCCCGGACGCTGTTGCCTCCCCCCTTGCCGGCAAACATTGGCGCGGGGATTGGGGGTGACTTGTTTGACTTCAGGCCTCTCAGCCCAGGGAGAGAGAGCTCGGACCTCTCAGCCCTGAGCGGAAGAGGAAAGCAACACAGGAGGAGGAGGAAGAGAACGAAGAGTAAGTGCTTTCCCGCCTTATACCTTACACTCCCCCTGATGCCGTTGCTTACCTGTCTTCATCTTGCAGGGATGTGGAGACGCTGGCCCAGAGGATAAAGAGGGCCAGGATTTCGGCAAGTGGCTAGCCCCTGGCAGGCACCTCCAGTACGCCACTGGTGGTGTCGAGCAGCCCGGACAGCAGCCCCTAGCCCAGCCCCCAGCGTAAGTCCACCATCCGCCTTCTATCAACGTGTGTTAGGCGCGATGCTTCGGTGTTAACCGTGCTGTGGATGCAGGAGAGGGGCAGCACCAAAGGGAGCCACAGATGGCTTCTCCGATTGTGCCGCCTCCATCAGCTACGCCGCCCCAAGGGGCGTCCCCGGCAAGGACACCTAGCACCGAGGCCGTGCACACGGAGGAGGGGTAGGAGAACGCAGGCACCGGTGGCTTTGCCTCAACGCCAGACCTTGGCAGAGAAGGGGCTTCCGCCTCTCGGCCCGTCACGGGTAAGCCACTCGCTCTCTACTTCTGCTTGCATTCTTCTTTTCCTCTTTTCCTTATTGGCTTTCTATCTTGGCTTCGCCCTGTCCCTTTCTTGGCGTCCAGACCCCTCCTCAGAGGACGTCGACACCACCATCAAGGACGTCGCCGCGGATGCCGCGGTGGAGGCGGAGAAGATTGCTGCCGAGGAGAGCACCAGGGGCGCCGCCGAGGATGCCGCCAAGGGTCCCGCCGAAGAGCCCGACAAGGGGCCTGCCAAGGGGGCCGGCAAGGCCACTGCCGAGGAGGTGGCATTTGATGACTTGCCCTCCTCCTCGGCTGCCTCTGGCTCCGGCAGGTACCTGAGGGTCAGTGACGACCTCTTCGTCCATCTCCTGGGCGCGTCGAGCACCAGGTCTCCCTTTGAGGGAGAGGTGTTCGACGAGGAGACGCTTGCTACTTCTGGGCTCGAGGTTGTTGATGACCCGGGCGTTGGTGGCGCCGGCTCCCAGGAGGAGGAGCTGCTCTAACCCATGGGTGACAGCTTTCGGAAGCTTCAGGCGCTCCACTGCGCTTGTCTGTACAAGGCCAAGTCCAGGACGGTGATGGTGGAGAAGATGGAGGAGGACTTTGGGGGGTGCGTCGCCGAGGCGCAGGACTAGTTCCGCTAGGCCCAGGACGAACTGAAGGCCACCCAGGGTGAGCTGGCCAACCGTGAGGTGGAGCTCTCCCTGAAGCTGGCCGAAGTCGAGAAGGCCCAGGAGACAGTGAAGAGGTTGGTCGACGAAGCCGAAGCCGCCCGGATCCAGCACGAGGTCGCCCTGAAGACCCAGGAGGAGGACCTTGCCAAGCATGAGGAGAAGCTTGCCGCCATGCTCCGCCGCAAGGACAAGGAGGTGGACAAGCTCGTCCTGCAGCAGACCCAAGAGCTGGAGCGGAGGCATCAGGAGGCGCTCAACACCCAGGCTCAGGCCCACGCCGGCAGGGTGAAGGAGCTGGAGGAGCAAGCTCTGAAGCTGGCCCAGGAGAAGCATGCGCTCAACGGCGCTCTGACGGTGGCACAGGACGAGGTCATCAGCAAGTCTGGAGAGCTCTCCGAAGCCAACATCTCCATCAAAGACCTCAAGCTGAAGCTGGGAGAGCTCGAGGAGGCGCTGTCGGGGGCCAGAAGCAGGGAGGGGATCCTGACCAAGGAGATGGAGACGGAGAAGCAGCTGCAGATGAACGAGACCGCCAATCTCAAGGTCTACAAGGCGGGCGAGAAACGCTGGCTCGGGCGCCTTGCCATCTTTGCAAACTCGGCCGCCGATCAGCTGGCCATTATGGGGATGCCGGAGATGGGGTATGCCCCAGAAGCGAGCCTGAGCCCCAATGCCAACTTGACCATATACTTCGAGAAGGTCGTCGGCGCCCTGAAGCAGCTTCACTCCAACCGGGCGGCCTCCCTGGCCGAGGAATCCCAGATACTCTGCCGGGGGACCATGACCAGGGTGCTCACCAAGATTGCGCACTGGCACCCAGGCCTCGACTTCGGAGCTGTGCTGAAGAGCTTGCCGAAGGATGCCGACATCGCGGCGCTCAATGAGCGTATCCAGCCCATCCTCATCCGCATCGACAAAATCAAGAGGGTGGAGGGCCAGTGCCGGACTAGGCATCCCATTCTCCGTCGCCGCTGCAGGTTCATGACCAAGACAATGCTATCTTTAGTTAGAACAGCGGCGGCAATTTGTGTAATATAACTCTGCGATGCTCCTAAAACTATGCATGTTATTTTCCTGTTCGACTTTCCTTTGTACATCCACCCTACGTTAACTAGGTAAGCTTGCTGACACGTAAACCCAGGGCGGTGTTTTGAGGACGGATCCTCATTAGCCTGCCAGGTGTGCTTGTTGCCGGGTAAAGCACCTTACCGCCCTTGGTGTGGCCACTCGATGTGTCGAGCTTGACTCGATTCAAAACCGAGAGTGTTGCTGATGGCGGAAGGCTACCCTGCCGCTCTCGACGCGGCCGCTTGAACTGCTGAGCGGACTCGACACAAAACAAGGGCGTTGCCGATCGCAGGAGGGCCCCTCTGCGTACAGGCTTCCCATACATGGGTCGAACCGTCGAGGATAATAGCCTTATATTTAAGGGGAAAAACTTAAAATTCCGCATGACTTAGCTCTCTCGTTGCTGCCTCGGTGTCCTTCGTGCCAACGGGCAGCGCCGCCATCTTGGCCGGTGCCACGGCGATGAAGAACAGCTAGGTCGACTACTAGACCAGATCTTCACGATTGCGCCCCCCCCCTACCTGGCACGCCAAAGATGTCGGTGGGAAACGACACCTATGGGATCACTGGAATCCCTTCTACGGTTGCGGGGTGCGGGGATTGTGATGAGAGCGGGACTAGCAGTCAACACAAAGGGATTTACCCAGGTTCGGGCCGAAAAGATGCGTAAAACCCTACGATCCTGCTTTGGTGGATGTATTTAGTGTTCTTGAGCTCTTGAACTAGCTCTAGGTGCTGTGTGGTTCCAAAAAGCCGAATCCTTTCCCAGTGTGTCATGGGCCTCCTTTTATAGGCGAAAGGGCCAGCCACAGTGGCACACAGGAGGTGAAAAGTGCTACAGCATTGCGAGCTTATCGCTGGTATTCCAGGACAAAGCGCGTTTAATGCGAGGCTTAGGTGTACCTTCGCTTTATCAGGGACGGGGGCGAGGCCCGTCCCATCCGTCGCCGCTCCTCTTCACTTCAACACGCGCCCTGGACAACGATGCATGCGGTGCCATGTAGGCAGGCAGGCAGCTGAGGTGGCGCGGTGGTAGATCCTCCATGAAGAGTTGCACGTTGCCACGTAGGTGTCTGCCCAGCTGGCTTGGTCAGTAGGTGCATGCGAACGGCGGTGAAGACTTGGCTGGTTCGGGCCTGGCAGGGGCCCTGCCGGTGTGGTTGGCGAGGGTCTTGCCGGGTGGCCCAGAAAGGGTCTTGCCGTGGCGCGCTGGCTTCCCCGGCAAGGATCTTGCCGGGGGTCTTGTGGGTTTCTTCGATGAGGATAGTTGCCTTCCTATCCTCATTTGATCTTGAGCATTCTATGTCTTCACAAAGATCTGCATGCCACCACGGAGGTGCCTCCCGAGCCCTGTCCCAACACATTTGTCTAGTGTTGGTGGGCTCCAAGGTGGCTCGCTCGGCTGGTGGGGGCGGGCTCACTCGGCAAGGGTCTTGCCGGGGCCGCTGAGGTTCCCCGGCAAGAGTCCTTGTCAGGGAAACCTGCTCCGTCCATCTGATCTTCGTGGCCTTGGTTCTTGTCGTTGCTGTGTTTGCCTTGTGGCTTCGGCTTCTCTCCGGCTTCCCCTTCCTGTCCTATTATGCGTGGCCGTGGCAGGAGGCTCTGACAGCCCGTGCACAAGTAAAGGGGCCAAAAGCAGAGCCCCTACTTTTGTACACCGACACCTTACCTCTTCATGCCTCAGACCTATATATACTCCTCCTCCTCCTCCTCTAGTTAGGGATATCTAAGCATAGATCTAAACATTAGAGCTTAGCTCATGTACCTCCCCTTGTGGGATTCCTCTTAAGAGAGAGAGAGGGCTCCATTGGAGTTCAAGACCTCCATTGGATAAGATCCTTAGGGATTCAAGACCCCCTTGAAGGAAGGATCTATCTAGATCGTCAAGACGTCATCTCCTTCCTAGGATTTGGGATGAACTCTATCATGTATCTTATTTAACTTTGATTGTTCATGTACCTTGTGGATCTTGTGTGTTTGTTGGTCTCGTGGATGTGTGGTTGGACTTGTTCTTGAGTGTTCAACTTGTGATTTCCCCTCTTGTTCTTTGTGTTCTTCATGTTCTTCGTGGACCCCCCTCCAATTTGTGAAAGATCTACACTTAGGGTCTCCACCCTAAAACATCTTGGTACTTGGAGTCATGTTGATCACGAATTTGGAGTCCCCCGCCGTTTTGTAGCCTAATTTTTTAACCTAATTCAAAAATTCCCCACAAAAAGAGCCATACCAAAAAATTTGTGATTTGTCGTTCCTAGTGCATTTTTGTTGATTTCAATCCATGGATCTGGTGTTTAGCAAGTAGATCCACCTTCTATTGAATCCCCATAGCCTAATTTTTCTCCCCCCCCCTTCAATTTTGACTTTGAAATTGTGAAATTTCCACCACCCCCATGTCCACACCCCCCCCCCAAAGTTCATGGACACCCCGTGTCCATGGCCTTGTACCGTGCGCACAGGACCCCATGCCCATGACCCTTAGACCTCATGCGCACTGCCCCCCTACAGAACAATAACAACCGCTTCACTGTTTTGGTCACATCCCCACTTCCCAACTCCGATTTGGGTGTTCTTTGGCTCGTTTGAAAGCTAGCAACGTGCCCGCTATGCTCATCCTGGTTTTACAATCATTTCGCTCCATATAGTTTTGTTCATTTTGACATCTTTGCATAGGGCCTCCGCCATAACTTCCGCACCACCACATAGAAATTCCGCAAACTAACCCATTTTGGTTCTTATTGCATTTGTGGTTGTTTGAATTGTGATTTGAGTCAGCCAAGGTGTTTCGGCTACTTAGGGATGGTTACATACTCATCCACCACCTGACACTTGTATCGCTCCATCCACTACATCCACCACCACATTCTGCATCGATAATGTCCATCCATCCTTTGAGACCATCTTCAACCGGAAGCAAGGCCGGTTGCCCCCGACTTCATGAAAGGTTAAGTGTGATGAAGGTATCCATTCTGTCTTAAAATTTTCCTTCCTTTCCATTACATCTTGATAGCCCCACCATCTTTGCGCATGCCTTCATACCTATTGAGACTAGCTATCCGAGTATTGTCGGGCTTCGCAAAAACTTGTGCACCTTAGTGATACAATATCATATTGTTGCATTATTTGATATATCATATAGTGCAATTGATTGCTCCCGTGCATGTCTTGTCATACTTATCTCATGATTGGTTGAGGCTTAGTAAGAAAAGTGGAAAGGAAGAGAAGAGCACAAGAAAGACAATAAGGCTTTTAAGCAAGAGAAAGAATGATCATAAGCTTATAAGAAAAAGAGAGATACTTGTGCATGAGGATACATGTAATAGGAAACATTTAGCTTGCATACATATAGGTTGGTGCCAAATGGTGAATCATGCTGCCGAAGTGTGCAATCGCTAGTGCTCTCCTAGTGTTTGCACAACACGGGCTTAGTCTTCATTAGGCAATTTTTGTATTGATCATCCCTATAGTTGCACAAGCCCCATATCCCACAGTGTGTGTTTCTTTATTGCCCTCCTCTATATTTGTGATCACTCGCTTTGCATTTTGAGTCCATTGGATTTACTTCAGCATTTACAATATCTTGGACTTCAATTTGCTTGAATTTGTGCCATTTTGTCCTAACCAAGCCACTCCATAAGCTTTACTTTGTATGTGTGAGTGAACAGGTCTGGTACCAATTCCACTATTCTTTCATTTGAGTGACACAAGATACATCCTCAACTTTGGGAAAAGGTAGCTTGCTATTGTTTATTCATTTCCTACTCACCTTTGCTCGAGTATTGTGATGGATAGGCAAAGCACATCATCTCCAGTCTACAACCACGACAACGAGTTTGATGAAATGGAGAACTTCATCAACGTCAATATGGACAAGCACATGGAGAAGATCAAGGTCCTCATAGACAACTGCAAGAGGTCTTCCTCATCTTCGAGAAGACTCTCAAGTGCAAAGACTCCCGGGATACCATCCCCGGCAAGTACACTACGACATCAACACCGACAAGACCACAAAGCTTAAGGTCTTCAAGGGCGTACCAAAAGAACGGAAGATGAGCCTTCCGAGAGCATGTTGGCTTCTCTACCAACCCCGTGCACACAGGCCTTTGACCCCCATGCCCACGGGACACCGTGCACATGGCCTCCTACAACCCCATGTGCACGGACCACACAGAGACGCGACATCAACCCCAAGACTACGGATTCATCCACTACGCTGGCATCTTCGCCAAGTGCCTACAAGGCATGTTCGCCTTTGGATGTACGACATCTTCGCCTACTCCATGAGCTCAAGCCCACTACTTCCACGAGCTACTTCGACTTCACCAACACATATGAGATTCCAATCTTTGGGACTAATGATCTACTAACAGTATTACGTGGGCAGTGCATAAAAGATAAAGTACTAGCAGTGCTTAATTAAGTAATAAAGGGAATGAGGAGGATGGAATCTCCCTGGTGCCAGCGAGTTTTAATCCTTGTCTGCCATAGCCATTGCTCAGCAATTGCCGCTTGGTCTCATTGGCTGGATAGCATGCCTCAGCTGTATCTCGTACTTCTTTTGTTTGCGTTGACTTAGGCAGCGGATATTGATACGTCTCCAATGTATCTATAATTTTTGATTGCTCCATGCTACTTTATCTACTGTTTTAGGCAATATTGGGCTTTATTATCCACTTTTATATTATTTTTGGGACTAACCTATTAACCGGAGGCCTAGCCCAGATTTGTTGTTTTATGCCTATTTCAGTGTTTTGAGGAAAAGGAATATCAGATGGAGTCAAAAGGAACGAAATCAACTGGAGAAGTTATTTTTGGAAGGAAAGCAACCCATGGAACTTGGAGTGCACGTCAGGGGAGATACGGGCTGCCCACGAGGGTCGGGGGCGCCCACCCCCCCGCGGGCGCGCCCCTGCCTCGTGGGCCCCCCATAGCTCCACCGACGTACTCCTTTCACCCATATATACCTACGTACCCTAAAACTTCCAGAACAGAAGATAGATCGGGAGTTCCGCCGCCACAAGCCTCTGTAGCCACCAAAAACCTCTCAGGAGCCCGTTCTGGCGCCCTGCCGGAGGGGGATCCCATCACCGGTGGCCATCTTCATCATCCCGGTGCTATCCATGATGAGGAGGGAGTAGTTTACCCTCGGGGCTGAGGCTATGTACTAGTAGCTATGTGTTTGATCTCTCTCTCTCTCTCTCGTGTTCTCTCTCGTGTTCATCTATGGCACGATCTTGATGTATCCCAAGCTTTGCTATTGTAGTTGGATCTTATGATGTTTCTCCCCCTCTACTCTTTTTGTGATGAATTGAGTTTCCCCTTTGAAGTTATCTTATCGGATTGAGTCTTTTATGAGAACACTTGATGTATGTATTGCCGTGATTATCTGTGGTGACAATGGGATATCATTTGCCACTTGATGTGTGTTTTGGTGATCAACTTGCGGGTTTCGTGACATTGGGAACCTGTGCATAGGAGTTGGCACACGTTCTTGACTCTCCGATAGAAACTTTGGGGCACTCTTTGAAGTAACTTTATGTTGGTTGGATAAATCTGAGATTGTGTGATGCATATCGTATAATCATGCCCACGGATACTTGAGGTGACAATGGAGTAACTAGGTGACATTAGGGTTTTGGTTGATTTGTATCTTAAGGTGTTATTCTAGTACAAACTCTTTTATAGATTGACCCGAAAGAATAACTTTGAGGTGGTTTCATACCCTACCATAATCTCTACGTTTGTTCTCCGCTATTAGTGGCTTCGGAGTGACTCTTTGTTGCATGTTGAGGGCTTGTTATATTATCTATCTATGTTATTATTGTTGAGAGAACTTGCACTAGTGAAAGTATGAACCCTAGGCCTTGTTTCATACCCTTGCAATAACGTTTACGCTCACTTTTATCACTAGTTACCTTGTTGTTTTTATTATTTCAGATTACAAAAACCTTTATCTACTATCTATTTTGCACTTGTATCACCATCTCTTCGCCGAACTAGTGCACCTATAAAATTTGCCATTGTATTGGGTGTGTTGGGGACACAAGAGAATCTTTGTTATTTGGTTGCAGGGTTTTTTGACAGACCATCTTCATCCTACACCTCCTACGGATTGATAAACCTTAGGTCATCCACTTGAGGGAAACTTGCTACTGTCCTACAAACCTATGCACTTGTAGGCCCAACAACGTCTACAAGAAGAAGGTTGTGTAGTAGACATCAAGCTCTTTTCTGTCGCCATTGCCGGGGAGGCTAGGTAAGTGAAGGTATATCTTTAGATCTTTCAATTGAATCTTTTTGTTTCTTGTTTTAGCACTAGTCTAGTTTATAAAAGAAAATTACAAAAAAAAAGAGTTAATTTTGTCTCATATGCTTCACCTTTTTAATATCTTTCATGAGTATGATGGAAAGGAAAATTGTGCTCAGGTGCTAGAAGAAGAATTACATAGAATTCTTGGCATAAAATATGTGAATGATGAGCATGATTGCAATGTTGTTAGTATGAATTCCTTGAATATCCATGATGCTAATGATATGCAAAGCCACAAGCTTGGGGAAGGTATGTTTGATGAAGATGATAATTTTTGTCCCCCAAGCTTTGATGAGCAAATTTACTATGATGAAAGCATGCCTCCTATCTATGATGATTATTGTGATGTCATGTATGCTTTAAAGAATAATGATAACCATGAAACTTGTCATCTTGATCTTAATTTTCAATCATATGATAGTTATTTTGTTGAGTTTGCTCCCACTACTATTGATGAGAAGAATTTTGCTTATGTGGAGAGTAGTAAATTTTCTATGCAAGTAGATCATGAAAAGAATGCTTTAGGTCCTGGTTATATTGTTGAATTCATTCATGATGCTACTGAAAATTATTATGAGGGAGGAACATATGCTTGTAGGAATTGCAATAATATCAAGTTTCCACTCTATGTGCTTAAAGTTTTGAAGTTATGCTTGTTTCACCTTCCTATGCAAGTTGATTATTGTTCCCATAAGTTGTTTGCTCACAAAATCCCTATGCATAGGAAGTGGGTTAGACTTAAAAGTGCTAGTCATATGCTTCATGATGCTCCCGTTATGTTTCAATTCTTATCTATTCTTATCTTTTATGTGAGCATCATTGTCATCATCATGCCTAGCTAAAAGGCATTAAAGAAAAGCGCTTGTTGGGAGACAACCCAATATTTATCCTTACTGTTTTTGTGTGTCCACATGATTAAGCTACTGTATTAATCATGTTTTATAGCTTTTGTTTCAATAAAGTGCCAAGTAAGACCTTTAGGATGGCTTACGGTGATAGTTGTGTCGATCCTGCTGAAAATCAGAAACGTGCTTCTGATGTTATTCTTTTTGCTATGGATTGGTACACAAATTTCTCAAGTCTTCCTAATTTGGTAGAAGTTTTGGAGTTCCAGAAGTATAACTTTGATACAGATTACTACAGATTGTTCTGTTTTTGACAGATTCTGTTTTCTATGTGTTTTTTGCTTATTTTGATGAATCTATGAATAGTATCGGAGGGTATGAACCATAGATAAGTCGGAGTACAGTAGATATTACACCAATATAAATTTAGAATGAGTTCATTATAGTACCTAAGTGGTGGTTTTATTTTCTTATACTAACAGAGCTTACGAGTTTTCTGTTGAGTTTTGTGTTGTGAAGTTTTCAAGTTTTGGGTAAAGATTCGATGGACTATGGACTAAGGAGTGGCGCGAGCCTAAGCTTGGGGATGCCCAAGGAACCCCAAGGTAATATTCAAGGACAACCAAGAGCCTAAGCTTGGGGATGCCCCGGAAGGCATCCCCTCTTTCGTCTTCGTTCATCGGTAACTTTACTTGGAGCTATATTTTTATTCACCACATGATATGTGTTTTGCTTGGAGTGTCATTTTATTTTGTTAGTATTTGCTTGCTGTCATTTAGAATAATGTTTTGCATCTTTAGTTTCAATAAAGAAGTCAAGGATAGCCTTTGCATTGCTTATTTTGCTAGTATACATGTTGCTGTTTGAAAAACAGAAAGTTTACCGCTGTTGGAAAAATTCCCTAGAAAATTCATAGAGAGGTATAATGTTGAATCTTTTTGCATATTGAGATCTGATAACTTTATTACAGTGGGAATTTTAGTTCATAATTTTTGGAGATAGGGAAGTATTGATACTCTTGCATTCTTTACAGATTGTACTGTTTTGACAGATTGCTGTTATAGTTGCATTGTTTGCATATGTTTGCTTGTTTAATGATTCTATTTGAGGATAGGAGTGTTGAATATGCAGAGGATTTTAGTATGCAATGTCGAATAATAATGTTAGTGATTTGTTACAGTAGAAAATGATATGGTTTTGCATTGGTTTATACTAACCTATCTCACGAGTTCTTGTTGATTTTGTTGTGAATGAAGCTTTTGATAAAAAAAAGGGAAACCATAATATGAGAGGAATTAAGGAGACACAAAAGCTCAAGCTTGGGGATGCCCAAGGCACCCCAAGATAATATTTCAAGAAGTCTCAAGCATCTAAGCTTGGGGATGCCCCGGTAGGCATCCCACCTTTCTTCTTCAACAACTATCGGTTAGTATCGGTTGAGCCTAAGTTTTTGCTTCTTCACATGAGTTGTGCTATCCTTGAAATGTAGTTTTATTTAGCTTTGCTTGTTGTTTGCATAAAGTATCAATATCTGAAATTCTTAAATGAGAGAGAGTCTTCGCATAATTGCACAATTATTCGACTACTCATTGATCTTCACTTATATCTTTCGTAGTAGTTTGTCATTTGCTCTAGTGGGTCACTCATATCTTTTAGAGCATGGTGGTGGATTTGTTTTAAAGAAACTATTGATCTCTCATGCTTCACATAGATTATTTTGAGAGTCGTTAATAGCATGGTAATTTGCTTAATGTTAATACACTTTGTATTCAAGATATGTGAAACTTTCTTTTGAGTGCGTAGAATACTAAGATAAGTTTGATGCTTGGTAATTGTTTTGAGATATGGAGGTGATAATATCAAAGTTGTGCTAGTTGAGTGATTATGAATTTGAGAAATGCTTGTGTTGAAGTTTGCAAGTCCCGTAGCATGCACATATGGTTAAAGTTGTGTAACAAATTTGAAACATGAAGTGTACCTGGCTTGTGCATCCTTATGAGTGGCGGTCGGGGACGAGCGATGGTCTTTTCCTACCAATCTATCCCCCTAGGAGCATGCGCGTAGTACTTGATTTTTGATGACTTCTAAATTTTTGCAATAAGTATATGAGTTCTTTTGACTAATGTTGAGTCCATGGATTATCGCACTTTTACCTTTCCGCCATTGCTAGCCTCTTGATGCCGTGCATTGCCCTTTCTCACCTTGAGAGTTGGTGCAAACTTCGCCTGTGCATCCAAACCCCGTGATACGATACGCTCTATCACACATAAACCTCCTTATATCTTCCTCAAAACAGACACCATACCTACCTATCACGGCATTTCCATAGCCATTCCGAGATATATTGCCATGCAACTTCCATCATCATTATCATGACATATATTACTTTTGTCATATTGCCATTGCATGATCATGTAGTTGACATCGTATTTGTGGCAAAGCCACCATGCATTATTTTTCATATATGTCACTCTTGATTCATTGTACCATCCCGGTACACCGCCGGAGGAATTCATATAGAGTCATATCTTGTTCTAGTTTCGAGTTGTAATTCATATGTTGTAATCAATGAAAGTGTGATGATCATCATTATTAGAGCATTGCCCAAAAAAAAAGGCCAAAAAGAAAAAAAAGAAAGGCCCAAGAAAAGAAAAAAATAAAAAAAAAATAAAAGGGGCAATGTTACTATCTCTTTTTCCTCACTTGTGCTTCAAAGTAGCACCTTGTTCTTCATGTAGTGAGTCTCATATATTGTGCTTCAAAGTAGCACCATGTTTTTCATATAGTGAGTCTCATAAGTTGTCTTTTTCATACTAGTGAGAATTTTTCATTATAGAACTTGGCTTGTATATTCCTACGATGGGCTTCCTCAAATGCCCTAGGTCTTCATGAGCAAGCGAGTTGGATGCACACCCACTAGTTTTATTTTGTTGAGCATTCATAGCTCTAGTGCATCCGTTGCAGGGCAATCCCTACTCCTCATGTTGACATCAATTGATGGGCATCTCCATAGCCCGTTGATTATCCTCGTCAATGTGAGACTTTCTCCCTTTTTGTCTTCTCCACACAATCCCCATCATCATATTCTATTCCACTCATAGTGCTATATCCATGGCTCGCACTCATGTATTGCGTGAAGGTTGAAAAAGTTTGAGATTATTTGAGTATGAAACAATTGATTGGCTTGTCATCGGGGGTATAGAAGTTGGGAACATCTTTGTGTGACGAAAATGAAGCATAGCCTAACTATATGATTTTGTAGGGATGAACTTTCTTTTGCCATGCTATTTTGAGAAGACATGATTGCTTTGACTAGTATGCTTGAAGTATTATTATTTTTGTGTAAATATGAACTTTTGTTTTGAATCTTTCGGATCTGAATATTCATATCACAATTAAGAAGATTTACATTGAAATTATACCAAAGTATCACTCCGCATCAAAAATTCTTTTTTATCATTTACCTACTCGAGGACGAGCAGGAATTAAGCTTGGGGATGCTTGATACGTCTCCAACGTATCTATAATTTTTGATTGCTCCATGCTACTTTATCTACTGTTTTAGGCAATATTGGGCTTTATTATCCACTTTTATATTATTTTTGGGACTAAGCTATTAACCGGAGGCCTAGCCCAGATTTGTTGTTTTATGCCTATTTCAGTGTTTTGAGGAAAAAGAATATCAGACGGAGTCAAAACGGAACGAAATCAACTGGAGAAGTTATTTTTGGAAGGAAAGCAACCCAGGGAACTTGGAGTGCACATTAGGGGAGATACGGGCTGCCCACGAGGGTGGGGGCGCCCCCCCAGGGCGCGCCCCCTGCCTCGTGGGGCCCCCGTAGCTCCACCGACGTACTCCTTTCACCCATATATACCTACGTACCCTAAAACTTCTAGAACAGAAGATAGATCGGGTGTTCCGCCGTCGCAAGCCTCTGTAGCCACCAAAATCTCTCGGGAGCCCGTTCCAGCGCCCTGTCGGAGGGGGATCCCATCACCGATGGCCATCTTCATCATCCCGACGCTATCCATGACGAGGAGGGAGTAGTTCACCCTCGGGGCTAAGGGTATGTACTAGTAGCTATGTGTTTGATCTCGATCTCTCGTGTTCTCTCTTGTGTTCATCTATGGCACGATCTTGATGTATCCCGAGTTTTGCTATTGTAGTTGGATCTTATGATGTTTCTCCCCCTCTACTCTCTTGTGATGAATTGAGTTTCCCCTTTGAAGTTATCTTATCGGATTGAGTCTTTTATGAGAACACTTGATGTATGTCTTGCCGTGATTATCTGTGGTGACAATGGGATATCATGTGCCACTTGATGTATGTTTTGGTGATCAACTTGCGGGTTTCGTGACATTGGGAACCTATGCATAGGGGTTGGCACACGTTCTTGACTCTCCGATAGAAACTTTGGGGCACTCTTTGAAGTACTTTTATGTTGGTTGGATGAATCTAAGATTGTGTGATGCATATCGTATAATCATGCCCACGGATACTTGAGGTGACAATGGAGTATCTAGGTGACATTAGGGTTTTGGTTGATTTGTATCTTAAGGTGTTATTCTAGTAGGAACTCTTTTATAGATTAATCCGAAAGAATAACTTTGAGGTGGTTTCGTACCCTACCATAATCTCTACGTTTGTTCTCCACTATTAGTGGCTTTGGAGTGACTCGTTGTTGCATGTTGAGGGCTTGTTATATTATCTATCTATGTTATTATTGTTGAGAGAACTTGCACTAGTGAAAGTATGAACCCTAGGCCTTGTTTCATACCCTTGCAGTACCGTTTACGCTCACTTTTATCACTAGTTACCTTGCTGATTTTATTATTTCAGATTACAAAAACCTTTATCTACTATCTATTTTGCACTTGTATCACCATCTCTTCGCCGAACTAGTGCACCTATACAATTTGCCATCGAATTGGGTGTGTTGGGGACACAAGAGACTCTTTGTTATTTGGTTGCAGGGTTGTTTGAGAGAGACCAGCTTCATTCTACGCCTCCTACGGATTGATAAACCTTAGGTCATCCACTTGAGGGAAATTTGCTACTGTCCTACAAACCTGTGCACTTGCAGGCCCAACAACGTCTACCAGAAGAAGGTTGTGTAGTACACATCAGATATCTCCCATATGTTGTACCGCCAGGTGGAGGACGTGGCCGCCGTCGCCAAAAAATTATTGGACACCTGATCTGATTGTTCATCTAGATTCACATCGAACCTCGGCTACAACCAGCAGGCTCTCAATGAAAGCACCAATTTGCGTGTCAAAACCGGCGGATCTCGTAGTAGTGGTCCTAAGCTAGGCATCTAGGAGCGATGGTAACATGGACATAGGATTTTACCGAGGTTCAGGCTCTCTCAAGGAGATAATACCCTACGTCGTACTTTTAGTTGTATTGATATTAGGATATTACGTAGTACATGTATCTACCACGAGATTGTAGTAATGAATATGAGATTGTCTATTGACTAGCCTGGCCTCGGCTTATATATGCACCGTAGGCCTAGGGTTTGGTGGAGTCCTTTTCTTGTGCGCCAAGTCTTGTGGAACCCCCCTTGTATTCAACATGGGCTGCCCGAAGTGGCCCATTAGGGAATCATCATGGGGGTCCTCGGCCCGACCCACTGGTCGGGAGATGATGTGGTGAGTACCCCCTAGTCCAGGACATCGTCAATCGCCCCCTCATTATTATTGCTGTTCTCTACCAAGTAGGCATACATTCCCTCAAGATGCTTCATCTCCTGCTGGAGCTCCCCACATTTCATATCGTCCTCGGCTCAGGCATTCTCGCTATAAGTCGCCGATGACCGCGCCCCCTCGACAAAGCCCTTCATCAACTCAAGTTTCTCCTCCAGCGACGAGCATTTGGTATTGAGGGTCATCTTCTCCTTGGGAGAGCGTGATTCCTGGGAGTCCAACCATTGTTAATGTTCCGTGTGAGACTCTACGAGGACCTTCTGCTTCTAAAGGGACTCTACGAGGACCTTCACATTCTCCGCCTCTAGTGCTTAGCACTCCCGCGCAAGCTCGGCGACTGCCTTCTCACGCTCTTCGTCCTTTGCCCGGTCTCGGATTGCCTTGGCTTCTGCCAAGGCTGGGGCAGCCTGCCCTCATGTCTCCTCATCCTCTTGCCGGGCACGTGTCGGGCCGGTGGGACTGGGGGTACCCAGGACCGTCTTCCTCCGTCCCAGTGCGCGGTGCTACCGAGGGGCCCAAGCAGCTCACCTTCGGACCTCACGAGTCCCCCACCCCTCGCGAGGCGCATGTCAACGAGAGCCTCACAATGCGGCTTCCCGAGGCTGCCTCCTAAAGCCCCTTTTGGAGGCATGCTTCCCAAAGGTCAGCTAGAGGAGTCACGCGGCCCTGCGTCTCCACGTGCGTAACGCATGTGGTGACGAGTGGAGCCAGAAGGGCGCCAGCATGCACGGATAAGGAGGTTTTCCTCTTTCGTGCTAAGGCAGCAAGGACAGCGCGTTGGTTCCCGAAGCAATCCCCAAAGGTTGCCACTTTGGTGCAAGAAGACCAGGACGACGGGCTCACAAGGACGGAGGTCGTTACCAAGCCCACCAGCTCGTCATGGCAGGAAGCCTTAACAGGCGAAGACCACCTTTAGTTATGATAAGATGTAGTCCTGTCCCCCTTAGAAATGGGCCGTTGTGGCAACCCTTCCCGCCTAGTGTTTTCAGGGGAAGAGGACCAGGGCCAGTATAAGTATAGGCCAGGAGCCACCATAGAAAGGATCCGATCCGATCCGGAGTCCTCCCTAGGCTTCATACTATTCCTTGTACACACATACCCATCCCCCCTCGCGAGGCAATCCACACAAAGGAGGAGTAGGGTCCTGCACCGCAAGATGGCCCGAACCTGGGTAAACTGTCGTGTCTGTGTTCTTCTTTCCTTTCGCTTGAGCATGCCGGAGCATCGTCGTGAGGTAGTGGGCAGCGAGCTGGAGATTAGTGAAGTTCTGTGAGCCCACCCCAGAGTTCGAACGTTTCTTGGGTCCCTGGAGCCCCAATCCCCACAGCACGTTTGGACTGGGTGAAGAACACTCTCCATGCATCCACAAGATCCTGGCATTGATGTCTACTACACAACCTTCTTGTAGACGTTATTTGGCCTCCAACTGGAGAGGTTTGTAGGATAGTAGCAAATTTCCCTCAAGTGGATGACCTAAGGTTTATCAATCCGTGGGAGACGTAGGATGAAGATGGTCTCTCTCAAACAACCCTGCAACCAAATAACAAAGAGTCTCTTGTGTCCCCAACACACCCAACACAATTGTAAATTGTATAGGTGCACTAGTTCGGCGAAGAGATGGTGATAGAAGTGCAATATGGATGGTAGATATGAGTATTTGTAATCTAAAAATATAAAAACAGCAAGGTAACTATTGATAAAAGTGAGCACAAATGGAATTGCAATGGTAGGAAACAAGGACTAAGGTTCATACTTTCACTAGTGCAAGTTCTCTCAACAATAATAACATACTTGGATCATATAACTATCCCTCAACATGCAACAAAGAGCCACTCCAAAGTCAATAATAGCGGAGAACAAACGAAGAGATTATGGTAGGGTACGAAACCACCTCAAAGTTATCCTTTCTCCTCGATCTATTCAAGAGTCCGTAGTAAAATAACATGAAGCTATTCTTTCCGTTTGATCTATCATAGAGTTCGTACTAGAATAACACCTTAAGACACAAATCAACCAAAACCCTAATGTCACATAGATACTCCGTTGTCACCTCAAGTATCCGTTGGCATGATTATACGATATGCATCACACAATCTCAGATTCATCTATTCAACCAACACAAAGTACTTCAAAGAGTGCCCCAAAGTTTCTACCGGAGAGTCAAGATGAAAACGTGTGTCAACCCCTATGCATAGATTCATTGAACCCGCAAGTTGATCACCAAAACATACATCAAGTAGATCACCTAAATATCCCATTGTCACCACAGATAAGCACGACAAGACATACATCAAGTGTTCCCAAATCCTTAAAGACTCAATCCGATAAGATAACTTCAAGAGGAAAACTCAATTCATCACAAGAGAGTAGAGGGGGAGAAACATCATAAGATCCAACTATAATAGCAAAGCTCGCGATACATCAAGATCGTATCACCTCAAGAACACGAGAGTGAGAGATCAAACACATAGCTACTGGTACATACCCTCCGCCCCAAGGGTGAACTACCCCCTCCTCGTCATGGAGAGCGCCGGGATGATGAAGATGGCCATCGGTGAGGGATCCCCCTCTGGCAGGGTGCCGGAACGGGCTCCCGAGAGGTTTTTGGTGGCTAGAGAGGCTTGCGGCGGCGGAACTCCCGATCTATTGTACTCCTCGAATGTTTTAAGGTATATGGAATTATATAGGCAAAAGAAGTCGGTCGGGGGAGCCTCGAGGGGCCCACGAGGGTGGAGGGCACACTCAGGGGGTCGGCGCGCCCCCCTGCCTCGTGGCCTCATTGAAGCTTCCCTGACTTCAGCTCCACGTCTCCTGGATCACGTTCGTTCCAAAAATCACGCTCCCGAAGGTTTCATTCCGTTTGGACTCCGTTTGATATTCCTTTTCTTCAAAACAATGAAATAGGCAAAAAAACAATTTGGGCTGGGCCTCCGGTTAATAGGTTAGTCCCAAAAATGATATAAAAGTGTAAAGTAAAGCCCATAAACATCCAAAACGGGTAATATAATAGCATGGAACAATAAAAAATTATAGATACGTTGGATACGTATCAAGTATCCCCAAGCTTAATTCCTGCTCGTCCTCGAGTAGGTAAATGATAAAAACAGAATTTTTGATGTGGAATGCTACCTAGCATAATTCTCAATGTAATATTTTTATTGTGGCATGAATGTTCAAATCCAAATGATTCAAAGTAAAAGTTCATATTGACATAAGAAATAGTAATACTTCAAGCATACTAACTAAGCAATCATGTCTTCTCAAAATATCATTGCTAAAGAAAGTTATCCCTACAAAATCATATAGTCTGGTTGTTGCTCTATCTTCATCACACAAAGTATTTAATCATGCACAACCCCGATGACAAGCCAAGCAATTGTTTCATACTTTAGTAATCTCAAACTTTTTCAACTTTCACGCAATACATGAGCGTGAGCCATGGACATAGCACTATATGTGGAATAGAATGGTGCTTGTGGAGAAGACAAAAAAGGAGAAGATAGTCTCACATCAACTAGGCGTATCAACGGGCTATGGAGATGCCCATTAATAGATATCAATGTGAGTGAGTAGGGATTGCCATGCAACGGATGTACTAGAGCTATAAATGTATGAAATCTCAACAAAAGAAACTAAGTGGGTGTGCATCCAAGTCGCTTGCTCACGAAGACCTAGGGCACTTTGAGGAAGCCCATCATTGGAATATACGAGCCAAGTTCTATAATGAAAAATTCCCACTAGTAAATGAAAGTGACAACATAGGAGACCCTCTATCATGAAGATCATGGTGCTACTTTGAAGCACAAGCGTGGTAAAAAGGATAGTAACATTGCCCCTTCTCTCTTTTTCTCTCATTTCATTTTTTTCTCTTTTTTTTCTTTTTTTTCTTCTTTTGGGCCTTTCCCTTTTTTTATTTGGCCTTTTCTTTTCTTTTTTTTGGTGGGCTCTTTGGCCTCTTTTTTCTTAAAGTCCGAAGTCTCATCCCGACTTGTGGGGGAATCATAGTCTACATCATCCTTTCCTCACTGGGACAATGCTCTAATTTTGTAGATCATCACACTTTTACTGATTTACAACTCAAGACTTAGAATAAAATATGACTCTATATGAATGCCTCCGGTGGTGTACCGCGATATGCAATGAATCAAGAGTGACATGTATGAAAATTATGAAGGTGGCCTTGCCACAAATACGATCTCAACTACATGATCATGCAAAGAGCAATATGATAATAATGATGTATGTCATAAACGGAACAGTGGAAAGTTGCATGGCAATATATCTCGGAATGGCTATGGAAATGCCATAATAGGTAGGTATGGTGGCTGTTTTGAGGAAGGTATATGGTGGGTGTATGGTACTGGCGAAAGTTCCGCGGCACAAGAGAGGCTAGCAATGGTGGAAGGTGAGAGTGCGTATAATCCATGGACTCAACATTAGTCATAAAGAACTCATATATTTATTGCAAAAATCTACAAGCCATTGAAACAAACTACTACGTGCATGCTCCTAGGGGGATATATTGGTAGGAAAAGACCATCGCTTGTCCCCGACCGCTACTCATAAGGAAGACAATCAATAAATAAAATTGTGCTCCAACTTCATCACAAAGCGGTTCACCATACGTGAATGCTACGGGAATCACAAATTTCAACACAAGTATTCCTTAAATTCATGATCACACAACTAGCATGACTCTAATATCACTACCTCCATGTCTCAGAACAATTATCATGTATCAAATTGATCATAGCATCCAATTCACTTTCTATGATAGTTTTTGTTATACCCAACTTGGATGCCCCTCATTCTAGGACCAAGTTTATAACCATAGAAAATACCATGCTGTTCTAAAATACTCTCAAAATAATATAAGTGAAGCATGAGAGTTCATCTTTTTCTTCAAAATATAACCACCGCCATGCTCTAAAAAGATATAAGTGAAGTACTAGAGCAAATGACAAACTACTCCGAAAGATATAAGTGAAGATCAATGACTAGTCGAATAATTATGCAACTATGTGAAGACTCTCTAACATTTAAGAATTTCAGATCTTGGTATCTTATTCAAACAGCGAGCAAAAAAAATGACATGACAATCCAAGCAAAACACATATCATGTGGTGAATAAAAATATAGCTCCAAGTAAAGTTACCGTTGAACAAAGACGAAAGAGGGGATGCCATCCGGGGCATCCCCAAGCTTAGGCTTTTGGTTGTCCTTGAATATTACCTTGGGGTGCCTTGGGCATCCCCAAGCTTAGGCTCTCACCACTCCTTATTCCATAGTCCATCAAATCTTTACACAAAACTTGAAAACTTCACAACACAAAACTCAACAGGAAATCTCATAAGCTCCGTTAGTGCAAGAAAGAAAAACCACCACATAAGGTACTGTAATGAACTCATTCTTTATTTATATTGGTGTTAAACCTACTGTATTCCAACTTCTCTATGGTTCATACCCCTTAATACTAGCCATAGATGCATCAAAATAAGCAAACAACACATAGAAAACAGAATCTGTCAAAAACAGAACAGCCTGTAGTAATCTGTATCATACATATACTTATGAAACTCCAAAACTCCTACAACATTAGGAAGTCCTAAGAAATTTGTGTACCAATCCAGATCAAAAAGAATTAGATCAAAAGCATGTTTCCGTGAATTATCAAAACTAATTTACTGGGTGCAAAAGTTTCTGATTTTCAGCAGGATCAACACAACTATCACCGTAAGCTATCCTAAAGGTCTTACTTGGCACTTTATCGAAACAAAAGCTATAAAACATGATTACTACAGTAGAATAATCATGTGAACACACAAAAACAGTAAAGGTAAATATTGGGTTGTCTCCCAACAAGTGCTTTTCTTTAATGCCTTTTAGCTAGGCATGATGATGACAATGATGCTCACATAAAAGATAAGAATTGAAACATAACGCGAGCATCATGAAGCATATGACTAGCACTTTTAAGTCTAACAGCAGGATCAACACAACTATCACCGTAAGCTATCCTAAAGGTCTTACTTGGCACTTTATTGAAAAAAAGCTATAAAACATGATTACTACAGTAGCATAATCATGTGAACACACAAAAATAGTAAAGGTAAATATTGGGTTGTCTCCCAACAAGCGCTTTTTTAATGCCTTTTAGCTAGGCATGATGATGACAATGATGCTCACATAAAAGATAAGAATTGAAACATAACGGGAGCAGCATGAAGCATATGACTAGCAGTTTTAAGTCTAACCCACTTCCTATGCCTAGGGATTTTGTGAGCAAACAACTTATGGGAACAATAATCAACTAGCGTAGGAAGGCAAAACAAGCATAAATTTAAGATTTTAAGCACATAGAGAGGAAACTTGATATTATTGCAACTCCTACAAGCATATGTTCCTCCCTCATAATAATTTTCAGTAGCATCATGAATGAATTCAACAATATAACCAGCACATAAAGCATTCTTTTCATGATCTACAAGCATAGAAAATTTACTACTCTCCACATAAGCAAATTCCTTCTCATGAATAGTAGTGGGAGCAAACTCAACAAAATAATTATCATGTGAGGCATAATCCAATTGAAAACTAAAATCATGATGACAAGTTTCATGGTTATCATTATTCCTAATAGCATGCAAGTCATCACAATAATCATCATAGATAGCACTTAGTTCTCATAATCAATTGTAACCTCTTTCGAAATAGTGGATTCATCACTAAATAAAGTCATGACCTCTCCAAATCCACTTTCATCAATATAATCATCATAAATAGGAGGCATGCTTTCATCATAATAAATATTCTCATCAAAACTTGGGGGACTAAACATATCATCTTCCTCAAACATAGCATCCCCAAGCTTGTGGCTTTGCATATCATTAGCATCATGGGTATTCAAAGAATCCATAATAACAACATTGCAATCATGCTCATCATACAAAGATCTAGTACCAAACATTTTAATGCATTCTTCTTCTAGCAATTGAGCACAGTTTTCGTTTCCATCATTTTCACGAAAGATATTAAAAAGATGAAGCGTACGAGACAAACTCAATTCCATTTTTGTAGTTTTCTTTTATAGACTAAACTAGTGATAAAACAAGAAACTAAAAGATTCAATTGCAAGATCTAAAGATATACCTTCAAGCACTCACCTCCCCGGCAACGGCGCCAGAAAAGAGCTTGATGTCTACTACACAACCTTCTTGTAGACGTTGTTGGGCCTCCAAGTGCAAAGGTTTGTAGAACAATAGCAAATTTCCCTCAAGTGGATGACCTAAGGTTTATCAATCGGTGGGAGGCGTAGGATGAAGATGGTCTCTCTCAAACAACCCTGCAACCAAATAACAAAGAGTCTCTTGTGTCCCCAACACACCCAATACAATGGTAAATTGTATAGGTGCACTAGTTCGGCGAAGAGATGGTGATACAAGTGCAATATGGATGGTAGATATGGGTATTTGTAATATGAAAATATAAAACCAGCAAGGTAACTAATGATAAAAGTGAGCACAAACGGTATTGCAATGGTAGGAAACAAGGCCTAAGGTTCATACTTTCACTAGTGCAAGTTCTCTCAACAATAATAACATACTTAGATCATATAACTATCCCTTAACATGCAACAAAGAGTCACTCCAAAGTCACTAATAGCGGAGAACAAACGAAGAGATTATGGTAGGGTACGAAACCACCTCAAAGTTATCCTTTATGCTCGATCTATTCAAGAGTCCATAGTACAATAACTTGAAGCTATTCCTTCCGTTCGATCTATCATAGAGTTCGTACTAGAATAACACCTTAAGGCACAAATCAACCAAAACCCTCATGTCACCTAGATACTCCATTGTCACCTCAAGTATCCGTGGGCATGATTATACGATATGCATCACACAATCTCAGATTCATCTATTCAACAAACACAAAGTACTTCAAAGAGTGCTCCAAAGTTTCTACCAGAGAGTCAAGACGAAAAAGTGTGCCAACCCCTATGCATAGATTCATTGAACCCACAAGTTGATCACCAAAACATACATCAAGTAGATCACCTGAATATCCCATTGTCACCACAGATAAGCAAGGCAAGACATACATCAAGTGTTCTCAAATCCTTAAAGACTCAATCCGATAAGATAACTTCAAGAGGAAAACTCAATTCATCACAGGAGACTAGAGGGGGAGAAACATCATAAGATCCAACTATAATAGCAAAGCTCGCGATACATCAAGATCGTATCACCTCCAGAACACGAGAGAGAGAGAGAGAGATCAAACACATAGCTACTGGTACATACCCTCAGTCCTGAGGGTGAACTGCTCCCTCCTCGTCATGGAGAGCGCCGGGATGATGAAGATGGCCACCGGTGAGGGATCCCCCCTCCGGCAGGGTGCCGGAACGGGCTCCCGAGAGGTTTTTGGTGGCTAGAGAGGCTTGCGGCGGTGGAACTCCCAATCTATTGTGCTCCTCGAACGTTTTAGGGTATCTGGAATTATATAGGCGAAAGAAGTCGGTCGAGGGAGCCTCGAGGGTCCACGAGGGTGGAGGGCATGCCCAGGGGGTGGGTAAGCCCCCTACCTCGTGGCCTCCTCGAAGCTTCCCTAACTTCAGCTCCACGTCTCCTGGATCACGTTCGTTCCAAAAATCATGCTCCCGAAGGTTTCATTCCGTTTGGACTCCGTTTGATATTCCTTTTCTTCGAAACACTGAAATAGGCAAAAAAAAACAGCAATTTGGGCTGGGCCTCCGATTAATAGGTTAGTCCCAAAATGATATAAAAGTGTAAAGTAAAGCCCATAAACATCCAAAACGGGTAATATAATAGCATGGAACAATCAAAATTATAGATACGTTGGAGACGTATCAGGCATCCCTAGGCAAGAGCTACCCTCTCGTCCACCAGACCAATCTAGAGTCGGTCGATCGCCAGACGCACCGAATTAAGAAGCCTCCCGTAGGACACACTTCCACTAATGACACCTCCCCGATGGAGCACAGGCCCCAGGGCCTAGATGGAACTACTAGCGAATGGCAGTCTCAGACGGTCTCTTCTATCATAGGAGTGACCACGTCGCCGCCGCCTGGAGTAGTGTCGTCAGCCATGCCACCATGCTCCACCAGTTCACCACTCAAGATCTCAGAACCTCCCCCAGTCTCAAGAACAGGAGCATCCAGAGCAGAAACGCTCTTGACGAAGCCTGCCGACATGGCCTCTCGGGCGGCCCGGGCAGCGTCCTTGCCTTCCCCAACAAGTACTTCAAGCATTATCACTACTTTCTGTGTTACGTGTTGGCACGGGTTCACCACAGTGAAGGGGTTCGCTCCGCAACCGTCGGCCTGGGCATTCTCCGTGAGGGCTCCTCATCCTCTACCCTGGCCACCACCTCTGAGTCGTCGGCTGTTGCGATCAATGAAGCCTATCAATTTAACTTGTCGTGGTGCAAGATGGACAAATTGAAAAGGGGTGAATTATGAACAAGCCAAGACAGGAGAAGCACGGAAGACAGTGTCAAGGTTAGGGAGAGATTGTTAGAGATAATCATATTAGTCTTGGTACTAGCGTCCTAGTCTGTCACGTAGGAGTACCAGTAGTTGGTGTTCATGTCACGTGGTGAGTCAAAGTGAGTCCGGTTTCTACTCTTGAGTCCTAGTACGTGTAGGATTAGCTGGGACAATCAGTGTTGTGTGTGTGTGTGCGTATGTGTGTATATATATACACACACACATCTGGGCTATTCTGTTACCCTTTTTGAACTGACGGGTTCAGGCGGTTGTACTGATGATTTTCGAGCGGTTGAACTGATACTTTCAATTCTGTTTAACATATCGTTTTCTTTAGTTCAAAACGTTTTTACAATTTTTTATCGGAACGAGGCATGTAATATATCGTTGGAAAGCTCTTGACAACTATATTTCAAGTATATTGAACGTTTTTGCAAAATCATCAAGGTTTAAGAGGAGTTTTGAAAAAACTGTTTTTTTCAAAACCAAAAATGTGAATCGTATTTTGGACTCGATTTTGAAACAGTTTATCGGAATTGAGCAAATAAGATGGCGTTGGAAAGGTGGTGAAAATCCGCATCTTCCATATATCTAATGTTTTTTTAATTCTATATGATTTAAAAGTAATTTGAAAAACGGTGAAATTCTGGGCGAAATGTATTTTCACGTTTTTTTGCAAACGGTTTGTCGGATTGATGCAAATGATATGGCGTTGGAAAGCTATGGAAAATTTGCAACTTTTTCGTATAAAAATGTTTTTTAATTCCTTACAGTTTAAAAACGAATTTAAATACGGTCAACTTTGATTTCGAACGCGATTTTTGTAAAAAGTTTGTCGAAATGGGGCAAATAATATACCGTTGGATAGCTATCGAAAATGTGAAACTTAGTCGTGTTGAACGTTTTCTCTACTTCGCAACCGTTTAAATGTAATTTTGAATAAGGTGAAACCCAACGTGTTGTTTTTCCTGTCTAAAAAATAGAGTACTCGTACTGATCTATGTCTATGTTTCTACTGAGGTATTTTTCACAGAGTAGTTTTAAATACGGTTATACCGGTTGTGCTATTTTTTTGTTTTGGAAACATAATACTCGAACTGATCACTTTATTGGGTTTGTGTTGAACGTGTGTTTTCATAGACTCGACTTTACTATGTTTTTTCATTAGAGTTTTGCTCGTAACTTTTCAATGGCTTACTATACTATCGTCCCCGAACTTGCATGGTTTGTATCTTTGAACTGATTGCTATTTTTTTCAAAAAGAAATTGTTTTGCATGTTTTCTTTTAACTCTTTACTATGTTTTTTCGTTAGAGTTTTGCTCGTAACTTTTCAACGGCTTACTATACTATCGTCCCCGAACTTGCATGGTTTGTATCGTTGAAATGATTGCTATTGCTTTCAAAAAGAAATTGTTTTGCATGTTTTCTTTTAACTCAACATTTTTTTGCAATGATGTTCTGGACTTCTCTCATTTTACGACTTGTACATTTACCATTTTAATTTCCGCGGGGTTTCTTTTTTTGTTTGGACTTTTATAATTTGAATTTCTATGTGTGTTTCTTTTTTAATTCAAACTGACCATTTCTTTTTGTTCCGAGCTGATCACCATTTTTAACTCGTACTGATCAATATTTGCAATTCAAACCTTTTTATCCTTTCATATGACAGAAATTATTCATCTCCCTTGACCTCTTAAAATTCAAGACTCAGGCACAAACATCCTCATCTTAGCAGGACAGGCTAATTCATTCGCATGCAGAGCAACAATAACAATACTCCAAACATACCAAGGGACATCATATCGGAAAAACAATGCACCAACGGGTTCTCTCCAGTGGCAAAATCGACAATTTTTGAACTTGCACGACATCTAAACAAGAACTACATGATACACAATTTTCCATCATGCACCTACTATCCTGAACATAAATGAAATGAGAGAAGGGTATCGTGAACATCTAAACAACAACTTGCAATTTTTTCCATCATGCACCCAAAGGTTCTGCCTTCTCCCCTGGCACTAAAACAAGAGCACCATCAGTTTAGTTTTAAACAAATTGAAAGTTCAAACATGAGGCATGTAGGTTTTCAAATGATGAAAGTCAAAAAAGTGAGCTATTTTTGTTTTACTTCAAATAATTCAACATGAAAAAGAAAAATACAGATAAATATTTTTTTGCGACATTCTGAAGCATATCTCAGTTCGACCTTTTTAACTACTTTTTTGCACAACGAGATGATGTTATTGAACTGGCTAGGTACATTCAGTTTTACCTAGTATGGTTGGACTAGTAATGAAAGCACTGCTTCCAACGTTTTATAGAGATCAGTAGCCATCCAACTATGAAATGCATGCAAACCCAATCTGCATACACTAGCGAACATTGAAACAAAGAACCCATGTTTGTCAACTTTGAACTTTTGTATGCGTTTTACCTCAACTTATTGTATCCCCGAGTCTAAATTGATGCAAGTATATAAGAATACCAAACATTTATTACCTGAACCTGAAAAGGATCTGAGACAGGTTGCCCTGGAACTACAACTTGTATCTTTTACTGCTCATCTTCAACATTAAGAAAGTACTAATCAGTATTAGTATTTTGTGTAAGTCATACTGATCAGTACTACTGCTTGCCGTCCTGATGAGCACTAGTACTGATCGCTAACACAGAATTACAAGAAAAATGGCCTTCATGGATAGCAGTATGTGAACTGAAGAGTAGGAGAGGAGGAGCACGAAGGTGTTTCTCACCAATCATGCTCCTAATGGCGTGGTGGATGGCAAGAATCCATGGCTGAATAGGAGGTTGAGGCGTCGCGGCACGAACTTCAGGGCTGGCGGGCCTCGTCGGGGTTGGCACGTCGTAAGGAGGGTGGTGGTCCTTCGCTGGGAGGTGGAGGCGCCGTGCGGCGGCAGAGGTTGGGTCGGGTCCTGCAGGAAGGGGCAGCGTCCAGATATTAGGAAAATGAACTACCAAAATTCCCCAATCAGTACTGCAGATATTAGCAAATTTGAACTGATAGTGTTAGAGGGAGACAGACCTGAGAGGAGGAGGAAGCGCCTACCCAGGGGCTCGTCAATGACTGGAAGGTGGAGCAGCATTACAAACTGGACTGAACTAAATTGATATTTTGTAGTTGTTGTATGCATTTTAAAACTTTACATTTGTTGATTTTTAAATCCACTCATGGAAATTCTGTTTTAAAAAAATCCACTCATGGAAATTGTATTGGATTCAAACTAAATTTTGACAAGTAAATAACATGGAGAATACAACAGAAAAGGCACACTTTTTCAAGAAAATGATCAGTGGTAGTCTATTGAGTACTATTTGTAGAAGGATAGTCAGGGTCCAGGAATCAACTCCATTTTTCAACCAAGTCATAGTTGATCAGTACTAGTAGTACTGAACAATAAGTATAGAATTGTAGCAGCGGTAAGGAATCATTACCATGAAGAGTGCAACGAGGTTCACGTTTATTTTTGCCCCTCTTTGTTGTTGAGATCGATGATGATGAGCAGCAAGTGGGGGAGGGCCGCCATGATCTGCTAGGTAGGAAGCAGAGGAGGCCATGAGGGCACCTCAGATCGTCGGAGGGAGGCCACCATGAGGACACCCGTGTTGGTGCACTAGCCAAGAAAGAGGAGCATCGGCAAATCTACACCATGGACACAAAATTATGAACTTCATGAAAAAGAAATTTGAATGTCAAAAAAGTTAGTGTGTGAATTGTTCCGATATAAAAATGCAACATAAAAAACCCATTTCGGCTTCTCTGAATCAAAATTCTGGCATCACATCAACAGAACCAAACTGGTTTTCTAACACAACATTTAACTGCTTCACATGATTTGTATCTCTCAAAAAAGGAAACTTGTTTTACAGCATTTTACTAAATACTCCTACAAAAAATTTATGAGGCCAGTGCTTCCATAGAAGTAACAAGATGCAAGCTTAGTTCTTAGGTTACAAATTTGTAAATATTAGTACTGCTACCAGCATATATAAATACTAGTGAACTTGAACTTGTGGTCTATCGAGATCTGAACTGATTGTGTTACAAGCACAAATACAAAATCTAATGAAGCTGATATAAGTACATGTTAAAAAGAGAATCAAGTTCATGTATATTAATTGGGAGAAGATCAAAAAGAAACTTTTAAAACTTTTAACACACGATCATCAGTTCAATATAAACAGACTGATGTTAACATCGCCAATATGCTGTCCGTCCAACCTCCCTCGGGCTGCAGTTCCAATAGAAAACAAATTAGTAAGATAAAGAGCATCAGAGAGGAAAGAGATAGAACGGGTGCATGAACTGCCACTGGTTTTCTTGTTGACCCGCAGCTGAAGAAACTCCTATAGGCTACAGGTTGTAATGAAGAGAAAACGGAGATGAGGTTGTGTGGCGGCGGCGCTGAATGTAAAGGAGCTTGGGGATCTATCATGTGACGCCCGGCTGGTCACCAAAGCGAGCGAGTAGGGTCACCAGAGAGGAGTGGGGAGGGGGATCCAAGGACCAGGTGCGCCTTGCGTGAAGACGGGAAGCTACCCCGTCATCTTCCTCATCGTCGCTGGGATCTCAGGGGGAAGGCGGACCATTCCTGGGGAGGAAGGCGGCCGGGGCGCAGGGAGGTGGTGGTGCGGCGCCTAGGCGGGATTGGGAGGGGGCGGCACTGTGGAGGAAGCTAGGCGGCGCGGTGGAGGTGGCCTGGTAGTGTGGCGGCCTTGGCCTGGTGGCACGGCCGAGGCGGCCTGGCGGTGCGGTGGCCGGGGCCTGGGGTCGTAGCCGAGGTAGCAACGCGGCGCGACGGCTGGGGCCTGGGGCGCGCGACAGGACACAGGGGCGTGTGGCGGGGGCTGGGGTCTGTGGCCGGGACATGGGGGCGCGTCGGCGAGGGCCTGGGGGCGCGGCGGTGGGGGGTGTAGCATGGGATTGGGGATCGGGGAGGTCGGGGACGACTGCGGTCGGGCCAGGGTGTTTTTTCATTTGGGCTGCTTCTGGTGTTTGTGATCATGGATCGGGCCTATATAGGGCGCCAGGGTAACAGAATAATATTCTGTTACCGTTATATACAGCCAACCCATGAGTTTGTTGCATCAAGATTGTATCATGAGGCAAGAAAAGGAGAAAATAAAAAGAGGAATTTTTAGGGTACGAGACATACGCTTGGCTATCAGTTTTTCTGTCGCGTGTGTTCGTGATTTGATGTGATCGATCCTGTGGGCGAGTTCCAACAATTGGTATCAGAGCTAGGTCGATTTGAAGCCGTGCTTGCCCCGGGGTGGCGATCTGCTAGTGCCTCGGCACGGGCGATATGGTCGCTGGGTGGTGCAGCGACAAGGAACAACAGGCGATGAAGTTGCTGGGTGGTGCAGCGACGAGGAGAATCAAGCGATTGTGGTTCAGCGAAGCGACTTGGAGGGGGACGGCAGGCTGTCATCGGCAAGGTGGAGGAAGATGATCCTTGGTGGGATAGGTGGTGCCGAGGTGCGATGCGAGAAAGTGATCAAGATCATCATCCGGGAGAGTCAAGGAGTCGTGCGGGTTAGCACGCTCAGTCGATCGTCATCGTGTCAGCATCTTCATGTCCAAGTGCTCCTCTCTGTGAGGAGGTGTTGAAGATGAAGCGTGCCTAGGTTGTATATGTGTCTCAACGAGAGGATCAAGTAAAAGTATATGGGGGCGGTAAACCAGCGAAGGTGAGTCTCTTCGATGAGGCCATGTCTCTACATGCGGCTGGAGTGGGCAGTGTAGCCCACAAGGTGGTGTGATCCACAAGGAGTCAGCATGTATCTCGCTAGGGTGGATGACGTAGTCCACCAGGTGGTGTTTTCCACAGGTTACTAGCAAGGCGGGGTAGTCCAAGGCATATTTGAGGTGGTTCGTAAATTCGCCAAGTTGAAATTGGGGAGAGAATGTTGTGATCAATGAAGTGTGGGGACCCCGACTCACAAGTCCTGGTCGCCGAATGCACGTGTACAGTGACCCCAGAGATCAATGCTCACTGAACACACAGAAGCTGAATAACAAGAGTCTTACATCCATACATACCGTGTTACACAAATTATGACCATTATGGTCAAGTCTTACATAGATAAAGCCACAGGGGCTGAATACCAAATAAACTTAAGCAACGGAAATCTTCGTCGATAAGTAGAACCCATGCCATCTGCCTTAACCCTACAGGCATTCTAACTGGGAAACGTCCTAGTTCGCATGTTCGTCTCCAAAGGACTCTTCTTCAAACTCCTGCTCTTCCATGCCTGGCCAATTAAATAACCAGTGGCAAGCCAATGAGTACTTTGAATGTACTCGCAAGCAACCCATGATTTGGTTCAAAGTAACAATGCAACTGTACAACAAGTAAGCAACCTAGCTTCAATCTAGTTGAGATGTCCTATTGACTTGTCAGATATGCACCAATGAACTTAGGTAACCTTGAGAACAGGTTACAGATATCAACATAAATAGGGTTTGGATAAATGACATTTTATTCAACATGTCAAGTCACCACCTTGGCACAAATAGTTCTCTTCCACACACACATGCACCGAGATTGTAAAATTTCTGGACATAGTTTAAGTAGCACCTCCCAACTGGCCATGACCATGGACACAGCTATTCGAATAGTTTGACACTCTGCAAAGGTTGCGCACTTTACCCACAAGATCCGGGAAGCTTTCGTGTCATCCACGATCCCGCAGTACCTCAAGTACTCGGGGGAAGCACTCGATCATTACCTTTCCCTAGACGACACTTACATAGGGTCCACTCATTGATACACGGCCCTCGTGTATAAGCAAAAGATCATGGGGCTCTACCCTTTTCACATTATTACGCATACACGAGGGGACCAACGGTGTGTCCAGTGCCCTGTGAAAACAGTCATGGCCGCCTATCCAAGCACGACCCCGTCCCGAGAGTGACCTCAAGTCACCCCCGTCACTAGTAATGTGGGCACCATGCTAGTATCAGCCTAAGTAATCAATAATGCCCCGTCCCATAAAGGGGTAGAGTGGTTGCACATGTTTGGTTGGGACGGTAATCACACCTAAATCTAATCCATCATTTTACACACAGACACCAAAAGCTCTCTTCGGTACACCAGTTCTTCCTCAAGTGGTGACCTTAGTTAAACATCTACCAAGGGCATTAGGGGCACCCGATGGGGTTTTCGAAAGAATGTAACCATGAAGAGTTCATGGTGCACATGCATCATTATGCATCAACTAGTCTCTTGACAATGCAATCATGAACAAGGTAAGGTCATGAGTAGGGGTATGCATCATGGGGTGGTTCACAACAAGTTTACCATCGTCATATTTCATCATCATGCAATCGGAAAAAGGGTACCGATGAACAAGAGGGGTGTCATGGTCAAAGGGCCGCTTGCCTTGATTGGCTTGGTCTTCAAGTTCTTCAAATCCTTCTCCTTCTTCTTCTTCAGCAACTTCGTCTAATACGGGATCTAATCATCGCAAGAAAATAACGAGAAAATAAGGCAATAGTAAAACACAAAAACCAAAGTGCTCAGAAAAATGTCAACTTATTTTTGTTAAATACTAGGGTGAAAACTAAGAAGGGGAAAATTCCTAGTTTTGGATTTGGAGTAGCATAATGGGAGAAATGGATTTTCAGAGGGGTTTAGATATATTCAAATTTGAATTTGAATATGAACAGTATATAAAAGTTGTTTGGACATGAGTGAAGGTTATACCATTAAATAGGAAGTATTTTTACAAGATTTTAGGAACTGCAATTATTGCATTTGGATTAATATTTAATCCTATGGAATTTTTGGAAAAGTTACAGAAAAAGAAAAGGAAAAAGGCCACTGTGCAAGTGGGCCAAAACAGCCGCAGCGCACAGGCCCAGAGGTGATTCGGCCCAGGCGAGCCGATCGGCGCGCGCGCGCTAGGTTTGAACCTGACGGGTGGGGCCCAAGCCCCAGTGAGAGAAAGGGAGGCGAGGGGGATGAGAGGCTAACAGGCGGGGCCCGCCTGTCATCCCTAACCCTGCGACAGAGGGCCAGCGAGCTCACCGGCGATGTTTCCGGACACGGCGGGGTGAGCTGATGGCACCGTTGGGCTCGTTGTCGTGTCGCCGTTCGGGTGGTGCCGGAGTTGGCCGGCGGGGAGCAGTGGTTCGCCGGCGACGAGGTTCGCGGCGGAGGAGCGTTGAGCGTTGATGGCTCCGGCCATTTCCGACTGCAAAACGAGTGGGAAAGAGGGGGGGAATGGTCAGGAAGGTGTGGTGGTTCCAGATTGAGAGATAGAAGAGGCGGAGAGAGCCTGTACCCCGAGATCGACGGCGGCCCGAGGCGGCGAAGCTCGAGCTCAATCTCGAGCTCGGGCGCTTATGGAGATGAACTGGGGTGCGGGGGGGCTATTTGGAGTGGGATAGCATGAGTGGTGGTGAGGGAGAAGTTCGGGGAGGCCTTTAAGTAGGCGAGCCACGGCTCATCAGATACCCGTCTTGGGCGAGGTCGTTGCTGTTCTTTGTGGAGTCCTGGGGCGCGTGGGCATGTCTGGGGTGCTTGTGGGTTCGGTCCAGAGTGAGGGAAAGAAGAGAGAGGAAGTAGGAGGGACCAGAGGTGCCGCGCGTGTGAGGCCGCTCATTGGAGCTCTCGGGCGGCCGGCGCGCGTGCGAGCAAGGGCGGCAGGAGGGAGAAGGAGGAGGGGGACAGAGGCGTGGCGTGCTGCGGACGTCGAGGAGCATCGGCTGGCGTGAGGGGTAGAGCCGAGGTGGCCGGAGGTGCCTATCGGTGACTACTGATCTTGGGGCGCGATCAGAAGGCGTTTCTAGAGCACCCAAATGGCCGGCACGGCCATTTTTTATGCAATGTGGGCGCGTCCAAAGATGTCTGGTAGCTCTAGGGGGAAGTAAAGAAGAGGGGAAAGCCTTGGATGCCTTGGGTGGCCACTGGAGTGAGGAGGGAGGTGAGGAAGAGGGGTGCAAGGGCTGTCCAGAGAGGTAAAAGAGGTGGTTTCACCCCTCAATTATTGATCTGAGATGCGGCCATTGCTACTGGAGGTAGAAGAGGTCTAGGAGAGGGGCTGTGGTAAAAAGTTGAAGCTATGGAGAAGAATGGAGGTGGTCAAAACAGGGGTTTTAGTAAAATGGCAGAAGGTGTTTGTTGCTGGTTTGGGCAAGAAGATGAACTCCTCTTGTCATGAGGCTTGACAGGGTCAAATGACATGAGATAATAATAGGTTCCACCAAGGTTGAGTCCATTTGGGCAAAGTTGCCAATGCAACTTTTGTAAACCCTAGAAATCAACATAAATGAGTTTTCCAAGATCTAGACATGCTAAACTATTCTCCTTGACGCACCACTTGGTGCAGTGTCATCATTTGGGGTTTAGAGCATGCCCACAAAGGTTGAGAGCAAAATAAGAAAGTTGACAATGTAAAGTTGTTCAAATTTGATTCTGGACAGAGAGGGTTTTGAAGAACTTTGGTCAAGATATCATTTTCCCCAGCCTGTGCCATTTGGTCTAGATACATAATTAGACCATTGGAGCATGTGCACCAAGTTTGAGAACATTTGGACATGTTTGGCAATGTAGAGTTCCTCAAACTTCAAAATGGTCACGGATGGTTTTGAGGAGATCTGTTGATGTTCTGTTGTTCTCCAAGACATGAGGCTTGGCAAGATCATCCAATATGTCATAAGTGACATGCTAGAAGTTTCATGGAATTTTTGAGAATATTTCTTTTGTAAATATTTCAAAAGCTTGAAATATCTAGAAAGGGTTTTTGAGGGGTTTGACCAATATTTTGAACATGACCATGTGTTGAAACTCTTATATATGGACAATATATGTCCACTGAGTTTCCCTAAATTCTCACAAATATTTTTAAAGTATTGAAATAATTTTAACCTATTAAAGACCATTTCTGGCCTAAAGAAAAAGCCTTTAAATAAAATAGAAAAATGACTTTTAAAATTATTCTTTTATGGTTTTTGGGAGTCCTGTACCTAATAGGAATCAAACATACTCTTTGAAAGATTTTTCATAGCCCAAATCAAGTACTTGCAGTGCAAACCTCAATGCAGGGGTTTTTGGAAAACTAAATTTAGAAAATACTTTTTGGCCAAATTCTTTTTGTAAGAAAATTCTATATTGTACTATACACATGGTATGATCATTGGGCAGAAGTTTTGGATCAAGGAAAGGAAGTATAGAAGGTGAAGCTATGTTGACTTTTAAGAGCACTTGAAAACATAGAGAGAAAACCAACTCAAATAAAAGGTCAAATAATGCAAAAGTTTTTGTCAAACCACACTTTATCATGATTTATCATCTTAAGTGTTGTGCCATGAAAATCAGGGTGTGACAGACCTACCCCCCTTACAAGAATCTCGTCCCCGAGATTCCCAAACTAGGCACGGAAAGGATTATGGAAACTTGGATTCGGGGTAGTCTCCACGTCCTCATACTGCTTTTGTTTCCGAGTGGTGCTCCATTGAACCTTGAGGTACTTGATGGTGTGGCTCCGTGTATGACGTTCGGCTTGATCCAGGTTGCTAAGGGGTTTCTCACGTAGGTCCGTTTGGGCTGGCGATCGATGGCTCGATGATCGATGTCCTTGTTAGTGATCGGGCTAGCTTGGAAGTCGAAAACACTCCCGGAGTTGTGTCGTGTGGAAAAACATTGTGCACAGTGGGTGACTCCGGTGGTAACTCTAGCTGGTAACCGCCTATTCTTCATCTTGTAGTGATCTTGGGGAAGACCGATAAATCTTGGTGTGAGTTTCCCTTTGGCATGGAAATGCTTGGTTCCTTTGAGAGAAGTGGCTTGCAGATACACCTAGTCTTCGACGTGGATGTTTACTTCTTGATGATGGTGGTTGGTGTAGTTCTTCCTTCTAGACATGGTGGTTTTAAAATGTCTTCTAATCAGCTGAACGACTCTTCTTCCGTTTTCGGGTAGACAAGTATGTCGCCAAATAAAGATGACAACTAGCTTGTCCAAGCATTCCATGAAGTCTATGGGGTACGGAAAGTAAGCTGCGGTATTGGTGGTGGTCTCGATTGAGCATTGGCAAAGGTCTTCTCGTCCTAGAATCAAAGCCCGTGGTCATGACCCGACCATGTTGTGGTTTGGTGGGGCTTTAGAGTTTCAAGGGTTCTAGTGTGCGGGTGAACGCTTATCATCTCATCCTTAAGCACAGTTTCTGAGATGCCAATAGTTCTACCTAGTCTTCACATCATATTACCAAAAGAATCATCTCGTATAGGTCAACTCCAATCATCACTCATGTTATTCATATGCTCATGGCTCCCGAGAGGGGGTCTAACAAAATCATACATTTCAACCATACCCAAACTCATATGCATGGCTATCCTAAGGAAACACGTCGTAAGCCACTCCAAGATCTTGTTTCCTTCCTATGAATCAACTCCCACAGCCTATTAACTTCAATTAACCACTACAAATCCAATGTCTATGGTGTTCCACACGATCTTCAAATGTCCTATAATCCCCAAATACTTGAAAGAGCTATCTCTACTATAGTCAATCCACCAATTCCCATCTTCGGGGTCAAGTAACTTCCAACCTCAATCTTATATAGATCCCTAAATCAACTCCGACAATTAATCCAATCTCCTAGTTTATTATCCACCGAGAAACATGGTATCATAATTGAGATCATCAGTATAGATCAAATTTAATCCGAACCATGTAGACTTACTCAGCATCTGGACTCCATTAGGATCACCTATTTAATCCAAATATCATGGTCAGATATCTTCTATCAATATCTCCTGGATAAGTCAAATCCTTATACCTTCAAGAATTTCATCGTGTGATCATAATTGTCCTACAAAATCCAATTTACTCCACAGTAATGAATGTTGTGCTATTCTATTAACATGATCCCACCAAGTTCATCAACTAACATGAAAACCTCATAATCCACCAAGAAGTCTCGGATAATTCCTCAAGGTCTCTGATATAAACTCATCAAGTCATTTGTCCTATTTCAATATCCTCGAATAGGTCTACCCTATGGCATTGTCAGTTCTGGTGCTATCTTAGGATGATAATGTGCTCGTTCACTATGTCCACTAGTTCCATAATGAACCAGTGCAAGGTTACGGAGGCTTAGCTGGTTATCTTGCAGTTTTGTGGGTTAAGCACTTGGTTAGGGATTTGAGCTGGGTTATCTCATGAAGTCTCAAAGGGTCTAGGGATGGGTTTCTAATCTTGAGAGGTAATCTTGAGAGGTAAACATAGCTCTACTGGGCTGCTCTTGGTCGAGGAGGCTGCAGCAAAAATCTCCAGTGCTAGTTGGTCGCCGAAGTAGAATCCTTGGTGTACCTTTTCTTGCCGGTCTTCTGTTGAGGAGAGAGGGATTAGAGGGAAAAGTAGCATAGATGGGGGGAATGCCTAAAGGGGGGGTTCAATAGTGCAAGTGCAAACAAACAGGTGCCAAAAGGCCACACACAATTTCGTTAATATAAGATAGGTGATATAGTCGCATACATGCTGCCTAAGGCAAAAGTGCAACTTATATCAAAACACAAATAGATAAGAACAATTAACACTCAACATGGTTTAATTTGAACCATCATATAGACTCGACTACGCATAGGGGTACACGACTCATCCTACCCTAGGGGTCCTCAGATTCAGTAGTCGTGCTTGCTTCATCACTTTGAGAGAAAGGCGTTCGGTCTTCAACTTCTAGGTTCTCCTAGGTGCCAATGGACATGCGACAGTCGATTACTTGGTGGGACACATCCTATTAATATGCCCGAGTTCTCCACACCCGTGACATGTGACGGAAGCAAAAGGGTTGCTATTCAGTCTTGGGTATTGTCGTCGGGGGCCTGACGATGATCCTCTATGAGGTGGATATGGAAATCCATTCCTATGCCTTTTGCGTGGGTTTTGGTTGCGAGCTTTCTGAAGTTCCTTGATTTGCTGCTCCTGATTAGAAATGTGGGCTTCTAGGGCAGTGATTTGCTGTTCTTGCTCGACCACCTTCTTCTTCTCAAGGCAGTGGAGGTGCAGAAGTGAAGGGAGATCTTGGCGAGCCTTGAGAAATGCTTCGGTAAGGTGGCGTAGAAGGTAGTCTCTTGCGTTGACGAAACGGATCTGGTACTTGAGGGTTGGATCCTCGTCTTCTGGGGAAATCATCACTTGAGTCGGACCTCCAAATCCGCTCTTGCCAGGTAGGTAGCGGGTGGCATGTTCTTCTTCCATTTCTGGAAGGAGATCTCGAAGACGGAGGAGTGCTTCCTATGCCACTTGCTGAATGGCTAGGCCTCTTGTTGGCATAGGTGGTCCAAGGAAGAACCACCCCTGAGGTGAGGTCTTGGCAGGCACAAAAACCTTGGCACAGAACTCCTTCTCGAACACATCATTTTCCAGTTCATGCAAGGTGTATATGGGCAGCAAGGGATAGTGGCATTGTTGGAGGCAATCTCTTAGGAGTGATGGAAATCCTGTCGTAAGGAGTCTCAAGGGAGCGACGGCCATCTACAAAGGTTGAATGGGAGAGGTCAATAAGGGAAATATATTTTGGGTTGGGTAAGCTTTAGAAAAGAAGAGAAGTTTAGATGGTCTCAAGCTAACTAACGTCCATGCTAACTAAGGCTTCCTACAGTCAGGATGGCTCTGATACCAGCTCTGTGGAGACCCCGACTCACAAGTCATGATCGCCGAATGCACGTGTACAGTGATCCCAGAGATCAATGCTCACTGAACACACAGAAGCTAAATAACAAGAGTCTTACATCCATACATACCGTCTTACACAAATTATGACCATTATGGTCAAGTCCTACATAGATAAAGCCACAGGGGCTGAATACCAAATAAACTTAAGCAGCGGAAATCTTCGTCGATAAGTAGAACCCATGCCATCTGCCTTAACCCTACAGGCATTCTGACTGGGAAACGTCCTAGTTCGCATGTTCGTCTCCAAAGGACTCTTCTTCAAACTCCTGCTCTTCCATGCCTGGCCAATTAAATAACTAGTGGCAAGCCAATGAGTACTTTGAATGTACTCGCAAGCAACCCATGATTTGGTTCAAAGTAACAATGCAACTGTACAACAAGTAAGCAACCTAGCTTCAAGCTAGTTGAGATGTCCTATTGACTTGTGAGATATGCATCAATGAACTTAGGTAACCTTGAGAACAGGTTACAGATATCAACATAAATAGGGTTTGGATAAATGCCATTTCATTCAACATGTCAAGTCAGCACCTTGACACAAATAGTTCTCTTCCACACACACATGCACCGAGATTGTAAAATTTCTGGACATAGTTTAAGTAGCACCTCTCAACTAGCCATGACCATGGACACGGCTATTCGAATAGTTTGACACTCTACAGAGGTTGCGCACTTTACCCACAAGATCCGGGAAGCTTTCGTGTCATCCACGATCCCGCAGTACTTCAAGTACTCAGGGGAAGCACCTAATCATTACCTTTCCCTAGACGACACTAACATAGGGTCCACTCATTGATACACGGCCATCGTGTATGAGCAAAAGATCATGGGACTCTACCCTTTTCACATTATTACGCATACACGATGGGACCAACGGTGTGTCCGGTGCCCTGTGAAAACAGTCATGGCCGCCTATCCAAGCACGACCCCGTCCCAAGAGTGACCTCAAGTCACCCCCGTCACTAGTAATGTGGGCACCATGCTAGTATTAGCCTAAGTAATCAATAAAGCCCCGTCCCATAAAGGGGTAGAGTGGTTGCACATGTTTGGTTGGGACGGTAATCACACATAAATCTAATCCATCATTTTACACACAGACACCAAAAGCTCTCTTCGGTACACCACTTCTTCCTCAAGTGATGACCTTAGTTAAACATCTCCCAAGGGCATTAGGGGCACCCGATGGGGTTTTCGAAAGAATGTAGCCATGAAGAGTTCATGGTGCACATGCATCATTATGCATCAACTAGTCTCTTGACAATGCAATCATGAACAAGGTAAGGTCGTGAGTAGGGGTATGCATCATGGGGTGGTTCACAACAAGTTTACCACCGTCATATTTCATCATCATGCAATCAGAAAAAGGGTACCGATGAACAAGAGGGGTGTCATGGTCAAAGGGTTGCTTGCCTTGACTGGCTTGGTCTTCAAGTTCTTCATATCCTTCTCCTTCTTCTTCTTCAGCAACTTCGTCTAATACGGGATCTAATCATCGCAAGAAAATAACGAGAAAATAAGGCAATAGTAAAACAGAAAAACCGAATTGCTCAGAAAAATGTCAACTTATTTTTGTTAAATACTAGGGTGAAAACTAAGAAGTGGAAAATTCCTAGTTCTGGATTTGGAGTAGCATAATGGGAGAAATGGATTTTTGAAGGGGTTTAGATATATTCAAATTTGAATTTGAATATGAACAGTACATAAAAGTTGTTTGGACATGAGTGAAGGTTATACCATTAAATAGGTAGGATTTTTACAAGATTTTAGGAACTGTTATTATTGCATTTGGATTAATACTTAATCCTTTGGAATTTTTGGAAAAGTTACAAAAAAAGAAAAGGAAAAAGGCCACTGTGCAACTGGGCCAAAACAGCAAGAACGCAGTGCCCAGAGGCGTCTGACGGCCCAGCGAGCCGAAAGGGCGGGCGCCAAGGCCAGTTTGAACATGACGGGCGGGGCCCAGGCCCCAGTGAGAGAGAGGGAGGCGAGGGGAATGAGAGGCTGACAGGCGGGGCCCGCCTGGCATCCCTAACCTTGCGACAGAAGGCCGACGAGCTCACCGGCGACGTTTCCGGGCACGGCGGGGTGAGCTGATGGCACCGTTGGACTCCTCGTCGTGTCGCCGTTCGGGTGGTGCCGGAGTTGGCCGGAGGGGAGCAGTGGTTCACCGGCGACGAGGTTCACGGCGGAGGAGCGTCGGGTGTTGATGGCTCTGGCCGTTTCCGACTGCAAAACGAGCGGGAAAGAGGGAGGGAATGGTCAGGGAGGTGCGGCGGTTCCAGATTGAGAGATAGAAGAGACAAAGAGAGCCTGTACCCCGAGATCAATGGCGGCCCAAGGCGGCAAAGCTCGAGCTCGATCTTGTGCTCGGGCGCTTCTAGAGATGAACTGGGGTGCGGGGGGCCTATTTGGAGTGGGATAGGACGAGTGGTGGTGAGGGAGAGGTTCGGGGAGGCCTTTAAGTAGGCGAGCCACGGCTCACCAGAACCCGTCTTGGCCGAGGTCGGTCGCTGTTCTTTGTGGGTCACGGGGGCGCGTGTGGGCATGTCTGGGGTGCTCGTGGGTTCGGTCCAGAGCGAGGGAAAGAAGAGAGAGGAAGCAGGAGGGGCCAGAGGTGTCACGCGTGTGAGGCCACTCATTGGAGCTCTCGGGCGGCCGGCGCGCGTGCGAGCAAGGGAAGTAGGAGGGAGAAGGAGGAGGGGGATAGAGGCGTGGCGTGCTACGGACGTCGAGGAGCATCGGCTGGCGTGAGGGGGAGAGCCGAGGTGGCCAGAGGTGCTTGGCAGGGGCGGCTACAGTGCGGGAGCGCACTGTAGCACGCTCCAGAGTGCCCAAATGGCTTGTATGGCCATTTTTTATGCATTGTGGGCGCGGCAAAAGATGTCTGGTAGCTCTAGGGGGAAGTAACGAAGAGGGGAAAGCCTTGGATGCCTTGGGTGGCCACTGGAGTGAGGAGGGAGGTGAGGAAGAGGGGTGCAAGGGCTGTCCAGAGAGGTAAAAGAGGTGGTTTCACCCCCTCAATTATTGATCTGAGATGCAGCAATTGCTACTGGAGGTAGAATAGGTCTAGGAGGGGCTGTGGTAAAAAGTTGAGGCCATGGAGAAGAGTGGAAATGGTCAAAACAGGGGTTTTAGTAAAATGCAGAAGGTGTTTGTTGCTAGTTTGGGCAACAAGATGAACTCCTCTTGTCATAAGGCTTGACAGGGTCAAATGGCATGAGATAATAATAGGTTCCACCGAGGTTGAGTCCATTTGGGCAAAGTTGCCAATGCAACTTTTGTGAACCCTAGAAATCAACATAAATGAGTTTTCCAAGATCTAGACATGCAAAACTATTCTCCTTGATGCACCACTTGGTGCAGTGTCATCATTTGGGGTTTAGAGCATGCCCACAAAGGTTGAGAGCAAAATAAGAAAGTTGACAATGTGAAGTTGTTCAAATTTGATTCTGGACAGAGAGGGTTTTGAGGCACTTTGATCAAGATATCATTTTCTCCAACTTGTGCTATTTGGTCTAGATACATAACTAGACCATTGGAGCATGTGCACCAAGTTTGAGAACATTTGGACATGTTTGGCAATGTAGAGTTGCTCAAACTTCAAAATGGTCAGGGATGGTTTTGAGGAGATTTGTTGATGTTATGTTGTTCTCCAAGACATGAGGCTTGGCAAGACCATCCAATATGTCATATGTTACATGCTAGAATTTTCATGGTATTTTTAGAGAATATTTCCTTTGTAAATATTTGAAAAGCTTGAAATATCCAAAAAGGGTTTTTGAGGGGTTTGACCAATATTTTGAACATGACCATGTGTTGAAACTCTTATATATGGACAATATATGTCCACTGAGTTTCCCTAAATTTGCACAAATATTTTTAAAGTTTTAAAATAATTTTAACCTATTAAAGACCATTTCTGGCCTAAAGGAAAAGCCTTTAAATAAAATAGCAAAATGACTTTTAAAATTATACTTTTGTGGTTTTGGGGAGTCCTATACCTAATAGGAATCAAACATACTCTTTGAAAGATTTTTCATACCCCAAATCAAGTACTTGCAGTGCAAACTTCAATTCAGGGGTTTTTGGAAAACTAAATTTAGAAAATACTTTTTGGCTAAATTATTTTTGTAAGAAAATTCTATATTGTACTATACACATGGTATGATCATTGGGCAGAAGTTTTGGATCAAGGAAAGGAAGTATAGAAGGTGAAGCTATGTTGACTTTTTAGAGCACTTGAAAAAACACAGAGAAAACCAACTCAAATAAAAAGTCAAATAATGCAAAAGTTTTTGTCAAACCACACTTTATCATGATTTATAATCTTAAGTGTTGTGCCTTGAAAATTAGGGTGTGACATGAAGCCTATCAATTTAACTTATCGTGGTGTGAGATGGACGAATTGAAAAGGGGTGAATTATCAACAAGCCAAGACAGGAGAAGCACAGAAGACAGTGTCAAGATTGTTAGAGATAATCGTATTAGTCTTGGTAGTAGCATCCTAGTCTGTCATGTAGGAGTACTAGTAGTTGGTGTTCATGTCACGTGGTGAGTCAAAGTGAGTCCGGTTCGTACTGTTGAGTCCTTGTACGTGTAGGATTAGCTGGGTCGATCGGTGTTGTGCATGTATACATATACAGCCAGCCCGTGAGTTTGTTGCATCAAGATTGTACCGTGAGGCAAGAAAAGGAGAATATAAAAAGAATAATTTTTAGGGTACGAGACATACCCTTGGCTATCAGTTTTCCTGTCACGTGTGTTCATGATTTGATGTGATCGATCCTGTGGGCGAGTTCCAACATCGGCCTCGACATTCATCATCGCGTCAGCATGAGATCCAAGGGTGGAGGAAGGGGTGGCGCACAAAGAAATATTCGACGTCTTCATCTACGACAACAACTCTCCCTTACCAGGACTGTTATACGCCTCCATGACTGGCACCAGGGGCGAATCGCCATTACCAGTCATTCCCTCCGTTGTGGCTTGCTTTGCCTTCTTCACTGACAAGCGACCAAAGCGGGAAGGACTGCACATGCTTGACAAAACAACGATTAGAAGTGGCCCAGGGGCTCCGAGTCCTCACCCCAAGAATTGATCTACATACTCATCCTTGGCACACCATTTCCTCTTCAGCAGTCCTTGGCCAAAGGATATGCGTGGCCCCGATCCGCCTGCAAGGTTATCAATAGGCAGGCCATCTACGGCCCTGCGAGGAACCCCCTCTAGGATGTCGGCATGCTCCTGAGAAGTGCGAGCCCATCCTAGCTTGGGAATTGCCTAAACTGCCACGGCCTCGCCAGAGGGCACACCGGTTACCGAGGGAGGAATCACCTCCGCCGCGTTTTCATCCATGGTCACCAAACTGAGGACAAAACCTAACAGTAAACATACTGCTTCTGCAGCAAATAACAATTCAAATGTCAAACCTAAATACTTAGTGATGGTCGTGTGGTGTTGCTGCTGAGCTCCAGCAGCGTGGCCGCAGATTGCTGGGAGAGGCGGATCACGCTTCCTGCTCGGCGGTGGGGGTGCCTCCCTCCTAACGGGGATGCTGGAGGAGCCCTCAGAGTCATCCTCGCCCTCCTCCTCATCTCCCTCCGTGGCGTCCCCGGAATTGGGACCGGATGAGCTTGCCCTCTGCAAAAAGGGGTTTGGCCGGTTGGTACCTACCAAGCCAACAGAGATGATTCCCCACTTACCTTATCTCAGCACGCCCCTCATAATGGTCTCGCATTCCAGGTTGGTGTGACCATCCCGGCGGAGGATGGCAGAGCCAGGACCTCATCAGAGTGGAACAAGGTCCCCATGATCCAGGAGAGCCTCTCATCATCGATAGCGCCCCGGTGAAGACGTTAACCATCCTCGGTGCCCTTGAGGCACTAGTTAGGCTCTTGTCAAGCTTGGAGTGGGGCGATGCAGAGTCTTGCGACAGGGCTAGGGACCAGATTCGCCCCGAACCGGTGGGACCGTGATAGGTACTGGCACCTCAGCGCCGGCCCCTGATCTCACCGGCTAAGGCCAGACACCGGTGCAAGCCTTGGCGGAACAGATGACCACATTGGGGACCTTACTGGCCTCTCTAGTGACTGTAGAGAATTAGGCTAAATGCAATGATGAAGTGGCAAACTTCGCGAGTAGATGGCCAAGGTTCAGGAAGATATCAATGCCGAGAACTTCTGCATGGCTGAGGTACAAGCTCATATTCTCAGAGAGACCGAGTCCCTACAGGAAGAGGCACTGCACCTCAATTTTTGTCAGAGCAGACATCAGACGTCGTACACCAGAGGAGGCATCAGAGCCGCCTACCATCTATTTACGCGGGCACGCATTTGTTTGATACACCGCCAGGTGCATCCATCCCAGGGGCAGGGACGCATACGCCAGATAGGGCACCTGTCATACACCCCAATTGATGAAGGTTGTGCCCCCAACGTGGCCCCGTTACGGCCACGGCCAGCTCATCAACACGCATTGGCTCAACCGCGCCCGGTGGAGCCAGCTCATTTCCAAATCTTAGCAGGACATTACTCCAACCTGGTGGATAACATGCTGGTGGCGACTCAAAACCTTGCGGCAATCTCGATCACCAAAAATAGCCCAGTGAAGGTTGAAGCCAGGAACACAATAACGATTTTGAAGACTGTGGTCACCCAATAGGCGAGATACTCCTACAGCCATCAGAGACTTCACTCCACCCCCGTCCAAGTCACAGCAGGAGCCGACACGCCGAGTCACTAGCGGTTTCTAGTAGCACGCATCGGCACCATGAGCATCAGCAGCTTGACCCGCCTCGGCCCACGTTATTAGACGCACATGCAATTGTCGATGCGCCCAGTCAAGATAGGAACGAGAGGCAAGGAACACTTAAGTTTCACAGCCTCCACCCGCTATAGCCCAGCATGCATCATAGGGAACTAGTGTCACCAGTCGGACCATTGGGATACCATGCTGAGCACCTGCCTTACGCAACAAGCGCATGCCAACTGACTTCAAAGGTCCTCGCAAAGTCCCCAATTACAAAGCCGATTTAGAGATGGTTGCATGGATTGAAAGTTCCTCGCTATGGACATGTTGAACATTAGTGTTGCGGTCTGCGCCAAATACTTGCTCATGATGTTGGAAGGTCCAGCACATACATGGTTGGAAAATTTGCCACCTAATTCCATCAATACTTGGGAAGAGTTGAAGGAGCATTTTATCAAAAACTTCGAAGGAACCCGCAAGTGGTCGATGATGATTGTCGATTGCACACAGTGAGATGATGAGTCAGCCCATCACTGATCTCGCCGGGTCACATAGATTATCCACTCTTCTGACAGCATCACGACTTCCCAAGCCGTCTTGATCTTAGAAAAGAACTGGCACTTCCACCTGCTCGTTCAGAATCTTGGTCGTCTCAAGCTGAAGGTGAGGGACATGGGTAATTTCATGGATGTTTTAACCCGGTATGCTGAGTCCGACAACAATAAAGATCCCACCTCTGACAACGAGAAATCTGGCAAGGGTAAGAGGAATCCTGGCATGGGGCAGTGGAACAATGGCCACAATGGTGGCCAGGGGCGTAATGGAAATCACAGCAACAAGCGCAAGAACACTGACAACAAATCAGATTTTGTCGCTAATACAAATACTAGCTTGAACAACCAACATCGGAATAACAATTCTGGGAGACCCTACAATGGGAATTGACCTTGTAACTATGTGGAAGCCCTTAGAGCCCCGTTTCCTAAACACAGTTTCCCTGACAAGCTGGCTAGTCATTCCTGGGAAAATTGTTTGATCATGCGGGAATTCAGAAACCAGGCTTGTCACCATCATAATGCTGAAGGTAATTGTCGACAACCGGGGAATGCTGGAGGCGGCGGGTCTAGAGCCGGATTTCAAGGTGCTGGCTCACAACGGCACTTCTCGGACGCCGGCTTCCAGGGGTCCAGCACGTCTAATTCTTGTTTTTAGGGGACTAGTGGTGGCAATAATTAGTGGTCTGTCCAAGGCAACCAACACTAGGGCAATCGGACTGGGTTTCAGCGTAATGCTAAATAGTTGAACAACAGGCAATACCGTGTCATCGCAACCAATACTTGCAAGTGTGACCACAAACTCCACAAGCGAGTCGTCAACATGGTTGAGCTGGCTGTCCCTGAGTATCTAAACTGGTCAGAGCAGCCGGTTACATGGAGTAGATAGGATCATCCTCCATGAGTTGAGAATCCAGGTTGTCTTTCTTTGGTAGTGGCACGCAAGTTGGTGGATACAAGCTCACGAAAGTACAAATGGATTGCAAAAGCATCATCAACATTTTGGACTATGATACTTTCCAGTGGATGAATCTGACAGAAAAACAGCTCCAGCCTTGTTCAACAGTCTTTCACGAGATCATTACCGGGAAGTCAGCATATCCTATTGTACGGATCAAGCTAGAAGTTGCTTTTGGTATAGAGTATAACTTCGAGTCTAAATTCCTAATGTTTGAGGTGGTCAAGATCAAATCCCATATCATGCCTTTTTCGGACGGACGACATATGCTTGTTTCATGGCACGGCCCTACTATGTCTATCTAAAGCTCAAGAGACCTGGACCAGAGGGTACCATCATAGTTGATGGCGACAGGAATATCGCGCTCGAGTGTGAGGAGGGAGATGCAGCTTATGCCGAGCGGCTTGCGTAACTAAGGAGCTAAAAATTTATCAGGCCAATGTTGACCCGCCTAACATGACCTCTCTGAAATAACCCACTACCGAATCTGACCCTTTACTGAAGTTCAAGTCGGCGGAGGACACCAAGCAGGTTGACTTTAACCCGGACAATTTGTCACAGCAGTTCGCGTGGACCCCGAATAGGAAAGCGCACTCATCGAGTTCATCCATGAGAATCGGGACATTTTTGCATGGAAACCTTCTGACATGCCAGGTGTACTGAGAGAACTCGGTGAGCCCCACCTAAATGTGGATCCTAAGATGAAACCTGTGAGGAAATACCTCCTTCATGTCATGAGGAGAGACATAAGGCCATTGGTGAAGAAGTAGCTTGAGTCCTATCAGCCAGGTTCATTATTTAAGTTTTTCACCCTGAGTGGTTGGCAAATTTAGTGCTTGTTCTGAAGAAAAATGGGACTTGCCGAATGTGTGTTGACTACATAGATCTCAAGAAGTCGTGTCCTAAGGATCGGTTTGCTCTTCCTTGCATTGATCAGATCATTGACTCTACCGCGACTGTGCGTGTTTGTATTTCCTGGATGCTTATTCAGGATATCACCAGATCAAGATGGTCGTGGAGGAAGTCAACCTTTATCATGCCCTTTGGGGCTTTCTGCTATGTCTCTATGCCCTTCGGGCTAAAAAGCGCTGGAGCTACTTATCAATGTTGTGTACAAAATTGTTTTGACAAGAAAATTAGGTGCAATGTTCATGCTTATGTTGATGATATCATGGTCAAGTCCTAGAAGAGAGAAACATTACTGGATGACCTCAAAGAGACATTCGAAACTCTTCGAGTCTACAAGATGAAGCTCAACCCGGCCAAATGTGCCTTTGGCATTCCACCAGGTAAATTGCAAGGTTACCTTGCACTACTAGGGAAAAGCTTATACATAGTGGCGCGAGGTCATGGAGGCTGGTGGTTGGTCTTCCTTTGCTATAAATGAGGGGGAGGGGCAAAACCCCCTCGCCCATCTCTCCTTCATCTTCTCGCTGCCCGTTTCTTCTCCTGCTCCATCTTGCTCCCATGGCGCCGATCAGGAGGTTCTCGGCAACCGAAAAGGGTAAGGCCCCTCGGGAGGGGCCAGATCCTCTCCCACCGAAGAAGCGGCTCTGCCTTCCTCACGACGCCAGAGTGGGACGAGAGGTGACCAGGCCTTGGCAATCGAGGCCTCCGCCTAGCTTCCCCCTTCCCCTGTATGCCCGCGCCCGGGATGAGGACTGCGCCATCGAGCGATCCCCGCCGATGAAGGACGGCTGCCATTGCCTTGTCGACCCTGCCATGGACTCACGCTGAGGGCAGCTCGCGCGAGTTCATGGTGTGGGCAGCGATGCCACCCAACTCATGGATCCGGCTCCCGAGGTTTTTCACCGACGAGCTACCCCCGAGGGGGGCGCTTGAGCTGTGGTTGCAGCACGCGGGTGCTGCAGCCTGGCCACCAGAGCTGAGGTCGAGGTGGTGCCCCCTAGAGACGTCTTCACGACCCACGGATGGGGTGAGGTTGCCCGAGCCTGCCGCGCCGAGGGAGCCCTCGTGATTCTCTTCGAATACAATGGCGCATCCACCTTGTTCTTCAAGGTCATCGACAAGGAGGGTCGACGGCTAGAGTGCTGCCCTAGAGGAAGCAGCCCACAGGGTGCAGCCATGGGTGTTGGACCTGCTTCCGTCCTCTTCGGTGCCTCTTCCAGCATCAACGACAACTCCCGAGCCCAGAGAGTCTCCGGAGTCCAGCGATGATAGGTATGTGCCGCCAAGCTCCCGCCGTGGTCGGAGCACAGCGGCAGCGGCTCCCGCTCAGCATCGTCGGTGATGCTCGATGGCCCAATAGTAACCTCCCCTGCGCAGAATTAGAACCAGCCCCTGTGGGGTATGTAAGGACCGAAGTGTGTTTTATACCAGCGTTGCATTCTTAATTCTATGATGAAGTCGCGTATCCTTGTTCGGCACGATTCCCCCCTTTTCTTTCCCTTAGGCAGCATGACGCTCTACGTCGACGGGACCCAGTCCCCAGGCATGCTTCAGTCGCGCTATTATGCCAGGTCACGATGCCGTGGTCAAGGCTAGGAGGTGAGCGGCCCGAGGTCCGGTGAGAGCTCATCAGGTGCGATGCTCATGAGTTCCCCCTTGGCATGCAAGCATCTGCCCAAGGAACGAAAAAGGGGAGTGACTGCAAGATTGGGGCGAGCGGGATGTGAGACTGGTATCACAGTGCATGCGACTTATCTTTCAGTAGTCCTATTGCGATCCACTGGGGGATGCCTGCTCTTGCATCCATGGTGGTGTCATTAGGCGTGGCTCGCGATGACCACCCTCTCGTCCCGCTCACCTAGGTGCTCTATGTCCTCGGGTCCCGACCCTCGAGCGAGCTCAGCTGCCGCTGGTATGCCAGGTCGTGACGCCGTGGTCAAGGCTAGGGGGTGAGGGCTGGAGAGCCAGTTGGAGCTCCCGAGGCGCGATGCTCAGGACCCCCCTTTAACGTGCAAGCGACTCATGTGGTAAGGTGGCGGTCGTCCGAACCGGCTGTGAACCATCATCAGGCGAACCTGCATGTTAGATGACTGGAGAGGTCGCGAACCCCTGTGGAGCGGACTATCAGCCTCAGGGCCCCTGGCGAAAGACGAAGGCACCGAGGACCTGGTGTAGTGGTGTGCGCGAGGTAGGTCGTGAGCCAGAGCTCGGTTCTTGCGTATGTCAGCGTTGGAGGGACGGACCCAAGCACAAGCTTTGTGCCGACGTGAGTAGCCATGCAGCGAGGCGAGCGAGGGACAAGCCAGCAAATGTAGGGAGACCGCGAGGCGGTTAAGATTCGAGGCCGCAAAGTGACGATTATAGATAAACTCATGAAAGATGGTTAGAGAATTCTGGTGAATGCAAAATGATACACGCCGCAGGGACGGACCCACACAGCTTGGGGATGGTGCAGCCCATGGGGCGCCCCAAAACTAAACGGACTAGAGACATGTCACCTGGTACTGTCGCTGAAGAGATGTCAGGGTAGTAGAAGACGCGCGCTGCCGGAGTCATCCCTCACGAGCCGCCTTGGCCCGAGCCTCGGGAGGCCCAGGGGGCCTAGGTGTCGTGTCGGGAACGAGCACCTTTTGGGCAGGGGGGGCCCTTCTAGTCCGGCAGGGGGGCGAGGGGCGCACGAAGAGCAGATCGAGGTCAGACACGCGGGGGAAACGGGATTTTTACCCAGCTTCGGAGCTCTCCGGAGAGATAATACTCCTACTGCTGCTTTGTGTTTGTATTTGTTCTTGCTCAAGAGCGCGAGCGTGTAGTGGTGCTGGATGTGTCGAATGGACCGAACCCCTTCTACGTGCGCATGGGCCTCCCTTTTATAGTCTAAGGGGGTCACCGACAGGTGGCAACGCAGAAAGAGGGGGTAAAAGAGTAAAAACATAGGTTGGTACAACAGTGTCCAACAGTGTCCCCTACCTAACTCTGACGGCAGGGGACAAAGGCATTTAATGCCCGTCCGGTCGCCCCAACAGTGCCAGGAAACGACCGTTAGGTGCGCCACCGATCGCGACGATGGCCTCCTTGTCAGCTCCGCTTGCCACCTCGCACCGCATGGCTGCACAGCGCCTCGCCACGTGCTCCTGGGATGGCCCTGGGGTGACACGTCGTTGGATGTGCTGGAGCTTGGGTGCGGGGTGGTAGCCTTGCCGCGGCAAGCGCTTCGCCGCGGCCCTTCTCTTGTCGCGCCGGCAAGCTTGCCGGTCGCCGGGCCTTGCCGGGACGCGCGGGGCGTCGCGGCAAGTCTTCTGAGCAGCGCTTGGTTGGCCTTCCCGGCAAGCTCCTCTTGCCGGGGCCTTGTTCTTCCCGGCAAGCTCCTCTTGCCGGGGCTTTGTCTACTTGGTTGACACTTTGTTCTTGAATGGCAGTAAGTGGAAATGACGGAGGGTCTTGGCGGACGCCCGGCGAGCCTTGCCGTGTGGTCTTTAACTGCCCAGACAAGTTCGGGGTACTAAGGTACCCCTACTTTAGTACACCGACAGCAGCCCCCGGGCCTAGGCCATACACGGTGCCGAGCGCTGTTGGGCCAGGCCCAAAACAGTGCACGGGCACGCGTGGCCTGGGTCCACACAAAACCTACTCCGTAGCCACCGCGTCCCCCCTGCAACGGCACGCGTCAATTGCGGCGTCGTGGGAGGCGTGGGCGATTTTCAAGGCGCCCTCCCCTGTGATCACGGGGTGGGGCGAGGTCACCTCATCCGTCGCCTCAGCTTTGCATCTTCGCCACGCGGCCCCCATGCGCGTGGGGTCGTGGGCGGTGGAAGTGGGAAATCGAGCCGTCACGGGCGGAGGCAGCGGGTCGGCCCGACTCCCTGCTCTCCCCGTGCTCTGATTGGCTGAGCGGGGCGGCCGAGCCCCCACCTCGCTCCTTAAAAAGGGGCGGAAGGGGAGCGCAAAAATCCTGCACTTCCTCATCTTCTCCTTTCTTCACCTTCTGCTACCCCTCCTCTCATCTGTCATGGAGGAAGGGAACCCTAGTCCTTCATCGGTGGCGGCGAGAGTCGCCGCCAGGCAGCGCATCCCTTCCTATCCCGCGCCCGTGGTGGCAGAACCAGCCCCAAGGGGGAGAGGGAGGGGGCGAGGTCGTGGGCGAGGCCGAGGGCAAGGTCGAGGTGCGCGGGGAAGAGGCGGCCGGGGCGGCGCGTCGGCATCGCCTCCGCCGGCGGTTCCTCTCCTCCCGGCGGTCCACAAGGGGGACGACCCTTGGGAGTTCTTCGTCAAGCTGCGCCGGGCACCTCGTCGTCGCCTCCGACTTCCGGCTCCGTTTGCGAGTGCGATGGAGCCGGACCCGCCCGAGACGCTGGGATTGCGCATGAGGGGCTGCGGGATCAGTCGCACGCGAGTCAGCGTCGTATCCCCAGCCCCCGGCGTGATGTATCTTGATCGTGGGTGGAAGATGTTCGCCCGCATCCACAGCTTGACGGCGGGGTTCACCCTCCATTTTAAGTTAATGGAGGGCGACCTCCTCTCCGTCAAGGTCTTCGGGGACTCCGGCACCCGGGCGAGATGCTGCGTGGACAGCTCCTCCGATAGCGAAGACTCCCCCTCGAGCGAGAGTGACGAGGAGGAGAGCGACAGCAACGACGAGGGCGGCGGGTCCGACTAGGCGTCGGGCGTCGCCTCGTGCGCCACTGGCGACCCCATCATCCGGGTCGTTGGCCCCTTGAACTCCCCGGGGTCGTCTCCTTGGGCGGCTGGCGTAGGGAGGCTGCGGAAGAGGAAGAGGGGTGGCGGTAAGGCCGTCAAGTCGGAGTACGAGGGCGTGGTGCCCTCGACAGCGTGCTGACGTCCTGCTGTCCCGTCTTCGAGCTCTGCTTCCAGCGCCTCCGTCTCCGCCAAGCCCCCGGCTAGTCCCCGGGATGTTCTCTTGGTGTCTTCTGGCACCCGTAGCTCACCTAGGCACCCCTTTTGCCCTTCCCGGCAAACTTCTCTTGCCGGGGCCTCCTTGACCTACCTCCTGAAGAGAGGAATAGGAAAGGGATTACGGGCATCTTATCTTTTCAATTTGTAAGCCTTCGGGCCTTAGCTGCATTTAAAACTTGTAATCCTCTCTTTCATGTTTTTCATCCTCTATGGACTTGTACTGGAATGGGATGTTTTTTTAATGAAAAAGGGGAATGCTTGCCGGGTTATATCCTTTACTTGATTATGTGCCTTGTATGTTTTCACCCTACGCTTTGAGGGAACTTGCCGGCGCTAGCACACTTGCTGAGTGCGGAACATCAGCAGCCTGCTGGCGGTGCTGTCTCCGGCAAGAAACCTTGTCGGGTCAGTTGCAGCGCACTTGTATTGTTGAGCGGACTCGAAAACAAATCTAGGGCACAACTTAGCCGCGAGCCGGCTCCTCCGCGCACGGGTTTTTCATACAAGGCACGCTCGTTCAAGGACGCGGCCTCGCATTCCCCAGTCCATAAGAGGATGCATGATGAGGGATGAAAAACTTATCTGATATCACAGCCCCCAGCGACTCTGGCTTGCCGGGGGTGAATCTTGGTACTTGTAGCCCCCGGCAACACTGGCTCGCCGGGACCCAGGTGCCGGTGCTCCTTTCTTTGTTCTTGTCGCAGACGTCGCAGCCCCCGGGGACCCTGGCTTACCGCGAAGGAATCTTGGTACTCACAGCCCCCAGCAATGCCGGTTTGCCGGGACCCAGGTGCCAGTGCGCCCTTCTGCTCTTTCCTTGTCGCTGTTATTTCAGTCATGGGAACAATCTAGTCTGTGCCACAATAAGTCATTCTTGTAATATAACTTTTATTCTGGGCAACGCTCGTTATGTTATTTCCTTTACTCTATTACATCCCTTGTATGCTTTTACCCTACGCTTTGAGGGAACTTGCCGGCGCAAGCACACTTGCTGAGTGCGGAACATCAGCAGCCCGCTGGTGGTGCTGCCTCCGGCAAGAAATCTTGTCGGGACTAGTTGCAGCTCGCTTGTATTGTTGAGCGGACTCGAAAACAAATCAAGGGCGCAACCTAGCCGCGAGTCGATTCCTCCGCGCACAGGTTTTCCATTCAAGGCATGAACGTTCAAGGAATATAACTTAAAAATTTAAAATTGACTAAGCTCAAACTTTGGCAACTTAGCTTTTCTGTCGTTCGCGTCCCGGCAAGGCTGGATTCCTTTGAACGACGCCTGGTCCATACCTTTATCTTCTCCTCCCCGGTGAACTTGTGGGCGGAGGAATCCTCTTTTTGAGAATAAAGAAGAGAAAATAATGATATGGAACCTTAAGGTTCGCTATTGCTTACCGGGGGTAAGTGCTGCACAGAGTGTCAGATATATATGCAAAAAAGAAAGATGCATTAAATTTGACAGGTTGTGCGAGGCACATAAACTTTATTTATGCACGGGAGCTGCGCCCGGCTTTGTACAAAGGGTTACATGCGACAGCGGCAATGCTTGTACAAAAGGTGGTTGCCGGAACGGGGCTCGGCAACCGCGCCTTATGGGTAAAACTTGCGGAGATGTTCTATGTTCCAGGAGTTGCTCACCGGAATGTCATCTTCGGTCTCAAGGCGGACAGCGCCGGGCCTAGTGACTCGTTTCACCCGATAAGGGCCTTCCCACTTTGGCGTCAACTTGTTGGAATTCTTGGCGGATTGAACACGCCGAAGAACAAGGTCGCCTTCCTCGAAGCTTCTGGCACTAACTTTGCGGCTATGGTAGCGGCAAAAGCTTGTCAGGTAGCGAGCAGCTCGCGACCGCCGCTCGAAGACGATCTTCCTCGAGGAGCAGCAATCATCTTGCCGCAGCTGCTCTTGCTCAAGCTCATCATAAGCGAGCACTCGAGGTGATCCGTATACGAGTTCCGTGGGGAGAACTGCCTCTACTTCGTAAACAAGAGCAAAGGGTGTCTGGCCAGTGGCTCGATTCGGTGTCGTTCTGATTGACCAAAGAACCACCGGCAGCTGCTCGATCCAATTCCTTCCGCACTTGTGCAGCCTGTCGAAAGTTCTGGTCTTGAGCCCGCGCAGCACTTCGGCGTTTGCCCTCTCCGCTTGACCATTGCTTCTCGGGTGAGCAACAGAAGCGAAGCAGATCTTGGTGCCAAGATCTTGGACGTACTGCATGAAGGCGCGGCTCGTGAATTGTGTGCCATTGTCGGTGATAATCCTGTTAGGGATTCCGAAACGGCAAACAATTGACCTGAAGAACTTGACGGCTGGCTGTGCTGTCACCTTTCTCACTGGTTCCACTTCCGACCACTTTGTGAACTTGTCGATTGCAACGTACAAGTACTCAAAGCCCCCGACAACTCGGGGAAAGGGGCCGAGGATGTCGAGCCCCTGCACCTAAAATGGCCGTGGATAAAGGGATTGTTTGGAGAGCTTGAGCTGGTTGATGAATCTGTTTGGAGTGGAACTGGCACGCTTCACACTTGGTTACTTGTGCAGTTGCATCCTGGAGGGCTGTCGGCCAAAAGAAACCTTGCCGGAAAGCTTTGCCGGCAAGCACTCTTGCGCCAATGTGGTGACCACATATGCCTCCGTGTATCTCTGCCAACAGCTCTTGTCCTTCTTCCCGGGAAATGCACTTCAATTTCACTCCGTTGAATCTCCTTCATGCGAGATGTCATCGACAAACTGGTACATACTTGATTGCCGGGCTACTTTCTCCGCTGCTTCTTGTTCCTCGGGGAGTTCTCCTGTTTGCAGGAAATGGACGATCTGTTGTGCCCATGCCGGAGCTTGTGGCTCGACGGCAAGGACTAAAGGCACAAATGCTGCTGCGGGAACATCCGCTTCTACGGCAAGGATCTGGGATCCTGCCAGAGCGTGATGCTCCCCGGCAAGCGTGTCGGGACACGGCTTGTCAGGAGCGTCCGCTTCAACGGAACAAACCCTAGGGCTTGTCGGAGCGGAGTGCTCCTCAGCACTTTCTGTGTTGATGCTGGGGACTTTCTTGGCGGCGGTTCTGGGAAGCTCTGCCGGAGAGTAGTCGCCAGTGACCAACTTTCTCTTCTTGCTCTGTCCAGTTGATGGTGTGACGGATGGCTGAGTCAGCTTGAGCACAAAAATCCCTGGTTCCACAGGCAATTTAAGTGCGGCACATTTTGACAGGCCGTCTGCAATGTCATTCTGAGCTCTTGGAACATGTTCCATTTGCAGGCCGTCAAAATGCTCCTCTAGCTTCCTCACTTCATCGATGTATGCTTCCATCAACGGACTCTGGTAATCTTTGTTGACTTGGCGGACGACAAGCTGTGAGTCACCCCTGACAATGAGCTTCCTGATCCCAAGCTCAGCTGCGATCCTGAGTCCGGCAAGCAAGCCTTCATACTCTGCAGTATTGTTTGTTGCTTGCTCCTTGGGAAAGTGCATCTGGACCACGTACTTGAGGTGCTCTCCGGTGGGGGCGACGAGTAGTACGCTCAAGACAGCGCCTTTGCAGCGAGAAGGCACCATCAAAGTACATGATCCATTCTTTGCTCGCTTCCTTGACGGGGATGCTCCTCTCCGGAGTTTCTTCATCGGGTGTTGGCATCCATTCTGCTATGAAATCCGCCAATGCTCGGCTTTGAATAGTTGAGGTACTCTCAAACTTGAGGCCAAAGCTTGACAGTTCCAGTGCCCACTCGACAATCCTGCCTGTTGCTTCTGGATTCTGCAGTATCCTCTTCAGCGGAAAGCGAGTGACAACTGTGATCTCATGCGCTTGAAAGTAATGGTGCAGCTTCCTCGAGGCCATGAGAAGGCCGAAGAGCAACTTCTGCACACCCGAGTATCTTGATCTAGCCCTTGCAAAGGGAACCGACGGCAAATGGTAGGCGCTGCACCATCTTCTTCGCTTTTCCTCCGCAATGCCGCAGATCCATCCTTGCCGAGTCGAAATTTGTCGGGAAGCCTCGCTTGTCGCTGGACTCGCTTGCATGCGCCACCGCTCATCATCCGCTTCTCTCTCAAGAATTAACGCAGCACTAACCACTTGATTGGTTGCCGCTAGATATAGTAGCAACTTCTCTTGTGGCTTAGGTGCGACAAGTGTTGGAGTAGAGGATAGGTATCTCTTCAAGTCCTGCAGCGTAGCCTCCGCTTCCGGAGTCCATTTCATTGGACCTGCCTTTTTCAAAATCTTGAAAATGGCGGGCGCAGCCAGCAGACTTAGAGATGAACCTACTGAGAGCAACAACACAGTCGGCAAGCTTTCGCACGTCCTTGACTCGCTTTGGTGCTTCGATCTGCTCAATGGCTTTGATCTTGTCGGGATTGGCTTCGATCCCCCTCTGGGACACGAAGAACCCGAGAAGCTTGCCGGAAGGAACTCCAAACACACACTTCTCGGGGTTCAACTTGAGGTTGACCTTGCGCAGATTTGCAAAAGTCTCATCCAAATCTTGGATCAAAGTTGTTTTGTCTCTGCTCTTGACCACTATATCATCCATGTAAGCCTCTACATTTCTGTGCAGCTGTGGCTCAAAAGCATGACGGACTACTCTTGAAATGTTGAACCGGCATTCTTTAGTCCGAAAGGCATCCGTACAAAAGCAATGACGTGCTACATGGAGTAATGAATGCGTTTTCTCTTCATCCTCTTCGCCATGAAGATCTCGATGATATCCCGAGTATGCATCAAGGAATGAAAGCAGATCACATCCTCGCCGTGGAGTCGACAATCTGGTCAATGCGCGGCAAGGAAATGGATCCTGGGACAGGCTTTATTAACATCGGTGAAGTCAATACAAAGCCTCCACTTCCCGCTTGCCTTGGCGCACGACTACTGGATTGGCTAACCTCGTTGGATGGAGTACTCGACCAGAACTCGCTTCCAATTTCTTGATCTCCTCGCAATGAACTCTTGACGCCCATTGCTTGTTTCGACTCTCGCTGACGGGCCGCGCGTGAGGACGAGACGGCAAGGTGGTGCTCAATTACTTCCTCAGAACACCGGGATGTCAGATGGTTGCCATGCAAACACATCGACATTCGCCCGCAGGAAAGCAACGAGCGCGCTTTCCTATTTAGGATCAAGCGTGGCACTGATGGTGAAAGTACCACCAGTGCCGTCCTCCTTGGCAGCCACTTTCTTGGTCTCTGGTGAAGCTGTCTTCGCCTTTTTGCACTTGCCGGTGGAGCTCGATGGTGCATCCTCGACGTTAGCGCAGCACTCCGAAGAGGTGCGCTTGCCGGAGTGGGCATCAGAGCTACTCTTGCCGGACTTGGCCTTCTTCTTCCCCCGGGGAGCTTCAGCGGCAAGTGGTTTGTGCACTGCTGCGGCTGCTGCTTCCCGGTAGATTTTGTCGGTATAGATAAGTGCATCTTTCTTGTCGCCGTGGATAGAAATAACACTTATCAGACCAGGCATCTTGAGCACATTGTAAGCATAGTGGGGGGCTGCCATGAACTTGGCAAGCGCTGGACGGCCGAGTATCCCATTGTAAGGCAATGGGAAATCAGCAACGTCGAACATGACTCTCTCTGTCCTAAAATTGAGCTCGCTGCCAAACGTCACTGGCAGTGTGATCTTCCCCTTCGGCTTGCTCATTCCTGGATTTATTCCTTGAAAGGTACCAGTCTCCTCGAGCTCACTGTCGGGGATCTGGAGCTTGTTGAGCACTGCGGAGGAGATCAGATTCAGGCCGGCCCCGCCGTCAACCAACATCTTCGTGACCTTGAGGTTGCGGATTGTCGGCGAAACCAACATCGGCAGGCACCCGACCGCAGTGATGCGATCAGGGTGATCCTCAACGTCGAAGATGATGGGCGTGCTGGACCACTTGAGGGGCTTGCGCGATTCGACGGATGGTTCTGCTGCGCTCACCTCTCGCGCCCACTGTTTGAGTTGGCGGTGCGAGGTGTGCAGAGAAGCACCGCCGTCGATGCACAAGACCTCCGTCGCCTTCTGAAACTCCTGGTCATCAGTCTCATCTTCCTCCATTTCATCATCTTCATCTTCTTCTTCGTCCTTGTCGCGGCCCCGGGGAGGTCTGTCACCTTGCCGCTGCTTGGGTTTGCCGTGGTGCCCTCCCCGGGTGGGAAGCTTCTTGTCGGATCCTCCGCCACCTTTCTGGGCTTTCTCCTTGTCGCGGCGCTCGTACTCAGCTTTCTATAGCTCCGCCATCTGCTCAACTTTCTTGCAGGCTTGGAGGTCATGGCCCTTGGTGCGGTGGATCTTGCAATATTGCTTGCCGGAGCCGTCCTGCTTGTCGGCGGCCACCACAGCCTCGCCGGAGTCGCTGGCTTTGGCCTTGCCGGAGCCGCCTTCATTGCCGGACTCCTCAACGACTAGCACATCCTTAGCCTTTCTCTTTCTGTTGTTCCGCCTCCGGTTCTTCCTTGCCAGAGCGGCGTCCTCACTGTCAGATCCCTCTGCTCCCACATTCTCTCCGGGGAGTTTCCTCCCTTCTTTAGCACGGGCGCACTTGTCGGCCAGAGCATAGAGCTCGCTGACATCTCTGATCTGGCACATCGCCATCTCCTCCCTCATCTCGCGTTACGCGACGCTCGATGAAACGCGCCGATAACCGCAGCAGGTGGACGTCTCGATGTTACGCCGCACCAGTGAATCTCTGATGTACTTGCGCAGGGCTCTCCTTCCTTCCGGGCGGCAGATGAAGATCGCTTCTGGCCATGAGGCTTGTGGTCGCCGTGAAGGCGCCGACAAACCGATGGCACAGTCCGCCCACGAAGAGATGGAGCCGTCCGGCAAGTGCATGAGCCAGATCTCGACGTTGGCTTGAGTACCGCGGGGAAGTAGTTGGCGAGGATCTTCTCGTCGCGCCCGGCAGCCTGCACCACGATGGTGTAGACGCTGAGGAACTCCGACGGATGTATCCTGCCATCGCATTTCTCGGGCGCGTCGGCTTGAAGTTCTTGGTATCGGGCCACCGGACTTGCCGCAGCTCACGAGTGAACGCAGGCAACCTATCACAGACTGACAAGTCGCCCGTTCTTCGGGCGCTGCATATCGATAGTGTGCCCGCGGCGCTGTCGATCGACGTCGCGCTTCTCTCCGACGCTCGATGTGAGTGCGAGCGTCTTCGTGTCGTCGTTCTTGGATAACTTGGCGTTGATCGCGGCGAGTTCGCGGGTCCGACGACGCAGTGGAGTCGGCGTCGGGGTTGGCCCGGCAAGCCGGCGATCTCGGCATTCGGGGCAGGGAGTGCATGGTAGTGGCACCCCCAGCGGTCTTGTCGGCGTCGGCTTGCGCCTGGGCACCTTGCCGGGGCTTCGACGCGCTCGGTTGCCGGGGCTTGTCGCAGTTGGCGAAGCCGATGAGGCTATAAATGATCATCCTCCAGTCGTCAATCTTGTGTGGCGCCGGAGGGTAATCTAGAAGCAGCTGGGCTCGGGCCAGCGCTTCCTCTGCAGTCTTGGGTGGCGGTGGCGACGAGCGGCGTGAGGAACGGGACGTGCTCGGACTCCCAACTGGATTGGAAGGAGCAACACCCCGTCCGGGCGACCGTACCTCGCTTGCGCCAGCATGCTGGCGTGCACGCTGGCCCTGAACGTCCCGCGACCCACCAGCTTGGCCTTGCTCCAACGCGAGCACGGTGCTAGGGGCACCATGGCGTTGTTGATCTTGCACCTCCTGAGAGGGGCGCGGTGGATATCCAGATGCTGAAGCTTGCGGGGCCTTGTCTTTGGACCTGGTGACGACGTGGGTGCCACCACCGGCGCCCGCTCCTCCGCCGGCGTCCGCCCCACCGCCCGTTTGCTCCGGTGGCGATAGGAAGGTCGCAGACGGAGCGGCTACCTCCGAAGGCTTCTTCTTCGGTGGCATGTTGATGAAGATGTTGATGTAGCGTGTGCGGAGACCGGATCAGGTTCGCACGACCTCGAAGCCCCCTACCTGGCGCGCCAAAGATGTCGTGTCGGGAACGAGCACCTATGGGGCAGGGGGCCCCTTCTGGTCCGGCAGGGGGGCGAGGCGCACGAAGAGCAGATCGAGGCGACGGCACGCAGGGGGCTTGGGATTTTTACCCAGCTTCGGAGCTCTCCGGAGAGATAATACTCCTACTGCTGCTTTGTGTTTGTATTTGTTCTTGCTCGAGAGCGCGAGCGTGTAGTGGTGCTGGATGTGTCAAATGGACCGAACCCCTTCTACGTGCGCATGGGCCTCCCTTTTATAGTCTAAGGGGGTCACCGACAGGTGGCAACACAGAAAGAGGGGGTAAAAGAGTAAAAACGTAGGTTGGTACAACAAGTGTCCAACAAAGTGTCCCTACCTAACTCGACGGCAGGGGACAAAGGCATTTAATGCCCGCCCGGTCGCCCAACAAAGGCGAAAAACGACCGTTAGGTGCGCCACCAATCGCCACGATGGCCTCCTTGTCACTCCGCTTGCCACCTCGCGACCGCATGGCTGCACAAATACCGCCACGTGCTCTGGGATGGCCCTGGGTGACACGCCGTTGGATGTGCTGGAGCTTGGGTGGGTGGTAGCCTTGCCGCTGCAAGCGCCGCCGCTTGACCCTTCTCTTGTCGCTACGCAAGCTTGCCGTCGCCGAGCCTTGCCGGACACGCTCGCGCGTTGCGGCAAGTCTTCGACGCGCTTTGGTTGTCCTTCCCGCAAGCTCCTCTTGCCGGGTTTGTTCTTCCCGCAAGCTCCTCTTGCCGGGCTTTGTATACTTGGTTGACACTTTGTTCTTGAATGGCGTAAGTGGAAATGACGGAGGGTTCGGGCGGACGCTCGCAGCCTTGCCGTGGGGTCTTTGCAATCGCGTGCACAAGGTCGGGGTACTAAGGTACCCCTACTTTAGTACACCAACACTAGGAGGCTCCAGAAGATGCGCCTCCATCTCGACAGGGTCGCCTGGTGCCTAGCCTCACGAGCCGCCAGGGCGTCCCGCATACAGCGCTGGAACGCCCCAGCTGCGCCCGCCAGGCCGAAGGCATGCAGATGTAGCTGTGGGGTGGACCCTTGCATCGGCCGACACGAGACGAGCAAAAGTGCTGCCGAGACGCGGCCTTGTTGAGCCCTGGGATGTTGATGCAAACGTGGAACTCCTTGCCCTTTCCAGGGCAATGAGCAACGCCTCGCGGTAGGCGGCGACCGCCTTCCAGAACCCTTGCCTCTTGAATTTCCTCGATTGCCTTACTGATGAACTCCTGAACGCCTCGCGCCTTCCACCCGATGCCTTCCCTTGGGAACCGTGTGCTGAAGCACGCCTCCACATGGTGCCCGAGCGCCTGCCTCATGACGCTGGCTAGGCCTGAGGCCTTCCTAAGGAAAGCCCCCGAGCCCAGCCTGAGAGGGGCATCGGGCATGCCTTCCTATGTGATAGGTGAAGGTGCCCCTTCCGGGGACGCAAGGCTCAGTGTAGCGATGTCGAGTGATGCTTCCTCGCGAGATCCCTGGCCCAGCTACAGCTTCTTCATCTTGGGGGCGACCTCAGGAGGGAGGACACCGCCCTCATCTTCAGGGTTCTCGACTGCCATAGCCTAGTAGGCGCGCTCGAGGGAGCACACCGCGTCCTTCTCCTAGCATCTTGAGGACGTTGCAGCCGTGGTATGTCGCTGCCATGAACTTGGCCAGTGCTGTGTACCCTAGGATGGCGTTGTACGACAGGCGAATGTTGACGACGTCGAAGTCGATGAGATCGGTGTGGTAGTTGTTGTGTTTGCCGAAGGTGACAGGGAGGCGGACCTGCCCTATCGGGTGTGTGGAACCGTCGAACGCTCCTGAGAATGCCTTGGTCGGCTGAAGCTGGTAGTATGGCACTTGGAGCCTGTCGAACGTTTGAACAGGGAGAACGTTGAGCCCTGCTCCACCATCGATGAGAGTCTTGGTGACGACCACGTTGCTGATGATGGGCGAGCAGAGCATGGGGAGCGCGCCGGCAGTGGCCATGCACTTGAGCTGATCTGACTAGCTAAAGGTGATGGCGCATTTGGACCATCTGAGCGGGCGAGTTGCTTCGGGCATGGGGAACGCCGCGTTCACCTCGCGGGCGAACTGCTTGAAGATGCAGTGAGAAGCTGGGGCCTGTGAGCCGCCCAGGATGCAGGCAATGGCTCGGGACTCCTGGAAGCCCCCAGCCCCCTCGTCTTGGTGATGATCTTCGTTCCTTCTTGGCGGTGGAGGCAGTGGAGGAAGACAGGCATTACCCTGAGGCCGATCCTCGCGAGGCTGCTCCCTCCAGGCGCCCTCGCGAGGTTGGCCCTGCCAACGGTCCTCCCGAGGATGGCCGCGCTACTCCTGGCGGTTGTCGCGTCTGTCCCAGCGTCCTCCACCTCGTCGACCTCCGCGGTTGTAGCCTCGATCGTTGCGCTCGGGGCATCAACCGAGGCGCCCATCACGGAGGGCCCTGAGCTCCTGGCAGTCGTTGGTGTTGTGGCTGTGGACGTTGTGGAAGACGCAGAATGGTCGGTTGCTTTTGGATGACTCGGGGTGGTCACAGCCGCACTTCATCTTTGGCTGGGCCGCGAGCATAGCGGGCCCCTTGCTCTTCACGTCCTTGGCCATAGCCTTCTTGTCTTCTGGGCCAGCATTGGGGAGCTCGAGGAGGGAGAGGCGCCCCTTCTCAGGCCTTGCACACTTGTTTGCCATATTGAACATCTCCAAGGCTGTGTAGAGGTACTCCTGGATGGCGAGCTCCTCCTTCATCTTGACGCCACGGACGTCATCAGTGCTGAAATGATGGCCTCGTCCGACACCTTGGCGATCTTGAGGCAAATGTTGTTGAAGCGCTAGATGTACTTCTGCAGGGTCTCTCCTGGCTGCTGCTTGATGCGTCGCAGGTCACCCGTGGCCGGCGGGTGGTCCCGAGTGCCCTGGAAGTTGGCGATGAAGCAGCCACACATCTCCTCCCATGAAGAGACCGATCCCACGGGGAGATTCAAGAGCCAGGATCGTGCGCCATACTTGAGGGCCATGGCGAACCAGTTAGCCATGATCTTCTTGTCACCATTGGTCGCCTCGATGCTCAGCCCGTAGAGCTGCAGGTACTCAGCGGGGTCGGCGGTGCCGTCGTAGCGTGGAGGCGGGTCAGGTTTGAACTTGCTCGGCCAGATGACGTTGCGAAGCTCTGAGGTAAACGCGCGATATCCTGCTGTGGCCACGGGGGCCTGTCGAGGAGGTGGATCTTGGTCCTGGTGCTCGTGCACTGCCACCTCCTGTGGCGGTACATGGGCTTGACGTGGGGGTGCTGGAAGCATGCATGCTTCTCCTTGAGGCCGCTGCACCACCTGGCAGCTCACCTCTCGTGCAGGTGCCTGGCACGGCGGGTCGTGCCGTGGTGCCACACGCCTTGGCGCAATGATGACGCCCTGGGCTGGAGGTGGTGGGGGAGCCCCATGAGCCACGTCGCCCGCAGCAGGCGGCTGCTGAGGCTGTGAACTGGCTGGTGTGGCGGAGCCCTCAGCCACGCTGACGAGGTCGGCGATCCGCTCGAGCCACTCCCCATAGAATTCGTCGACCAGGCGGTAGCGAAGGAGCTCCCGTGCCAGGAGCAGAGCAGCCTGCGCGTTCGCCGGGCCGTGACGCGTGTGGGAGGATGAAGCTGTTGGTGTCAGTGACGAAGTGGCGGTGCACTTGTCGCGGCGCACCGAAGGGTGCAGTGAAGAAGCTTGCTGCTCATGGCCGGCAGGGCCCATGGCGGCGTTGGCCAACGGAGACGAAGCACGACAAGCACAGCCATCGCCCGCTGGAGCCTTTTGAGCAAGACGAGCGGCAACCGTGGCCCGGCACTCGGCGCGAGCCCGGCGCGCGTCAGCCATGGAGGTGTCGGAGTGGCGGTGAATCGATCGATGGAAGAGAGGATCCAACGCACCCCTACCTGGCGCGCCAAATGTCAGATTATAGGTTCCGCAAACCCTTGAAAGGTTCGAACTTCTGGGGTGCGTGCAGAGATCTCAACATACCCAGCCTGCCTACACGCAATCCTCCTAAGCCTAGCGCGTCGGGTTCAAAGAGACAACAAGACACAACTGTTTAGCCTAGTTCGGTCCACCTTGCGGTGTAATACCCTACTCCAGTATTTTTGGTGGATTACCTCGAAGGGCTGAGGATGAACTAGTACAGTGGATGAACTGGCCTCAGGAGGTGAGGTGTTCTTGAGCTCAAGAGAGCCGGTGAGCTGGTCGAGTGAGAATGGATCCGATTCGAATCGCCCTCTCTTATGGTGGTGGCTAAGTTCTATTTATAGTGGCCTTGGTCCTCTTCCCAAATGTTGGCTGGAAGGGATCCCATGATGGAAAGATTTGAAAGGGGACAAGTAGTACATCCTATCATGACTAAAGTGGTCTTCGCCTGCAAAAAGCCTCTGATCGTGACGCTGCGGTGGGCTCGGTGATGACCTCCGTCATGCCGTCCTGGTGGTCTTGGTCTTGTTGCACCAGAATGGAAACCTTTGGCTGATTACTCGGGACTCTGCGCCTGCAGCTTGCCTCCCTTACACCGAAGAGGAAACAGGCACTCAGCGCCCGCTTAGCCTTGCTCGTCATGGCTCACGTCAGCCGAGGCTCGTGAGGTTCTCCTTGCATGGAACTCTACGCCCCTCGGGAGCCAGCCTGAGGAGGCCGATCCCCTTGTGGGTCTTGGCCTCGTCCGCCTCGCGGGGCTTGGCCTCTCGTGAGGGTGTTGAGTCGTTGATGTTGAAGCTGGGTCTTACCGGGCCATTAATGGAGCCATGTCCAGAACGCCGACAAAACCATCATGTTAGCACGATGCAACTCCGCAAAGGTGACCCGGTTTTACCCTTGGTAAGTCAATCATGTTGTTTCCTATCACGGCTTGTATTGACCCTGAACTTTATAATGTTAAAACATCGGCTTAAGTCACGTGAGAGCCAGTTTTCAGAGAGCAAGGATAAACCATTAGGATATCAACCTGAAAGTGCAAATAATCCCTGGTGATTTTGGTAATTCATAACAACATAGCTCATTGAACTAATATCCATTCAAGATTAATATTTCAGAAAGTTCAAAGATTGGCATGGCATGGAATAGAGATGTGGACCCCTCAAAATGCTAAGGACACATATTGGCGAATTCTCAAGACTCTTCTTTTTCAGTTTTAGTGATCCAAGATCACGTTGAGTCCATAGGAAAAGCCAATACTATAAAAAGGGAATGAGGTGTTGCTTAATGGCTTGCTTGCTCAAAATGCTTAGTGATATGCTCCAAAAGCACTCAACGACTTTCTCATTGCCACATATGTCCTAAACCTCAAGTCAAATTCGGTCCCACCGATTTGATCTATCCGGCGCCACCGAGTTCACTTGACATAGCCATAGCCAGAAACCCTAATCAGTTTGGTCTCACCAATAGGGATCTCGGTCTCACCGAGATGGGATTGCAAACTCTCTGTTTCCCCGTAACGTTTCGGTCTTACCGAGATGAGCGACCGGTCCCACCGAGTTCACAATGCAAACTCTCTGTTTCCTTTTAGTAACATTTTAAGTCTCACCGAAATGAGCGACAAACCCATCGAGTTTGCTTGACCAAGTCTCTATTTGCTTATTACTGAAATCGGTGTCACCGAGTTCATGTGATCGGTCTCACCAAGATAAGGTTTTGCCCTAACCCTAGCGCATCAGTCCCATCGAGTTAATATTTTCGGTCCCACTAAAAACCCTAACATTCACATTTTGAACCAGATTGGTCCCACCGAGTTTCACTATTAGGTCTCATTGATTTTGGTAAATTGTGTGTAACGGTTAGATTTTGTGTGGAGGCTATATATACCCCTCCACCCCTTATCCATTCGAGAGAGAGCCATCAGAACGTGCCTACACTTCCACTACTCATTTTCTAAGAGAGAACCACCTACTCATGTTTTGAGACCAAGACATCCCAATCCTACCACAAGAATCTTGATCTCTAGCCTTCCCCAAGTTTCTTTCCACTGAAATCATCTTTCCACCATATCCAAATTTGTGAGAGGGAGAGAGAGAGAGTTGAGTGTTGGGGAGACTATCATTTGAAGCACAAGAGCAAGGAGTTCATCATCAACACACCATCTATTACCATTTGGAGAGTGGTGTCTCCTAGATTGGTTAGGTGTCACTTGGGAGCCTCCGTCAAGATTGCGCAGTTGAACCAAGGAGTTTGTCAGGGCAAGGAGATCGTCTACTTCATGAAGATGTAACCAAGTGAGGCAAGTCCTTCGTGGGCGATGGCCATGGTGGGATAAACAAGGTTGCTTCTTCGTGGACCCTTCATGGGTGGAGCCCTCCGTGGACTCACGCAACCGTTACCCTTCGTGGGTTGAAGTCTCCATCAACGTGGATGTACGGTAGCACCACCTATCAGAACCACGCTAAAAATCATTGTCTACATTGCATTTGCTCCCTCCAAACTCCTCCCTTTTACCTTCATATTCAATGAGTTACATTCCGCTGCTATACTCTTAAAATTGCATGTGTAGGTTGATTGCTTGACTTGCGTTAAGTTGCTAAAATCTGCCAAGACTTAAAATCAGGAAAAGGATAGATTTTTATTTGGTCAAGTAGTCTAATCACCCCCCCTTAGACATACTTTCGATCCTACAAGTGGTATTAGAGCTTTGGTCTCCATTTGCCTTGATTTCCATAGATTTGGTGATCATAGCCTTGATTTCACAACCTAGGAGAGTATGGCATCTAGCGAGGGAAAGTACCACCGTAGAGGTCCTTACTTTGATGGTACTAATTTTGCTAGTTGGAAGCATAAGATGAAAATGCATATTCTTGGACATAACCCTGTCATTTGGTCTATTGTGTGTATTGGTTTGCAAGGTGAATTCTTTGATGGGAGAGAACCAAATCGTGAAGCAACCGCGGAAGAATTGGCGATGTTGCAATACAACGCTCAAGATTGCGATATCCTCTTCAATGGATTGTGCCCCGGAGAATTCAAAAAAATCAGCCGTCTTGAGAATACAAAGCAAATTTGGGATACTTTGATTGATATCCATGAAGGTACCTAGTCCGTCAAGGAATCCAAGTTGGATGTGCTTCAAAGTTAGCTTGACAAGTTCAAAATGAAGGATGGTGAAGGTGTTGCTGAAATGTACTCTAGGCTTGCTGTCATCACAAATGAGATTGCCGGCTTAGGGAGTGAAGAGATGACTGACAGATTCATCATCAAGAAGATCCTAAGAGCCTTGGATGGAAAATATTATATTTTGTGCACATTAATCCAAATGATGCCCAATTACAAATATCTCAAGCCAAAGTAAGTCATTGGAAGAGTTGTTGCTCATGAGATATCACTCAAGGATAAGGAAGAGCTTCACCACAAGTCTAGTGGTGCTTATAAACCTTCATGTGATGCTCCTGCCACATCAAATGAAAACAAGTCTTCAATGAAGAATCAAGCTTAATGGTGAAGAACTTCAACAAATTCTACAAGAGTAGAAGCAAAGAGAGAATCTCCAAGTCAAGATCCTACCATGACAAAATATCTTCTAGTCGTGATCGCAATTGCTACAATTGTGGAAGACCTGGACACTAGTCCAATGAGTGTACGACTCCCTACAAAAGAAAAGAAAACTCACCTAAAAGGAGAAGTAGAAGAAAAGAATCACCTCCAAGAGAGAGAAGGAGTAGAGATGATCGTTATGAATGAAGACCCTCTCGCAGAAGCAAGGATTCAGAAAGGAAGGACAAGTCATCAAGGAGCTACACAAAACAAAGACATCAAGCTCATGTTGGTGAATGGGTATCTGATTCTGACTCCGACGACCACTTTGAGAGAAGTTATCACTCTGACTCCGAATATACTCAAGATGAAGGTGTTGCCGGTCTTGCACTTGTGTCAACCAACTCCTATGACATATTTGACTCACCAAATGAAGGAATTGGAAGATGCTTCATGGCTAAAGGCCCTAAGGTATCACACCCCAAGTATATTGATTTCAATAGTGATGAATATGATTTGTTAGGTGATGATGAGTTACTTGTTGACAATGCTAGTGATGAAAATTATGATGAAGTTACTATTAATCATGCTAATCAAGATGAAACAAATGACAATGATAAGAAGGATATTGGGTGTCTAACTAAAGAACTAAACACTGTTAAGTTAGCTCATGAAACTACTTTAGAGGATCATCGAGAACTTTTAAAAACTCATGAGAAGCTATGCTTCGAAAAGCTCAACCTAGAGCAAGAGCATGGGTTCTTAAAAGAAATCAATGATGATCTTCGGAATAAAAGTTCTTCTTACATTGCCAAGCGTTTACTCTTGTCTACTTACATGCCACAAGTAAAATCTAGCAACAAGAGTAAGAAAGATTCTTCTTCTAGTAGTAACAATAATCATGCTAAATCTAATATTGTTGCTTCTAGTAGTTCTCTTGATTCCACTAATGATTCTCTTAGCCAAGTTACACTTGAGCAAGAAAATAGCTTATTGAATGGAATTATAGAGAAAGGTGTTTACAAGAGCCTTGTCAAAAGTAAGCAATTTGAGGAAATTGTACGCAAGCAAGGAAGGCACCAGAAGAATAAAGGTGTTGGTTTTGAATGAAAGTTCAATGCCAATGGAGTTGAGTGGGAAGAAGATCAATACCTGAAGACGAAGTTTGTTCCTCAACAAGAGAAGTATGATCCTACTTCCTTCAAGGGAATACAAGCTCAAGATGATCTTCCACCACAAGACCACAAGCTAAAAGGCAAGGACAATCTTCAATAGGAGATTGATACATTTGAAGAAGCTCCAAAGGCCTTGGTAAAGTGGGTTCCCAAGACTACTTCAAGTTCTACTTCATCAAGTATGACTACAACTCCAAGGATTCCCATCAAGTTGATGTGGATCCCAAAGAAGAAGAACTAGAGAGTTCTTGAGGGTGACTCCGCCAACATACTTCACTCATATTCATATTGGCAAGGACAAGTGCAATCAACTTCCACATCTTGCACTAGTTTAAGGAGTCGCAAACCCTCTTGTTAGTAAGTCAAGGGACAAGGTAACCTAATGATTTCATGGACATCATCATATGTGTACTTCACTCTATGTCTATCGATATCCTTGTTTGTTCCTTGTGGGACTAACCCATGTTGGTATTGAAAGTGCAACTCACTCCAATGGTTGCTCCAAATGATCTACATCAATATTGAGCATCCAGATCTTCAACATCTACATGAAGTCATCATCGACAAAACCCGATGTTAGTTCATCCCTCTTAAAGGGTATATCACATCTAGGGGGGCTTTACTCTAAGAATTGAGCTAAAGCAACTTTAATGGTGTGAACACAGCAATGCTCTATGTAAAAGTGGTAACCCCACTTGTGCTTAAATGATGAATATGACTAAGGATCAAATGTTCTCATTTGACTCCTAAGTCAATATACTCATATATAGATGACCTAGTCATTGCCAATTGCTTGATAGATGCTAGAATGTTTGTGCATGCTTTGCCACATATTTCATTTGCTATCTTATTGTGTGAGCATGTTGGTTGCATAAGTTTCTCCATTCGAGGACATCCATTTGTTGCTTTGATTGTTTGGCTTTTTTCTTTTTGCCAAATGGATGGACAAGAATGCCCAAGTACTCCATCTAGCTATATATGCTTTTCTCATCTCAAACTCTATTCATGCTACGTCACATTTGAACCCTCTGGGTGAGGAGCACGCGGAGCCATCGATTCATCATAGACTTAAACTTCCAAAACCTCTTAGTGCATTTTGGTCTGACCGAGTCATCCCATTCGGTCAAACCGAGTTCATTAAGTTGATCTAGGTTTCAATCCCGGTGCAACCGATTTGAAATTTTAGGTCTCGCCGAGTTGCAGCAACCGCTTGCGATTCTGCATCTCAGTGCCACCGAATTGTTCCACTCGGTCACACCGATAGGGTCTGGATATATACCCACTGGCCAAATTTTGGAAATTTCTCCAAACTCTTCGCCTGCGCCTGTCCAGCTCTACCAACTCGTGTTCTCTGGATTGTCTATGCCATCGCCAGCGACCTCCTGCCGCTGGTCTCCGCTGCCATCGACGGGAACCTTTCCCGCCGTTGTCGCCGTAGCGAGTTCACCGCCAAGTTAGGGTATGAACTTGAACCATCGTGCAATCTTTACCTCCGATTCTTGCACTAAGGTCAATGCCATGATTCTTGCGACGTTCGAAATCCTTCTATCCAACCAGAACATCCTCTAGATTAGTTTTGATCCAAAAACACAGGGTTAGGTTTCCGCCGAACTCATCTCGGACTGACCGATTTGGAGAATTTGCTCTCACCGATTTGGCCCAGGACATTGCACATGTATTTTTTGGTCTCACGGAAACATACAAATCGGTGTGACTGAGTTCATTTCTCTGTGAAATCCTAGCAATCTCAGAGTCACCAAGGTGTGCCTCGGTCTGACCGATTTCACATGTTTAGACTCTAAAAGTTGATTCGGTGTCACCGAGTTTAACATATCGTAGCTCTGAAATGCTTTCTGTAGAAAACTGAAACTAAGTTTTCGACTCATTTGTTTTGCAAAATGTCTACACTTTGTGATGCTCATCCACTCTATCTCAACCTATCTATTCACATGGTCATATCTCAGTGTCAGCCATGTCAGACAACAGTGACAGCTAGAACAGATCTGAGGAGCAGGTACACCCGAGTGAGGGCACAAGTCCCTCTAACGGCAGTTTTGAGGAGGGTAGCAGAAGCACCCCAAGCAATCTTCCTAAGGCAACAACCAGACAGAGGAAGAAGAAAACCTCTGACGTAGAAGATGAAGACTTTGTGGTTGATGAGGAAGTCACATCCAAGAAGAAAGTTTTCAAGAAAGAGTTTGGCACTACAACTTCAACCAAACTTGGACTAAAGAAGAAGGCACCTGCCAGGAGGATTCCAATGTCCAAAGCCAGGGCCTCAACTCAAGCTTCTGCTGAACCAAGTGAAAGATAGGCTGCTAGAGGAAAGCAAAAGAAGGAAAGGAAAAGAGGAAGATGGTGCAAGCTGGTTGATCCAATGGCTGATTTTGAAAAATATTCATTTGATGAGGAGGAGGAGGAAGAGTCTGTCACCTTCTGTCAGAACCCAGAAGCTCATGGGGGATGCAATCAAGTCAGGGGCTGCTCCATCAAAGCCCAAGACTGCCCCCAAGGCTGCTGCTACTATTGCACATGCTTCTAAGCCAATAGCACCTAAAAGAGCAACAAGGAATATTCGAGCTGCCGAGAAGAACAAGGCCCCAGTGCCTGAAGTTGAAGAAGAAGCCCAAGTGCTCAGAAAGCTTAAACCAAATATACTAGATCATGATGATACACATCCAGTAGCAGAAAACATGAAGCTGACGAAAGATGTAGGTCTCGGGCTATGGAGACAGACATACCCAAGAGAAGGACTGTGTGGATTGCAGGTTCCACACCAAGGAGCAGCTGGACTTCTATGAGACAGTACTCTTGGACAAGAAGCCCATTGTTACTGACATGAGATGGGTTGATTGGACATATATTGACAACAATGCTGATTATTTCCCAGGAGTGCATGACAGCTTCAGACTGACTGGACTTGATAAGTTTGTTGGTCAGAAGCTCACCAAATGGAATGATGAGATGGTGATGCAATTCTATTCCACTACACATTTTTACCCAGATGGAAAAATTGTCTGGATGACTGAGGGTACAAGGTACCAATCTTCTGTTGGTGAGTGGGCCAAGCTGATCAACTCCCTTGAAGAACATGAAGATGACACAGATGTATATGCCAAGCCCAGGAAAGGACACGACTCCACGGCACACATGTACAAGGAGATTCCTAATGCTGCCTTGAAGACTCACAAATATGGCTCCACATATACTATCTGCTGTCTGGGCTGCCCACCATAAACACCATTATGAGGCACACATTGTTGCCCAAGTCTGGAGATGACAGGATGATCAAAGGGCATTCAATAAACTTGCTGCATATGTTTGATGTGCCAGAAAAGTTCAAGGTGGTGACCTTGATTATTGAGACAGTTAAGAGGACTGCTGCTGACCAAAAGAGATCATGTGGCTATGCTCCACACATTCAGATGCTCGTCAACTATAAGATGGGCAAATGCATATATCTTTTGGATGAGGAGCACCTTCCCCTGATGCAGTTTGAAGACAATGAGGTTGACATGGATGCATCACATCCTACTTTAGTAGAGGCTCAAGAGAAGAGGCAGAAAGCAAAGGCAGAGAAGGCAGCATAAACTTCAAAAGTTCCAGATGCTTCAATTGTACACCTCAAGACCAAGCAGGATCAGCTTAGCTATCTTCTTGAAGCCATTGTGAGAATCGAGAAAGGATTAGCAACCCTGACTCAAAATCAAGAGAGTCTTGAGAGGATCATCGAGACAAAGTTTTATGATCTGGACTTGAAGGTCACAGAGATCCAGACTACAGTTGAGTAACCCCTGGAAGAAGCAAAGGAAAGAAGAGGGAGAGATACCACTGAAATTTTTCAGCAAGTGCCAAGGACACAAAGGTCTGCAGCTGTGCCAGCCAGTGACACTTGAGCTACCACTTCAGCACCTGCAGCTAAGCCCCAGTTGCCCCTCCAGTTGCAACTCCACCAGCTCCACAGACCTCTTCAGATGCTTTTGTTGCAGGAATCCTCTCCACGCCACCTTCGCACACCGGAGCTTGATACGTCTCCAACATATCTATAATTTTTATTGTTCCATGCTATTATATTATTTGTTTTAGATGTTTAATGGGCTTTAATATTGATACGTCTCTCACGCTTTTCCTCTTGTTTTGGACTCTAATTTGCATGATTAGAATGAAACTAACCCCGGACTAACGCTGTTTTTAGCAGAACTACCATGGTGTTGTTTTTGTGCAGAAATAAAAGTTCTCGGAATGGAACGAAACTTTGCGAGGATTTTTTATATCAATAATAAGAATTTCTGGAGCCATGACCTTCCGGAGAGGGGCACCTGAGTGGGCACAACCCACCAGGGCGCAGCCCCCTCCCCTGGCGCGCCCAGGTGGGTTGTACCCACCTGGTGGCCCGGTAGACGACCTCCCTGATACTATAAAATCACATATTTCCAGAAAAAAAATAGGGGAGACAGAATTATCACGATCCACGCGACAGAGCCGCCGCCAAGCCCTGTTCTTCCTTGGGAGAGCAGATCTGGAGTCCGTTTGGGGCTCCGCAGAGGGGGATCTTCGTTCCTCGTCATCACCAACCCATCTCCATCGCCAATTCCAAGATCCCCACCGGGAGTGAGTAATTCCTTCGTAGGCTCGCTGGCCGATGAGGAGTTGGATGAGATTCATCATGGATCGAGCTAGTTTTTTTAGGGCCTGATCCCTAGTATCCGCTATGTTCTTAGATTGATGTTACTATGACTTTGCTATGCTTAATGCTTGTCACTTTGGGCTTGGGTGCCATGAACTCAGATCTAAACCATTTATGAATTCATCATTATATCCATGTATTAGATCTGATCTTGCAAGTTATAGTCACCTACTACGGTTATGATCCGACAACCCTGGAGTGACAACAACCGGGCCACTCTCGGGTATTCACTATGTGTTAGTGCTTTGTTCCGGTTCTCTATTAAAAGGAGGCCTTAATATCCCTTAGTTTCCAATATGGACCCCGCTGCCACGGGAGCGTAGGACAAAAGATGTCATGCAAGTTCTTTTAATAAAGCACATATGAATATTTACGGAATACATGCCTACATTATATCGATAACTGGAGCTAGTGTCGTATCGCCCTAGGTTATAACTGTCACATGATGAATATCATCCAACAAGTCACCAATCTTATGTCTATGAATTTATCTTATATTGTTGTTGCTAAGTTACTACTGTTGCTACTGCTATCGTTACTGCTACAATATCACCACTATCACTGTTACTGTTATCGTTACTACTACTGCTATCATCAAAACTATCATACTACTGTGCTACTCATCACTTCGCTGCAGATAATTAATCTCCAGGTATGGTTGAATTTACAACTTAGTTGCTAATACCTTCAAATATTCTTTGGCTCCCCTAGTGTCGAATCTATAAATTTGGGTTGAATACTCTACCCTCGAAAACTGTTGCGATGCCCTATACTTGTGGGTTATCAAGACCATTTTCTAGCGCCGTTGCCGGGGAGCATAGCTATATTTGTTGAGTCACTTGGGATTATTATCATATTATGACTATGAAGAATCTGAAGGATGCTAAGACTACAATTTTTCCCTCAAAGACGAGGGGAGGTAAGGAACTGCCATCCAGTTCTGCATTAGATTCACCTTCTGTTATAGGTAAACTTGCAACACCACAAGATGCTATTAATTCTGATAGTTGCAAGTTATTGGGATGCTAATTCTACTATGAATGATGCTTATGATGATGCTAGTACCATGCTCGAGAATGATGATGTGCCACTTGGTGAATTTCTTAATGAACAAATTGCTACATTAATACAACATGATGTTGTTGAATCTGATGATGAGTTTGAAACTGAAACTCCTGAAACACTTGCTAGACCTAGCCCTCCTAGATATGAATTGCCTAAGGTACCGGAAGGCTATGTTATGAGTGAATAGGCAACTAGAGATATTCTTGCTTGTAAGGCAAGAGATGATCTAGAGAAATTATTACACATGTATAAAGAAAAATCTCTGGATCCTAGAATGAAATGTGATCCTAAGTTTGCTACTTCGCCTATCTGTATTGATGATAAGGATTATGAATTCTCTGTCGACCCAGACTTAATTATTTGGTTGAATCTGATCCTTTCCATGGTTATGAAACTGAAACTGTTCTGGCACATCTTACTAAGTTGAATGATATATCCACCCTTCTTACTCATGATCTGAAAACTCGATACTACTTTATTCTCAAATTATTTCCTTTCTCATTAAAGGGTGATGCTAAAGCTTGGTACAATACTCTTGCTCCTGGTTGTGTGCATAGTCCCCAGGATATGATTTACTACTTCTCTGAAAAATATTTTCCTACTCATAAGAAAGAAGCTGCCTTACATGAAATATTTAACTTTGTGCAAATTGAAGAAGAGAGTCTCCCACAAGCTTGGGGGAGGCTTCTCCAATTGCTTAATGCTTTGCTTGATCATCCTCTTAAGAAAAATGAAATATTTGATATCTTTTATAATCACTACTAGAATTAGCTTATTTGTCATCTGCCAATTCTTTGTCGTCTCCTGGCTGACGGCAAAGAAGGTCTTTGTTGTCCGCTTACAGAAAACGGACGACAAAGAACTGGCTGATGGCAAAGAAGGTCTTTGCCATCTGCTAGCGGGCGGCAAAGACACTTTGACATCTTCCATTAGATGACAAAGAGAGAGGTGGGCCCCACTAACGAGCTGCTTAGAAAAAACCTAATGGCCCTCCTCATTGTCATCTGCTAGCAGACGGCAAAGAGCAAAAAAGCAGACGACAAAGGAGGACGAACGGCAAAGAATTGACCTAACTAACGGCGGAGCCCCACCCTCTCTCTCTCTCTCTCTCTCTCTCTCTCTCTCTCTCTCTCTTTCTGTCCTCTCCTCCCCGACAACCACCTCCACCCGCCGCCGCCCCCGCCACCTGCCACCCGCCGTCGCCCCACCACCCGCTGCCGCCCCCCCACCCACCCCTCACCCCTTGCCCGACCACCACCGCCCCTTGCCCACCACCCACCACCCGCCGCCCCTTGCCCGTTGCTGCCGCCCGACCAGCCGCCACTGCCCGCCCCAACGCCCACCACCATGCGCCCACCGCCTCGAACGGCCCACCGCGACGCCGCTGCCCCACCACCTACCAGCGCCCCGGCACCACCGTGGCCCCCGGCGCCATCGTCCCGGAGCCCTGCGGCCCTCGTCGCCACCGCCAACCTGCCGCTGCGAAGCCCCGGCCAACGCCTTCTCCGGTGAGTTTTCTTCTGTTTTTTCTTTTTTTTTGTTGTTTAATTGTTAGATTAGACTAGATATGTGTTAGTGTTAGATTTAGTGCTAGATTATATTAGATTAGGCTAGTGCATGTGTTTTAGTTAATTAGTCATATAATTAAAAGAAGTAGAAAAAAGAAGAAGAAGAAAAGAAGAATATGTAGAACGGGGAAGAAGAAGAAGAAGAAGAAGAGGAGGACAAGAAGAAGAAGAAGAAGAAAAAGAGGAGAAGATGAGAAGAAGAAGAGGAAAAAGGAAAATAAGGAAGAAATAAAAGAAGAAGATAAGGAAAGAAGAAGAAGAAGAAGAAGAAGAAGAAGAAGAAGAAGAAGAAGAAGAAGAAGAAAGGAAAGAAGAAGAAGAAGAAGAAGAAGAAGAGAAGGAAAGAAGAAGGAGAGAAGGAAACACCCCGACCCCCTGACCGCCTGACCCCGACACCCCGACCCCGACACCACACCCCGACACACCGACCCCGACATGACACCCCGACACCCCGACCCCGAAACAGCACCCCGACCATGACACGGCACCCCGACCCCCTGACCCCGACACCCCGACACCGACACTACACCCCGACCCCAACACCACGACCCGACACCCCAACCCCGACACGACACCCATAACACCCCGACCCCCGACACCTCCCGAAAAGGTGCTATTTAGCATTCCAGAGCCCATCGGGGTCATATATTTGTGAATTATGAGATAGGTCGTATGTTTTTCAATTTTTTATGCAAAACATCATATATATTTGTGTTGATCTGGTGGATTTAAATGTGCATTTGTTTCATCGCTGCTAGGGTGTGGTGTTTGACGACCTCCCCGTGCGTTCAACGAGCTCCGCCCCTACGTTCGTTGGTGAGCACAAATGACATCTCCTCCTCCCCCCTTCATTTGCTCTGTTCTGGTCTTCGTGCTGATGAAACTTGCTAGCTATAGGTGTCAATCATCAGTATACATAACCACTATGCGTCTCTCGTTCGAATGGGTTACATCTATAAATATGCATGCATTTGCATATTTATAATTGTGATTCTTTCGAATTATCCAACGTTATCCATGGACAGCCTGAGTATGTGTAGATTGGGTTTGTTTTCCCATATCCTCTGCTCCGGATCCGATGCAGAATTTCGTTAGTGCCTCCCTATTGTTCTCCGGGTACACATCCACTCTGCTTATTGCGGGGACGTGTATCAAGAGAACAGCAGGGAGGTGCTGCCAAAATTTTGTGCCGGATTCGGAGTAGAGCATGGGAAAACGAACCCAATCTACACATACTCGGGTGGGATTAGGACCTATCTTTACCTATTAGCGTGTAGGTTGCATGGACATAATAAAACTGACAAACTCCATTAAGATGAAGAAAATCAAGGAAGAGGAAGAAAAGAAGGAATAGGAAGAAAAGAAGAAGAAGAAGTTCTTCTTCTTCTTCTTCTTCTTCTTCTTCTTCTTCTTCTTCTTGTCTAGCCTAGCTCTAACTTTAGCTCCAAAATGACCTATTTACCTAGCCTAGCTCTAACTTTCTTACACACTTAACATTTTTACCTACCTTAGCCCAAAAATGGCATTTTACCTACCTTAGCCTATTTAGTCCACGAACGACATAATAAGATGAAGAAAATCAAGGAAGAGGAGGAAAAGAAGGAATAGGAAGAAAAGAAGAAGAAGAAGAAGAAGAAGAAGAAGAAGAAGATGATGATGAAGAAGAACTTCTTCTTCTTCTTCTTCTTCTTCTTCTTCTTCTTTCTTCTAGCTAGTCTTCTTCTTCTTCTTCTTCTTGTTGTTGTTCTAACTTTCATCTTTCCCAATTTGCAGATTTGCTTTAGATGAGGAAGCTTGCATTGATGGAGTGTCCTATTCTTCTGTTGCTTCCTTGTTGTTTATGAAAATTGTTTGGATATGTATATTATATGTCTATATGAATATGTTGTTGGAAACTTGTTTCTGGATATGTATGTATATATATGGATATGTTGGAGTTTGTTGAACTATATTGTTGGATATGTTGGATTTGATGAAATATGTTGTTGGACATGTTGTTATATGTTGTTGGATATGTTGGAGTTGTATGTATGTATATCTGTGTGTGAAATCCTCCTAAATTAAATGGATTCAAATAAAAACAGGGGATATATAGCCTCTTTGCAGTCTGCTAGCAGATGGCAAAGAGCTTTGCCGACTACTAGCAGATGGCAAAGAGGCCACGTGGCAGCTACCTGTAGAAACTAGGAACACTCGGCCGCCTATTTGGTCACTTTGCCGGCAAAGTGACCAAATAGGACTGGCAAACAGGGCCAGCTATGTCGTCTGCCAGTGGACAGCAAAGACTCAAAGCTCTTTGTCATCCGCTAGCAGACGGCAAAGCTGGCCACGTGGCAGCTTCTCAGTGCTGGCTGAGCTGAGCTCTTTGTCGTCCGCCAGCGGACGACAAAGAGCTTGGCCTCTTTGTCCTCTGCTGGCGGACGGCAAAGAACACGTCATTAAACCCTAACGGCTCTCACCCCACCCCACTGCCATCTAAGATCTTTGCCGTCTGCTTGGCAACGACAGGGGACGACACAACCCTTTGCTGTCCGCTTCGATGAAGTAGACGGCAAAGAAGGCCTTGTCCGGCACTTGTTCAGCCAGACATTTTGCCATCCGCCATCCATGCCTTTGTCGTCCGCCATGGCAGATGGCAAAGAAGCTGATTCAAATAGTGAATGGACTAATCGATGCTTCTAGGGACTTCCTAGATAGTTGTGCTGGTTGTGTTTCCAGGGAACAAATTATTGCGCAAGATGAAGAATTATTGAATAACATATCAAAAAATTATGATGATTGGACTATTCCTGAACCACCACCTAAACCCACTACGAAGAATAGGGGTATATTATATCTCAGTCCTGAAGATATGCAAGAGGCAAAGAAATCTATAAAGGAAAAAGGTATTAAAGCTGAGGATGTTAAAAATTTACCTCCTATTGAAGAAATACATGGGCTTGATACACCACCACTGCCTAAGGTGGTAGAGGTAAATTCTGTTATGAAGTTCAATGAAAATGTTAATCCTCACAATATGCATCCTAGCCAATGCCTTTATGACTTTGAAAACTACATTAGAAAACAAGACCACTTCAATGCAAATGTTATGAAACAATTGCAATATAATTCTGATATGATTGCTCGCTTGAGTGACTTGTTATTTAGAATCTCAAATGATGTTAGAGGTGTTAGAAAACATGCTTCTATGGTTCAAACCCAGTTAGAACAAGTTGCTTAATCACAAAGGGAATTACTTGATGAAATGAATCATAATATACATGACTTTGCTGTTAGAGCTGCAACTAGAGGAGGTAAAATGACTCAGGAACCACTTTATCCTGAGGGACACCCAAAAAGAATTGAACAAGATTCGCAAAGAAATAAAACTAGTGCACCTAGTTCTTCTAAAAACAAAAAGAAAAATGATAGGACTTTGCATGCTTCTAGTGAACCTGAAATAGACAAACCTCCTAATAATAAAATGAAACTTCTATCTCTGATGTTGAAACTCAATCTAGTAATGAACATCCACCTAGTGATGATGAAAAAGACAATGATGAGGTTCATGAAAATCCTCAACCAAATAATGATAAAGAACCAGATAATTATGTTGATATAGAACCACCTGTTGATCTTGATAACCCACAACCTAAGAATAAAATATATGATAAAAGAGACTTTGTTGCTAGAAAACACGGTAAATAAAGAGAACTACGGGTTCAAAAACCTATGCCTTTTCCACCCAAGTCAACTAAAAAGAATGATAATGAAGAATTTGAATGCTTTGCTGAAATGCCGAGGCTAGTCTTTTTGCATACTCGCTTGATTGATATCCTTAAAATGCCTCCTTATGCAAAGTATATGAAAGATATCATCACAAATAAGAGAAAAATACCAGAAACTGAAATCTCCACTATGCTAGCTAACTATACTTTTAAAGATGGAGTACCTAAAAAACTTGGAGATCCGAGTATACCAACTATACCTTGCTCTATCAAAAGGAATTATGTGAAAACTGCTTTGTGTGATTTAGGAGCGGGTGTTAGTGTTATGCCTTTCTCTTTATATAAAAGAATTGACTTGAATAAACTAACACCTACTGAAATATCTTTGCAAATGGCTAACAAATCAACTGCCATACCAATCGGTATCTATGAGGATGTGCCCATTGTTGTTGCTAATGTTACTATTTTGACTGACTTTGTTATACTTGAGATGCCCGAGGACGACAACATGTCGATTATCCTTGGTAGAGCCTTCTTGAATACTACAGGGGCTATTATTGATTGCAATAAAAGCAAGGTCACTTTTATATTGATGGTAATGAGCATACGGTGCACTTTTCGAAGAAACAATTCCAAGCGCATGGTATTAATGTTATTGAAAAATCTCCGACAATCACTATTTGGAAGTTTTCAAATACCTCTACCTACTGTCAAAAAGAAATATGAAATGCTTATTGTTGGGGAAATGCATATCCGCATTGAGGTAACTTAGTGATTTACGGAAGTTCTTCGGTTTCATGCTAATCGAAAGTTGTTGTTAATAAGACCTGATCAACTTTATTAATGAATCATTTTTGAACAGTATGAAGTTAATGAATTTAGTAAGCACTGCCTTTTGTCCCTACTTTTTGTTCTCTGTTTTTATTAGTTAAGTAAAATAAAATGCCATGTTTTGTCTATTTTCTGAATTTCCCGTGCAATAAAAAATGACCCAAAAGTAAAAGTTCTCAGAATGCCCTGAAATTGAACATGATTTTTTCTAAATATTTCTGAATTCTTGGTGCAAATAATACCAGAGGGAGGTGCACCAGGTGGGCACAACCCACCTGGGCGCGTTAGGACCCCCAGGTGGGCCCTGGTGGGTTCTGGTCCCCACGTGGGCCCCCTCACTTATCTCTTTAGCCCACATCATCACTTACCTCCAGAAAAAAATCTTCATTGCTCTCTCTCCTGTGTTCTTGAGCTCAAACCCACGGATTTCGATCTCTTAGCTCGAAGCTCCATTTCCCAAACTATTTCGGGGGATTGTTGCTTGGTATGTGACTCCACCGTTTGTTCAATTAGTTTTTGTTTTAGTGGTTTATACTTTGAATAATTAGCTACTCTTGGTGATGCTATAGATGAGCTTGCGTGTTGAATTTTTAGTGTTCTATGTAGTTTGAATGCTTGCTATGGCCTCTATGTATCCCTATGAGTAGTTTCTATCAATTTTATAAAGTTTTGTTGATAAATTTTTGTCACCTCGAAAAATTTATTTTCAGAAAATTGTACGTGAACATGAATATCTTCAGGAAGTTTGGCTCGAAGAAGAACTCGAGGGGTGTTATTGGGGAGTCTTCTGACAATGATCTCCACCCTCGGAGGTTGGCGGAAGTACAGCCATGCGAATGGCCGCACACCCTGTTCCTGCAAGAGGCTGGATTTCTTGAGGAGTTCATGCAATAAGTTGCTAATGCCGGCCTCACCGACTTCATCATAGATGAGTGTGACCAGTACCAAATCCTCACAAACATCTTTGTTCAAAGTTTTACTTTCCTACCTAGGAATAATCCTCCTAGAGTGAGCTTTGATTTATATACTGAGAACCATCAGATACCACTTACTAAATTTTGTAACATATGCATGATCCCTTCTGATGGGAGCTTGGATGAGCCTAGGTCGGTCGAGTTTGAGGCCTTTTATCGCACTTTGATGGTGGGTGGTGAGAGAGGAGTGTCAACCATCACTGCTGCTGGCTTACATTTTCCTATTGTTCGTTACTTTGCACTTTTCATTACTAAATGCTTGCTTGCTAGGGAGAAGGTGGGTGAACTTAGTTCACTAGACCTTGTTGTTTTACGTCGTGCACTTGAGAGAGACAACACGCATAGCTCGGGAGCTATCGTGGCTCGTCGCCTGCATCTTAATAAATCCCAGGGTAAAATACATGGTAGGATTTTTGCTACTCATTTGGCGGCTCACTTCAATGTTGGGATACACCCTCATGATTACCTTCTAACTAAGGTTTACCTAGACCGTGCAGCCATGGAACACCAACACTTTCTTGAACATGATCATCCTGACATCGCCATTCCTTACAACCTGATCTATAGTGTTGAAACTCATGATATTATTCCATTGCCTGCACCTGCTTTGTTTGATTCTGCTGCCAGGGGCGGATACCGGATTATGCCTGCGGACATCATCGCCTACTGGAACGCTCACGCTGATGTAGAGGTTCCGGAGGAGCCTCAGCATTGGGATGAGTGGATGCCTGCTCCTCAGGACCCCTACTACCCTCCAGGCTATTGACCAATTACCAACTTAGGCCAAAGGCTTAAGCTTAGGGGAGTACGTGTTTCTCACCGACATTATATTCATGTTCACATATCATTCCACTTGTCGGTGTTCATACTTTTTCATTGTATCATCCATGCTTAGATTTATTTTCTTGTTTTCTTATTGTGTGTTTGAAAAACTTCAGAAAAACTAAAAAAATTAGTTCTAGCTAGTTTACTTTCTATGCATGCTTAGTATTAAAAATAAAATCTAAAAAGATTTCCTAGTTCTTCTTTTGCTTGTTGGGACCTTTCCCGTGTAAATAGTTTTTCTCATTTTTGCTTTTCCCTTTTATTTGCCTGTTCTAGAAAATCAAAAACTCCAAAAATATTTCAGTGTGTTTCTCTGAACTTCTTTTCTTTTTATTCGAGTCTTACCAAGGAGAAGACCACAATGAAAATGCTAAGTGGCTCTCATATGAATAATTGTTGAACTAATAAGAGCACATTTTACCTTGTCTTCTCTTGTTGAACAAAATGTTTGCAGATTCCAGCTTAGTCCACGGCATTCTTGCACTATTATTATTTCATACCTTTTGGTCGTGCAAGTGAAAGGCAATAATGACGACTTCCGATGAACTGGTCGTGGCAGGGAGAAACTGGTATGAACTCGACTTGTTCTGTTTGTGAAAATATGTTTAACCTAGTATCCATGATTCAGCCCATTATGATTAAACATGTTTGCAATGAAAATTAGAGATTATAGTTTCTCATGCCATGCATAAGTAGCTGGGAGTTGATAATGATTTATCTTGGATATCAACATAGCATTAAAATGATTGTGATGTAGTATGATGATATGGTATCCTCCTCTGAATGTTTGAGTGGATTGACTTGGCACATGTTCATGCATGTAGTTGAATCAAAACCAACATAGCCTCTATGATATTTATGTTCATGGTGTCCATATCCTACTGATGCTAGTGTCCAATGTTACCTATGCATAATGCATGGTTATGATCGTTGTTGCTCTCTAGCTGGCCGCTTCTCAATTTAAATTGCTAGCCTTCTCCTGTACTAAGTGGGAATTCTGCTTTTACATCAAAAACCTTGAACCCGAAGTTATTCCAGATGAGTCCACCATACCTACCTATATGCGGTATTACCCTGCCGTCTGAAGTAAATTTGCATGTGCCACCTCTAAAAACTTCTAAAAATTATCCTTTTTGTGTGCCTGGATCATTCGTGGAACGATAGGAGGTAATCGTATCTTCCATGCTAAGATGGTTATTCTCGGGTCGAGTGTTTATTCACTCGCCATCGCACGAGAAAAGGGCGGTAATAGGGATTCCCAGTCCCAAACTGCAAACATGAAAAAGAGTTCATCTATGAAATAATCAAACAAAAACTACCAATGGAGTCAAAACCTTTACTTTTATCACTTGGGAACCGCCACTAGCGTGCTTAGAATGGAAGATGTTGATAACTGATGGTCGTGAAGTAAATAAGAAGGGTGCATGTCTCAAAATATCATTTATCTCTGTTTTAAAAATTGAACTCTGGCACCTCTGCAAATCATTGCTTCCCTCTGCGAAGGGACTATCTATTTACTTTTATGTTGTGTCACCACCTTCTAAAACAAGCGCCAGAAACTGACTAGAGCACAACAGTCATGATTTATGCATTATGTGTAGCTAATGTTGGGTGCATCATGACTGGATCTTTTCTACCATGAATTACAATGTTTAGTCGCTACTTGAACTTTGGAGGTGCTCTGCATTTATGTTTTGCGAGCTCAGAAAGGGCTAGCAGGATAACACTATTGTCATATTATATCATGGTTGCTTTGACAATGTGTTGCTGTTTGAGATATTTTATTAATGCTCGCTAGCTGATTATGTCATTGATATGAGTCATTATAATCTTTAAATTTTATTGTTAACATGGTTAGTTATAATGTTGGCTGAAAACCTTGGTGATGTTTAAGCTTATTTATGCAAACAAGAGCAAAAGAGTTCGTAAAATTTTTTCTTTCTCACTTTCAGTTTATCAACTGAATTGCTTGAGGACAAGGGAAGGTTCAAGCTTGGGGGAGTTGATACGTCTCCAACGTATCTACTTTTTCTCATGCTTTTCCTCTTGTTTTGGACTCTAATTTGCATGATTTGAATGAAACTAACCCAGACTGACGCTGTTTTCAGCAGAACTACCATGGTGTTGTTTTTGTGCAGAAATAAAAGTTCTCGGAATGGAACGAAACTTTGCGAAGATTAGCCAAGACCTTCCGGAGAGGGGTACCTGGGTGGGCACAACCCACAAGGGCGTGCCCCCCTCTCCTGGTGCACCCTAGTGGGTTGTACCCACCTTGTGGCCCCGCAGACAACCCTCCTGATACTAATAAATCACATATTTCCAAAAAATAGGGGAGAAAGAATTATCGCGATCCACGAGATGGAGCTGCCACCAAGCCCTGTTCTTCCTCGGGAGGGTAGCTCTGGGGTCTGTTTGGGGCTCTGGAGAGGGGGATCCTCGTTCTTCGTCATCACCAACCCATCTCCATCGCCAATTCCTTGATGCTCCCCACTGGGAGTGAGTAATTCCTTTGTAGGCTCGCTGGTCGGTGAGGAGTTGGATGAGATTCATCATGTAATCGAGTTAGTTTTGTTAGGGCCTGATCCCTAGTATCCACTATGTTCTTAGATTGACGTTGCTATGACTTTGCTATGCTTAATGCTTGGCACTTTGGGCCCGAGTGCCATGAACTCAGATCTGATCCGTTTATGAATTCATCATTATATCCATGTTTTAGATCCGATCTTGCAAGTTATAGTCACCTACTACGGTTATGATCCGACAACCCCGGAGTGACAACAACCGGGCCCACTCTCAGTGATGACCATAGTTTGAGTAGTTCATGTATTCACTATGTGTTAATTCTTTGTTCTGGTTCTCTATTGAAAGGATGCCTTAATATGCCTTAGTCTCCAATATGGACCCCGCTGCCACGGGAGGGTAGGAAAAAAGATGTCATGAAAGTTCTTTTAATAAAGCACGTATGAGTATTTACGGAATACATGCCTACATTATATCGATGAACTAGAGCTAGTGTCGTATCGCCCTAGGTTATAACTGCCACATGATGAATATCATCCAACAAGTCACCAATCCAATGCCTACGAATTATGTTATATTGTTCTTGCTAAGTTACTACTGTTGCTACTGCTATCATTACTGCTATAGTATCACCGCTATCACTTTTACTGTTACCATTACTACTATTGCTATCATCAAAACTATCATACTACTGTGCTACTAATCACTTTGCTGCAGATAATTAATCTCCAAGTGTGGTTGAATTGACGACTCAGCTGCTAATACCTTCAAATATTCTTTGGCTCGCCTTGTGTCGAATCTATAAATTTGGGTTGAATACTCTACCCTTGAAAACTGTTGCAATCACCTGTACTTTTGGGTTATCAAATATGCTCTTTTATATTATTTTTGGGACTAACCTATTAACCGAGGGCCCAGTGCCAGTTTCTGTTTTTTGCCTATTTCGGAGTTTTGCAGAAAAGGAATACCAAACGGAGTCTAAACGGAATGAAACCTTCGCGATGATCTTTCTTGGACTGAAAGCAAACTAGGAGATTTGGAGATGAAGTCGGAGATGTAACAAGGAGGCCACGAGGCAGGAGGGCGCGCCCAGGGGGGTAGGCGCGCCCCCACCCTCATGGGCCCCTCGTCGCTCCACCGACCTAGTTCTTTTGCCTATATATACTCTTACACCATAAAAACATTAGGGGGAGCCACGAAACCACTTTTCCACTGCTGCAACATTCTGTGCCCGTGAGATCCCATCTTGGGGCCTTTTCTGGCGATCTGCCGGAGGGGGATTTGATCATGGATGGCTTCTACATCAACACCATTACCTCTCCGATGAAGCGTGAGTAGTTTACCACAGACCTTCAGGTCCATAGTTATTAGCTAGATGGATTCTTCTCTCTCTTTGATTCTCAATACAAAGTTCTCCTTGATGTTCTTGGAGATCTATTCGATGTAATATTATTTTGCGGTGTGTTTGCTGAGATCCGATGAATTATGGATTTATGATCAGGATTATCTATGAATATTATTTGGTTCTTCTCTGAATTCTTATATGCATGATTTGATATCTTTGCAAGCACTACTGTAGGATGCTACTATCGCGACACTACGATCAGAGACCCTTCGAGAAACTGTGTGCGATGCAATAATCGCAAATGATGGTGTCAGAGAACCGTAAAAATGTCCAAAACGTTTGCGATGACGTATGCATAAAACACAGTTCAGATTTTGGTTCCGTGTGCGATGAAGGGTATACGGTTCAGTTCAATTAACTATTTGTGATGAGGAGGAACAAAAGAAATGGGCAGCCAGATGAAGGCGTGTGCGATACACAGCATACGGTTCACTTGGATAAACTGTTTGAACAACAGAAACGGGCAGCCAGATGAAGGTGTGTGCGATATACGGCATACAGTTCACTCAGATGAACTGTTTGCGTTGAGACAAGAGAACAGAAACGGTTGAATATGACAAATACCATAAATATTGTAAAGTTCAAATTCAAAGATTACAACACCCAAATTCAAACACTACAAACCGCGTCATTTCGGAAAAGGGATCAGCCACTGACAAGTCATGTATGGGTTTGACACAATGACTTCCAATTGCTTTGCCATATGCTCCTCCAATACGAAGATTGGCATTTTTGGAGGCACTTCCATTCCGCAGTACCTACTGGCTCTGATAATAATACCATTCATCTTTCCTAATTAAATGCATGTTCAACCTCAGTACACTCAGCACCTTTGCTCTGGCAAGAAAGAACCTGGCGAGTGTAATCACAGGTAAGGTCCCTCGGTAGGAGTTGAAAGTAATATTTGAGAGATGCCCAGGCATTCGATGTGATTGTCGTTATAAACATTATCCACCTCCGGGCCTATTATTATCTGCAAAAGAAGAGAACGTGTTAGTGCCTACATGTAGTTTTTAACACTTCTACACGCCCATTTGGTTTGCAGGATTTGTAAAATGCACCAATGTGCCATCTTTGATCTAGCATGATTAACATGGGCATTTGATTATAATCTAGAAAATGTAGCCTTCTTCATAAGAGGTTGGATTGGATGAAAAAATCCCTAAAAAAACTAGTACAGATGAATCCAAAGGAGAAATGCTTATGGACGATTGTAACCATATGAATGAAGCAACCAATATGGGGTGGGGGTGTATGTGCTAAAATCCTCCAAAATTCCTTCAAAAATCGTAGTACATTGTCATTGTAAACTTGGAAAAAGGTGCAAAAAATGAACTCCCTTATGGTTAACATTTAACAGGAAAGTAACATCACCTTGATATACAGCTTCTTCAGGCATGGAAAGCATCTCAGGCAACTAACAACTTGGTCCAGGTTGGGGCCGACAGATTCTAGTGCCAAGACCTTCATTGTGCCCAGAGTCTGGGTGAAGCTTCATTGGATGACAGACGAACATACATCTTCAAAACTAGAATTAACGTTGATATCAAGAAGGAGAGGTATAAGGCGACTGTTGTACCTGAAAGTTGTAGTATTTGACAGATGAGTAGCCCACCAGTTTCAGTTTCGGCGCAAACATGACATTGATTCTTGTTGGACCTTGTTGATCAACTACAAGTAATCTCTCAAGTGAAGGTGTGTCCTGGATGACCATATTGTGGTCCACCTTTTGTGATCTCTCATTGTAGCACCAGCAACACACATAAATAGTCCGGAGAGTCCTCGAGGTGATGTGCACTACCAAAAAAATACACTTCCGTGATGATACGTGTTTGTCACAGTAGGTCGCGTTTTTTGTCATGCATGTACATCCATGACGATTTTATGACAGAATCAAGATAGTCATACTTGTGCCGTCATAGAAGTGTTCCATGACATTACCAAAATTATCATCACGGAAGTGTCCACTTCCATGATGATAAATCGTGTGTCATAAACGTGCTTTCGTCAAGGGTGACCGACACGTGGCATCCACCATAACGGAACGCCGTTAAGCTATCGGGTCCGGTTTTGGATCCGATAACCCGTTAATAGCCCCGACCAATGGGGATTTTCCACGTGTAAAATCATCATTGGCTGGAGGAAACACGTGTTGGCTCACCGTTGCGATAGATGTCATCCACTCATTGGACATAAGGCACCTATGATACATCGACACATGGCACGGCCCAACAGAGGCCCATTCCTATGAAAAGGCCGGCCTGTTTGACTTGGTCAAAAGGTGGCGGGCCGGCCCATGGAAAGCCTATTAACGGCATGTTCGCATATAGCCCATTTACAACCCGCTAACCCAGGGCCCGTTACGACCTATCCGAATTAGGCCCAGTAGCGTCATCTGGACCGTCCAATATGATTCCAAATTGTTTTAACCGGCCCATGTATGGCCCATGACATCTTCGCCCATATGAGGCCCTTTGTAACTCTTGGCCCATTAACGGCCGTGGTGGCGGCCCGTAATGAACAGTGTATCACTTTATACCCATTAACGGCCCATGGTGAAACTGGCCCGTAATGAACAGTGTATCACTTTATACCCATTGACGACCCGTGGTGAAACTGGCCCATAATGAACAATGTATCACTTTATACCCATTAACAGCCCGTTATTCCGTTGGGCCATTTCCAGCCCATGTTATCTTTCGGCCTTCTCAGGTCCCATTTATTCTTGGGCTCATTTCCAACATTCGTTTACTTACGGCCCGTTACTGTCATTTTCTGCTTGTGGGCCAAATTCAGCCCGAGGTTACAGTCGGCCCATTTGTGGCCCGTTAATATGTTGGGTCGTTTTCATAGCGTCATCAAATATGGACGATTAATGACGGCCCGTTATGGTCGGCCCATGAACGGACGATTCCAACTCTAGCCCGTTTACGGCCATAATGCGGTCTGTTATTGGCCCATGTTTGGCCAACCGGTCATACGGCCCGTAGAAGGCCCATTGAGGATACGGCCCGTAGATGGCCCATTGTGTCTACGACCCGTATAAGGCCCATTGTTTCTATGACGCGTAGAAGTCCCATTGTTTCTACGGCCCGTAGGAGGGAAATGGTAACTACAGTAAATATGTAGCCCATGGTTATTGTGGCCTAGTTTTAAAAAATAGGTTATTGTGGCCACCAGCAAACCGTAAAAAAAGAACTACACTGACTACAAGCAAAGAAATAAACAAGACAATAAGGAAATAAATAAGCAAGCAACTTACGCTAGGCTATCACGGCTATTACACATATTACATCCACTGGGCATCAAAGTTTGCTACCAGTGCAAATATAGGGAACACAGCATCATATAAACGCCGCAGCAAAACGAGTCCAGAACTGAAACCACTTCAGAAGAGCTCAAGAAACAATATCCTGGGTACCCATAATGTTGGCAAGATGCTTAATAAGCTTATTAACTTTCTCTTGTTTGGCGCTTAAATCCTCTAGCACTTGTTGCACTAGAAAGTATGCATCTGAATTCTGCAAACTTCCTCAATCCTTCGGCTTCCTGTCGCATAACATCTGATCGATGTCTTTGAACTTGAACTTGAAACTCAAGAAGCCAAACTGATTCAGGCAACGATTTCGAAGAGCTGATGCCAGCAGTAGTAGCAAGTAACTCGAACACTACATCAAGACAGGAATTTGGGGTTGTCTCAGTGTCTTCAATATAGTTTTTATCAGCTTTCCTGGAGACCAACAGGGATGTCTCACTATCTTGAGCCTTATCTGCATAACTTCCTTTACCATTGCATAACGGGGTACTCTTCTCCAATATTTTATCCGCGTTCTAAAAGAGAAACAAACAAACACATCACAGGTTTACAATGTAGTATATGAAACTCATTTTCGTAAACAAGTTCAGTAGTAAGGTGGACAAGATAACAGCATGAAACAAACATATATCTATGTAGTAAGGTCACTGTATGGTCTATATCATTCCAGTTTATGTTGCCAAATCAAGATAGATACAGTTCGAATCATATCTATTTAAGACAAAGCAGCATACACAGAATATAAGTGTGGTAAACTACACATCAATAACAACACTTGTCATATGCATGCCATGAGAACATAACTTTTTATTCAATTGAAACTGAAATCAACATAGAGCAAGTTACAATAGCAAACACGTCAAACAAACGGGTTTAAAACATACCTGTTGCACCATTGGAGTTTCAATTGCATCCTTCAAATTTGAAATTAGTTGGTATGAGTAAATACAGTGATGTAAGAGCAAAGTAGTATGAACCATAGCTATGGAACCTGACCTGAGAACAATTCTTCGTCTACTTTAAGCATTGACTTGGGGTTCGGAGTGGTGGTCCTTGTGCTTTGGGCACTGCTGTTGCCTTACCTACTGCTCGTGTTTGGGTGCTCTGTGGTGGAGACGGTGTTGTGTCAACGGGAACTGCATTACTATCTGCTGGGGTTGGGGTTAGAAGGGGTGTAGCTGGTTCCCTGTCCAACTGGGTAGGGGTATAATCTGCGTGAGTCTGGGTTATGTGTCTATTAAAGTGGTTGGCATGCCATAAATCACAAACATGCCGTCGATGGAAACATGATGGCATGAAATAATTCACGGATAGAATGACATAATTTAAAATATGATGACTATGTAAACAGGATGAGATGATATAACTATATTATGTCTTTAGAAAATGGGTTGGCATGCCATAATTCAGATACATGCTGTCTATGTGAACATCATGGCATGATATAATTCAAATATATGATTTATATACTAAGGAAGTGAGCAGAGGGCAATCGCATATATGATGTGTCAACTAAGGAGATGGCATTCAATATTGTGTATATGATGTAAAAACTAAGCATTGCAATACATCATATGCATGATATGAGTAATATAACCCTGCCAAGTTTTAGCATACACCTCAGGGGGATAATAGGACTGGTCATCTGCCTCTGAATCCTCCTCTGAAGAGCTATCTGTAACCAACAAGATATCTGCTTCAGCAGGTAGCATTGTCTGCTCTGAAGACCTTGTTTTCACTCCAGATTTCTCCATCACCAATTCAAATGGCTAATGCACAGGAAGAGCAGTGGAATATACAAACATTGTCGACAAAGGAATGAGAAATACAAAAAAGGACGGCCTGATATAATTCACATATATGACGCTTGCCTAAACAGCATGGCATGGCATAATTCACATATATAATGCCTTGCAACAAGATAACATTGCATAATTCACATATATAATGTCTTGCAACAAGATGGCATTGCATAATTCACATATATGGTAATTAGACACTAAACAGGTGGCATTCACACAAAGCATGTCTAAACTAAGCAAATGACATAGCAATGCAAGATACCATACGCACGATATGAGCAACATAACACTGCCAAGTTAGAGCATGCACCTCGGGGGGAATAGGAATGGTCATCTGTCTCTGAATCCTCCTCTAAGGAGCTATTTGTAACGAGCAAGACATGCGCTTCGTCAGATAGCATTGTCTGCTCTGAAGACCTTGTTTCCACTCCAGATTTTTCCATGACCGTGCCGAATGGCTGATGCACAGGAAGAGTAATTGCATGTACTAAAATTGTTGACAAATTTAACACGTAATAAAACTGATGGCATGATATAATTCACCTATAAGATGACTGGCTAACCAGGGTGGCATTGCAAAATTCACATATATGATGCCTGGCTAAACAAGATGGCATTGCATGATTCACATATACGATAAAGAAACTAAACAGATGGCATTTACACAAAGCATGTCTAAACTAAGCAGATGACATCTTTGATGTATACAATAAGCAATGCAAGGCACCATATGCATGATATTACCAACATCAGCATGCCAAGTTAGAGTGAAGACCTCATGGGGTAAATAGGAGTGGTCTTCTCCTTCTGAATCACCCTCAGAACAGTTATCTTCCTCTTGATTACGAGCCGAAATGGGTGGAAGGGAGGCTGCCTTTGCACCCACTATGGAGCAACGTCTGCATGAAATTTTATTGCCACACAAGGCTCGTCTCTTTTGCTCTACATGATCAGTTCCATTGTGTACAATAACTGGCATGCATAGGAATAAAACGTAGTGAGATTATGTAAGGAGTGCATGCACAAATCCAGAGTGATGGTAGCAAACTGTGGATAGACCCAAAACAAATGATAGCAGGTAGATAATAGCTTTAGTTAAAAAATACAGATAATGTCTCCTTTAATGTTTGTTTGCACCCAACATGAAACTCATAGTAGACACCCGAGATTAACCAGATAGTAGACAGATAGTACTGATTGCTGCCCCAATATGTACCCCACAACCATTTAAAAACTCAAGTTTCAGCATTAGTTTGTACCTGACTCAGAAGCTAATAGGTGAACACGACGATAATGTAGCATGTGATCATATTAAGTGATGCATAAGTAAGCAGACATGGAAGAGTGCGACCTCTCTTGCAGACCCGTATAGTCCTCAAGGTCATCTGCTCAGTTGATGATGGTAATGCAGTTGTCGTGGCTGCCGGCGGCGGGGAAGAAGATCTGAGGCGGCAAAAGACAGTCTGGAGAGCGGATCCCTACTATGGTTAACCCTTCCGTCGTTGGAGCAGCTGAGCTGGGGTGGAACACAATGCCGCAGGAGCAGGACAAACCACACAATGTTTTCTTTGACACATATCTGTAACAGAAGTAATTGTGTATGGGCTTGTTTGAATTTGAGGATTCTAACAATGCAGGGATAGGAAATAGATAGGAATAGGATAGGAATGCACGTGCAAAACAGCGAATTTGAAAACACAGGATTTCTGCCAATCTGGATGTTTGATTCACAAGAATTGGAAGATCACAGGATGCAAAGAAGCATGGTGAGATTAAGTCAAACCACAAGAAAATGTATGGTTATAATGCTATTATGCTACTATCTCTTAGTCTTGTGCTTCATAAATAGGAATATGAAAAGGAGGACTAGTGGAAATTAGAATTCCTATAGTTTTTCTTTCAAGGAGACACTAAAGGAACAAATCCTACTGTTTTCCTTTGCTCCTATCCTTTGCACCAAATTCATGAAAAGTAGTACCATAGGAAACTTTCCAATTCCTATGTTTTTCATTCACTTTTCCTTTCAAGCACTGGCGATTCTAGTATGCAGGCTTGAGCAAGGAAAATCCTACACTAAAAAAATTGTGCTACTTCTATTACTTTGGACCCAGGCCACTGCCATACTAGCTCAACTCCCAGGCCCATCGACAAGTGCACAGCTCAAACGTGCAGAGATAAATAATGATGGCGTTCAAGAGAGTCCATCATGGATAGCTAAGTTGCCTGGTACCTCACTGCTTGTCATATAGTAGGATAAAATAATCATATTTCCCGTTACTACGTATGCTTAGTGGACAATATATATAACATGTAGAGTAAAAAAGAGATGCAACAAGTGTACAACCTCTTTGGCAAAGCCATGTTGATCTCCGCGTGATTGGGTTGGCCGGTGAGGATGCTCCAGCTGACTTGGCTGTTGGAGGAGGCGAAGAAGATCTTAGGCGTCTGGAGATGGATCCCAAGGTACTGCTACGTTGTGATGGAGGGTTTCGTCATTGGAGCAGCTCCGGTGAGTTGTACGACGTCGAGGCTGAAGCAGGACAAGAGAGACAACGTTAACCTGAGTGGAATTCTAATAGCATCTGCAATAGATGACGTAAAATACATAACCACAAAGTGCTAGATGTAAAATACATCAGCCGCTCATCTGTGAACTTAACTGTTGAAACTGAATTTAACTATCGAAACTGAACTTAACTGTCGAAACTGAATTTTGATGTTGAAACTGAATTTTACTGTCGAAACTGAATGCATTAGAGGTGAGGCTACACATCAGTCAATTGACTTTTCCATCTCTGGTCAGTCAATTTTGCAGCCGTTGGATACCAAATCAAGGGCCTGCAGTTCATCTTCAACCTCTAGCCCCCTAAGTTGCCATTACCGCCAAACAACCGCCCCCCACTGCAGGCGGTGCCGCCGCCTCGCCTCGCCAACACTCCCCACCGCCAGTCCGCCACTGCCCCGACCATCCCTCTAGGGCCCCCGCGTCGAGCTTTTTCTCCGGCAATCCCCATGCCACCGCCCCACCACCGCCGGCGACCACCGCCCCCACCCTGAACCCTAAGATAGATAGTGGGGTACCTCTCCGGTGAGCCCCCCCTCCCCGTTGCGGCTGGTTCTTCCTTAACTCCGGCAAGCCCCCCCACCCCCTGAAAATTGACTGACCCAAAAGTCGATTCTGTCGACTAAAGTGTAGCAAAATCAGAGCAGCATCGCAAGCAAGAGCAAGAGCGAGAGCAGCAGCGCGAGGAAGAGCAATAGCAATAGCAGACCAGGCAGGGGACCGAGAGCACGAGTAGAGCAGCAGCATGAGCGAGAGCTAAATCAGCAGCAGCTCCTACTGATGTGGACGTCGCTGCCGAGGGAGCGACGCTGCCGTGGATGGAGCCGCGCCGTGTCGGCTCGGGACCGAGCACCGGCAGCACCGTGAGATCGAATCAAGAAGAAAATGCGGCGATTAGTGTACAATCTCTTTGGTGGCGCCGATTAGGCCGCAGCTTCATCCGAGGAAACGGGTGATGATGATGCTCTTTTGGTGGTGCGGGTGAAGACTATGGTGTGGGAATGGAGGTGGCGTGAAAGACGAGGGAAACGTTGGGGCAGCTCCTTGAAGGTGGAGGACGGGGTGGCTGAACCGGCGGGATGACGAGATCGACGATGGATCCTCATCCGGTACGGTGGATGAGGGACGTCGAGGTGTTGCTGTGGACGACATCGTCGGGGAAGAGGCTCCGGCTGGGTGGCAGACGGAGGAGGGTGTGGGGCTTCGCGGGTTTTCGTGGCCTCGGTGTATGAATGGGTGGGCGGATGGGATGGGAGTGGGGAAGCACGGCTTAGGGACGCGCTTGTCCAAAATGTGGGGTAAGTTACAAAAGTACCCCCACCGATTTGAGGCGGTTCTTTCGGTTCAGGGGTACCACGGGCATTTCGCATGTCGGGATTTCACAGGAGGTGGGAGTTTTCGCGCGCGTTGTAATTTTGGAATAGCAAGGCGCGGGTTGAGATGGAGGGAGTTGTCGGAGCACAACGAGACAAAGATATATCTTAAATATTACGGGGTAACAAGGCGCAGGTTGAAGAGGCGGGAGTTTCGCAGCACGATAGACAGAGACGCTAGCTTGAAATTTCAGCATAACAAGGCGTGGCTTGACATTTCGGGAGAACAAGCTTAACGTGTACCCAAAAAAAAGACAATTTGCACCTCAACACGCACAACACACACACACAAACACCATTTAGACTAGTAAGGTACACGTGCATTGCACGCATGAGATTTGGCAACCAAATATTGAATAAATACCACATTATAGCATGTAAGCTTTGAGTCATAAATGCATGATGTAGATGTTCGTTTAATTCTTATAGTTCATTTCATTCAAAATCATCTAGTTTTTGTAAGAAAGCTAATCTATTTTAAGATTCATGGAATTGTGCATTGTAAGACATAAAGTAAAAACAAATAATGGCAAATCATGTAGAAAAACATTTGGGCAATTCTGATACGGAAGATTCTAAACAAAGAAGAAGTGCTTGTGTTTTGAGGTTTGTGCATTATGCTTAAGTTCAACCATGGAGTCTTCTAGATTGTACATGTGGCGAAATTTGGTGGAATCTAGATGATATCCAACGGCCAGTAGTGCTCAAATTTGCCATCTCTGCACCATCGGATTCACCTCATCCAATGACCATCTTTCAAAGTTAAAGCTACCGGCGCACAATATAAAAAATATAATATATAATATATATAGGGGTATAGATATAGATATGTGATGCGAAAGCCACCCATCATCTCCAATTAGAATAGTGTGTCCATGCACGGATGCAATGTGGCCAAACGATGTCTGCCATTGGTATCTCAAATTCAAATCAGCCTGACCTTGTTCAATGTGTATACATTACAACATGCTCATTTCCAAACCACACCGCGCAGATCTCTGTTATATTCATGCATGCATGGGTTTCAAACATCATGATCTCTTATTCAAATATTTGAATTCAACTTTACATTGATTATGACCTCACCTAGTCTTTTACACCCACACAGTCGTCTTCCCTTTATAATTGTACCACTAACTTTCTCTTGCGCATGCATGCACACACACTACCAGTCGGCATTATCCATCGCACACATGCAATCTATTTCTTCAGGTCGGTCTCCCATCAAGGCACATACCCACACACATCCCCCTCTCCATCATATCGGGCATTCTTTGTCTCTCACGCGTGCATGCCCAATGATCGATGTTCCTCTATGTGTGTGTGTATATAGCTAGGTCTTTCATAGTTTTCCACACAAACTGATCAATCTATATATCTAGTGAGGTCTCACCCTCTTTCCCACGTCCACATCAATCAATCTATACCTCTCTATATAGGATTACGGGGTTGTTTGGTTTGAGACTAAGTTTGCCAAAGCTTGCCACACCTAAGGTTAGGCAAATTTGACCAACTTAGGTGTGTGTTTGGTTAAAGCCACATCTTAGGCAAGCCACACTATGGTCCCACATACATACATACATACAACAAGTGTGGCAAGATTCCCTTAGGCTTGCCATCTTGTGCCTCTCATTTTGAAGAACTAGCCTTAGGCAAGTTTGGCAACATTGTATGGCAAAGTGTGGCACTCCTAGGCCTAGAACCAAACAACCCCTACATATATAGCTAACACCCACATTAATTACATATCCAATGTCCCCCTCTCATCATCCATGCCTTCCGCTTCATCTCTCAGATGAGCGCACAATGGCGAAGACAGGGGGCAGCAAGGGCCCTGTCCCCCTAACATCACTATATATCAAGGCTAATATGAATGTGATCATTAGACAATTGCTGGTAAAAATGGTTTAAGTTCATGAATTGGCCCTCCTCATAAATGATTAGCAATGCTTGGTCCCCTAGCTCATTTATTTTTCATGGCTCCGCCACAGCATGCACCAGCGCATGTTCTCACCCCCTCTCTCTAAATATCGATCTCGCACTTGTGCACCCCTTAATAGTCTCCCTCCACTCGGCCCCTCGCACCATCTTCTAGCCCCCACCGGATTTTGCCACATGTACAATCTAGCAGACTCCATGGTTGAACTTAAGCATAATGCACAAACCACAAAACAACAGTGGTTCTCCTTTGTTCTAGAATCTTCCGTATCATAACTGCCCAAACTTTTTTCTAGTTGAATTGCCATTATTTGTTTTTGCTTTATGCTTTACAACGTACAATTCCATGAATCATAAAATAGATTAAGGGCTTCTTTGATTCAAAGGATTCTCAAAGGAATTTTGGAGGATTCTAATCCTTAGGAATTTTTCCTATCTTGGTTGTTTGATTTGTAGGATTGTAAACCATAGGAATTTTTCCATATGATTCATTTGCACTAGGTTTCATAGGAAACATCCCATCCACTCAAACCTCTTTGAAAGAATTCTGCGTTTTTTCTATGCACAATCAAACACTCATACAATCCTGTAGGATTCAAGACAACATTCCACTATAATCCCATGTTTTTCCTATTCCCACATCTTGGAAATCCTACGAATCCAAGAGGCCCTAGCTTTTATAAAAACTAATTGATTTTGAATGAGATAAACTATAAGAATTAAACAAATGTCTACATCAGGCATAGATGACTCAGAGCTTACATGCTATAGTGTGGTATTTATTCATAATTTGGTTGCAAAATATGATGCGTGCAATGCATGTGTACCTTACTAGTACTTCGAGTATGTGCAAAACACATAAATTAGAATTCCAATGGCATGCTACACAGTGTCTCTCTTACAATTCATGAAGCCACGTGGCACATGTGGAGGCATTGTCGCGACCTCCTTGTGTGGATTGATCACAGTGACGTGCTGCTGGTTCCAGAAGAATGTACTCGTCCTCCCTGAGCCATACTGTCGGTACATGCACGAAGCGAAGATGTGCATGTGAAAGTGCAACTAATCCCCGGGTGGTTTTGGTAATTAATAACAACATATATATCATTGAACTAATAGTTACTTGAGAATCATTTCAGAAAGTTCAGTGATATGGGAATGGCAAGGACTGAAAGAGTGGACCCCTCAAAATGCTAAGGCAAGCATTGGCAAAAGCTCAAGACTCCATTTTTGGTTTAGTGATCCAAGATCACATTGAGTCCATAGGAAAGCCAATACTATTAAAAGGGGATGAGGTTATGATAATGATCTGGTTGCTCAAAGTGCTTAGTGATACATCTCCTAAACTATCAAGAACTCTCACTTCCATTATACACTCATAAGTAATCTCGGTCCCACCGATTTCCTAAACTTCAGTCCACACCGAGATGAACCACCTCAGCCATATAGCCAAACCCTAGAAATCTCGGATTTTCCGATTCGAACTCGGTCTCACGAAACTTGAGTTGCCAAGCTTCAGAACATCATCATCAAATCGGTGTCACCGAGATGATGAAGTCGGTCCCACCGAGATTGGCAAGCTCATGTCTTTGGACGAATCGGACTCACCGAGATTGTATTTTCGGTCCCACGAAAATCCCAACGTTCACATGATTTGAACTTTCGGTCTCACCGAGTTGTCAACTTCGGTCGACCGAGATTGGTCAAATGTGTGTAACAGTTGGATTTTGTGTGGAGGCTATAAATACCCTCCACCCCCTCTTCACTCGTGGAGAGAGCCATCGAAAGAACTACCACTCCTACCTTACATTTAGAAGAGAACTACCTACCCTTGTGTTGAGATCAAGTTGCTCCACTCCCACCATATGAAGCTTGATCTCTAGCCTTCCCAAGTTGCTTTCCACTCAATCCTTTCTTCCACCACAGCCAAATCAGTGAGGAGAGTTGAGTGTTGGGGAGATTATCATTTGAAGCACAAGAGCAAGGAGTTCATCATCACCAACACCATCTATTACCTTTTGGAGGGTGGTGCCTCCTAGATTGGTTAGGTGTCGCTTGGGAGCCTCCGTCAAGATGTGGAGTTGAACCAAGATGTTTGTAAGGGCAAGGAGATCGCCTACTTCGTGAAGATCTACCCCGAGTAAGGCTAGCCCTCCGTGGGCGTAGGCCATGATGGCATAGACAAGGTTGCTTCTTTGTGGACCCTTCGTGGGTGGAGCCCTTCGTGGACTCTCGCAGCCGTTACCCTCCGTGGGTTGAAGTCTCCATCAACGTGGATTGACGATAGCACCACCTATCGGAACCACGAGAAAAATCTCCGTGTCTCCAAATTGCGTTTGCTCTTCTCCACCTCTCTTTACTACATGTGCAATTTACTTTCCGCTGCCTATACTCTAGAATTGCATGTGTAGGGTGATACTTGACTTGATCATCATTGTGAATCTGCCAAAAACTTGTCTTTATAAAAAGGCTGAATTTTTATATTGTCAAGTAGTCTAATCACCCCCACTCTACACATACTTTCGATCCTACAGCATGCACGCCACGCATGCATTCATTCCCTTGCACGCACACGCGGGTACACGGGCGGAGGCAATTTTGTACCAAGATCCACCCCATGTGATAATTTGACGCGTGTAAAGTCGTTCACTTCATTGATGGTTAATTAATACAGCGCATGCAAATTGAGTGGACGTGAGAGCATATATATGTTAATTATCTACCTTCCTAACTAGTACATATAAGCTATATTTGTTCCAATAAGTTACTGCCAATTTACGGATCGCGGGCGCCCGAGTCACACAAACTTAACAAATTAGCCGTACATTTTCTAAATTATTGCATGACATGTTTAGAAAGCTTGATACCAAGTTATTAGTTTTATGCTTATCCTCCTTTCCTGAGTTTCGCATGTGTTATCCGTAGATGCCGAATAGCAGCGATAGCGCTCATGCTTCAGGCGATGTATCTTCATCTGATTCCGACAACCCTATGTCTTTAGAAGATGGTGAGGGATCAAGTAATCTTGAATGGGATAGAGCCACAGCAATTACCCTTCCGGTCAGGACACGGAGGTACGCTCCAAGGAAGCTCACACACTAGACTAAAGGTGTATATGAAGTAACTGAGATCGGTATAAAGTCTTGGGCTCCAACTAAACCAGATAAATCACGCACGAGGTTCAGGAGTGTGTGTGTGTGGATTTGTTGGCAGGGCAAGGCTCAACTAAATCTGCCGGGGTTTTGGAAGGCTGACACAGAAACACAGCGATGGACAGTCCTAGAGATCATGGATCACTTCAATGTTCCAGAGCAGTGGAGAATGCACGTGGAACACGCTGCACTGAAGAAGGCTAGGGATGCTTGAAGAAACTAGAAGCACGTGTTGTACAAGAAGTACTTAAGTGAAGGCAAGGACCCAATCCCCGCATACCCCCAAATTACAAAGGCAGACTGGGCAGAATTCAAAAGGGTCAGTGCAACTAAAGAGTTTGCTGAGAAGAGTTTCAAGCAATCGAAACTTCAGAAGAAGAAAACACACCCCCACCGTATGGGTGTGGCAGGATGCTACGGCATGAAACTGATATGGGACCAGGAGGACAAAGAAGCAGTAGCGGCTGGTGGGGAACCGACCTTTAGTGAAATCAGGGGCGAACACGCCAGAGACTACTTGCGGGCACATGCAATGAGGCGTGATGACGAAACTTATTACTTTAAAAACTCACATGATGAAAAACTGTATCAAGTGATGGTAGAGGCTTCCAAGATTCCTGGAAGGTTCTACAGGAACTCAGGGGCATGTGACATTTTGTCCATTTCTCTGGAAACAAAAGAACCCCCTGGCCGTGCAAGGGGTATAGGTGTTAATGTCCCGCACAAGAGGGCTTTCACACTCAGCAAAGAAGAGAGGCTCAGCATGAAAAAAGTGAAGAGTGAAATGAAGAAGAATGAATTGTATGAAAGGTTGAGGAAGGAAATGTATCCGGCTGTTCGAAAGGATGTTGAGCAGTCAATGATGATTAGGAAGACTGTAACACTGACAGATAGCTAGCAGATGGGAGGGGAGGCGGGCATGGAGGATGCTTCTTATTGCGCGACAACACAACACAAGAGTAGTTGTGCATCAGCTGACCCCGGCGACACTGAGACTGCTGCTGCTCGTGATGATGCTATATATGATCTATCTGGAATGAAAGATAGACTGAAAGGCGTGCTTACACATTATGAAGGTACATTAAAATGTGCAACAGACTGGGTTTGCCCACCCTTCTTGGAAGAGGGCCTCTTGTTGGACAATGTTCCATTGAAGCCGGGCTGTGTGAAGTGCTACGTGACTAAAGTAAAGCCTGGATTCAATGAACTTGCCCTCGAGAATGTCCTAGGAGACCTTCATGAGCAAAGGACCTTGGGAGAAACACTGTTACATCACATCCAGTGGCCACGAAACGAAATAGAGTTCATCGATGAGATCCCTGAAGCCCCGCCAAGAGCAACCAATGTCTCCCCTCAACCGGTGACGATCTCCTTGCCACAGCAGCTCTCGCGTGCTTCCCCCAAAGAACCTAATACTCGTAATCCGATGGCTGATGCATCAACCTGTGATCAGCCGGCCCGACTTTGTGGCGTACAGGCCATGTCATCCTCCGCCCCAAAGCAGCAGTGGCAAGGCCTACAACTGCTGAAGACGCACCACCAGTTCAGATGCCGACCGCTGAAGCAGTGGGGTGAAACCCAGCTGCAACACATACTCAGCAGACCAACCTGGTTGAATGGACTGCTAAGCAGTCTGATGCTTCGGAACCGTCTGCTAAGCAGTCTGTAGGTCTAGAACTGACTACTCATCAGTCCGTTGGTCCGCAGTCGTGTGATCATCATACCAATGCGTCAGTACTTCCTGCTCAGCAAACCAACGCGTTGGCACGGCCTCATCAACACACCGACAAGTTGGCACCACCTGCGCAGAAACCAGACTTAGCTTCAATGCATGGTCAGCAGTCCAATGCCTCTGCTCCTACAGCCCAGCAGTCCGTCACAGCAGCACTGCCAGCTCAGTGGTCCGGCAAAGATAAACCGTTTCCTAAGAAGTCCGTCAAAGGTTCATAAGCTCGACAGTCTACCTTGCAGGCAACCAGACGTTTTGCCAGAAATGCTTCAAGTACCAAGAAGGAAGTGGCCAAAAAGCCTACACGTCGCGCGGCGGGAGAGTGAAGAAGAAAGAGAACAATTGCCTCTTGCTTAAAGCATTGATCGCCCAGAACCAAATTAACAGCAGGTTGTTCGAATCGGGGAGTAATATTATTTCTGATGAGATGGATGATGAAGAAGTAGAATTGGCACTTGCTAAAAGTAAAGCAGACGTACTTGAAGTATGCAATTACGTTCATGGCCAGCCATTTCTTGTTGGTGAATACTTTGATGAGTGCAGCTCCAGTTGCCGCAAGTTACATCAATATTGCATGGATCAAATGTCAACTGGTCATTGGATATTGGTATTCATTGTTCCAAACAAGAACACAGTTTACTACATCGAATCTCTCAGCAAGTCAATAAACGCTCAGGATCTGATGCATCTTCAGCAATTCATGGATAGGTATTGAATTCTATGATGTTGAAATTAATTTGCATTCATATATGGTTCAATAATTGATGTTGTAAAAATTCATATTCATTTGCAGTGTGCTAGCATTGTGGAAAACTAAACCAGGGAGCCTGTTCAAGAGGGACTACCTCTGCAGCACGAGATCGTTTCTCCGCTAACACACCGAAATCCGTTATTTTCGGAAAATTTATCCAATAGTGTGCAAATACCTTTTCTTACGCTAACCAAATGTTCAAGCTTCTAATTAAACCTCTTTCTATTTTTTCCAAAGAAAAATAATACATCTAACACCGGTTAGGTTGTTCCTAACAGGACAAACATATGACTAATTATGTACAAAAAATTTCAGTGTCCTCAGCAAGAAGCAGGGACCAACCTTTGTGGATACTATGTTTGCAGGCACATGATCTCCATCTGCAAATCTGCTGATAGTTGTGATGATCTTTGTGAATTAGTACCAGTAAGTCTATCTTAATTAATATCTTCTACTCCACTAATATGGCACATTCTGATCTTAAAAATAATGCAGCTCATCTTAGAATCGAGGACCCCTGAACCGCTCCCGGCACGTGAATTGCTGATGGTTTGGAGATTTATCAGCGACTTCTTCCTGAATCACTACATCAATCCCACTGGTGATAATGAAGATTTCCACATGTGTTCTCCTGAAACATTGAGTAAGACTTACCGCTAAACATATATGAATGGATCCATTGTTTTCCATCTAACGAGGTCTTCGTATTTCGTACACTATGATTAATTATGCAATGCATATATGCGTGGACAAATCATTGGAATTAGCTACCATATGTTCAATTGCAATTGTTGCGAAATCTGATGAATGTTCTTCATGTGGACACTATTTGTTCAATTGAATATTGTGGAGAATTTGTTTTTTGCGTGCCGATTCAAAATGGTATATTCTTGTTTATTTGTTCAATTGAATACTGTGGTCAATTTGCTTTATCTGTGCCGATTCAAAATGGGATATTTTTGTTTATTTGTTCAATTGAATATTGCGGTGAATTTGCATTTTGCATGCCAATTCAAAATGGGATATTTTCGTTTTAACCTGGCAATTGCTCCACACACGGTTCAACTAAATGAGTGTGTGCGATCCAAATCGGAAAGCATACATCAATCATAGAGGAACCATCGGTGATACACAGCAGATCGCAAACGATTTGCAGCGCTACTACGTGTGCGTAGGCTCTTCGGAACCATTTGTGATATCAAGTTATCGCACACGGGTACTCGGAGTAAACCGTTCCCAATGTAAAATACAATCCTAGTCGTAATGTTTTTAGGAAACGTGTGGGATCCCAAACGAAAAGCACACGTCACTCTAGCCGGAACCGTCGGTAATACACAACAAATCACAAATGGTCTGAGGCACTTGTATGTGTGCAAAGGGGTCCTGAAACGTTTGTGATTGAACCTTATCGCAGACGGTAAATGTTGGGAGAATGTGTGCGATGGAGTCTTGCATGGCAGAGGGGTTCCGTAGAAAACTCGAGCGTGATAGGGCACATATCGCACATAGTTCATATGTTGGCCCGTGTGCCTTGCATACTGTTTCCCAAATGGTTTACTACAACACACCGTTTGGTTTCACTATGTCATTAGAAATGTTTAATCACTGATCCTACACGTGCGAAAGAATTTAGTGTGTGCTGCATTGCACACGATTACATTTTGCAAGGCCTCTGGATCATGGCTCCCTATCCCCGAAGGTTTCTGGGTCGTGTGGGAAGGACCCCTTATCACCCACACTCACTTGGCGATGGTTCCAAATGCCGTCGCGGAAGGGGGTTTTAAACCGTTTGTATAGCACCGACGCATACCAGTGAAGTCTCTTTGAATTATTGGTTTAGTTTGGCCTACTAGATTGATCTTTCTTGCCATAGGAGAAGTGCTTAGCTTTGGGTTCAATCTTGTGTTGTCCTTTCCCAGTGACAGTAGGGGCAGCAGGGCACGTATTGTATTGTTTCCATCGAGGATAAAAATATGGGGTTTATATCATATTGCTTGTTTATCCCTCTACATCATTTCATCTTGCTTAATGCGTTACTCCGTTCTTTATGAACTTAATACTGTAGATGCATGCTAGATAGCGGTTGATGTGTGGAGTAATAGTAGTAGATGCAGGCAGGAGTAGGTCTACTTGACACGGACGTGATGCCTATGTTCATGATCATTGCCTTAGATGCCGTCATAATGATGCGCTTTTCTATCAATTGCTTGGCAGTAATTTGTTCACCCACCATAATACATGCTATCTCGAGAGAAGCCACTAGTGAAACCTATGGCCCCCGGGTTTCTTTTCCATCATATTGCATCTCTTTTCCATATTATTGAATCTCGTTTACATCTTGCTAGTTTCATATCTACTATTTTGCAATCTTTACTTTCCAATCTATACATCAAAAATACCAAAAATATTTACTTTATTATCTCTATTAGATTTCACTTTTGCGAGTGATTGTGAAGGGATTGACAATCCCTTTATCGCATTGGTTGCAAGTTCTTGATTGTTTGTGCAGGTATTCGGTGACTTGTGGGTCGTGTCCTACTGGATTGATACCTTGGTTCTCAAAATTGTGGGAAATACTTACACTGCTTTGCTGCATCACCCTTTCCTCTTCAAGGGAAAACTAATGCAAGCTCAAGATGTTGCAAGAAGGATTTCTGGCGCCGTTGCCGGGGAGATCTTCGTCAAGTCAAGCCATACCAAGTACCCATCATAAACTCTTCTCCCTTGCATTACATTATTCGCCATTCGCCTCTCATTTTCCTCTCCCCCACTTCTAAAACAATTTTTGAAAACCTTCGCCTTTTCTTCGCCCCCCTTCCGTTCGTCTCTTCTCTCTTGCTTCTTGTGTGCTCGTTTGTTAGTGCGGTTTGTTGCCATCATGTCTGAAACTAGGGAGGTTGTCATTGAAAATCTTGAAGAAGCACTTGAGTCTTGTTAATCATGAAACTGAAACTCCACCTAATTACAAAATAAAAATCTTTCGCGTGGGGGATGGTAATATTATTGGAAAAAGCATTATCCAAGAATTCTTTGATTGCACAGGATCCATGCCTACTAATAAAGAGTCTATTCTTCTTGAGACCAACTGTTATGTTGATGCCTTCGGTATGCTTGTTTACAAATTAGAATGAAAATTTGTGCATATCCATCCCGCTTTGCAAAACGTGTTTTATGAACTTCCCAATATCAATCACCCTATAGCTAAAAAGATTGCCACTATTATCCTTATGCGCGAATTTGATTTTATAATACAAGAAGCTAGGGATATTTTTGCTTTTTATAAAAAATATGTTGAACACCCTCCGATTATAGATATTTTGTACGATAAAGAAACCATGCATAGTTTGGAAGCTAGAGATTATCAATCTTATAGTGAAAATCTTAGGAAGAGAGTTCCCCATTCTGAAATATCTCAATCTTTGTATGTAACATCTCAAATTTTCAATTTGGAATGTTATACATTAGATCGTCATTGCATATCATATTTTATTGCATTTTGGCTTGATCCTAGAAATTCTACGCAACTCAAGGACCCACGGAGAGAGTTGGGGATTTCGTTATTTTCATATTTGAGTTTTCTCAAATTTTGAAAAGAGGATCATTTGATTTTAATTATTTTATCTTCCTATATTTCTTTTATAAAAATAAAAGAGATGGAATAAAATGACTTTCCCAAAATAAAGAAATATTGGAGATTTAATATTAAAATCAAATAAGATTTTATTTCGGTGTTTTATCGCTATTTTATTTGAATTAGGAAAAATGTGGGTTTTTCAAAGTTGCATTATAGGCCCAAATAAATGTTCACTTTGTCCGCTATATTTTTAGAGGACGGGGAAATTTTATTTCAGGATTTTTGGAGTCTGTTTAGTATTTCATTTATTTTATTTTCTGCGCGGAATTATTATTTTTTTAAGTCAAACCGACTTCGGGCCGTAACCGGCCAGGACTCCGCCCGGCCGGCCTCTTTATATAGCGCGCCCCCGGGCCGCCCCAGCCCACCAGCCCACGCCGCCCCAAACCCTAGCCGTCGCCCGCCGTCGCCTCGCCGAACTCTGCGCCGCCGCCGCAGATTGACTGCCCTTGCCGCCGCCATTGACCGCCGGAGGTAGCCGCCGCGGCGGTTTTCGAGAGAAAACCGTTGGCTTTTTTAGGAACCCCGGTTTATTTTTTTTCTTATAGATCGGTTTTATTTTATTTATTTTTCCGGTTTAGTTAATTAGCGAATGCCAGTTCGTTCGTTCGTTTTAACGAACAGTTTTCATCGTTTAGCCGCAGACAGCAAACGTTCTTTCGCTAGCATGTTCGTCAGTTTTTCTTTTTACAGGGTTTTTCCGCGATTATTTTCGATCGCGATTTCTGCCCTGATTTTTGTTTTAGTTTATCTTTTCGCTCATTTATCGGAATCAGGCGATTCAAGCGCCTGGAGTTTCATCTCGAAACCCTCTTTCTGTTTAACCAACTCAAAAAAATTGCTACTGTAAAATTTTACTTAAGTCCAGATTAGTAAACGTAGCTTGTTTCTTTCGCAGTTCGAGTGTCGTTGCTTCGTTTGATTTGATTATTTTTGCAAACCGGAGTTCCTAAGTTGAACTTTCTGGTTAGATCTCTTATTTGAGTTTTACCCGTGCTAGTAGATGGGTGCTTATTCTATGTTTGTTTGTTTGCGATAGAGTACCCTGAGTTCGCAGCGTGCTACTATGAGTCTCTAGGTTTCACGGATCAGCAGCAAGGCAAGTAACACTTTGATCATACCTCTTTACTACCCAGTTTTATTGCATTAGATCAATCCTCAAACAATTGCATGGTTAGAATCTGATTAATATGTGGGTTTTGGGAAGTAGATGAGGTAGTACCTATTGTCTTGTTTATTATCAAACCTTGGGAGTTACTTCTACGTTTGCTTATATTGCTATGCTATGCTTGTAGACGTGGATTGGGTGAGTGTATCCATGACAGATGTGAGTATTGTTAATTAATGGTTAACTTAAGGTGGCAACTTAAATTCACATCTGGGTGGACTGAGGCACCTGGGGGAACCCAGTGTTGCCTGTATTTTTGGAAATCCCGGGGTACCGTGTGATTCTCCTATGGACCGCCACCCAGGCTCAAAGGGATCATAAGATTATTCATGCTACTTCCGTCTGTATTTGCAAGCTACTATGGGCTCTAGCATAGTTGAGTATGTTGCGTGACCTCTTTCAGTGGTAGACTAGCAGATGTAGGGGATGTAGGTTGGTACTGTCTACCCGGAGTAAATAGTTAATGCTTCTGAAAGACTGTGCCTCGGTCATCTGTTTCTCAAACACCTTGTAGTGCGAGAAATCCAATGGAGGAGATCGAGTCTTGCGGGGAAAAGTGCGCAAACCTCTGCAGAGTGTACAAACTAATCATGGTTAGCCGTGTCCCCGGTTATGGACGTTTTGAGTATCTAGTTTCTTGGATTATCATGTGAATCTCATCATGTTACTTAATTTAATCTGATTGGGTTAATGATGATGCTTAATTGGGATTGAGTTGTAGGAACCTTCTCAATGTTTAACAACCACCATGATAGTTAAATAAAATTTATTCCTTTGTTGTAGGGAAAAATTGGCTTTATGCAAAACTGTAACCATAGAGCTTTCCACCAGCCATATATGCATGTAGTGATAGTATTATTTGTTCATTACTCTCTATGTGTTACATTGCCTGCATATTCCATGTGCAGACCCATTTTTGGGCTGCAACGTTCATGTTGCAGACTTTTCAGACGATGAGTAAGGTACCTTAAGTCGTGATCTTTCACTCAGTGATCCCATTGGAGTTGATGGACTCGCTTTATCTTCCAAGCCTTCCGTTGTTATCATTTTTAGATGGACTTAAGCCATATTTATTGTAATAAGTTCTCTTTTGAGACATTCGATGTAATAAGTGTGTGATTTCTACTCTGTTATAAATCCTTCAAGTACTGTGCGTGTCAGCATTACCGATCCAGGGATGACACTGATGCACAGAGATCAGACTGTTTGAGGTCTGGTTGCTACATTGTACCTTGAAGCTTTTGAGGAGTTTGACTGGATTACTAGAGGAATTCATGTAGGGTTTAATAAGGATTGGTTGAATAAAATGAGGAAGGAACCCGTTAGTAATGAACCACATATTTTATATGATGATATATATTGTGATGATCCCGACTATGGGTTTATGAATGTTAAAATTACAAACCAAAGCCCTTTCCATGATTCAAGTTATTCTTCTAGAACGGAAATAAGGGAAAGAATAGAATTGTTAAGACGAGTTTTGGAGGATTTGATGAGGAAAGAATTGCATGCCGAAGATGGCAATACCTAGATCTATTCTTGTTTTTATGCCTAGCTAGGGGCGTTAAACGATAGCGCTTGTTGGGAGGCAACCCAATTTTATTTTTGTTCTTTGCTTTTTGCTCCTGTTTAGTAATAAATAATTCATCTAGCTTCTGTTTAGATGTGGTTTTATGTTTTAGTTAGTGTTTGTGCCAAGTAGAACCTTTGGGAAGACTTGGGTGAAGTCTTAGCGATCTTGTTGTAAAAAACAGAAACTTTTGCGCTCATGAGAATAGCTGTCATTTTTTACAGAAGAGTGCTTTTGGGTTGAATCTTTTTTCAGAAGATTAAAAGAAAAATTCCTCATGCCCACCAATTTATTTCAGAATTTTTGGAGTTAAATAAGTATTCGAAAGTTACAGATTGCTACAGACTGTTCTGTTTTGATAGATTCTGTTTTTCGTGTGTTCTTTGCTTATTTTGACGAATCTATGAGTAGTATCGGGGGGTATGAACCACAGAGAAGTTGGAATACAGTAGGTTTAACACCAATATAAATAAATAATGAGTTCATTATAGTACCTTAAAGTGGTGGTTTATTTTCTTATACTAACGGAGCTCATGAGATTTTCGGTTGAAGTTTTGTGTTGTGAAGTTTTCAAGTTTTGGGTAAAGATTTGATGGATTTTGGAATAAGGAGTGGCAAGATCCTAAGCTTGGGGATGCCCAAGGCACCCCAAGGTAAATTCAAGGACAACTGAAAGCCTAAGCTTGGGTGTGCCCCGGAAGGCATCCCCTCTTTCGTCTTCGTCTATTGGTAACTTTACTTGAGGCTATATTTTTATTCACCACATGATATGTGTTTTGCTTGGAGCGTCTTGTATGATTTGAGTGTTTACTTTTTAGTTTACCACAATCATCCTTGCTGTACACACCTTTTTGGAGAGACACGCATGAGTCGGAATTTATTAGAATACTCTATGTGCTTCACTTATATCTTTTGAGCCAGACAATATTGCTCGAGTGCTTCACTTATATCTCTTTAGAGCACGGCGGTGGTTTTATTTTATAGAAATTGTTGATCTCTCATGCTTCTCTTATATTATTTTGAGAGTATTTTAAAACAGCCTGGTAATTTGCTTTGGTTATAAAATTAGTCCTAATATGATGGGCATCCAGGATGGGTAGAATAAAACTTTCATATAAAGTGCATTCGATACTATGTGAAGTTTGATTCTTTATGATTGTTTTGAGATATGAAGATGGTGATATTAGAATCATTCTAGTAGAGTAGTTGTGAATTTGAGAGATACTTGTGTCAAAGTTTGTGATTCCCGTAGCATGCACATATGGTGAACCGTTATGTGATGAAGTTGGAGCATGATTTATTTATTGATTGTCTTCCTTATGAGTGGCGGTCGGGGACGAGCGATGGTCTTTTCCTACCAATCTATACCCCTAGGACATGCGCATAGTACTTCTTTTCGATAACTAATAGATTTTTGCAATAAGTATGTGATTTCTTTATGACTAATATTGAGTCCATTGATTATACGCACTCTCACCCTTCCACCATTGCTAGCCTCTCTAGTACCGTGCAACTTTCGCCGGTACCATACACCCACCATATACCTTCCTCAAAACAGCCACCATACCTACCTATTATGGCATTTCCATAGCCATTCGAGATATATTGCCATGCAACTTTCCACCGTTCTGGTTTATTATGACACGCTCCATCATTGTCATATTGCTTTGCATGATCATGTAGTTGACATCGTATTTGTGGCAAAGCCACCATTCATAATTTTTCATACATGTCACTCTTGAATCATTGCACATCCCGGTACACCGCCGGAGGCATTCATAAAGAGCCATATTTTTTTCTAAGTATCGAGTTGTAATTCTTGAGTTGTAAGTAAATAAAAGTGTGATGATCTTCATTATTAGATCATTTTCCCAGTGAGGAAAGGATGATGGAGACTATGGTTCCCCCACAAGTCGCGGACGAAAAAAAAGAGGCCATAAAAAAGAAGAGATAAGGCCCAAATAAAAAAATGAGAGAAAAAGAGAGAAGGGGCAATGCTACTATCCTTTTTCCACACTTGTGCTTCAAAGTAGCACCATGATCTTCATAATAGAGACTCTCCTATGTTGTCACTTTCATACTAGTGGGAATTTTTCATTATAGAACTTGAGTTGTATATTCCAATGATGGGCTTCCTTAAAAGTGCCCTAAGTCTTCGTGAGCAAGCAAGTTGGATGCACACCCGCTTAGTTTCTTTTTGAGCTTTCATACACTTGTAGCTCTAGTGCATCTGTTGCATGGCCATCCCTACTCACTCACATTGATATCTATTGATGGGCATCTCCATAGCCCGTTGATACGCCAAGTTCATGTGAGACTATCTTCTCCTTTTTTCTTCTCCACAACAACCATTCTATTCCACCTATAGTGCTATGTCCATGGCTCACGCTCATGTATTGCGTAAAGATTGAAAAAGTTTGAGAACATCAAAAGTATGAAACAATTGCTTGGTTTGTCATCAGGGTTGTGCATGATTAAATACTTTGTGTGATGAAGATAGAGCATAACCAGACTATATGATTTTGTAGGGATAGCTTTCTTTGGCCATGTTATTTTGAGAAGACATGATTGCTTTCTTAGTATGCTTGAAGTATTATTGTTTTTATGTCAATATTAAACTTTTGTCTTGAATCTTTCGGATCTGAACATTCATGCCACAACAAAGAAAATTACATTGATAAATATGTTAGGTAGCATTCCACATCAAAAATTCTATTTTTATCATTTGCCTACTCGAGGACGAGCACGAATTAAGCTTGGGGATGCTTGATACGTCTCCAACGTATCTATAATTTTTTTATTGTTCCATGCTATTATATTATCTGTTTTGTATGTTTAATGGGCTTTAATATGCTCTTTTATATTATTTTTGGGACTAACCTATTAACCGAGGGCCCAGTTCCAGTTTCTGTTTTTTTGCCTATTTCAGAGTTTTGCAGAAAAGGAATACCAAACAGAGTCCAAACGGAATTAAACCTTCGTGATGATCTTTCTTGGACCGAAAGCAAACCAGCAGACTTGGAGATGAATTCGGAGACGTAACGAGGAGGCCACGAGGCAGGAGGGCGCGCCCGGGGGTAGGTGTGCCCCCACCCTCATGGGCTCCTCGTAGCTCCATTGACCCAGTTCTTTCGCCTATATATACTCTTATACCCTAAAACATCAAGGCGAGCCACGAAACCACTTTTCCACTGCCGCAACCTTCTGTCCCCATGAGATCCCATCTTGGGGCCTTTTCCGGCAATTTGTCAGAGGGGGATTCGATCATGGAGGGCTTATACATCAACACCATTACCTCTCCGATGAAGCGTGAGTAGTTTACCACAGACCTTCGGGTCCATATAGATGGCTTCTTCTATCTCTTTGACTCTCAATACAAAGTTCTGCTCGAAGTTCTTGGAGATCCATTCGATATAATATTCTTTTGCGGTGTGTTTGCCGAGATCTGATGAATTGTGGATTTATAATCAAGATTATCTATGAATATTATTTGGTTCTTCTCTGAATTCTTATATCATGATTTGATACCTTTGCAAGTCTCTTTGAATTATCGGTTTAGTTTGGCCTACTAGATTGATCTTTCTTGCCATAGGATAAGTGCTTAGCTTTTGCGGTGTTGCTTAATGGCTTGCTTGCTCAAAATGCTTAGTGATATGGTCCAAAAGCCCTCAACCACTTTCTCGTTTCCACATATTTCCTAAACCTAAAGTCAAACTTGGCCCCACCGATTTGATCTATCCAGTGCCACCGAGTTCACTTGACATAGCCATAGCCAGAAACCCTAATCAGTTTGGTCTCACCAATAGGGATCTCGGTCTCACCGAGATGGAATTGCAAACTCTCTGTTTCCCTTCGTAACGTTTCGGTCTTACCGAGATGAGCGATCGGTCCCACCGAGTTTGTAATGCAAAGACTCTGTTTCCTTTTCCTAACGTTTCGGTATCATCGAAATGAGCGATTGGTCTCACCGAGTTTGCTTGACCAAGTCTCTGTTTGCTTATTACTGAAATTGGTCTCACCGAGATAAGGTTTTTCCCTAACCCTAGCACATCGGTCCCACCGAGTTGATATTGTTGGTCCCACCAAAAACCCTAACGTTCACATTTTGAACTAGATTGATCCCACCGATTTCACTATTCTGTATCACCGAGTTTGGTAAATTGTGCGTGACAGTTAGATTTTATGTGGAGGCTATATATACCCCTCCACCCCCTTCTCCATTCGAGAGAGCCATCGGATCATGCCTACACTTCCACTACTCATTTTCTAAGAGAGAACCACCTACTCATGTGTTGAGACCAAGACATTCCAATCCTACCACAAGAATCTTGATCTCTAGCCTTCCCCAAGTTGCTTTCCACTCAAATCATCTTTCCACCATATCCAAATCTATGAGAGACAGCTGAATGTTGGGGAGACTATCATTTGAAGCACAAGAGCAAGGAGTTCATCATCAACACACCATTTGTTACCTTTTGGACAGTGGTGTCTCCTGGATTGGTTAGGTGTCACTTGGGAGCCTCTGTCAAGATTGTGGAGTTGAACCAAGGAGTTTGTAAGTGCAAGGAAATCGCCTACTTCATGAAATTCTACCCAAGTGAGGCAAGTCCTTTGTGGGCGATGGCCATGGTGGGATAGACAAGGTTGCTTCTTCATGGACCCTTCGTGGGTGGAGCCCTCCATGGACTCGCGCAACCGTTACCCTTCGTGGGTTGAAGTCTCCATCAACGTGGATGTATGGTAGCACCACCTATCGGAACCACACCAAAATCTCCGTGTCTACATTGCGTTTGCTCCCTCCAAACTCCTCCCTTTACCTCCATATGCAATGATTTACATTCCACTGCTATACTCTTAGAATTGCATGTGTAGGTTGATTGCTTGACTTGTGTTAAGTTGCTAAAATCTGCCAAGACTTAACATTGGGAAAAGGATAGATTTTTATTTGGTCAAGTAGTCTAATCGCCCACCCCCTCTAGACATACTTTCGATCCTACACAACCCTGCTTCATGGAAGCAAGACACGTGCCTCGAAAGCCGGTCTTTTTTGTCGTGCAAAGCCGGCTTATCTTTCCATTATGTTACACCTGAACAATATTATTACATGTTTTTCTATTTTCTATACTTTGCTTACAGGCATTCACTCTTTCTTATAACGTCTTATATATATGACCGGGTCACAAGTTTGACCCGCCTTAATATACCCTATCTTGTGTTTCCACATACATCACATGATTACTTCATACATTTTCTTCCCGAGTCATTTTCCTAGCAAGAGCCCAGGTTTTTAGAGCAATATATCAAGGACCAGGTTGATCACAAAATCTACTTTGTCATACTATGGTAACAGCATATTCAAGGCATGCTGGTGATTCAAATACAAAACATCTTGAAGCAATATTGGTGGGTCGAGCAAACAAACAACTTATATATTAACAGAAGCACTCAATGCATGAAGGCATTGCATGACCCCAAGTGTTTTTATCACCCTATTACAAGCCGCCATGGGCCAATTTTTGTCAAAAGTTTTTCAGAAAAACAAGCGTAAGTCGGTTCACACCTCACTGGAGACCTACTATTGAGCTCTCCGGGTTGCTGTTGCATCCTTGCGTGCCAGCCGTGGCTGAGTCATCCTTTGCCGGCTCCTCTTGGTCCTTAGGGGAAGTTTCATCGTTTGCCAGCCACTGGATGGACCTCAGAGCTTCAAAACCCGAATCATTTGTCATCACAGATGAATTATTGATGTCAGGAGCAAAAGTTTGCTTACGTGGTGGATTCAGTTCAACGGGTTGTGGTGTTGGCGGACTCAGGCGCTTCCTGGCTTCCAAGTAGGTGGCTTGAAACTTGGTCAAATCATTTTCCTCCGCAATTTTGGTCGCCGCCACTTGGTTTTCCCTCACACCGTGTAGATAGTTTTCATTTCCAAATGGTGTTCCATCTACATTGAACTCCGGGAAGCCATCCACCAGTTGAGCCGGAACCAGCTCTCGAAGATATGCCTTGGCACGTGCCAGTGCATGTAGCGTCCCTTGACGACAGGCAGACCTCTTCAGTTCTTTAATCCATTCTGGCATTGTGGAAAACTCCTTCAGCATATCCATGATGTATTGTGGTGGCGCCTTGGTATTGTTGACTGCCATGATGCAGTAAGATCCGCCAACATATAGTTGCTCCAAGAACTTGTATATGGCCTTCCTCTTCACCAAAGGGAGATCTACAATGTTATGATCTTTTCTGCCTCTCAACATACAAAAAATCAATAACCTAGATAATACAATGAGTCGGTATGGCTTTGGTGGCTTGCAAGGATTTATACGTACCAAAGACAGCTATACTAAGCCTTTCTCACATTATGTCAGAAGACCTGGCCCATCACATGATGGTGAGCCGGCTCTTGGGGGCTACCAGCCGTTTAAAATCTTACTACATTCATAAATCCTAGGTCATTATTGCATCATGACCCGGCCCTTGGGGGCTGCATCTCTGCACAACTAATACATGCATGCTATGGGTGGGTCAAGGATATTAACCCTGATTCTTTCTTATTTGTTCAAGTCTTAAGCATATCAGGCCCTTCACTACTTAAGACTTGCGAGCTATGTACATGTATGTGAGGAAGAACAAACAAGGAAGTATACCTCACATTTCCGTTTTAATGTGTCTACCATCGCAGCTTTAGTGTCCCAGCTCTCAGATAGCCAGGTTAAGTATGCTTGGTGTAGAGATCTCACATGTAGAATTTCCAAGGCTGGACATTAAATTTTGGTCTTCCCCTTCTCTTTCATTGGCAACTCGTCCTTTGTGATGATTTTGGCCAAGACATTGGAAGCTTCAGGGATATTATGCCTCTCACCAGTAATCATAACATCGGGATAAGCCGTTTCAGGTGTCGACTCACTTCGTGGATTTTATTTCTCCACTACAAGGGTGGAGGCTCTAGTAGGACTTGATGGGTTACCCACATGAGCCGGCTTGTTTTCACGAGTTAGCTCGGTCTCATCAGTTGCTCTTATCTCATCGACCGGCTCATCCTGAATCTTTAGCTCGCCCCGTGCGGGATCTTGAGGAGGGTTCTCAATTTGTGCATCAATAGTACATGGCTCGCCAGTTTTCCTTTTGGTGAAGTCTTTTTCCCCGACATAAATATACATAAGTTAGTAACAAAGATACATAAGATATGAGGAAACAGATATAACATGCGACTTGCATATACTCACCCACGATTGATGGTAAAAACCGGTGCATCGGTGGCGCTAGACTTATCTGACGATGGTGAAGTCAGATGGTAATTTGGGTCAGATGGACGAAGGGATTCTTTTGTCTGGCCGGCTTGAGCACATGAGTTAGTCGGGCTGTGAGGAGCTTCAACCTGTGCTCTATAGCAAGCTGACAAATACTTACCGTTGTTGTGCTTCATCATCCTCTCCTCTTCGGGGAAATACCAGAGGCTATTTCCCTCAGTTATGAAACCAAGGTTATCAATCCAATAGGAGAACCAAGCAACACTATGTAAACAACACATTCACACAAATAGCAAATACTTCCAACCCAATGCGTAAGAGGGGTTGTCAATACCTCCTCGGTATTGAGATAGATCTAGCAAAAACACAAAATAAAATAAATAAAGAAAAAGTGTAGAAATGTATTTTTGGGTTTTTGGATAAATATATCTGCAAATAATATTATAGGAAAAAGACCCATGGGATGTAGATTTCACTAGTGGCTTCTCTCGAGAAAATAGCATACGGTGGGTAAACAAATTACTGTTGGGCAATTGATAGAAGAGAAAATTATGATGATATCCAAGGCAATGATCATGTACATAGGCATCATGTCCAAGATTAGTAGACCGACTCCGGCCTGCATCTACTACTGTTACTCCACAAATCGATCGCTATCCAGCATGCATCTAGTGTACTAAGTTCATGGAAAATGGAGTAATGCAATAAGAACGATGACATGATGTAGACAAGATCTATTCATGTAGGAATAGACCCAATCTTTTTATCCTTAATGGGAACTATACATGCATTTCGTCTCTCCTTCTCTCACTGAGAATAAGCACTGCAAGATCGAACCCATCACAAAGCACCTCTTCCCATTGCAAGAAAAATCAATCTAGTTGGCCAAACCAAACCAAAGTTTCGGAGAAGAAATACGAGGCTATAAAGATCATGCATAAAAGAGTTCAGAGAAGACTCAAATAATATTCATAGATAGAACTGATCATAAACTCACAATTCATTGGATCCCAACAAACACACCGCAAAAAGTCATTACATCAAATAGATCTCCAAGAACATCGAGAAGGACATTGTATTAAGATCAAAAAGAGGGAATAAGCCATCTAGCTACTGCCTACGGAACCGTCGGTCTATGGTAAACTACTCAAGCATCATCGGCGGGGCAAGGGTGTTGATGAAGAACCCCTCCATGATCATTGACCCCTCAAGCTAAGTGCTGGAAAAGTCCCCTAGATTAGATGTTGTGATTCTCGAACTTGCGGTGGCTGGAATTGTGTTTCGTCGACTCCGTTGGGGTTTCTAGAATATTTGAGTATTTATAGAGCTGAGAGACGGTGGAAAAGCCTCCTGTGAGCCCCACTACCCACCAGGGCGTGCCTAGGGCCTCTGGCGCGCCCTGGTGCCTAGTGGGCCCCACAAGCCTCCTCTGGTGCACCTCCTTGGCCTCTTGGGTGTCTTCTGGGCAGAAAAAAATTTCCAAAAAGTTTTGCTGAATTTGGACTTTGTTTGATATGGATATTGATGCGGAGCATCCCACGATCATCCCCATGGACGTACCTACATATCCCACGACACCACTTGGACTGATGACAAGAGCTCGAGCAAAGGCTATCCAAGATAAGGTGAATTCGCTACTCTCCGAACTTCCACTTTCTACTTATGAGACCTGGCTACTACCTCCTGCGGAGACCCTATGTGTGATCGGGTATTTGGAGGGAGGCCACGGATCAGATGCACCCAACGGACAAGACGGCGAGGACACCAAGTTCAAGGGACAGGAAGAAGGACTGCTCGAAACTCCCAGTCATCGGACGACCGACGTCTCTCGGACGTCCGACGACTGGAAGCTCCAATCGGCCAGCCGAGTCCCAGCCCACGGACACTCTAGCGGCCGGACAACCGACACCGACTAGACATCCCACGACTCCCAGCATCTGGACAACCAAGCTCCACAGGAGGACCGACATCACCACGTCCGAACGGAAGTATGGAAGCCTCCGGGCGACCGACAGACCGGACGACCGACCAATCCTGAACAGAGATGAAAAATCAGATGTCCGACCAGGACTGGATGACCGGTGACCGTTGGGTGTCCGACGCCTGTATGTCCGCCCGCGTGTTGGGCCGAACACCACTTACCCTTTCATCCACTAAGACTATTAATAGACCTCCTCCTCCCTCTTTCTAGGGTTAGCAATGGTTTAGCTCATATTAGAGATAGAGCTTTGCTCATCCACTTGGTTACTTCTCCATCGGAGTCCACGGCCTCTTCGGAGAGGATTCCCCAAGCGGATTCAAGACTCCTTCATGGGAACACCCCTCAAGAGTTCCTCATGGAGATGAACTAGCTACTTGATCGTCCTTTGTTGGATTTGAATCGTGTATCTCTTTGTGTTTCGAGGATCTAGCACACGTGTGACCATATCTTGTTGGTTTGAGTGATTCTCTCGTGTTGCCCCTCATGATTTCTCCTCGTGTTCTTTGTGTTCTTTGTAGGATCCCCTCCAATCATGAAAGATCGGGAATCTAGGGTTGTACCCTACATCATCTTGGTATCAGAGCCACGTCGATCACGTATTTGGATCCCCTACCCTTTGTTTTCTAGCTTGATTTTGTTGTGTTCTTCCCCAATTTCGAAAATCCCCACCAAAAATAGCCCCAATTTTTTTTGTGATTTGTTGGTGTGATGAAGTTTTGTTGGATTTGATCCTTGGATTTGCTTTGCCACGAGTGGATCTAGCTTTCCTCCATCATCTCCACCATTTCAATCCACAAAATCACTCGGAGTTGACCAAATTCACCTCCACCACCACGAACCCGAGTTGTCCATCTCGTGCCCGAAATCGCCCAGGCATCGGATGTCCGACGTCTGTCGGTCGTCCGACCACCTCCGGACGTTCGGCGATCTCTGACGTAACTTAATTTCTTCAGTTCAGTCACCCCAACCATTCCGCCACCACTTCGTGATACGCACTTCAACTTCCTTTCCTCCACCGCATACGCACCCCGATACCGCCACCGCTTTTCACAAGCACCACCATTGCTTAACCTCTACCACCTCCGACAATTTTGACCCGTTTTGGTCTTTAGGAATTTGAGTTGTGGTTCCCGTGTCCTATTGTGTTTCAGCTATATATGTACGGTTCGACATCAACATCACCACCGCCATCTTCGCCAAGGACTTGTCATCGCCAACAATCGTTCGTGCTTACAAACAACTACCTTGGCGGTAACCTCGACAACATCTTTGTCTACTCCTTACCATTCCATTGATAACCACCATAGCCTTACTTTTGTGTTGCTTTCCCATCGAGACTAGCCTTTCAGTATTGTCGGCAACGTGACTTGTGCACATTAGTGATCATACTTCCCATAGAATACATACCGTATCATCGTGGTGTATATCTTGGTATCATCTCTTGTGTCACAAAGTTGTCATCGCATATACACAATTGCTATCTTGGTCCGTGAAGTTTTGCATGAGAAAAGAGCTCATAAGAGAAATAGCCAAACAAGATTTTAAGCAAGAGGGAAAGATAAGCAAAGAGCTTATAAGCAAGAACCATAGCATCATACTACATTAAGATTGTCATACTCGATCATCTTGGATCATATCACCGGAATACCATACATATAGCATACTTGGGATGGAAGTTGTTGTATTTTTGCCTAGTAGGTTGTGCACAAGTTCCGTATCCGCCTATTGTGCAATCGTGCTAGCGTCTCTCTAGTGTTGTGCAACCAGAGCATTTTTGTGGTTTCCACATTTTGGCTCATCCTTGGTTGCACGACCCTAGTTATCTATTTGCATGTGTGTTTCCGTGTACTATATCTTGTTATTGGTCTACTTGTTGCATTTGTAAATTTGTGAATCTTTTCCTACATTTTTGAGGCTCACTAACAATTGCATCAAATTTTGTTACCATCCCAACCGAGCTCCACCATAAGCTTTTACTTGTGTAGGTGTGAGAACCGACAAGAATTGGTACCATTGTGCTATTTCCTTGTCCCACATTTGAGTGATCATTGAGCCATCTTCAACACCAGTCAAGGTATATTTGGTATAAGTTCTTATCTTTCTCCCACTCACATATTTTCTTGGAATGATGGATAGTCCAAGTTCTTCTACCAACCCACTCTTCATCGAGCAAGACAACCACATGTCATCATATGTCACCAAGAGCCACCTCTTCGGTGCACAAAGAGCTTTGCATCAAGAACAACAAGCAATGAGCGACCACATCAACAATCTCGCCACCGACTTGCGACTCTCCGAGCAACGAACAAGAGACTATTTCGACAACAAGCTCGACGCTCACAAACAAGAGAACAATGCAAGAATGGGCGAGATTCATGCCTTGTTGGTAAACTGCTCTTCTACCACTCCATCCTATTCAAAACAGAGCCGCTCGATTCGACACTCCAACGACATCCTCTCCAGCTCAAGTACACCGACATCAAACACACTACGTCGAGCCGCGTGCCAAGACCGTCAAGCAACTCGCAATCCTCTACATGACAATCATCCACAAGAGTAATTTGACGAGCAAGCACATCATCATCGCCAACACCAAGCTACTCTTGAACAAGCACAAGAAAGGCAATGTCAACATCACCAAGAGGAAGAGCGACCACGTCAACAACAAGACGAACAAGATGCCGAGGCTCAACGTATTCAACAACAACATCAACAACATGAAGCACAAGCTCTTGAGGCGCAATGTGCCCTTTGAGAGTCAAGTCGAGCCATCACCAACCGCAACCCAGATACGCGCAATCAAGAAGAAGCACTTCGCAAAGAAATTCAAGAGCGAAACTACCAAGCAAGAGTGCATTGTCAAGTTCCTCCAGCTCCACCACAAGCTCGACAAGCTCCTCCACAACCTCAAGTTCATCAAGAGCAAGATGACTTTGAAAATCCTCCATGCCAAGAGCAATATGAGGTTGACCATCCTCCACGTCAAGGGTGTCATCATCACCCTCGGACCCAACACAATGAAGAGCAACGCTATGGCAAGCTCAGGTTCACCATGCCCAAGTATAATGGAAGCAATGATCCCAAAGAGTACCTTTCATGGGCATTGAATGTCGACAAGATCTTTCGTTTGCACGACTATGAGGAAGAGAAGAAGATTGCTATGGCATCCCTTGAGTTCCAAGACTATGTGCTTATATGGTGGGAACAAGTCCTTGAGCGCCGAGAGGCAAGAGTTGAACCACCAATCACCACATGGGATCAAATGAGGGATGTCATGCGAGCATGCTTTGTGCCAACATATTACAACCGCGACCTCTTCAAGAAACTCTAACTCCTCAAGCAAGGAACAAAGAGTGTTGAAGAATACTACAAGGAAATGGAGATTGCCATGATAAGAGCCAATGTCACAGAAGATGATGAACAAATTATGGACCGTTTCTTGAATGGCCTCAATCATCCAATCAAGAAGATTGCCGACTTCCAACCCTACTCCACCCTCATTAAGCTAGTGCATCAAGCTACCAAAGCGGAACATCAAGTGCAAGATGACTTCAAGTACGCCAAGTACTCTTCAAAGAGATACGGCTTCTCCAACACCCAAGCTTCAACGACTCCAACAACCTCTATCTCAACCAAGCCACCTGCAAGCAAGGAGGACAAGTCGAGTTACAAGAAAACTTCGACCACCTCAAGTCGTCCTCCTACTACAAGAAACTTCAAGTCGCGAGCTTCATCATCTACTCCAACCGATGAGAACGTCAAGACAAGTTTCATCATGTGTTTCACATGCGGCGGCCGAGGCCACAAGTCCTTTGAGTGTACCAACAAGCGCACCATGATCCTCAACGACGACGGAACCTATGACTCCATGAGTGAAGAGTAAATGGAAGCCCTTGAGCAAGTGGCCATGCACCGGCGCATAAAAAAGACGAAGACCAAAGATGCCACAAATTCCACACCAAGGCCGGCATCAATGGAAGGTCCGTCAAGGTCATCATCGATGGAGGTAGCTTCCATAACTTGGCAAGTGAAGAACTATGCTCCAAGATCCAATTGGTCAAGATGAATTACCCGCATTTCAAAGTTTCCTTCAAAATCAGAGCATATGAAGACATTTTGGAGTGTGATGTCATCCTATGTTTGTTTGACACCTCCTTCTTGGTCGACCATGGAAATTTGACAGAGGCGTCATCCACAATGGGCGTATCAATCATTATAGCTTCAAGATGAAAGGAAAGGAGTACGTGCTACGACCTATGTCTCCAAGTCAAGTGATCGCCGACAAGCAAGCCACCCATCCTGGAGAAAAGAGTGAGAGAGTGACCCACCCAAAAGAGAGTGAGCGGCACAAGCCAAAATCGAGTGCCTCCACGATGAGTGACAAGGAAAACTTAGTCCTATTTGCCACCAAAAGTGAGATGAGAGAAGTGTGTGAGAACCCATCAAGTGTTATGCACAATGTCCTTGTGTGCAAGCCCGAGGCACCAAAAACTAACACCTCTCACGATCTACCTTTAGTGTTATCTTCTCTTTTACAGGATTCCAAGATGTTTTCCCCGACGAGCTACCTTCGGGTCTACCTCCACAACGAGGCAATGAACACCGAATCGATGTCATCCCCGGAGCACCTCTACCTAACAAGCCTCCCTACCACATCCACCCCGAGGAAACTAAGGAAATCCAATGGCAAGTACAACAACTCATCGACAACGGCCATGTACGTGAAAGCTTGAGCCCTTGTGCTGTTCCGGTAATCCTTTTTCCAAAGAAATATGGTACTTATCGCCTGTGTTCCGATTGTTGTCCCATCAATGCTATCACCGTTAGATATCGTTACCCTATTCCACGCCTAGATGATATGCTTGATGAGCTTAGCGGAGCCACCATTTTCTCTAAGATTGATCTTAAGAGTGGCTACTATCAAATACACATCCAAGAAGGTGATGAATGGAGAACCGCATTTAAGACCAAATTTGGCTTATATGAATGGCTAGTTATGCCAATGGGTTTATCTGAAGCACCCGGTACTTTCATGCGAGTCATGCATTTTGTTCTTTGGCCCAATATTGGTGTATTCGTTGTGGTCTATTTTTGATGATATTCTTGTCTTTAGCAAATCTCTCAATGATCATGTCACCCATCTTAGAACCATGTTGCAAACCCTTAGGAAAGAGCACCTTTATGCTAATATGGACAAATGCCTTTTTGGTGTTGATAAGCTTGTTTTCTTGGGTTTCGTTGTGTCTTCTAAGGGTGTTCATGTAGATGAATCTAAGATCAATGCTATTAAAACTTGGCCCCAACCAAACAACTTGCAACAAGTGTGTAGTTTTCTTGGTTTAGCCGGTTTCTATCATAGCTTTGTGAAGGATTTTAGCACCATTGCTTCACCTTTACATTCTTTGAGTAAGAAAAATGCGCCTTTTGTTTGGGGACCATCCAAAGATACCGCATTTAATGACCTTAAAATTTTGCTTACTCATGCTCCCATGCTTGCATTACCCAACTTTGACAAACCTTTTGAAATTCATTGCGATGCTAGTGGTAATGGCATAGGAGGTGTGTTAACGCAATAAAAGCGCCCCATAGCTTACTTTAGTGAGAAACTTTCCGGAGCATAACTCAATGATCCCATCTATGACAAAGAGCTATATTGTTTAGTTCTAGTTTTGCGTGAATGGGAACATTATCTTCGCCCTCATGAATTTATCATCCATACTGATCATGAAACGCTCAAGTACCTAAAGGGTCAAACTAAGTTGGACAAGTGTTATGCTAAGTGGAGTGAATTCATTGAGTCATTTCCTTATGTCATCAAGTACATCAAAGGTAAGGAAAATATTGTGGCGGATGCTCTTTCCCGCATATGCATGCTTGTCACTAAACTTGAATTGAGTGTCATTGGCTTTGAGCACATATAAGACTTGTATCTGCATGATCCTACTTTTGCATTTCCTTGTGCCAGGTGTTTGACACATACATCTTGGGAACGCTATTACATCAAGGATGATTATCTTATGAGAGCAAACAAACTTTGCATCCCCAAGTCTTCTCTTTGTTTGCTCCTTTTGCAAGAGGGTCATGGAGGCGGACTAATGGGGCACTTTGAACGCGACAAGACATTCGCTACGCTCTCCAAGAACTATTTTTGGCCCAAGATGTTCCGCGACGTCTCACGCTTCACCAACCGATGCTCTACATGTCGCAAAACTAAGTCAAAAGCTCAATCCCATGGTCTTTACATGCCCCTTCCTATTCCTTATCAACCTTGGGAAAACTTTAGCATGGGCTTTGTACTTGGTTTGCCTAGAACTCAAAATGGAAAGGATTTCGTGTTTGTTGTTGTGCATCGATTCTCTAAGATGGCTCATTTTATCCCATGCAACAAGATAGACGATGCATCACATATTCCAAATCTTTTTTGTAGGGAAATATTGCGCCTCCATGGAGTGCCAAAGACGATTGTCTCGGAGCGCGACGTCAAGTTCTTGAGTTACTTTTGGAAGACTCTATGTGCCAAGCTTAGAATCAAGCTCTTGTTCTCTTCAGCATACCATCCTCAAACCGATGGCCAAACGGAGGTGACAAACCAAACACCCTCCACTCTACTACGCGTGTTGATCAAGAGGAACATCAAGGAGTGGGAGGAGTGCCTACCAATCGCCAAGTATGCCTACAACCATGCAAGACACTCCACAACCGGCAAGTACCCTTTCGAGATCGTCTACGGTTTCAACCCGTTGTCCCCATTGGACATTCTTCCTCTTCCACTACAAGAGCGCACCAACATAGACGCGAGTGCATGAGCAAGCTACCTCAAGAAGATGCATGAAGATACAAGGCACACCATCGAGCGCCAAGTACAACGACTCGCGACCAAGCTCAACATCAACAAGCAACCCATGGTATTCAACATCGGATATCTTGTGTGGCTACACCTTCGAAAGGAACGCTTCCCCAATGAACGCAAGTCCAAACTTCTTCCCCGAGCTGATGGACCCTTCAACGTGCTAGCATGCTACAACAACAATGCTTATAGGATCGACCTCCCAAGCGACAAGTACAACATGAGCGACATCATCAATGTCAAAGACCTCTCGCCATACCATGCTGATGAAGCTTTCGATCCGAGGTCGGATCTTTCCCAAGGGGGGAGATGATACGGAGCATCCCACGATCATCCCCATGGACGTGCCTACATCTCCCATGACACCACTTGGACCGATGACAAGAGCTCGAGCAAAGGCTATCAAAGATAAGGTGAACTCGCTCGTCTTCAAACTTCGACATTCTACTTATGAGACATGGCTACTACCTCATGTGGAGACCCTATGTGTGATCAGGTAATTGGAGGGAGGCCACGGATCAGCTGCACCCAACGGACAAGACGGCGAGGACACCAAGTTCAACGGACAAGAAGAAGGACTGCTCAAAACTCTCAGTCATCGGACGACCGGCGTCTCTCGGACGTCCGACGCCTGGAAGCTCCAACTGGCCAGCGACGCCGACCGGACATTTGACGACTCCAAGCGCCCGGACGACCGAGCTCCACCGGACAACCGACATCACCACGTCCGAACCAAAACATCGGAAGTATGGAAGCCTCCGGATGACTGACGGTCGGACGACCGACCCCGACTGGACGACCGACCAATCCTGAACAGAGCCGAAACATCGGACATCCGGACCCTCGCGAGCCTTCGGACGACGGGTGACCGTCGGACGTCTGACGCCTGTATGTCCGCCCGCGTGTTGGGCCGAATCCCACTTACCCTTTCGTCCACTAAGACTATAAATAGACCTCCTCCTCCCTCTTTCTAGGGTTAGCAATGTGTTAGCTCGTATTAGAGATAGAGCTTTGCTCATCCACTTGGTTACTTCTCCATCGGAGTCCACGGCCTCTTCGGAGAAGATCCCCCAAGCGGATTCAAGATCCCTTCATGGGAAGACCCATCAAGACCTCCTCATGGAGATGAACTAGCTACTTGTATCGTCCTTTGTTGGATTTTAATCGTGTATCTCTTTGTGTTTCGAGGATCTAGCACATGTGTGACCATATCTTGTTGGTTTGAGTGATTCTCTTGTGTTTCCCCTCGTGATTTCTCCTCGTGTTCTTCGTGTTCTTTGTAGGATCCCCTCCAATTGTGAAAGATCGGGCATCTAGGGTTCTACCCTACATCAGATATACTGCAAAGTAAAAAACAAGCAAAAAACCGCAACTAGCACCGGGTACTAGGACAATAGGTTAGTCCCATAAAATGATATAAAGTTGCCAGTAAATGAATGTAAAACATTCAAAATTGATAATATAAGAACATGGAACAATCAAAAATTATAGACACGTTGGACACATATCAGCATCCCCAAGCTTAATTCCTGCTCGTCCGCGAGTAGGTAAATGATAAAAATAGAATTTTTGAAGTGGAATGTTGCCTAACATGTTCATCACATATTCTTTTCTTTTAGCATGGACATTAGTACTTTTAGATGGTTCAAAGCAATAGTCTATAATTTGGCATGAAGACCTCAATACTCAAGCATATCAACAAGCAACCATGTCTTTCAAAATATCAACACTAAAGAAAGCTATCCCTAGCCCACCATGCTCAATCATTGATCCATTCATAAAACACACTCGAATATTAGCTACATCCAATGCATAAGTATGATCATAGTGCTCCCTAGTTGGTGCTTTATATGAGAAGATGGAGACTCAAATAAAAAAATAAAAATTGCACAAATTAAATAGATAGGCCCTTCGCAGAGGGAAGCAGATATTTGTAGAGATACCAGAGCTCAAAGCTTAAATTGAGAGATAAAATATTTTGAGAGGCATGCTTTTCCCGTTAACGAAAACGACTGAGAATTCTCAATACTTTCCATGATAGATATATCATAGGCAGTTCCCAAACATAAAAAAAGTTTATTCCTTTTTCCGCCATTCTTTCACAATCTATTGCTAGCCGTATCCACGGGTACCTTCCATACCAACACTTTCCAAGGAATTTATTATTTGACAACATAAATACATTTTTTTCATTTCAGGACTGGGCATCCCTATTACCTTGCCACACTCCCGTGCAATGACAAGTGAATAAACACTCATCTTGAGAATAACATATCTAGCATGGAAAATATCAGCCACCCCATGCTGCTTCATGAGCGGTACGGGCACACAAAAAGGAAATTCATTTTGAAAATTAGATTTGGCATAGACAAATTTACTTGGAACGGCATGGAAATACCACATATAGGTAGTTACGGTGGACTCATTGGCACAACTTAGTTTAAGGAGTTTGGATGCACAAGCAGTATTCCCACTTAGTACAAGGAAAGGGTAGCAAATAGATTGAGAAGCAACCAACCAGAAAATGAAAACGATCATAACCGAGCATTAAGCATAACTAACACCGAATAATGCACCACAAGAGGATGTAACTTCATTGCATAACTATTGACTTTCGTGCTTGCATAGCGAATCACAAACCTGAACACCAATATTCTTACTAAAGCATAATTACTCACCAACATGAGTCACATATTACTATCTTCATACCTAAAATCTATTGCAAGGAATCAAGTTTATAATATCCAATGATCTTCATGAATGTTTTTATTATATCCCTCTTGGATATCTATCACTTTGGTACTAGTTTCATATATTACCATTGCTTATAACAAGCTCCCAACAAATTTAAGTGAAGAGCATGAGCATAAATATTTTTTCATCTCTAAAAATAATATAAGTGAAGCATGAGAAAATTTCTTCAAAAATTTACTAACTCTCAAATTGATCTAAGTGAAGCATGAGAGTATTTCATTCTAAATTAAAGCACCACCGTGCTAAGAAAGATATAATTCAAGCATTAGAGCAATTCCATAGCTCAAAAAAATTATGTGAAGTTGATAAGCACATTTCATATATATAATTTTGGCATACAAATATACCTTTTGTTGAGTTCTAACCATCAATGCTTGCTATGAAATACTAAATATTTGAATGATAATCTATCGGATTTCAGTTCCGCAAACCCTTGAGAGGTTCAAACTCTAGAGTGCGTGCAAAGAACTCAACCTCCCTAGTCTGCCTACTCGCTAATCTCACAGCCTAGCTCGTCGAACTCAAGGGAAAGGGGACACAATAGTTTCCCCAGGTTTGGGCCACCTTGCGGTGTAAATCCCTGCTCTTGCATTGTGGTGGATTGGCCTCGAGGGGCTAAGGATGAACTAGTATAGTGGAGAACCACCTCAGGAGGTGTGTTCTTGAGCTCAAGTGAACTGGTGAGCTGGTGAGGGTGGACTGGATCCGATCCCCCTCTATGGTGGTGGCTAGGTCCTATTTATAGTGGCCTTGGTCCTCTTCCCAAATGAACGCGGGAAGGGATCCCACAACGGCCAAATTCGACCACCGCCGCCCTAGGAGACTCCCTAGGCGACCACCGTCGGTGGCCACTCCGGCGCCGGCGGCCACCACCTTCCCCTCCCTGTCACGGACCACTCCGGCCGTGGCAGCCACCACCCGCCCATGGAGAGCCTCCTCCATTGGGATTTCTCTCCGGGCTTGGCGATTGAATCTCAGGTACGTGCCAAGTTTGGATCTTCGGTACACTTCTCCTCGGCAAACACTGGATCCACAAAGGAATTCTTCCTTGTGGTTTCTTTATCATCGGCTTCTTTCAAGTTGACAGAGGAATCTGTGGCCCTAGCGCTCCAATCTTGCATTGGCGGCCTCGCTTCAAAGCTTAGGGTTTTGCAACTAAGTGATCGTCGTTTTCGTTTCTCGATTGCATCCAACCGTGTGGGACACTTTATTTATGGTCTTAAGGATCGGATTTGGCCCGATTTTATCTGTCATTTTCATCTCTTTCGGGGTGTCCCTGATCATGCTGGTGTTCATCATGAAGTTGGTTGGCATGCGGATAGTTTTCTCCATGAGGTGGGGTTTCGTTCTTTGGCCATCAAATCTAAATGGCTCCAAGATCAACAAAGTAAATTTGACCAGCAGAACTCAGTAGCTAAACACTTAGCGAATCTACATGATCAAACACAAGGCTCCTCGCCGGAGTGGAGTACACAGCCAGCCGCCGATGGAATCTTTTTTGGGCAGTTCAAATCTCCGGTAATTGTGGATCAGGAGCTGAATATCCGATTGGGAGATTTTATTTGTTGTGCAAAGCAAAATCGGCGAGTCTTGCCTTCTTTCAAGGGACATTGTTTTCAGGATTCATATTGGGATTCCATTTCTGATGAGAAGTTATTCCATATTATGGACGGTTGGCAAGCGGGTTATTCTAATGCTGATGTCGCCTCTATGGTTCAGATTGTTGATGTCCCAACTCAAGATTATATTGATTCTCGTTTGCTCAAATGCTCTAAATGCACACATCATGGTCACCTTCACATGGATTGCCCAGGTACTTTTTGCCAACGTTGTATCCGTCTTATCGATCAATGTTTATGTTCGGAATATCTTCCTGATCGAGTAGACACATGCATGTTGGGTCGTAAGCTTCCAACATGTCTTGCGTGTAATAGCAAGGAACATCTAAGTCGTAGCTGTCCTGGCGTCCAGAGATGCAGCTCGTGCAACTTGTTGGGCCATGTTAAGTGTCGGGGGGGTTGGCTTGGGCCTAAATACTACTGGCGACCCAAGAACTTCAAACTGCCTAGGCCTCATCTAGTGGACCGGAAAGATATCAACTGCCACAGCCGACGGGATATACACGGTAAAAATTAGGGTTTGTTATGGAAGGTGAAACAGAAAATCCCATGTACCTCTGACGTGACCACTCCCCATTGCTTGACGCTCCGCATACCCTCCCCCATTGCAGCTGTCAACTCCACCGCCCCGGGGACCCAATCAGAACCAGTCTCCCTAGTTTCATCTGCTTCCTCCTTCTCCTCTGCCTCTGCTTCCTCTGCTCCAAGGCCGAAAAACCCTACTGGCATCGCCATGGCGAACTTCCCAGTCAGCCCGTTTGCGTTCACTCCCGTCGCCTCGCACATTGAGCGAGGGCCAGATCATCGCCTGCAGAGGAGCACCATGGTAGTCGATGAGGCGCCGCTGAACCATGAGAGGTATGCTCTGATTGAGATCACTCCCCCTGTTCCAGATCATCAGAAAAGGTTTTGGTTAGAAGAAGTCTGTCGGATTATTAGGGAGGATCTAGAGTATCAGAATGAGGATGAGTTTGTCTATCTGATCGCTGTGGGTTGTGTTGCTTTTGTTGATGTTCAGAGTAGAGATGATGCCATTAGAGAGGGGCCGCACGCACTGACAGAGGATTCCTACTTCACACTAATCCCCCATGACGAGGGAATTAACATGCGCATGCCTGCTTTTCAATATGAAGTCTGGATCTTGATGCTTGCTTTTCCTATGGATTATATGACTGATCACTATGTTCATAAGGCAATCTCGCGCTTTGGTAAATTGCTGCCGTGGCCAAGACCGAATGAGAACAAAGCTAGGGTTCTAGTAAAGTGCCACATCAAGGATATTGCAGAAGTTCCCCACAGTCTGCTAGTCACTAAAGTTGGATTGTTGCCAGGTTTAGGCCGCTCTTGGTCTGTCCCCGTTTATGTTCTGAATGGAAGAGATACTGTACCTGGTCTGCAGGGGACAGAGGATACCCCCCTCTTCTAAATGCCTCTCCACACCCGTACGCTCTGCCATACTACACAATTATGCAACAAGCTAGAATTAATGAGATGGAGGCACAACAGGCAGCTAACGAGGCAGCATGGAATGGTCATCACCAGGACCAGGACCAGGATCATGTCAATGGCTGGAGCCCGTGGCCAGTGGTGCCACCGCTGTACACAAGATTCAGTTTCAGAACCTATTTTGAGTACGATGGTCCGTCTTTGATGGATGGTGTGCAGCAAGAGCATAACCTGGTTGACAATCTATCTGATGTCTGGTCCGAGATCTCTTATGTCGAAGAGTTGGCTGATAATTTCATAAATGGCGTCCCCTCCGCAGCCCATGCCTTTGTCAGAGCGGGAGGCTCTGTTTCTGCTGTGCTAATTGCCACCGACAGTGAGTTGCTCTCGTGGATGGGAGGGATGTTAAAGAGGATATACACCAGAGCTATATTACCTGCTGAGATCCCTCAAACTGCGTGCTTTCCGCTTAACCCTTTCACTGGTATTCAGCTCCACCTTGACTGTATGAGATTGGCTGTGCTTGCTAATGTGAAGCCTGAAGTTGATGTCTTCGGAAGCATCTTTGCCTCAGTTTTCAACCGCACCTTTATCGTTTATTCGCTTGGTTTGACAAACCTACATCAGACCTGCCTGCGATTGACTTCCTGAGGGTGGACACAAATGTGAATCTGGAAGCCCGTGACTCTGTGGATCAGGATGCTGGCCCAATCGGGCGTATGATACTCGCTGAGACAGCCAATGTGGACACGGTTCTCCTTCGTCGCAGTGCATGCGCAAACAAATATGATGGGTTCAGGGTGCTACCGTTGTCTGATAAGAGGCTGCCAGTTTCCAAGGTCAAGCCCAGGAAGGACCCTTCTGTTGTCGGGCCATCCACTGCAGGCTCTTCCTCTGCCAGGAAGAATGAAAAGGTATCTGAAACTGCCCCACCCCCCACTTCTATCCATGCTATTCAGTCCATTGGGACTAATATGTGTGGTATTCATCCGAGCCAGTTGAGTGAAGACAAACTGCTTGCTACGCAGCAGAAGCACAAGAACAACACTGGTGACAAAGATGCAGCTTAAGGCGTGGAAGGTTCTGTGCTGGAATGTCCGAGGGATCAACTCCGACAAGAAACTTTTGGCGCTGCGCAATGCTATCAGCTCTAGTGGGTGTTCAGTTATTTGTATGCAAGAAACTAAGCGTGCTACCTTCGATCTAGATTTTGTTAAACTTTTCTGCCCGAAAACATTTGATAAGTTTGAAGTTGTGCCCTCCCAAGGGGCCTCTAGTGGTCTTGTTGTGCTTTGGGATAGCGCTGTTTTTACAGGTTGTGTTTTCTGCTCTGAATCTTTTGCATTGGGCATCCAGCTAACCTCTGTGCACACTGGCAAAACCTGGAAACTTGTTAATATTTATGGACCTTGCGCGGGGCAAGGCAGATCCGAGTTCACATCCTGGTTGTTTGACCTTGATATACCTGACCATGAAGACTGGTTACTTTGTGGGGACTTTAATTATATTAGAGCGCTAGATAATCGCAACAAACCAGGTGGGGATGCTAACAATATGCTCATGTTTAATGATTTCATTCATGCTCATGCTCTGGTCGAATTACCAATTAAGGGCAGGCAATATACGTGGAGCAACATGCAGTCTGATCCACTGCTTGAACAATTGGACTGGTTCTTTACCTCGTCTAACTGGACCTCCAACTATCCGAACACCACAGTGGGTCCCCTTCCCAAACCAGTGTCTGATCATACGCCATGTGTGATCACAATTGAATCTTCTGTACCTAAGAGTAAGATCTTTAGGTTTGAAAATTTCTGGATTTCTCATCCGGGTTTCTTTGAGCTGGTTCGTTCAACATGGGAAAAACACTGCTATGCACCGAACTCAGCCCAGCTTTTGTGCAAGAAATTTAAAAATCTAAGGTATGCCCTTAAACGTTGGAGTAAACAGATCTCTAGGCTGAACATTTGTATTGATAACACCAATTGGGCTTTACTGGAACTTGAGAATATCGAGGACAAAAGGACGCTGTCAGCCCCAGAAGCCAACTTCAGAAATATTCTTAAAAACCATTTAGTCACCCTCCTTGATTACAAACGAGAATATTGGAAAAAGAGATATACAGTAAGATGGTTTTCCTGTGGGGGGGATAACACTAAATTTTTTCACTCGGCGGCCTCAGAAAGATATTGCAAGAACTCCATATCCTCGCTCAAACGTCAGGACGGATCGTTGGTGACGGATCATGTGGGAAAAGCTTGTGAGCTTTTTAATACCTACAGAGAGAGATTGGGCATGAAAGGTGAGTTTGAGATGAAATTTGACCTGTCTAGAATCATCAAGAAAGTGGATGGGCTGGAAGAACTTACCATGCCTTTCACACATGAGGAAATTGACACTGTGGTTCAAGGGATGCCGTCAGATAGAGCGCCTGGCCCGGATGGCTTTAACGGATGCTTTCTGAAATCATGCTGGCATATTATCAAACATGATTTCTATAAGTTGTGCAATGACTTCTACGAGGGTGCCATTGACCTCAGAAGCCTGAACTCGGGGTTCATAATGCTCATCCCTAAAACCCAGTCGCCTGAAACCGCCAATGACTTCCGACCCATCACGCTGCTCAACTGTTGCCTGAAGCTGATAACTAAGCTACTGGCTAACCGTCTGCAGAAGCTGATGCTCAAAATCGTACATCGGAACCAGTATGGCTTTTTGAAGGGGAGATCGATCCAGGACTGCCTGGCCTGGGTGTTTGAGTACATACATCAGTGCCAGTTGTTGGGGAAGGCGTGTTGCATTCTAAAATTGGACTTTGCAAAGGCATTCGATACCATCCAGCATGAACCCATGATTGAGATCATGAAGCATATGGGCTTTGACGAAAGGTGGTTGGGATGGATCAAATGCATTTTCTCTTCTGGTAGTTCATCGGTTTTGCTTAATGGAACACCCGGGAAACAGTTTGATTGTCTCTGTGGGGTCCGTCAGGGCGACCCCTTGTCCCCTTTGATCTTTGTCCTCGCAGCGGACCTACTGCAGTCAGCGATCAATGATGCTACACGAAATGGGCTGCTACAGCTACCTATCCCCACTACTGACAGCGACTACCCTGTCATTCAGTATGCTGACGACACGATCGCTGTGCTACCAGCTTCAGTCTCACAGGCACAAGTTCTGAAATCCATCCTCGTCGACTACGCGAAATCGGTGGGCCTCAAAATAAACTTCCACAAGTCGACCTTGGTGCCCATCAACTCTGACCCGGCGCTGGCAATAGAGATTGCTGCAATTTTTGGTTGCTCCATCGGCACCATGCCATTCACTTACCTGGGACTGCCCATGGGCACCACATGCCCGAGCTTGGATGATCTGATGCCAATGGTAGCCTCTATTCAGCGTAGGATGCCTGCTGCAATATCGCTTCTGGACTATGGTTCCAAGCTCACGTTGCTCAACTCTGTGGTCACTTCACTGGCTGTGTATGCCATGTGCTCCATCAAGATAAACCCCAGGATCATTGAGCACCTTGATAAGCTGAGGAGATCGTGTCTGTGGGTTAGAAAATCTGAGGATGGACTCAAGGGTAGCTCGCTCGCAGCCTGGGAGATGGTTTGCAAACCCAAGGACAAAAGTGGCCTAGGGATCATTGACCTCAGAACACAAAACCAGGGGCTCCTGTTGAAGCAACATCACAAGTTCTATAACAAACATGATGTACCATGGGTCAAACTGATCTGGGACTCGTACTATGTGGACAAAGTACCTCATGCCTCTGACCTGTGTGGATCCTTCTGGTGGAGAGACCTTATGTCATTATCTGATATATACAGGGGCATTACTAAATCTAAAGTACTTTCTGGTGATACGGTCTTGTTCTGGAAGGATAATTAGGGCACAGATATCCTTCAAGACAAATACCCAAGGGCATTTTCGTTTGCTAGAAACCCAGATGTGTCTGCTAGACATCTCCTGTCTTCACAAAGACTGGGAGAGGTATTCTATCTGCCACTCTCAGTACAAGCCAAGGGTGAAGTTCTTCAGATATCAAACGGAAACGCGCGAGGTGGTGTTGACTGAGGACAAGGACATATGGTCCTGTGTTTGGGGAGGAACAAGCTTTTGATCTTCCAAATATTATGAGTACTGCTTTAGGAAGGCTCATGCAGATGAGGTGTTTGGTCTGATTTGGAAAACAAAATGCACAATGCAATGGAAGGTGTTTATGTGGCTGCTGCTGGCTGACAGACTGAATACCAGGGATATGCTTCGTCGTAGACACTTCAGAATCCGCAATGATGACTACACATGTCTGCTCTGTGCCCAGCCGCCCGAGGAAGATATTGTACATCTCTTTTTCACCGGCCCTTTTAGCCAGAGGTGCTTTGGGCTGCTGTTGGGGATACATTGGCGAGTGATCTGACCGATTAAAATGGTGCACGAAGGCAAAAATAGGTGGACACGGCCAATGTTCTTGGAAGTCTTCACGGTTGCTGCTTGGGGGATCTGGAAGGAGAGGAATGACAAATATTTCAGGGGGGTCCAGCCTTCATTTGATTCTGGGAGGAACATATTCAAAAATGATTTTTCTATGCTGGTTCATAGAGCTCAGCAGGAGTTGGCTCCTTGTATCACTTCTATTGTAGACTTGCTTTGATTTTCTTTTTGGTTGTGTTGGATAGCTGACAACCACCCCCCCCACACACACACACCCCACCCCCCTTCTTCCACAAAACATGTAACCTTGTACAGTCCTGGACACTCTGACACCCCCCTAACCTTAGTTATTTTAATATAAAAGGCAGTGAGGGTTACTCACTGTCATCAGTTCTAAAAAAACGGCCAATTTCGAAGGGAGAAAACTAGTACATCTTATCTTGACGAAAGTAGTCTTCGCCTACAAAAGCCTCTGGTCGTGACGCCAGTGGGCTCGGTGATGACCTACGTCCAGCCATCCTGGTGGTCCTTGTCTTGTTGCACGGGAATGGAAACCTTTGGCTGATTACTCGGGACTCTGCGCTTGCGCTTGCCTCCTTAGCACCAAAGAGGAAACTGGTACAATGTGCCCACTAGCGCCCGCCTAGCCTTGGTCGTCATGGCTCACGTCACCCGAACCTCGTGAGGTGAGGCTTGCATGGAAATCTCTGCTCCTCGGGAGCCAGCCTGAGGAGGCTGCTCCTTTTGGAGGTTTTGGTGTCATCCGCCTCGTGAGGCTTGGCCCCTCGCGAGGGTCTTGAGATGTCGATGTCGAAGCTGGGTCGTACAAGGCCGTTGATGGAGCCACGTCGTGGGGTGCAGGCTGGCAATGACGAGGATACATACCTAGGGTAGGGTCATAGGCCTGATCTATACGTCCTACCCAAGGTCACAACCCAAGAAGGCAAGAAGGTCAAGAGACTCCGTGAGACCCCCGGTCAAAGGTGTCGAGTGCAATCCACTCGACACCATGTCACTCGGAAGTCTCCCTACCTACCGCCACTCGACTAACAAGAGAATCACTCGACCTCCCGAAGACCAGGAGTCACTCAGCGTACAACGGTCGTGCATTCACTCCGTAGTCTTTAAGGCCATTAATAGCACTTAAGGCTGGCGTTACCAGTAACACCAGCACTTTATGTACATTTAGTCCGTTGTAATGGAGGGCGGGAGAGGTCCTGGCGAACTCTATATAAGCCACCCTCCTCCTTTGGCACAAGGGTTCGCACCCCCTGTAATACCACTCACTTAATCCAATCGACCGCCTCCGGGCACCGAGACGTAGGGCTGTTACTTCCACCGAGAAGGGCCTGAACTCGTAACTCCGTGTGTACACCTTCGCCATAGCTGAGATCTTGCCTCTCCATACCTACCCCCCTTTCTACTGTCAGACTTAGAACCACGACAGTTGGAGCCCACCGTGGGGCATGGCATCTATCGAGCCATGATGCAAATGGCTTTCTTTCTTCAATCTTCCTCTGCCGATCAACAATCATCAATGGAGGATTTGATCCAGGATGTTCCAGACATCTCTCCATCCACAGGAGACACATGACACTCTTCATACAGAGGAATCGGGAAGTTCCATTTGATCCTGTCTTTTTCTTTACAATCGATCTTTAATCTACTAATGGTTGTTTTTTCTGTATGTACACACGCTCATGCGACCTTACTCCCGTGGAGTTTCGATCAATCAAAAAAAGATACAAGACGAGGGGGGCGGCGGCTTCATCTTCTTCACATCAACCAGAGAGCACGAGTAACAGCGCCACCGTTTGCACGAGGGCCATGGAAGCCGAGCTCCCGACATGGCCAGTCCGCTGTCGCCTATCTTCTTTGTCGCTAGCCGCCAAGGTCTCCATGAAGTCGACTGCCACCTACCCGGCTTCACCAACCTCTGACGCATCCATCCACGCCAGAACCACACCTCCAGCAGCGTTCTCGAATCCTGCCGTCGGCCTGATGCTAATGGTGCAGCGGTCCTCCCTTCCTGCTCCACAGAGACATGAGCCTGGCCAGCAACGCGGAGCTTCTCGGCCCGATCGTCCGCTCGACAGCGATCTCCATAGTGGAGTCGCCCCTCCTGCCGGCATTGCAGGCGCGCTACACACTCCTCCCTCATCAGCTTCTCCGACGTGGTCACCGTGGCGTGCATGCAGACCCGGCGTGGCGTGGAAATAGGGAGCCCATCAGGCCCCCGGTCGCGGTGGTTCTTCCCTCCGTTGCCGGTTGCTTGCCATGATGCCTTCGTTTCCTTTAACCATGCAAGGTGAGTGGATCATGTCTTCCGTGATTATGTGCATGCAGGTAAATGCGCCCAATTACAGGAAATGGAAAGACGGGGTGGTCTTCAATGCGAGATGAATTGGCTGCCTATGCGCCTGCCTCACAATTAATCCGGCATTAGTCCACTCTTTCCGGAGCCACTTGCGCAAACCTCCAGCTCACATACAGCTTGTGTCCCGGCCCAGCTGCCCATTACTCCGAACTGGTGCTCCCGTACACTCGGACGTACACTCGGACAGACAACTAAAATGCCCAGGTTTATTCGGATGTTATTTTCATCCAGATGACTAACGTGCAGGCACTCGGCCGCCCAGTGTGGCTATCAGTTGGACACATCCTCGTCTCTCGGACGCCATCGCGTCGCCATTTGGAGGACAGGTCTTCATCGGCTTGCCCGACAAGCTAAGTATTTTCATAGTTCATCCTCGTACATTGTACATATGGACAACTACACGTCCAATATTATTCGGGTGGATTCCGCACTCGGACGAACAATGTGCAGGTTTTCTTGGACAATTAAACGTCCAGACATTCGCCTATCGCACCTCGCCAGTCTGCTGGATACGCCACCACTCGGCTGCCCCGCTTGTCGTCACTCTGCGGGACGCGTCTACTTCACTCGGACGCCCCGCGCACATCGTCACTCTGCGGAACGCGTCTACTTCACTCGGGCGCTCCGCGCGTTGCCGCTCCGCGGGATACGTCTACTTCGCTCGGGCGCTCCGCGCGCCGCCACTCCGCGGGACACGTCAACTTCATTCTGCCGCCCCGCGCGTCGCCACTTGGTTGGCCACCTCATCACCACTCGGCCACCCCGCGCGTCGCCATCGGTTGGTCACCTCATCACCACTCGGCCGCCACGCGCATCGTCATCAGTTGGTCACCTCATCACCACTCGGCCGCCACGCGCATCGCCATCGGTTGGTCACCTCATCACCACTCGGCCGCCCCGCGCATCGCCATCAGTTGGTCGCCTCATCACCACTCGGCCGCCCCGCGCGTCGCCATTGGTTAGTCGCCTCATCACCACTCAGCCGCCCCGCGCGTCGCTATTAGTTAGTCGCCTCATCGCCACTCAGCCGCCCCGCGCGTCGCTATTGGTTGGTCCCCTCATCACCACTCATCCGCCCCACGTGTCGCCATCGGTTGCTCACCTCATCACCACTCGGCCGCCACGCGCGTCGCCATTCGTTTGGTCACCTCATCACCACTTGGCCGCCCCACGCGTCGCCATCGGTTGGTCACCTCATCACCACTCGGCCGCCCCACGCGTCGCCATCGGTTGGTCACCTCATCACCACTCGGCCGCGCCATGCATCGCCATTCGGTTGGTCACCACATCGCCACTCGGCCGCCCCGCGCGTCGCCATTGGTTGGTCACCTCATAACCACTCGGGCGTCCCGCGCGTCGCCATTCGGTTGGTCACCTCTTCACCACTTGGCCGCCCCGCGCCTCGCCACTCAGTTGGTCGCCTCATCACCACTCAGCCACTCGCGCGCCTTCAGACATCTAAGTCATTTTACATTCTGTTATTTCCGTCTTCCCAAGTATCCCGTAATTCACACATCACGTTCACTCGGAGGCCACGCCACCGAGTTTACCTCTACGCTCGGTTGCTTATTTTCACATGTTTGCTTAGTACTGGTTATGTGACTCACGAGTCCAGCTTCCATTTTTTTTTGCATACATCATTCACGAACACCATGTGTCGTTCTCCATTTCGAGTTTGCATCGGTCCTCCGGGGCTACAACTCAGTCGAAACACTACACTTCCATTTTATTTGAGCCAGCACTTCGACAAGTTCGAATGGATCCTTCGCTCTTTCAGACTCTTGCTGGTTAACTAGCAAGCCCCTTGCACTCCCTGCGGGTGCCTATGGGTGTTATTCACACAATTTATTTCAGCACACATCAAATTTCCTCGAGAAATTATTTCGTTGGCTTGTGCCATTTTTGCCACAAGTTACGCGATCACTCGACGGCCCTATGCGCCAAATTCATCGCTGCTCGGACTCGGTCACCATACCGGTCCCAGCGCACCACAACATCGACATTGTCGCTCGGTTGACTTCAAACACATCCAGCCAACCCCTTTGTGGAATCCACTTCATCGTAACAATGATATAGACCTCGTCAGGCATGAGACAGATAAGTCTCTTTTATAATTAAACTTCACACTTCACTCTTTTGTGAGTTTGCCTCTTTCGAGCATCACTCGGAAGCTTTTCCTCATCTTTACCCGAGTCCGACTCAATGAATTGCAAATCATCCATTCAAAACTATATTACTCATATTCTGGCATGTCTATTGTTGAAGCCTGTAGTACGCTCAGGGGCTACACCGCACTCGGGGCCTGCACCTCATTTGGAATGACAATCTCCTGAGTGGTCGAGTACTTCATCACCAGTCAGATCCTTCACTTCAACAAGTGCATTTGATCCGCCACTTTGACAAGTTTTATAATCACACAGACACTCTGCGCGCCATCTTCATTCCTACTCAGAATCAGTTGTCACGCCGGTCTTGTTACATCACAATCACACTACACCGACCTCGTCGCTACATTAACTTCGAAAGCATCTAGCTAACTCCTTCGAAGACCATTTCAGCCACTTGGCTGGACATGCAATCTTTCACTCGACTGCCCCGTGCTTCGTCACTCGGCCACCCCGTGCGTCGCCACTTGGCTGGACACTTAGTCCTTCACTCGGCCACCTCACGCATCCTCACTCGATTGCACCGCGTGGCGCCTCTCCGTTGTGCACGTCACCACCACTCGGCCGTCCCGCACGTCGCTACTCGGTTGTGCATGTCTTCACCACTCAACTGCTTCGCGCGTTGCCACTCGATTGTGCATGCCTTCACCACTCGGCCGACCCGCGCGCCGCCACTCCGTTGTGCTCCTCATCATGGCTCTGCAGCCCCGCTCGTTGCCACTCAGTTGTGCACGTCTTCATCATTCGACCACATCGCACATCATGACTTTGCCGCCCCGCGTGTCGCCACTCGGTTGTGCACGTCTTCACCACTCGGTCGTCCCGCGCATCGTCACTCGGTTGTACACATCATCACCCCTCGGTCGCCTCGCGCGTCAGCATCACTTGGACATATCTTTACCTCTACACCCCCAACACGGGAACGACTAAGTTACTCACATGATCAAACCTCATATCACACTCTATAGCAAGCTTACCTCTTTCGAGCATCAGTTGGGGGCTACGCACAACCGTTGGCCATGCCGCCCTCAGGGGTTATGCCCATTCAATCAACCCATTGATCACATCAGGAATCTTTCTGACCACACTTGCTCGGTCTGCCGAAAATCTATAAGGGTAGTACTGTCCACTTGGACGATCGCCCAAATCATTATCTAAAGTCATCTTCAGGACTGCAAAAGGGTGAAAACAACGCTCCTCTACGGATACACTTGGCCCTATCCTAGGCTCCAAGGCGTCAGTTTCACAAACTTGGACTCGGAGATGGCATGTGCTGGTTTTCCCCCGGGATAATGAGTGGCCTCTATCTGGAGAGTCAGTCCACACATTAGCCTCGTCACTCGGGTTTCATGGCACGTCCATGTCAGACCACTAGTCTATCTCCTCCGGGAGACATACAAGTGCCACCAAGTTTTTCCTTGCAGTCAACATACCCCGATCAGTCGGGAAGCACGTCCACTTGGATAAATACCCCTTTCATGCAAAAGGGTAAAAATGAAGCGCCATCGCTGAATCGTACAGGCGGACTTACTCGTCGAACGTCGTTCGTACAATCACCTCGCTATGCATCCATCCGATTGATTCAATTCCAGACAAAGATATTTACCGTGCCAACTGCATGGAGGTTTACCGGGAGACTTAAACCCTTTGCCAGACTCATCTAGTCCAACAGAGGCTCGGGCACTACACCCAGTGGGTGCACTCAGCGTGCCCCCACTGGAAGAGAACTCAAAAAGAAACATTTTGCTCGATGCAAACCCAGCTCCACAATTACTCGAACTCAGAAAGAAGTACCCTTTAGTTTGATTATCAAAAGACATGATTTTACAGTCTTTCGAATGATTGTTGTTCATTTTTTACATGTTCTAAAATCCCCCAGCGGGTGCCTTAGTTGCGAATCCGTTTCGCCTAAGTCGAAGAAAAAATCCTACCAAGTGGTGAGCATGCCTCTCACTTGGGGACTTAGCTGCAGTCTAGTACTCGCCTAAGTTTGAAAAATCCTACCGGGTGGTGAGCCTGCCTCTCACTCGGGGGCTTAGCTGCAGTCCAGTACTCGCCTAAGTTTGAAAAATCCTACCGAGTGGTGAGCCTGACTCTCACTCGGGGGCTTAGCTGCAGTCCAGTACTCGCCTAAGTTTGAAAAATCCTACCGAGTGGTGAGCCTGCCTCTCACTCAGGGGCTTAGTTGTAGTCCAGCACTCGCCTAAGTTTTAAAAGTCCTACCAAACGGTACGGGTCAGCCATGCCCCCGGGGTTGCACCGTCAAGAAGAAGGACGAGATTGTGAGGGCAATCTTCCCACTCAAAGGCTTAGCTGCAGTCCAGTACTCGCCTAAGTTTGAAAAATCCTACCGAGTGGTGAGCAATCCTCCCACTCGGGGGCTTAGCTGCAGTCCAGTACTCACCTAAGTCTGAAAAATCCTACAGTGGTGAGCAATCCTCCCACTGGGGCTTAGCTGCAGTCCAAGATACGCCTAAGTTTGAAAAATCCTACCGAGTGGTGAGCAATCCTCCCACTCGGGGCTTAGCTGCAGATCCAAGACTCGCCTAAGTTTGAAAAATCCTACCGAGTGGTGAGCAATCCTCCCACTCGGGGCTTAGCTGCAGTCCAAGACTACCTAAGTTTGAAAAATCCTACCGAGTGGTGGCGATCCTCCCACTCGGAGGCTTAGCTGCAGATCCAAGCTACCTAAGTTTGAAAAATCTTACCGAGTGGTGAGCAATCCTCCCACTGGGGGCTTAGCAAAGTCTTGGCCAACCATGACCACCACTTCAGGGCTGCACCGTCAAGAAGAAGGACGAGATTGTGTGCACTGTCAAAAGCCCATCCAACGGCTGGCGCCAAAGCAGTCGGCTGACAGGAACATTAAGACCATTGCCGAGTGCCTTGTTGGTGAGCTGAGACAGGAACGTCAAGACCATTGCTGAGGGCCTTGCTGATGAGCTGATCAATGCTGCTCAAGGATCGTCCAACTGGTCGATCACGATTCCTCTTGTAAGCAGTATCAAGCAAACAGAAACCAATCTGAGAGAAGAATAAGTTCGATCAGTACCAGCTAAAAAGAGTTTTAGTTCTCTTAGACCCTCACCGACTGCCCGCAGTCGATGGCGGTCTCGGGGAATACACCAGTGGGTGCACTAAGCGTGCCCCCACTAGGGTAATCTCCACTCGGTATGGCCTGACCAGTCTGAGTGATGAACAACAACAAAAAAGACAGGCTCTAAAAATCTCACCGACTGTTGGTATCCACTCGGAATGGTCCGCCCGGTCCGAGTGACAGCCAAACAACAACAAAAAGATAGGCTCTAAGACTCCCGCCGACTGCCCGCAGTCGACTGCAGTCTCGGGGACTACACCCAGTGGGTGCACTCTGCGTGCCCCCACTGGAATGGTATCCACTCGGAACGATCCGCCCGGTCTGAGTGACCGCCAAATAAAAAAAAAGACACGTTCCAGGCGTGAAGAAATACCGAGTAATCAGTTACTCGATGCAGGACCAGCGCCAAATCACTCCAAAAAAATTGCTATAATGTGAGTTTAAGACTCCTCCGTGGACCTGTTTTGAGCCTTCTTCTAGGAATCGAAGCGTGAAACTCATAAGTTTGGATCTAGAGCCGACTCATATTGATGTTCCTCCGGGATAAGAATGGAATCTCACCGAGAGAGCAGTCCATGCATCGATCCTGTTGCCTGGATTTAATGAGACATCCATATTCTGATCACGAGTTAACCTCTTCCGAGAGATGATCGAATGTCACCAAGTTGCTCCTCGCGGGCACTTACCCCAGATCAATCGGAAGCGTAGTGCCGGAATCCATTGAGATTTTGTTCAAACCTTGGTTGTCTGAAAGTACGATGACATGTACCGAGTATTTCCGTAATCACTCGGGCCAAGTTGTGTCTTTCACAAACTCGTTCTGCAAAATCGCAATTGATTCGGGGGCTAATGTTGGGGATACACATAACAGGTAGGCCCACAAAGGGTCTAAGTATCAAAAAGCATGGGGTCCACACAACATGTGGGTCCAGATAAATTTCATATAGACATACTATCCACTCGGACAAGCAGTATACCATCCACTCGGATGACAGTTCACCACTCGACCGTATGACTCACTCGGATATACGAAGACCAGCAGGCAACAAATAAGTCGACATCATTCTCATGGTGAGCGCTTGGTAGTGGGCTGGCATTATGGCATTCATGCCCCACTTTGTAACATAGAAGGTAAGGCGGTGGCGCACTCTATATAAGCCACCCCCACGACTAGATTGGGGGGCTCTTTTCTTCCACCTCTCTCTTTTCACCATTAGTCTCAAGACTTAGCTCAGGCATGGGGATCCGTTCCTCTCTCACACACACATTGTAATCTCCGGATATATACTCAGATAAAGCAAAGCCTCTCCGGAGCAAGAGATGTAGGGTTGTTATCTCCGTGAGAGGCCCGAACTCGCAAAAACCACCGTGTCACCCATATAGATCATGCTCCGTTACCCTACCCCTCTCTTATTGTCGGTATCGTTACCACGACAGTTGGCGCTGAAGTTGGCGATTTTCACTACGCACATCTGCTTGTGTGAAATCACTTGGTTCAAAGAGACTGAAAGAAAAACCAGTGTGAGGTATGAAGCTACAAAGCAGATAAAATGGTCAAGTGATTACCTCCCATGATGGCCGTTTCTTCTTGAGCAGTCTTCAGATTCTTCTTCGCAAGTTCGAGGTCAAGTTCAACGCTGATATGCTTCTTCTTTAATTCGGTGAGCCGAGCACCAAGATCACAAGACCTCTGCAGCCAGAAAGCCAGACATGTCAGTCAACAGTTATAAGCGACAGTGAAGGAGAAGAATTACTCTAAGACTACTGCTGAATCAAATATTCAACAGTAGTCACGGGGACTACACCCAGTGGGTGCACTTAGCGTGCCCCACTGGATCAGATTGATACTCAGCGAGAGTTGCCCAGCATGATTTCAAGAGAGAGAGAGAGAGAGAGAGAGAGAGATCATTAGACCTCAGTCGACTGCCAACAGCCGACCGTGGTCTCGAGGACTACACCCAGTGGGTGCACTCGGCGTGCCCCCACTGATTCAAAAAGTGCAGAATTGAAGATTTCCTGAGTTCTAAACGAAGGAACACCCAGTGGGTGATCAGATATAAAGCAACACTCACAAGCTCAGTCGGAATTTTGCTGACCTGAACATTGGTCTGAAGGGCAGTGTTGGCATTGTAAGCTACCTGACTAGCTTCATGCATCACTTTCACGTGCTCCATGACAAGATTCACCTGGCGAAGAGCTTCCCTAGCAGCGCCCGGCGAGTCATCTGGAGTTTGATATGTAGCAAAGAGGGACGTCTCCAGAATGGTCGAAGTAGTTACCGGGTTGGACGAGTGGAGTTGCACCGGTGTAGCAGGTGTCTGTGCAGTCGACCCAGACGGACGATCAGTCGTCAACGGGTTAGCGATTGTGATGTTGGTCCGAACTATCGCCTCAGGCGCCGGTGTCGATTGAGGGACTTGGACTTCAAGCTTCCTCCTGCTTGAGCCTCCACTCTTCTTCCTCATCTCCTGTAGAGGCACTTCTTCTTCGTCGTCATCAGCAAGCATAATGATATCTTGCGGAGCTACATATGAAGAGAAGTATCAAATTTTCAGTCAATTGACCACCCACTCGACTAAACAGAACTTGGTTGAACGAACTTACCAGCTCGTGAGGTGGCCTCTTCGTCTCCTGGTGCCTTGTCAATGTCCATGTCAGTGGCAGCAGAGGTGGGGCTGGAAGGACACAAAAATTGGTCGGTTAGATCAAGGAAATCTTCAGTCGACCTACGGAAACACAAACAAGATACTCACCCTGAGGCAATGGGGACGTCCATCTTGATTCGCGGCAATGTCTTCCGGGCCTTGGGAGGAGCAACTTTAGGCTGCTTGGCCACCTTCTCCGTCGGCTCCGGATTCGACGTCCGAGTGCGCTTTTGAGTATTGGCACTCAGACCCACGCTTTTCCCGCGCCCGCCAGCCGGATCTTGCTGCTGTTTGGATCGACGTTCGGAGCGCGGCGGCGAGTTGACTTCCACCTCGTCCTCCTCCTCGCTATCCTCCTCCTCATCTTCTCCTAGAGACTCCCACTCACCACTCTCCTCCGCACTGTCCTCCCCCTCCTGGTCCTGCTCCAAGGCTTGTTCACCGTTGGGCATCGAATGCATATTAGTGAATACCTGCAGAACAAATCGGTCGAACGAGAGTCACCAACATCAAGTACAATGAGCATGAGCGGAAGCGGTCGGAACAAAAGTATACCTTGTCGGGAGGGTTTCCGCCACTAAAGGGGACCACTCTCCTAGATCCTCTGGGGTTGTCCTGGTTGCCTGTGATGCCCCTCAGCCACAAAGCTACGGTTTCAGACGACACTTCTTCTGGATGGACCCGAGCAGTGTCATCTGGTCTAGAATACAACCACATCGGGTGATCGCGGGCTTGGAGAGGTTGAATGCGTCGACTGAGGAACACTTCCAACAAGTCCATGCCAGTAACACCATCATTGATGAGCTGGACCACTCCATCACCAACATCCTCCTCTCCGTGGTCTCATTGGCGGTTACTTTTAGTGGGGCAGGAGTCTGAACGCGGTCAAACGAGAAGGGAGGAAGAACAGTCGACTGACCCGGGGCTGCGACATCCTGGCAGTAAAACCAGGTCGACTGCCAACCTCTAACAGATTCAGGGAGAGTCATGGCAGGAAAGGCACTCCTATTCCTCTTTTGGATACCTAAACCCCCACACATTTGGATGACGTGGGTTTTTGAGTCACTCGACTTCGCCTTTTTTACCGATTGAGAACAAATGGTGAAGATGTGTTCGAAAAGACCCCAGTGCGGTCGACACCCTAAGAAGTTCTCGCACATCGATACAAATGCAGCTAAATAGGTGATGGTGTTGGGAGAAAAGTGGTGTAGCTGAGCGCCAAAGAAGTTCAAGAATCCCCGGAAGAAAGGATGCGGAGGGAGCGAGAAACCCCAGTCGACGTGGGCGGCGAGCAGAACCCACTCACCTGGTTGAGGCTGCGGCTCCATCTCCCCCTTCGGCAACCACGCCGCTCCCTTGGCGATCAATCCGGACTCCTCCAGTTCAACTAGATCCTCCTACCGGATCGAAGACCGGATCCAATCTCCCTGGATCCAACCCGGCGGCAACCCCGCACGCGACGATGACCCGCGGGCCCGCTTCTTGCCTTTCACCGCCCCCGTCGCCTTCTTTGCGCTCTCTAGCGCCACCGTCTTGTCCTTCACCATGGATGGAGAGCAGCGGCGTCGAGAGCAGGGGAGCTGGGTGCGGTGGAAAAGCAGAGGAGAAAGAAGAAGGAACATGCGAGCACAGTACTAGCGCCTTGGACCCGTCGCCTTATAAAGGGCCGTCTCCGAGTGACTGACGCGTGGGACTAGGCAATCCCGTCAATTCCCGGAACAGTTGCGCATAGCGTACGTGGCGAAAAAGGCGGCGCGATAATTGAGGCATCGCTACTTATCCAGCCCGCTCGTTTCGGCGCTCTCCACCCCGCGTGCTTCCCTGAAATTTTGTATCCCGCGAAATCCGGGATACGCTGCAGGCAATTGCGCCTGAGATCCCGTGCCCCAGCACGGCACTCGACACATGAGGTCGACAGTTCACTGAATGGATCAAGGCGACTGAATCGACACCGGCGTTCAGTCTCGCAGAAGATACTCGTGAAGACACAAAGCTCAGAGCGGATTCAACTTCAACCTACTTTTCACTCATACCTTAATCCATTCGGGGGATACTGATGAGGATATAGACCTGGGGTAGGGTCATAGGCCTGACCTATACGTCCTACCCAAGGTCACTACCCAAGAAGGCAAGAAGGTCAAGAGACTCCGTGAGACCCCCGGTCAAAGGTGTCGAGTGCAATCCACTCGACACCATGTCACTCGGAAGTCTCCCTACCTACCGTCACTCGACTAACAAGAGAATCACTCGACCTCCCGTAGACCAGGAGTCACTCAGCGTACAACGGTCGCGCATTCACTCCGTAGTCTTTAAGGCCATTAATAGCACTTAAGGCTGGCGTTACCAGTAACGCCAGCACTTTATGTACATTTAGTCCGTTGTAATGGAGGGCGGGAGAGGTCCTGGCGAACTCTATATAAGCCACCCTCCTCCTCTGGCACAAGGGTTCACACCCCCTGTAATACCACTCACATAATCCAATCGACCGCCTCCAGGCACCGAGACGTAGGGCTGTTACTTCCACCGAGAAGGGCCTGAACTCGTAAACTCCGTGTGTACACCTTCGCCATAGCTGAGATCTTGCCTCTCCATACCTACCCCCCTTTCTACTGTCAGACTTAGAACCACGATAGGCAAGTCTGGGTATCCCCATTCCCAGAACACCGACAGTATCCCCCGGGCCCAAGGCGCGCTCGGACTTGGCTTCGAGGCGAAGCCAAAGGGCAAGTGCGGAGAGCTGCTGACCCTAACCGCCTGTGGCCTTGGTCGACGCGTGGTGATTGATGGGACGTGTGCGTCTCCGCTTCCCCATGCAGCCTCGACAACTGTTCGACTTGACGAGTCATAGTTGCATGCAGAGAGAAACCATCATTGCGTAGGATCGTGGAGGCCGGCGGTTGGCCTCGATCCGGCTGTAAATGAGAGGGAGGGGCATAGCCCCCCTCGCTCATCTCCATCTTCTCACTGCCCGCTCCTTCTTCTTCTTCGTCTTGCCATAGCTGTAGACTCCATGGCACTAACAGGAGGTTCTCCGCCGCTGAGATGGGGAAGGCCCCCAAGCAAGGGCCGAGTTCGCCGCCGCCCAAGAGGGGTCACGGCTGTCCCCGCAAGCATGTTGCGACCACCGCGGTAGCTCCTCGGGGGTGCGGGCACACTTCTCCGGGGGTCGGCGTCTCTTTTGGCAGCTGCGGTGGCGCTTCTTCTCGTGGTGGGGTCCGCTGAGAACGGGGCATCCCCAGCGATGAGAGCAGGTGCGCCATGGTCGCCCGGCCTCCTCGGCCGTGCTTCCACTCGGCGGATGTACTCCAAAGTTCGTCGTGTGGTCAGAGAGGCCCGCTAGCACCTGGCTCCATCTTCCGTGTTTCTTCGCCGGTGAACTGCTGGTGACGGGGCTCGACAGCCTTTTGCTGCAGGCTGACGGCTGCTGCAACAGGGCCTCGTGGGCAGGGGTCAAGGTCACTGTGACAGGCAACGCGGCCTTGACCCGCGGTTGGTAGGCGTTTTCCTGCGCACGAGGTCTGAGCGGTAGGTGCACCCTCCACTTCAAGTACGACGTCCTCGCGACCCTCTATGTGAGGGTGTTCAGGGTGGACGGCCGCCGCGCAGGGTGCTGCCCACAAGACGGCAGCAGCGACGATGAGCTTGGTATTGACGTCCTCCACGATGGAGACAAGGGTGAGCTTGCCCTTGGCGACGGCCGTGCTTCATTCAGCAGCGGCGGCTCCTCTCCATGCGAGAGTATCAGCAGTGGCGGCTACGACCAACCACCGCCGCCGAGCTCACATCGGGGAAGGCAACGGGTCGTCCCGTCGCCGCGCTACGGTGAAGCAGGAGGAGGGCTCAGACTGCCCCACTCATTATTAGGTGAGAGTGTCATGAGCGGAGACCTTCACAGGCACGGGGCCTTGCTTCATGGGTAGAACTTCCGGAGGTGCTGGATGATCCAGGCATTCTGGATGGGGATCCCGTCTTGTGTATCCAGGTGCGCGGCGCCAGGCCTGGAGACGCGGGCGATCCCAAACAGGCCCTCCCACATGGGTGAGAGCTTGTGCAGCCCTTCCCTAGAGAGCACCTGCCTTAGGATGAGGTCACCCACCTCGAGCGTCCTGGGGCGGACCCGGCGGCAGTGGTACTGCCGCAGCACCTGCTGGTACCTTGCTGCTCGGAGCGAAGCTTGACGGCGGGATTCCTCACCTAGCACAAGGTCCATCCCCCACGTGGCATCCTGGTGTGCCTCGTCAAATGCCAATACCCGCGTGGAATGATGCTTGACCTCATTAGGGAGAACCTCTTTAGCTTCATAGAAGAGGAAGAATGGGGTATCGCCCGTCGGGTTGGTTGCGGTGGTGCGGATGGACCACAGCATGGACTGGAGCTCGTCGAGCCAGCCCCTGCCGCAAGCCTCGAGCTTCTTCTTGAAGGTCCTTGCTTTGAGGCCTCTTAGGACCTCTGCATTGGTGCGCTCGTCCTAGCCATTGCTCATGGGGTATGCCACCGAAGCGTAGCATATCTGTGTTCCAAGGTTAGCACAGTATGTTTTGAAAAGGTTGCTGGTTGACTACGAGCCATTGTCGGTGATGATGCGATTAGGAGCCCCGAATAGGCTCACGAGGCCCTTGATGAACTTGACGGCCGAGCCGGTCGGGATGGTGCGGACGACTTCTACCTTCGCCCACTTGGTGTACTTGTCGATGTCAATGTAGAGGTAGCGGTAGCCCCTAGGCGTGAGGGAATGGCCCTAAGATGTCCAGCCCTAGACCGCGAACGGCCATGTGAGCTGGATGGTCTAGAGGCCCTGAGCAGGCTGATGAATCTGCTTGGTATGTAATTGGCAGGCTTCACAGGATCTCACCAACTTGGTGGCATCATTGAGTGTCGTGGGCCAGTAGAACCCACTTCATAATGCCTTGCCCACGAGGGTGCGCGATGAAGAGTTATGCCCACAGTCCCCGCCATGTATGTCGGCTAGCAGCTCGCACCCCTGCTCCCTGGAGATGCATCATAAAGAAATGTCATTGGGTTGCTTACGGTACGGCTCACCACCCTGGATGCAGTATGTGATGGCCTGGCGAGCCAAGCGCTCCGCATCTTCCTCCTTCTTTGGCAGAGTCCCCTAAAGCAAGTACACCTTGAACTCCTCGGTCTAGCACCCCTCTGGAGGCTCAAGCGCGAGGAGTAGACGGGCCCCCCGTGGTTTGGCCACAAGGTAGGGCGCCTGTCGCAGGGGCTCGGGGAAGGTCTTATTGAGGTTTTGTTGGTTTCACAGCGAGGGGGTGCTGACGGCTTGAAAAGTTGTTCCTCCAAGATGCCTGGCTCCTGAGGTAGCCGTCGGGACGCCTTCTTGGTGATGCCGACAGCCTCCTTGTTTATGCCTCGTGGCACATGCTGCAATTCCAAGCCCAAGAATAGATTTTCCATTTTGCGTACCTCCTCCAGGTATGCTTTCATGTGCTCGTCCTTCGGTGTGTACTCTTTGTTGGAGAAGTTGACGAGGAGCTGGGAGTCGCCCCTGATGGAGACGCTTCACACCTAACATGGCTGCAGCCCTGAGGCTGCCAATCAGGCCTTCGTATTCCACGATGTTGTTGGAGACCTTTTCACCTTGCTGGAAGCAGAGTTGTATAGCGTAGTAGAGCTTGTCCTTAGAGGGGGAAATGAGCACTACTCCAGTCCCCGCGCCCTGGTGCGCGAACGCGCCGTCGAAGTACATGGTCCATCCTTGTGGCGCCTCATCTCCGGGCAGGAGAGAGCGGTCCTTGCATACTTCATGGCCAGGGACGTCGGTCCATTCTACCATGAAATCTGTGAGGGTCACGCCCTTAATGACCCTGGTGGTGCTGAACTCCAGCTGGTACGCCTACAGCTCGTTGTTCCACTCTGCGGCCTTCCAGTGGCGTTGGGGATCCAGATCACCCTCTCCAGCAGGTAAGATGAGACAACCTTGATGGGGTGGCCTTCGAAGTAGTGGTGCAGCTTCCGGGAGGCGACGAGGAGCACAAGCAAGATCTTTTGCAGCATGGGATAGCGTGCCTGCGCCTCACGTAGCATAGTGCTGAAGAAGTAGACCGGGTGCTCGACGAGGGAGGAGGCATTGGTGAGGTCTTGTACCCCTTGAGTGTGCTGCCCTACAGGGGTCTTGCCGTTTGTCGTGCCAGCCGTGGACTCATGAGCACCGTCCTCAGGAGCTCCGCTGCCTGGGAGGTCAGACGGGGTCTCAGGAGCGGTGTTGACTGGCGGGGCAGCCGAGGACTCAGGAGCGACATCCTGAGATTGCAGCACCCCACTTGGCGATGAGGTGTCCCGCAGTGGGCCCTTGGTCGGGCGCTCTTCCCTTACCGCCACTGACGCTGCATTGGCGGAGTGAGGCGTGGCGGCCAGGTAGAGCACCAAAGGCTCAACGGGATGCGGTGCTACCATCACCGGCAGGCTAGCGAGGTATTTCTTGAGGTCTTGGAAAGCCGCGTCCGCTTTCGGAGTCCACTCGAATGGTCCCTTCCTTTCCATCAGCTTGAAGAACGGGAGGGAGCGCTCCCCCAACTTGGAAATGAAGCGCCCCAGCGAGGTCACACAGCCTGCTAGCTTCAGCATCTCCTTGAGGGTTTGTTATGGGCTCATCTTTTCTATGGCCTTGACTTTCTCCGGGTTGGCCTCGATCCCCCTGTGCGGCACTAGGAAACCCAACAGCTTGCCGGAGGGGATGCCAAACACACACTTCTCTGGGTTAAGCCGTAGGTCCACCTTGCGCAGACTGGCAAATGTTTCCTCCAGGTCCCTAATGAGGTTCCTTGCCTCCCGAGACTTCACCACTATGTCGTCGACATAAGCCTCGTCGTTCCTCCCGAGCTCTTGGCCCAGAGCGATATGCATTAGCCGCTGAAACGTTGCTCCAGCATTATGCAGCCCGAACAGCATGCAGGTGTAGCAGTACACCCCACATGGGGTCAGGAAAGCCATCTTCTCCACATCTTGAACAGCCATCTTGATTTGGTGATAGCCCGACTAGGCATCCAAAAAACACATCAGATCGCAGTCGGCAGTGGAGTCGATGATCTGATCGATGCGTGGGAGCGGGAAGGGGTCTTAATGACAAGCCTTGTTGAGGTTGGTGAAATCGATGCACATGCGCTCCTTCCCGCCCTTTTTGGGGACAATAACCGGGTTCGTCAGCCACTTTAGGTACCGCACCTCCCAAATGACACCAGCATCCTACAGCTTGTGACTTTCTTGGATGATGAACGCCTGCTTCTCCATGGACTACCATTGCGCCTTCTGCTTCAATGGGCACACATTAGGGCACACCCTCAGGTGAAGTTTGATTATTCCCCTCGGGATTCCAACCAGTTCCTTGGGCTCCCATGCAAATACTTCCTTGTTGGCGCGTAAGAAGCTGAGCAACGCCTTTTCTTGATCCGGAGGGAGGCCGGCACCTATGGTGAAGGTGGCGTCCGATGCTCCATCTTCATCAACCTGCACTTACTTCGTCTCGGCACGATCTTGGGAGAACAACTGCTTCTTCTTTTCTGGTGCGGCCCCCGGAGCCTCTGGGGCTCCTTCCTCACATGACTTTTCGGTCACCGTGGACTTGAAGGTGAGCTTGAGGGCCAATAGCGCATTCTTGGTGTCCCCTGCCACCGTGAGGATGCTGCTACTGCCCAGCATCTTCATGAGATTGTAGGGTGGATGAGTTGCTGCCATGAACTTGGCCAGGGCTGGGTACCCTAGAATGGCATTGTACGGGAGGCGGATTCGAGCGATGTCGAAGTCGATAAGCTTGGTGAAGTAGTTGTCGCGGGTGCCAAAGGTGACAGGGAGGTGGATCTGCCCTAGGGGGCAGGTGGACCCGTCGACGACTCCAGAGAAAGGTTTGCTGGGGCGGAGCTGGCCATGGGGCACATGAAGCAAGTCGAATGCCTCAACGGAGAGCACATTGAGGCTGGCTCCACCATCGATGAGGGTCTTGGTGACTGCCACTGTCGGTGTACTAAAGTAGGGGCGCTCCTTTGTACCACTTAACTGTGCACGGGCAGTCAGAGCCGCACCCATGGCCACACTTAAGCAGGGCAGAGACAGAGAATCAAGGCCGCAAGACGACCAAAGCGACACCAAGACAGAGGCATGAAGAGCAAGAAGGCGAGGTATTATCCCCCGGCCGGACCCTTGCCGGGGCGGCTTCCACGGCCCCGGCAAGGACCTTTCCGGGGCAGTTTACCCGACGCGAGCGGAGCGCGCCACCCTTGAGCCCCAGTTCTCCAACACCGCCAACCAGGTTGGGACCTGGGCTCGGAGGCACCTCCATGATGGCATGCAGCTCTTCGTGAAGACAAGAAACACCTCAAATCAGAAGAGGATTAGAAGACGACGAACCTTGGCGAGATCCTTGCCGAGGAAACCCACAAGACCCCCGGCAAGATCCCTACCAGGGACGACCACAACGCCATGGCAAGACCCTTGCCGGGGCCCCGGCAAGGCCCTTGCCAAGGACATCCGCGAGGCCACAGCCAGGCCCGCACCCGCCAAGTTTCTACCACCGCTCCCATGCAACCACCACCACCACCACCGGGCAAAGCGCCACAGGTGTCGACATGAGGCTTCTCAGCCAACTAAGCGCATGCCTACATGGTGGCATGCAAACCTTCGGGAAGGCCCTACCACCGCGCCACCTCAGCAGCCTGCCAGCCTACATGGCGTTGACTGCCTCGCTGGCCTAGGCGCGTTTCAAGGCAGGGATAAGTGGCGGTAAAGTGTAGGGGACACGTCAGAGGTGCATTAAATGCGTCTTGTCACGTAATGACAAGCGATAGGCTTAACCACAGTAACCCGATGCCACCTCCTGTGTGCCACTGTGGCGATCCCCTTTCCTATAAAAGGAGGCCCAAGGCATCCAGGAGAAGGATTTGGACTCTTGGTCAAGTTACGCCCACTGTAGCTAGCTCAAGAACTCCAAGGACAGAGATATACACACAAAAGCAGGACTAGGGTATTACACATCCTCGCAGCCCGAACCTGGGTAAACGACCTGAGTGTTTGTGCTGACTGCTGATCCCGCTCTTTTCACCACCTCGCGCCCCGCAACCGTAGTATGGATTCTTGTGATCCCATAGGTGCCGTTTTCCACCGACATCTTTGGCGCGCCAGGTAGGGAGCGCAGTAGTGAGAATCTGGTTTAGCACCTGGTCGAGCAGCTCCTCATTGCCATCACTTCCAAAGAAGAAGGCGACCAAGCAAGCAGCTCCGTCGGCAGGTGCAGCAGGCGTTCGCACGATGACAAAAAAAGCTAAGTCATGCAAAACTTTGAGTAATTCCTTTTCATATAAGGTTATCCACCTCGGAGATCTTTCCTTTGTATGAGAAACCTGCATGCAATGGGGCCCTTCCATTATTGGCAACGCCCTTGGTCTGTTTCGAGTCCGCTCAACAGATCAAGCGGCCGCGTCGAGAATGGCAGGGTGGCCTTCTGCTATTGGCAACGCTCTCGCTCTGTCTCGAGTTCGCTCGACAGTTCAAGCGGCCGCGCTAAGAACGGCAAGGTGGTTCGCACAGCAGCAAGCACACCCTGCCGGCCGCTAAAGGATCCATCCTTCAAGGCGTTGCAGTCTAGGTTCGCGCGTCGGCAAGCCTGTCCAACTGGCGTAGGGTGGACATACAAGGAAGGGTTGAGCAGGGGAATAACATGCATCAAATTTAAAACACTGCAGAGTTATATTACATCAATTGTTGCTGCGGTTCTAACTAAAGATATGAATTGTCTTGGTAGTGAACCCGCATCGGCAACAAGAAACGGGGTGCCTAATCCTGGCGTTGGCCCTCTATCCTCTGAATTCCGCCGACATGACTGATGATGGGCTCGATGTGCTCCTTGAGCACCGAGAGGTCTGCATCGCCCGGCAAGCTATCTAGCACGGCATCGAAGTCAAGTTCGGGGTTCCAGTATGCCAGCTTGGTGAGGACCTTGGTCATAGCGCCCTGGCAAAGTATCCGGGCCTCGTTGGCCAGGGAGATCGCCCGGTTGGAGTCGAATCATTCCAGGGCTCCAAGAACGCCCTCGAAGAACAGGGTCAGCTTGGCGTTGGGGCTCGTGCCCAGTTCCGGGGCATACCTCACTTCCGGCATCTTCATGTCGGCCAACTGCTTGGTGATCCTGTTGGCGACGTCAGCGAGGCGGCTGATCCAGATGTTCTCGCCCTTCAAGAAACCTGCGTGGTTGGCGGCGTCGTTCTTCCACAGTTGTTCCTCCTTTGCCAGGCTCTTGGTCAGGGCTCCCTCCCGGGCTTTGGCCTCCATGAGCGTCTTCTCAAGATCCTCCAGCTTCAGCTTCAGATCCTCAATGGAGTCGTTGGCGCGGGAGAGCTGCTCGGCCTTGGCAAGGTTTTCGTCCTGCGCCACCGTCCAGGCGCAGCGGGTCGAGTCTCTCTCCTTCACCAGCTGATCGGCCCTGGCCTTCAGGCCGTCCCGCTCCACCTCCAGCGCCTTCACCTTGTTGCCATGGGCCAGAGCCTGGGCATCGAGCGCTTCTTTGTGCTTATGCTCCAGCCCTCGGGTCCGTGCCGTGGCAAGCTTCCCGACCTCCTCATCCTTGCCGCGGAGTGTAGCGGCAAGCGTCACCTCATGGGCGGCGAGGTCCTCCTCCTGGGAGTTCAGTACGGCCTAGCGCTGGGACCAGATGGCCTTGGCCTTGGAGGCCTCCTCCCTCGCCTCCTCCCGGGCTTTCTCGATGTCCGCCTGCTTCAGGAGGAGCTCCAGCTCGCGATGCGCCAGCTTGCCTTGGGCGGCCTTCAGCTCCTCGTGGGCCTAGTGGAACCAGGCCTGCGCCTCGATGATGCGCTTCTCAACGTCTGCCTCCGCCTGGCCTGCCACCGCCTCCCTGGACTTCGCCTTGTCCAAGCGAGCGCGATGGAGCGCCTGCAGCTTCCAGAAGCTGGCACCCATGGCCCAGAGAAGCTCCTCCTCCTAGGTGCCACCACCACCGGTGCTCGGCTCCTCGACGACCTCGAGCCCGGCGGCGGCAAGCACTTCGTCATGGAACACCTCCCCCTCGGCCGGTGCCCTGGTGCTTGCCGTCCCTGGGAGGTGGACGAACAAGTCGTCGCTCACCTTCAGGTATTTGCCTGAGCCGGAGGCCGCGGACGAGGAGGGTTGGTCGTCAACCACCTCATCCTCGGCAGCGTCCTTGTCGGCCTCCTCCTCGGCAGTGCCCTTGCCGGCCTCCTCGGCGGCACCCTCACCGGTCTCTCCGGCAGGCTCCTTGGTGGCATCCTCCTTGGCGACGACTTTGTCAGCCTCAGCCCCGGCATCCGCGGTGACCTCCTTGATGATGGTGTCGGGGTCCTCCTGGTCCACCGAGGGGGGGGGATCTGGATGCCGAAAGAGGGAGTGAGGCAGGGGCAAGATCAAAAGAAGAAAAAGGGAGGGGAAGAGCAAAGGAAAACAAATGACTCACTCATGCCGGGCTGAGAAGAAGTGGCGTCCTCCCCGCCAACATTTGTTGCCGGGATGGGGCCGCTAGCCAAGTCCACCTCCTCCTCCTCCATGCGCGTTGGCTCAATGTCTGGCGTCCTTGTCGGGGACGCCCCTCGGGCGATGTGGTCGACGAGGGTGGCGTGGTGGGGGTGGCCCTTAGTGGTTCCTCCTGCTGCTGCCCTCCTCCTGCAGCCACAGTGTCACGCCCAATATGCGACCCTATCCAAAAGGAACTCGAAGGTCCCACCAAGGATAGAACCGCATATTGACACGCTTTTGCAAGGTGGATATCATTACATCAACATTACATAATAGGTAGGGATACATACATAAGGCATACAATGCCACACGAATACAACATCATCTTACATAAGAGCACCATCCGGCTACGGATGAAACACAAACAGAAACTCAAACGACATCCACCCTGCTAGCCCAGGCTGCCGACCTGGAACCTATCCCCTCATCAAAGAAGAAGCAGAAGAAGAACTCCAAAACAAGCAAACATCGCTCTCGTGTCAAGATCATCACAAAACCTGTACCTACAACTGTTGTTGTAGTAATCTGTGAGCCACGAGGACTCAGCAATCCCATTACCATGGGTATCAAGACTAGCAAAGCTTAAAGGGTAAGGAAGAGGTAAAGTGGTGAGGTTGCATCAGCGACTAAGAAAGATATGGTGGCTACCATATGCAAATAAGAGCGAGAAGAGAACAAGCGGAACGGTCGTGAAGCTAGCAATGATCAAGAGGTGATCCTGAACTCCTACTTACGTCAATCATAACCCAAAACCGTGTTCACTTCCCGGACTCCGCCGAAAAGAGACCATCACGGCTACACACACGGTTGATGCATTTTAATTCGGATCTGGTGTCAAGTTATCTACAACCGGACATTAACAAATTCCCATCTGCCACATAACCGCGGCACGGCTTTGAAAGTTTATACCTGCAGGGGTGTCCCAACTTAGCCCATGATAAGCTCTCGCGATCAACGAAGGATATACCTTCTCCCAGAAGACTCGATCGATCCTCGTAATCCCGGTTTATAAGACATTTCGACAATGGTAAAACAAGACCAGCAAAGCCGCCCGATGTGCCGACAAATCTCGATAGGAGCTGCACATATCCCATTCTTAGGGCACACCGGATGAGCCAGACGTCGGGTTGGCATAGACCCTGGTTGCCCAGGGGGCGCCGGACATCGCTCGGTTTGGACCAGCACTCGGAGGAGAACTGGCCCAGGGGGGTGAATAAAGATGACCCTCGGGCTCCAGAAACCCAAGGGAAAAAGGGCTAGGTAAGGCAAATGGTAAAACCAAGGTTGGGCCTTGCTGGAGTAGTTTTATTCAAAGCGAACTGTCAAGGGGGTCCCATAAATCACCCGACCACGTAAGGAACGCAAAATCCGGGAACATAACACCGGTTGACGGAAACTAGGGCGGCAAGAGTGGAACAAAACACCAGGCATAAGGCCGAGTCTTCCACCCTTTACCAAGTATATAGATGCATTAAATAAATAAGAGATATTGTGATATCCCAATATAACCCTGTCCACCATGGAGCAATCTTCAACTTCACCTGCAACTAACAACGCTATAAGAGGGGCTGAGCAAAGCGGTAACATAGCCAAGCAACGGTTTGCTAGGAAGGGTGACAAGGTTAGAGGCTGACATGGCAAATTGGGAGGCTTGAAGAGCAAGCGATAGGTAGCACAGCATAGCGATAGAACGAAGCAACTAGCATAGAAATGATAGTAGTGAGATCCAGGGTAGCGGTCATCTTGCCTGAAATCCCGCTAGGAAGAAGAACGAGTCCATGAAGAAGATGAAGCAACGAAGACGAACCGAGCGTATACGAACGAATCCTCATGATCGCAACGAAATAGGAACTACCGAGAAGAAGCACACAACACGGTAAACACACCACACATGAACAAGGCATGATGCTCAACCAAACATGATGCATGACAAAGCTATATGAAGCTACTCATGGCAAGAGATGATGCAAACAAGAGCAACACATCAAGGCAAGTTTAAATGAGGCCGGAAACAACATGTAACAAATCCGGTAGGTCCTCATATGCAAATTTCAAAATTGGTCCAGATCTGAACAAACATTAAGTTGAAATTGGTCCAGATTTCGAAATTTCGAAGTTTACACGAACACGTCACCGTGTACCCTCGACGCCAGGGGTGATGCACTGCAACTCACGTTGAAGGAGACCCGCCGGAAGCGCGGTACGCAAGACAATCCGGCGGGCGCCTTTCTAGACCCGAAACCCCACACGCCCGGGAGGGACCCCGTTAGGGCGCGCGGCGGCTATGGGCTTCCCTAGGTCGGCCTGAATGCCCCTAGGGCCTCGAGGTTTGCTGCCCTGCAACAAGAAGAACGAACGAAGAATGAGGAAGAAGAAGAACAAGGGAGAAGGTAAAAGTAAAGGTAAAAGTGGTAGATGATTTGTTCGATTGTGTGTTGTTGTTCAATCGGTCGTCACCTCTTGTCTATATAAGAGGCGAATGGACTTCCCGTACAAGAAAAGGACTTGCCTTGTCATCCAAATCATCAAAATCTAACCAAATTTCGGACTTCTCACGACCTCCGGCCCGGATGTCCGGCTCTAGGCCCGGATGATCCGGCCAAGCCCAGATTTCTGACAGCAGTCCACTAATCAGGCTGTAACTTTTGCATACTAACTCGGATTAAGATGATTTTTATATGAAAATCAATCGCCTCGACGACGAGACGCACAACTTTGCTGTTGAACACTTTTTGATCTGACGTCATCTTGAGGGAGTTTAGGGCTGTTTTCTAACATCTGCAGCAAAAAAACTTGTCCGGACGTTCGAACGATTGCCCGGACTGTCCGGCCTTTACCCGAATCATCCGGGAGTTGAACCAGATCATCTGGCTTCAGCGCCAACCTTGAAATCTTAGTGCTTCAATTACCCGGATGATCTGGACCCCGGCCCGGATGATCCGGCCAACATTGGTGCAGCGCACAGTTTTGCCTATAACTTTTGCATACGACCTCGGATGGGGACGATCTTTATATCAAAATCATCTGTTTCGACGAGACGAAGAACTTTTCAGTTGTAACTTTTTCCATCAGAAGTCATCCTAATTAGTTTTCATGCCATTCTTTAGTCTGGTTTCAACATGAGCATCTCGGAACTTGTCATAACTTTTGCATCCAAGCTCCGTTTTAGACCATCTTCATATCTATCTTGATTTTCTCAAATAGAGACATCTCATGGTGACATTCAACAATAAGTTTGAATTAATCTTGACATGGCTTCAAGCTACTCTTTATAACCGTGCCACTTTTGAGCATAAACACATGCCCCCCTGTTTTTCGGCAAAGGTAGCGTGTCGAAAATTAACTCGTACCGTGTTGGTTCTGAGGACGATGTCAACACTCCATCGGCCACTTTGCATGTGCTTAGGGCGATAAATATATATCAGCCATTATTTGCTTGAATCCTTGATGCAAATTTGGGTGAAACCTTTTCAACTTCATTGACAACTCGATGATAAAGTTTCATAGATATGTATCTCAAGGTCATCCTCCAAACCATATTGTTCACCCTTTTCTTAGGACTTTGCAGATAATCAACAATAAACTTTCTCCAATCCTCACTTTTACCTGCATAAAAACAATATTAGTGGCCGAAGCGGTGGACTTCGGTTCGGCCTTACCTATGTTAACGAGACTAAGCATCGGCTATTGATAGAAATGCAACACACCATGATTAACATAGTAGCCAGATGCTTGCTGTGCCAACTCTTTCGAATTGTCATGTCTAGAAATATGAACAATTTTATAGCAACCCAAGGCAAATTTTGCATCTAGACATACCTCAAGATAAACTATAAGTGATTCGCCAAAACATTGATAACCCTTGGATATTTGTTGCACTACTCATAACGAATCACTGAAAGCCTCAATATGTGTAGCACCTACGACAACCAAGAGCTCCAAACCGAATAAAATTTCATATTCGGCTTTTATTATTGTGCAAAAATATTTTAAGTGGTATGAGGCTTGTTTTGGTCTCCTATTGAACTAAGGACAATGTTAGGATACTACACCGGCCATGCATTGACATAATCTTAGGACGATAGATAAATATCGGCCATTACCATGTAAACTTTATTCAAAGCACATATAGCCAAAATAAACAAATGAAATGACAAATCAAGTATTTCGGCCCTTTGGATCAGCAATAAACTTGTAGCTAATCAAACATATAGTGATTTGGTAATACCCTTTCATGATGTAAGAAATTATATTGCATCCATGGATTAAAATAAGCCCATTGAGGGTTACCAATCATACCTGACGACGAATTCCATGGCATAGGCGTTAATGGCATAGTTGAAGAATATGGATAATGTGTAGACCGAAGATGCTGAAATCTTCGGCTTGGTCCTTCATAGTTTTCACTATTTTCCTTCTTAACCTTTTCCGCACTCCTTGTAATGGAAACTTGCACATAATTCTTATTTTGAGTACTTCCTTTGGGAACCCATGCCATGTTCCTTTCTTCAAGTTCTTGTGCACTAAGCTTTTGTAACTCCTTCTTTTTCCAATACGATAACCCGAGCGAGCACCTCGACTGTGATTTTGTTACAACCAATGGCAACTCTTTTTGGGCCTTGTGCACCCTCAACTTCTTTTCTTTGGATTTGGCACTCTGATTTTTATCAATTGATTGCTTCACTTCTTTGCCTTTTGTAGCCAATGTCAACACTTTAATTGGCTCTTTGTTATTTAAGATCAAATCTGAAGCAGCACACTTACGACCATCTCTTTTCACGCGGTAAACTTGCTTTACCACCTCTTTCTTCTTCCTTGAGCTCTGGACCGATTCCTTATGATTGAAACGGTCTTTGATGCGTGATTGTTCAAATGTTGATCTCCTTGGAGCTGCATAGTATTGGTGAGATGGTCTAGAATAAGATGGAGAATGTGCCCTTGTATCATACATTGCCGTGATGATGAATATGTATCTATATGAGCATAGGGAGGCATCCACGGCATTGGCATTGGCGGCCGAAAATAAGGATATGAATATGTTGCATTAAAATTATCACTTTGCCAATACCAATCCTCATATTTGCGGCTTGGGGTGATCTTGGTTTCTCTGCATGATCTGGCCGATAAGCATTCTTCTCTTCACTCTTCTTTTGATATTTATCCAATAGTTCAGCGAAGGTGATTTTTGCTCTCTTACACTTGCGCTTATTCCCGGCTTTGTTTTCCTTTGGTTTGCTTTTATCGATCATTAGATTTGCTTGCTGCCCCCAGTCCTTGGTGTCTCCATTGTAGCTTCAATGGAACTCTTGCCCTCAAGATTATGCTCGTTATGCTCTTCAACGACTTATTTACTTGAAAGCTTGATCCCATCACCTGCAGCTTTTACATTCTCTTTAAATGGATCGGCTTGAAGCAGCCGATGCAAAAACTTTTTGCCATCAGGACCAATCGGAATAGACTGGTCATCTCTTGGTGTTTCAACAAACTTCAATCGTCCTTTTTCAAAGACCGACTTAACTATTTGACGAAACATGTTGCAATACTCAAAATTATGCTTGGACGAATCATGCAACTTACAATGCATTCGTCCTTGGATTGATGGCTTAACATGGTCATCAAGAATTGTAATGTAATTATTTTTCAGCAACAAATCAAATATTTGATTACAAATGCTTGAATTGAAGGTATACTAATTGTTTTCTAGCCAATCTTGCTGTTTGAACGGCTTTGGAGATAAGCAAATGAATGGTTCAGATTTGGAATCTCCCCATTCGGCTATGCATTGTGTTTTCCAATCTATCTCCGATGTCTTTGGATAAGATATTATATTAGCATCGGTTTTCTCAATAGAATTTAACCTTGGCTTTAAATTTCTGAAACGAAGATATTTAGAACATACATGTCTCAGTTGAGACCAAGTGCAAGCCAAATACGAAATAAGCAAAGCTACCCAACTAGATATAAACTTTAGATAAAGCAACGGTGAAAGCTTTGGCTGTAACAATAACTCTCTATCGGTCTTTATAAATGGCGCAATGGGTTGACCGATATGTTCCATAACATGTTTATTGCTAACAAGTAAACTACTCTTCTTCATTGGTCTTTCAAAATTACTTATGAGAATATTTCTTATAGATGCATCAATAATGAAGTTGCGACCAAATCTGAAAATAGGTAAATTACTCTCTATGCATACCTCTTCAAATATGTTGGGAGAGCATGATGGTGGTGCCACTTGAAGAACATCTTGCTCCGTCTTTGGATGGCTCCCCAACACCTTGTCATTATCTTTTTCTTGATTCCGTGCATCATTGCTTTGAAGATCCATGTCAGCCGAACTTTGTTCGGCTACTTGTTCTTGTCCTCGAGGCTTGTCAATTTCTATGGCACGAAACTCATAGGGCAGGAAGTAGGTTCCATTGACTTCAGAAAAATCAAGTATGGCTGTTTTGCTATGCTTTCCATGCCCTTTCTCAATAATGCTGGCCTCTTTGGATTTGATGGACTCAGAATATATACTACTTGATTCAGTTTTTCCAATAGCCAAATTTTCTTTGTTACCTAAATCAACAACTTTATCTTTTTGAATTTGCAAGGCTTCTCGCTCTCGTCTAATTTTAGCCCACATCTCAGCTTGGCGAGCTTTAAACTTCTTCATCTCAATTTCCATCCACTCGTCATGAGATTGCCCCCCAATACTTTGAGACTCTTTCGCCAATGAGGTGCCGAAACTTTGCGATTGTTTAGGTGGTACACTAGATGGTACAACACTGGGTGACTGCATCATTTGCACAACTCTAGCTTTTACAGCAGCAAAATCATGAGGCTTCCCGCCATCTATTAATTCCTGGCGAACAGAGTTGCACAAATCCCAAGAGAATGTAAGCTTGTTCTCAATTACCCAGTCTGGATATGGTTGCCCCCCAATGCTTTTAGACTCTTTCGGCAATGAGATGTTGCCGAAATTCTGTAATTGTGTAGGGGGGACATGATATGCCACGGTAGTAGGTGGAGGCATTTGTGCTCCTGCAGAAGTTTCACTTATTCGCCATGACCATTAAGGTGCGGGCCAATTATGGACATCAACAGTTCGCGTATGGTGCCAAAAAACTAGTAGCATGAGGTGTAGCATATGATGTTTGAGGGTAATTGGCCGAATAACTAGTAGTAGCATGGCCAATTCCCCTATCCACCAGCATGTTTGGATTAACATGTTGCAAATTAGTTGCCGATGAATAAAAAGATGAAACACTATGTTGCATGCCATTGAAAGATCCTACATGGGGTGTTTCAACTTGATTAACCGAACTCATCAGGTTATTCATCGGCATATAAATTTGTGGGGTTGCCGATGCATGGGAGTTGGGATACATATGTTGCATGTTGCTAAAATTATATGAAGTAGAATCATGGAGATTTTGTTGCATCGGCCCTTGCACATAATTAGATGCATCATTGATAAAGCTAGGGCTAGCCGATACATTATGCTCATTAGATGATCTAGCAACAACATATGCATTATTGGCATCTACATATGTGAAGTGGGTATTCATATTACCTTTGTAGATTGCAAATCCTAGATGACGATCTCTTCGTAGCAAGAACGGGCCGGAGACCGTTCCAAGCTTCATCCCCCAGCGGACTCGTCAAAAAGTGTGTTCGCACATGAACACGTCACCGTGTACCCTCTACGCCAGGGGTGATGCACCACAACTCACGTCGAAGGAGACCCGCCGGAAGCGCGATACGCAAGACAATCTCGCGGGCTCTTTTCTAGACCCGAAACCCCACACGCCTGGGAGGGACCCCGCAGGGCGCGCGGCGGCTATGGGCTGCCCTAGGTCGGCCTGACCGCCCCTAGGCCCTCAAGGTTCGCCGCCCTGCAACAAGAAGAACGAACGAAGAACGAGGAAGAAGAAGAACAAGGGCGAAGGTAAAAGTAAAGGTAAAAGTGGTAGATGATTTGTTCGATTGTGTGTTGTTGTTCAATCGGCCGTCACCTCTTGTCTGTATAAGAGGCGGATGGACTTCCCGTACAAGAAAAGGACTTGCTTTGCCGTCCAAATCATCAAAATCTATCCAAATTCGGACTTCTCACGACCTCCGGCCCGGATGTCCGGCTCTAGGCCCGGATGATCCGGCCAAGCCCAGATTTCTGACACCAGTCCACTAATCGGGCTGTAACTTTTGCATACTAACTCGGATTAAGATGATTTGTATATGAAAATCAATCACCTCGACGAGACGCACAACTTTTCTGTTGAACGCCTTTTGATCTAACGTCATCTTGAGGGAGTTTAGGGCTGTTATCTAACATCTGCAGCAGGAAAACTTGTCCGGACGTTCGGACGATTGCCCGGACTGTCCGTCCTTTACCCGGATCATCCGGGAGTTGACCCATATCATCCGGCTTCAGCGCCAACCTTCTGGAATCTTAGTGCTTCAATTACCCGGATGATCCGGATCCCATCCCGGATGATCTGGCCAACATTGGTGTAGCGCACGGTTTTGCCTATAATTTCTGCATACGACCTCGGATGGGGACGATCTTTATATCAAAATCATCCGTTTCGATGAGACGAAGAACTTTGCAGTTGTAACTTTTTCCATCAGAAGTCATCTTAATTAGTTTTCATGCCATTCTTTAGTCTGGTGTCAACATGAGCATCTCAGAACTTGTCATAACTTTTGCATCCAAGCTCCGTTTTAGACCATCTTCATATCTATCTTGATTTTCTCGAAGAGAGACATCTCACGCTGACATTCAACAATAAGTTTGAATTAATCTTGACATGGCTTCAAGCTACTCTTTATAACCGTGCCACTTTTGAGCGTCAACAAGTTGTTAAACAGCAAGTTAAGATGCACCAATATGATCTACACGAAATTCTAGTCAAGTTGCATATAAAATTCATTTAGTTCGGAGCTACAGCCTAGAAGATATGAGCAAAACAAGTTAAACATGGCATTGATGCGAAATGCATATAAACATCAAGAAAAACCTCAAAACCAGGATGCAACATGATAATATGAAACTTCATGCAAAATCAAGCAAGTTTCATATAGAGCACACCCAAAACGGAGCAACGGTTCAACACATACACTCTATACAAGTTTAAAGGACGAGCTGTCCAAAACAGCAACTAGGCATCTAGCAAGCATCAAAACAATATGCTACAGCATCCCAACGTGAAAAAAGGCATGGACATGATGTACAGGTAATGCATGACAAAACATGAACACTAAGATATCTCTAGAAAACACCATAACATGCTCAAAAGGACATGGCAAGGTTGCAAATAATAACAGTTTCAGGCTTAGCAGAAATAACATCAGGTTGCAATGTTTAGAGCTATCAAACAACATGCTACAGGAACTTAACGTGGCAAACAAAGGCATGGCATGAATCTACTAATTGCATAGAACAAAAGTCCCTTACTTACTATGAGCCAAAAAGGCACAGAAAATATGATGGCACCCATGTAAACATGGCAAAAGATATGACAGATTCATACATGGCAGGAACAACAATAAGTAGGCATGTTCATGAGCTTGAACCACTCACCACAGAGCATTACATGGCATGACAAGGCAACCAACAGCAAGAATACATGTTTATGAAGCTAATCCTGGCAAGAGCAAGTTCATAGGGTGCTTGGATCACTAACAAAACTCATGGAAAAACTGAACTTAATGTTAACAGGCTGACAGTAACATTATTTAGCAACTTGAGAGCAAGATAACAACATGTTACAACAGTATATAAATGCAACCAGGGGCACAAATGAATAGAGCATGACATCTATAACAAAACATCCTTAGTGAACATCTCCAGTTTATGCATAGAATGACTTGTAGCCGCAGGTTTACATAGCATCACAATATAACAGATTCAGCCTAGCAAAACAGCAACAGCAAGTACCCTACTTAACAAGCTTTATGCACTCATTACAAGACTCACAAAAATACATGGATGGCACCCCTGTAGTTATGGCATGTCATAGGTCAAAACACATGTAGAGCTCATGCTCATAGGATGCACACACAAAATGCAACGAAAAAGACAAATCATCAAGTTATAACAGTTTCAGCAGATTAACATCATATAGCACACTTGCAACGATGATTCGGGCATCAAGATGACCTCAAACAAACATGGCACAATGGAATGAAATGAAGAGCATCTCATGATGAACATTTTGATATATAGCACGCACAAAACGGAGCAGTATGCAACAAGTTATGATGCGATGAACATGGGCACAAAATGTCAAAATATCAGGGACTTGGAGGAATTTCGGGGTAAACCTCTGGATCCAGATCTGGATCTGGGGCTTCGCCGGAGATGGGGAAGAAGGCGGCGGTCAGCGGGGAACGGGGCGCAGGGAGGTCGGGAAGGCGCGGGAGGCGAGGCGCCGCGGCGAGGACGGACACGGGCGGCGGCGAGGTCCTCGGTGGCGCGGCAGAGGGACGCCGGGGGCGGGGCGGCGGCCGGGAGGTGGCGGCCGGCGGAGGTGCGGAGGTCTGGCGGCGTGGTCGCAGCGAGGCGACGGGCCGGGCGCGGAGAGAAGGCGCCCGGCGACCTCGCACGGACGGCGGAGGCGCTCCTGCGGGCTCGGGCGCGGTGTCCCGGTGGCCAGGCGGCGGGCGGATTGGGCCGTCTTGGGCCTCGCTTGGGCCCCGTGGTGGGCGTGGAGCCTACGCGCGGCCGGATTCTGGCATGGCGGCGCGGACGTGTCCGTCGGCGGGAGGAGGAAGAAGTTAGGGTTATGACCGGTATTTCGGGGGAGATGCACATATTTATAAATAGAGGGAGCTAGGAGAGTCTAAATGAGGAGCGGTTTTCGCCCACACGATCGTGATCGAACGACCGAGAGCATGGAGGGGGTTTGGATGGGTTTTGGGCCACTTTGAAGGGGTGTTGGGCTGCACACAAAAGAGGCTTTTACGGTTACCCAGTTAACCGTTGGAGTATCAAACGACCTCCAAATGGCACGAAACTTGACAGGCGGTCTACCGGTGGTGTACCAAGGCCGCTTGGCAAATCACGGTCCATTCCGAGAACGTTTAACACCCGCTCACAATAGGAGACAAAAGGGGAACGCCGGAGGGCATAGGAGTGTCGGATTGCAAAACGGACAACAGGGAAAATGCTCGGATGCAAGAAACGAACACGTATGCAAAATGAAATGCACATGATGACATGGAAAAATGCAACACGCAAGCAAATGACATGGCAACGACGGCGAATAACTGATAGACACCTGGCGCATCGAATCTGGGGCGTTACACACAGCAAGGTCAGTACGAAGAAATCACGCCCTAGTGCACGTTGACAGGAGGTAGGTGGTGAACGCATGCTGGGGGCTGAGCCGGGGGCTGCACCGCGGGCTGCTGTCCGGGCTGCTCTCCACCACCAGCAGCGCCTTTGAATTACCTGCCGGGGGCTGGCTGGCCGTCGAGGCCTTGGCCTTCTTCGCCGCCCGCTGGCCCAGCGTCTCCGTCTCCCTGCAAGAACAAGTCAGATCAAGGAAGGCGGCGCGATTCATGAGGATGGAAACGGCGAGGGGCAGAGTGCTTACTCGTCCTCCTCCTCCTCCTCTGCTGCATTCCTCTTCCCCCTCAGGCTGAGGGACGAAAAGACAAAGGCGATCTCTGTGCCAGCACCTGCGAGGGGAGGGGGAGGCGATGGAGTCCTGTAGCGTTTGGATGAAGAAGAGGTGGTCGTCTTATTCTTCGCCACTGTGGTCTTCTTCTTCACCACCGCAGCCTCCTTCTTCGCCGCCGCGGCCCTCATCACACGCGCGGTTTCCCCCGGAACCCCTTGCCGTGCCTCAGCCCTGCCGGGCTGGACCGGCTCGCCAGAGCTGGCCCGACGCAGGACGTGTCTCTTCTACATAGCCGAAGGGTCGCCGGCTTCGGCCTCCTCCTCGGACGATTCTTCGCCCATGCCCCTGGCAGGGGGGGGCCTCGATGCTGGCGTCGCCCGCCTCCTTGGCGGACTTCACCCACTCGGCGAGCTCCTCCTCTTCTTTGGCCATGGCGGCCTCATTCTCCATGCCGCCGGTGTCGCCGGCCAGCCTGGCGAGCTCCGCCTCCACCGCCCTGGCGGCGATGTAGTCCGGCTCCTCCTGGGTGGTGTCCTGCATGAGCCACGGCTCATCATGATCGAGTTCTTTGACCAAATTGGCAAAGAACTCCTCCACCTCGCGTGCCGGGGGCTCGACACAGGCCGGGTCAAGACCATGCGCGTTGGAGACCGGCATCATGGCGAGGATTTCGGCCTGCTGGGAGTTGTTGCTCAACGGGACCACTCCCGGCGGCAGCCCGAACGAGGGCCCCTTGATGACCTTGCCGGACTTTGCGGCCTTGCCGGTCCTCTCCACCTTGCCGTTGACATACACATCGAGCTGGAAGAGCCTCCGGCAATACCAGGAGTGCCCCAGCATCGTGAGGTTGTTTTGCAGGCCGGTGCGGAGCCTCATGATGTCGGCCACGTTCCTGAAATCCCAGGCCGGCCTGCCTTTCTTGTGCAGCTAATCGATTCGACGGTGGATGAAATTCGCAGCAATCATCTCGAGGGTGAGCCCGGCCTCGGTGAGACGGCGAATCCTGGTGGTGGCGATCGAGAACTTCTTGTCATTGCGGTTGAGGTCGCTCCAGTCCGCGCCACGGAGCTGCGGCTCCCAACGAACACCCCGACAGAACTCCGGTGGGTTCTCCTTCATGATCCAGCAACACCGGGCCCGCCACTCCTCCCATCTCTCCTTCATGGCGCCCTATGGGTACACGCCTTTCTCCTGGCCCCTCGGGATCCAGGCGACGGTTCCAGAGAGGGCGCCCCCGGGTTGGACGCGGGGGGAGAAGTAATGGCGGAAGAGCGCCGTGCTGGGCACCACCCCGGCAAAGCCCTCGCCGAGGTGGGCAAAGCATGCCGGGTACGCCACGGCATTCGGCGTGAGGTCCATCAAATGGAGGCCAAAAGTGCGCATGATGACGTTGAAGAAGTCAGAAAAAGGGGGCAGAGCCCGCAGTAGAAGAAGTTAACAAAGAATGGGTACCATTTTTGGCCACCCTTGTTGCAACCCGCGAGGAGGGCGCGTGTGGTGGGATGCGCCGGCGTCGCTGCCCCCCACAAAGGCTTGATGTAGTCCTTGAGCTCGAAGACGTTGACGGACGACGGGATGAAATAGGCGGTCTGCGCCCGCCGCGCCGCCGCCTCGCTCTCTGGCGTCTCCTTCTCCCTCGTGTCCTTGGCCACGCCCTTGCCCTTGCCGGATTTGGGAGCCCTGGCGGCTGGGAAGAGAGCGAGGATTTGGAGGCGGTGGGGGGTGCAGCAGCAGCGAGCAAGAGCTTGAAGAGGAAGAAGATGAGAACTGGCGATGGCGAGATTGGGGAAAGCACAGAGGGTAAATGAGCCGCGCGCCTGCGGTTATTCCTTTTTATGGGGAAGACACGGGCCGCCTCTTTCCCACTTATTGCGACATGACGCATGCCTGCAGCGACCGCCCCACACATGCCCCCACGTCACGCATGACCCCCACGTCGCGCATTCAACGTGGGTTGTGGGGAAGCGCAGCGGACGAAAAGTTACCGCGGTAAAAACCGCCTCGCCTGCCCGCGCACCGTTCTGGGCCTGGCCCAACAACGTGTCATGCTTATGTGTGGCCCAGGCCCGAGGGCTCCTGTCGGGGTACTAAAGTAGGGGTGCTCCTTTGTACCCCTTAACTGTGCACGGGCAGTCAGAGCCGCGCCCATGGCCACACTTAAGCAGGGAAGATACAGGGAATCAAGGCCGCAAGACGGCCAAAGCGACGCCAAGACAAAGGCATGAAGAGCAAGAAGGCGAGGTGTTTTCCCCCGGCAAGACCCTTGCCGGGCCGGATTCCACGGCCCCGGCAAGTACCTTGCCAGGGTAGTTTACCCGATGCCAGCGGAGCGCGCCACCCTTGAGCCCCAGTTTCTCCAACACCGCCAACCATGTTGGGACCTGGGCTCGGGAGGCACCTCCATGATGGCATGCAGATCTTCGTGAAGACAAGAAACACCTCAAATCAGAAGAGGATTAGAAGATGACGAACCTCGGCGAGATCCTTGCCGAGGAAACCCTGCCGGGGACGACCGCAACGCCATGGCAAGACCCTTGCCGGGGCCCCGGCAAGGCCCTTGCCGAGGACATCCGCGAGGCCACAGCCAGGCCCGCACCCGCCAAGTTTCTACCACCGCTCCCATGCAGCTGCCAGCCCACCAGCTAGGCAGGCGCTTGCGTGTCAGCATGAGGCTTCTCGGCCAACTTAGTGCATGCCTAGATGGTGGCATGCAAACCTTCGTGAAGGCCCTACCACCGCGCCACCTCAGCGGCCTGCCAGCCTACATGGTGCTGACCGCCTCGCTGGCCAAGGCGCGTGTCAAGGCAGGGCTAAGCGGCGGTAAAGTGTAGGGGACATGTCAGAGGCGCATTAAATGCGTCTTGTCCCGTAATGACAAGCCATAGGCTTAACCACAGTACCCCGATGCCACCTCCTATTTGCCACTGTGGCGATCCCCTTGCCTATAAAAGGAGGCCCAAGGCATCCAGGAGAAGGATTCGGACTCCTGGACAAGTTACGCCCATTGTACCTAGCTCAAGAACTCCAAGAACACATATATACACACAAAAGCAGGACTAGGGTATTACGCATCCTCGCGGCCCAAACCTGGGTAAACGACCCGAGTGTTTGTGCTGACTGCTGATCCCGCTCTAATCACCACCCCGCACCCCGCAACCGTAGTAGGGATTCTTGTGATCCCATAGGTGTCGTTTCCCACCAACAGACACATTGTAGATGGTGGGGTTGCAGAGCATCAGAAGCGCGCCTGCGCCTATGGTGGTCGCGGGGTGATCCCCTGAGTCGAAGGTGAGGTCTACTTTGGGTGCCACCTAGCCCGAGTGAGCCACCTCCTGCACGCGGGCGGCTCCCACTTGGCGGAACAACTGCTTGAAGTGGCTGTCCGGGGGTGGCGCCTGTGAACCACCAAGGAGGGTTGCGACGGCGTGGGGCACCGGTGCCATGAAGCGCGCGGCAAAGAGGCTGCGCAGCTCCTCCGAGGAGGCCACTAAAGACCCTGGCAAGTTGAGCAGCCAGGTGCACAGCGCGCCCGCAAGGGCCATGGGGTGCCAGTTGGTCATGACCTTGTCGTCATCGCCAGCCGCCCAAACTGCCTCCTCGTATGCTTGGAGGAAGCCTGCCGGATCTACCACGCCGTCGTAGTGGGGCGGCAACTCCGTCCTAAACTTGGGTGGCCAATGCACCTGCTGCAGGGTGGGGGTGAAAGCTCGGAGGCCCTGGGCTCCTCCGAAGGCACGCGTCGATCCGGTCGATGGAGGAGCGTCCGCCATGGGAGCTGACAGCGGAGCGCAGCGAACAGAGTGGCAGATCTTTGATGCATCCCTACCTGGCGCACTAAATGTTGAATTTCGGGTTTCGCAAACCCTTGAGAGGTTCAAACTCTGGGGTGCATCCAAAGAACTCAACCTCCCAAGTGTGCCTACTTGCTAATCTCACAGCCTTAGCTCGTCAAACTCAAGGGAAAGGGGACATGACAGTTTACCCAGGTTCGGGCCACCTTGCGGTATAAAACCCTACTCCTGCTTTGTGGTCGACTGGCCTCGAGGGACCGAGGATGAACTAGTATAGTGGAGAACCACCTCAGGAGGTGTGTTCTTGAGCTCAAGTGAGCTGGTGAGCTGGTGAGGGTGGAATGGATCCGATCCTAATCGATGGTCGTGGCAACGTCCTATTTATAGTGGCCTTGGTCCTCTTCCCAAATGAAGGCGGGAAGGATCCCACAATGGCCAAATTTGAAGGGAGACAACTACTACATCTTATCCTGATGAAAGTAGTCTTTGCCTGCAAAAGACTCTGGTCGTGACGCCACGGTGAGCTCGGTGATGACCTCCATCCTGCCGTCCTGGCGGTCTTGGTCTTGTTGCACAGGAATGGAAACCTTTGGCTGATTCCCCGGGACTCCGCGCCTGCGCTTGCCTTCTTAGCACCGAAGAAGAAACTGGTACACTGTGCCCGCTGGCGCCCGCCTGACCTTGGTCGTCATGGCTCACGTCACCCGAACCTCGTGACGTGAGGTTTGCATGGAAATCTCCGCTCCTCGGGGGCCAGCCTAAGGAGGCTGCTCTTATTGGAGGTCTTGGTGTCATCCGCCTCGCGAGGCTTGGCCCCTCGCGAGGGTCTTGAGATATTGATGTCAAAGCTGGGCCATACCAGGCCGTTGATAGAGCCACGCCATGGGCCGCAGGCAGGCAAGTCGGGGTACCACCGTTCCCAAAACATCGATAGTAGATCCCGGGCCCAAGGCGCGCTCGGAATTGGCTTCGAGGCGAAGTCAAATGGAAAGTGCGGATCGCCACGGGCCCTAACCGCCTACGGCCTTGGTCGACGCATGGCGATTGAAGGGACGTGGGCGTCTCCGCTTCCCCGTGCAGCCTCGGCAACTGTTTGACTTCACGAGTCCCTGCTGCATGCGGAGAGAAAACGTTGTTGCGTGGGATCGTGGAGGCCGACGATTGGCCTCGATCCGGCTATAAAGAGGGGGAGGGGCAGAGGCCCCCTCGCTCATCTCCATCTTCTCGCTGTCCGCTCCTTCTTCTTCTCTGTCATGTCGTAACTGTAGAGTCCATGGCGCCGACGAGGAGGTTCTCCGCCGCCGAGAAGGGAAAGGCCCCCAAGGAAGGGCCCGATTCGCCGCCGCTCAAGAGGGGCCGCGGCCGTCCACGCAAGCATGTTGCAACCCAAGTGGTAGCTCCTCGGGGGCGCGGGCGCACTTCTCCGGGGGGGGGGGGGCGTCTCTTTTGGCAGCCGCGTCGGTGCTTCTTCTCATGGTGGGGGCCGCCGAGAATGGGGCAGCCCCCGCGATGAGAGGAGGCGCGCCATGGTCGCCCTGCCTCCTCGGCCGCGCTTTTCACTCGGCGGATGTGCTCCCAGAGTTTGTCATGTGGTCGAAGAGGCCCGCCGGGCTCCCGCTTCCGCGCTTCTTTGCCGACGAACTGCCAGCCACGGTGCTCGACAACCTCTAGCTGTAGGCTGACGGCTGCTGCAGCAGGGCCTCATGGGCCGGGGTTGAGGTCACCGCGGTAGGAAATGTGGCCTTGACCAACGGTTGGCAGGCGTTTGCCCACGCACGAGGCCTGGCGGCGCAGTGCACCTCCACTTCAACTTCTGGCGGCCTCGGGACCCTCGTGAGGGTGTTCAGTAGGATTTACCGGCGTCGTCTCCAACGTATCTATAATTTTTGATTGTTCCATGCTATTATATTACCCTTTTTGGATGTATATGGGCTTTATTTTACACATTTATATCATTTTTGGGACTAACCTACTAACCGAGGCCCAGCCCGTATTGCTGTTTTTTTTTGCCTATTTCAGTATTTCGAAGAAAAGGAATATCAAACGAAGTCCAAACGGAATGAAACCTTCGGGAGCGTGATTTTTGGAACGAACGTGATCCAGAGGACTTGGAGTGCAAGCCAAGAAGCAGCCGAGGCGGCCACGAAGGTGGAGGGCGCGCCCCTATCTCGTGGGCCCCTCAGGCAGCCACCGACCTACTTCTTCCTCCTATATATACCCACGTACCCCGAAAACTTCCAGGGAGCCAATGAAAAACTATTTCCACCACCGTAACCTTCTGTATCCGCGAGATCCCATCTTGGAGCCTTCGCCGGCGCTCCACCGGAGGGGGAATCGACCACGGAGGGCTTCTACATCAACACCATAGCCCCTCCGATGAGTTGTGAGTAGTTTACCACAGAACTTCGGGTCCATAGTTATTAGCTAGATGGCTTCTTCTCTCTTTTTGGATCTCAAAACCATGTTCTCCTCGATCTTCTTGGAGATCTATTTGACGTAACTCTTTTTGCGGTGTGTTTGTCGAGATCCAATGAATTGTGGGTTTATGATCAAGTTTATCTATGAGAAATATTTGAATCTCCCCTGATTTCTTTTATGTATGATTGAGTTATCTTTGCAAGTCTCTTCGAATTATCAGTTTGGTTTGGCCTACTAGATTGATCTTTCTTGCAATGGGAGAAGTGCTTAGCTTTGGGTTCAATCTTGCGGTGTCCTTACCCAGTGACAATAGGGGTTGCAAGGCACATATTGTATTGTTGCCATCGAGGATAAAAAGATGGGGTTTACATCATATTGCATGAGTTTACCCCTCTACATCATGTCATCTTTCTTAATGCATTACTCTGTTCTTATGAACTTAATACTCTAGATGCATGCTGTATAGCGGTCGATGTGTGGAGTAATAGTAGTAGATGCAGGCAGGAGTCAGTCTACTTGTCGCGGACGTGATGCCTATATACATGATCATGCCTAGATAATCTCATAATTATTCACTTTTCTATCAATTGCTCGACAGTAATTTGTTCACCCACCATAATACTTATGCTATCTTGAGAGCAGCCACTAGTGAAACCTATGGCCCCCGGGTCTATCTTTTATCATATAAGCTTTCAATCTACTTTTATTTGCATCTTTACTTTTCCAATCTATATCATAAAATACCAAAAATATATTTATCTTATCATACTATCTATATCAGATCTCACTTTCATGAAGTGGCCGTGAAGGATTGACAACCCCTTTATTGCCTTTGGTTGCGAGTTCTTTGTTTGTTTGTGTAGGTGCGTGTGACTTTTGAGGAGCCTCCTCTGAGATTGATACTGTGGTTCTCAAAAACTAAGGGAAATACTTACGCTACTATTGCTGCATCACCCTTTCCTCTTCAAGGAAAACCAACGCAAGCTCAAGACGTAGCAACGATCGCCGCGCAGGGTGCAGCCCAGAAGACGGTAGCGGCGACGATGAGCTTGGTCTTGACGTTGGCCGCGATGAAGACGATGGTGAGCTTGCCCTTGGCGGTGGCCGTGCTTCCTTCAGCAGCGGCTCCTCCTCTCCAGGAAAGAGCACTAGCACTAGTGGCTACGACCAACCACCACGCCGCCGAGCTCGCATCGGGGAAGGCAATGGGTCGTCCCATCACCGCGCTCCGGTGAAGCAGGAGGTGGCCCGGACTGAGCCCAGGGCGGCCGGAGCCTGGCTTCAGGAGCTGCAGCGGTTGTGTGGGACACTTTTGTTTAACCTTTCCTTTCTCCTGCATTTGAAAAAAGTAGAGGGCCCCGATGGGGTGTGTAATGAACTGTGGCAGTTATGTCACTATGCTACGGTTATTATCTTGATGTTATGCCATGATATCTGTGTTCCGAGTAGGCGCGGTTAGGGTAACTTAGCTCGATATGCTTGCAACAGCTTCCCACCTCGCGAGGGCGCGTCCTTCGGTATCTGGCAAAGCCCCCCCCCTCTCCTGACGACTCAAGAGCCATCAGCCTCAAGAGACGCTGTAGAGCTGCTGCAGAGTTGTTAGAAATCTTGACGGGGCACCTCATTCCTCCTTCCACGAGCCCCCAGAGGCCCAGACCTGGGTCAGGTGTGGCTCAGTGCACCGCGTCGCGCTGATTCTTAAAGAAGAGAAGTAGGAGGGCCAAAATGCAAAGGTGCAGATGTGAAGAGGGGACCAAAATCCCTAGACGCCCTGATTCCCAATCAGGCCTGGCATCTCTCTCCCTTCCCCAACCCTCTTCTCCACCTCCGGCCGCCGTCACGGCCAGGCCGGCGGGGCGGTGCACCACCAGCACTCCCACCATCACCTCTCACCACCTCGCAACACAACCATCCACTGCATCAACCAGTGTCACCATCTCCAGCCACCGCTTCCAGCAGCACCACGCGCCACCCGGTGCGCTCTCCTTCTCACCTCACGCGCCCGACCAGACGACGGGAGTCACGGGCGTCTGATCCCCCGCACGCCTCCTCCTTCTTACTTTCCCAGCTGATCCCCTTTGTGGCTTCTATTTTCTTGCGTCCTTATTGTTCCTCTTCAAAGTCTGAACCTCAACCTCCTGCTGCTACTGCGCTTTGCTGAACCCCACGCCCCTGCTGCATCTTCCTTCTTCTCCTCGACCTCCTGCTGCTGCCTCCTCTTCTCCAAGTCCCACTGCTGCTCCTTCCTTGGTGCGCCCAGCGGCTTCTTCTCTCAACTCCTGCTACTACTCCCTTCCCCTCACTGCTACTCTTCTTCCTTACCTCCTTTGCTGCTATATCTCTTTCCCCCTCTCTATATTATCTGAATTTTTTGTAATAGGATATGAGTAGTACATGTAATGTTCAGGTTTGAGTAGTGCCAGCAACCTGTTATTTGTTCAGTTTCATAATGGCATAATATGGTACTTGTTATGTGGGATCTGACTAGCTGAGGCCTTGTTAATTTGGGAGATAATTGTTCTATTAGATTCTGCTTCTGTGATTAGTAACCGGATAACCTTTGTGTGTGATACTCTGTTCATATATGTGTTGTTGTTCTTGTGTTCCCCTTACTGTAGAGCTTGTTCACTTCATACTCCATGTGTTAGCTCCAGTACATGTGATCTACATGTTTGTGATGGAAACATCTTTACCCCTATCTGACCCATCCTTCCTTTTACATGTTTTCTAGTTATAGATTTGCAGGTTATTGCTGTCTGCTTGTTCCAGTATTTTAGTTTGTCAAGTTTTATGAAAATACCAAAAAGACAATGAGTAATATCTGAATCTATCTTTGCTTGTTTGTTTGTTTCTTTCTCTATAATCTCCAGGAACAATAATCGATAGTTTAGGTTTATTTTCAGTTTTCATCGCCCAATTGTGTCACCTAGATTTAGCCGAGCGTAGTTTCTGTCACCTAGTCGCCGAGGAGAACTTCGACAACCCACAGTTTGGGCGAAATATCCCACTGTACTTACAAAAGGTCATTTTGGCGCCCTTGCCAGGGACTACTGTCGAGTGACCGTGTTAGGCTATAGACTAGGTTTTTCTTCTTTTTCTAGTTTGTACCATATATATGTGATATATCTCTTAACTCCAAACCCTTGTTCAAGTTTATTACCTCTTTTTTTCTCCTTTTTGCAGGTTAGATCTTCTCGGTTATGGCTTACAATTCAAATCATCAGGCTTATGCGAGCAACACTACAAACAACACGGAAAGTATTCAAGCACTGATAAGTAAGATTTCCCATCAATTAGATGATTTAGCTCAGCAGCGAGAAGTAGTTTTTGAGGATAGGCCTAGTTCTTATGATCCTCATTCCGGAGGCAATCCTTATGTTGCTCCTACATGCCATCTTTGTGGTTTTCAGGGCCATTCACCTGCTGAATGTCAGCGTGGTTACTCTCACCCTCCGGATTGTTTTGGCATGAGCTTCACTCAACAGCATAGCTCATACCAAAACAATTACTCACATGGGTGGCCTGAAAACCCGAATATGTCATATAGAAGCAACAACCCTGAGATCTCATCATTTCCTTCTAGCCATCAAATGCAGGGATTTAGGTATGAACAGGAGAGCAACAACTATGCTCCAGAACATATTTATTCACCTCCTAATCATATACCTCAACACCAGGAGATGTTTCCAATGAAGTTAAATGGTCCTCTCTTTGGTCAACCAACACCTCCAGCACCTAATGAGTCGGCAGAGCAATCTCATGTGCAAGTGCCCACACAAGATGTGTTCTATTACATAGACAAGCTCACACTTTTGAGTCTCGAGTTCACTTGGAGTTCCGAGGATAATCCTATTAGGAAGGTTATACTAGAGGAAATGAAGAAGATCAAGAGTGGAAAAGAGCTAGTGGAAGAAGTAAGGAAGATTGAGAATAACATCAATGCTGGAAATACTATATCATCACAGCTTGAGCGGAGTGTTGCTGAGATTTCCATTGGTGCATGTGAGGTTCCAACATTGTCACATTCACCTGAGCAAGATAGCGAGAGTCCAGAGGAAGAGAGACCTTAGATTGAAGATGTACTCGAAGCCAAGGCACAAGATGATCCAGAGTTCAACTACCCAAGTGATCAAGTCGAAGACCTTGAAGATCCAATGTATATCATCCTGAAGAAGTAAAAGAAGCTCCTGTAGTTGACGGTGAAGAACCAGAAATTCATTTGCCCATCGTCATACAAGAGCATGATGTAGCAAGTTTATCTAATCCTCTTGATGACATGCGTCCATATGAATTGTTTGCTACTACCTTGCATTGTATGATGCCATCTGTTAAAGTAGATTTGAAAAAGTATTTGCTTGGATATGATCATATACACCTTGTTAGTGGTATTACTCACATTAGTGATGTTTCACATGCTTAATGAAACATATCATTCTCATGCTAGTCTTGAACTTAACGATAAATGTCATCTCATGTGAGTATTGACCTTGCTGATTTCTGCCCCTCCTAAACATGTGCTTTATAGTTATGCTTATATAATTGGATATTCTATTGATGACTTGGAGGGCATCGACCGTATCACTTGTAGTTGTTGCTTGTTCGAGTCCTATTTGAGGTTTTTGCTACTGCACCGTTTACTACATGTTGACCAGGTTTGAGGTGACATTCCTTGGGACCCTGATGGATTCCGAGCATGGTGACGAGGAGAAGCAAGCAGCGCACATGAGGATGAGAGAAGCAGGAGCATGCACGAGGAAGCAAAAGGAGAGGAGTCACAATGCAGTAACTTAGAGAATGATCATGCGAGTGCTACTTCATACTGCCCGGTGAGCTGTTACATGACCCATTCCGAGTACATTATCCATTGATATGCCTAAATCAATTCTATTTTGGGTTGCTTGAGACTTTTTGTTGTTGTTTTCAAGATAAATTCTACCTTTGGCATATTGAGCCTAATGTGAATTAGTAGACTTGATTTCTGAATGCCTTGTAAACTAGTGATCTACACAATGCTTGCTTTGCTGAAATTAGTGAAAGTTATTAGTTTTGAGTGCTCAAATCCATAGTGCACTAGTAAAGTTAATCATTTTCTGCATTTACCTTGATACACCTAGATCACTATGTTTAGATGATGTATTTGTGCCAAGTGTGTTCCCACTCAGAGCGATCACTTAACCACTATGGATTAGCATGCTATGTTCTCTTGATCGGTAGCATGTGAACCAAACATGGATGAGTGTAGATTCTTGTTGACCTTCTTTTGTATTCCTTTGTTTAGTAAGTAATAATGAATAATTATCTGATCTACCTAACAGTAGCACGTCATGTTCCCTGGATCGGTCGCTTGTGAAACCTGGTTGGATCGGGTAGGAGTTATTTATATTTTAAAAAATGTAATTGTTGAACCAGGTGTTTACCATGTTCTCTAGATCGGTGGTATGTTCCTTTGGGGAGACAAACGAAAAAAAACTTACTAATTATTGGTCAACCCAGGTGTATACCATATTCTCGAGATCGGTGGTATGTTCCTTTGGTGAGACCGTTGAAATATTATCATTACTTCCTGAAAATTTAATAAGTGCCTTCAACTGCAATGTTCTGTTCCTGGTAATAAGTGATCTGATCACAAGTTTAAGTTCTTTTTTTTGGATCATGCTCTCTTTAGGAACCTTTTGGCACAATCATCATTCGAACTAGTTGATCTTCTTTTATCATTTGTAAAAGTTCAAAATGATTGAGTCTACTAGTATCCTACTGCTTTGTAACACTCTTAACCATTAATTTTCACTAGCAAAGTCTAAAAGCATGCACTATTTAGAGATCTACTCCCTCTGTTCCTAAATGTAAGTCTTTGTAGAGATTCCACTATAAACCACATACGGATGTATATAAATGCATTTTAAGTTTAGATTCATTCATTTTGCTCCGTATGTAGTACACCTTGTGGGATCTCTACAAAGACTTATATTTAGGAACGGAGGGAGTACTTCACTTGGCATTCTCTAGTCAGTTCTCTATTCACTATCGAGTTCGTGTCATATGCCTTTCCTTGAGGACATGTAAAGATTTAACTGTGGGAACTTGATAAGCAGATTTCATATATATAATTTTGGCATACAAATATACCATTTGTTGAGTTCTGACCATCAATGCTTGCTATGAAATACTGAATATTTGAATGATAATCATATAAGAGCATGTTGACTAGTGAATTGTTTCCTTTGCAGAAAAGTGCGCAAAGGCACTATAATCGTCAAGACTTTTACTATGTGGCTAACGAGAAGAGAGAAGGGGCCAAAACTCAAGAAGGAAAGGATCTACTTGAGGCAAAAGAAGAGAAGTGGGAGGGCCAAAATGCAAAGGTGCAGATGAGAAGAGGGGAACAAAATCCCTAGACACCCTGATTCCCAATCGGGCCTGGCGTCTCTCTCCCTTCCCCAACCCTCTTCTCCACCTCCGGCTGCCGCCGCAGCCAGGCCGGCGTAGGGGCGCGCCACCAGCACCCCCACCATCACCTCTCACCACCTCGTACCACCACCATCCACTGCATCTACCAGTGCCACCATCTCCAGCCACCACCGCCAGCAGCACCACGCGCCAGCCACGTGCCCTCTCCTTCTAACCTCATGCGCCCGACTAGACAAGGGGAGTCACGGGCGTCTGATCCCCCGCACGCCTCCTCCTTTTTGCTTTCCTTGCTGATCCCCTTTGCTGCTGCTCTTTTTCTTGCATCCCTGATGTTCCTCTTCAAAGTTTGAACCTCAACCTCCTGCTGCTACTGCACTTTGCTGAACCCCACACCCCTGCTGCTTCTTCTTCTCCTCGACCTCCTGCTGGTGCCCCCTCTTCTCCATGTCCCGCTGCTGCTCCTTCCTTGCTGCGCCCTGCGGCTTCTTCTCTCAACTGTTGCTACTACTCCCTTCCCCTCACTGCTACTCTTCTACCTTACCTCCTCTGCTGCTATCTCTCTTTCCCCCTCTATATTCTCTGAATTTTCTGTAATAGGAGTTGTTTAGTACATGTAATGTTCAGATTTGAGTAGTGCCAGAAACCTGTTATTTGTTCAGTTTCACAATGGCATAATATGGCTTGTTATGTTGGATCTGACTAGTTGAGGCCTTGTTAATTGGGAAATGTTTGGTGCGGTCATGACAACTTTTCGGCGGTTCTCACGCCACACTGCAAAACGCGCCCCATGCAAAGGTGCCGCCGCCCGCCTCCTTCAGCCCTCCATCCCGACCTCCAAATTTTACGCCACAGATCCTACCCCTTCCTCCTCCCGGGCAATGACCGGGCCGCCATGAGCTCCATCACGGGCGGCCAGCGCCTCGCCGGATGCCATGGCGAGATCCATCCCCTACCTCGGTCTTCACGCGTGCATCCTCTCCCCCCTCCTCCGGGCTGCGTTTGGGCCACCACAAGCTCCATCACCGGAGGTCGAGCGCTCCTCGCGGGCCGCCATGGCTGCTGCAGCCATGCCCGGATCCTCCCACGTATACAAGTGTTGCAACCGTCACCTAGAAAAGCTTCAATACGTTGAAAAAGCTTCAACCATAGACATAGAAAGCTTCAATGGCATTTGCCTGACAAGGGAAGCTGCAACCGTTGTTGGATTTTGCTACTACCGACAAAGCTTTTTGCTACATCCATCGGGCAGAGCTGCGACCTCGCGAGGACGACAATGATATTTTTGTTGCAACCATAGCAGGATTTTGCTACTACCGTTGGAGATTTTTGCTACATCCACGTAAGGCAGAGCTGCGACCTCCCGAAGACGGCGATGGCGTTTTTGCTGCACCCGTAGTTTGATTTTGCTACTACCGGTGAATTTTTTTGCTACATCCATTCAAATGGCGTTGATTGACTCGCGGCCGCCGTCGACGTATTTCCCTGCAGCAAGCATCAATGGCGAGGGCGTCGGAGCTACAACCGTCGTTGTCAAGAGCTGCAATTGCAGATGGAGCTGTTGCATGGGTCGAGGCGAGAACGAGGCCGGGAGGGTAGAGGGCGGTGATTTAGGACGGGGCGGCGGGGCGGGCTTGGCGGGCGATAAGACCGGCGAGGCGGGGGCCACGATGGGGCGACCACCGGAGGGGACAGAGGCGTGGTCTCAGAACACCCCGGTGTCATGCTACAGTAATCACCTGTTAATGGTGCCATGTCATCAGGTTACTGTTGATAATTTTTCACTTGATCCAAATCACCATTCAAATTCAAATCCAATATAAAGTCAAAAATTCTTTTTGTCAGACATGAAACCTAAAAAGTTCATCCTATGGCAAATAATCCCTAGATAGTTGTCATGTTGAAGCCAACATTTTTGAAATTCCCAAATTGCCCCTGAGAATTTATTATCTAGTCCAACAGTACTTAAGATGTCTTTTTCATTTTGTAAAAATGCTTGGACAACTCCTGATGGCCCCAAACTCTTTGTGGCAGTGACAAATACTAGAAAGAATTTAAGTGGCCGGTCCCACATTTTTTTCAAAGTATTTTGGTAGCCCAAAATATTCCCTAGATGTCTCTGACTTTTTAAACATAAAAGAGAAATCAGAAAAAAAAGGAAAAAGCCCCCCCCTCAACTGGGCCGATTGGCCCAGCTGGCCACCGCCCCCTGGGCCTCAGCCCACCTGGCCGACCCAGGCCACCCAGCTCCCCGCATCGCTCTTCCCTCCCCTTGTTCGACCGACCGAGGGCGCACGCCCGTGCGTCGCCGCCGAACCACCTCGCCGTCGACGAGGGTGGGGATAAGAACGCCCCCTCGACGCCTCGGATCCTCCCCCTCACCTACCGCCACTCGCCCCCACTCACCCTTGCGCTCCTTCTCCGCCTCCCCACTCAGATCCCCTTCCCCCACGGGCTGCTGCTTCTCCTCTCCGCCATGGCCGCGCCACCGTGAAGCCCGCGACCACCGTCGCCCGTCCGCTGCTCCGACAAGTCCGGGAGCTCCGTCGTGGTCCGCCTCTTCTTCCTCCACACTGGATCGGGACCGGGAGTGCCACCGCCGTCGCCATCTTCATCTTCCTCATCTACGGCCACCGCACGACCACGCCGTCGATCTGCTCCACCGGTTCTTCCCCGAGCCCACTTGTGCACACCTGTAGGGCCCGGTGAGCAGCCGCTTCAACCCCCCTCTCCCTTCTCCTCCCCGTGCACCGTAGCTTCCACGCGTGCTCGAGCTCCGGCCACCGTCGTTAGACTTCGCAACCAACGCTGCGGGCCGTTTCAACGGCCACTGTTGCCGCCGTTCGACACGGTGTGATGCCCGCGTTCGAATGCACTGCTTCGCGACCGAAGAGCCCCCACGCCCACTTCTCCTTGTGCCACCGAACGCCATCGCCGCCTTGCTCGTCGCGGTGATGCGCCGCCGCCCGAAAACCTCCCATCGCACCCGTTGGATGCGCTGCTCGGCCTTCGCTCAAACGAGCCTACGCGCGGGCAGCGACCCTTTGTAGCCGATTTCCGGCCGTTCAGAAGCCCGCCGTGAATATGGTCGCCAGAGACAATCCAGCGCCGTTTCCGGTGTTGTCGACGTGGCGACACAGGGCCACCTCAGTGTTGCCGCCGGGCCCTATGGCTCCCGATTGGCCGGGTTGACCCGGTCAATCTGCCGACTGGCCAGCCCACCAGCAGCGACGTAGGCCCCACCACATAATTAAGCTAATTAAAATGGTTTTATAATTAAAAGTAATTAGTTTAGCTAATTAGTCACTGACATGTGGGGCCCAACTGCTAATTAACACCCTGTTATTTTAAAATAACCCACTGTTAGCCCTTTGTCTATGACATGTGGGACCCGTTGGTCAGTTTGACCTGGTCAGCGAGTCTGTTGACTGCTGACGTTATCAGCACGTCATGATGACGTCATTTTATCTTTTCTGTTAATTTAAATAAATCCAGAAAATGGTTTAATCTTTGAAAATTCATAGAAAATAAACCGTAACTCGGAAGAAAATGTTTTCTACATGTAAGTTGCTTAGAAAAACGTGATTTAATCCGGATCGTGGTGCATTTACTGCCGATACCTCTAACTATCTGAACATGGAACATTCCTCCGGTCATCTATCGACATTAGTGCGAACCGGAAAACATTCCGGTTGAATTCCCCTCGCTTTGATCGTGTAGCCATACGTTAGGTCACTCCCAAGACAACATATTGCCACGTTATGCTTTGTGATGCTATGTTTGCTTTATATTTACTGCTTCCCCTCTTCTCTCGGTGAACCCGAGACCGATCTTGCCCTGTGATCGACTACGCCGACGACCCCTCCTTGCCGTGAGCAACCGTGCAAGCCCCCTTTGATCATCCCGATATCGCCCATTCCATTCTCTTATGCTTGCATTAGATTTTGTTATCATTATTGTTTGCTCCTATTCTGCTGCATAGCTTTGTTATTGTAACTCGCTATTGTTACCTACCGCTTATCCTAAACCGCTTAGTATAGGTTGGTTAGTGATCCATCAGTGACCCCCACCTTGTCCTTGTTGCCCCTGCTTCATCATAGAAGACCCGATCAACGGGATCGAAGACCAGACCCCGGCACCGCACATCACTTCCCCCTTAGTTGCTCGACACTACTAGGTTACTATCGAGTGCCGAGGGTGACACCTCTACAACACTTCTGATGTTAACCCTGTAGTGTAGTTATTCGGTCGTGGTCATCGAGGGTGATTTCCTCTTTAACCACCTCCGATATGACTCTGTCATGCAACCCCTCAAGTGTGAACCTCGGGGGTGATTCCTCTTACGTTCACCTTGATGATTACATCGAGTGGAATTCACCGGGGGTGATTCCTCGGGTTTTCCCCTTAATGTTTTGGACACACGGATACTTGGACTTTACAGCTGTTACTTGGAAAGGCGAGTCGACCCTGAGGGGTACCTGCGAGTGATGTGGAGTCGGGTTGACCTGGAAGGTGCTCGCGAGATAATTACGAGGCATGGCCGGCATTCCTAGCCCTTGCCGCAAGTCCTCGAGGCGGGCAACGGGTCACATCTTCGTGAGTCTCGCTTGTTACCGCGTGCTCCTAATCCACTACGATTTGGATATTTGATCCGAGGGGCCTCGGCCGATAGCACTAACCATCACGTGGGCATAGTATGGGCGTTCTGCGTCGTATGCATCGATCGAAGCTTAATAGACGTCGGCCGACCGAGCGGGCGCGCCGGGTTGGACTGCAAGCACCGCCTTGTTGAAGGAGGTAGCTAGGTCTGCCATCACCGGCGCCCACGCAACGTCAAGTGGAGTTCGGGGAGATGGCCCATGACCCCGGGGCATAGGTTTAGTCCGGCGTGCTCGCCTCTCTATTAAGCCTAGGTCGGGTTGCAGCGTATTGTTTGGCGAGGCGGGCATGACCCAGAAAGTGTGTCCGCCGGAGTTAATCGGCGTGGTGGGTAAGTTGGTGCACCCTACGGGGAAGAAAACATCTATCGATAGCCTGTCCTCTGATAACGAAACTTGGAGTTGTATCCCGATCGATACAACTAGAACTGGATACTTGTGATGAGAACGGATGGTGATGAGTAATGGATTGTGATGATAATCGGATAGTATGGCTCGGGATTTCTTTCTCGCAGGAGTCGAGAAAGGATCTCCGCCGAGGTTGATAACACTACTACTACTTTACTTTATGCTACTCTACTCCCTCCCTGCTTGCTGCAAGATGGTGGTTTTCGGAAGATGCTAGTCTTCGATAGGACTAGGCCTACTCTCTATTCTCGCATTTCCATGGCCAGATCCACATATACTGCCCTCTTTGATAATGTTGCATATGTAGTGTAGATCCTTGCTTGCGAGTACTTTGGATGAGTACTCACGGTTGCTTTGCTCCCCCTTCCCCCCTTTCTTCTTCTTTCCGGTTGATGCAACCAGATGTCGGAGCCTAGGAGCCAGATGCCACCGCTGATGTCTGCTACTACGTGGAGACCACTGACGACCAGGAGTAGTTAGGAGGCTCCCAGACAGGAGGCCTTGCCTTTTCGATCGTTGTTGTTTTGTGCTAGCCTTCTTAAGGCAAACTGGTCTAACTCATGTCTGTACTCAGATATTGTTGCTTCCGCTGACTCTTGTGTATTCGAGCTTATGTATTCGAGCCCTCGAGGCCCCTGGCTTGTAATATAAAGCTTGTATTATTTTATTTTGTGTCTAGAGTTGTGTTGTGATATCTTCCCGTGAGTCCTTGATCTTGATCGTACATATTTGCGGGTATGATTAGTGTACGATTGAATCGAGGGCGTCACAAGTTGGTATCAGAGCCATTTGCTGTAGGTAGCCCCCTTTGCAACTCCTTGGCCGAAGTTGAGTCTAGTCACTGAAAAACTTTTACTAACATTGGCTGTGTGTCTTACGGGCCCACGTCGCCATTGGGTGGTAGCATCTTTTACTCCTCGTCTATACTCTGGGAATCTGATCTCTCTTCTATTCAGGTTAAATGATTTTGCAAGCTCTAACATTAGGTTCTCATAAACACTTCCTCCCGGAGAGCCGCTCATTCTAGATGATCGCCTGCTTCACCAGAAGATTCTGAAGATACTTGTCGATGTTTTTCCGAGACCCTTGTGCCCATTACTTTTGCAATTCCCTTTCATCGATAAATTCCTATGGATGACCATGTACGTTCGTCATTCATACAATCATTCCCCGATGATCTTATTATTACCAGGTACCCCGAAATACTCTCTATTGTTCCAAGAATACTTTGTGCCTACTGCATTGCAGTTCCTTGTCGGCTGAATACACCGACAAATTAATCCTCACACATATCGAGGATTTGTTTTTCCCCAGTTGTTCATATGTTTCACAAAAGTCTTTGAAATACTATTCGATCTTCCGAAAATCCTCAGCAGCCTATTGTTGTTGAAATTCTTGTTTGCTTGCATTATGGTTAATTCCATATTTCTAGTAATCTTCGTTGACATCCTCTGTCACTATCGTTTCGAATCCCTTGATCCAATATGTCGCGAATGCTTGTAATCCTCAATCATATCCTAGCATTCATCCTTCCGGCTTAGATGTCACTCCAAACATGAGCTTGTTGTTGTCAAATCAAACCTTGATTGATTGTTGATCCAGACGATTCAACTCAATTATCTTTTGATCGTGGCCTCTGCTTGGATCTTGATTTGAAAATCGTAATTCCTTTGTATTCAAGCTTTGAAGTTATCCAGATATATCTATAACCCGATGCATTTGCATTCTTTCTTTCTCTGGTTGAGTACTGATACTCACATCGGACCCATTGATGACCGCTGAATCCTTTGTTGGATTATTATCCGACAGTGTCCTTCACATCCAAAATCTTGTGAGTTTTTTTGTATCATCTGCTTTGACTTCGATGCTCTACTTTCGAGCTGGTATATTTTAATCCTGAAGTTAGTGGTATATGTTCCTAAGATACCCCTACGGGTTGAACCTATGTCTTCATTAATCCGTGTGAACTCGAAAGAGATGTGAGTCATACTCTTTTGGTGCTTCACCAGATAAATCTTTCGCACTACAAATTCTTCGAAAACGAGGAGTGAATGAAAGGTTATGCATTGAAGAAGTGGGAGTCGACCTTGAACCTTTGTGTTCATGCCCATGGACCCGATGTAGGACTTATCATGGAAGCTGCTCGAAAAATAATTACCCCCCTTGTTATAAGTTCATCTTGTATCGGTGGTTTGATCATTCATAATTGTGGTTCCGACCCTAGTTTTTCCTTAATTCCATTTCCCGGACAAGTTAAAATACTTGTCTCCTGCAAGTCATTGCACTGTCAACCTTTACTTTGATCTACCGTCGAGTATTACTCTTTGGTATCTCAAGAATATCACTGAATTGCATAACTTCGTATGGGTTCTTCATCAACTGTTATTTCTCACCGATTCCAATTTTCCTGCGTTCTGGGTTGTCGTCAACCGAGAACACTGATAAGTGAATCACTTCCTCACTCCGATTCAATAACTCTAAATAATCTTCGTTGCTTATGAGTTTATTAATCCTTCATGTCATTCCTAGCCTGATCGGCATAACTTATCGTGCAACTTTTTAACTGTGCTACCTGGTCCTTCTTCCCGGAGCAAAGTTTTCGACGGTGAACTAAGCTTACGTCGATCTTCCTCGTCATATCATTTTTCCTTGAACAACAAGCTTGATTTCAAGTTTGTGTCGTACCCGTGGTTCGAATAACCTTTCGCTTCATCATTCCTTTGACTTGATGTCATCGCCAATCGATTACATCTTCATGAAATCTCTGGACAAATGTGTCATGATCATTATCAACTTTCTGATGCTCTTTCAGGTTAACAATTGAATTCATGATGAGAAATACCATCCGTGCCCCTCGATGATTTGTGTTATCATCGACAACATTTTTGCCTCCCCCAACACGAATTTGTTCATTTAAATTTTGGACATACATCCTTTTTGACACATCGATAGATTTTTTGTTGAAACCATCGGCCACCTCCTCATCTTCCCTGATAAAATTGCATGAGGTGTTCAAGTAATTCCCGGTGGATCCTTTGTGTTCCCAAGATCCGGCCTTTACCTGATGACCATGTCAATGCTATCCAAAAGTATGGCTGTGTTACTCCAAACATCATTAAGAACATTGGAGGCGCAATGCTAAATGTTTCTTGATCAATTATCCAAACACCGCTGTATGGGTAAACATCATGATTCTCCTGGGAGAAAAGCAAGATATGGTGTGCCGCCGCCCACTGGAGAGGGAGACGCCACTGCTAATCCTGCCAGGGCGCCTCCATCTCTGCTCGCCGCGGCCGGAGATCCCGGGCAGCCGCGTGCACCGCGCCTCCATCTCCTCGTCCGCCATTTGCTCTGTCCGGAGGAAGCAGGGCGGTGTCGGTGGCAGCGCAGCACCGGGCACCGGGTCGACGTACAAATCGGCGGAATAGCAGGTCCGCTCGCGACGGACAACGAACCGATCCCCGCGCTCCCTCTCAGATGGTTTGGACCAGCGCGCCGCGCCAGCTACCCTACCATCGGCCCGGAGGACCACCGCTGGCCCGGCTACTCCACCACGTCCCCCACCTTCCTCCTGCACTCCACCACCGGATCCCTCTGATGTAGCAGCAAAGAGTGCAGAGACAACGAGAGGCGGTCGAGGCCAGTGCGGGGAGATGCTCCTGTTGACGCGCGCATGCAGGGTCGCGACGACGGGCATCGGTGAAGTTTCTGGCAAATGTTGCGGGCGTGACGGCGACAGTTCTGAGATACATGAGGCGACGCCTGTTATGGTGGAGTTTTTGCTTGTTGTTCAAGAGAGAACAGAGGGGTGAGGAGAGAGAGGAGACCGGGAAGAAGAAGAAGCGTGGGGAGGAGCTGGCTCACCGGCAGGGTCCTGCTGCAGATCGCTGCCCGGAGGTGGCTCGACCCACTCGGGTTCAAGTTTGTGGGAGACGGCGCCTAGAAGCTGCCTGCTACATGGACGAGGATGAAAGGAGGGGCTCAAAAGGTGGGATCTAGGAGGAGGGGCTTCGCTGAAATGGGGAAAGGGAGGGGTCTGAGCTGCGGGAGAGGGCGTTCGGGACCTGCCTGCTTCGTGGATTCAGGCACTGTGGAAATTTTGATCTAATCCAGCCTGCTATGAACAGTGTGCACACGTGTCCACTACTACCAATCCAGCCTGCTGTGAACAGTGGGCACACGCGTCCACTACTATGTCCCACGCACCGCTCCCTCATCTCTCTTTTGGTCCAGTCGTTTGTTTCCATCGATCCCCATCCACACACGCGACTTTATCTCTCCTCCATAGCACCCGTACACACCATGTGACACACAAGTTTTCTTTTCAAAAGGAAAAGTGCCCCTGAAGCTGCATTAGATTATGACGGTGGTGATACAAGTTACATAGAGGTCTTAAAAAACACAAGACGACACTCACATTTTACTAGAAGGACTCTTAACATAAAGAGGAAAATAATTCAGATCCGTGCACTACCAGTCTTGGCACAAGCTCGTAAACACTAACGACGCCGGTGTTGCGAGGAGCACCACACATGAACTGTGATGCTGCAATGGTGTCTTAAAAAGCTATGACGGGATTTCCCAAGGCCAACAAGGCAAGACGAGCCGATTTGTTGTGATGGGATATTGCAGCAAATGTGGTCAACGACAAAATTTGGTCAAGCGATGGGGATGCAAGAAGTGATGGCGGCGGTGGTGGTGACAATGAGTTGGCTGCTGTGATAAGGATTGCAATCGTCGGTGTCGGCGAGCAGCTGCAGTGACAAGGAGCATGGGGATAGATAATGAACAACAGGTGCATGAGGTGGATAGCTATGTGAAGGGGAAAACTGCATTGACTCGATTACAGCTACAGGAAGATAGATCAGACATTTGCAAACAAGCTTTTCTTTTTTCCCTCCCTATATCTAAATGGCGTCTAAGAGATATCATGGTGGTGTGAATTGTAATTAAAATGGGATTATAGGTTGTGCATAATCATATATTGGTAATGCACTTGGGATTAACACGCACTAGCATATTGAATTACTCCCAGCCTAATAATAAATAACGGACATACGAAGTAATAACATTAAGTGATGACATGTGCGGAACCTAGAACCAAAGTGTTGATGCACATACAACTCTCACTAAGTTCGAATGCACATTAACTTTTATTACCGTTTATCCGCAAAAAAAACTTTTATCACTGTTGCAACTACGGGCCTATTTGGCACCATTAATTTTGATCAATACAATGGCACGGTGCAGCTTTTGACAGAATTTTTATCCCGTTGCAACGCACGGGCCATTTTCCTAGTAACTCTAAATAATCTTCGTTGCTTATGAGTTTATTAATCCTTCAAGTCATTCCTAGCCTGATCGGCATAACTTATCGTGCAACTTTTTAACTGTGCTACCTGGTCCTTCTTCCCGGAGCAAAGTTTTCGACGGTGAACTAAGCTTACGTCGATCTTCCTCGTCATATCATTTTTCCTTGAACAACAAGCTTGATTTCAAGTTTGTGTCATACCCGTGGTTCGAATAACCTTTCGCTTCATCATTCCTTTGACTTGATGTCATCGCCAATCGATTACATCTTCATGAAATCTCTGGACAAATGTGTCATGATCATTATCAACTTTCTGATGCTCTTTCAGGTTAACAATTGAATTCATGATGAGAAATACCATCCGTGCCCCTCGATGATTTGTGTTATCATCGACAACATTTTTGCCTCCCCCAACACGAATTTGTTCATTTAAATTTTGGACATACATCCTTTTTGACACATCGATAGATTTTTTGTTGAAACCATCGGCCACCTCCTCATCTTCCCTGATAAAATTGCATGAGGTGTTCAAGTAATTCCCGGTGGATCCTTTGTGTTCCCAAGATCCGGCCTTTACCTGATGACCATGTCAATGCTATCCAAAAGTATGGCTGTGTTACTCCAAACATCATTAAGAACATTGGAGGCGCAATGCTAAATGTTTCTTGATCAATTATCCAAACACCGCTGTATGGGTAAACATCATGATTCTCCTTGCCCCATTAACTAAATGGATAAGTACTTGATGTCCTGTCATGTGTATCATGCTCTGTTTTCTTTCTTTCTTGGGAAGCATATGCTCTAATACTTTTGTATAAGCACCCCCCCTTTTTCCTTTCCATTGGTCTGGTTAAACTGATAACCACATTTTTTCCTTTCCATTGTTTGGTTTAACCTGTCTTGATGTCTATATGATCTAAACAAGAATATTCTCCTCCTTATGTAAACACCTCGGTGTACAATTCTGTCGAGAAGACCTCACACTATAGTTGATGACATTCGGTAGCCACCGATGGGCGAGAACTTTGCCTAATGGTGCGCCTCGTTCAACAAACAGGAAAATAGTTCTCTCCGTCCCTCGCCCTTGATACCAATGTTGTTGGCGACATAACCGATACCTATCATCGACATGCCTTGCTATCGGCCCCTTTCTACTTTTAACCCACATGGTGGGCCCATAACCACAGTTCCACATGATCGAAACTCGACTCTCCTCAGATATCTTGATTCCAAAATATTCTTGCATTTGGCTTCATATCATGTCACGAGCCACCTTCCGAGAGATGATCTATTCCCGATGCTCTGAACCCCTTTCTCTCACTCTGTCCAGGTATCAATCGTTTGTTCATTCGGTTGAAACTTCCTATTGTACCTTCATACTTTGCTCTCGATGTTTTATTAAGTTTCAACTCGAGAGATACCTCTACCTCATTTCCTGGATTGTTCACCAGACAATTAACCCTATATGGGTCAGTTCTCCCGAAGTTACTCTTTACTTCACCACTTAAATCTCGGAACAAGATTTCTTGTAGTGGAGGAGATTTGTAACACCCCCAGTGTCATGCTACAGTAATCACCTGTTAATGGTGCCATGTCATCAGGTTACTGTTGATAATTTTTCACTTGATCCAAATCACCATTCAAATTCAAATCCAATATAAAGTCAAAAATTCTTTTTGTCAGACATGAAACCTAAAAAGTTCATCCTATGGCAAATAATCCCTAGATAGTTGTCATGTTGAAGCCAACATTTTCGAAATTCCCAAATTGCCCCTGGGAATTTATTATCTAGTCCAACAGTACTTAAGATGTCCTTTTCATTTTGTAAAAATGCTTGGACAACTCCTGATGGCCCCAAACTCTTTGTGGCAGTGACAAAAACTAGAAAGAATTTAAGTGGCCAGTCCCACATTTTTTTCAAAGTATTTTGGTAGCCCAAAATATTCCCTAGATGTCTCTGAATTTTTGAACATAAAAGAGAAATCAAAAAGGAAAGCCCCACCTCAATCGGGCCGATTGGCCCACTGCCACCGCCCACAGGCCTCAGCCCACTGGCCGACCAGGCCACCCAGCTCCCCGCATCGCTCTCCCTTCCCCCTGTTAGACCGACCGAGGGCGCACGCCCGTGCGTCGCCGCCGAACCACCTCGCCGTCGATGAGGGTGGGGATAAGAACGCCCCCTCGACGCCTCGGATCCTCCCCCTCACCTACCGCCACTCGCCCACTCACCCTTGCGCTCCTTCTCCGCCTCCCCACTCAGATCCCCTTCCCCACGGGCTGCTGCTTCTCCTCTCCGCCATGGCAGCGCCACCGCGGAAGCCCGCGCCACCGCCGCCCGTCCGCCTCCCGACAAGTCCGGAGCTCCGTCGTGGTCCGCCTCTTCTTCCTCCACACTGGATCGGGACCGGGAGCGCCACCGCCGTCGCCTTCTTCATCTTCCTCATCTACGGCCACCGCATGACCACGCCGTCGATCTGCTCCACCGGTTCTTCCCCGAGCCCACTTGTGCACACCTGCAGGGCCCGGTGAGCAGCCGCTTCAACCCCCCTCTCCCTTCTCCTCCCCGTGCACCGTAGTTAGCTTCCACGCATGCTCGAGCTCCGGCCACCATCGTTAGACTTCGCAGCCGACGCTGCGGGCCGTTTCAACGGCCACCGTTGCCGTCGTTCGACACGGTGTGATGCCCCCGTTCGAATGCACCTGTTTCCGCACCGAAAGAGCCCCCACAGCCCACTTCTCCTTGTGCCACCGAACGCCACCGCCGCCTTGCTCATCGCCGGCAATGCGCCGGCCGCCCCTGAGCCCTCCCATCAGCACCGTTGGATGCGCGGCTCGACGCTCGCTCAAACGAGCCTACGCACGGGCCGAGCGACCCCTTGTAGCCAATTTCCGGCCGTTCCCGAGCGCGCCGCCGTTGAATATGGTCGCCGGAGACAACTCCGGTGCCGTTTCCGGTGTTGCCGACATGGCGACACAGGGCCACCCCTGTGGTGCCAGCGGGCCCTATGGCTCCCGGGCCGACCGGGTTGACCCAATCGGCTGGCGATCGGCAGCCAAGACCACTGACGTGTAGGCCCCACCACATAATTAAGCTAATTAAAATGGTTTTATAATTAAAAGTAATTAGTTTAGCTAATTAGTCACTGACATGTGGGGCCCAACTCTGCTAATTAACACCCTGTTATTTTAAAATAACCCACTGTTAGCCCTTTGCCCATGACATGTGGGACCTGTTGGTCGGTTTGACCTGGTCAGCGAGTCTGTTGACTGCTGACGTCATCAGCACGTCATGATGACGTCATTTTATCTTTTCTGTTAATTTAAATAAATCCAGAAAATGGTTTAATCTTTGAAAATTCATAGAAAATAAACCGTAACTCGGATGAAAATGTTTTCTACATGAAAGTTGCTTAGAAAAACGTGACGAATCCGGATACGTGGTCCGCTTACTGCCGATATACCTCTAACTATATGAACATGGAACATTCCCCCTCATCATCATGCGACATAGTGCGAACCGGAAAACATTCCTGTTGAATTCCCCTTCGCTCAGTGTAGCCATCGTTAGGTCATTCCCGGCACAACATATAGCCATGTTATGCTTTGTGATGCTATGTTTTCTTTATATTTACTATTTCTCCCCCTCTTCTCTCCGTGAGACCCGAGACCGATGTCGCCCTGTGATCGATCGTCGCCGACGACCCCTCCTTGCCGAGCAACCGGCAAGCCCCCTTTGATCATCCCGATATCGCCCATTCCATTCTCTCATGCTTGCATTAGATTTTGTTATTGTTATTGTTTGCTCCTATTCTGCTGCATAGCCTGCTTATTGTAACTTGCTATTGTTACCTACCGCTAATCCTAAACCGCTTAGTATAGGTTGGTTAGTGATCCATCGCTGACCCCACCTTGTCCTTGTCAGCCCTGCTTCATCATAGAAGACCCGATCAACGGGATCGAAGACCGCACCACGCACCGCACATCACTTTCCCTTAGTTGCTCGACACTACTAGGTTACTATCGAGTGCCAAGGGTGACACCTCTACAACACTTCGATGTTAACCTCAGAGTGTAGTTATTCGATCGTGGTCATCGAGGGTGATTTCTCTTTAACCACCTCCGATCGACTGTCAGTGCAACCCCTCAAGTGTGAACCTCGGGGTGATTCCTCTTACGCTCACCTTGATGATTACATCGAGTGGAATTCACCGGGGTGATTCTCGGGTTTTCCTTAATGTTTTGGACACACGGATACTTGGACTTTACAAATTGTTACTTGGAAAGGCGGGTCGACCCTGAGTGGTACCTGCGAGTGATGTGTAGTCGGGTTGACCTGGAAGGTGCCCGCGAGATAATTACGAGGCGTGGCCGGGCATTCCTAGCCCTTGCCGCAAGTCCTCGAGACGGGGCAACGGGGTCACATCTTCGTGAGTCTCTGCTTGTTACCGCGTGCTCCTAATCCACTACGATTTGGATATTTGATCCGAGGGGCCTCTGGCCTGATAGCACTAACCATCACGTGGGCATAGTATGGGCGTTCTGCGTCGATGCATCACCGAAGCTTAATAGACGCCGGCGATCGAGCGCGGCGCTACGCCGGTTGGACTGCAAGCACCTGCCTTGTTGAAGGAGGTAGCTAGGTCTGCTCACCGGCCGCCCACGCAACGTGTAGGAGTTCCCGGGGAGATGGCCCATGACCCTTGGGGGCATAGGTTTAGTCCGGCGTGCTGGCCTCTCTATTAAGCCTAGGTCGGGTTGCGGCGTATTGTTTGGCCGAGGCCGGGCATGACCAAGGAAAGTGTGTCCGGCCGGAGTTAATCGAGCATGGTGGGTAAGTTGGTGCACCCTGCAGGAAGAAAACATCTATCGATAGCCTGTCCCTACGATAACGGACACTTGGAGTTGTATCCCGTTCGATACAACTAGAACTGGATACTTGTGATGAGAACTGGATGGTGATGAGTAATGGATTGTGATGATAACTGGATAGTATGGCTCTGGGATTTCTTTCTCGCAGGGAGTCGAGAAAGGATCTCCGGCCGAGGTTGATAACACTATTACTACTTTACTTTATGCTACTCTACTCCCTCCTGTTTGCTGCAAGATGGTGGTTTCCAGAAGATGCTAGTCTTCGATAGGACTAGGCCTACTCTCTATTCTAGCATTTCCGCAGCCCAGTCCACATATACAGCCCCTCTTTGATAATGTTGCATATGTAGTGTAGATCCTTGCTTGCGAGTACTTTGGATGAGTACTCACGGTTGCTTTGCTCCCCCTTTTCCCCCTTTCTTCTTCTTTCCGGTTGATGCAACCAGATGTCAGAGCCCAAGAGCCAGATGCCACCGCTGATGTCTGGTACTACGTGGAGACCGCTGACGACTAGGAGTAGTTAGGAGGCTCCCAGGTAGGAGGCCTTGCCTTTTCGATCGTTGTTGTTTTGTGCTAGCCTTCTTAAGGCAAACTGGTCTAACTCATGTCTGTACTCAGATATTGTTGCTTCCACTGACTCTTGTGTATTTGAGCTTATGTATTCGAGCCCTCGAGGCCCCTGGCTTGTAATATAAAGCTTGTATTATTTTATTTTGTGTCTAGAGTTGTGTTGTGATATCTTCCCGTGAGTCCTTGATCTTGATCGTACACATTTGCGTGTATGATTAGTGTACGATTGAATCGAGGGTGTCACAGGTGCCGTGCTCCCAGAGCGGGAGATGCGGATCCAGGCCGCCTACCCGAGGAAGAAGAAGCTGGGGGCGATCTGTTTTTTTTTTGCCTGGAACTAACGGGCGCGTGGCTCACATCCGACGGCCTGGGCTGGACCAACTGAAACTTTCGGCTAGTGCGCCGGCGCCTATAAGCGCCCTTGTTAATTTGGGAGATAAATGTTCTATTAGATTCTGCTTCTGTGAATTAGTAACCTGATAACCGTTGTGTGTGATACTCTGTTCATATATGTGTTGTTATTCTTGTGTGCCCCTTACTGTAGAGCTTGTTCACTTCATAGTCCATGTGTTAGCTCCAATACTTGTGATCTACATGTCTGTGATGGAAACATCTTTACCCCTATCTGATCCATCCTTGTTTTTTACATGTTTTCTAGTTATAGATTTGTAGGTTATTGATGTATGCTTGTTCCAGTATTTTAGTTTCTCAAGTTTTATGAAAACTAGATAATGCCCCGCGCGCTGCTGCGGGAATATATAGTAATGCATTGTCGAGAATAAATTAGAACGTATGAAAATTTCTCAGTGTCATACTTATGGGGGTCTTACATTGCACATTTGCATAATAGAAATTCTCTTCGCACTCTAAAGAAAGTCGCTTCCCAAAAAATGCCAGTTACATAGAAATAATGGTGGCAAAGTCTTGCAGCTCTTTTTTTCATGAATACCTTCATATAGCACACAGTGGTATCATTCATAGCTTTAGTTAGCTACATTGCTAAAATGGGCTCTTGAAATATAAAGAATCACACACCAAGATTTCTTAGCACGGCAATTTGGATTTCCAATTACCCATGGGAACCATTCACATCGGAAGATCTATTATGCTTGATCTCAAAAGGGCAAAGATTATTACCGTCGATAACCAATTAATGTCTTTGCCAATGCCTTCTACGTAGCCGAAGAAACAATAAAACATGGGACATGAACATTTGATTGTCCTGGAGAAGATGGGTGAACATATATATGATTTGTCACGCCCAATATGCGATACTATCCTAAAGAGACTCGAAGGTCCCACCAAGGATAGAACCGCATATTGAAACACTTTTGCAAGGTGGATATCATTACATCAACATTACATAATAGATGGGGATACATACAAGAGGCATACAATGCCACATGAATACAACAATACATCAAACATAAGACCAACATCCGGCTACGGATGAAACACAAACAGAAGCTCAAACGACATCCACCCTGCTAGCCCAGGCTACCGACCTGGAACCTATCCCCTGATCGAAGAAGAAGCAGAAGAAGAACTCAACGCAAGCAAGCATCGCTCTCGCGGCATGATCATCGCATAACCTATACCTGCAACTGCTGTTGTAGTAATCTGTGAGCCACGAGGACTCAGCAATCCCATTACCATGGGTATCAAGACTAGCAAAGCTTAATGGGTAAGGAAGGGGTAAAGTGGTGAGGTTGCACCAGCGACTAAGCATATATGGTGGCTAACATACGCAAGTGAGAGCGAGGAGAGAAACAAAGGAACGGTCGTGAAGCTAGCAATGATCAAGAAGTGATCCTGAACTCCTACTTACGTCAAACATAACCCAAAGACCGTGTTCACTTCCCGGACTCCGCCAAGAAGAGACCATCACGGCTACACACGCGGTTGATGCGTTTTAATTCAGATCTGGTGTCAAGTTATCTACAACCGGACATTAACAAATTCCCATCTGCCACATAACCGTGGGCACGGCTCTCGAAAGTTTATACCCGCCAGGGGTGTCCTAACTTAGCCCATGATAAGCTCGCGATCAACGAAGGATATTCCTTCTCCCAGAAGACCGGTCGATCTCGAATCCCGTTTACAAGACATTTCGACAATGGTAAAACAAGACCAGCAAGACCGCCCGATCGCCGACATCCCGATAGGAGCTGCACATATCTCGTTCTCGTGGCAACACCGGATGAGCACTCCGTATAACTAAAACCAGACCTCAAGTTTCCCTGAGGGGGCGCTGCAAAGACTCTAGTTCGGACCAACACTTAGACAAGCATTGGCCCGGGGGGGACTCTAATAAAGATGACCCTCGAGAGAGCGACTCCCAAGGGAAAAGTAGGTGGTGGTGTGGCAAATGGTAAAACCAAGGTTGGGCCTTGCTGGAGGAGTTTTATTCAAAGCGAATTGTCAAGGGGGTCCCATAAATCACCCGACCGCGTTAGGAACGCAAAAATCCGGGAACATAACACCGGTATGACGGAAACTAGGGCGGCAAGAGTGGAACAAAACACCAGGCATAAGGCCGAGCCTTCCACCCTTTACCAAATATATAGATGCATTAATTAAATAAGAGATATTGTGATATCCCAACATAACCCTGTCCACCATGGAGCAATCTTCAACTTCACCTGCAACTAACAACGCTATAAGAGGGGCTGAGCAAAGCGGTAACATAGCCAAACAACGGTTTGCTAGGAAGGGTGTCAAAGGTTAGAGGTTCATGGCAATTTGGGAGGCTTGAAGAGCAAATGATAGGTAACACAGCATAGCGATAGAACGAAGCAACTAGCATAGCAATGATAGTAGTGAGATCCAGGGTAGCGGTCATCTTGCCTGAAATCCCGCAAGGAAGAAGAACGAGTCCATGAAGAAGACGAATGGGAGTAGTCAAACGAATCCTCACAATCGCAACATTACCGGAACTAAGAAGCAACACCGGAAAGAAACAAACAACATGGTAAATGCACAAGCATAAACATGGCATGATGCACAAACAAGTATGATGCATGTCCGGTTTAATGAGGCATGGCAAAATGCAACAAACAATACTACAAGTTAAGTGGAGCTCAATATGCAACGAGTTGCATATTGACAAAACACCACATCAATTATTTAGTTCTCTCTCGGTTATGCTACTCATCAATATTAAATGTTGTTAAACATGGCAAAGGGTGAATCAAAAGTAAACTAACTATTTAGTCAAGTTTAAATGAGGCCGGAACAGCAAACAACAATTCCGGAAAATCCCCATATGCATATTTTGAATTAGCTACTGTTCTGCCCTAAAACATATTTTAAAGTTGTTAAACAGGAAAATAAAGTTCACCATGTTAATCTATGCATTTTTCCACCCCATTTACATATAAAGTTTATTTAAAATGGAGCTACGGTCATTTAGTTATGAAATAAATCATTTTAACATGGCATTTGGGCAAATTTAATCAAACAACAATTTAAACATTTTTAACATGGATGAAAATAGCAGATTATGAAACTAGATGCAATTCTAATCATTTTACATATATGACATGTTTAATTTGGATGCATGGATAATTACTTATTAACACTTTAATATGATGGCATTTTTCTGTAATTATGCCTGCACAGGTTATTTAGGAAAATTGTCCAGGAAAAAAAACGTCCACGGGGTGAAACTGGCCGGCTGAAAGTGCAATCTTGCTCTTAAAAAGTATTTTTGATATTGATGACAAACTTACATATAGGGGACTAACCTTGTTTGCTAAGTATATACACAGGCCGTCTGTCCTTTGGGTTTCTTTAGTGAGCATCATGATCACATCATATGAGATTTTACTCAAGCTAATTATCAATGAGGAAAGGAGCAAACCAAGATGAAGTATTGTGCTCCTTTTGTATTTCTTGAGTAATAGGAACCCCGCACTATTAAGAGGGGATCCGAAGTGTAGGGTCAAGACTTGCTCACATTTTGTCTCTTAAACAACTCTACCACAATAGACTAAAACCCTAGCAATATCACTTAGCCAAAACATACCACCATCTCCTAGCCGGATCATCCGGATGGATACCAGATCATCCGGCTTCACCCGGATCAGCCGGACCCTGCACCGGATCGTCCGGATAATTGGTGCTCTTCATTACAGAACGGGATGGCTGAAGCCGGATCATCCGGACGTTCCTCCGGATCATCCGGGCTGTTCCCCGGATCGTCCGGATCCTCCTCCGGATCGTCCGGATACCCGTGCCCATTTTTCACAGAAGCTATATGATTGTAGCCGGATCGTCCGGCCAGCCATCCGGATCATCCGGGGCTTGTCCGGATCATCCGGGCTTACCTCCGGATTGTCCGGGCTGCTCGCATTTAGGCCGAAACCACCGCATCCGCCTTCGCGGATCATCCGGACAAAGGTCCGGATCATCCGGATGGTGTCCCACATCATTCGGGGTGGTCAACTTATGTCCAAACGGCTCTATTTTGGGCACTGGTATATATAGCACCTTACCCCTTCGGGATAAGGTTGAACACTCAACACAAACACGCCTCAAGAACACCAGTGCTTTCCCTCTCTTGCTCACACACTAAATCCCAGATCCCGGCTTGATTCTTGAGAGTTTCAAGAGTTGTTCCAATCAAAAGAAAGATCTTCTTCCTCCTTCTTGTGACCAAAGCAAATCAAAGTTTGAGCAAGTCTTGAGTCTTTCCCCTCGGATCTTGTTACTCTTGGAGGTTGGAGACTCTTAGGCGGTAGGAGTCATTCGGTGAGGAATCAACGATTGTGATTACCCCTAAAGTTTGTGAGGGTTTGGAGACCACCCAAGGTCTACCACTAGTGGTTGAGAAACGCCTTCTTGGTGTTGTCTCAAAGGGAGAATAGGGTGAGCCTTCGTGGCGTGGGGTGTGCCTTCGTGGTAACATCCACCCTCTAACGGTGACTAGCTTCCTCCAAGGAAGTGAACATCGGCATACATCCTCGCCTCCTGAGTTGCGGTTATTCCTAACCCTAACTCTATACTTGTGGTTACTTGTTGTGATTGCTCTTACTTACATCTTATTGTGCATGCTCTCTTATATGCTTGTGTCAACTGCCTAGTACTTTGTACTTACTAGCAATTGTTAGGCTCACTTTCATATTCCGCTCTATTGCCTAAAATTGCTTAGTAATAATTAAAATTTGTAATTGTACCTATTCACCCTCCCTCTAGGTCCATCTCGATCCTTTCAAATGGTATCAAAGCCTCGTGCTCTATTCTTGTGGCTTAACCGCCCTAGAGCGAGATGAACCCGGATGGGACTCCCCTTGTTGTAGATCCTAAGGATAAAGGTGTGGCTTCCTCTGAAGTCAAAACCTTTACGTCGGAGGATCTAGAACGGGCCCTTGCTAAACAAAAAGAGGAGCATGATGCTTCTCTTGAGGCCTTGGTCCAAATGAGATTAGCCACGTTGTCCACAGTGCTTGCACCACTCTCGGGTGGTGCTGCCTTGAGGCCAATCTGTGTTTACTCCATCACTTGGTCAACAACCTCCTAGCAATGAACACGCCAGTGTTCCTTGGCTTTATGCAAGACCTCAGGTTGAGAAACCAAGATATAACCCTCAAGGCAAACCTCCTTTACTAAGTGCCACTTCCGATTTTGCCTTGTGGAGAGTTGCTATGCAGGATCATCTTCGACATGGAAATGACGAGATGCTGGAAATCTTGGAGTATGGCTATCATGTGGTTGATCCAAAGAACCCCACACCAAGAGAAATATATGACAAGAACCTCAATGACACTGCTATCATGTGCATAAGGAGAGGCATGGATGAAAAGCAAAGGAGACCGTTCATACACATCACAAGTGCCAAGGAATTATGGGAAAGTATCATACGATCCAAGACTGACACCTCTACCCTCCGAAGTGCTCAATATGAAATTGCCAAGGGGCAATTGCAAAAATTTTGTATGGAGAAAGGTGAAACCCCCAATCAACTCCATGAGCGCCTCATGACGCTCACTGCCGATATTGAGTCATGTGAGTGTGACAAGACACAAGATGGATTCAACATGACTAAGAGATTCCTTGTGGATAAATTGCTTCATGTTCTTGCTCCATATCACCATCAAATGGTGTGGGACATAAGACAACACCATACTTTCAAGGAAATGACTACAGATGACATCATATCCACCTTTCAACTATTTGAAGAGTCAAAGGCTAATGCCACAAAACATCTTGCCATGCATGGTTCCCCATCATCAAAGGCCAATCTTGCATTGAAGGCCAAGCATGTATTTGAAGATGAGCAAAGTGAAGAAGAAGAAGAAGATGATGATGATGAAGATGGTAATGAGATTGAATCCGACGAGGGCCCGTCATATGAAGACATGGCTCTCTTTGTCAAGAAGTTTACCGCGGGAAAATTCAAGGGAAGATTCCAAAAGAAGAAAGTAAGAAAATGCTACAACTGTGAGGAAACCAACCACTTCTCAAATGAGTGCCCTTATGAGAAGAGAGAAGATAGACCAAGGTTTCCCAAGACCTTTCCTAAGAAGAAGTTGCCAAATCCTTTGAACTCCAAGCTCAAGAAGATAGATGGGAAAGCAATGGTTGCTCAAGAAGAATCCGATCCGGATGATGTTAGTGGTGTTGCCGGAGTTGCTCAAGATTCGCAAAACACATTGAGGCTAGTCAATAAGAGTGGTGAAGTTGTCACCTACAACTACATGAAGGATTACAAGGGCAACACCCACAAGTGCCTCATGGCGAAGGCCGTGGTAGAAGATGGAGAGGATCAAGACTCTCCTGACAAGGTCAAGGTAACCCCACGAGCAAACCCTCCTCTTCTCACTCCTCCTATTTCTAGTGATGAGTATCTTGATGCGGAGGATAGTTATGAGGATGATGATCTAAATGATCCTATGCTTGCTAAACTTAATAAATTCATGTGCTCCCTCAAAGGAAAGAAGCTCACTATGTTTCGCATGCTTATGGAGATGGTGAGTAAGCACACCATCACCATTAAGGAACTCAAACCCTCGTCATCGAGGAAAAGGAAAATGTGAAATCCTTGAGCGGAAAGTCCAATATGAGGAAACACGAAATGATGAACTATGCTTAAAAATTGGCACAAATATTGATGTTCATACTAAAGATCTTGCCTCCTTGAAAAAGGCTATTGGCTCTTGTGAAGAGTTGATGAATGATAAAAGTAAGCTTGTGAAGTCTCATGCTTCTCTCTCTAAGGATTGTGAGCTTCTATCCATGTCCCTCAAGACTAAGGAAGAAGAGCTCACCCTTCTTACAAAGAGTTTTGAGAAGCTCAAACTTACTTATCTTGAAACTCTAGCTAAGGCCTATTCATCTCCCATTATAAATGTTGATGCTTGTTCTACTAACTCTAGTAGTGATCTAGCATCTATTCTTGAGGAAAATCATTTTCTCAAGGCTCAAATTGAGAAGGGACTCATGACATGTGCTCAAGGGCAAAAGAACCTTAATGAGGTGTTGAGCCAACACAATGAAGTGTTCGCCAAAAAGGGACTCGGGTTTGACCCAAGCACAAGCAAGAAGAAGACATTCTCTCAAAAGTGCACCACTCCTTTGAAAGAAACTTTTGTACGAGAAGGACACAAGGAGAAAGGTAAAGTTGCTGTGGAAGGCCACAAGGGCATGCCCACTCCCAACAAGCCAAAATAGTTCATGCCTCCATCCTATGTACTTCAGAAGACTAAGGATGGAGAAGTTTATGCAAAGTTTGTTGGTCCTCGAAATGCATTTCGTTTTATGCTATTTGGGTCCCTAAGACCCTTGTGACTAACTTGAGAGGTCCCATTGCAAGATGGGTGCCTCTAACCAAGTAATAATTGTGTGTAGGTTGCCTTCTCCGTGGAGTAAAATGGGTAATTGATAGTGGATGTACCAATCATATGATCGGAGATAGCAAATTGCTCTACGATTTCATGGAAGCTATTCAACCATTTATGAGCATTATGTTTGGTGGAGGATCAAAATGACAGGTACTTGGGTTGGGGAAGGTGGCTATCACAAATGACATGTCTCTTGCAAATGTCATGCTTGTCCAATCCCTTAAATATCATTTACTTTCTGTTCGTCAATTGGCATCTGTTGGTTATGATACACTATTTGGACTAACGGATGTGAAAGTCTTTAAGAGAGATACTCTCGAAGTGGCCTTTGTTGGAGAGTTGGATGGCAACCTTTACACGGTTGATTTCTCGAAAGAGAGCACATTCCATGCAACTTATCTAATGGCCAAGGCCGACAGAGGTGGCTATGGCATCGCCGGCTAGCCCATGTCGGCATGAGAAATCTTCAAGATCTCTTAAAGGGAAATCACATCCTTGGACTAACAAATGTCTCTTTTGAGAAAGATCGTGTGTGTAGTGCTTGTATAGCCGGGAAGCAACATCAATCAAAGCACCCACCCAAGAATATTGTGTCTACTTCAAGGCCTTTGGAGCTCCTTCATGAGGATCTTTTTGGGCCTCCTTCATGGGATAGTCTTGGTGGGAAAAAGTATGGACTGGTCATTGTTGATGATTACTCAAGATATACATGGGTGTTTTTCCTCAAGTCCAAGGACGAGACGAAGATCACTTTCATTGACTTTGCCAAGCAAGCACAACACAAGTTTGACAAAGAAATCTTGGCAATAAGAAGTGACAATGGATCTGAGTTCAAAAACTACACCTTGGAAGAATTCCTTAGTGATGAAGGGATTGAGCATCAATATTCAGCTCCATACACTCCTCAGTAGAATGGTGTAGCTGAAAGGAAGAACCGCACACTTGTGGAGGTGGCAAGGTCAATGTTGGATGAATACAAGTCACCACATAGTTTTTGGGCCGAAGCTGTCAACACCGCATGCCATGCATCAAACCGGCTATTCCTCCGCACTATATTGGAAAAGACTCCATATGAGATTCTAACTGGAAACAAGCCAAATGTCAAGTATTTTCGTGTATTTGGGTGCAAATGTTTCATCCTCAACAAAAGGGAACGGTTAGGAAAATTTCAATCCAAAACGATTGAGGGTATATTTGTTATTATGGATCAAACTCTCACGCTTATAGAGTCTACAACAAATCCAATGGATGTGTTGTAGAAACTTGTGACGTGGTGTTTGATGAATTTAATGGCTCCCATGGGGAGCAAGTTGATCTAAGTGATGTAGGTGAAGAAGATTCTTCTCAAGACATTTTGACCATGGGTGTTGGTGCACTTCTTCCTATGGAACAAGAACCTCATGATGATGAAGAAGAAGATGGAAGTCTCACACATCATCAAACTACTTCAACATCCATACCTCCACAAGCTCCTATTGTTCAACCGATACCCTTAGCCCAAGTTGAAGAAGATGATCAAGTTCCTCCTCATGACAATCTTCAAGAGCAAGAACAAGAAAATCCAATCATTGATGATGAACCTCAACAAATGCAATATGAACAAGAAGATCTTCCTCCACACATTAATGATCCATATGTTGAGGATGTGGATGATGGACATGAAGTTGAACCTCGTGAAACCCTTACCTCTATCATGCCACGAGTGGCCGGTCGTGTTGATGTTGACAAAATACTCACCGGCATATCGGAAGGTAGGGTCACTCGTAAACATTTGACCAATTTTGTGCTCACTTTTCTTTTGTGTCTAGTTTTGAGCCCATCAAGGTACAAGATGCATTGATGGACAACGATTAGCTAGTTGCTATGCAAGAAGAGTTGAACAGCTTTGAACGCAACCAAGTGTGGTCACTAGTCAAGAGGCAACCTACCGAGCACAATGTCATTGGAACAAAATGGATTTTCAAGAACAAACAAGATGAGAATGGTGTGATCATCCCAAACAAGGCAAGGTTAGTGGCACAAGGGTACTCACAAGTTGAAGGTTTGGACTTTGGTGAGACCTTTGCCCCGTTGCCTGCCTTGAATCCATTCGCATCTTACTTGCTTATGCTGCTTTCAATGGTTTTACATTACATCAAATGGATGTGAAGAGTGCTTTCCTTAACGGTCCTCTACAAGAAGAAGTATATGTATCACAACCACCTGGTTCGTTGATCCCGATCACAAAGACTATGTGTATAAACTTCATAAGGCTTTGTATGGTTTCAAACAAGCACCTCGTGCTTGGTATGATCATCTTAAGAAGTTTTTACTCGATGATGGTTTTGTGAGAGGGTGATCGATCCCACTCTTTTACTAAGAGGGATAAGGGTGATTTGATCTTATGCCAAATCTATGTAGATGATATCATTTTTGGTTCTCCTAACATTCATTTGTGCAAGAAGTTTGCGGACTCAATGACCAAGAATTTTGAAATGTCACTCAATGCGGATTTGAAGTTCTTCCTCGGATTTCAAATTCAACAATTTCAAGAAGGAATTTTCTTGTCTCAACCAAAATACCTCAAGGATATCTTAGAGAAGTTTGGGATGTCTGATGCTAGTCCATGTAAGACAGCAATGCCAACCAAAATAACTCTCATTGAAGACACAAACGGTATCCCTTTCGACCCATCTAAATACCGCTCTATGATTGGTTCATTGCTTTATCTTTGTGCATCTAGACCAGACATCATGTTTAGTGTATGCATGTGTGCTAGATTTCAAGCTTCCCCTAGGGAAAGTCATCATAAGGCGGTTAAGCATATTCTTAGATACCTTGTTCACACCCCAAAGTTGGGTCTATGGTATCCCAAGGATGCTAAGTTTGATCTCACTGGGTACATGGATGCGGATTGGGTCGGAGACAAAGTGGATCGTAACTCCACTTCCGGTGCATGTCAGTTTCTTGGACGCTCCTTGGTAAGTTGGTCATCGAAGAAATAAAACTGTATTGCCCTCTCTACCGCAGAAGCTTAATACATTGCTGCCGCAAGTTGTGCAACTCAGTTATTATGGATGAGGCAAACTTTAAAGGATTACGGTATCACCTATAGAAATGTGCCTCTTCTATGCGATAATGAAAGTGCCATCAACATTGCTGAAAACCCCAAGGATCATCTCTGCACCAAGCACATTGATATTAGGTATCACTTCTTGAGAGATCATGTTGAGAAGGGTGATATTCACATTGATCACATTGGTACAGATTTGCAACTGGCAGATATTTTCACCAAACCATTGGATGAAGCAAGGTTTTGTCGACTTAGGCGTGAACTTGGTATCTTGGAGCTTGACAACATTATGTGAAATCTCGTACTCATGCATGCATCTTCATAATGTCTTGTCTTGATGTAGGCATATACTTAGGGGAGACATTCAATTTATGAGTACTCTCTCCTTACATAATGCATAAATAGAACTAACACTCTCAAAGTCACTATGGCACTTTGTGTCCATAGTACTTTAAAATGATGGAGTAATAACCATGGGCCCAAAAGTTCAAATTTTGGTCTCCAAAGTTATATATACTCATACATGGTGACTTAGCCTAATTATTCTTTTGGGTGTTTATATGAGGTTGAGATATTGTCGTGACTAAGGCTACTTATATATATATATATATATATATATATATATATATATATATATATATATATATATATATATAACAAACACACACAATATATATATATATCGTCATCACCCCATCGCATCAGAATCATATCTCAGAAATCTGGCCAGCCGGATCATCCGGACTTATATCCGGACGTCCGGGCTCTGTCTGCCCGGATATCCGGGTTCACTTCCGGACATCTGGCCTTGCCCGGATCATCCGGGGCGCCTTCCGGACGTCCGGGTGGGTCTTCGACTTAACCAATAGCTATCGGGCCGAGGGGGAGGGGGGCACAGGGAGTTATCCTGTTTCAGTTTCCCCTCGACCTCATCCTCTCATCCCGCCGCCGGCGACTGCTCTGCGGCTCGCCTCGCCAGTCCGGCCGGCCAACTTGGCGGATCTCGGGAACACGGGCCGCCCCACCTCGATCTACTCCCTCCTCCCGCCGTTTTCCCCAAGGGCCAACGGGATTCTCTCAAATCTCAGCCTCCGTCCCCAACTCAGCCATGGTGGTCGGACGTGGTGGCACTGGCCGGAGCTTCAAGTCGACCACCTCGGGCCCCTCTCGTGGTATCTCGTCTGCGCCCTTTCCTCGTTTTTTTCCTATTGTACTCATCTAGGGTCAGTTACTCATCGAGCTCGCGATTTTTTTTGTGTTCTTTTCGCTCCAATGCGTATGCCTAGAACCACGACGCCAAGCATCAAGGGACTCCGAGGAAGCTGCTCGTCCACTCAAGAAAGCACCAGGTCGTGCTCATCCGTCCTATGCCGGGCAGGACGATCCTGATTATGAGGACGATCTCCAGGAGGACGAGCTCGTGCCGGTTCGCTCAACGACCAAGGCCAAGAAGAAGAAAGCAGCTTCTACCTCAAGCTCGCAGCCTGCTGCACCTACCGGTCTCATTTTGTCCATGGCCAACCCCACCAACCGGGGCCGTCGCACGATCAGCTATCAGTCCATGGATCCCTCTGAGTATGCAGCCTTAAGGAGTGAAGTCAACCAATTTGCTGCCTCGGTCAATGCAACCGATCCTCGGTTTCGCACTTTGGTTCAACAGGACATCTATCAATCGGTCATTGCTCATCTAGGGTTCTCTCCTCAGCATTATGTGAACTTGGAGTACATTGCTAACAATCCAACCAAGTTCAATGGTGTGTTAGAGAAGATTGATGGCATGGGGATGCGTCGTGCTATGACTCTTCACTGTGATTGGAATGAGGCTGCCATTCGGCAATTCTATGCCACGTGTTTCTTCCATCCGGATCGTTCGATCACTTGGATGACTCATCATTCTCGCCCACTTGTCTCTTTTGAGGAGTTTGTCACTGCCTTGGGCATGCCTCGATCTGAGGCGTGTCTTTTTCAATCCATGCAAGTGAATCCCAAGTTTGAGGCTATGCCTATCGCTGCTTGCGCTTGTCTCACCATACCTCCTACTCAGCTATCCACAAGGCAGCAAAGCAAGGAGCTTAATGACATCAAGATCTTCCGCCTCAAATACCGTGGCTTTTTCAAGCATCCTCAAATCCATTGCTCCCAAGAAAGGGGATCGTGGGATGGTACGAGCTTATAGCATTGACTTGATGTACTATTCACGGAAGAATCCCACTCGTCCCATTGACATGGCAGATTTTCTTTGGCATGAGATTCGCATGGCTAGTTGTCTGAAGGTTTGTACTCTTCCACATGCTCCTTTCATTCAGACCGTCATTGATTCTGTCTTCACTTGCCCCATCAACAAGAACAACATTCGCTCCATGTGGACTCCGCGTGATGACACTTCTAGGGGCAAGGCTCCTGCTCCGTCGTGTGGTGAGAGCTCTTCTCGCCACACCAAACCGTTCGTCAAGCCGTTTGACCGCCTTGCTCGCTTTATTGGGAAGTCCCATAAAGCCATCTTTGACACCTGCCGCTACACTGCTACTCACATTGCTACCGAGGAGGTTCGCGGCATCTCTGAGGCAAATGCCCTTAGGGCTCGTCTTCGTGCGCCTCCTGGCAGTCCTGTTGAGCCTGATGAGCCTATTCCTGCTCGACTTCCTCTTCCGGAGGTCGATTTTCCCTCGCCATCGAAGTTCCCGAGTTCTTCCTTGTACCGCTGATCTAAGTGATGGTGATGATGATGATGATGCCGAGGATGAGGATGATGTGTGATTCTCCTACTTTCTCGGCCGTTTTCCCTTTTTCGTACTTCTTGTCAAGGGGAGATGTAATTTTAGGAGTTTCAGTGTGTGTCTGGTATGCTTATGCTTAGAGCTTTAGTGGACTCATTATTATTATTGTAATGGTACTATGGTACTTTGGTCATGAGTTATGGGTCTATGTCACTATGCAAGTGCTTATTGTAATGGTACTATGGTACTTTGGTCATGAGTTATGAGTCTATGTCAAGTGCTTAATTATGCTGTCTTTATTTTTTACTTTGGTCATGAGTTATGAGTCTATGTCAAGTGCTTAATTATGCTATCTTTATTTATTGCTCATGATGATTTTAATGATGTATGCCTGTACTATACTCCGAATGTGGGCATCCACTTTGTATGTGTATCATTTTATTCCATGCATACATTAAGGGAGAGCTTCTCTTAAAACACATTCATATGCATAAATTAAGGGGGAGCTCTTCCTAAAACACATACCGGTCTACTCTCCTAGAATTATTCGTATCACATTTCACTATAAAATGCTATATGTAGTTTGTCATCAACTACCAAAAAAGGGGGAGATTGAAAGTGCAATCTTGCTCTTAAAAAGTATTTTGATATTGATGACAAACTTACATATAGGGACTAACCTTGTTTGCTAAGTATATACACAGCCGTCAGGCTCGGGTTTCTTTAGTGAGCATCATGATCACATCATATGAGATTTTACTCAAGCTAATTATCAATGAGGAAAGGAGCAAACCAAGATGAAGTATTGTGCTCTTTTTGTATTTCTTGAGTAATAGGAACCCCGCACTATTAAGAGGGGATCCGAAGTGTAGGGTCAAGACTTGCTCACATTTTTGTCTCTTAAACAACTCTACCACAATAGACTAAAAACCCTAGCAATATCACTTAGCCAAAACATACCACCATCTCCTAGCCGGATCATCCGGATGGATACCCAGATCATCCGGGCTTCACCCGGATCAGCCGGACCCTGCACCGGATCGTCCGGATAATTGGTGCTCTTCATTACAGAACGGGATGGCTGAAGCCGGATCATCCGGACGTTCCTCCGGATCATCCGGGCTGTTCCTCCGGATCGTCCGGATCCTCCTCCGGATCGTCCGGATACCCGTGCCCATTTTTCACAGAAGCTATATGATTGTAGCCGGATCGTCCGGCCAGCCATCCGGATCATCCGGGGCTTGTCCGGATCATCCGGGCTTGCCTCCGAATTGTCCGGGCTGCTCGCAGCTAGGCTGAAACCACCTGCATCCGGGCCTTCTGCCAGATCATCCAGACAAAGGTCCGGATCATCCGGATGGTGTCCCAGATCATCTGGGGTGGTCAACTTATGTCCAAACGGCTCTATTCTGGCATCAGTATATATAGCACCTTACCCTTCGGATAAGGTTGAACACTCAACACAAACACGCCTCAAGAACACCAAGCTTTCCTCTCTTGCTCACACACTAAATCCCAGATCCCGGCTTGATTCTTGAGAGTTTTGAAGAGTTGTTCCAATCAAAAGAAAGATCTTCTTCCTCCCCTTCTTGTGACCAAAGCAAATTGAAGTTTGAGAAAGTCTTGAGTCTTTCCCCTCGGATATTGTTACTCTTGGAGGTTGGAGACTCCTAGGCGGTAGGAGTCATTCGGTGAGGAATCAACGATTGTGATTACCCCGAAAGTTTGTGAGGGTTTGGAGACCACCCAAGGTCTACCACTAGTGGTTGAGAAACGCCTCGTGGTGTTTTCTCAAAGGAGAATAGGGTGAGCCTTCATGGCGAGGTGTGCCTTCGTGGTAACATCCGCCTCTAACGGTGACTAGCTTCCCTCCAAGGAAGTGAACATCGGCATACATCCTCGTCTCCCGGAGTTGCGGTTATTCCTAACCCTAACTCTATACTTGTGGTTACTTGTTTTGATTGCTCTTACTTACATCTTATTGTGCATGCTCTCTTATATGCTTGTGTCAACTGCCTAGTACTTTGTACTTACTAGCAATTGTTAGGCTCACTTTCATATTCCGCTCTATTGCCTAAAATTGCTTAGTAATAATTAAAATTTGTAATTGTACCTATTCACCCCCCCTCTAGGTCCATCTCGATCCTTTCACCGGCCCATCAGGAGGAAAAACAGAGGAAGGGGCACTGGGGTGTGGCCTCACCCATGGGCTTCGGCCCGCTTCGGTGGAGGAGCTGCCAGCTTGGGGCGCTGGGCCTCGGAGCGATTGAACCAGAGGCGCGGTCAACGCGCTCGGGAGCGGTGACCCGCAATGATGCAGGTGCGCGACTGAGGTCGCAGCGAGCAGGGGAAGCAGAGGATGCAACGGCGCGGCTTGGACTCCAGCAACGACGAGGCGGAGATGACGGATCCGGAGCGAAGATGGTCGAGAACGGGCGCGGTGTCGATCCAGCGGCTGATCGGTCTCCTGCTCGAGGTACAGGAGAGAGAGACAGGGAAAAATTAGAGGGAGATAGCAGTAGAGGGAGAAGGAAGAAAGAAGAAGGGGAGATAACAGGGGCGCGAGGTCCTGCTGCGGCGCTGCTTGCGGCCGGCTCGAGGAGAGGGCAGAGGTGGCCGGTGGCGTCAGGGATGTGCTCCGGTGAGCTACGGCGTGGACAACGCGAGCGAGAAGGGGAGGCCGCTCGGTCGATGTGGAGGCAGGCGGCGGCTTGGCGCGGAGGCAGGCTAGGTGCACGACGGGGAGGGCGTGGTCAACGCGCTCGAAGCAGGGGAAGCAGGGCGTCTGCGAGGCTGGATCCGGTCGCGGGAGGTCGCCGGTGTCCCGTTCCCTGCCGGATCGAAGCAGAGGCGGGCCAGCGGACTTGGAGCTCCATGGCACGGGGATGCTGCTGCAACGCACAGAGAGAGAGAGAGAGAGAGAGAGAGAGAGAGAGAGAGAGAGAGAGAGAGAGAGAGAGAGAGAGAGAGAGAGAGAGAGAGATGGAGGAACAGAGGGAAGCACGGGGAGGAAGGGAGAGACAGGGGAGGAGAGGAGCGGACGAGGCCGATCCTTGCCATGGTCGCCGGCAGCGAGGCCGGTCACGGGACGACGAGGCGAGGTGGAGGAGTACGGGGAGGCTCGGGGCTCCGAGGAATGGGAGGAGATGCGCAACCGCGGCCTGGTGACGATGTCGAGCGGCGCTGCTGCTTCCTGGACGGTCGGGCGCGAGGAGGCGGGGATCCAGGCGCTGGTGCTTGAGCAGAGGAGCTCGGGGATTGGCCGGCAGGGGAAAACGAGGAAGAAAGGAGGTGCATGTTGGTGGGTGGCTAAAGACGAGGTGGATTTTTGGATCGTGGAAGAACCAGGGGTGGAAGAAGACAAGAGGAGTGGCGGCGGCGGCTAGGAGGATCCCTAGAAATTATGGGTTTGTCTGATGATTGCATTGCTATTTATACTATGTGGTGGTTAGGGCAAAACGGACCCTCCGATAATGATCGAACGATCGAGAAAAATAGACTAGGAGAGTCCAAATAAGAAAACGGAGATGTTTTATAGATGTTGGGGGATGATCCGAACCCAACGGTGATGACTGTCCGGGTCGGGTTTGGGGGAGTTTCGGACACGCGCGAGAGGGGTCAAGAGAGGTCAACGAGGACAAGGGTTTGACAAAATGACAACGGAGGCAAAGAGAGAAAGGGCAACTGCGAACGTCTACGAGTTTTTATGAAAACATGCAAATGCAATGCGCAAGATGCTATGAGATGAAATGCAAGACATGAACAAAATGCAAAACAAATGACAAAAACCCAACCACGGAGGAAATAACATATCGCATCTCCGGAAAAGGCAAGAGTTGGAGTTACGAATATGGAAAGTTATATCCGGGGCGTTACAACACTCCACCACTACAAGAGGATCTCGTCCCGAGATCTAGGATGGCACCGGAGAGAAAAGGAAGAGGAAGATAAGAGGTAAACTAAGTTGCTTCTTTGACAAACGAGTGAAACCACGATCCTTGAGAGGTTGAGCAATTTAAAAGAAAGAGTACAACAGAGATGAACGAGATTGCAAACAATCCGTTAGAAAAGAGGAACAAGGAATATTACGAGAACTTGAAGGTTGCAAAGACATGAATCAAGAGTTTCACGAACGAAAAGAATATGACCACCTCGGTATAATGAGATAGCCAAGGAAAAAGAATGATAGAATTTGGACAGCACTCCGGTAGAAAAGAGAAGAAAACTTGATGAGATGAAAAGATATTGAAGAGATGATACAACACTCCGGTTAAATGGATAAGCCAGAAAAGAAGACGATCCTCACCAAACGAGGTGATGGGTGAAGAGCACAACATCACAATGCCTCCATAACGAAAGAATAGAAGCTAGACCGTTGAGATAAAGGGACGGAGAACAAAATGACAACTTTTGCCACAAATGAACTTGGAAAGCATCCTTGCAAAGAAGGATTGAATGGAGTTGTTGGAAAACCAACAACGAAAAGAATAAGCTTGTAGTGGGCTTATGGAAAACGTCTCAAAATTATGAGGTGAAATTATGCCACTAACAGAAACAATAGATTGGATTGAGGTCAACAAAGAGACGAGAGACTTATTTCACCGGGAGGATAAATGAAGAACTTGGGGCCATTGATAAGCACCACAATAGCAACATTCCATAGGGAAGGCTTTAGGTGAAACATGACACAAGATGACTCCATCGAAGAGATTGGTGGATTTAAAATATCTCATTCTTGACAGCATGTGAATCATGAAACGCGAACTCAAATTGTCAAGAATGACATAACACCACCTCAAATGATAAGGTAGAACGAATTGCACTTGGGAATGCAGGAAGAAGAATATTTGAGCTCTTCCAACAAGAATCTTGACAACGCTTCGAGAATGAATTAAATCCTTGATGAACCACCATGAAGAAACTCCATGAAGAACTCCGGTAATAAAAGGATGACAGAAAGAAAGAGAAGTTGAAAACACAAGGTGAAGCCTTGCAGTGATAAGAAGAAGCTTTGAAATGATATAACCGAGAAAACTTGGAACTCCGGAAAAGAAAAGATGAAGCATCTCGAACCGAGAAATGTGACATGATGAACAACTTTGGAAAGAAGAAACGAGATCACTTGGATGAAACAAAAATAAGAATTATGTTATGCATATCCTTCACCAATTTAAATTGATGACAAGCAACGGATTTGGCATACTACTTATTCTTCTTGATGGATTAAGGATAGAGATAGCGCAAACTTGAGAAGGTATTGATGGAATCACCGGTGGGATTTGGAAACAACGAATGAATTGATATGATAATGAAGGAAGTGAAATCTTGAATGAACCACCGTAAGAATTGAAAATGAACGTAGCAAAGGCACAATTCACCGGGAAGAATTGGAAAACGAATGAAGATACTTGAGGGGATTTAGATACATGAAAACGAAGAGATCATGAACTGATTAGAGGATATTTGAACGATTCACTAATAAGATTTGGAGAACAACAGCTGAAAGCTGAGAATGAGGAATTATGACATGATGGCCTTCGGAGGAAAGAAATGGAAACAACTCATGAAATGCTCCGGATGGTGAAAAGAATTCTTACAATCGAAAACAATTATGAGAGGATGGCATCAGCTAGAACCATGAATCTTGAAGAGAATGGAGCAAGATTTAAGATAAATCCTTCTTCGGTCTTCAAATGTTGAGAATGATGATGGGAACCACCATGAATTGTTGAGATACTCCGGGAAAATTAAAAGAGGAAAGGTTGAGCCAAAGATGAAAAGAATTTGGAAGCGATCTTGAAGAAGACATCTGACTGATGAAAATTCATTCTTACGTCAAACTTGGAAATGAATTTGAGAATCGCTCCTGATAATTCGAAGAGTCAGGTAAGATCCTGGGAAAAGACCTGTGGGTTAGGGCCCACTCAAAAGAAAACACCGTTGAACAATTTTAAAGAGAGGTTGCACCAGTTGAATTAAATGGCTTGAATGAGATAACAACCTCGAAATATCTTGAACGGATTGAGAATGGAAACACAAGTCTTGTGAGATATCTTCAGCACTCCAGAACAAATGAATAGGAATAAGTGAATGATTAAGGGGGTGCATCGGCACGATAAAGCATTAGAAATGAGGAAAAGAATATGATGAATATTGAAAGCTTGAATTGGATCCACCGGAGAAGAAACAACAATGAAGGATGATGAACTTGAAGCTCGTGAGCATCTTCACGAGGGATCACTGGATCAGAACATTGATTGAAAAGAGTGAAGTGACTTCACATGAATAAATGGATACTTGATTAAAATAAATGAGTCCTTGAAGAAAAGGGTGGGAGGGTGGGGAAAACAAATACAACTTGGGATGAACGAAACAAACACCGTTGAGAAAACTTAGAATTGATCTCGCAAATGTTGGAATGATCGGATGCACTTGAAGAGAAACACGCCGGTTGGAAAAGAATTAACATGACAACCTCAATGATCAAGAAGGATTAGTATTCACATAGAAATATGAGAACACCGTTTAGGAAAAGGTATGGATTCAACATTTGACTTCGAAGCAACTCGAATACCACAAATAAAACAAAACAAAGGATTTGGCTTGCAGAATAAGCCGGAACAAATACATATGATAGAGATTTACCCAATCCCATATCATGCATCTGTCGGAAAGATATTCTAGGAGCTACTTGAATTCCCACCTATAAAATTCCCGAAACTTTCTGGTTATGCAATCTAGTGTTGGGGATACAGGGGAAGCAATATATCTCACCCAAACTAACAATCCCTACATCCAGCTGTATCCATCCGTCAACACATAACCAAGAAAACTCCGAAAATCGTGTACCTCAACCTTCGAAAAGCATCCGTTATACGAGCTATGGCAATACTCCCAACCCCCAAGATCGGGTGACGCCGAGGTTATCTCACCAACAACTGCATAAAAGAGATTTTCGATGTCGGCAAAACTCGTATTCCAGAATCGCAACGATAAAATTATGGCGACAACACCTCGAGCTCAACTCCCGGGACAATGCCACAACCCCTAAATGTCGAGGCACCAAGAACAATGTTCTCGCCATAAGAATATCGGACGATCCCAAGATACCAGCGTGATCCTAAAAAAATTTAGTGAAATTTGAGGAGAGGAAAGACAAAACATCTACGCCGAGTCCTCACCAGAGCGACGAAGGGGCTGAGGAGTAAAAAGAATCCTACTCCGATATATATAATCCTAAGACTCAAAATAGTTTTTTTCTACACTCAACAACAGCCAACAATCAAGGGGCTCCTATGGTCGGTCGAGGCTCGATACTAACTTGAAACACGCCTAATATGCGATACTATCCTAAAGAGACTCAAGGTCCCACCAAGGATAGAACCGCATATTGAAACGCTTTTGCAAGGTGGATATCATTACATCAACATTACATAATAGATGGGGATACATACAAGAGGCATATAATGCCACATGAATACAACAATACATCAAACATAAGACCAACATCCGCCACGGATGAAACACAAACAAGCTCAAACGACATCCACCTCGCTAGCCCAAGCTGCCGACCGAACCTATCCCCGATCAAGAAGAAGCGTAAGAAGAACTCAACGTAAGCAAGCATCGCTCTCGCGGCATGACCATCGCATAACCTGTACTGCAATCGTTGTTGTAGTAATCAGGAGCCACGAGGACTCAAAGAATCCCATTACCATGGGTATCAAGACTAGCAAAGCTTAATGGGTAAGGAAGGGGTAAAGTGGTGAGGTTGCAGCAGCGACTAAGCATATATGGTGGCTAACATACGCAAGTGAGAGCGAGGAGAGAAACAAAGGAACAGTCGTGAAGCTAGCAATGATCAAGAAGTGATCCTGAACTCCTACTTACGTCAAACATAACCCAAAGACCGTGTTCACTTCCCGGACTCCGCCGAGAAGAAACCATCACGGCTACACACGCGGTTGATGCGTTTTAATTCGGATCTGGTGTCAAGTTATCTACAACCGGACATTAACAAATGGGAAAATTTTGTTTTTGCCACTCTAGATTTTGCCAATTTTCCTTATGCCACTCTAGATTTTGACATTTCATGTTTGCCACTCTTAGCTTTTGACAATTATCACAATTGCCATTCCCGTGGCAAAAACAAAATTTTCAGAGTGGCAGTTGTGATAATTATCAAAAGCTAAGAGTGGCAAAAACGAAATAAAATTATTTTGCTTTTGCCACAAAATGGCAATTGTGATAATTGTCAAAAGCTAAGAGTGGCAAAAGTGAAATGTCAAAATCTAGAGTGGCATAAGGAAAATTGGCAAAATCTAGAGTGGCAAAAACAAAATTTTCCCTTAACAAATTCCCATTTGCCACATAACCGCGGGCACGGCTCTCGAAAGTTTATACCCTGCAGGGGTGTCCCAACTTAGCCCATGATCAGCTCTCACGATCAACGAAGGATATTTCTTCTCCCAGGAAGACCCGATCAGTCTCGGAATCCCGGTTTACAAGACATTTCGACAATGGTAAAACAAGACCAGCAAGACCGCCCGATGCGCCGACATCCCGATAGGAGCTGCACATATCTCGCTCGTGGCAACACCGATGAGCACTGCATAACCAAAACCAGACCTCAAGTTTCCCTAAGGGGGCGCTGCAAAGGACTCTAGTTCGAACCAACACTTAGACAAGCATTGGCCCGGGGGGGCTATAATAAAGATGACCCTCGAGAGAGCGACTCCCAAGGGAAAGTAGGTGGTGGTGAGGCAAATGGTAAAACCAAGGTTGGGCCTTGCTGGAGGAGTTTTATTCAAAGCGAACTATCAAGGGGGTCCCATAAATCACCCGACCGCGTTAGGAACGCAAAAATCCGGGAACATAACACCGGTATGACGGAAACTAGGGCGGCAAGAGTGGAACAAAACACCAGGCATAAGGCCGAGCCTTCCACCATTTACCAAATATATAGATGCATTAATTAAATAAGAGATATTGTGATATCCCAACATAACCCTGTCCACCATGGAGCAATCTTCAACTTCACCTGCAACTAACAACGCTATAAGAGGGGCTGAGCAAAGCGGTAACATAGCCAAACAACGGTTTGCTAGGAAGGGTGTCAAAGGTTAGAGGTTCATGGCAATTTGGGAGGCTTGAAGAGCAAATGATAGGTAACGCAGCATAGCGATAGAACGAAGCAACTAGCATAGCAATGATAGTAGTGAGATCCAGGTAGCCGGTCATCTTGCCTGAAATCCCGCAAGGAAGAAGAACGAGTCCATGAAGAAGACGAACGGAGCAATGAACGAATCCTCACAATCGCAACATTACCGGAACTAAGAAGCAACACCGGAAAGAAACAAACAACATGGTAAATGCACAAGCATAAACATGGCATGATGCACAAACAAGTATGATGCATGTCCGGTTTAATGAGGCATGGTAAAATGCAACACACAATACTACAAGTTAAGTGGAGCTCAATATGCAACGAGTTGCATATTGACAAAACACCACATCAATTATTTAGTTCTCTCTCGGTTATGCTACTCATCAATATTAAATGTTGTTAAACATGGCAAAGGGTGAATCAAAAGTAAACTAACTATTTAGTCAAGTTTAAATGAGGCCGGAACAGCAAACAACAATTCCGGAAAATCCCCATATGCATATTTTGAATTAGCTACTGTTCTGCCCTAAAACATATTTTAAAGTTGTTAAACAGGAAAATAAAGTTCACCATGTTAATCTATGCATTTTTCCACCCCATTTACATATAAAGTTTATTTAAAATGGAGCTACGGTTATTTAGTTATGAAATAAATCATTTTAACATGGCATTTGGGCAAATTTAATCAAATAGCAATTTAAACATTTTTAACATGGATGAAAATAGCAGATTATGAAACTAGATGCAATTCTAATCATTTTACGTATATGACATGCTTAATTTGGATGCATGGATAATTACTTATTAACACTTTAATATGATGGCATTTTTCTGTAATTGTGCCTGCATATGTTATTTAGCAAAATCGTCCAGGAAAATAAAACATCCACGGGCTGAAACTGGCCGGCCCATCAGGAGGAAAAACAGAGGAAGGGGCACTGGGGTGTGGCCTCACCCATGGGCTTCGGCCCGCTTCGGTGGAGGAGCTGCCAGCTTGGGGCGCTGGGCCTCGGAGCGATTGAACCAGAGGCGCGGTCAACGCGCTCGGGAGCGGTGACCCGCATCGATGCAGGCGCGCGACTGAGGTCGCAGCGAGCAGGGGAAGCAGAGGATGCAACGGCGCGGCTTGGACTCCAGCAACGACGAGGCGGAGATGACGGATCCGGAGCGAAGATGGTCGAGAACGGGCGCGGTGTCGATCCAGCGGCCGATCGGTCTCCTACTCGAGGTACAGGAGAGAGAGACAGGGAAAAATTAGAGGGAGATAGCAGTAGAGGGAGAAGGAAGAAAGAACAAGGGGAGATAGCAGGGGCGCCAGGTCCTGCTGCGGCGCTGCTTGCGGCCGGCTCAAGGAGAGGGCAGAGGTGGCCGGTGGCGTCAGGGATGTGCTCCGGTGAGCTACGGCGTGGACAACGCGAGCGAGCAGGGGAGGCCGCTCGGTCGATGTGGAGGCAGGCGGCGGCTTGGCGTGGAGGCAGGCCAGGTGCACGACGGGGAGGGCGTGGTCAACGCGCTCGAAGCAGGGGAAGCAGGGCGTCTGCGAGGCTGGATCCGGTCGCGGGAGGTCGCCGGTGTCCCGTTCCCTGCCGGATCGAATCAGAGGCGGGCCGGCGGACTTGGAGCTCCATGGCACGGGGATGCTGCTGCAACGCACAGAGAGAGAGAGATGTGAGGAACAGAGGGAAGCACGGGGAGGAAGGGAGAGACAGGGGAGGAGAGGAGCGGGACGAGGTCGATCCTTGCCGTGGTCGCCAGCAGCGAGGCCGGTCACAGGACGACGAGGCGAGGTGGAGGAGTACGGGGAGGCTCAGGGCTCCGAGGAATGGGAGGAGATGCGCAACCACGGCCTGGTGATGATGTCAAGCGGCGCTGCTGCTTCCTGGACGGTCAGGCGCGAGGAGGCGGGGATCCAGGCGCTAGTGCTCGAGCAGAGGAGCTCGGGGATTGGCCGGCTGGGGAAAACGAGGAAGAAAGGAGGTGCATGTTGGTGGGTGGCTAAAGACGAGGTGGATTTTTGGATCGGGGAAGAACCCGAGGTGGAAGAAGACAAGAGGAGTGGCGGCGGGCTAGGAGGATCCCTAGAAATTAGGGGTTTGTCTGATGATTGCATTGCTATTTATACTATGTGGTGGTTAGGGCAAAACGGACCCTCCGATAATGATCGAACGATCGAGAAAAATAGACTTGGAGAGTCCAAATAAGAAAACGGAGATGTTTTATAGATGTTGGGGGATGATTCGAACCCAACGGTGATGACTGTCCGGGTCGGGTTCGGGGGAGTTTCGGACACGCGCGAGAGGGGTCAAGAGAGGTCAACGAGGAAAAGGGTATGACAAAATGACAACGGAGGCAAAGAGAGAAAGGGCAACTGCGAACGTCTACGAGTTTTTATGAAAACATGCAAATGCAATGCGCAAGATGCTATGAGATGAAATGCAAGACATGAACAAAATGCAAAACAGACGACAAAAACCCAACCATGGAGGAAATAACATATCGCATCTCCGGAAAAGGCAAGAGTTGGAGTTACGAATATGGAAAGTTATATCCGGGGCGTTACAGATTAATATCTTACCTAGAAGAAAAAAAATGAAATCATGCATATGTTTCAATGCATTCAGATGAAACGATACATGTTAGTATATTAGTGAAAAGGAAAACATGTTGATATCCTAACCAACTAATACAACTCCATTTATAGATGTGAGCAATCAAATAAGTGCATGTGCAGTTTTGCTGCAAGTAGTTTGTGTAACTTACATGTAGTCTCGTAAAAGTACGCATCCCGTCGCGGAGGTACCCATTGTGGCAAACACTTGATGTAGACATAAATAAGGAATGGTAGTGGTCCTGAAAAGGCAAAAGACAAACTCTCACGTTTCTGTTTGCAATCTATGAAATGTGATGAAACAGATGGATTAACAAATACATCTAAAGTCAATGTGAGTTGCGAGAAACTGTTAACGAATAGAAAGAAATTTTAACCACCAGAGTGCAAATGAGATTGAAAATATAATAATAATAATAATAATAATAATAATAATAGTAATAATAATAGTAATAATAATAATAATAATAATAATAATAATAATAATAATACAAAATTGACTTGCATTCCTTCACTATCATGCTGTTAGAGAAATCTGAAATGTAAATTCTGTGGCTAGTAAACAAATTTCATTAATTGGTATGCTGAGAAAGACATGATTCATAAGCTATCCCCATCCATAATTTAATCAGCGGGCTTCATAATACTACTTACCAAGGCCACAACTTGTGGAGATGTCATGCACGTGTACCTCTGCAAACAACAAAAGGCTTGATTAACAAAGACATGGGAGAAGGGACTACAGATGTAGCATAACCAAGCAAGACCATAACTGAAGTCAATCTTGGCTAATGCGGATTCAGATGAACTACACGCCACTGCCCTAGAGTAAAATAGAGACAACCTGGAGGTAGACTCTTTCTTCTATAACGGGGAGTACAATGAATCAGATTAACCATGAAGAAGATTCCCCTCGTGGTCCATCACTCTCGGCAAGAGAAACCTGGACATCATGGCACAATTTTGGACCAAAGGTGCTGACAACAACCTTATGTTGGAGACGATTAGAGCGATGCCGCTCCACAATTTACAGAGGCACTTTAGCCACAGCAGGGGAAGTCGTCCGAGAGCTGGTGGCGTCGTCGCTTCTGGGTAACCGGGAGGTGGTGGAGGACGCTCTTGAGGAGGTTGCTGAGGTGGCCGAGGTTGGGCGCGTCGGTACTACAGGGTAGGGCGCGTTCCTAATCCGTGAGCTGCAGCTCGCGGTGTTGGATCTTACCGGCGCACCTAGATCCGTGGAGGGCGATGTGCTGCGTGCCAGATGGCAACCAACGAGAGATAATCTCAATTATTGTGGGTCAGATGCAGCGGCGGAAGTTGCTTGTATGATGTGGGGTGGTTTCCTGGGCGAACGCCGGAGGGCAGTGTTGCAGGGCTCCACCTGGTGCTCCGTGGGTGGGGGTTGAAGGATGGGGTTGAAAGCATCGTCCAGTCTGCCAGGGATTCGAAGAGATGACCGATGGGCTTCTCTTTATCAGGTTTTACACTGATGGGCTTCTGTGGAAGACGGAGGAGGCCTGGTTTGATTAATTACCAGACATGAATATCTCAAAGAAAAATTACCAGAGTTGAAATCACACCATTGGATGAAAAATGCTGAGGTGGCAAGGATGCTGAGGTGGATAGGCTACATGTGGATAAAAATAGGATAGTGGGGATGAACTATTTATGTATTATAGATACCAAAAGGACAATGAGTAATATCTGAATCTACCTTTGCTTGTTTGTTTGTTTCTTTCTCTATAATCTTCAGGAACAATAATTGATAGTTTAGGTTTATTTTCAGTTTTCATCACCCAATTGTGTCACCTAGATTGAGCCGAGCATAGTTTCTGTCACCTAGTCCCTAAGGAGAACTTCGACAACCCGCAGTTTGGGCGAAATATCCCGATGTACTTACAAATGATCAGAAGCACATAGAGCAATTCTCACAAATGATAGCATCATTATGGCTCTATCAAATAGATGAGTCCAACAAGGATAATGGTGACAAACTAAAAGGCAAAACAAGCAAAGACTCATATAATACAAGACACTCCAAGCAAGACTCATGATATGCGACGAATAAAAATATACCTCCAAGTAAAATTATCGATGTTCGTTAGAAGAAAGAGGGGATGCCTTTCGGGGCATCCCCAAGCTTAGTTGCTTGGTTCTCTTTGAATATTACCTTGGGGTGCCATGGGCATCCCCAAGCTTAGGCTTTTTTCACTACTTATTCCATCATCCACCGTGATCTCACCCAAAACTTGAAAGCTTCAATCACACAAAACATAACAAAACCTTCGTGAGACCCGTTAGTCTAATAAACACCGTCACCACTCTAAGTACTATTTCAGACCCATTTATATTTTATTATTGCATTTTACCTACTATATTCTAACTTTTTCATGGCTTATACCCTCCGATACTATCCATAGATTTATCAAAATAAGCACACAATGCAACGAAAACGAAATCTGTCAAAAATAGAACAGTCTATAGTAATCTGGACTTTGACCATACTTCTGTAACTCCAAAATTCTGAAACATTAGGAAAACATAGGAAATTTGTATATCAATCTTCTGTAAAAAAATCAGAATTTTTTGTGGCTTCTGTGATTTTTAACAATTCAGCTACTGGACGCAAAAGTTTCTGTTTTTCAACAGGATCAAACCAACTATTGCCCAACATGACCCTAAAGGCTTTACTAGGCACAAACGCTAATTAAAATATAAAAACCACAATCATAACAGAAGTATAATTGCATATTTATTGAAGTACACAAAGAAAATAAAAAATCCAAAGATAACTATTGGGTTGCCTCCCAACAATCGCTATCGTTTTACGCCCGTAGCTAGGCATAGTGCATAGATTCAAGTATTGTCATCTTTGGTTTTTGATCCATAGGTTTCCCTCGTGATTAATTCATATGGTGTCTTAATTCTAGTCCTAGGGAAGTGTTCCATATCCTTTGGAAACTGAAATTTAAAATTCCCTTATTTCATATCAATCATGGGACCTATAGTTCATAAAAACGATCTACCAAGTATTATGGCACAAGACGGATTGCAACCAGTATCAAGAACAATAAAATATATGGGCACATAATTCCTATTTATAAGAATAAGAACATCATTAATCCTTCCCAAAGGTTTTTAATAGTAGAACCCGCTAAGTGCAAATTAAGAGAACATTCTTCCAACTTGGTAAAGATTTCAGAATTGTGGAAACACTAGCACAAAAATCACATAAAGCAAAGCACTCATAATTTTTTATCTCCACTTTAATGGTGGTTTCTCGTTCATCGTATAATTTCGAGGAATTGAAATCTCTAATTCAAATTTTCTTCTAAAGCTTTCATCATCGCTTCTACAATATGTTTAGTAAAAGCTTTGTTGTGGGCATTGGGTGAGTTTAACATGGATTGCAACAAAGAAATAAATTTAATCAAGGAGTAATTATCATAATTAAAGTCTTTGTAATCCAAGGGAGTGGGCACATCACTAGTTTAGGTTTTGACCTCTCCAAACCCACTTTTATCATTTTCTTCAACAAGGTTTTCACCCTCCAAATTATGGAGATGCCTTCTAGCTAAAGTTGACTCTTCCTCAATCCCTTTATCGTCAAGTTTAATATTACTAAACAAGGAATCAATAGAAAAACACCAATCAGCTTAGCATCTTCATCATTACTAAAGCAATCGACGAAAGCGCTCTTTCTAGAAGTTCTTTTTAGCTCTAAGCATAGCGGTTCTTTTCTTGCTCCCATCCATGGAAACATATAAAGCTTTAATTGATTCATTAATATCAACTTTGGTGGAAAGATTTTAATCTAGAGATTTTCTACATCATGTGAAATTCTATCAATGCTTCTAGACATATCATCAATCTTTTTCAATTTTTGTTCTATCATAGTGTTGATATTTTTTTGAGCATTGATAAATTCTTTAACATTACTCTTAAGATCAGAGGGGTTTCTATTATTATTGTAAGAAGAATTACCATAGGAATTGCCAGCATTATTAGAGGAATTTCAAGGAAAAGGCCTAGGATTAAAATTACCTCTATAAGCTTTGTTATTAAAATTGTTTCGCGAGACAAAATTCACATCTACATGATCACTATTTTGCTTAATCAAAGTAGACAAAGGAACATCATTAAGATCAATAGTAGTATTTTTACTAGCAACCAATTTCATAAAAGGATCGACTTTTTCACTCAAAGTACCAATTTCTTCATCAGAATTAACCTTTTTACTAGTAGGTGATCTTTCGGTATGACATTGTGAATAATTCGCCATAATATTATCTAGCAATTTAGTAGCTTCACCCAAAGTAATTTCCATAAAAGTACCACCCAGGACGGAATCTAAAAGATTTCTAGAAACAAAGTTCAATCCCGCATAAAATTTTCATATAATCATCCATATATTTAAACCATGTGTAGGACAATTTCTTAGCATTAATTGCATTCTTTCCCAATATTGGGCAACATGTTCATGCTCAAGTTGCCTAAAAAATGCATGATTTGATTTCTAAGGGAGATAATTTTCGCAGGCGGAAAATACTTAGTAATAAAAGCATCTTTGCACTTATCCCAAGAATCGATACTATTACGAGGCAAAGATGATAACCAAAATTTTGCACTATCCCGCAAAGAGAAAGGAAATAATTTTAATCTCACAATATCATTGTCCACATCTTTTTTCTTTTGCATATCACACAATTCTACGATAGTGTTTAGATGGGACGCGACATCCTCACTAGGAGTACCGCAAAATTTCTCTTTCATAAGAAGATTCAACAAAGCAGCATTAATATCATAAGACTCCGCACTAGCGGTGGGAGGAACAATCAGAGTACTAATAAAATCATTATTATTATTGGTGTTGGAAAAATCGCACAACTTGGTATTTTCTTGAGACATCTAGACTACGCAAACAAGATCACACGCAAACAAAAGATCAAACGAGAAAAAGGCAAATGAAAAATATTTTTGTAGTTTTGCAAAAATGTTTTAGAAGTGGGGGAGATGAAAAAGAGAGGCAAATGGAAAATAAAGTAATTGAAAGTAGATGAGATTTGTGATTGGGTACCTCATAGATGATGATGATGTCTCCCCGTCAACGGTGCCAGAAATTCTTCCTGATTGCTTGTATTTGTGTTGGTATTTCCCCGAAGAGGAGAGGATGATGCAGCACAACAATGGTAAGTATTTTCCTCGGTTATGAAACCAAGGTTATCAATCCAGTAGGAGAACCAAGCAACACTATGCAAACAGCACCTGCAAACAAATAACAAATACTTGCAACCCAACACGTAAGAGGGGTTGCCAATCCCTCCTCGGTATTGAGATAGATAAAATTGTATGAGATTTGATAAATAGATCTAGAAAAAACACAAAATAAAATAAATAAAGAAAAAGTGTAGCAATGTATTTTTGGGTTTTTGGATAAATAGATCGGCAAATAATATGATAGGAAATAGGCCCGGGGGCTATAGATTTCACTAGTGGCTTCTCTCGAGAAAATAGCATACGGTGGGTAAACAAATTACTGTTGGGCAATTGATAGGAGAGCAAATAATTATGACGATATCCAAGGCAATGATCATGTATATAGGCGTCACGTCCAAGATTAGTAGACCGACTCCTGCCTGCATCTACTACTATTACTCCACACATCAACCGCTATCCAGCATGCATCTAGTGTATTAAGTTCGTGGAAAACGGAATAATGCAATAAGAACAATGACATGATGTAGACAAGATCTATTCATGTAGGAATAGACACCATCTTTTTATCCTTAATGGCAACGATACGTGGGTTTCATGTCTCCTTCTATCACTGAGAATAACCACATCAAGATCAAACCCATCACAAAGTACATCTTCCCATTGCAAGAAAAATCAATTTAGTTGGCCAAACCAACCCAAACCAAAGTTTCGGAGAAGAAATACGAGGCTATAAAGATCATGCATAAAAGAGTTCAGAGAAGAGCCAAATAATATTCATAGATAGGACTGATGATAAACTCGCAATTCATTGGATCCCAACAAACACATCGCAAAAAGTCATTACATCAAAGAGATCTCCAAGAACATTGAGGAGAACATTCGATTGAAGATCAAAAAGAGAGAAGAAGCCATATAGCTACTGCCTACAGACGCGTAGGTCTGTGATAAACTACTCATGCATGAACGGAGGGGCAAGGGTGTTGATGAAGAACCCCTCGGTGATCATTGACCCCTTCAGCAAAGTGCTGGAAAAGGCCCCTAGATTAGATCTCATGGTTCTGGAACTTGCGGCGGTTGGAATTGTGTTTCGATGACTCCCTTAGGGTTTTTGGAATATTTGAGTATTTATAGAGCTGAGAGGAGGTGGAAAAGCCTCCCGTGGGCGCCACTAGCTACCCACCAGGGCGCACCTGGGGCCTCTATCGCGCCCTAGTGCCTAGTTGGCCCACTGCCCTCCTGGGTGTCTTCTGGGCAGAAAAAATCTCCAAAAAATTTCGCTGCATTTGGACTTTGTTAGATATGGATATTCTGCGAAGTAAAAACAAGCAAAAAAACAGGAACTGGCATTGGGCACTATGTTAGTAGGTTAGTCCCAAAAATGATATAAAGATTCTAGTAAGTGAATGTAAAACATCCAAGACTGATAATATATCAACAAGAAATTATAGATACATTGGAGACGTATCAGAGTTGATAAATCATGAAGGTATTTTGAGTCAGGGCAATTGACAACGCAAAAATTAGGTTGACCAAAAGTAGCCAGGTCGTGATTACGAAACAAGCAAAAGTTTTAGTAAATAAAATATTTGTGGTCTACAGTGGATCTATAAGCCAACCAAGGACTGAGCCGACATAAAACACTAGTACAGTTCATAATTTTGACAAAGTGATAGTAAATTTCAAGATGAAGCAAGCTACAAATGGGAAATTACAGGATTTGGCTACAGAAATAGATCTAGGAAATGCTTGAAAAATAAAAATGAAAGACCTAGATATGACGAGGTTGGGAGGTACAGAGGTGGCAATGAGATCTTTCAAGCGTTGCAAAAGGGATCTAGATTGGAAAAGACTAGGTTAAAAATGAGGCCTAAATAGTTTGAGTATGGAATCAGGATGAATCTGAATCTATGGTTATGAACTACGATGAAGCTACGAAGAACTCCGATAAACACGATATGAACTATAGGGGCACAATGGAAGCAATGGGTACTCACAAATCTGCAGAGATGAGTTGATGTTGAAAGAGGTTGATGGTTTGGCGTGGCTCTTCTGATGAAGCTTCGGTGAAGGTCTCCTTGCTCACATGATCACTGGCTGGAGAGGGCGGCAAGCTCGAGGTGGCACGGGGTGTCGAAGGACGGAGCAAGAAGAAGGAGCAAGAGGAAGAAAGGGGAAAAGGGCCCCGAGGGGTCCACTACGCTATTTACAAGGAACTTGAGACCCGAAGCAGGAGGTGCGAAGCCCCGGGGTGCGCATTGAATTTTTGCTAAAAGGGCTCCTCAATTCTTGTGCCTGACAAGAAAATACAAATCCACTCAAGAGATTCGTCATGATGTCATCCGAGGATTCCGGAGAGACAGTGGGTGACATCATGATATGAGTCAACACAAGAGCATTAAGTGTGGGACAAGCATGATGACCCGTCCAAACACCTTTAAAATGCTCCCGTGTTTAATCCTTTACACTTTGTGTTTTCTCTTATTCTCTTATTCTTGGAGCGTTAAGTGAAACACAAGATGGTAGAAATGAAAAGATGTCGGCTTAACAAATAGACTCGGAGCTTAATCCTTTACACTTTGTGTTTTCTCTTATTATGAAGATGAGTTCAACATGGATAAATCCAAGTTGAACTAGGGGCTATTGTTGGGGATATTCCCCTTGACTATGACCCGGCAGAAGATATGACCCAGTGAGGATTAACAAAGGCTCCATTGGTTGTTTCCTCCTTCAGGCCATAATAGCAACAAGGACCCCGAATGCCCAAGAAGAAACTCGGCAAAGGGCCGGATTGAAGAAGATCTTTGTAAGCTGGCTCGTGAAGAAAGCACGGGAAGGATAGAATTCTTAACTTGCATGTCAAGGCAGATATAAGTTAGAGTAGGATATAGGTTGTTACTAAGACCCGGACTCTGTTGTAAACTTGGGGGCTCGACCTATTATATAGAGGAGCCCCCAAGATAGAAAAACTTAAGTTACAATCAATCAAGAGCTAGGTTAGCGATTCCTCATCCTTGTAATTGAGATTTCTAGCAATATCGATCAAGCAGGAAGTAGGTCTTTACCTCCACCATGAGGGGCCGAGCTTGGGAAATTTGTGTCCATCATTTTCCGATCAACCCCTCTCAAATGACAACCTAGTTGCGATGGCCTCCAGACTTAGTCCTTTCATGAGGACATCTGTTGTGACAAAACCACGACCAGGATGAAGTTCTTCTCCTTCTTCCTGGCAACACGGAATCTCACACAGCCGGAAGTCTGGTTATCTTTGGATCTCAAACGAGGGGAATAGAAGTGCCAAAAAGTTCCAGTGACGGCCGCACCCCGATGAGTCCCTCAGAAATGAGCGAATATGGCCACAACTAGCACAACATTTGGGTGAAGATGCAAGATATGAAGCTGGAGGTGCTCCAACACTGTGAGGAAGAAATCAAGAAAGGGGGTAACAGGCCAGCGGCGAGGAAATTGATGAAGCTGGGTACTATGTCGTCGTCCACCTCTTGGCTACCCACCAGTAGCAGCGGATGGGCCCCCATTCATTTTCTGCACCACCGACCATTAAGTTGAGTGCCTTGAAAGCCTAACTAATCCCCAGGTAGTTTTGGTAATTCATAACAACATATATATCATTGAACTAATATCCATTGAAGATAAATATTTCAGGATGTTCAATGTTTGGCATGGCATGGAATAGAGATGTGGAACCCTCAAAATGATAAGGACAAAGATTGGCAAAAGATCAAGACTCTACATTTGTGTTTAGGTGATCCAAGATCACATTGAGTCCATAGGAAAGACTACACTATTAAGGGGGATGAGGTGTTGCTTAATGGTCCACTTGCTCAAAGTGTTTAGTGATATTGCTGAAAAACCCTCAGCCACTTTCTCCATCAAAATATGTCAAAACCCTAATTCCCAACTCGGCCCCACCAATATTTCCTATCCGGAGCCATCGAATTCATCTTGACATAGACACATCTAAAACCCTAATAGTTCGGGAACACCAATATGGATCTTGGTCTAATCGAGATGGCCTTACCAACTCTCTATAGCTTGTTGCAATTATTTCGGTCTCACCGAGATGGCTTACCAACTCTCTGTTGCCTTATTGCTTGACTTTGCCCCCCTTGAGTTGATGCAATCGATTCCACTGAGATGAGGTTTGCCCCAAGCCCTAGCACATCGGTCCCACCGAGTTGTTCCCGTAGGTCCCACCGATATTTGTAACGTTCATATTTTTGAACGGATCAGGCCACCGAGTTTTCTGTTTTGTGCCACTGAGATGGGTCAAAAGTGTGTAACAATTGGATTTTGTGTGGAGGCTATATATACCCCTCCACCCCCTTCTTTTCATTGAAGAGAGCCATCAGAACATGCCTAAACTTCCACAATTCATTTTCTGAGAGAGAACCACCTACTCATGTGTTGAGATGAGAGATTCCATTCCTACCATTTGAAACTTGATTTTGTAGCCTTCCAAGTTGCTTTCCACTCAAATCCTTCTTCTACCATAGCCAAATATGTGTGAGAGAGTTGAGTGTTGGGGAGACTATCATTTGAGGCACAAGAACAAGGAGTTCATCATTAACACATCGTCTATTACCTTTCAGAGATTGGTGTCTCCTGGATTGGTTAGGTGTTGCTTGGGAGCCTCCGACATTATGTGGAGTTGAACCAAGAAATTTGTAAGGGCAAGGAGATCGCCTACTTCGTGTGGATCTACCCGAGTGAGGCAAGACCTTCATGGGCGATGGCCATGGTGGGATATACAAGGTTGCTTCTTCGTGGACCCTTCGTGGGTGGAGCCCTCCATGGACTCGCGCACCATTACCCTTCGTGGGTTGAAGTCTCCATCAACGTGGATGTATGATAGCACCACCTATTGGAACCATGCCTAAAATCTTCATGCCTCCATTACGTTTGCCTTCTGCAAGCCCTGCCCTTTACCTTCATATGCAATGTTTTACATCCCGCTGTTATACCCTTAGATTGCATGCGTAAGTTGATTGCTTGACTTGTCATAATTGCTAAAATATTCCCACAACTAAAACTAGGAAAAGGAAAGATTCTATTTGGTCAAATAGATTTTATTTTGCGGAGACCAAAGTTCTGATACCACTTGATGATTATATGCACGAAGGTACCGAGTCCATCAAGGAATCCAAGTTGGATGTGCTTCAAAGTCAGCTTGACAAGTTCAAAACGAAGGATGGTGAAGGTGTCGCTGAAATGTACTCTAGGCTTGCTCTCATCACAAATGAGATAGCCGTATTAGGAAGTGAAGAGATGACCGAGAAATTCATCATCAAGAAGATCCTTAGAGCTTTGTATGGAAAATACGATACGGTGTGCACATTGATCCAAATGATACCCAATTACAAAGATCTCAAGCCCATGGAAGTCATTGGTAGAATTGTTGCTCATGAGATGTCACTCAAGGATAAAGAAGAGCTCCACAACAAGTCAAGTGTTGCTTACAAAGCTTTAGGTGATGCTCGTACAATATCAAGTGCCAAGCTAGTCTCCAATGAAGAATTGAGCTTAATGGTGAAGAACTTCAACAAATTCTACAAGAGTAGAAGCAAAGAGAGAAGCTCGAAGTCAAGGTTCTACAATGACAAAAGTTCTTCTAGTCGTGATTGTAATTGCTACAATTGTGGAAGACCCGGAAACTAGTCCAATGAGTGTATGGCTCCCTACAAGAAAAGAAAAGACTCACCAAAAAGGAGAAGTATAAGAGATGAATCACCTCCAAGAGAGAGAAGGAGTAGAATCATCATTATGAAAGAAGACCCTCTTGAAGAAGCAAGGATTCAGAAAGGAAGGACAAGTCATCAAAGAGCTACACAAGACGAAGACATCAAGCTCTCATTGGTGAATGGGGTTTCTGGTTCCGACCCTGACAACTACTCCGAGAGGAGCTATAACTCCAACTCCGAATATACTCAAGATGAAGGTGTTGCCGGTCTTGATCTAGTGTCATCCAACTCCCACGACATATTTGACTCACCAAATGAAGGAATTGGAAGATGCTTCATGGCTAAAGGCCCCAAGGTATCAGACCCCGAGTATCTTGATTTTGATAGTGATGAAGATGATTTCATAGGTGATGATGATTTACTTGTTGATAAAACTAGTGATGTGGGCTATAATGAACTTTCTAGTAATCATGCTAATCAAGATGAAACGAATGACAATGATAATAAGGAAATTGAGCGTCTTACTAAAGAACTAAACACTCTTAAGTTAGCTCATGAAACAACTCAAGAGGATCATAGAGAGCTCCTAAGGAATCATGAGAAGCTACGCTTCAAGAAGTTAAATTTAGAGAAAGAGCATGAGTTCCTAAAAGCTATCAATGATGTTCTTCGAAAGAATAGTTCTTCTTACATTGCCAAACGTCTCCTCTTGTCTACTTATATGCCACATGTAAAATCTAGTAACAAGACCAAGAAAAATTCTTCTTCTAGTAGTAACAATAACCATGCAAAATCCAATGTTGTTGCTTCTACTAATTCTCTTGATTCCACTAATGATTCTCTTAGCCAAGATGCACTTGAGCAAGAAAATAGTTTATTGAAGGGAATTATAGAGAAAGGTGTTTACAAGAGCTTGCTGGGAGTAAGCAATTTGAGGAAATTGTACGCAAGCAAGGAAGACCGAAAGAATCAAGGTCGGTTTTGAACAGAAGTTCAATGCCAATGGAGTTGAATGGGACGAAGACCAATACCCCAGGACGAAGTTTGTTCCTTAACAAGAGAAGTATGACCCCAGTTCTTTTTAGGTAACACAAGCTCAAGATGATCTTCCACCACAAGATTACAAGCTAAAAGGCAAGGACAAGCTTCAAGAAGAGATTGACTCATTTGAAGAAGCTCCTAAGGCCATGGTCAAGTGGGTTCCCAAGACTACGTCAAGATCTACTTCATCGAGTTCAACTACAAGTCCAAGGATTCCCATCAAGTTGATGTAGATCCCCAAGAAGAAGAACTAGAGTGTTCTTGAGGGTGACTCCGCCAACATACTCCACTCACTTTCATTTTGGCAAGGACTTGTGCAATCAAATTTCATATCTTGCACTAGTTCATGGAGTCACAAACCCTCTCGTTGGTAAGACAAGGGACAAGGTAACCTAATCCTTTGATGGACATCATCATATGTGGAATTCACTCTATGTCTATAGATATACTTGTATGTTCCTTGTGGGAGTAACCCATGTAGGTATTGGAAGTGCAAACTCCAAAGGATTGCTCCCAACTCTTGATGGACTACATCAACATTGAGCATCCACATCTTCACTATCTACATGAAGTCATCATCGACGAAACCCAAGGTTAGGTCATCCCTCTTTGGGGGGATATCACATCTAGGGGAAGCTTTGCTCTAATAAAATTGAGCTAAAGCAACTCTAATGGTGTCAACACATTAATGCTTTATGTAAAAGTGGTAACCCCACTTGTGCTTAAACGATGAGTATGACCTATGATCAAATGTTCTCATTTGACTCCTAGGTCAATATACTCATATGTAGATGACCTAGTCATTGCCAATTGCTTGATAGATGCTATAATTGGTTGTACATGTTTGACACATATTTCATTTGCTATTTTATTGTGGGGGCATGATGATTGCATTTTTTCTCCATTCGAGGACATCCATTTGTTGTTTTTATTGTCTTGGGTTTTGTTGGCCAAGTGGATGTATAAGAATGCCTAAGAACCTTCTTTAAATATCTATGTTATTCTTGTCTCAAAGTTTTTTTCGGACCCTTCGGGTGGGGAGCACTCAGAGCCACCGATCCGACAAGGGCTGACATCCAAAACCTTCTTCATGATTTTCGGTCCGACCAACATACACAAACTCGGTCGAACCGAAATCATAAAGATTGATCTAGGTTTTCAACTCGGCGCTACCGATTAGACCAACTCAGTGCCACTGATTTGCTGTAACTGCATGCAGTTGCACATCTCGGTGCCACCGATTTGTTCTACTCAGTGCCACTGACAGCATACAAGTATATATATCCAATGGACAGTACGGTTGAAAATTCATTTAAACGTCATGAACCCGCGCCCCGTTGGTGCCGTCTCCCTGGTTTCCTGATCGTCGTCGTCATTTCCTAGGCGCCTTCATCGCAGGACTCTGCCATCGTTAACGGAATCTTCCCTGCCGTTGCCGCCGTAGGGGATCTCCACTGAGTTTGGGTGAGATTCGATCTCCCCGTGCTTCTTCTTTCTCCGATTCAATCCACAAGGATTTTTCCATGCACCTTGCCATGAATGAGATTGCTCTATCCACCAGATTAGTTCCATAGAATAGATTCGAGCAAAATTTTATGTTCAGGTTTCCGTCAAACGCATCTCGGACCGACCGAATAGGAATTTTCGGTCCCACTGATTTGGCCATAGCCGTTGCTCAAGTACAACTTGATTCCACCAAAATGTACTAATCGGTGAGACCGAAAGTAAAGTTTCAGTGAAACCCAAGCAACTCGGAGTCACCTAACCATGTCTCGGTCCAACCAAAATGGAGTGTTTTCGTTCTGTGAGTGCTTCGGTATCACCGGAATGACCAACTCGGTAGCTTCGAAATGCATTCCATGAAAACCTAGGACTAAGATTTGAACTCAATTTTTTTAAACTATCTGCTTTTTGTGATAACTCATCTACTCTTCCCATACCCATCTATTCATAGGGTCTGTTTGCAGGATGTCAAGTGCAACTGATAGCAAGAATTTGTCAGAGCAGAATGTTGATCTCAGTGAGGGATCCGGTCCCAGTGAGAGCTACTATGAAGGTGTGAGGAGTTCTCCAAATCTCCCTAAGGCTGCCACCAAAACTAAGAAGAAGAGAAATTCAGATGATGAGGATGAAGATTTTGTGGCAAGTGAGGCCACATCAAAGAAAAAGGAAAGGACTGATGTAAGGAGAGTCCCTATGTCAAAGGCACACAAATCCTTAGCTCCAAAGGAAACAACGGCATTCACCTTGTAGGAGCCAAGTGATGCAGAGGCTAATGCCAGCAAGAAAAAAAAGAGAGTGAGGAAGACAATGGCTCGAGTAATAGGCAGACCATCCATGATGATTGATGAGGAGGATGAGGAAGAGGAACCAGAAGCTGAAGCACCTCTAGCAAAGACATAGAAACTAATGTCAGATGCTATGAAGTCAGCTGCTCCCTCCAAGCGCAAGTCCAAGGTCAAAGTTTTTGCTCCTAAGAGGTCAACCAGAAACATCTCTGCTATTGAGAAGAATAAGGCCCAGTGCCTGAGGTTGAGATGGATGATGAGCCACTAGTGCTCAGGAAGCTTAACCCCAAGATCACAGATCATGACAATGTTCATCCAGTAGCTGAAAACATGATTCTCAGGAAGGATAAGGGATTGAGAGAGTGGAGTAAGGTTGATCCCTATTCTGTTAGGAGGAGGACTACTTGTGATTATTGCTTTCACAGCACACAGCAACAAGATTTCTATGAGACTGTGCTGCTTGATAAGAAGCCCATCTTCAATGACATGAAGTGGCTGCATTGGAAATACATTGATGCAAATGAAGACCATTTCCCCCACGTTCATGAGAGTTTCAAACTTGCGGGAGGGGATGCATTTGTTGGTCAGAAGCTCACCAAGTGGAACGATTAGATGATCATGAAATTCTACTCCACAACTCATTTTTATCTAGATGGGAGGATTGCATGGATGATTGAGGGTTCCAAATACTAGCCAACCATCTCTGAGTGGGTTGAAATCCTTGGTGCTCCACAGGAAGAACAAATGATATTGATGTGTACGAGAAGCCCAGGATGGATCACAACTCAATGGCAAACATGTATAAGAAAATCCCTCCAAAGGATCTTGAGAGACCCAAGCTTGGCTCTGTGAAGCACTTGCTAGATGGTTTGGCCCTAATAAACACAATCTTGAAGCATACTCTTTTGCCTAAGTTCGGAGATGACAAGATGATCAGTGTCCACTCCATTAATTTGCTACATCTATTTGACACCCCTCAGAAGTTCAAAGTCATGAGTTTGATTGTTGAGACGGTCAAGAGGACAACTGCTGGTCAGAAGAGATCTTGTGGATATGCTCCACATATTCAGATGCTCATCAACTCCAAAGTTGTAATGAGCACTTATCTACTTGATTGTGAGCATCTTCCTCTTCAGCCTGAGTTTGAGGATATTGTGGTGGTGATTGATCCTTCACACCCCACTTCTATTGAGGCTCAAGAGAAGATCCAGGCAGAAGCAGCAAGAGCAGCTCGAGAGGCCACAACACCAAATGCTCTAATAGCCAACCTCAAGTCAAAGAATGACCAGATGACATATCTGTTAGAGGCAACCTTTAGGATTGAGAGGAGTTTGGACAACATCTCCAAGAATAAGGAGAGCCTAGAGCGGATTGTCGAGACTAAGGTTCATGATCTTGATGTAAAGATCATAGAGGTTTAGATTATCGTGGGTAAGCTCAGAGATGATGTCGAGGCAGCCAGAGCCATTGCAGAGGATAGTGGAGATGAGCTACCGACTACTCAGAGGTTTTAGATGGTACCCAGGGTACCTAGATCTTCAGCCATGCCAGTTGAAGACACGAGGAAAACTCACTCTGCACATGTCGCTACAGCAACAGGACCACCTCCATTTTCCACTCCACCAGCCCAGTAGACATCAGCAAAAGCATTTGCAGGTGCACTTCTCTCAATGTCATCTATGAACACTAGAGCCACTAGCCAGAAGCCACCTTCAGGAGCTTCGAAGGATCGTTCCTAAAGAGATGCATACCTCTATACCTTTTCAAGCTTTTTGGTACTTGTTGCCAATGGGGGAGAAATTGTACAGATCATTAGGCTTCGAGGGAGAGAGAGTGTCTCACTTTTGCTCTTTGGTTTTGGAGTTCTTGCTACTTTGCACATTTCATTCATGCTACTTGATTGTTATGCTTGCGCGATACTACATTTTTTTATGTGTGATTGATCATACCATGCTTTATGTGTGCTTAATGCTTATCTCTATCATTATTTGTGTATGATCATTCACTTATGTCTTTGGTGATGTGTGCATGTTATTTCACTCATATCATTTTTTGCGCTCCACTGAGATGTACGTGACATGGAAGAGTGACCCATAATCCTAATCCATTGTGCATTTGCATTCAAACACAATCTTTTAATAATGGACAAATTTAAGGGGAGCTCTTACTTATCACATACTTCTCAAAGTGACAATGTATTTCATTTACTTCATCATTTGTCGAAGCTTTGGTCTATATGTTATCATCAATTAAGAAAAAGTGGGATATTGGAAGTGCAGCTAATCCCCGGGTGGTTTTGGTAATTCATAACAACATATATGTCATTGAGCTAATGTCCATTCAAGATAAATATTTCAGGATGTTGAATGCTTGGCATGGCATGGAATAGAGAAGTGGACCCCTCAAAATGATAAGGACAAAGACTGGCAAAAGTCAAGACTCTACATTTGTGTTTAATTGATCCAAGATCACATTGAGTCCATAGGAAAGCCAATATTATTAAAAGGGGATGAGGTGTTACTTAATCGTCTACTTGCTCAAAGTGCTTAGTAATATTGCTCCAAAACCCTCAGCCACTTTCTCCATCCAAATATGTCAAACCCCTAATTCCCAACTCGGCCCCACAGATATTTCCTCTCCGGAGCCACCGAGTTCATCTTGACATAGCGACAGCCAAAACCCTAATAGTTCGGTCACACCGCTTTGGATCTCGGTCTTAGCGAGATGGCCTTGCCAACTCTCTGTTGCTTGTTGCAATTATTCTGGTCTCACTGGGAATTGCAATCAATCTCACCGAGATGTCTTGCCAACTCTCTGTTGCCTTATTTCTTCACTTTGGTCCCACCGAGTTGATGCAATCGGTGCCACCAAGACGTGGTTTTCTCTAAGCCCTAGCACATCGGTCCCACCGAGTTGTTCCCATCGGTCCCACTGAGATTCCTAACATTCATATTTTTGAACAGATCGATGCCACCGAGATTTCTGTTCGGTGCCACCGAGATAGGTCAAAAGTGTGTAACGGTTGGATTTTGTGTGGAGGCTATATATACCCCTCCACCCCCTTCTTCTCATTGAAGAGAGCCATCAGCGTGCCTACACTTCCACCATTCATTTTCTAAGAGAGAACCACCTACTCATGTGTTGAGATCAAGAGATTCCATTCCCACCATTTGAACCTTGATTTCTAGCCTTTCCCAAGTTGCTTTCCACTCAAATCCTTCTTCTACCCAAGCCAAATCTATGAGAGAGAGTTGAGTGTTGAGGAGACTATCATTTGAGGCACAAGAGCACGGAGTTCATCATCAACACACCGTCTATTACCTTTTGGAGAGTGGTGTCTCCTAGATTGGTTAGATGTCGCTTAGGAGCCTCTGACATGATGTTGAGTTGAACCAATAAGTTTGTAAGGGCAAGGAGATCGCCTAATTCGTGAAGATCTACCCGAGTGAGGCAAGTCCTTCATGGGAGATGGCCATGGTGGGATAGACAAGTAGCCCTCCGTGGACTCGTGCAACCATTACCCTTCGTGGGTTGAAGTCTCCATCAACGTGGATGTACGATAGCACCACCTATCGGAACCACGCCAAAAATCTTCGTGTCTCCATTACGTTTGCCTTCTGCAAACCGTTCCCTTTACATTCATATGCAATGTTTTACAAGCCGCCACTATACTGTTAGAATTGCATGTGTAGGTTGATCGCTTGACTTTTCATATGTCATGGTAATATTACGTCAGATGCCAGGGGGTGGCTTATCACGGATGGGCCCAGAAGTACGTCATCGGGTCCTGGAAGTGGGAGTGAGCACAAGCTCGGACGGACATGAGATGTACCCAGGTTCAGGGCTCTCCTAAGAGATGAAACCCCTACTCCTGCTCAGTGGAGTCTCCGCATGATCACTATATCACAAGGTATACAATGGTGCTCCTAGAGCTGTTTGGCTAGAGGAGGAAGAAGGGCAAGGCTAGCTCTCTTCTCTCCTAGCTGTGGTGTGTCGAGTGGTGTGGGAACTGAGGTTGGAACCCCTTGCATGGGTGAGACATGGGGGGTTTTATAGGCCAACCCCCCAGGGGTACAATGGTAATCTGGCCGGCTGGTAGGTCCCGGCTCTCATCGTCTATGGAGGTCGGGTTCTCCGCTGGCTGTTGCGGCCCCCTCTGGTGGGCCCTACCGGCTGCCGAGGAACCGGCCAAAAGGTGGGGCCCGCCTCCTGCGGGCCCCATTGATGGCTCTTCACTGTTGCGCTGCCCGTGCTGATGGAGGCCATGTCGTGTGCGCCATGGCTACAGTGTCGCGCCGGGCGGGTCGGCAGCCGCCTGGCGGTGCTCACTGTAGCCATGCGGCCGGGATTTGGGGGAGGCATGGTACACTGTAGCCATGCCCTAGCTGTTGCTTGGTCGGGCTCAGACTCCGAGGGAGGGGGCGGGCCACCTGCTAGAGACCGGCCCGTACCCTTGCCGCCTTCTGGAGTGCGCCGTCTTCTGGAGGCCGGCTGGGTGGCACCAGCCGGCTCTGGAAGCCGGTCGTGGGACCTGTCAGCCTGAGGGGCGTGGCTTGCCCCGATGTCGTGAAATGTTGTTAAGTGTAGATGAGGCTAAGTGACGATGGCAGCCGAAGGGCATCAGCAGTTTCCCCTTCGAGGAATCTTCTGCCTTTTGCTCCGTTTGGCTGGGAGGAGTCGTGCGCCTGGTGTCGGCCGCAGCTGCGGCCTCCTGGTGGAATTCGAATCGACAAGGCGGGAGTCATGGAGGCGCAACCTGCCACACACGTGCCACGCAGCGCCTGCAAGCTAGGCCGGCTTGCCAGCCCACGCGCGCAACGGGACGTCGTCGCAGGCTGGGGCCCGCCACTACAGGGCCTTCGCCACCATGCGGGCTCCGTCGACTCACTGATGGATCCAGCAGGCGGCTCCGAGGAGACTCGGCGCCCAGATCCGGCTGCTGCTATTCGGGAGGCGAAGGATAGGAATGTGCGGGAGGCACGCGAGGAGCGGGAGGCCGCGGATAAGGCGCGGGCCGACACCCAGTCGGAGGAGACGGCGCAGGCGGAGGCCTATGCCATGGCTAGGGCGGAGGCGGAGGGGGCGACGAAGGCACAGGCGGAAGCTGCGACCAATGCGCAGGAAGAGGTCGACGCCAGGGTCACGGTTGACCCGGCTGGTGGCGGGGTCCCGGAGACCGCCACCCTTGAACAGCCAGAGGTGGAGATGGTGGAGAATCGGTCGCCGCCTGGGGCAGCTGGAGCCGACCAGTCTGTCCTGGAGCTGGTGGTCCCCAACACCGTCATCCCGAAGGTGGAGGAGACCCAGCGTGCGTCGAATGCCGGCGAGCGAGGAGGCGGCGAGCCCAGCCAGCCGGAGGCACTAGTAGCCGGTGCTGGGCAGGCGGCAAGCTGGGTCTTGGTGGCGCGTGCTCCTGCGTGCCAGCGCGTGATGCAGGCTATCTCGGAGCCAAGGCGGGTGGAGGCCGCGGCCTCGAGCTCACGGGAGGCCAACGCTGGGGCCACGAGCGCCGCTCCTTTAGGTTGGGTGGTAGGGGCCAGCCCACCCGCCCTGAACCTAGCGGTGCGGGACATAGAGGACAGGTTCCTCACCCAGAACGCCACCCTCCTGAGGGCGAGGGAGGAGATGTTGGCGACACGGGCGGCCGTCCGGGTACACGCACCTTGCCTTGTTTTTTCGTCTTGTTACCTTCCGTGGGGGCGCTCCAGCACACCCAATGGGTGTAGCCCCCGAGTTCCGAGCCAGCTACTGAGGAGGCGGTTGGAACTCTAAGGTGTTCTTTTTGTTTGCTGAAATGCTTACTGTTGTTGCAGGACTATCATAACATGCGGGCGGCCACCTACAACACGCAGAACCGGACGCTCGCCACCTGGACTACTGAGCTGGCTCAGAGTCGAAGTAAGTAAGCCGGCTTCCTATGGGGGCGCGAAGAAAGTGAGTTGGCTCAGAGCTGGATCAGGCGGAGCACAAGGTCGCCTTCATGGAATGTGTGCGGCTTGACCTTCTTGTTGTGGTAGCGGCACAAGCTCTACTGGTAGATGGCGGACCGGCTGCAAGCCAGCAGCCGGGCCTCTTCCAACAGATCAACGCCGTCTTCTCGCACCTCCTTTGCTTCTTCTTCCGTGTACATGGTGACACGAGGCGAGTCGAACTCGATATCTGTGGGGATGATAGCCTCGGCCGCGTACACGAGGAAGAAGGGCATGAAGCCGGTTGATTTGTTGGGCGTGGTTCGAAGGCTCCGAAGGACGACCGGCAGCTCCTCGATCCAGCAGCCGGCCGAGCGCCCCAGTAGCTCGACCAGTCGGGGCATGATGCCGGACAAGATGAGGCTATTTGCTCGCTCCACCTGGCCGTTTGACTACGGGTGGGCAACAGACGCTAGGTCCAGTCGGATGCCCTGGTTTGTGCAGAAATGGGCCATGGCGCCTTTGGCAAAGTTGGTGTTGTTGTCCATGATGATGCTGTGGGGGACGCCGTGTCGGACGGTGATGTTGGCAATGAACGGGACGTCTGTCGGGCCGTTTAGCTTCTTGATTGGCTTGGCTTTGATCCAATTGGTAAACTTGTCCATGGCGACCAGTAGGTGGGTCATGACGCCGAGTGCTGTCTTGAAAGGGCCCACCATGTCCAAGCCCCACACGGCAAACAACCAAGTGATGGGGATGGTCTTGAGGGCGAAGGCCGGCTGGTGCTGCTTGGTGCTGAACTTTTGGCACCCTTTGCACTTCCGGACCAACTCTTTGGCGTCTTCCAAAGCAGTCGGCCAGAAGAAACCATGGCGGAGGGCTTTTGCTACGAGATCTCTAGAGGCAGCATGGTGGCCACATTCGCCTTGGTGAATTTCTCTGAAGATCTCCATGCCCTTCTCCGGCTCCACACAGCGCTAAAAAATGCCGGTCACGCTGCGCCTGGCGAGGTCGCCGTTGACAATGGTGTAGGCTTCTGCCCAGCGTTGGATCTGCCGGGCCAGCACTTCATTGCTTGGTAGCACGCGGCTCGCCAGAAAATCGCGGATGGGCTGCATCCAAGACGACACTTCCACCATCGCAAAGACGGCAACTGGCACTAGGGTGGCTGAGTTGGGAGGCAGCGGGTTGGAGCCGGCCACTCTTGATGGTGTCGATGAAGTCCTCGGGCCGACTACAGCAGCCCCCGGTTTTCTTGCTAGAATCTCTGGGTTGCGTGCTGGTGCTGCAGTCCCCGGGCCGCCTGGTGAAGTCCCTGGGCTGACTTATGAAGTCCCTGGGTGGACTGTTGAAGCCCTCGAGCCGGATCCGACTCCTGCGGGGTCAGTCAGCACGAAGATGGACTCAGATTCTGGCGAGGGCTTGATAGATGGCTTGCACAGGCGATCGAGGGAGACGCCGGCTGGTATAGCCTGCCAGCTGGAACCAATGCGAGCAAGGGCATCTGCGGCATCGTTGTCAGCTCGTGGCATGTGGAGGAATTCGCACCTTTGAAGTGCCCGCTCATCTGGTGGATGAGGAAGCGGTATCTCACTATGTTGGTGCCCTTGGCGTCCCAGTCGCCGGACGACTGCTAGACCACCAAGTCCGAATCGCCGTAGCATAGGATGCGGCAAATGCCGATCTCCTTGGCCAGTCAGAGCCCAAAGATGAGCCCCTCGTACTCAGCTACTTTGTTGGAGGCGGCAAAGAGGATCTGCAGCGTGTACTTCAACTTGTCGCCTTTGGGAGAGGTTAGGACGTTGCCGGCTCCTCGGCCAGTGTGCATCTTCGAGCCATCGAAGTGCATCCGCCAATGCGTGCCGTCTGGCGCAGGCGGCAGGTACTGGGACTCGGCCCAGTCAACAAGGAAGTCGGCCAGCGCTTGGGACTTGATGGCGCTGCGGGGCTGGTAGAGGATGGTGTGGGGAGCCAGCTCAATGGCCCACTGATAACCCACAAGTGTAGGGGATCGCAACAGTTTTTGATAAGTAAGAGTGTCGAACCCAACGAGGAGCTAAAGATAGAATAAATATTCCCTCAAGTTCTATCGACCACCGATACAACTCTATGCACGCTTGACGTTCGCTTTACCTAGAACAAGTATGAAACTAGAAGTACTTTGTAGGTGTTGTTGGATAGGTTTGAAGATAATAAAGAATGCGTAAATAAAAAGTAGGGGCTATTTAGATAAAGATGCAATAAAGTAAGTATTAGTAGAGAGCTTTTTGTTACAAGAAAGTTATTTGTCCAAGGCAATCGATAACTAGACCGGTAATCACCATTGCAATTTTATTTGAGGGAGAGGCATAAGCTAACATACTTTATCTACTTGGATCATATACACTTATGATTGGAACTCTAGCAAGCAATCCGCAACTACTAAAGATTCATTAAGGTAAAAACCCAACCATAGCATTAAAGCATCAAGTCCCCTTTATCCCATACGCAACAATCCCCTTACTCGGGTTTAAGCTTCTGTCACTCTAGCAACCCACTATAAGCGAATCATTAATGTATTGCAACACCCTACAACGGGAATCCCTCATGCTTGCGCGACATGGAGGGCACCATAGGACAGCACCAATAATAAAACATGCAACTCAAACCAATCACGATCAAAATTAACCCATAGGACAAAACGGATCTACTCAAACATCATAAGATAGCCATACATCATTGGGAAATAATATATAGCGTTGAGCACCATGTTTAAGTAAAGATTACAGCGGATAAGAGAGAGGTTACACCGCTGCATAGAGGGAGGAAGAGTTGGTGATGAAGGCGGTGAAGTTGTTGGTGAAGATCGCGGTGATGATGATGGCCCCCGGCAGCGTTCCGGCGCCACCGGAAGCAAGGGGGAGAGGGCCCCCCTTCTTCTTCTTCTTCCTTGACCTCCTCCCTAGATGGGAGAAGGGTTTCCCCTCTATTCCTTGGCTCCCATGTCTTGGGAGGGGCGAGATCCCCTCCGAGATTGGATCTATCTCTCTGTTTCTGCATTCTCAGATTCTGCCCCTTCACCGTTTCTTTTATATATGGAGATCCGTAAGTACGATTGGGGTGAATCTTTCGCCCAGATCTTTCTCATAAAATTAGATTTCTTGCGGCAAAAGAAGAGCATCAACCGCCTTACGGGGGGCCCAGGAGAGTCCAGGGCGCGCCTGCCTCCCTGGGGCGCGCCCCCTATCTCCTGGCCCCCTCGGGCACCGTCTCGCGTTGATTTTACTTCCCAAAAATCGAAAATATTCCAAAAAAAATCTCCATTCCTTTTTTTTTGTTTGGACTCCGTTTCATATGGGGTTTCTGCGAAACAAAAAACATGCAACAGACTGGAACTGACACTGGGCACTGGATCAATATGTTAGTCCCAAAAAATAGTATAAAAAGTTGCCAAAAGTATATAAAAGTTGAATAATATTGGCATGGAACAATCAAAAATTATAAATATGACGGAGACGTATTAGCATCCCCAAGCTTAATTCCTGCTCGTCCTCGAGTAGGTAAATGATAAAAAAGATAATTTTTGATGTGGAATGCTACCTAGCATAATCTTGATCATATGTCTAATCATCGCATGAATATTAAGACACGAGTGATTCAAAGCAATAGTCTATCATTTGACATAAAAACAATAATACTTCAAGCATACCAACCAAGCAATTATGTCTTATTGAAATAACATAGCCAAAGAAAGCTCATCCCTACAAAATCATATAGTCTGGCTATGCTCCATCTTCATCACACAAAGCATTCAAATCATGCACAACCCCGATGACGAGCCGAGCAATTGGTTGATACTTTTTAACGCGCTTCAGCTTTTTCAACTCTTACGCAATACATGAGCGCAAGCCATGGACATAGCACTATAGTGGTATAAGGTGGTGATTGTGAGGACAAAGACAGAGAAGATAGTCTCACATCAACTAGGCGTATCAACGGGCTATGGAGATGCCCATCAATAGATATCAATGTGAGTGAGTAGGGATTGCCATGCAACGGATGCACTAAGAGCTATAAGTGTATGAAAGCTCAAACTGGAAACTAAGTGGGTGTGCATCCAACTTGCTTGCTCATGAAGACCTCGGGCATTTGAGGAAGCCCATCATCGGAATATACAAGCCAAGTTCTATAATGAAAATTCCCACTAGTATATGAAAGTGATAACTCAAGAGACTCTCTATATGAAGAACATTGTGCTACTCTGAAGCACAAGTGTGGTAAAAGGATAGTAACATTGCCCCTTCTCTCTTTTTCTCTCATTTTTTCTTTTACTTTCTCTTTTTTTCTTTTGTTCTTTTTGGTGGGCTTCTTTGGCCTCTTTTTTTATAATTGGGCTTCTCTGGCCTCTTTTATTTTTCATAAAGTCCGGAGTCTCATCCCGACTTGTGGGGGAATCATAGTCTCCTTCATCCTTTCCTCACTGGGGCAATGCTCTAATAATGATGATCATCACATTTTATTTACTTACAACTCAATATTACAACTCGATCTTGAACAAAGATATGACTATATGAATGCTTCCGGCGGTGTACCGGGATGTGCAATGATCTAGCATAGCAATGACATAAAAAAATGGACAAGCTATGAAAACATCATGCTCAAGTCATGTATATGATGATGATGGAAGTTGCATGGCAATATATCTCGGAATGGCTATGGAAATGCCATGATAGGTAGGTATGGTGGCTGTTTTGAGGAGGGTAAATAATGGATTCATGATACCGGCGAAAGTTGCGCGGCACAATAGAGGCTAGCAAAGTGAAGGGGTGAGTGTGCGTATATCCATGGACTCACATTAGTCATAAAGAACTCATATACTTATTGCAAAAGTCTACTTAGCCCTCGAAGCAAAGTATTACTACGCATGCCCCTAGGGGGATAGATTGGTAGGAGAAGACCATCGCTTGTCCCCGTCTACCACTCATAAGGAAGACAATAAAAAAACACTTCATGCTCCAACTTCGTTACATAACAGTTCACCATACGTGCATGCTACGGGACTTGCAAACCTCAACACAAGTATTTCTCAATTTCACAATTACTCAACTAGCACGACTCTAATATCACCACCTTTATATCGCAAAACTATTGCAAGGAATCAAACATATCATATTCAGTGATCTACAAGTTTATGTAGGATTTTATGACTAACCATGTGAATGACCAATTCCTGTCATCTCTCTAAATAGATATAAGTGAAGCAAGAGAGTTTAATTCTTTCTACAAAAGATATGCCCATGCTCTAATAAATATAAGTGAAGCAAAAGAGCATTCTACAAATGGCGGTTTTCTATGTGACGAGAAACATGCAATCCAGACTTCAAAAGATATAAGTGAAGCACATGAAGCATTCTATAAGGCCATACTCAAAAGATTTAAGTGAAGTGCAATGAGAATTCTATAAATCAACCAAGGACTATCTCATACCATCATGGTGCATAAAATAAAAGTGAAAACTAAATGCAAAAGACGCTCCAAGACTTGCACATAATGCATAAACGAAACGAATACGAAAACATACCGATACTTGTTGAAGAAAGAGGGGGTGCCTTCTGGGACCTCCCCAAGCTTAGACGCTTGAGTCTCCTTGAATATTTACTTGGGGTGCCTCGGGCATCCCCAAGCTTGAGCTCTTGCCTCTCTTCCTTTTCCTCATATCGAGACCTCCTCGTTTAGACACTTCACCCACACAAAACTTCAACAAAAAACTCGGTAAGATCCGTTAGTATAATAAAGCAAATCACCACTCTAAGTACTGTTGCAAACCAATTCATATTTTGTTTTTGCATTGTGTCTACTGTAATATGACTTTTCCATGGCTTAATCCACTAATATAAATTGATAGATTCATCAAAACAAGCAAACTATGCATCAAAAACAGAATCTGTCAAAAACAGAACAGTCTATAGCAATCTGAACATCCACCATACTTCTGTTACCCCAAATATTCTACCAAAATTATTAAAAATAAACAAGTTGTATAGCAAGATAGTGCAAAAGGAATCAGAACCAATTGACGTTCCAATTAAATATGTAAAATCGCGCACTACAGCCAAAGTTTCTGTCCTGCACCGTACAAACCAACAAGCATTGTAAGCATCCTAAAGGCAAACCTTGGCACATTATTTTTATAATACAATGGAACTGTACAAGGGGATAATTATTTTTGATGAAAAGTTTCTGTAATTAAGATTCACAAAGTTTCCATGAGCATGAACAAAGTTCAAGGAGCTCTCCCACTTCAACAATGCTTGTCTTTCTCACTTTTACTTTCCTTTTTGAAAAGTTTTAGGTTCCCCTCTTTAATTTTTTGTTTTGAAACTGTATGAAAGCACTCAACAGAAATAAATGACTCTCTAAAACTTCCGGGTTGTCTCCCTGGCAGCGCTTTCTTTAAAGCCATTAAGCTAGGCATTTAGTGCTCAAGTAATGGATCCACCCGGATCCCAAGGTATATCAAAGCCAATTTTAATTAACAATGATTTGTAATTTAGTAGTGAGCACAAAGTAACATATATCAAGCAACAACGAAGTCTAACTCTCTTCCTATGCATCGGCATGTCATAAAAGAACAATTCATGCACACCAAGTAAAGGCCAATGCATAGTATAAGCAGTTTCTTGCAATTCTATCGTGTTGGAAACGTAAAGAGGCGGAGATGTAGTTCCTCTCTCATAATAATTGCAAGTAGGAGCAGCAAGCACATGCATATTACATTCATCAAAATCATCATGTGCAATGGTAAAAGGCAACCCATCAATATAACCCTTAATAAGCACCAACTTCTCCAATATAGTGTGGTTGGGAGAATTTAAAAAGATAATATGACTATCATGCGTGGGTGCAATAGCAACAATTTCATGTTTAACATAAGGAACTATAGCAAGTTCATCTCCATAAGCATAATTCATATTGGCATCTTGGCCACAAGCATAGCAAGCATCATTAAAAAGGGATATTTCAAACAAATTCAAGGGATCATAGCAATCATCATAGCAATCATCCTTCGATAAGCACAAAGGGGAATTAAACAATGTATGAGTTGAAGAGTTACTCTCATTAGAAGGTGGGCACGTGTGATCAATCCGCTCTTCCTCCTTTTGTTCTTCGCTCTCCACATCATCTTTTTCATCCAATGAGCTCATAGTTTCATCAATTTCTTCTTCCATAGCTTCCTGCAAAATATTAGTCTCTTCTTGGACAGCGGAGACTTTCTCAATAAATGCATTAATATTGTAATTGTATTCATAATTTTCATAGCAATATCTAAGAATAGCAAAATTTTCAGGTCTATAAATTGCATCATCAAGATCAGCAAACTCTTTAAACATAGATTGAATCTCATAAGCACCCATAAAAGCAACAAATTCTTCTATTTGTTCCACATCATAGTAATCACATCTACCATTAGCATAAGAAGCTAAGGTTTCATTATCATTGAATTTGCATGAAAAGGGAAGGTGCGGAGCCTTCATCCAAGAGCAACAAGTATAATCATGTATTAAGCATAGTTGACGAGCATACCAACGTAATATATGAATTTGATCCCATAATAGTTTCCCTTTTTGTGTCAAGCAATAATCCCTAAAGTATTCACGTTGATCCAACGTGTCTCCCGTAACATATTTGAATGGGGTTTTATCAGGATTATCAAAGTAGTACATAATATCTTGAACATAACGAGCATCAAGGGTTTTAGGAGGTTCCCCATCTCCATGAGTAGCAAGAACACCTAAATTTTGGTATTTCGTGTTCCATATCCATAACTAAAGATAAAGAACAACTAAGGACAGCAAATAAAAATTACTTAGTGATAAAGCAAACAAGCACACACGAGAATATTCACCCCATGCTATGACTCCCCCGAAACGGCGCCATAAAAAGGTCTTGATAACCCACAAGTGTAGGGGATTGCAACAGTTTTTGATAAGTAAGAGTGTCGAACCCAACGAGGAGCTAAAGGTAGAATAAATATTCCCTCAAGTTCTATCGACCACCGATACAACTCTACGCACGCTTAACGTTCGCTTTACCTTGAACAAGTATGAAACTAGAAGTACTTTGTAGGTGTTGTTGCATAGGTTTGCAAGATAATAAAGAACAGGTAAATAAAAAGTAGGGGCTGTTTAGATAAAGATGCAATAAAGTAAGTATTAGTAGAGAGCTTTTTGTTACGAGAAAGTTATTTGTCCAAGGCAATCGATAACTAGACCGGTAATCACTATTGCAATTTTATTTGAGGGAGAGGCATAAGCTAATATACTTTATCTACTTGGATCATATGCACTTATGATTGGAACTCTAGCAAGCAATCCACAACTACTAAATATTCATTAAGGTAAAACCCAACCATAGCATTAAAGCATCAAGTCCCCTTTATGCCATACGCAACAATCCCCTTACTCGGGTTTAAGCTTCTGTCACTCTAGCAACCCACTATAAGCGAATCATGAACGTATTGCAACACCCTACAACGGGAATCCCTCACGCTTGTCCGACACGGAGGGCACCATAGGACAGCACCAATAATAAAACATGTAACTCAAACCAATCACGATCAACAATTAACCCATAGGACAAAACGGATCTACTCAAACATCATAAGATAGCCATACATCATTGGGAAATAATATATAGCGTCGAGAACCATGTTTAAGTAGAGATTACAGTGGATAAGAGAGAGGTTACACCGCTGCATAGAGGAAGGAAGAGTTGGTGATGAAGGCGGTGAAGTTGTTGGTGAAGATCGTGGTGATGATGATGGCCCCCGGCAGCATTCCGGCGCCACCGGAAGCAATGGGGAGAGGGCCCCCTTCTTCTTCTTCTTCCTTGACCTCCTCCCTAGATGGGAGAAGGGTTGCCCCTCTGTTCCTTGGCTCCCATGGCTTGGGAGGGGCAAGAGCCCCTCCGAGATTGGATCTATCTCTCTTTTTCTGTGTTCTCAGATTCTGCCCTTCACGGTTTCTTTTATATCTGGAGATCCGTAACTCCGATTGGGGTGAATCTTTGCCCAGATCTTTCTCATAAAATTAGCTTTCTTGCGGCAAAAGAGGAGCGTCAACCGCCTTACGGGGCCCAAGAGTCCAGTAGCGCCGCCTCCTCGGGCGCGCCCCTATCTCCTGCCCCTGCACTGCCTCGCTGATTTTACTTCCCAAAAATCAAAAATATTCCAAAAAATCTCCGTCTGCTTTTATTCCGCTTGGACTCCGTTTGATATGGGGTTTCGCAAAACAAAAACATGCAATGACAGAACTGCATCGGGCACTAGATCAATATGTTAGTCCCAAAAATAGTATAAAAAGTTGCCAAAAGTATATAAAAGTTGAATAATATTGGCATGGAACAATAAAAAATTATAGATACGACGGAGACGTATCAACCACTTCGCCACCCGGCCTGAAGCATCTCAATTTCCCATGATCTCGACAAGGGGAGCGGTGCAGACGACCGTGATGGAGTGCTCTTGGAAGTACCGCTTCAGCTTCTTGGCGGCAAAGTACACGCCATAGCACATCTTCTGATACTGGGGGTAGTTCTGCTTGGAGGCGGACAACACCTCGCTCATGTAGTATACTGGCCTCTGACCGGTTGCACCTTGCCAGCTTCTGCTTGCGCGATGACTATCACCGTGTTGATGACCCGATTGGTGGCGGCGATGTAGAGCAGCATAGGTTCCTTTGCAGCCGGAGCCGCCAGGATAGGTGACGTGGACATCATGCGCTTCAGCTAGAGAAAGGCTTTGTCTGCCTGGTCGGTCCACTCGAAGCAAGTGGTTTTCTTCATGAGCTGGTATAGGGGGAGCGCCTTCTCGCTCAGCCGGCTGATGAAGCGGCTGAGGGATGCCAGGCACCCGGTGAACATTTGGGGGTCACGCAGCTTGGTGGGTCTCTCCATCCGCTCGATGGCCTTGATCTTCACGGGGTTGCACTCGATGTCGCATTCAGAGTCAAGGAAACCAAGGAGCTGGCCGGCTGGTACACCGAAGACACACTTCTTTGGGTTGAGCTTGATTTGAAAACAACACAAATTGTCAAAGGTCTCCTTGAGATCCTCCATGAGGGTGTCGCGCTTCTCTGTCTTCACCATAATGGCATCCACATAGACATGGGCATTGCGACCAAGTTGTTTCAGGAGGCACTTCGACATGCAGCGCTAGAAGGTGGTGCCGAAATTCCTTAAGCCGAACGTCATGGTGATGTAGCAGATGGCGCCGAATGGTGTGATGAAGGCGGTCTTCAAGCGGTCGGACAAATCTAGCTTGATCTGGTGGTAGCCGGAGTATGCGTCCATTAAGGACAGCAGCTCGCAGCCGGTCATGGAGTCTATCACTTGGTCAATCTGTGGTAGGGCAAACACGTCCTTGGGGCAGGATTTGTTGAGGCTCATGTAGTCGATACAAATGCTCCACTTGTTATTCTTCTTCAAGATGAGTACTGGGTTGGCAAGCTAGTCTGGGTAGAACACTTCCATGATGAAGCCAACTGCCAGAAGCCGGATGATTTCTTCACCAACGATCCTTCTCTTCTCTTTCGATAGGCGGCGGAGGGGTTGCTTGACCGGTTTAGCATCCGACCTCACCTGGAGTTTGTGCTCGGCGAAATCCTTCCGAACACCCGAAATGTCTTTGGGAGACCATGCGAAGATGTCCCGATTCTCACCGAGGAAATCGACGAGCTCACCTTCCTATTTACTGCCAAGGTTTGACATGATGACAGCGAACTTCTCCGGGTGCGTCGGATCAAAGATGATCCACTTGGTCTCTTTGGCCGGCTGGAAGGAGTCCCCTGCTTCCATCTCCTTGGGATCAGTTGGCATGGCTGGCTACTCGCTGGCCATGGCTACCATCTGGTCAAGGAGCGCTTCTCTTGAGCGGCGAAGGACTCGGCCAGCCGGTTGCTGGCTGCGGCGCACTCTAGTGACTTCTCGTAGTCGCTAGCAACAGTGATGATGCCCTTGGTACCCGGCATCATGGACTTCTGGTAGGCATAGTGCGGGACCATCGTGAACTTGGCCAGCGTAGGGCAGCCCAAGAGTGCGTGGTAGGGGTTGTCCAGGTCAACCACCTCGAACCAGATTGGCTTGCGGCGGAAGTGGTTCCTGTCGTCGAGCAGGACATCGATCTTGATCTTGCCGACCGGAGAGTAGGAAAGACAGGAAACTATGCCGTGGAAGACAGTCCAGCTGGGCTGAAGCTGCTTGGCCTTGATGCCCAACCGGTCCATGGTTTGGTGGTACAGGATGTTGATGCTGCTGCCGCCATCTACCAGAACTCGGGTGAAGCGGCAAGTCCGCCTCTCTGTGGAGAAGGTGGACTCCAGCACCATAGCGTATGCACCTGGCGATGGCATCTTGGCCGGGTGGTCTTCTCGGCTCCAGGTGAAGGGCCTCTCGGACCTGTGCATGAACTACGGGACCTCTTATGCGACAACATTCACATCACGCTGCTGTTGTCTGTTGTGCTTGTCATCGACTTCACTGGTGAAGACGACGTAGGTGGCGTTCTTGTTGGGGAACTCATCATGAAGCATGCCGGCAGCTCGGGCCGGTTGCTGAACAGCCGGAGCCACCTGGTCGGCTGGTGGAGGAGGCGGCAGGGCCTCACCCTTGGCAATCCGGCCAAGCCAGTTGCACTTTCGGGTGGTGTGGTTGGACGGCTTCGCACCCCTATGGAACTTGCACGGGGCATCAAGCGCTTGCTCAAAGGAGAAGGCAGGCTGACAGGAACCCTTGCCGCCCCGCTGACGCTTGGGGCCGGGTTGCCCGGCCAACTGCTAATCCTCGACTGCTGCCACCTGCCAGCTGTTGGAAGCCAGATGCTGGGCCTTGCACTTGTTGTCGTTTGGCTGGCGCCGGTTGGCGTCACCAGCCGGCATTTGGGTAAAACCCAACCATATCATTAGGATATATTGGTCCCCCTTCAATCCCGTATGCATCAATTTCTATGCTAGGCTGAAGCTACTATCACCCTTGCCCTCCAATACATAGTCCTATCAACATACAACTAACCCTATCACTACAAAGAAAGACACATCCGTGACATTTTAGGCCGAACAAAAAAATAATTGTCATGCTTATGAAACTTCTATGACGATAATTGTGACAAAACCAGGTATCATCATAGATGTGGTGGGCTCCTACTTCTATGACAAAAAATCATGACAGAAAATGGGGTTTTCGTCCTGGGCAGGCCGGAGACGCACCTGCATGACATTCTTTGGGCAGTCCATGCACTACTGCAGGATACTGCTAACGTGACACTACGATTAGAGACCCTTCGAGAAACTGTGTGCGATGCAATAATCGCAAACGGTGGTGTACCGTCAAAAATGTGCAAAATGTTTGTGATAACGGATGCATCAAACACGGTTCAGATTTTTGTTGCGTGTGCGATGCAGGGCATACGATTCAGTTCAATTAACTATTTGCGATGAGGAGGAACAAAAGAAACGGGCAGCCAGATGAAGGCATGTGTGATACATAGCATACAGTTCACTTGGATGAATTGTTTGTGATTAGGCAACATAATAGAAATGGTTAGCCAGATCAAGGTGTGAGCGATATATAGCATGCGGTTCACTTGGATGAACTGTTTGTGTTGAGACAAGAGAACAGAAACGATTCAATATAACAAGATGTGTGTGATACGCGGCGAACAGGTCTGTAATCAGAAATGTGTGGGAAGACCGATAACAACACAGACAATTCCTGTTAACAAGCCGTGTGTGTTGCGGGCAAATGATTGATGGTATACAATTTTCAGTGATTGATGAAATCATCACCGACGGGTTCCCTTGTTTAGTCCTTGTGCGATGTGATTTGCTCTGTCTACAGAGCATCAACATATATACTTAAAAAGATAGCATTGCATAAACAATTTAAGCATACGATTACACAATTGACTATACAGATAACATTTTCACACACCAAAGTAAGCAATTATATGCATAGTAAACTAGGAGAAACGAGGATCTAATCATCTACTTTTTGTTGCGATGACGCTTGCCATTGCTCTGCTTCCGGCTGGATCCCTGGCCGTTTTGGGGAAGGAGGCACATTTTCATGTCAACGATCCGCCTGTACATGTCGTAGCACATGTACGCCTCCTTGGCGGCGTACACGGCGTGAGCTTTGTCGAGTTTCTCCATCCAGGCTGAGCGCTAGGCACGCTTGTCATTGTTGCAGGAATCCTTCATGTCTCTGTAGTAGGGGTCGATGATGGCCTCGGCGTGGCGAACCAGTGAGTCCTTCTCATGCTCCTTGCTGCCCAAGATCTTGTATTAGCCCTAGATGTCGACAAGATTCTGGCAGGCGATGCCCGAATTCTTGACCACCTTGACATCGTAGGTGATGTCGACCGTAGCGAGCATGTACTAGGGGCTGTTGACAAACCTGGTGAAGCACTTGCAAGGCCTTGTGGACAGGCAATAGTGGTAGACGAGGACGTGGTGGCCCACGCACATCTAGGCAATGACGACCTTGGGAAGAGACCCGACACGAGTGCGGGTGTGCTTGATGTCAAACCCGACGACCTTGTATTTCTCGTCGGCAAGCAACAGCTCCATGATGCTGATTGAGTGCTCCACCCAGACCGGGTGGTTGGTGTACACCACCGAGAGCTCCTTGAACCTTCGGTGGTTGTCCACCATGGCATGGATGGTGAACTGCTGCTCGTCGTTGGCAGCCGCTCAGAGCACCATTGGAGCCGTGCAAGATACTCTCTAAGAATTTGTCGTGGTGGGTGTGCTTCTTGCAATGGTAGGGCGTGATCGAAAGGTTGAAGAGACAAAAGGGTTAAATAGTTGTTGTAACAAATGGGGGTCAGCCGGCCTGTAATCTTCACGTCTTGTCACGACGTTCATAACGGAGGATTCCAGTGCATGCTTGACAACACTGCACCACAGTGAGGATTCCAATGCACGCTTGACAACACCGCACCGCAGTTTGACCACGCGTGGGCTCGAAGAGGCACCAAATGTATCATCGGTGAGCCTATTCCCATGCTACTGCGTCATTTACCGTGCAAGCTTCCCGCCCCGCTTGGTTTTGCCACGCGTCGGCTAGAAGAGGTACAAATCATGGGCATTTATTGGCAAAAAGCTTTGTAAAAACGAAGTGTGTGGAATGACTTCGGTCGTAAGTTTACCCGTGGGTGATGAGGTCAAAGTTACACGGAAGGGTGATGATGGACACTCGAGTGCGATAATTAATTCTGCGCTCTACATGGCACATGGTGGAAGAAACCAATTGTGTGCAATAATGTCCAAGATCATAGTCGAGTTAGCTATACAGATCGTGTGCTATGAGATCGACAAGGTAAACATATTCGAGAATGGTTAATAAAATCAAATCTAAGACCATTACATATTAAGTTCAAAATAGTGCTACCAATATACGAGTCTCATACGTTGCCATTTCAACAATTGTACCACAAAGGCTCGAAATATTACAAGGTTCAAATTACAGAGTTATATGGCTCAAATTCGAGGATTAGAAGGTTCAAACTGATATTAGAAATGAAATTCAGCTCATCAGCTGCAAACGCTCGCGCTGATCCGCTGAACATTGATATCAAAGAGGTTCAAACTAATATTACCACTTCTAAGTCTGGTTTCAAAACCTCAGAACTTTTGCAAAGGGGTCAGCCACTGAAAGTCATGTATGGGGTTGACACGATGAGTTCCGATTACTCTGTCATCTGAAGTTCGAAAAAAATTCAGCATTTTTGGAGCCTATTCCATTCTGCCGCAGGTGCCGGCACTGATCAACAAACCATTCATTTTTCCGAACTAAATGTAGGCCAAACCTCATTACCTTCAGCACCCTTGCTCTGACAACAAAGAACCTGGCGAATATAATCTCCGGTAAGGTCCCTCAGTAGGAGTTCAAAGTAATTTCTGAGAGATGCAGATCTAGGCATTCGACGTGATTGTTATATTGTATCACATTATCCACCACTGGGCCTAATCTTATCTGCAAAAGAAGAAAACGTGTTAGTGCCTAGATGCAGTTTTGAACACTACTACAGGCCTATTTGGTTTGCAGGATTTGTAAAATGCACTGACATGCCATCTTTGATCTGACTTGATTAACATGGGCATTAACATGCCATCTTCGATCTTCACAAGATGTTGGAGTGGATGAAAAGTTCCCTAAGAAAACTAGTACAGATGAATCCAAAGGAGAAATGCATATGGATTGTAACCATATGGATTAAGCATTGTCATTGTAAACTTGGAAAAGGAGACATGTATGTACTGAAATCCTCCAAAAGAATCCTTCAGAAATCGTAGTACATTGTCATTGTAAACTTGGAAACAGGTGTCACAAATTCAACTCCCTTATGGTTAACATTTAACAAGAAAGGAACATCACCTCGATATATAGCTTCTCCAAGCACGGAAAGCATCTCAGGAAAGTGACAACTTGCTCCAGGTTGGGGCCGATAGATTCTAGTGCCAAGACTTTCACTGTGTGTAGTTTCGCGGTCAGGCTTGTCGGAATCATTTTCTGAATGACATACGAACAAACATCTTGAAAATTAGAAATATTGTTAATTTGTAGAAGGAGAGGTAGAAGGCGGCTGTTGTACCTGAATGGTTGTGGATCTAATAACAAGTTCGGAGTATTTTTCAGGCGAGTAGCCCTGCACTGTCAATTTCGGCGCAGAAATGCCATTGATTCTTGTTGGGCCTACTTGCAAGTACAAGTAATCTCTCAAGTGCAGGTGTGTCCTCAGTGACCATACCGTGGTACACATCTTGAGATGTCTTCCTGCCGAACCAGCAACACACATAAATAGTCTGGAGAGTCATGGAGGCAATGTGGAATGTACTCAACCCATTGATCGCCTGAAGACAAAGGTACTCGAGTGCAGTACAGCCATGGAGCAGGCGCTCCATATCACCGTTTGAGAGGCAGACGCCGACGAGCTCGAGTGCTTCAGTCGTGGTAGAATAAGAGCGGGTGCGTCATTGGGGGATGGCGCCTCGAACTTGGTGACGCCAGAAGTGGCGCGGCGCGAGCGCGGACGTTGGCAGCGAGCGCATATGCCCATCATCAAAAGTGAGCTCCTCGAGCTGATCTAGGGTGGGGGATCCAAACCAGTCATCAAGCTTGGCTCGGTCCCTACTGTTGGAACGGAACTTGCCCATTCTAAGGCCTCTGGTTGGGCCAGGGTGACTACCGAGGATCTTGGAGAATGCATACAAGATTTTGCGATAGCCATGGTAGAGCTCATGGGTGTCGATGAGGTCGAGAGGGATGAAGTTCCATAGGGGGCGCCACCGCCGGGAATGGACGGTTGTCCGTGCCCCACATATCATTGAGAGGTGGGAGATGATGATTGTCAACATATCATCGGGGAGGCTGCTGATGAAGTCTATGCCTGCTGGAGTCGCTTGCGGTTCTAGCTCGCCCCACCTCCGCTTGTTGGCAGCCCCGTTCTCCACCTTTGGAGTCTCCTTATCAGTGGCGCTTTCTGATAGAAATGAGAGTATAGGGAATATTTAGTTAAAACAGGGCAATAGAAAAGTGTATTGGTAACTAGAAGTGATTAGGTAGGAACATAGTAAGAAAAGGGAATAACAATTGGTTGCTTAAATACTACATAATTCATTTAACATTGTTGGGTAAGTCAACATGCAAATAGTTGAAAAGAAAACTTACTTCAAACAAACTTGGGATGGATGATTTTGCTAGGGAAGTTAGCATATATCTCATGACCAGGCCCTTTTATGTCCAGTCCCATTTTAGTGCCAGCTTTCAGTACATGCTTTCAGTACATAAAACTTAGAAATTTCTTTCCAAAAGCCAGCTCCAAAATAGGTGTCACCACGTTCATCAAGTTTTATAGTAGCAACGATTGTAAATCCATGATTTGTGTGCAGTATGACATCCGTGCAGCCTTGATCTATGTAAAGGGAAAAATTGTGCACTACATAATATGTTGCATAGCAAGGGATGCGCTGCAGAAAATGATAGTATTGTTAAAGATAATATGGTAACATGCAAATATGGGCCCAAACTGAAAGAACTGTACAGTAGTTGAAATCGAAGGACAAAAATCTATAGTTAAACAGATAGGGTAAACATGATGTCATGGAAATATGAGAGTAATCGAAAGAACAATATATCACTAATTTGCCTAATATATAAAGAAGAGGGGGAAAATCCCATTTGACGTATATGGTGCATGTGGCACCTTTTATCCAAATGTAGCAATATTTAGAATATCTTCAAGAAAGTAGGCCATGCCAGCCGATTTAGGGTGAGATTGAACATACTACACACATGCTCAAGTCATCTGGTACGGTGAGATGGAATCTCTGGCAAAGGTCACAAGGTCCTGACGTGGCGGCGCAGTGTACACTCTATGAATGAAAGAAAACCCTCAAATCAGCACGAATAAAAACGAATTCAAGATGATTTCTGCCGCGTGATTAAATGAGGCAGATGAACTGGGATGAGAGATGAGATAATATCTCATTAAATTAGTTACCTTGTCATCCATGAGAAAAAACCCTCAGTACGGCAGATTCCCCAACCGAGCGGAGCTGGGTCGACCACGAGCAGCGTTGAGAACGTCGATGGCGATAGGCGGTGGCAAGCGGAAGGAGCGCAATGAGGTGGGGTTTGCCTGCAGCCTGGCGGCGGTGGCAGGCGTCAAGCTAATTGGCTACCACCGTGATAGGCGTTGCCATGCATAGAAGTGGAGGAGCTTGTGGAGGTGCGAATGGGGACCGGAGGCATGGGATGGCAGGCGGGGGTGAGGGTTTTTGTGACGTGGGGATGGCGAGGGTTTTCTTTTTTTTGAATTGGGTGGTAACGGTTTTCTGTCCCACAAAGAATTTCGGAGGCAATGGTTTGCTAGAGCCAACCGTGTGTGATTGACGCAATAAGCAAAACAAAAGTCATTGCACGCAGTTCCAATTTTGGGAACCGTGTGTGATTGAAGCAACAGGCAAAATGAAAGTCATTGCACATGGTTCCAATTTTGGGAACCGTGTGTGATTGACGTACTACCTTCGTCCTGGTTTATTGGTCCCCTCTGTAATTTGTACCAAATTTTGACCAAATATTTGACTATGAAATGTTTATGCATGTCACCAAAAATTATATCATTGAACACTATGTTCAAATATGCATCCAACGATATAATTTTTGCTGACCTCCACTAACATTTTGTTAGTTAAATCTTTGGTCAACATTTACAAATTACAAAGGGGACCAATAAACAAGGACGGAGGTAGATTCCATCAACTGAACTGATTGCATCTATATCCCACAGTTAGACATAAGTAAACATATATTAAACATACTCAGAGATAATAAGCATACACGTACACAAGCATAGTTCAACCGTCATTAAGCATGCTCAAGCGTACATAGTTCGATCCCACATCTCATCTCACAAGCCGGCACGATCCTGAAGCTTCTCCAGGTACTTGGTGTACACACCGTGCTCCACCCCGCGAGCATACTTCTGCTAGAAGGAGCCAACGACCCATGTTCTTGCATCCGCCAGAACACTTTGATACGCATCATGAAGCTTGTGGTTGCAAAATGGGCATCGATAGCCGCCGTTCAAGGTCCTAATACACTTGTTATGCATTCCCGCATAAATCCCCCTCAGGATTTGCCTCTCGTACCTCCTCTACACATCTTAATCCTAGATATGCACATCGTCAGGCAGCACCTATACAAATAGTAAAAAAATGTGGCGTCAAATTAATGGTTACAAACTAATCTCTATCGAACATTTGGCAGTTGCCAAAAATTGGCATCAAATCACTGTTTACATGTTGTGAGTAGGATTAGGAGTTTATGGCTATTTATTTATACATATCCAGATATTATGGTTCAATTTTTAAGCACATTCGTCTATGTGCAGACCAATCTTGAAGAAAATAATGGCACAAACATATGTAGGTCATTCAAAATCAATTGTCAAGTCATGGCTAGGAATTATTAGCACAAACACTAACCCTAGTTGAATTACTAGTAGAAATCGTTTCCACAGATGAAACAACTAATCACCTATCACTTGTACCATTCAAACAATCAATACACTACACGGATCTAACGAAACTTACTCAGATTTCATGGATTGAGAGAACATAACCATAGGATTTCTATTCCAAAAAGGGGGAGGCAGGAGTAACCAGAGAAACCCTGGGATCTATTTGACACATAAATGGGTATAGATGACTAACCAGTTGTCCGTCGTTGTCGGAGTCGTTGCCGGAGTGGTCGTCGGAGTCGTTGCCCGAGTCGTCACCAGAGTCGATGTGGAACTACGCCTCCGGCTGTGGAAGCTCGACACCGTCGATGATGCCAGGTTGCAGCGATAACTTGCCGGCAGTGACGGCAACCTCTGTCTCCATCTCCACGCTGTGCTCCGGTGCTTTAGCAGCCCCGGCGTCGCCACTCCCTCCGATGGGGCGCTTCGGCGGCATCCTCGTACACTGGCGGCTTTGATGATTGTGTGTGTGGCAAGGATGGGGGGTGTGACTGCTCGGGTGCACCATTAATATGGAGTAGTGGGAGAGAGGCGGGCGACAGTCAAACCGTTGGCTCGCCTCCTGGTGAGCCTGCACACCGGACTACTGGCATGCCTACCATAGTTTCACATAGCTACTCGCATGCCTCCCGATGGCACTGCGCAGCGAGCATGCCTCCGTCAATTCACACACCTGCACGCACGCCTCCGGCTCGCTTCAAGACGGCGGATCGCTCGCATGCGCCCCATCAACTCACGCCGCCGCTTACGGTACATGGGTCGCGTATGCGACGATATTGTTTTTCTATTTGGATGATTAATGATGCCGCTTTATTTTTTTGCTTAACCGAAGCATGGCAAGTATCCATTGTTGGTCTAACGCTCATGGTTCGAATAAATAGTCCATTTCGGATATTGGTTCCCAATTATTAATAATCTCCCGTTTGTAATTAGATAAAAATTACATCAAAACTGCCTTGAATTTGACCAAAAAAGTACAATGCAACTTTGTATTGGTGTCCATACGACAACACGATAAGTTTCATGAACTTCTTATAAGTTTTGGATGTACTAGAATTTAAAAATCAAGATTCTCATTGTTTGAAATTTGTTGCACGAGGAGTAAACATGCACCCAGTGAGACACATGTGTTTTTGCAATCCATTTAGGTGCACTGTCACGTGTGCATGTAGCTTGAATTTGATTTTTGCACATTATACCCCTAGAAAATCAATTGATTAATGTACTAAAACGTCTTAATGATCTTTGATTTTTTCTGCAATTAAAACGTCCCTCCTTTGGTAACATACATATGTTCACTGCGAGATAATTAATTTAACATGCATCGTAGTTGCGGTGGATTCGCTGTGTGTGTGGGTGTGTGCGTCTGGGGGTGGCGAGTGGCTCGCAGTACACTACGAGTTGTGAGCCACTGTGTGGGTTGGCCGTTTTGTTAGGCAGACCGGTGCCACATCAGAGTCGTGAATTCGTAACTTAAAACATTACACAACCCTTTCATACATACATGTTTTGGCTACATGCAATCGATGGTTGTCCTACACGACACTCGATACTCACGTATGACGCTTTCTATGGGCCCGCGAGGTCGTCGTCCATCACTGTGACGAATAACCGGTAGTGAGGTTAATTTGACCAGTAAGGTAGAATCTTTTTTGTTTGTGTTATGGTGGTATATATATATACACACTATTCTAATCCTGGGATTAGAATAACTATTTAGATCACAGGGCCCTATAGGGGCGACCATACATTCCCGAGATCGTAACAGGGAACCGACCAGCCCACCCTACACCTCCCGAACGGCGCATTAGCTAACCCATGACCTTCTCCTCCCCACCTCGACCAAACCCACCCGCCGCCGCGACTGGACTGGATCCCGCCGCCACTGCCGGCCTCCTTCCGGCCAACGCGGCCGGCCTCCCTCCCCCGCCGCGCCGGTCCTCCATCCACCGCTGCTGGGGGCGACCAGCCTTCCTCCCTCCGGCTGCCGCGCCCGGCCTCATCTGGTCACCAAGCTCAGCCTCCCACGAGCCATCGCCGGATCCGCCGTGAGCCCCCTTCCTGGAACCCCCGCCGAGTGCCAACTCTCCTGCTGCTGATGCACCTACTCCTCCGTCGCCGACGCGCCTCCACCCCCAACTGCCGCTCGGGCGCCTCCATCCCCAATCTCCTCCCGGGCCGCCTTCTTCCCCCCAACCACTGCCGGGGTGCCTCCTCCCGAGCCTCCACCGAAGATTCCCCCCCCCCCCCCCTCCCTCGTGCTGCCGTCGGGCCCTGGATCCCACGCGCTGTCGCAGCCTCCCGAGGCCACAACGCGCCACTTGGTGTCCCCGCTCGAGACCCCCTCCTCCTTCCTCCCGCGTCGGGCGGGTGGTGCAGCACCGGAGCGCCGTCGAGCACAGCCGTAGACTCCCTGGACTCACATCCACAGCCACGCCACCAGCCCCAACATGGGCGCGCAGGACTCGACCGTCCCGACCGCGGCCGCCGCCCCATTCCGACCTCAGCCGAACACAACGGCTGGCCCAGCCCCACCATGCCTCTCCTCTTATCGCGGTAGGCTCCGGCGCACTGCAGTTCATGATGCCCTGATCAAGGTGCTCAAGAGCTATCCCATGGAGGGATTGTAGCGGCACACCACGAGGTATGAGTAGCAGCACGACCTGCAATTTTGCTCTTCACCGCTTCCTCAGCTTGAGCTGCATTCCTGTTGTAGTTAGCAGCAGGTCCGTTTACAGAATATGCAACAGGGAAATGAGTTCTCTCTACTTGTTTCTTTGAGAAAGATGCTCGTGTACTTGCTAGCGAGCTTGGATTTGCCGTGTAGGCAGAACAAATTAGGTGTGAGTGAGAGGAATGATATGATGTCGTTGGGATGGGATGGATGATGGCTACTGGTGCATTCTGGTTACCAGTTAGAATTTAGCAGCAGCCTGCAATTTTGCTCTTCATAACTTCCTCACCTCGAACTGCATTCTCATTACAATTATCAGATACCCATTTACGGACTATGCAACATGAAAATTGGAACAACAAAAAAGATATGCATTTTCCTGTCTGAATGTCCACACCATGCTTCTATTTTTTGGGATGGTTAACGTGCAGTGTGTTAGCTGCATGTATGTGTGCTCCACCCATTTCATATGGAGCAAGTTGTTTGTCTTGCAGATACCAGTTCAGTTTCTACTTGCGTGCCGAGATCTCTTGAACGAAGCTGCTAATTGTGAGGATAAATTGATTCTATTTGGTCTGTCCAAACAAAAAACAGGCCATATATACACTTACTTGTCTGTGCAGGTTGGTTTTTCCACCTCCATGCAGTTTGTTGTTTTCCCCACCCCCTTATATATGTGTGTGTATGTTTCCAAGTTTTCCCCCAATTGTATTTCTCATAAGCTTTTGTTTTGGAAACCGATGTGCATGTGAACGTGAGAAAAAAGTCTGTACAAAGAAGTTCATGTATTACTTCGAGAAAGGTTCGTGTATTACTAAGTGTGTGCACATATAATTTCTCTCTCCACATAAGTGTGTATGACTATATATTTGTTTGTGCGTGTATTCTTCTGGGTCTACTTTAGCATTGACCAAATGACCAAGGTTTCACCAGCAAGGTAAACAACATACGTGCTTCACATTGCTATCTCTCCCCATTATTCAGTTAGTTAAATTGTGTTGTCTAGTTGTAGTTCTATACTATTTTTCTGAAGTTCAATAGTGTCAGAGTGGGCAAAAAAGTGGGGTTTTGATATGTTGGTTTCAGTTTCAGAGATGCTTCAGAAAAAAAATGCAAAACAAAAAAGGAGCATGAGTCGCATGCCTCAAGGCTTCTCTCCACTTCGTGGCTTGTTGTCAAAGCACAAGTTGATGTTGCTACTACAACAACTAGTGGACTGTTGCTACTCACTATGACAGGCTGCTGCTTGTGTGCACTTTAGATTTAGATGCTCTTTAGGTGTTCATTGTAATGCCTAGCAATAACATAACATTTCTCTCTGTTATTTTATGTTGGTAAATAAAAAAGAGCGAAAAGGATATCTTCTTGAGAGCATCAAATTGCCCCAAAAAATGTATATCCACATCGGACTCCTATTTGAAAAACAACCGACATAGTTCACAAACACTTTCTCCCATCAAATTGCCACCCCCTCCCGCGTCACCACGCACCATCGCACACCCAGTTGATCCACACCCCGGCGACCGACGCTCCCCCCGACTGGGCGCATGCGGCATGTGCCTCCTGGCCGCAACGTTAGCATACAGCCACCCTCGCCGTCTCCGCCAGCGTTGTCGGTGACGCATGGGGATTCCCTCCCTCACCTCTGCAGTGAAATGCCCATGACGGCGGATGATGATCTCCCGGATGCCATCGATGTAGCCATCCCCAACACCCTTGCGCAGAGCGCCGTTCCCCATGACGGTTCCGACACTCGGTAGTGCAGTTGCCATCTGGAAGGGCTTCCCCGACCCGTCGATCCATCGCCTGTTGACCAACTCGCTAAATACAACCAAGTTCTGTGTGTTCTGGAATTGAAGTTCAGTAAGAACATGGGATGAAAAGTTCAGACCGTTTATGCACAAGAACTTCAGAAAAAATGTTGTCTTCAGATAGTGTTGGCCTTCTTCGAATAAATTTATAGAAAAGAGAAGGTCACATAAATTTAAACATGCAAGGTAAAAATTCATAAAAAAGATTAAGAAAATAAAACCAGGAAGTCCATATTAAAAAGATAGAGAAGTTCGATGATTACAGAAAACTCATATTTTTCTCGTTATTAAAGAATGAAAACAAGAAGTTCAAAAATAAAATAACAAGAAGTTCAAATTTTAAAAATAGAGCGCTTCAAAATTTCATAAAAAGATTAAGAAAATAAAACTAGGAAGTCCATATTAAAAAGATGGAGAAGTTCGATGATTGTAGAAAACTCAGATTTTCCTCGTTATTAAAGAATGGAAACAAGAAGTTCAAAAATAAAATAACTAGAAGGTGAACTTTTAAAAATATAGCGCTTCAAAATTTCATCAAAAAAGAATTGAGAAATTCAGATTAAAATTCATAATTTTTTAGATATTTTCACGTAACCGAGAGAAGTTCAGGTAGATAACTGCCAGAAGTTCACCTACTACACGGTGTGAGAAAATCAGAAATGAAAATACGTCCCAAAAGTTCAATGTGAAAACAGCAGGAAGTTCAACTACTACACTGAATGAATTTCAGATGAAAAACTTTTAAAACCGTCGTGAGTATGAAAAAAAATGATCAACACGGGAAAGTTGCGTATTTACGCTGACTTATTCATGTGCAAGCAGGTTCAAGTCAAACTAGCGGGCGATTCAAATATTATTCTTGAAAAAGTGGAGAAAATTATACATGCTCTGTAGGTCAAAAGTTTGGCTTTAATTTATGTTTTGCAATGGTCAAAATGTTGTGTTCGAGAAGGTCAAGTGTGTTATCTCAGCAAGTTCAAAATAAATTTGAACTTGCAAGAAAACAAAAAGGGAGAAGTTCAACTTCTAAAGATGACGCGGTTCAGTGTGTAAACCAATGTTGAAAGAAAACAAAAAGAAAATGGTAAGTTCAATTTCTAAAGATGAAGCGGTTCGACGTGCAACCCAATGTTGAAAGAAAACAAAAAGAAACGAGAAGTTCAATTTCTAAAGATGACATGGTTCGACATGCTAAACAATGTTGAAAGAAAATAGAAAGAAAAGGAGAAGTTTAATTTCTAAAGATGACGCGGTTTGATGTGCAAACCAATGCAAAAACACACACAAAAATGTTGTTTTGGTGTCTTCAAATATTTTTATTCATAAAAATGATTAAGAAAAAAACCAAGAAGACCATATTAAAAATATGGAGAAGTTCAATGATTATAGAAAACTCAGATTTTCCTCGTTATTAAAAATACGTCAGACTGAAAACAGGAAGAAGTTCGACATGAAAACAGCAAGAAGTTCAATTACTACACTGAATGAATTTTGGATGAAAAACTTTTAAAACCGTCGCGTGTATAAAAAAATGATCAACACGGGAAAGTTGCGTGTTTACAACAGCTTTCCATCGATACATCACTTGCTCAATTCCGGTGAGTGGATGGAGAGCTACGAGCAGAAAAAGCCCGTCAAAAACAAAGTGAAGTTCAAGTACACGTGCCAAGAAGTTCACGTTCTTCACGCGGTGCATTTTCAAAGAATCAGTTTCGCGATAAAGGCAGAACGAATGATCTCGCTGTTTCTACTATTTAATAGCTTCCCAAACATTATATCATATAATCTATTGCGATAGATAAAAAGAATCTAGAAGTTGAAAGTAAAATAATGGAGCGGGTCGATGTTTATTAAAACATATAGGATTTTTTTCCGTTATAAATGAATAACACCAAGAAGTCTAAATTGAAAAACCAAGAAGTTCAATTTCAAAAAATAGAATAGTTCAATGTATATGAAGAACCCAATTTTTCTCGTGACTAAATAATAAACCAGGAAGTTCAATTTCAAAAAACAGAGCAGTTCGATATTTATTACAAAAAACTCGATTTTTCCCGTTACTAACAAATAAACCAAGAAGCACGGTTTGAAATAACGAAGAAGTTCGACATTTACTAAAAAACTCCAAACTTTTCTGTTTATAGAAATACACAAAGAGGTTCAGAATTTTTTTGTTGCTAGAAGTTCAAGTCCTCGGTCGGAGAAAGTTCAAATTTTTTGTGAGAGAGGTTCACCGTGTATTTACATGTTCAAAACACCAAAAATATGTCGGTTTTTTCATGTTTTAAAATAATTATATTAATCCATTACAAATTTCAAATAAAAATGCTCTATGTGAAAAATGTTTCTCCTATTCAGCGACTTTCCAAGGGTATATCGTATGCTCAACTTCAAATAAACAGTTAGAAATCCGTGTATGTTGTTCAAAACAAATTTTAACCGTAATAGATGAAGTTGCATCTTTTCAATAGGTTTCTAAACGGGTGAGAAATTACGAAGAAATATACATGGTAGAAGTTCAACGTGAAAACAGCAGGAAGTTCAACTACTACACGGAAGGCGTTTCAGATGAGAATAAAACAAATAAAAAACTAAAAGCCTAAAAGGTTTGTTGCAAGAAGTTCACATGCTCTTCCCTGCACGGTTCAAAAATTATATTTATGACACACCCGTCATTCATTTATATGTTGTTTTAAAAAGCAAAAAACAATGTTATGTTGCCATTTTAAAAACTTCTCTCAAATGGCAACAAATTTGTAATACATTTCTACATCAAAAACTTGCTGCGATTCATAAGGTTTCCACCTGGTATATAATGTGCCACATTTCGATGAACGGTTTAAAATTTTCATGTATACCATTTAAAACACGTTTTGATGTATTCAAAAAATTCTTACCTGGGGAAAGAAGTTCATATTGAAAACAATGAGAAGTTCAAGTACTGTAAGGAATGCATTTCAGGTGAGAATACAAGTATAGAAAAATAAAAGTTTAAAAGGGTTGTTGAAAGAAGTTCAGGTGCTCTTTCCAGGGAAGTTCAAAAATTTTTGCGAGAGAGGTTCACCTTGTATTTCCATGTTTGATTTTTTCCGTATAAAAATTGAATACAATTATTTACTCAAAATATAAAAAGGTGAAGTTCAAATTGAAATAATAGAGAAGTTCGGAGTTTATTAAAACATAGGATTTACCTGTTCAAAAAATAAAAAACACAACACCATTTTTTGCACTTTTAAAAACAACTCATAAACGAAAAAATGGTTGCTAGAATTTCAAGTGCTCGGTGAGGAAAAGTTGAAAAATTCTTTTGAGAGAGGTTCACCGTGTATTTAGATGTCCAAAATACATAAAAAAATATGTTATTTTTTGTGTTTTAAAATAATTCTCTCAAACCAGAGAGAAGTTCAAAGTGATAACAACCGGAAGTTCACGTACTACATGGTGTGTATTTCATATAAGAAAAAATACAAAAAAAGTGAAACAGGTGAAGTTCAAACAGAGATGCCCCGTGGTTCAATTACTTCACGTGAGTGCAAAAACACCACATAAAAATCAGACGCCAAAAACAGAGTGAAGTTCAATGCACACGCCCTAGAAGTTCAACTACTTCACGCAAAGGCAAAAACAACATGTTAAAAACAATCTGAAGTTTGAACAGACATGCACGAGAAGTTCAACTACTTCACGCAGTGTATTTCCATTCGCGATGAAGGCAGAAGTCATGATCTCATCATTTTCTAGTTTACTTCAAAACAGTAGGAAATCATTTGTGTAAGTTCAGGTCCTCGGTCGAAAAAAGTTAAAAAAATTATTATGAGAGAGGTTTGTACAAAAGAAATATCATTTGTGTGACATTGACGAATGTATGAGAAAATTACAAACGAAAATACGTCACGGAAGTTCAACGTGAAAACAGCTGGAAGTTCAACTACTATGCTGAATGAATTTCAGATGAAAAACTTTTAAAACCGTTGCGAGTATGAAAAAATGATCAACACGGGAAAGTTGCGTGTCTAAAGTAGCTTTCCATCGGTATATCACTTGCTCAATTCCGGTGAGTGTTCCGGTGCGTGGATGGAGAGCTATGGGCAAAAAAAGCACGTGAAAAACAGAGTGAAGTTCAAGGTTTCATACCGAGAAGTTCAGGTACTTCACACGTTGCATTCTTGCCGAATCTGTTTCGCGATAAAGGCAGAACGAATGATCTTGCTGTTTTTGAAATTATTTGAAAATGGTTGGGAATCAGAGAAAACTGTCAACATGAAAAAGTTTCGCATTTTCCGTACGTTTTCAATGATATATTAGTTGCGCCATTCAGATAAAGTTTGTAGAAAGTACGGTGAAAATACGTTTTTTGCCATTTTCGAAACTGACTTAAAACCGTAAAGAATTGGGAGTAATAATACATAACAAAACGTTTCTCATTTATTCAAGCTTTCCAACGCCATATCATTTGCTGCATTCGGACGCACGGTTAAAAAATTAGCTCGAAAATACGAACTCGGTAGGACTTGTACCGTTTTCTAAATTACTCTTAAACCGTTCAAAACTAAAAAAAACTTTCAAATGAAAGAGTAGCGCATTTTCATAATCTTTCCAACGCCATATCATATGCCTCAATTTGATTAGCCGTTTAGAAATGACGTCGAAAATACGAACTCGTCTGTTCGGTTTGCGAAATTTTATGTTTTTTCAAATTACTCTTTAACCATAGAGAATTTGAGAAAACTTTCAACATGTGGAAGTAGCAGTTTTGCAGCAGCTTTCCAACGCCATAATATATGCCTCATTCCGATAAACTGTTGAGAAATGTGATCGAAAATACGATTCACGTTTTTTGTGTGAAGAAAAAACGGTTTTCAAAACTGCTCTTTAACCGCTTACATTTTGCCAAAAATTTAAGTTGAGTCATGATACTGGTGTCCATAGCTTTCCAACGGTATATCACATGCCTCATTTGGGCAATGTTGGCGGAAGTTCAACCTAGTTCACACGGAAGTTCAACGTACTACTAGTAGGGCAGGTCAGGTTGTGATCAGAATATTATTCTCATCCTGTGATCAGAATAGTGTTTATGTATATATCTCTACTATTAAAGGAGAATCGAACATCGTGATGGTTCGACCTCCTCCTTCCCACCTACGAGAGCGATTGACGAAAAAACTATCAGCGTGACGGGAGGGCCATGATCGTAGCAGCCCAAAACAACATGGCAGCTCAACCCACGTACGCGAAAACTGATCTTTTTTCCCACGATCGATCCACGCGAGCCCCACGACACATGTGCTCCTTGCCATGATCCCTATGAGCCCGCAACGTCGCATTCGATCCCCTCGATGAAGTGGTGCTCTCCCTGTGCGGCCTCGAGCAGCCACCGCCCACCGCCGCCATCACCGTCCCCATGCGGCTGCGCCCCGCCAGGCGTCGTGGAAGCTCGTCGAGTGGATGCTGGGTCTCCGGCTCTCCGCTAGCAGCAGCAGTCGCCTGCTACCACGCCCCGGCCCTCCTCCGGTTCGTGGTTGGTCATGGGGTCAACGGATCTCGCCGTCCAGGCCTCCGCTGGAGTAAGGTGACCACCATCGCCTGGCTCCGCCACCATCTTCGGTAGATATGCCGAACACACTCATACCCATCGCATCTCGCTCTCACCTCCTTCCCAGTCCCGACACATTCGCCCTGCAAACCATCTGCGCGACGTCGCCGCCGCCACTTCGATCTCTCTCTCACTCCGTCGGATTCTACTACCTCTCTCTCATCTCTCCCGATCTGATGGCGGTGATGGCAGGAGGAGCAGCGAGGTGGTGGAAGGAGACGGGATCAAGAGGAGCGAAGCAAGTAGCAGTGTCAATGGCCGATTTGGCAGGGAACGGATTGAACGTCGGGTTGGTGGCAGCTGATTCGGCGGGAGGAGAGCAGCCACGGTTGGCCTCTTCCCTGCTTTTTTCTCTTGGATGTTCCCCTTTTTCTCTGGGGTGGCAACGGGTTTGACGGACAGAGGAATTGCCTCGAATGACGGTTGTGGGCTGGTTGGTTCTTCATCGAGGAATGAATAGAGGAATTGCTTCTCAAAGGTAGTGTTGAATACCTTGGTTTTTAGGGAGTGTTGCATATCTCGTTGAACATAGATGAGATTGATTATCTTTGCAAGTCTGTTATGTCATGGACTTAGGGACTAGATTGCTTACCGAATTTTCCACTAAACGTATATATGCTTGATCTGTGTGCTTACGTCGGTCGATAATGATACAAATTTTGGTGATACACAGTATTTCTTATATGTATATAGGAGTGGTTATCAACCTATTGTTAGTTCTGCAACCTATTACTTGTATACATTAATAATTTCAGATTGGGTGGTTTCCGATTGAATTTCATTGGTCTATGGATGTAGAAAGTACAAGATTTTAAAGAGAGAGGGCTCAGACATGGTCACAAGAATGAAGGAGGAGTGGAGAGAAAGCTCTCTCCTTCTATCACAAGGCAAGTTTGTTCCCATGATGTTATGTTCACAAGGGGTTGCCCATTTATTGTCTTCCATTTTATACCTGAATAAATGTAGTCCGAGGTTACCTAATTTTATACTACAATTTCAGAATTTCCCTATATGTTTACAGGTTCAACACATGTTCTTATTGCTAAAGTAGTCCAAACATCATTGTACAGTGGAAACAATTCTTTTAAATAATTGATGTTGTGGTATTTGGGTGGCAGTAATCAAACAACATACAAATCATCGTAATCACCTATAATATATTGTATGATAGTAAAGCTGAAACTTAAAAACAATCAGGAACTACAAGTAGATACTAAGAGTCCCAATAAATACTTTTTGAACCTACTATCTTTGGGAGAAAGATGTCGGCATCTAAATTTGTGGAAAAAAGTTTGACAGATAGGTCAAGAGTAAGGAACATAGGATGGCGACAAATTGTGTTCTCATGGTCATGCTATATATTGTGTTAAGTTGTGATTCTAAGGTTTTAATGGGATTCAAAGAATAAGGACCATCAAAACATGAACTCTCTTCTTCATCTACTGAAATGTTCTTCCTTGCAGGTTATCCTCTGAAGAGCGACAAGACAGGAGTTGGGCCATTTGGTATGAGCTTAATCGTAATAGCTGGTTAAAGAACAAGAACTACAAATTTAAAGCAATAATAAAGAGTCGCCTGGGTTAATAAAAATGAGAAAATTAACTCAGAAAGAAAACATTTTGGAAGCTCCGTTGTGGGATTCAGCAGTGGGAAAGTTTTGAAGCTTGTTGTATGAGCTTAACAATTTATAATAGTTCTCAGTTGGTTACTAGGATTTAGCACCACAAGCAAAAAATTTACACGCCGTCTATAGGGAGTTCTCAATACGTTATTATTTGTTATTTTTAGTGTCACACAATGCATGGAGTTTTTGTAGATTCAAAATTTTAGCGTCTTCTGTTTTCTCACTCATGTAAAGCTACCTACAATTTGCATTTTCATTAGAATAAGGTGCTGCTTTGACACCACATAAGTTATTCATCCTCATTCCAGTAGATAGACTTGCATCCCTTTTAGAGTTATGAAACAACGAATGCAACTCCAAGTCTCCAGCAAATCATGGGCACTAAATTTTACAAAAAGGAATTCCTCTCCTGGGATTGGGTACTACAATGGAATGTTGTGTGTTGGTTGTTCTATCCAGAGAGATCATGGTGCTCGGAATGACGAGATAGGGCAGCTGCATTTTTAAGTAGTTAGGTTGAATAATTGCATCATATATGGAGCTACCGGTGTCGTGTCATATGTTTTGGGAACTAAGCAATAATTTAGCTTACTTACGAGATGACATTATGGAGCTAGCACAACATGGTACAACCAACATGTCTAGCTCAGAGCCCTTGTCCTCTCATCCATGTTATGTATGCTTTTATCTTGAAGTTTCCATCGACTTTTGCTTTGTTTATTCACATCAAGTTAGTGTTGTATATACGTCTAAATTTGGATCACAACAAAGGTTCTGCTGTGGTGGGAATTAGCCACGCAAGGGAAGAAACTCAAGGTAAATTTATTAATTCTAGAATGGTAGGACCATGATCTATGTCAAGTAGTCATGCCTAAAGAGTATGAATTTACATTTTCTTGGTTGCATATTTGATGAATGCCATGCGATTGGTTTGGTAAACCAAAACCTTAATGAAACCCCTTTAGGACAAAAGTATACACATAATACATTGTTTTGATATATACCTCTTCCTCCAAGTAGTATGCCCCAAATATTCATTCTTCATGTGTATTGCAGCTTGAATAATATTTAATTTCTCTCAAAAGTTATGCACTCCACGTACTTCTCTCTATGAGATTGGAAATCTTTTATGCATAGCGAGTATGAAATATTTTTTTAATTATTTTTCCTTCAAAAACATATCACAAAGTTTGGAATATCTGAAAAATATATGGAATAACATAGCAAGATGTGTACCCTGCATTTTCCCTAAAAAGACACATGCCCTTTTTGATTTGGAAACATAAGTATACTCTAATTCAAGAAGAGGCAGGAATATATATTTTTATCAATATAAACAAATTTGTAGGAGCAATCAAAATCTGAGGGTTGCATAACCAGTTGGTGTAATGTTTACACATGTTTTAAGTACATATCAGGTTGCAATACATAGCCAGGGGGCATTGGGGCTCCCTCCATGGTCTGATCTACTCATGCTTCGACTGATCTATGTAATCCTGCTGCTAGTTTACACAGAATAGAGAGTAACATTATTGGCCTGCACTTTCTAGATACAGAAGCAAAGATCAAAGTTTGTCCATTACAACTACTAAATTAGTAGTTCAGCATACTGTTTTCTAAAATAATAGGTCAATCATGTATACTTTCATTTTGCAAAATTGTTGCAATAGATAGTTACTCTGTACTGTACTAATTTAATCTGGCAGCTGCAGTTGTTTTAAAACGCTAGGAAGCTTAGTAATGGGGATACCGCAGATGGTTGAATGGTTGCTTGCTGATTTAATTCGCGCTTGGTTCTCGTGTTGATGAGATCAAAGGCCTCTTTGCCCCCTCCACCACTGTGTAAACGATGTACTTCTAACTTTCTGTTTTTATTTTGTATTGGACATTTGAATTAAATAAAAGGGTTCATAATGGTAGATGATTTCGCTTTTTTCCTTGTATAGCCAAGTTTAAAACAAACACTACTTCAATAAATACATTATACTCTCCCTTGCTAAATTCAGGTTTATGCTTAGGGAGTTTTCAATTTGCACGCAAGATTGACGTCAGGCATGAAACAAATAATTGGTGAAACAGAAGAATCCCTTTGGTTTTTATTAATGTCACTTTGTTGGGAGGCTTTGGAAATGATAGCTGTTGTCATTTTCCCTACAATATATCTATGTAGCATAAAGAACTTTCAAAAATGAATTTTATTTTCTCTAATAACTTCATTTATGTTGCATTTGCACTCATACCGACTGACGTAAGCTTCTGAATGAATTAGGTCACTCGGCAACACTATATTTAGTAGATCACGTGCTCTATCATATCTTTGTATCCTTGCTATTTTGTTATAAGAATAGTCTGCAAGTATGACTGCAAAGAGTTTAGAATGTGCACTGTCTACACAGATTCTTCCAATGAGATATTGTTGCACCTCTTTTTCTCTCGTAGTCATCTCACGTTTATGGAAGATGCTCGACCAAATAGAGGGACTTGTACCTGCCACTCATGGGCATACTTGTTGATGTATATCAAGAAGCAAAACTTCCCTTGATTCAACAAAGTGTCATCATAGGATGTTGCAGCATTTGTAACATCATAATTGATGGAGTCAGTATCAGCTATGAACTTGTTTCACATTATTGAAGGATTTTTTTACCTTGATTATCCGTAGGCCCAACCCCAACGGTGAAGACATACAAGGGGAGTTGGTGGTTCTGTGCTATTTTTTGGCATGTCGTTGTTCATTTCCAGTGATACATGATGACTAGTTCATAGAGAAAGATGCTTGACCGATAGAACACTGAATTTTTATGCCATGCTCAAAAAAAGAGACATGATGTTGTCTAGGAGAAAAGAAGCGGAGAATGAATCGTGCTGCTATATGGATGGATACCACGTGCTATCATGTTTGACGTAGAATTCTGAAATGCATCATTTTTCTCTCATCACCTGTCGTTTGACATACAATTCCGAAATACATCAATTATTGGACCAATGTCTATGCTTTTTTTGTTACTCCGTGGCAACACACAGGCATTCAGCTAGTATATATATATATATATATATATATATATATAGGAGAACACTATTTTCATCCTAGGATTAGAATAACTATTGGATCACAATGCCTACTGTATAGGGCTTGCGAGGATGTTCCCGAACTCATCCAACCGCCCGTCCCGCACATACCGCACCATATCCATAAGACCACCTCTCTGCCCCGATCCCCTGACCACCCACCGTCGCCCTGGCTCGGCGAGCCACCCGCCGCCGGCCCCTGGCTTTGGCGCCACCCACGGACGCCTCGACGCGCCACCCGGCACCGCCGTGCCTCCGTGCTTACCCCACGCTTCCCACGACCTAGACGCGCCAAATTCCGTCGTCCCAGGCCTCGATGTGCACCTCTCCCGCCCCCACGGCTCGACGCACCTCCCGCCAGACTCTGGCTCGGCCGCGCCACCAGACGCCTCAGTCCCCCATGGTCTGGACGGCGCATCCCCGCTGCTCCCGGACCAAGCTCCTCCCGCAGCGACCCCCTTAGCTCATTGCCGCTCCCACCTGCACTGGACGCATCTCCTGCAGCCGCCCCTCCCCGCCCCGACGAGCCTCCTGCCGCCACTCATCTCGACGCGCCTCCAGCAGTCGGACCTCCGTAGCAGAGCAGATCCCATGCTCCTGCAGTCAATCGCGACTCCCGCGAAGGTCAATCTCCACTAGCGCCTGCATCGCCTCTGCATCGCAAAAATCCTTCTCCCCTTAAATTGCCAGCGATGGCAGCGGTGTCCGGGGCGATCCTGCCGCCTCTTGACCAACCAACGCCTCCCCATCCCTCCGCCGACCTGCACTGGGGAGTTGTCGAATCAGAGTGGAGGAGGTCTCGACCTGCAGTACATATGGTCAAAAGCTTAAACCTTACTGTGGATACTTATTCTTCTACAAACAGTTGGGATTAGAAGAATACATGCAGTCACAAATTGTCATCAATGGCGGTATCTTATTTCAGGGGACGATCTTACTAAAAGATGCTGGAATTTAGTCTATATTGGGCAGCCCAATAACTATTTCAGAAATTCCTAATAAATCCTAGAGGCCCACTTAGCCCATTTGTGCAAGGCAAGGGATACTACTAAAGTTTAGTCCCACATTGCTAGTCTAGTGGGAGTTGGACCTCCTTATAAGGGAGATTCTGTTGGAAATATGCCCTAGAGGCAATAATAAAAGGATTATTATATTTCAATGTTCATGATAATTGTCTTTTGTTCATGCTATAACTGTATTATCCGGAAATCGTAATACACGTGTGAACACTTAGACACAATGAGTCCCTAGTGAGCCTCTAGTCGACTAGCTCACAGATCAATAGATAGTCATGATTTCGACTATGGACATTGGATGTCGTTGATAACGGATCACATCATTAGGAGAATGATGTGATGGACAAGACCCAATCATAAGCATAGCATAAAAGATCGGATAGTTCGCTTGCTAGAAGCTTTGCCAATGTCAAGTATCTATTCCTTCGACCATGAGATCGTAACTCCGGTTACCGTAGGAGTGCCTTGGGTGTATCAAACGTCACAACGAATCGGGTGACTATAAAGGTGCATTACGGTATCTCCGAAAGTATCTGCTGGGTTGACACGGATCGAGATCGGATTTGTCACTCCGCATGACGGAGAGGTATCTCTGGCCCACTCGGTAATGCATCATCATAATGAGCTCAATGTGACCAAGGTGTTGGCCACGGATCATGCATTACTGATGAGTAAAGTGACTTGCCGTAACGAGACCGAACAAGGTATTGGGATACCGACGATCGAGTCTCGCAAGTAACGCATCGATTGACAAAGGGAATTGTATATGTGGTTTGATCGAATCCTCGACATCGTGGTTCAACCGATGAAATCATCGAGGAGCATGTGGGAGCCAACATGGATATCCGCACCCGCTGTTGGTTATTGCCCGAGAGTCGCCTCGGTCATGTCTCAGGTCTCCGAACCCGTAGGGTCTACACACTTAAGGTTCGGTGGCTTAGGGTTAGTAGGAAGTCAAGTATGTGACCACCGAATGTTGTTCGAGTCCCGGATGAGATCCCGGACGTCACGAGGAGTTCGGAAGGGTCCGGAGGTAAAGAATAATATATAGGAAGTGGTGTTTCGCCATCGAGAAAGTTTCGGGTTTCGGTAAAGCACGGGACCACCTAAGGGTCCTGGGTCCACCGGTGGGGCCACCTATCCGGAGGGCCCCATGGGCCAAAGGGGAAGGAACCAGCCCACAGGGGCTGGTGCGCCTCTAGGCCCACCCCTCGCGCCTAGGGTTCAAACCCTAGGGGTGGGGCGCCCACCGGCTTGGGGCACTCCACCCCTTGTCCGCCGCCCACGGAGATTGGATCTCGAGGGCCGCCCTGGGGGCCTATATAAAGGGGGAGGAGGGGGCTGCTGGACCAACTCCCAAGGCGCAGCCCTCCCTCCCAACACATCTCCTCCTCCGTAGAGCTTGGCGGCCCTGCCGAGTCTCGCTTCTCCACCATCACCACGCCGTCGTCGTCTGCCGGTGGAGCTGTCTTCTCAACCTCTCCTTCCCCTTGCTGGATCAAGAAGGAGGAGACGCCGCCGTCCCGCACGTGTGTTGAACGCGGAGGTGCTGTCCGCTCAAAGACTTGGCATCGGTGATCTGAATCACGCTCGAGTACGACTCCATCATCACCTTGCAAGCTTCGCACGCGATCTACAAGTGGTATGTAGATGCAAACTCTCTCCGCTACTCGCTGCTTAGATTAACTCATAGATGGATCTTGGTGAAGCCGTAGGAAAAATTTTAATTTTCTCGCAACGCTCCCCAACAAAGGGTATCGAGCTAGGTCTATGCGTAGTTCTCTAATGCACGAGTAGAACACAATTTGTTGTGGGCGCTGATCTTGTCATCTTACTTGCCTCTACTAGTCTTTTCTTGCTCAACGGTATTGTGGGATGAAGCGCCCGACCAACCTTACACGTGCGCTTACGTGAGACCGGTTCCACCGATCGACATGCACTAGTTGCATAAGGTGGTGGCGGGTGTCCGCTCTCCCACTTTAGTTGGAGCGAATCGATGAACAGGCCCTTATGAAGGGTAAATAGAAGTTGACAAAATCACGCTGTGGTGATTCGTAGGTAAGAAAACGTTTGCTAGAACCCAATCGCAGCCACGTAAAAGATGCAACAACAACTAGAGGACGCCTAACTTGTTTTTGCAGCGATTGATCATGTGATGTGATATGGCCGAAGTTGTGATGAATGATGAATTGTGATGTATGAGATCATGTTCTTGTAATAGGATTCACGACTTGCATGTCGATGAGTATGACAACCGCGAGAGCCATAGGAGTTGTCTTTATTTTTTGTATGACCTGCGTGTCATTGAAGAACGCCATGTAAACTACTTTACTTCATTACTAAACGCGTTAGTCATAGAAGTAGAAGTAGTCGCTAGCGTGACAACTTCATGAAGACACGATGATGGAGATCATGATGATGGAGATCATGGTGTCAAGCCGGTGACAAGATGATCATGGAGCCCAAGATGGAGATCAATGGAGCTTGATGATATTGGCCATATCATGTCACAACTATATAATTGCATGTGATGTTTATTATGCTTTTACATCTTGTTTACTTAGGACGACGGTAGTAAATAAGATGATCCTTACAAAAATTTCAAGAAGTGTTCTCCCTAACGTGCACCGCTGCTACAGTTCGTCGCTTCTAAGCACCACGTGATGATCGGTGTGATGGATCCTTACGCTCACATACAACGGGTGTAAGACAGCTTTACACAATAAAACACTTAGGGTTAACTTGACGAGCCTAGCATGTGCGCACATGGCCTCGAACACGGAGACCGAAGGTCGAACACGAGTCGTATGGAAGATACGATCAACATGAAGATGTTCACCGATGATGACTAGTCCGTCTCACGTGATGATCGGACACGGGCTAGTCGACTCGGATCGTGTAACACTTAGATGACTAGAGGATGTCTAATCTAAGTGGGAGTTCATAATTTTGATTAAGAACTTTATTATCATGAACTTAGTCTAAAACCTTGCAAATATGTCTTGTAGATCAATGGCCAACGCTAATGTCAACATGAACTTCAACGCTGCTCCTAGAGAAAACCAAGCTGAAAGATGATGGAAGCAACTATACGGATCGGGTCCGAACCCGAGGATCATCCTCATAGCTGCCAGAAGCAATATGTCCTAGAAGGACCGCTAGGTGCCGCCCCGTCCCGAAGAACCAAGACGTTATGAATGCTTGGCAAACTCGGCCGATGATTACTCCCTCGTTCAAGGCGGCATGCTCTACACTTAGAACCGGGCTCCAAAAGCGCTTTTGAGCATCACGGAGCATATGAGATGTTCAAGAGCTGAAACTAGTTTTCCAAGCTCATGCCCGGTCGAGAGATATGATGTCTCCGACAAGTTCTATAGTTGTAAGATGGAGGAGAACAGTTACGTCGGCTGAACACATCCTCAAGATGTCCGGGTTGCACGCACGATGACCCAGCTTGAACATTAACCTCCCGGATGAGGCGGTCATTGACAGAATCCTCCATCGCTCCCACCAAGCTACAAGAGCTTTGTGATGAACTACAACATGCGGGGGATGGTAAAGACCATTCTGAAGTGTTCTCACGTCAAGTCAGCAGAGGCTGAAATCAAGAAAGAACATCAAGTGTTGATGGTCAATAAGACCACTAAGTTCAAGAAGGGCAAGGGTAAGAAGAACTTCAAGAAGGACGGCAAAGATGTTGCCGCCCGTAAGCCTTGTGCCGGAAGAAGTCAAAGAATGGACCCAAGCCCGAGACCGAGTGCTTTTATTGCAAGGGAAGGGCACCGAAGCGCGGAACGCCCCAAATACTTAGCGGATAAGAAGGCCGCAACACCAAAGGTATATTTGATATACATGTAATTGATGTGTACCTTACCAAGACTCGTAGTAACTCCCGGTATTTGATACCGTGCCGTTGCTCACATATGTAACTCACAGCAGAGCTGCGGAATAAACGGAGATCTGGCGAAGGGCGAGGTGACGATCTTGCGTCGGGAATGGTTCCGTGGTCGATGTGATCGACCGTCGACACGCTGCCTCTACATTTACCTACGGGATTAGTTTTAAACCTCAATAATTGTTATTTAGTGCCAAGTTTGAGCATGAACATTGTATCTGGATCTCGTTTGATACGAGATGGCTACTCATTTAAGTCTGAGAATAATGGTTGTTCGATTTATATGAGAGATATGTTTTATGGTCATGCTCCGATGGTCAATGGTTTATTCTTAATGAATCTCGAGCGTAATATTACACATGTTCATAGTGTGGATGCCAAAAGATGTAAAGTTGATAACGATAGTCCCACATATTTGTGGCATCGCCTCCTTGGTCACATTGGTGTCAAGCGCATGAAGAAGCTCCATGCCGATGGACTTTAGAGTCTCTTGATTATGAATCGCTTGACACATGCTAACCTTGCCTCTTAGGCAAATGACCAAGACTCCGCTTCTCGGAACAATGGAGCGAGCAACCAACTTGTTGGAAATCATACATACCGATGTAAAAGGGTCCAATGAGCGTTGAGGCTCATGGAGGATATTGTTATGTTCTCACTCTCACTGACGACTTGAGTAGATATGGGTATGTCTACTTAATGAAACACAAGTCTGAGACCTTTGAAAAGTTCAAGGAATTTCAGAGTGAGGTAGAGAATCAACGTGACCGTAAGATAAAGTTCCTACGATCAGATCGTGGGGGCGAATACTTAAGTCACGAATTTGGTACACACTTAAGAAAATGTGGAATCGTTTCACAACTCACGCCGCCTGGAACACCTCAGCGAAACGGTGTGTCCGAACGTCGTAATCGCACTCTATTGGATATGGTGCGGTCTATGATGTCTCTTACCGATTTACCGCTATCATTTTGGGGATACGCCTAGAGACAGCTACATTCACTTTAAATAGGGCACCGCCTAAACCGCTGAGACGACACCGTATGAATTATGGTTTGGGAAGAAACCTAAGCTGTCGCTTTCTAAAAGTTTGGGGATGCGATGCTTATGTCAAGAAACTTCAACCCGAAAAGCTCGAACCCAAGTCGGAAAAATGCGATTCATAGGATACCCTAAGGAAACCGTCGGGTATACCTTCTACTTAAGATCCGAGGGCAAGATCTTTGTTGCTAAGAACGGATGCTTTCGAGAAAGAGTTTCTCTCGAAAGAAGTAAGTGGGAGGAAAGTAGAACTTGATGAAGTACTACCTCTCGAACGGAAAGTGGTGCAGCGCAGAAACCGCTCTCGTGATGCCCACACCAACCAAGAGGAAAACGTTGATGATGATCAAGGTACTTCGGATCAAGTCGCTACTGAACTTCGAAGGTCCACGAGGACACGTTCCGCACCAGAGTGGTACGGCAACCCTGTCATGGAAATCATGTTGCTAGACAACAATGAACCTTCGAAAAGCAATGGCGGGCCCGGATTCCAACAAATGGCTTGAGGCCATGAAATCCGAGATAGAATCCATGTATGAAAACAAAGTATGGACTTTGACAGACTTGCCCGATGATCGGCGAGCGATAGAAAATAAATGGATTTTTAAGAAGAAGACGGACGCGGATGGTAATGTTACCATCTATAAAGCTCGACTTGTCGCTAAGGGTTATCGACAAGTTCAAGGGATTGACTACGACGAGACATTCTCTCCGTAGCGAAGCTTAAGTCCGTCCAATCATGTTAGCAATTGCCGCATACTATGATTATGAGATATGGCGATGGACGCCAAAACGGCATTCCTTAACGGGCATCTTAAGGAAGAGCTGTATATGATGCAGCCGGAAGGTTTTGTCGATCCTCGTAACGCTAACAAGGTATGCAAGCTCCAATGATCCATTTATGGACCGTGCAAGCATCTCGAGTTAGAACATTCGCTTTGATGAGATGATCAAAGCGTTAGTTTATGCGCACTTATGGAGAAGCCTGCGTTTATAAGAAAGTGAGTGGGAGCTCCGTAGCATTTCTCCCGTTATATGTAGATGACATACTCTTGATTGGAAATGATACGACACTCTGGACAGCATAAAGGCCTATTTGAACAAGTGTTTTTCAATGAAGGACCTTGGAGAAGCTGCTTATATATTAGGCATCAAGATCTATAGAGATAGATCGAGACGCCTCATAGGTCTTTCACAAAGCACATACCTTGATAAGATTTTGAAGAGGTTCAAATGGATCAGTCCAAGAAGGGTTCTTGCCTATGTTACAAGGTGTGAGATTGAGCTCACTCACCACCGACCACGGCAAAAGATAAAGAAGAGATGAGTGTCATCCCTTTGCTTCAGCCATAGGATCTATTATGTATGCCATGTCAGTGTACTGACTGATGTAAACCTTGCCGTAAGTTTGGTTGCAAGATACCAAAGTAACCCGACAAGGAACACCGGACAACGGTCAAGAATATCCCGAAGCACCGAAAAGGACAAAGGACATGTTTCGCTTTATGGAGGAGACGAAGAGCTCGTCAGAAGGGTTACGCCGACGCTTAGCTTCGACTCAGATCCGATGACTCTAAGTCACAAACCGGATACGTGTATATGTTGAATGGTGGAGCAATGGTGGTGCAGCCGCAAGCGAGCGCCGTGGCGGGATCTACGTGTGAAGCGGAGTACATGGCAGCCTCGGAGGCGCGATGAAGCGATTTGGGTGAAGGAGTTCATCACCGACCTAGGAGTCATACCCAATGCGTCGGGCCGATCAAACTCTTCTGTGACAACACCGAGCTATTGCCCTTGCCAAGGAGCCCAGGTTTCACAAGAAGACCAGCACATCAAGCGCCGCTTCAACTCCATCCGCGAAAATGTTCAAGATGGAGACATAGAGATTTGCAAAGTGCACACGGATCTGAATGTCGCAGATCCGCTGACTAAACCTCTCTCGCGGCAAAACATGATCAACACCGTAACTCTATGGGTGTTCGATTCATCACAATGTAACTAGATTGGTGACTCTAGTGCAAGTGGGAGATCATTGGAAATATGCCCTAGAGGCAATAATAAAAGGATTATTATATTTCAATGTTCATGATAATTGTCTTTTGTTCATGCTATAAGCGTATTATCCGGAAATCGTAATACACGTGTGAACACTTAGACACAATGAGTCCCTAGTGAGCCTCTAGTCGACTAGCTCACAGATCAATAGATAGTCATGATTTCGACTATGGACATTGGATGTCGTTGATAACGGATCACATCATTAGGAGAATGATGTGATGGACAAGACCCAATCATAAGCATAGCATAAAAGATCGGATAGTTCGCTTGCTAGAAGCTTTGCCAATGTCAAGTATCTATTCCTTCGACCATGAGATCGTAACTCCCGCCATCGTAGGAGTGCCTTTGGTGTATCAAACGTCACAACGAATCGGGTGACTATAAAGGTGCATTACGGTATCTCCGAAAGTATCTGTTGGGTTGACACGGATCGAGATCGATTTGTCACTCCGTATGACGGAGAGGTATCTCTGGGCCCACTCGGTAATGCATCATCATAATGAGCTCAATGTGACCAAGGTGTTGGCCACGGATCATGCATTACGGTGCGAGTAAAGTGACTTGCCGTGTAACGAGACCGAACAAGGTATTGGGATACCGACGATCGAGTCTCGCAAGTAACGCATCGATTGACAAAGGGAATTGTATACTGTGGTTTGATCGAATCCTCGACATCGTGGTTCAACCGATGAAATCATCGAGGAGCATGTGGGAGCCAACATGGATATCCGCACCCGCTGTTGGTTATTGCCCGAGAGTCGCCTCGGTCATGTCTGCGTGTCTCCCGAACCCGTAGGGTCTACACACTTAAGGTTCGGTGACGCTAGGGTTAGTAGGAAGTCAAGTATGTGACCACCGAATGTTGTTCGAGTCCCTGATGAGATCCCTGACGTCACGAGGAGTTCGGAAGGGTCCGGAGGTAAAGAATAATATATAGGAAGTGGTGTTTCGCCATCGGAAAGTTTCGGGGTTTCGGTAAAATCACGGACCACCGGAAGGGTCCCGGGTCCACCGGTGGGGCCACCTATCCCGGAGGGCCCCATGGGCCAAAGGGGAAGGAACCAGCCCACAGGGGCTGGTGCGCCTCTAGGCCCACCCCCGCGCCTAGGGTTCAAACCCTAGGGGGGGCGCCCACCGGCTTGGGGGCTCCACCACCCCTTGTCGCCGCCCCCCGGAGATTGGATCTCAGGGCCGGCCCAGGGGGCCTATATAAAGGGGGAGGAGGGGCTGCTGGACCAACTCCCAAGGCGCAGCCCTCCCTCCCCAACACATCTCCTCCTCCGTAGAGCTTGGCGAAGCCTGCCGAGTATCGCTTCTCCACCATCACCACGCCTGTCGTCTTTGCCGGTGGAGCTGTCTTCCTCAACCTCTCCTTCCCCTTGCTGGATCAAGAAGGAGGAGACGCCGCCGTCCCGTCACGTGTGTTGAACGCGGAGGTGCTGTCCGCTCAAAGACTTGGCATCGGTGATCTGAATCACGCTCGAGTACGACTCCATCATCACCTTGCAAGCTTCCGCACGCGATCTACAAGTGGTATGTAGATGCAAACTCTCTCCCGTTACTCGTTGCTTAGATGAACTCATAGATGGATCTTGGTGAAGCCGTAGGAAAAATTTTAATTTTCTGCAACGTTCCCCAACAGATTCTTTCCCTACTAGTACGAGCATGAGAACAAGAGGGACATCCACGCGCGCTCCTCCTCCGCCGCCCGCCGCGCCGCGCCGCGCCGCGGGTTGCGGGAATGAGCCGATGTCTAAATTTTTGCCACGCACTACGGGTATGCGAAAGGTCACTCGGAAACATTTTCTCTCTAGTGGACACTGAATCCGAACGCGCGCCTCTTCGGTCTGCCGCTCTGCTCGCTTGCCTCTCCGCATTCCCTTCACTACGGCCGATCTGAAGTTTACTTCGGAAAGATCGTCGGTCAAGAACGTGCATTATGTCCCTCCGTCAATAAAAATCTTGTTAGCGGATCTCTTCGTGTAGAGATGGCTACAAGCTTGTCTTTGAGTCGAATAAATTTGTAATATCCAAGTATGGAATCTTTGTCGGTAAAGGCTATGAGTCGAGGCCTGCTTTCGCTTATCCTTATGAGACGCTTGCAATAAAGTTGTTAATCATATTTGCAACAATAGTGAATCAAATGTGTGGCATTCACGACTTTGTCATGTTAACTTTGGTTGCATGTCGCGACTAGCGAAGTTGAACTTAATCCCTAGTTTTACCACCGTTAAGGGATCTAAGTGTCAAGTGTGTGTGCAAGCTAAGCAACCTCGTAAATCTCACGTGATCAAGGAGACGAGAAATCTTGCACCACTAGAACTTATACATTCAGATCTATGTGAAATGAATGGTGTTTTGACAAAAGGTGGAAAGAAATATTTCATGACGTTAATTGACGACTCCACTAGATACCGCTGTGTATCTTCGAAATCTAAGGATGAGGCTTTGAACTTTTTCAAGATCTATAAAGCTGAAGTGGAAAACCAACTTGATCGGAAAATCAAGAGGCTTAGGTCCCACCGTGGTGGAGAGTATTTTTCCAATGAATTTGATGCTTTTTATGCGGAACATGGTATAATCCATGAGAGGACGCCTCCCTACTCACCTCACCAAATGGGGTGGCGAAAGAAAGAACCGTACTCTAACTGATTTGGTTAACGCCATGTTAGACACATCGGGTCTCTCAAGGCATGGTGGGGGAGGCGATATTGACAAGATGTCATGTCCTAAATCGAGTTCCCACAAAGAACAAAGAGATAACTCCATTCGAGGAATGGGAGAAGAAAAGGTTAAAACTCTCTTATCTGCGAACATGGGGTTGTTTATTAAAGTCAATGTTCCAATTCCAAAGAAGCGGAAACTTGGACCAAAGATCGTGGATTGTGTTTTCTTGGGATATGCTTTTCATAGCATTGGCTATAGATTCTGGTTGTAAAATCTGAGGTACCGACATGCTTGTCGATGCGATCATGGAGTCGAATGATGCGACTTTCTTTGAAGATATCTTTCCCATGAAGGATATGGCTACCTCATCTAATCAGAGATGCCTAGTTCATCGAATCAGAACTGGATTATAATTATCGAACCTGCCATTTCGATGGAACGCTTTGAAAGTCCCGTGGAGGAGAACAATGAAGTTCCTACTAGGAGCAAGAGACGAGGACGCAAAGTCCTTTGGTGATGATTTTCTTGTGTATCTCATAGATGACACTCCCGCCTATTTCAGAGGCCTATGCATATGAAGATGCCGACTCATCGAAGGAAGCGGTCAGAATGGCGAGATGGATTCCATCTTGGCGAATGAAACTTGGGAGATAACGATCGTCCTTATGGGTGCAAACCTATAGGATGCAAATGGGTATTCAAGAAGAAGCTTAGGCCCGATGGTACTATCGAAAAGTACAAGGCTCGGCTCGTGGCTAAGGGTTATACCCAAAAGGAAGGTGAAGACTTCTTTGATACTTACTCACTGTGGCTCGACCGACCACTATTCGAGTTCTACTTTCACTAGCTGCCTCACATGGTCTTCTCGCTCATCAAATGGATGTTAAGACTGCTTTCCTAAATGGAGAGTTGGATGAGGAAATTTATATGGAACAACCAGATGGGTTTGTAATAGATGGTCGAAGGAAAGTGTGCAAGTTGTCAAGTCTTTGTATGGACTTAAGCAAGCACCCAAACAAGGGCATGAGAAGTTCGAAGAACTTTAACACCGCAGCTTTGTTGTGAACGGTTTACAAATGTGTGTACTATCGCCATGGTGGGGGCGAGGGAGTTATGCTTTGCTTGTATGTTGATGACATACCGATTTTGAACAAATCTGAATGTTATTAAGGAGGTCAAGGATTTCCTATCTCGTTGTTTTGAGATGAAGGATTTAGGAGTGGCTGATGTCATTCTCAACATCAAATTGTTGAGAGATGATGATGGTGGGATTACATTGCTTCAATCTCACTATGTGGAAAAGATCTTGAGTCGCTTTGGCTATAGTGACCGCAAGCCCTCTCCAACACCATATGATGCTAGCGTCTTTGCTTGAAAGAATCAAAGAATTGCTAGAGATCAATCAAGTATTCTCGCATTATTGGCTCGCTTATGTACTTAGCTGCTACAAGACTGACATCTCTTTTCTTTGTTAGCAAGTGAGCCGGTTTGTCTCAAAACCAGAGATGTGCATTGAAAGCTCTAGAAAGAGTTTTGCGTTATTTGAAAGGCATCGCAAATTATGGAATTCACTACACCAGTACCCAAAGGTGCTTGAAGGGTATAGTGACTCAAACCGGATCTCGATGTCGATGAGATAAAGGCCACGAGCGGATATGTGTTCACTCATGGAGGTGGCGCTGTTTCTTGAAGTCTTGCAAGCGCACCATCTTAACGAGGTCAACTATGGAAGCGAACTCACAAAGACTAGATACAGCTACGGTCGAAGCAGATTGGCCGCACGGCTCTTGAATGACTTGCCGGTTGTTGAGAAACTGTATGCGGTATCCTTATGAACTGTGACAATCAAACTGTGATCACGAAAGTGAACAGCTCTAAGGATAACATGAAGTCATCAAGACACGCTCGAGAAAGGTTAAAGTCTGTCAGAAAATGAAAAACTCCGGAGTTATTGCATTGGATTATATCCAAACGCCTAAAAATCTGGCAGATCCTTTCACTAAGGGTCTATCACGTAATGTGATAGATAATGCATCGAGGAGATGGGTATGAGACCCACAATATGAGTTGTTCACAAGTGGTAACCTATTCTTTGTGATCGGAGATCCCGTGAATTAGATGTGGAAGACAAGCTGTTGGTCAACCGGGAGGAGAGTATCCTTACTATTATACCACTCCATGAAGATGCAATACTCTCCTAATCTGCATGGCGAGTTGATGTATATCTTAATGTGTTCTAAGTGGCTCTTTGAAGCGTAGATGTTGTCATGCGTAACATCTTTTGAAGAACACACCTATATGAGTCCGATTGTCAAATGTCGCAATCTATGAGAGTAGGGTTCTCTCTAGTAAACTCATGAAAGGTCACGGAGTATGACGATAAGCTCCACCTGGGGAAGACCCACGGTAGCCACGATCGGTCAAGGCTTTATGTGAAGCTAGATTCGCAGAAAACTTGCGCTCAAGGCCCACCCACTGCTCAAGTTGCTTACTAGTGTAGCATAGAGTTCTAGGTGGAAGTTCAACTTAACAGCCTCCACTGCAGCATCGTATATAAAACAGTGTTTTGGAACCAAAGGCAAATTTCTGTGTGCCTCTGGGATCTGGTGGGGGATTGCTGGAATTTAGTCTATATTGGGCAGCCCAATAACTATTTCAGAAATTCCTAATAAATCCTAGAGGCCCACTTAGCCCATTTGTGCAAGGCAAGGGATACTACTAAAGTTTAGTCCCACATTGCTAGTCTAGTGGGAGTTGGACCTCCTTATAAGGGAGGTTCTTTCCCTACTAGTACGAGCATGAGAACAAGAGGGACATCCACGCGCGCTCCTCCTCCGCCGCCCGCCTCGCCACGCCACGCCTCGCCTCGCCTCGCCTCGTCACGACGCGCCGCGTCGCGCCGCGCCGCGGGTTGCGGGAATGAGCCGAGCCGATGTCTAAATTTTTGCCACGCACTACGGGTATGCGAAAGGTCACTCGGAAGCTGAAACATTTTCTCTATAGTGGACACTGAATCCGAACGGCGCGCCTCTTCGGCTGCTGTCTGTTCGTTTCGTCTCCGCATTCCTTCACTCCGCGCAACCTCTCTCCTCCTTCTCTTGCGCCTATAAAGAGAGGTCGCTCCTCTCGTAGATACGCACTGAATCTCTTCCTCCTCTCGCCACAAGTTCTCGAGCACTTCTTGTTGTTGTCTTCCTCATCCCGGCTTGCGGCGGCACCGCGAAGTCGGGACAGAGGCCTCCGAACCGCACCTTTTGAGTCCCGTATGGGAGAAGGGTGATAAGGTTTTGGGGCGCTCTGCGCGACCATCGGCTGCTTCATCACGGACGATCCGGCCGACGACTACTTCCCGACGATGACTTCTTCCCGACGTCGACAACCTCCTCGACGACATGGTGGCGAGGACACCGACCCCAAGTCCAAGGTCTGCTGCTGTCCCAGATGTCATCTTCTTTCATCACATGTTCTCGCCACGCCATTTCTACTAGTACTTGCCCTACATATGTTAGGTTCTACTTCTTATATGCAACTAGTTCTACTTTCTCGCTATAGATATGTCCAGCTACGGTTCATATATGCGTAAGCTATTTACCTTCTCTCTGTCGTAACGCATGACTTGCTTTATCTCTATTATTTTAGTCATGTTTTATCTACTATTTCATTGATAAAATCATTCGTAAATTGCTCATATATCCAACAATCCAAAAACCTTATGATAGGCAATTTACCTCGAATGGTTTTGCTGCTTCCATGAGACCTCCTATGTTTGAGGGTATCCACTATAAGAGATGGCGCGTGAGAGCAGTCTTATGGTTTCAAACCATGAGTTGCTATGACGCCACTCTTGGCAAACTCAAGGAGAGCAAGATGCCCAACAGCACAAGCTTTTCGTAAAATGGATACCTTGTTTAAGGCTGCTCTCTTGAGTGTTCTTGGTGAGAACATAGTTGATGCTTATGCGTCAATTGACAATGGAAAAGATATGTGGGACGCACTCGAGGCCAAGTTTGGGGTCTCGGATGCCGGCACTAAGCTGTACATCATGGAGCAATTCTATGATTACAGGATGACTGAAGAGCGCTCGTGGTTGAGCAGGCTCACGAGATACAGTCATTTGCTAGAGAACTTGAGCACTTCAATTGTATCCTACCGGACAAGTTTGTTGCCGGGGGTATCATCACTAAGCTTCCTCCTTCGTGGAGGAACTTTGCTACCTTACTGAAGCATAAGAGACAGGATTTTTCCGTTCCGGATCTCATTGGCACTCTTGATGTGGAAGAAAAGGCGAGAGCAAAGGACACACGTGCTCGAGGTATTGAGGGAGGATCTAGTGCCAACTGGCATGTAAGAAAACTTCCATCCCACAAGTTCAAGAACAAGGGCAAGTTTGATGGTAAAGGAAAGTTTGATGGGAAGAACAAGGTCAGGCAACACACGAACTTCAAGAAGAAGAATGACAAGAAGAAAGGTGCTTGTCATGTGTGTGGAGATCCCGATCATTGGGCTCCTAGTTGCCCCAATCGCTATGACAAGCGCTCATCTCAGGAAAGGCGGCAAGACCGCTAATGTTGTCATCGGAGACATTGACATGAAGGATGCTTGGGTATGGTATATTTCCACTATTCTTTCAAGATGTCATTCTCCGATTGGTTAATTGACACAAAGCTAATGTGCATGTATGCGTGATATTTCCATGTTTTCGCCTTATCGGATCATAGGACTTCAACCGTCTTGATGGGCAACGGTTCAAGTGCTTCGCTCGTGGTGTTGGCACGGTTGATCCAAGTTTACTTCGGGAAGATCGTCTTGGTCAAGAACATGCATTATGTCCCTCCGTCAATAAAAATCTTGTTAGCGGATCTCTTCGTGTAGAGATGGCTACAAGCTTGTCTTTGAGTCGAATAAATTTGTAATATCCAAGTATGGAATCTTTGTCGGTAAAGGCTATGAGTCGAGGCCTGTTTCGTTTATCCTTATCGACGCTTGCAATAAAGTTGTTAATCATATTTGCAACAATAGTGAATCAAATGTGTGGCATTCACGACTTTGTCATGTTAACTTTGGTTGCATGTCGCGACTAGCTAAGTTGAACTTAATCCCTAGTTTTACCACCGCTAAGGGATCTAAGTGTCAAGTGTGTGTGCAAGCTAAGCAACCTCAGAATCTCACGTGATCATGGAGACGAGAAATCTTGCACCACTAGAACTTATACATTCAGATCTATGTGAAATGAATGGTGTTTTGACAAAAGGTGGAAAGAAATATTTCATGACGTTAATTGACGACTCCACTAGATACTTCTGTGTGTATCTTCCGAAATCTAAGGATGAGGCTTTGAACTTTTCAAGATCTATAAAGCTGAAGTGGAAAACCAACTTGATCGGAAAATCAAGAGGCTTAGGTCCCACCGTGGTGGAGAGTATTTTTCCAATGAATTTGATGCTTTTGTGCGGAACATGGTATAATCCATGAGAGGACGCCTCCCTACTCACCTCGGTCAAATGGGGTGGCGAAAGAAAGAACCGTACTCTAATCGATTTGGTTAACGCCATGTTAGACACATCGGGTCTCTCAAGGCATGGTGGGGGAGGCGATATTGACAAAGATGTCATGTCCTAAATCGAGTTCCCACAAAGAACAAAGAGATAACTCCATTCGAGGAATGGGAGAAGAAAAGGTTAAAACTCTCTTATCTGCGAACATGGGGTTGTTTGGCGAAAGTCAATGTTCCAATTCCAAATAAGCGGAAACTTGGACCAAAGACTGTGGATTGTGTTTTCTTGGGATATGCTTTTCATAGCATTGGCTATAGATTCTTGGTTGTAAAATCTGAGGTACCTGACATGCTTGTCGGTACGATCATGGAGTCGAATGATGCGACTTTCTTTGAAGATATCTTTCCCATGAAGGATATGGCTACCTCATCTAATCAGGAGATGCCTAGTTCATCGAATCAGGAACCAGTTACAATTATCGAACCTGCCATTTCGATGGAACGCTTTGAAAGTCCTGTGGAGGAGAACAATGAAGTTCCTACTAGGAGCAAGAGACAGAGGACTGCAAAGTCCTTTGGTGATGATTTTCTTGTGTATCTCATAGATGACACTCCAGCCTATTTCAGAGGCCTATGCATCTCAAGATGCCGACTCATGGAAGGAAGCAGTTAGATGGCGAGATGGATTCCATCTTGGCGAATGAAACTTGGGAGATAACCGATCGTCCTTATGGGTGCAAACCTATAGGATGCAAATGGGTATTCAAGAAGAAGCTTAGGCCCGATGGTACTATCGAAAAGTACAAGGCTCGGCTCGTGGCTAAGGGTTATACCCAAAAGGAAGGTGAAGACTTCTTTGATACTTACTCACCGTGGCTCGACCGACCACTATTCGAGTTCTACTTTCACTAGCTGCCTCACATGGTCTTCTCGCTCATCAAATGGATGTTAAGACTGCTTTCCTAAATGGAGAGTTGGACGAGGAAATTTATATGGAACAACCAGATGGGTTTGTAATAGATGGTCGGAAGGAAAGTGTGCAAGTTGTCAAGTCTTTGTATGGACTTAAGCAAGCACCCAAACAAGGGCATGAGAAGTTCGAAGAACTTTAACACCGCAGCTTTGTTGTGAACGGTTTACAAATGTGTGTACTATCGCCACGGTGGGGGCGAGGGAGTTATGCTTTGCTTGTATGTTGATGACATACTGATTTTCGAACAAATCTGAATGTTATTAAGGAGGTCAAGGATTTCCTATCTCGTTGTTTTGAGATGAAGGATTTAGGAGTGGCTGATGTCATTCTCAACATCAAATTGTTGAGAGATGATGATGGTGGGATTACATTGCTTCAATCTCACTATGTGGAAAAGATCTTGAGTCGCTTTGGCTATAGTGACCGCAAGCCCTCTCCAACACCATATGATGCTAGCGTCGCTTGAAAGAATCAAGAATTGCTAGAGATCAATCAAGTATTCTCGCATTATTGGCTCGCTTATGTACTTAGCTGCTACAAGACTCGACATCTCTTTTGTCGTTAGCAAGTCGAGCCGGTTTGTCTCAAAACCAGAGATGTGCATTGAAAGCTCTAGAAAGAGTTTTATGTTATTTGAAAGGCATCGCAAATTATGGAATTCACTACACCGGTACCCAAAGGTGCTTGAAGGGTATAGTGACTCAAACCGGATCTCGATGTCGATGAGATAAAGGCCACGAGCGGATATGTGTTCACTCATGGAGGTGGCGCTGTTTCTTGAAGTCTTGCAAGCGCACCATCTTAACGAGGTCAACTATGGAAGCGTAACTCACAAAGACTAGATACAGCTACGGTCGAAGCAGATTGGCTTCGCGGCTCTTGAATGACTTGCCGGTTGTTGAGAAACTCATGCGGGTATCCTTATGAACTGTGACAATCAAACTGTGATCACGAAAGTGAACAGCTCTAAGGATAACATGAAGTCATCAAGACACGCTCGAGAAGGTTAAAGTCTGTCAGAAAATGAAAAACTCCGAGTTATTGCATTGGATTATATCCAAACGCCTAAAAATCTGCGATCCTTTCACTAAGGGTCTATCACGTAATGTGATAGATAATGCATCGAGGGAGATGGGTATGAGACCCACAATATGAGTTGTTCACAGTGGTAACCTATTCTTTGTGATCGGAGATCCCGTGAATTAGATGTGGAAGACAAGCTGTTGGTCAACTGGGAGGAGAGTATCCTTACTATTATACCACTCCATGAAGATGCAATACTCTCCTAATCTGCATGGCAGGTTGATGTATATCTTAATGTGTTCTAAGTGGCTCTTTGAAGCAGAGATGTTGTCATGCAGAACATCTTTTGAAGAACACACCTATATGAGTCCGATTGTCAAATGTCGCAATCTATGAGAGTAGGGTTCTCTCTAGTAAACTCATGAAAGGTCACGGAGTATGACGCATAAGCTCCACCCGCGGGGAAGACCCACGGTAGCCACGTATCGGTCAAGGCTTTATGTGAAGCTAGATTCGCAGAAAACTTGCGCTCAAGGCCCAATCCACTGCTCAAGTTGCTTACTAGTGTAGCATAGAGTTCTAGGTGGAAGTTCAACTTAATAGTCTCCACCGCATCTCGGTATATAAAATGTGTTTTGGAACCAAAGGCAAATTTCTGTGTGCCTCGGGATTGGTGGGGATTGCTGAATTTAGTCTATATTGGGCAGCCCAATAACTATTTTTTCGTAAATTCCTAATAAATCCTAGAGGCCCACTTAGCCCATTTGTGCAAGGCAAGGATACTACTAAAGTTTAGTCCCACATTGCTAGTCTAGTGGGAGTTGGACCTCCTTAAAAGGGAGGTTCTTTCCCTACTAGTACGAGCATGAGAACAAGAGGGACATCCACGCTGCCTCCTCCTCCGCCCGCCTGCTCGCCACACAAGGCCTTGCTGCCAAGCCCATGAATGAGCCGAGCCGATGTCTAAATTTTTGCCACGCCTCTCTCCTCCTTCTCTTGCGCTTATAAAGAGAGGTCGCTCCTCTCGAGAGATACGCACTGAATCTCTTCCTCCTCTCGCCACAAGTTCTCGAGCACTGCTTGCTTGCTGTTGTCTTCTCATCTCATCCCGGCTTGCGGCGTGCCGCGAAGTCGGACACGAGAGGCCTCCTAACCGCACCTTTTGAGTCCTGTCACGGAGAAGGGTGATAAGGTTTTTGGGAGCGCTCTGCTGCGACCATCGGCTGCTTCATCACGGACGATCCGGTCGCCGACGACTACTTCCCGACGACGACTTCTTCCCCGACGTCGACAACCTCCTCGACGACATGGTCGGCGAGGACACGGACCCTAAGTCCAAAGGTCTTCTTCTGTCCCGTATGTCATCTTCTTTCATCACATGTTCTCGCCACGCCATTTCTACTAATACTTGCCCTACATATGTTAGGTTCTACTTCTTATATGCAACTAGTTCTACCTTCGCTATAGATATGTCCTGCTACGGTTCATATATCGCGAAGCTATTTACCTTCTCTCTGTCAGAACGCATGACTTGCTTTATCTCTATTATTTTAGTCATGTTTTATCTACTATTTCTGTTGATAAAATCATTCTGTAAATTGCTCATATATCCAACAAAAGATTGATATGAGCTCAAGCACGTTAGCTAGATAGGCTTTGAGTACCGTCTCCATGGATCGATCGCCCTTACTGAATGACCCAACCACGTTAATCAACAGGAAAAAGGTGTGTGTGTGAGAGAGAGAGAGAGAGTCTGGGTTACATACAGTGTACATTAGCTCTGGCAGAGAAAATATATGTTCGAATTCTTGCATCGTTGTGCTAGCTAACACAACTTATTATTCAGTGATTTGCACAAACACTTCACCTGTAGGTATTGACTTGCAGCTTGTCGCGTCTGCCGCTGCCGCCGAGGTCCACTACATACAGCCGACGCTGTGGCAACCAGCCCCCACCACTGTTTGTTGCCGATGCGTGCAACCACGTCCAGCCGCCCACTGGACGTGGGCACAGAGGCAGGGCCACACCGAGGGAGCTCGAGCTCCACCACCCGCAGCCGCTTCCCCTGTAGGTTGTACACCCCACCGACCACACCATCTTCTTCTCCTCCTCTATTCTCTTGCCTCTTTGCTTCTGTAGTTCAAGATGTTTTAAAAAGGTTGGCATTTTTGCTCTTTGTAATGTTCAAAAGTTTGGTACTGTAATTTTTTCGGATATGCAAAGATGTAATCTCAGCAAGGTTGGACTATGTTAAAGTAAGATATTACCAAACAAGAAAAAAGAGAAATTTGGGTCTATAATTTCCCACTATATTTGCGCCAACTTGTGTTCTGAATTCATTTGAAAAATCTAGAAGTTCAATGATATAAAATATATAAGTTCTGACTCCACAAGATGTATGTTTGGACAATAAAAACAATACTTAAATGAACCCACCAGCAGAGTAAAAAAGAACATATAAATTTGCATTATGGAGTTACAAAAATTCAGAGCCAAAAACATATAAAAGTTCATAGAAGGCAGTGCTAAAAACGTTCAAATTTTTTCCCTTTGTTTCAGGTTGCAGCGGAAAAACAAAAAGCAGAAGTTCGAAGATGAAATTTGAAGAAGGAAATAGGCAACAATCAAAGAAGTGGCGGTCTACTTACAGAGAAGGAGAACGCCTTGCGACCCAACCGAGCTGACTCCTGCCAACGACACTGCATAATTATCACTGGATGCCCATGGCCACCGGCGCTAGATAATTAGCACTGAACGACTTGCAATCCGGAAGAAAGTTGCGCCCATAACCGGTGGAGATCTATCACGTTGTGCAGTTGGTCGTGATGTCTCCTGGAGCTTCAATTTTATGACCCTGATGCATTTTCTTCTTTTTTGATGTGCCGTTTGATGCATAAATTATCACTGGATGCCCATGGCGTGTGCACAGTATGTGTTTGTGTTAGTTCCCGACAGGTTCCATCATGTACTAAATGGTGATGGATAGAGAGATCCATTATTCATTTGTATAGAAGTTCAAATTTAAATAAAATAGAGGTTCATTATTTAAATAAAATAGAGGTTCATTGTTTATGAAAGCTACTTTAGTAATTCTTTATTAAAAGTGTACTGGCGTTGCAGGTGGCAGCTGTGGCATTTGCGTGTGTGTGTGAATAAAATGGAGAAGTTCAAGTTAAAATAATGGAAAACTTGTTCTCTGATCTTTACAGTAAAAAATATATCATGTATTGGTTGGTTTCCCAAACTAGTTGCTCTTTGACACACATTGTGTTGTTGCTTTCCTTCTCCTTCACGAAACTGTTACAAAAAAATAGAGCATAGAAGTTAAAAATAGAGCATAGAAGTTGAATATTAAAAGCAAAAAACAAGTAAGCATTTCTTGAAGACAAAAAAAAGGTTGAAGCGAAGTTCATATTCTCTTCTGTGGATAGTTTAATATGTTCGCTTACGGCAAAACTCACACATTGGGTATCCAAAAATAAAGAGGCGAACATACAAAAAATCCATGAAGTTAAAATTTTGAAAAAAAGAGAAGTCTAAAGTTTCTTAAAAAAGATAAAATTTATTCGTTTCTGAAAATTAAAATAAAACGTTCAAGTTTAAATACCACAACAGTTGGATGTTCATTAAAATACTCCTAGCAAAATAAAAAGTAGGAAGTTCAATTATAAATGATATAATAGTTTGATGTATATTAAAACCTTGGATTTTTCTCGTTATTAAAAGAATAAAACCAAGAAGTTAAACTAAAATAACAAAGTAGTTTAATGTATATAAAAACTCAGATTTTTCTCATTACTAAAACAATAAACCCAAGAAGTTCAGTTTATAATAGTAGAGTGGTTTGATGTTCTTTACAATACTCAGATTTCTCCCGTTACTAAACAATAAACCAAGAAGTTCAATTTATAATAACAGAGTAGTTCAAAATTCAAATAACTCGGTTTTCCATACATAAGCTTTCCAAGTGGTATGATCATACCCTGGACATCAGACCATGCGCCACCGGTTGTGGCTCCCATCTCGGCTACACCGTGGTGCCACCTTGCACCTCAGGGCGTCAAAATATGATAAGGATCCACTAAAAATTTGAAAACAAAAAGTAGAGATAAGTTCAAAGCGAAAGCAACATCAACTACTACATGGAGTGTGTTTCATATAAGAAAATAAAATAAAACAACAAGGTCTTAAAGACTTTAGCTAGAAGTTCCCAAGAAGTTCAAATATTCTTGTAAAGGAGGTTTGCCGTCTATTTACTTGTGCAAAAACACACAAAAAACATTGTGCAACTCCGACGAATGGGTGAGGAATTACAAACAAAAAATACGTGACCAAAGTTCAATGTGAAAACATGTGACGCCCTCAATTCAATCATACACTAATCATACACGCAAATGTGTACGATCAAGATCAAGGACTCACGGGAAGATATCACAACACAACTCTAGACACAAATTAAAATAATACAAGCTTTATATTACAAGCCAGGGGCCTCGAGGGCTCGAATACAAAAGCTCGATACATAAGAGTCAGCGGAAGCAACAATATCTAAGTACAGACATAAGTTAAACAAGGATGCCTTAAGAAGGTTAGCACAAAAGCAACACGATCGAAGAGGCAAGGCCTCCTGCCTGGGACCTCCTAACTACTCCTGGTCGTCGGCGGTCTTCACGTAGCAAAGATCCATCGGCGGTGGCATCCGCCCGTGGATCCACCATCCGTTGCATCAACCGGAAAGAAGAAAGAAGGGGGAAAAAGGGTAGCAAAGCAACCGTGAGTACTCATCCAAAGTACTCGCAAGCATCAGATCTATACTAAGTATGCACTGGTATCAAATGGAAGGTTTGTATATGTGGACTGAGCTGCAGAATGCCAGAATAAGGGGGAAGACCTAGCCTATCGAAGACTAGCATCTTCACGCAGCTCCGAGTATCTTGCAGCATGTAGAAGAGTAAAGAATAGCAATTTATAATTAGCAAGCATGTTGTAACATTAAATCCCCGAGATCCTTCCTCGACTCCCTGCGAGAAAGCAATCCCGGAGCCACATATCTCAAGTATCCATTTGTAGTTGTATAAGATCAGGATATAAGTCTGAACGTCCATTACCGTGGAGACGGTATTCGAATATATAACTTCCCTGCGGGTGCACCACGTTACCCAACACGCCAATCACTCGCCGACACACCTTTCGGGTCAATGCCCGCCGAAGATCAACACGTCGCAGCCGACCTAGGCTCGCAGAGAGGTCCCCGCGGTCTACATCCTAAGCACTCGGGGTCTTGGGCCGCCGCCCGCACAGACTCCGGTCGTTCATGCGCGCAGGTGAATACCAAGATCGCGGATGGCCAAGACGATCCGACCGCGCCGCATCTTTGAATCGACGTCGACAAAGCTTGGTGACATCGCGGCGCCGAGGCCCATATCTATTCTCGCGTGGTCGTTAGTGCGTAAAGGCCAGAGGCCAACTCATAACAAATACCCAAACCATAGTGTATTATTAGCTTGCGGAGACGGCGAGACTCACGATCGAAGTGACCCGCCGCCTGCCTAGTGGACTTACGACAAGGGCTCAGAATGCCCGACCGTGCCACGTCATTATCTTGCGGGTGCTCTTCGGGCCCGCCCGACTTTCACCAAGGTCTCAAGTAAAGTCATTGTAACCGTGTGTCCAAACATCAAGGGGAAAACCCAAGAAATCACCCACGGAGGATTCCGCTCGATGTAATCATCAAGGTGAACGTAAGAGGGACCACCCTCGAGGTTCACACTTGAGGTGTTGAACGACGAGCCAGACGGGAATGGTGAAAGAGGAAATCACCCTCGATGACCACGAATCGAATAGATACACTACGTAATTATCATCGAGTGTGTTATGAGGATCACCCTCGACTCGATAGTAGCTCGCAGAGTCGAGCAACAAAAGGGCGTGATGTGATGTGAGGTGTCGCTCGTCGCCGATCACGCCGATCGAGGCGCCGATGATGAAGCGGGCAACAAGGACAAGTGGGGTCATCGATGGATCACTAGCCAACCTATACTAAGCGCTTTAGGATAAGGGTAGGTAACAAAAGCCGGTACAAAAGCAGACTATGCATCAAAATAGGAGCAAACAATAACAGTAGCAAAATCTAATGCAAGCATGAGAATATAGAATGGGCGATATCGGGATGATCAAAGGGGGGGTTTGCCTGGTTGCTCAGACAAGAAGGAGGGTCGTCGTCGACGTAGTCGATCACAGTGGCATCAGCAGTGGTCTCAGGGTCTACCGGAGAGAAGAGGGGGAAGAAACAGTAAATACACGCAAACATATACATAACATGACAATAAGCGATGCTAGAGGTGATCTAACGTAGCGTTAGGCGATACCGATGAAGGGTGAAAACATCCGGGAAAGTTTTCCCGGTTCCGGACGTCTGTCAGACAGATGAACCGGAGGTGAAAGATTTGATGTTTGCTACGCTAGGGACATGTGGCGGGCGAACGGACCGCGTATTCGGATTCGTCTCGTCGTTCTGAGCAACTTTCATGTATAACACTTTTTCATCCGAGCTACGAATAATTTTATATGAATTTTCAAAGGTTTTAATCAATTCCTAAAATTTCTGGTTTTATTTTAATTTGTTTTAAAACCGAGTTGACCAAGTCAACTTTGACAAGTCAAAAGGGCAGAGTGCGGCCCACATGTCATAGGTTGTACCTAAACAAATAAATAAAACTAATCTAATTGAAAGGGACCCACATGTCACTGTTTACAAAGACTAATTAGCACTAAATTAGTTCCTACCTAAACTAGTCCTAATTAATCCTAGATTATTTAAGCCAGGGAGCGGCTGGTGGCACAGCTAGCTGTGGCTGTGCACACACACGCACATACACACACAGCACAAGGAGAGGTTAAAACTGTTCTCTGTTAGTAGAAGATATCAATTTGTGATTTTTGTAGGAATTAATACTTGCAGCAAATGGATTTGGTCCAATGGACACATTCGAGCATTGACAAGTGTACTACCTTCCCATAATTTTTTTAGCCCTGTTAACACTTGTTTAACCACGGTTTAGGGGCAGTCGAGGGGGTTAGTCAATGTAAAATTCATAAAGCTAGACATAGCTACAGTAATTAGCAGCAGCAAGGCAACTACGGGCAGCACCAACTAGCAGAAAAATAGCAGCGGCAGTAGCTAGTATCAGCGTCAGCGACCAGCAGTAGGATGCATCCGTAGAGCCGTGGTAGCAAGCAGCAGCAGGCGGCAACAGCAGCGGGCGCAGGTTGCCGCAAGGCAAAGCAGGGGCGTGGTGAGGCCTTCGGCAGGAGGAGCGGCAAGGGGGGTGAGCAGGGCAGGCGAGGCGGCCATCGGTGAGCAGTGGTGCGACGGCTGCGATGGAACGCAGCGACGGCAGCAGCTAGTCGGGGGGAAGCAGCGCGGGCCGCCGGCGGAGGCGGGCAGCAGCAGCAGTAGTGAGCGGGACCGGGCAGCCCGCCGGAACGAGCGGGGGCGGCCGGAGTCGAGCAGGACATCCACGACGGCGGCGTTGGTGTTCGGGCGTCAACGGATCCGTGGCCATGGGGCTTGGAGAGGCGCGCGTGTGCATGCATTCGACTCCTGGGAGCATGAGGAGTTCGCTGTGGGGTTCGTACGCGAGCTACGGGAATTATGGCTACGGTGGCGACGTCGAGGGCGTCCACCATGACGACGCCCAGCGCCAGCTGCAGGCGTCAGGGGCCGGCAGTAGCAGCAGGTCGAGCAGGGCGCAGCGGGACAGTGGCGCGGGCGGGCGGCTGGAGCTGCCACGACGCGGCCCGGGCGTAGCAGGGGGTTGTAGGCGAACGCGTCGATGGACGCGGCCGCGGCGATTGTGGCCAGGGCCAGCAGCGACGGCGAGGTGGGCTACGGCTTACGAGGAGGTAAGAGGGGAGAGGGGCTGGACGGTGCGCTCACCGTGGAGGCACATGGAGGCCCGTTGAGGGCTTAGAAGCGCAGAGGGCGGTCAGAGTCGGTGGAGAGGGCCGGCGACCGAAGCGGACGAAGGGGAACAAGAAGACGGCGTTGGCGGTGCTCCTGGGCTTCGATCCGATGGCGAGGAAGATGAAGATGAAGGCTGCGTGCTTCTGGACATCGCAGAACGATCAACGATAGCCGGTGGCCACACGCACGGCGAGGCAACGACGACGAGGCCGCTCGGCCGAGCGCATCGCAGCGGATCTGAGGAGGGGAGAGCAGAGGCGCGGGGAGGGTGAGTGTGGAGAGAGGCTCGTTAGGGTTTGGTCTGGGGGAGAGGCGCCGGCTTAAGTAGGGGGGCGGCGCCGGTGGATGGGCGCCACGGCGTCTGCCATGGCCGTGGCGGCCATCGGTGCTAGCCACGAGCCCCCGTGAATAGAGACGGGGGAAACGGCACCGGTGGGCTGGCCAATCGCCAGTTGGGCCAAGGCCCGGGGGAACAGTGGGGGGGGCTTCTCTTTTTTTGTGTTCAATTAAGTTTCCTTTCATGTATTTATTTTTAGTTTTGTAAAATATAAACCTAGCCCCAAAATTAGTATTACCACTTAGGCTACTGCCATAATTAATTTGGCACAATAATAAAATAGTTTTTTATTTGTTTATTATTTATAGGCATTTAATAATTGTCTTAGTCACCGTTTTATTAACCAAAGAGCATTTAAATACTTTTACAAAAATGTTGGGTCAGCACCATAATTGGTTATGGAATATTTGCCACACTTTGAACATTTTAGTTTGCATGTTTGAGAAATTTGATTTTTGGACTTTAATTTGAATTTGAAGTTGAATTGTGATTTGTATCAAGCGAGGATTAGCAACAGTAACATGATGACATGGCACCATTAACAGGGGTTTACTGTAGCATAATTTCTAGGCATTACAAAACAGCAAGAAGTTCACCGAATATACATAATGTGTTTTCAGTTGAGAATAAAAGGAATACAAAACTAAAATACTAAAAAGTTTGTAGCGAGAAATTCACGTGCTTCTCCCTACACAGTTCAAAAATTAAAGTGTGAGACGTCTGACCTTCAATAACATGTAAAAAAGGAAAACCTATGTTGTTTTTTTCATTTTTAAAACTGCTCTCAAATGGCAAGGAATTTGTAACAAGTGTCTACATGAAAAGGTTGCTCAAGAATAAAACCAAGAAGTTCAATTTTTAAAAGCAGAACAATTTGATATTTATTTGAAAACTCAACTTTTTCGGTTACTAAAAAATATGACCAATAAGTTCTATTCAAAATAACAAAGAAGTTCGATATTTCTAACAAAACTCCAATTTTCACATTTCGGAAAAACACACAAAGAAGTTCAAATAAAAAAAGTTAGAGCGGTTCGATGTCTATACAAAACTCAGATTTTTCTGTTACTAAAGAGAAACAGAGAGAAGTTCAAAGTGATAACAGCCAAAAGTTCACATACTACATGGTGTGTGTTTTCATATGAGAAAATAGAATAAAAAAAGTTAAAGTACAAAAATTAGTTGCAAAGAAGTTCAGGTGCTCGGCATGGGAAAGTTTAGAGCTTCTTGTGAGAGAGGTAATCGGCACGGTATATCATTTGTGCAACTCCGATGAACGGGTGAGAAATTACAAACAAAAATACGTGGTAGAAGTTCAAAGTGAAAACAGCGAGAAGTTCAACTACTACACGGAATGCGTTTCAGGTGAGAATAAAAAGAATGTAAAACTAAAAGCCTAAAACGTTTGTTGGAAGAAGTTCACGTGCTCCTCCCAGTGAAGTTCAAGAACTCTAGTGCGAGACATCCGGCCTTCAATTACATGTAAAAAAGTAGACAAAAACGATGTTGTTTTTGCCATTTTTAAAACTGCTCTCAAACGACAACGAATTTGTACGTCTGTCTACATGAAAAAGATGCTCCTATTCATAAGCTTTCCAACAGTATATTATATGCTATGTTCCGATGAATGGTTTAAACATTTTATGTATACCGTTTAAAACACGTTTTTGTGTATTCAAAAAATTCTTTTGAACCATCATGAGTATGAAAAACTGATCAACACAGGAAAGTTGCGAGTTTTCAATAGCTTTCCATCGGTATATCATTTGCTCAATTCCGGTGAGTGGTTTGGGAGTTACGGACAAAAAATAGCACGTCAAAAACAGAGTGAAGTTCAAACAGACATGCCCCAGAAGTTCAGTTACTTCATGCAGTGCATTTCCGTTCGCGCTGAACGCAGAAATCATGATCTCACCATTTTCTAATTTACCTCAAAACAGTAGGAATATCATTTGTGTAAGTTCAAGTCCTCGGTCGAAGAAAGTTTAAAAAATTATAGTGAGAGACGTTTGTACAAAAGGAATATTATTTGTGTGACATTGATGAATGTATGAGAAAATTACAAACGAAAATACATCACGGAAGTTCAACATGAAAATAGCTGGAAGTTCAACTACTACGCTGAATGAATTTTAGATGAAAAACTTCTAAAATCGTCGCGAATATGAAAAAATGATCAACACGGGAAAATTGCGTGTTTACAACAGCTTTCCATCGGTATATCACCTGCTCAATTCCGGTGCATGGATGGAGAGCTACTAGCAGTGGATGGATATCTACGAGCAAAAAAACACGTGAAAAATAGAGTGGAGTTCAGGTAGACATGCCGAGAAGTTCAAGTTCTTCACGCGGTGCATTTTCGAAGAATTCGTTTCGTGATAAAGGCGGAACGCATGATCTCGCTGTTTTTGACATTACTTAAAAACGGTTGCTAGAATTTTTTGTTGCTAGAAGTTCAAGTGCTCTACCCGAGAAAGTTCAAAAATTCTTGTGAGAGAGGTTGAACAAAAATACGTGACAAAAGTTCAAGGTGAAAACAGTGGGAAGTTCAACTACTTCGTTTCAAAAGAGAATAAAAGAATACAAAACTAAAAGCCTAAAATGTTTGTTACAAGAAGTTCACGTGCTCCACCCTGCACGGTTCAAAAATTATATTTATGACACGCCCGTCGTTCATTTATATGTTGTTTTAGAAAGCAAAAAACAATGTTGTTTTGCCATTTTAAAAACTTCTCTCAAACGGCAATGAATTTGTAATACATGTCTACATGAAAAACTTGCTACGATTCATAAGCTTTCCACTTGGTAATTATGTGCCACATTTCGATGAACGTTTTAAAATTTTCATGTATACCATTTAAAACACGTTTTGATGTATTCAAAAAATTCTTACCTGTGGAAAGAAGTTCATAGTGAAAACAACGAGAAGTTCAAGTACTGCAAGGAATGCATTTCAGGTGAGAATAAGAGTATAGAAAAATAAAAGTTTAAAAGGTTTGTTGAAAGAAGTTCAAGTGCTCTTTCCGGGGATGTTCAAAATATTTTGCGAGAGAGGTTCACTTTGTATTTCCATGTTTGATTTTTTCCGTATAAAAATTGAATACAATTATTTACTCCAAATATAAAATGGAGAAGTTCAAATTGAAATAAGAGAGAAGTTCGGAGTTTATTAAAACATAGGATTTACCTGTTCAAAAAATAAAAACATTTTCATAAGCTTTCCAACGCCGTGTCATATGCTTCAATTGGATTAGCCGTTTAGAAATGATGTCGAAAATACGAACTCGGCTGTTCGATTTGCGAAATTTTACGTTTTTCCAAATTACTCTTTAACCATAGAGAATTAGAGAAAACTTTCAACATGTGGAAGTAGCGGTTTTGCAGCAGCTTTCCAACGCCATATTATATGCCTCATTTTGATAAACGGTTTAGAAATGCGATCAAAAAATACGATTTACGTTTTTTGTGTGAAGAAAAAATGGTTTTCAAAACTGCTCTTAATCCGCTTACATTTTTCCAAAAATTTAAGTTGGGTCATGATACTGGTGTCCATAGCTTTCCAATGGTATATCGCAAGCCCCATTTGGGCAATGTTGGCGGAAGTTCAACCTAGTTCACAGGGAAGTTCAACGTACTACTAGTGATCAGAATATTATTCTCATCCCGTGATCAGAATAGTGTTTATGTGTGTGTGTGTGTGTGTGTATATATATATATATATATATATATATATATATATATATATATATATATATATATATATATATACACGCTCCCGACCCCCTTCCTTTCCTCCACACCACATCGCGCCGGCTCCCTCCTCTCAAGCCCCACCACTGCCCTCCTGCCCGGCCGCCTCCACCCACTCGCCACCCTCCCACAACTAAACAGCGGGGAGGCTACCCAAACCCGCATTAGCGTCAGCGCTGGCCCCGGCTCTAGTGACACGAGCCGCCGCCGACCAGCATCCTGCGCCACCATCGCCCCTCCCTGCTTCTACCACCGTGCCACCCCGCCCCCTCGGATCCATCTGCCACCGTCATGGGATTCGGCCGCCCCGATGGCCTGCCTTCCCCATGGCTTCCCCATCACGCAGCCGCCCGCCTTCCCCGTCGCCACCAACCGCCCCACCGCCGCCCCCCCGTCCCCCATCCCCGGTGTTCCTGGATCTCCCCTGGCCCCTCTGTCTCCCACCACATCCGGCGACTAGGAACGCCCCCGGTCAGGCGCAGGGGTTGCACGCGACCTCCAGCCGCCGCCCGATCACCCACCCCGCTGTGCTGGCAACCACCTACCCCGCCCAAATCCACCGGCGCTCGCTGGATCCTGCCTGACCGCCGGTTCCCGTGACATAGGCAGCCGCCGGATCGGCTGAGCCGCTGCAATGCCTACAAGAAAGCTTGACGATGGCTTCCCCTGCTTCTTCCTGTGTGTCGCTGGAAGGCCCGCGTCCTCGCGCGATGCCACCGTTGGAGAACATCCCGTGCAAACAACAGGTCAGTGGAGAAAGCTCGGGCTGCAACTGTTGGATCCCACCGCCATGGCCACTCACCTCGCGCCATCGACAAACTGCCGAGGCCTAAGCAGCGACCTGTCCGAGGCCAAAGCTCGACCTTCATGCTTGTATATTCATCATAGCAGATCCCCCTGCTGCACCTCCGCCTCCTGCTGGATCCCGCTGGCGGAACTCTTTCTCTCATTGAAGCGATTTCACCAGAACAAATGCATGTACATGCTTGATTGCAAAATATATTTTTTCTAGATGCCGAAAAGAACCTATCGCTTGTTGTTTCTTTTTGTAACAATGTGTAATCCATATGTTTGATCTAAGCAAAATAAATATGTCATAAGTTCAAATACGCCAATTGCTGAAGTTCGAAATTCTTATCCAGTAAGAACAAAAATGCATGCTCTCTAAAGCTGCTTGTGTTTATGACTCAAAAATATAAAAAATGTTTTCTCTAGAACAAATACTATGTGACATTTGCTTCCCTCTAAACATAAATTTTCGTTTCTGCTTGATATATTTCCAACTATAATGTACAGTCATATCTTTATTTAGAAATAGAAAAGCACAGTGAGAAAGGTTGATGAGGACATGACTATCTTGGATAAGACCAAAAATATTGCATAAATGCATATTTGTCAGGTGATTTCTAGTGCAAACTATTCAATAATATATTTATGTTATCCAGAACAAAAATACTTCACATACTTTTGTGTTTTGTCTAATTGCAGGTGTATGGGACATTTGTACAATCCACATACGAAGATAAGGGACAAGGAGAAGTTTAGGTGCTGTCCAAAAAGTATTCTAACGTCACTTTTGGGCCAAGAGAAGATAGAGTCCAAGTCTCTCACGCTCGGATTCAGATTCGACTACACGACATACCGACTCAAAACGCCAACAACTTTTTCATCAGGACTCCGAATTGGGTGATTCTTTTTTTTGTTGGAAAGTAGATTTCATGCTCTTTCCAGCACAATTGGAATCACCTTAAAATCCATCCGGAGCGTTGAGTTATGGACGAAACAATCTGATGTTGCACCAGAATCTGAGTCAAACTACAAGTCCAAAGGTGTTACGTCACCTCCACTTGGGCCCATTGGCCTTGTACGACCTAGGGTTATTTTTAGACTGCCTTGGGACGTCCTCCCACCTCCTTGGCCGCCACCCCTTGCTTCTATATAAGTAGATCCATCTAGTAGCTTTTCCCTTGGGATTTGTTTAGTTAAAAGTTAGCCATTGCAACTTCGTACTTCGCTTGTGTCCAACGACTGCACCAAGACCGCTACGGATCCCCACCTTTATCAATACTTCATATATACTCGCAATATTCAGATTGCTTTTATCATATTCTTGCTTGTTCTTCGATTGCTTGCAGGAATAGACCTTCGTGGTCAGGTTGATTGTGCTCCGGCGTGGTCAATAACCTATCGGAGTTGGTTTAGCGATTGCTAAGGCGCAACGTCATGCACGTTTGTAGTCGGATCGTCAAAGTCATCTTCACCAAAATCGATAGTTATCATCTCATCGAAAGATCGGGACACCCCGCCTCTATCAAGTGGTATCGCCAGTTGCTCGGTGAGATTTTACGCTTTTCATAGTTTAGATCGCATCATCATTCATACCTAGAGTCCATGAAAAGCCACAAGAAAAAGTTAGATCTGTTCGTCCTTTATCCAAGCCACCGAGCCTTTGCAATTTTCTATTCATTGCTTGCATAGTTGAATTATCGGTTGCATCTTCGTGTCGCTTGCTGGTCTTAGTGTCTAGTTCCTTTAGAGTTTCGAGTTCTGTTCACATTAGTCACGCCGCTGCATCATTATCCTTCCGCTGTCCACCATCCCATCCATTAATTTTCACCACGTACTACGACCGCTCATTGTCATAATCATAGTTGAGGTCATTCACATCTTCGCCGATCCAATCAGCATCTTATCTAGTTTGTCTTGGACAGAGGGAAAAAAAGATAGAGAAAAAAGAGAGAAAAGGAAAGAAAAAAAGAAAAGAGAGAGAAGAAAAGAAAAATAAGCGTGAGAAAAAAAGAGAAAAAACTGGATCTATCTAGAATCAATCTCGTACTGAATTCGGATTGAATCATTTTGCGACCGCTCAAGAAAACAGGTGTATCTTCCTCATACGAAGTCCGTTTTGGCTCCGTGAGTACTCAAATTGAAGCTAGAGACGAGCCGCATCTAAATAGTTGCAGAACCTTGTTCAATATTTGACACGTCAAAATCAGCTTCTAAATAGGTCGTTTTGCCCTCCGGTTCGTGAACACAGCTTGTTCCAGCTTTTTCGTGCCGCTTATAGAATTCTTTGACTCCTCATATCAACTCGGAATTGAGTGATTCTTTTTGCATTGGAAAGCTTGAGTTAGTAGCATTCTTTGAAAGAATTTATCAGAAAATTGTCTCAAACTTTTCAAGATAAAAGTTCGAGAGAGAGTTGTTGTATATCCTGCTTGGCAGTTGTTTTTCATCATTATCTTCACCACCGTTGTGATCTTCACTTATATCTTGCTGTCAAGAGCTACTTAGTATTCTTCATTGATGCTAGCTGTGCTATGCCATGACCTCATTAGTGTTCTAGGCTCGCGTCTCTAGTCCGGTCTAGCCTAGGACCAAAGACAAGACTGTCGTTGAGCGCTTATTCAACATTGCATCTTTGAATTGATTATTGCTAATCTTTTGCTACCATATATAGCCAACCCAGCTCCACATATTTCTACACCGTATATCGTACACTCCCGGCAATCGCTTTACTCAATATTCGGGTTACTTGACACTTCTGGTTGCCGATCACCGCTTTGCATGGTAAGAACTTGTAAGACATTGATATTTGCTTTATCGTGAGCGTTTTACCACCACATCCTAGTAGATATAGGAACATTATTTTTGGATTTTGTTTCTTGTTCTAGTAATCATGACAGATCCGAGTCAATTCATGGGCTTTGTCGATCGCGGAGACATGCCACCACCTATGCAAATACCACAACCGCCACGAGAGGTGCACAAACATCCAAATGCTCATGATCGGGTTCATGTTTCTATACCACCATTTAATGGCCGTTTTAGACCTGCTTTATATATTGAATGGGAGTTAGACATAAATAATATATTTGCTTCCCATAATTTTGATGAACGTAAAAAGTTACGGTTGTGGTTGGTTCTTTCACCGGTTATGCTCTAGTTTGGTGGAGTGACTATTGTCGGTTACACCCTGATTATGTACCTAATACTTGGGATGATTTAAAACATGTCATGAGAGATAGATTCGTCGATGTTTATTATACTCGTGGCATGATTAAAAAACTAGAACATTTAAAACAAGGTAGTGACACCGTAACAAAATATTATGATGATTTACAAACTACCATGTTGCACTCATTTTTAGAAGAAAGTGAAGAAGATTTTATGGATAGATTTTGGGGAGGATTAAACCATAATATTTAGGAGATACTAATTCATGAAGAGTGTTATCCTATGGACCATTTGTTTTGTCTTGCTTGCAAAGCTGAACAGGAAATAAAACGACGTGTTGCCCACAAGAACAAGCGCACGGTGCGCATTCCAACTGTTGATACAGATGTTTATTCAACTACTAGGCGTACTATGACAACCACATCCATTGTTGCGAGGACTACATCATCTCCACCATGTGACACATCACCATCGAGAGTGCCTGCATCATCTGAGTTGACTATAAGAGGTAATGACAAAGGTACAGATTTTCCACTTTTACATGAGAATGATGCATGCCTATTTAACTTGAATACATCATGTGTTGAGCTACCCACTACTTTGATCACACCACCTATTTTAGAGGATTATGTTGATAATTTAATTTTGCCATGTGATCAAACAACTGAAATACCAACAATTTTGAGAGCACCTATTGAATTAACTGTTGATGCAAAAGAATCAATGTTTAATCATTTTGATATGACCTCTAATCTTGGTGATGATTCTGTGTCGAATGACTCATTGCATGTTTGCTTATCTAAGCATGTTGTAGCATGTAAATTTGATTCAAATAAGGTTTATTCACCAATGTTGGGATGGTTTAATGATGAACATTGTCAATCTTTTGAAATAAATAAGAGCTTCACTTATACGCAAACCGAGTTGCAATATTTTCATGCCTTCTAGTTCTTGTGCTAATTTGTTGGCTTTAGATTTTATGAACTATGCAAGTTACCCATCTATTCATGTGTCATATATGCAAAAATCAAGGGAAGTAAAATGGACGACGATACATATACAACATGTACACCTTGTCTCTTTTGTTAGCCACATTTCAGATAAACGCCGAGGACGGCTTTGTTTTCAAGAAGGGAGGATGATGAGGACATGACTACCTTGGATAAGACCAAAATATTGCATACATGCATATTTGTCGGTGATTTCTAGTGCAAACTATTCAATAATATATTTATGTTATCTAGAACAAAAATACTTCACATACTTTTGTGTTTTGTCTAATTGCAGGTGTATGGGACATTTGTAAAATCCACATACGAAGATAAGGGACAAGGAGAAGTTTAGGTGCTGTCCAAAAAGTATTCTCAAGTCACTTTTGGGCCAAGAGAAGATAGAGTCCAAGTCTCTCACGTTCTGGATTCAGATTCGGACTACACAGACATACCTGACTCAAAACGCCAACAAATTTTTCATACGGACTCCGAATTGAGTGATTCTTTTTTTTGTTGGAAAGTAGATTTCATGCTCTTTCCAGCACAATTGGAATCACCTTAAAATCCATCCGGAGCGTTGAGTTATGGATGAAACAATCTGACGTTGCACCAGAATCCGAGTCAAACTACAAGTCCAAAGGTGTTACGTCACCTCCACTTGGGCCCATTGGCCTTGTACGACCTAGGGTTAGTTTTAGACTGCCTTGGGACATCCTCCCACCTCCTTGGCTGCCACCCCTTGCTCCTATATAAGTAGATCCATCTAGTAGCTTTTCCCTTGGGATTTGTTTAGTTAAAAGTTAGCCATTGCAACTTTGTGTACTTCGTTTGTGTCCAACGACCAGACCAAGACCGCTTACGGATCCCCACCTTTATCAATACTTCATATATACTCACAATATTCAGATTGCTTTTATCATATTCTTGCTTGTTCTTCGATTGCTTGCAGGAATAGACCTTCGTGGTCAGGTTGATTGTGCTCCGGCGTGGTCAATAACCTATCGGAGTTGGTTTAGCGATTGCTAAGGCACAACGTCGTGCACGTTTGTAGTCGGATCGTCAAAGTCATCTACACCAAAATCGATAGTTATCATCTCATCGAAAGATCGGGACACCCCGCCTCTATCAAAGGTTGTAGAGCCCTATGAAGTTCAGTTTGTTTCTCTTTCTGAAGTTCAATTTGTTTTGCTTTTTGAAGTTCAGGTTGTTGATTTTCTGAAGAGAAAGCTTGCTTCACTTGCACTCCTCTGTCTAGTCCTCTGTGGTGATCTCCTCGACTCCTCGGTTTCTAAGGAAAATATAAGTATGATGTTTAATTCAAAAAAAGATGGTTTGATGCTTATTTAAACATCATATTTTTTTCTCAGAATAAAACTAAGAAGTTCAAATTAAAATAACAGAGAAGTTCAAACTTTATGGAAAAAACTCAGATTTTTTCTCGTTACTAAAGAATAAAATGAAAAAGTTCAAATTAAAGTAAAGAAAGCACTAATTATTTTAAATAGAATATGAAAAGTGTGACATTACATTGCATTAGAAAAAGAGGTTTACGAAAACTTACGGGGATGGTGATATTTTAAAAATCTGGAAGTTCAAGAAAAATGAGCGAGAAGTTCAAATAAAAAAGGTACTTCAAAAATCTCTATAAAAACGGATTTTCCCCTTTGTAAAAAAATCAGAGAAGTTCAAATTAAAAAAGAGGAGCATTTCAAAATAATTTACATTTTTTTCCTTTCCAAAAACACTAGAAGTTCAAATTAAAATAACTGTGTGGTTCAATGTTGATAAAGAAAAAGGATTTTCCCCGTTAATAACAAATAAAACTAAGAAGTTCAAATTAAAATAACGAAGCAATTCAATGTTTCCTCTTAGTGGCCACGTACTATGTTTCTTTTTGTAAAAGTGTTCATTCCTAGAAGTTCAACTTTAAATAATTGAGCAGCACAATATTTATTACATAACTAGTACGTTTCCCGTTACTAATGAATAACACTAAGAAGCCACAAATTAAAAATATGAAGTTGTTTGATGTTTATGAAAAAATAGACTTTCCTCAATTCTAAAGACTAAAACCAAGAAGTTCAATTTTAAAAAATGGAGTAGTTCAATGTATATAAAAACTCAGGTTTTCTTGTTACTAGAGAATAAAACCAAGAAATTCAATTGGAAAAAGCGGAGCAGATTGATATTTATTTGTAAATTCAGATTTCTCCAGTTACTAAAGAATAAAACCAATAAGTTAAACATGAAATAACGAAGAAGTTTGATGTTTCTAACAAAAATACAAATTTCAAATATCTAAAAATACACAAAGAAGTTCTAATAAAAACAGTAAGAGAAGTTCAATGTTTATAAAAAGCTCATATTTTTTTGATTACTAAAGGGAAATAGTGAGAAGTTCGAATTGATAACTATCGGAATATTTTATTGCTCGAAGTTCAAGTGACTTGCCCGGGAAAGTTCAAATATTCTTGTGAGAGAGGTTCACTGTGTATTTACATGTTCAAAAACACACACAAAAATGTTGTTTTGGTGTCCTAAAAAAACATGTCAATCCATTACAAATTTGAAACAAAAAATGCTTAGCATGAAAAATGTTCTTTCCATTCAACAAATTTCGAAGGGTATATCATAATTTTATTCCAAAAAATAAACGGTTAAAAACAAATTGCTGTATTAAAAAAAGTTGCGCCTTTTCAACAAGTTTCTAATGATTTATCATTTGTGGAACTCTGAGGAACGGGTGAGGAATTACAAACAAAAAGTACATGGCCGAAGTTCAATATGAAAACAACGAGCAGTTCAACTATTATACTAAATGCATTTCAGATGAGAATAAAAAGAATACAAAGCTAAAATCCTAAAAGGTTTGTTGCAATAAGTTCACGTGGTCCACCCTGCACGGTTCAAAAAGTTGCTCCTATTCATAAGCTTTCCAACCGTATATTATATGCGACATTCCGATAAACATTTTAATTTTTTCATGTATACCGTTTAAAACATGTTTTTATGTATTTCAATAAACTCTTTTGGACCGTCGTGAGCATGAAAAATAGATCAACACGGGAAAGTTGCATGTTTTCAACAGCTTTCCATCGGTATATCATTTTCTCAATTTTGGTAAGTGGTTGGGGAGTTACGGGCAAATGACAACATGTGAAAAATAGAGTGAAGTTCAAACAGAACCGCTCCAGAAGTTCAACCTCTTCACGCAGTGCATTTTCAGAGGCTCTGTTTTCACGATGAAGGCAGAATGCATGATCTCAGAAGTTCAAATTGATAACTGTCAGAAGTTCATGTACTGCACGGTGTGCATTTTGTATTAAAAAAGAACAAAAAAGCAAAGGCTAAAAGTTTCTTGCTAGAAGTTCAAGTGCTCGGCCCGAGAAAGTTCAAAAATTCTTGTGAGAGAGGTTGAACAAAAATACGTGACAGAAGTTCAGGGTGAAAACAACGAGAAGTTCAACTACTACACGGAGTGCATTTCAGATAAGAATATAAGAATAGATAACAAAAAACATAAAAGGTTTGTTGCAAGAAGTTCATGTGCTCCTCCTACATAGTTCAAAGTTCATGCGCAAGACGTCCGTCGTTCATTTACATGTTTTAAAAATAGGAAAAAAATGGCGTCCAACCTTCAATTGCGTGTAATTCGACGTATACTCAAAAATGCGACAGAAGTTCAAAGTGAAAACAACGAGAAGTTCAAGTGCTGCAAGGAATGCATTTCAGGTGAGAATAAAAGTATAAAAAATAAAAGCTTAAAAGGTTTGTTGAAAAGAAGTTCAAGTGCTCTGTTCGGGCAAAAAACAACATGTGAAAAACAGAGTGAAGTCCAAACAGAACCGCTCCAGAAGTTCAACCTCTTCATGCAGTGCATTTTCAGAGGCTCTGTTTTCACGATGAAGGCAGAATGCATGATCTCAGAAGTTCAGGTTGATAACTGTCAGAAGTTCATGTACTGCATGGTGTGCATTTTGTATTAAAAAAAGAACGAAAAAGCAAAGGCTAAAAGGTTTGTTGCTAGAAGTTCAAGTGCTCGACCTGAGAAAGTTCAAAAATTCTTGTGAGAGAGGTTGAACAAAAATACGTGACAGAAGTTCAAGGTGAAAACAACGAGAAGTTCAACTACTACACGGAATGCATTTCAGATAAGAATATAAGAATAGAAAACAAAAAAACATAAAAGGTTTGTTGCAAGAAGTTGATGTGCTGCTCCTAGCATAGTTCAAAGTTCATGCGCAAGACGTCCGTCTTTCCTTTACATGTTTTAAAAATCGCAAAAATTGACGTCCGACCTTCAATTGCGTGTAATTCGACATATACTCAAAAATGCGACAGAAGTTCATAGTGAAAACAATGAGAAGTTCAAGTGCTGCAAGGAATGCATTTCAGGTGAGAATAAAAGTATAAAAAATAAAAGCTTAAAAGGTTTGTTGAAAAGAAGTTCAAGTGCTCTGTTCAGGGAAGTTCAGAAATTCTTGCGAGAGAGGTTCATCTTGTATTTCCATGTTCGAAAACACAAAAAAGAATTATTTTTTGCATTTTAAAATAATTCTTTCAATCCACAAAGATGTTCAGTTATTATTTGGGAGCAATTTGATTTCAAAAAGAAAATAAAAATTCAAATTATAAAAATGGAAAAAGTTCATGTACTACATGGTGTGTGTTTAATATGAGAAAAATAAATTAAAAGGCAAGGTCCAATTTTGTTGTTGTTATAAGTTCAAGTCCTCCGTCGGAGAAAGTAAAAAAAATATATTGTGAGAGAGGTTTGTACAAAAGAAATATCATTTGTGTAACATTGGCAAATGGATGGGAAAATTACAAACGAAAATACGTCACAGAAGTTCAACGTGAAAACAGCAGAAGTTCAACTACTACACTGAATGAATTTCAAATGATTTTTTTAAACCGTTGCGAGTATGAAAAAATGACCAACACAGGAAAGTTGTGTGTTTACAGCAGCTTTCCATCGGTATATCACTTGCTCAATTCCGGTGAGTGGATGGAGAGCTAAAAGCAGTGAATGAAGAGCTGCGAGCAAAAGAAAGCACATGAAAAGCAGAGTGAAGTTCAAGCAGAACTGTCACAGAAGTTCAAGTACTTCACGCGATGCATTTTAGACGAATCTGTTTCGCGATAAAAGCAGAACGAATGATCTCGCCGTTTTTGAAATTCCTTGAAAACAGCTCGGAATCAGAGAAAACAGTCAACATGAAAAAGTTTCGCATTTTTCGTAGGTTTTGAACGGTATATTATTCGCCGCATTCCGACAAAGTTTGTAGAAATTATGGCAAAACTACATTTTTACCCGTTTTCAAAACTGACATAAAACCGTAAGGAATTGAGAGAAACAATACATAACAAAAAGTTTTGCATTTACTCAAGCTTTGCAACGCCATATCATTTGCTACATTTGGACGTATGGCTAAAAATTAGATCAAAAATACAAACTCGGTGGAACTTGTACTGTTTTCTAAATTACTCTTAAACCATTCAAAATTAGGAAAACTCTTCAACATGAAAAAGTAGCGCATTTTCATAAGCTTTCCAACGCCATATTACTTGCCTCCATTGGATTAGCCGTTTAGAAATGGCATCGAAAATACGAACTCGGCTGTTTGGTTTGCGAAATTTTACATTTTTCCAAATTACTCTTTAACCATAGGGAATTAAAGAAAACTTTCAACATGTGGAAGGAGTTTTGCAGCAACTTTCCAACGCCATATTATTTGTCTCATTCCGATAAACAGTTTAGAAATGCGATCGAAAATATGGTTCACGTTTTTTGTGTGAAGAAAAAACGGTTTTCAAAACTGCTCTTAAACTGCTTACATTTTGACAAAAATTTAAGTTTGGTCATGCCTCTCTCTCTCTCTAGGGGTCTCTCACACACCCTATATCTTTCTAGATATGACTCCTACCACTAAAATTTCTCTCTCTCCCAAACACACCATCTGTAGGGACCTCCTTTCCCTCTTCATCGCTGTTCCAAAACTGACATTATTCCTCTGTTTACTGATAAGAAAAATTCTCTCTCTCTCTCTCTCTCACACACACACACACACACACACACACACAAAAACACACACTCACACACACACATAACTCTTGCTTTCGCCCCCTCCCAACTCCCATCTCTTTTTTAAACAAACACACACAACTACCGCTTTCGCACCCATGACATTTGTCTCTCTCACTAACATTGATCGACCCGCCTCTAGCTAGGTTTATCCATCTATCGCACACTCTCGCTTCCCCTCTCTCTTATAGGTCTCTCTCGCGCTCCTTGTATCTATGTAGATATCTTGTCTTTGCTTGAAACACGACCTATCTTGTAGTCTCTCCCGCAATCCCTATTCCTTTGTGTAAGAACTCTCTTCTCCCTATCACATGTACACACGCACTCAACACTCTTTCTCCCGTGCCCTCTCTAGGTCTTTCTTGCATATATTTTGTAGGCCCCTTCGTTTCACGCACCCTGCTCTCTGGGCCTCCAATGCACACAATGTATCTCGCTCCCTAACCATCATGTGTACTCCATATGACTTCTCTCATTCTGTCTCTATCGCACACACACGCACTCCATCGATCGTCAAGCTTTCTTGAATACCTCTCACACACAGGCATACTCCAATGTATCTGTGTGTTCCTCGATCTTTTGTGTACCTCTATTTCCCTTGATCGTGCACACACACACACTATGGCCTCTCTTTATGTTGATACCTCTTGCACACACTCTTCATGTCTTTATCACACATGCACTCCCTCCCCCTCTCTCTTTTTTTTCTCTCTCTCCCACACACCCAAGATCTATATCGTGCTCGATCGTCGTATGCACTCTCTCTCTCTCTCTCTCTCTAGGTTACTCTCTTTCTCTATGTCGGCTCCCACTCGCACACACCATTTGTCTGTAGGACAATCCCCTGTATGAAAAATCTGGTGCTCCAAGGCCTCCCATGCTCCCATGATATGAGAGCTCTCCGGCCATTGGATCGTGGATACAATCTCTGGACCTAAGAGAAATTATGAGACTCTTTAAGGGGTTTTCCACAATTTTTTACCACCTCTACCTGTGTTCGTTTGGTCAACGATCTAACAGGCCCCACATGAACGCTGTATTATTATTATTATTATTATTATTATTATTTGGACATCACACAAATGTTGGAGTAATGAAGAGAAGAGGTGCACACATAGTCGGTCCCTGGCTATCTCGCACACAAGAGAGTTACGTAATGCACCATAGACAAATAAACGCTGCATTATTTCTGCATGTGTGCGTACCGGGTACGTGATGGAGCACACTTTTGTATGAAGAGTTAGCTCGCATCATAATTTGATCCGTAGGTATTGACGGTCGGGGAGCACAAGTGAATGACCTGGGAGTTGTGGCTCGGTACTGACTGAGCTTCCATGTTTAAAATACATTTTTAGCGGGGTACGGGTTCCCTTTTTCAATGTGTGTTATACAATTTATTAAAACGGTCGGTATGGAGCAAAAAATAAAAATTGTCACTATACACGTAGCCTTGAGTTTTGGCGCTTGCTGATAGGCAGGGTTCCTCCTTCACCCACTGGTACAGCGAGGTGATATACAAACGGTTTTAACCCTTTTCGCGACGGCATTTTAAATTGTCGCCTAGTGAGTGTGGGCGATAGGGGTGGGGGGGTCCTTCCCACATGACCCAAAAACCATCGAGGATAGGCTGTCATGGCACACACGCTCGGCAAAATAAGGTCGTGTGTGACGGGTGAGTGATCAAGTACGATTATATAGGCCCAATCGGTTCCGATTGTAGGTACATCCCACATAGTCTGTCGGATTACGGGATCCGCTAACCCTTGAAAGGTTCGAACTCTGGGGTGCGTGCGGAAATCTCAACCTACCCAGCCTGCCTACTCGTGATACTCCTAAGCCTAGCGCATCGAGCTCGAAGAGACAAAGAGACACAACAGTTTACCCTGGTTCGGGCCACCTTGCAGTGTAATACCCTACTCCAGCGTTTTGGTGGATTGCCTCAAAGGGCTGAGGATGAACTAGTACAATGCATGAACTGGCCTCAGGATGTGAGGTGTTCTTGAGCTCAGGGGAGCTGGTGAGGTGGTCGGGTGAGAATGGATCTGATCCCCCTCTAGGGTGGGGGCTAAGTCCCATTTATAGGGGCCTTGGTCCTCTTCCCAAATGTTGGCGGGAAGGGATCCCACAACGGCCAGATTTGAATGGGGACAAGTAGTACAACTTATCCTGACAAAAGTAGTCTTCGCCTACGAAAAGCCCCTGGTCATGACGTTGCGGTGGGCTCGGTGATGACCTCTTGAGCATATAAAAGGAGGCCCATGCGCAACGTAGGATACACTGTACAAGTAGGTGTACCAACCGTAGTTCTTTTACATTTTTACCCTTGCATGCGTTGCCACCTGTCGGTGACGCCTTGAGCATATAAAAGGAGGCCCATGCGCAACGTAGAGGGGGGGTTCGAAACTAGAAATCACTCACGCTCGGTCTCGCAGCTAGTGTGTACTGTAGTGCTCATCGCTCTCGAGCAAGAACACAATACAAACCACAAAGCAGCAGTAGGACTATTATCTCTCTGGAGAGCTCCGAAGCTGGGTAAACCGCTTGTGTGCTTCGCCTCGATCCGCTCTTCGTGCGATCTCCGCCCCCCGCCGGACCGAAAGGGGCTCCGGTCCCATAGGTGTTCGTTCCCACGACATCTTTGGCGCGCCAGGTAGGGGGCGTCGAGGTTGCGTGAACCCGATCCGGCGTTCACGCGAGCTAGATCTTCATCTTCTTCATCATCTTCATCGACATGCCACCGAAGAAGAAGGCTTCGGAGGTGGCCGCTCCGTCCACGTCGATCCCACCGCCACCGGAGCAAACGGGTGGTGGGGTAGACGCCGACGGAGGAACGGGCGTCGACGAGGGAGCTCACGCGGCTGCCAGGTCCAAGGACAAGGCTGCGCAAACTTCGGCGACCGTACATGCACCGCGCCCATCTCAGGAGGCGTGGGACCGACAGCGTCATGGTACTCGCGGTACCATACGTTTGTTGGACCGAGATCGAGCTGGTGGATCTCGGGATGCTCAAGACCAGCATGCGCGCCAACATGCTAGCACAAGCAAGACACGGTCGCCTGGATGGGATCCTGCTCCTTCTAACATAGTTAAAAGTCCAAGCATATCCCGCTCCTTGCACCGTTCGCCACCGCCACCCAAAACTTTGGAAGAAGCTTTGGCACGAGCTCAACTGCTCTTGGATTACCCTCCAACGGCGGACAAGATCAACGAATGGAGGGCCACCATTCAGAGTCTCATCGGCTTCGCCAATGGTGACACTCCATGGCAGCCGGCTACATCGCAGCCGCGGCAAGATTGCCAGGCGCGAGTCGATGGCGACAAAACCGGTGGGGGTGCAACCACCGTGCACTCTCCGCCCCGAAGGCCAAGATCGCCGACTCGCTGGATCCACCTCGACGACGACTCCACCGCGTCATCAGATCCACGAGCTCGTCGCGATCAGCGCCAAGTTTGTCACGAACGACAGCAAGAGGACGCTCGTACTCGCATCGAGCGTCGAAGAGAAGCGCAGCATCAATCAGACCAGCGCGCTGGGCCCGCTGTCGACATGCATGCGCCAGGGGAACTAGGCGACTTGCCGTACGCGGTAGGTTGCCCTGCGTGAGCTGCGGCAAGTCCAGTGGCCCAGCACAAAGAATTTCAATCCAGACGTACCAGAGAAGTACGACGGCAGGTTGCATCCGTTGGAGTTCCTCAGCATCTACACCATCGCTACCGCAAGCTGCGAAGCGCGACGACAAGATCCTTGCCAACTACTTCCCGCTGGTGCTCAAGCCCAATGTCAGATCCTGGCTCATGCACTTGCCGGACAACTCCATATCCTCATGGGCGGATCTGTTCCATCAGTTTGTCGGCGCCTTTACAGAGCGACCTTCATCTGCTCGCCCAGAAGGAAGGAGAGCCCCTGCGCAAATATATTCAGAGGTTCAGCCAAGTACAGCGCAACATCCCAGATGTCCACCCTGCCGCGGTCATCGGTAGCGTTCCGTCGAAACGTCGTGAATCGCAGGATGCGGAGGAGATGGCGATGTGCAAGATCGTGGACGTCGCGAGCTCTACGCTACGCCGACAAGTGTGCACGTGCTGAGGAAGGGAGGAAACTCCCCGGAGAGAATACAGGAGCAGGAGGATCTGACAGCGAGGATGCTGCCCCGGCAAGGAAAAACCGGCGGCGGAACAACATGAAGAAGAAAGGCAAAGATGTGCTAGTCGTTGAGCAGTCCGGCAACAGAGGTGGCGCCAAGGAAGCCGAAGCTGTGGCGGCCGCCGACAAGCAGGACGGCTTCGGCAAGTAGTATTGCAAGATCCACCGCACCAAGGGCCATGATCTCCAGAGCTGCAAGAAGGTCGAGCAGCTTGTCGAGCAGCAGAAGGCTGAGTACGAGCGACGCGACAAGGAGAAGGCCCAAGAAGGTACTGGAGGATCCGGCAGGAAGCGTCGCGGCTGGGGAGGACGCCGCGGCAAGGCTAAGCAGCGGCAAGGAGACAGGCCTCCCCGCGGCCGCGACAAGGATGAAGATGAAGACGACGACGAAGATATGGATGATGACGAGGCCGATGAGCAGGAGTTCCAGAAAGCCACAGAGGTCCTGTGCGTTGACGGCGGTGCTTCTCTGCATACTTCGCACCGCCAGCTCAAGCAGTGGGTGCGGGAAGTCAATGTGGCAGAACCACCCATCGAGTCACGCAAGCCTCTGAAATGGTCCAGCACGCCTATCATCTTCGATATTGAGGACCACCCTGATTGCATAACTGCGGTCGGGTGCTTGCCGATGTTGGTTTCACCTACTATCCGCAACCTCAAGGTCACTAAGATGCTAGTTGACGGCGGGGCCGGCTTGAACCTGATCTCCTCCGCGGTACTCCAGAAACTCCAGATCCCTGACAGCGAGCTCGAAGAGACTGGTACATTCCAAGGAATTAATTCGGGAAGAGCAAGCCGAAGGGAAAGATTACGTTGCCGGTGACATTTGGCAGCGAGTTGAACTTCAGGACTGAGTGGGTCACTTTTGACATTGCTGATTTTCCATTGCCTTACAATGGGATACTCGGCCGTCCAGCGCTCGCCAAGTTCATGGCAGCCTCTCACTATTCATACAACATGCTGAAAATGCCAGGCCCGATAAGTGTCATCTCTGTCCCTGGTGACAAGAAGGATGCTCTTATCTGCACCAACAAGATTTACCGGGAAGCAGCAGCCGCGCGAACGCAAGTCACTTGTCACCGAAGCTCCGGGGAAGAAGAAGACCAAGTCCGCAAGAGTTCGATGCCCACTCCGGCAAGCGCACCTCTTCGGAGTGCTGCGCTACCGTCGAGGACGCACCATCGAGCTCCACTGGCAAGTGTAAGAAGACGAAGGCAGCTCCGCCAGAGACCAAGAAGGTGTCCGCCAAGGAGGACGGCACTGGTGGTACCTTCACCATCAGTGCCACTCTCGACCCTAAATAGGAAAGCGCGCTCATTGCTTTCCTGCGGGCGAACGTCGATGTGTTTGCATGGCAACGATCTGACATCCCCGGTGTTCCCAGGAAAGTAATCGAGCACCACCTTGCCGTCTGTCCTCATGCGCGGCCCGTCAAGAAGAAAGTCAGGAAGCAAGCAGTGGAGCACCAAGAGTTCATCACAGAAGAAATCAAGAAATTGGAAGCAGCAGGCCTTGTCAGAGGAGTGCTCCATCCTACGTGGTTGGCCAATCCTGTAGTCGTGCGCAAGGCAAACGGGAAATGGAGGCTTTGTATCGACTTTACCGATGTTAATAAAGCTTGTCCCAAAGACCCATTTCCCTTGCCGCGCATTGACCAGATTGTCGACTCCACGGCCGGAGGTGACTTGCTTTCATTTCTTGACGCATATTCAGGATATCATCAGATCTTCATGGCAGAAGAGAATGAGGAGAAGACCGCATTCGTCACCCCATGTGGCACCTACTGTTTCGTACGGATGCCCTTCGGGTTGAAGAATGCTAGTTCAACATTTGCAAGGGTGGTACATGACGCTTTTGAGCCACAAATACACAGAAATGTGGAAGCCTACATGGATGACATAGTGGTCAAGAGCAAGGACAAGGCAACTCTGATTCAAGATTTAGATGAAACCTTTGCAAATCTGCGCAAGATCAACCTCAAGCTCAACCCCGAGAAGTGTGTGTTTGGAGTCCCCTTCGGCAAGCTTCTCGGGTTCTTCGTCTCGGCGGGAATTGAAGCCAATCCCGACAAGATCAAGGCCATTGAGCAGATTGAAGCACCAAAGCGCGTCAAGGATGTACGAAGGCTTGCGGTTATGTGGCTGCTCTCGGAGGTTTATCTCTAAGTTCTGCTGAGCGCCGCCGCGTTTTCAAAATATTGAAAAAGGCAGGTCCAATGAAATGGACTCGAAGCGGAGGCTGCTTGCTGCAGACTTGAAGAGATACATCCTCCACTCCAATACTTGTCGCACCTAAGCCACAAGAGAAGTTGTTGCCAGTATTTAGCGGCAACCAATCAAGTGGTTAGTGCTGCGTTAGTAGCGGAGAGGAGGCGGATGATGAGCCAAGAACCACGGCAGATGCATCCAGCGACAAGCGAGGGGCTTCCCGACAAGCTCGTCCCGACAAGGATGGATCTGCTTGAGCACGGGAGGAGAAAGCGAAGAAAATGGTGCAGCCCCCATTTACTTTGTCGATTCCCTTCTGCAGGGGCTAGGTCAAGGTACTATGGTGTGCAAAATTACTTTTCGCCTTCTTATGGCCTCGAGAAAGCTGCGCCATTACTTCCAAGAGATCACAGTTGTCACTGCTTTCCCATCAAGAGGATACTTTGCGCAGAATCCGTAAGCAACAGCGGATTGTCGGTGGGCACTTGAACTGTCAAGCTTTGGCCTCGGGTTTGAGAGCACTTCAACTATCCAAAGCAGAGCATTGGCAGAATTCATAGCAGAGTGGATGCCAACACCAGATGAAGAAATTCCAGAGACGAGCATCCCCGTCAAGGAAGCAAGCAAAGAGTGGCTGATGTACTTTGCTGGTGCCTTCTCGCTGCAAGGCACCGGTGCGGGCGTACTACTTGTTGTGCCCACCGGAGAGCACCTCAAGTACGTCGTCCAGATGCACTTTCCCAAGGAGCAAGCAACAAACAATACTGCAGAGTATGAAGGTTTGCTTGCCGGTCTCAGGATCGCAGCTGACCTTGTGATCAAAAAGCTCATTGTCAAGGGTGACTCGCAACTTGTCGTCCGCCAAGTCAACAAGAGTTATCAGAGTCCGTTGATGGAAGCTTACGTTGATGAAGTGAGAAAGTTAGAAGAGCGCTTTGACGGCCTGCAGATGGAACATGTTCCAAGAGCTCAGAATGACATTGCAGATGGCCTGTCAAAGTGCGCCGCACTTAAGTTACCTGTGGAACCAGGGATCTTTGTGCTCAAACTGACTCAACCGTCCGTAACAACATCAACTGGACAGGGCAAGAAGAGGAAGTTGATTTCTGGTGACTATTTTCCAGCAAAGGTCCCCGAAGCCGCCGCCAAGAAGGTCTCCAAGATCAACACCAAAGGTGCTGAGGAGTCGTCTGCTCCGACAAGCCCTAGGGTTTGTTCCGTTGAAGCAGACACTCCCGACAAGTTTTGCTCCGGCAAGCTTGCCGGGGAACGTCAAGCTCCGGTTGAGCCACAGGTTCTCGCCGTAGAGGCGGATGTTCTCGTAGCAGCATATGTGCCTTTAGTCCTTATTGTCGAGCCACGAGCTCCAGTATGAAACACAATGATTGTCCGCTTCTTCAGACAGAGAACTTCTCGAAGAGCAAGAAGAAGCGGAAAGAGTAGCCCGGCAGTCAAGTATGTACCAGTTTGTTGATAACACACTGCATGTAAGAAGATTCAACGGTGTGAAATTGAAGTGCATTCACCGAAGATGGATGTGTTGTTGGCGAGAGATACATGGAGGCATATGTGGTCACCACATTGGCGCAAGAGCACTTGCCGCAAAGCATTCCGCAAGGTTTCTTTTGGTCGACAGCCCTCCGTGATGCAACCGCACAAGTAACCAAGTGTGAAGCGTGCAGTTCCATTCCAAGCAGATACACCAGCCAGCTCAAGCTCTCCGGACGATCCCTTTATCCCGGCATTTTCGGCAGGGGCTCGACATCTTCGGCCCCTTTCCCGAAGTGTCGGGGCTTTGAGTACTTGTACGTCGCAATCGACAAGTTCACAAAGTGGCGGAAGTGGAAGCGGAGGAAGGTGACAAAGACAGCTTAGCGATCAAGTTCTTCAGTTGATTGTTTGCCGTTTGAGGTCCCTAACAGATCATCACCGACAACGGCACGCAATTCACGAGCCGCACCTTCATGCAAGACGCCCAAGATCTTGGCACCAAGGTGCGCTTAACTTCGCTGCTCACCCGAGAAGCAACGGTCAAGCGGAGAGGGCAATGCTTGAAGTGCGCGGGCTCAAGACCAGACTTTCGGCAGGCTGCGCAAGTGCGGAAAGAATCGGATTGAGGAGCTGCCGGTGGTTCTTTGGTCGATCAGATGACGCCAAATCGAGCCACCGCCGACACCTTTGCTCTAGTCTATGGAGCGGAGGCGTTCTCCCCACGGAACTCGTATACGGATCGCCTCGAGTGCTCACTTATGATGAGCTTGAGCAAGAGCAGCTGCGACAAGATGACGCGCTGCTCCTTGAGGAGGACCGTCTTGATGCTGTGACGAGCTGCTCGATACAAAGAAGCTTTGCGCCGCTACCATAGCCGCAGTTAATGCCGAAGTCTCGAGGAAGGCGACCTTGTTCTTCGCCGTTTAGTCTCGCCAAGAATTCCAACAAGTTGACGCTGAAGTGGGAAGGCCCTTCTTGGGTGAAACGAGTCACTAGGCACAGCACTGTCCGCCTTGAGACCGAAGATGGCTTTCCGTGAGCAACTCTGGAACATTGAGCATCTTCGTAAGTTTTACTCAGAGAAAGCGGTTGCGGAACCTGTTCCGCAACCACCTTTTGTACGAGTCTTGCCGCTGTTGCATGTAATCCTTTGTACAAAGCTGGGCGCAGACCCCGTGCATAAATAAAGCTCATGTGCTCCGCACATCTTGTCAATTTCATGCTTTCTATTTTTTGCATGTGTTATCTGACACTTTGTGCAGCATCTACCCCCGGTAAGCAATAACGAGCCGTAAGGCTCCATATCTTTATTTTCTCTTCTTTCTCTTTCTCAAAGAAAGGAAGGCTCCCACGCCCACAAGTTTGCTAGGGGGAAAGGAGAAGATAATGGTGTGGACCAGGCATCGTTCAAGAAAGTTTTGCTTTGTCGGGACGCAAACGACAGAAAAGCTAAGTTGCCAAAGTTTGAGCAATTAGTTTTAAATTTTTTAATTAAGTTATCTTCCTCGAACGACCATGCTATGTATGGAAAACCTGTGCGTGGAGGAACCAACTCGTAGCTACTTGCGCCCTTACTTTGTTTCGAGTCCGCTCAACAACTTAAGTGAGCTGCGACTAGTTGCGACAAGGTTTCTTGTCGGTAGCGGCACCGCCAAAGAAGTCTTGACGTCCCAAGACTCAAAGACTCATGACTAAGGTGCTCAGACCGCAAGTTCCCTAAAAGTGTAGGGCAAAAACATACAAAGGCAGAGTCAAGTAAAGGAAATAACATAGCAATCGATACCCAAAATAAAGTTATATTACAAGATAGCTTGCCGCAGCTCTAATAGGTTGTTCTCGTAACATGACCAGCAGCGACAAGAAAAGAAGAAAACGGGCGGCCTAATCTACGCGATCGCCGTCAATCCTCTTGGCCTCATTCACCTTGTCCACAATGGGTGCGACAAGGGCCTTGAGCTCTTCCAGATCAGCATCCGGAGGCAGCTTCTTGAGGACATTGGTGAGGTTGAGGCCTGGGTTGCGGAAGGCCACCTTCACCAACACCTTTTGAAGAACTCTCGTGCAGATGCGCGACTCATCGGCCAGCTGCTTTGGGATCCTTTCCCGGAATCGCTGGAGGGCCGTCGCCACGCCTTTGAAGAACAAGGTGAGCTTGGCGCTGGGCTGGAGGTTCTCATCGGAGGAATACCCGAAATCCTCCATCCCCAGCTGCGCCAGCTCCTCGTCGATGATCGGTGATATTCTGAGACCCTCGCCCGAGTTCCACCGTCTCCCTAAAAGTGTTCTGGGTTTGGCGGCCCTCGTCGCCCGCCGTTGGCCTTGATCTCCTCCTTCAAGGCCACCTCCCGCTCCTTGGCGCCGTCCAGCGTCTCGGTCAAAGTAGCCAGCTTCAACTCAAGATCAGCGTTGGAATCCTTGGCGGCGCTCAGCTCCTTGCCCTTCTCGACGAGACGACCCTGCAGCTCGCCATGGGCGTGGGCGTCCTTCTCGCGCTCACGCTGGAGCGCGGTAAGCTCTTCATCCCTCGCCTTGAGATCGGCTTCTAGCTGCATCACCTTCGCCTCCAGCTCCTTCTTGGCGGCCTCAGCAGCTGCGGCAACATCCTTTGCCTCCTTGAGAGCCCCGCCAAATGTTTCCTCGCGCGCGGCAAGCTCCTCCTCGTGGCTGTCCAGATTGACCTTCCGCTGCGCCAACTCACCTTCCCGCGCGAACAGCTCCTCTGCGGCAAGCCGTTGTTGCTCTTCACCAAATTTTCTCAAGAAGGAAGGCTTTCCGCGCCTCGGCAGCTGCGCCGCCTCTGCAATGGACCGGAGGGCTTCCTGGTTGCGACTCCGGAGCTCCTCCGCATGCTTCTCAATATCCACTCCCGCCTGCGCGACAAGCGCTTCCCGGGATTCCACCTTGGCTTGTCGGGAGCGGTTGAGTGACAGCAGCCTCCGCAGCAGCTGTTCCTCCTCAGGCTCGCCGTTTCTGCTGCTCGGCGCGTCAACTAGCGTCAGCCCAGCGGAGGCGAGCACTTCTCCGTCAAAGACTTCTCCTTCGACCGACGCCCTGGAGCTTGACGCCCAGGGGAGCTTGATGAAGACGCCATCGCCGGCCTTCAGATAAGTGCCGGGCTGGGGCTCTTCGGGGCCTTGCGCTGCGGCGGCAGCGGAGGGATCGGCGGTCGGCGTAGCGCCTTGCGCTCCTGCGGCCTCGGGGCCGTCAGTGCGATCGCCGGATCCCTCGCCAGCTCCTGCGGCGGCAGCTTTGGCGGCCTCTTCGCCGGCGGGATCTTCAGCGCCAGCTTCTCCTTCGGTGGCAGCGGCGTCGTTGGTGTCGCCGCGCGCGTTCTCCTTGCCGGTGGCCTCGGTCTCCATCGGCTCCGTGGAAGGTGGATCTGACGACTGGAAGAGGGAGAAAAGTCAAGCAAATATCCAAAAATAAGATCAGAAGAAGAAGAACACAAGGGAAGTTTTCAAGCAAGAAGGGTTACATGTACTGGGATCTGCAGTCATGGGCTCCACCACAGGGGGGTCGCTGGTGCCGTCCCTTGCCGGAGAACTGTTCCTTGCCGGAGACTTCTCCCTTGCCGGAGAACACTCCCTTGCCGGGGAATCCTCCCTTGGCGGCGTAGTCGAAGCAGATAGCATCTCGGGGGCGGCTTCTGGGTGCTCCTGGTGAGGCTGCTCTGCTCCTACACAAACCAACAGTCAGATGTCAGCAAAAGAAAGAGCACCCATGCGCGCCAAACAGCGGGAAATAAACCATATACTTACGCTGGGGGCTGCGCTGGGGGCTGCTTCGGGGAGTAGTTGCCGGGTCCGGCAAGGTGGTCTCGGGCGCGCCCCCTGCTGTCGTGGTGAGCTCGTCCTCGATGATAATCACCGGAGCCTTGGCTCTCTTCGCCGCTCTCTGGGCCAGGGTCCTGAAAAGGAATGAGTTCAGAGTAAAGAAAATCAGATACAAGACAAAAACAGCAAGAACTACAAGTACAGTAAAGAAACTTACTCTTCTTCTTCCTCGTCGGAGCTGAGAGCGGAGAGGTCAAGTCCGCCCTCTTCGCACGACGAGGCGAGGAGTAGGCTCCCTCGACCGCTTGGCGGGGCAGCGGCAGATCGAAGCGGCGGTCCGGAGGACCCGCTCCGCTTGCCGCAGCAATGGCGGAGACGCCTCGCGCGCAAGTGCTTGTCGCGGTGGAGCGTGTCCCGCGGCGCGGTGGCTGTTGACCTGTCTGCCGCCCTGCTACGTCCCCTACCCTGTGGAGACGCCTTCTTGGTGGAGCTGAGGGCTGCGCTGGGGGCTCTGCCTGCGGCAAGCCGCTTGAAGATGGCGGGCCGCTCGCACCCTCGGCGGGCTCGCTCGACTCGGCTTCAGGCTCGGCAAGCTCTCCCTCGCCAGCAAGCTCTCCGGCAAGCTCATCTCGATCGGCAAGGCTTGCCGCCTCGGCTGCCTCTGCCTCCTCCACGGTGAATCCAACGCCAGCGGCAGCCGCCGCCGCTTCTTCGCGCTTCGTGGCGATAAGCGCCGATCTCCGCCGGTGGTGTCGCGGGTGAGGCTCTTCTGTTCGTCGGAGCGGATCGCCACTTCCACCAAGCCATCGAAGAACTGCTGCACGACATCGTCTGCGGGCTCCTGCCAAGTTGGAACAATTCCATGCGAATCGCACAACGGCATCATTGCACGGATGCGGTCGAGCGAGGAATTGTTGCACAGCGGAACGACACCCTGCGGCAACCTGAACCATTCGGGATGCTGAGGGTCGTGCTTGAACAGCTCCTTGAGCATCGCGTCCAGCTCCAGGACAGTGAAGTTGAAGTTAAGGCCCGGGCGCAGCCTCATGATGTCCGCCGGACCCCCGAACTCCCAGGCGCGTCTCCTCCTCTCTTGCAGGGGGGCGATGCGGCGGCGAAGAAAATCTGCGCCAACAGCGCCTACAGTGAGCCCGGCAAGCCTGAGCCGCAAGATCCGAGTGATGGCAATCTTCAGCTTATCGTCGTCTGCGGCCAGGGTGCTCCAATCATTGCCGCGCACTACTGGGCTTGGCGCTGGGCGGTGAATGGCTGCGGGTTCTCCTCAACAATCCAACACCATTCTGCTCTCCACTCCTCCCACTTGCTGCGGAGCTCTCCTTCCAGATACGCTTCCTTCTTGCCGCCCTCGAGATCCAGGCGATTCCGCCAGATAGAGGCTCTCCTCTCTCGACCGGGGCATAAAGAAGTGGCGGAAAAGGGCTATGTTTGGGTGGACTCCGACAAAGTTTTTGCAGAGATGCGCAAAAACTGCCATGGTCAGGACAGCGTTGGGGGTGAAATCAAGGAGGTGCAACCCGTAGGTGTTCATGATATCGCAGAAGAATTCAGAGAAAGGGCGGACAGAGCCCGCAGTAGAAGAACAGCGCGAAGAAAGGGTATCCGTTCGGAAGCGGCGGTGGAGAGTACCTTCGTGCGCGGATGCGCTCGCGTCTCCGTCGACCAGAAGAGGTAGTACCACTCCCTCAGCTCCTTCGCGGCGAGCTCGGGGAGGAAGATTGCCCGCTCCTTTCGCAGCGCATCGAGCCGCAGCGCCTCGTCCGACTTCGCGGTCTTCCCGGTTTTCGAAGCCATGGCGGAGGTGGTGGGGGAGATCGAAGGCGTTGGTGGCGCCGGCGGCGATTGGGGGCGGAGCGCTGCTCTCTCTCTCAGCTTTGGAAGAAGGGGGGAGCGGCGGAGATTTCTGAGATTGGAAGTAGCAACTGGCGAGATGGAGGAACTGCCCCTGTTTCCCCTGCTTATAAAGAGGGACAGGGCGTACGTTCCGCTTTTTCGAATAAAGAACCACCCACGATCTCTCCCCATGACGCCGCATTCAACGCGTGCCGTTAGGGGAGGGCGCGGTGGATACGGAGTAAACTAGGCCGCGCGTGCCTGTGCCCTGTTTTGGGCCTGGTCCAACAGCGCTCGACACCGTGTGTGGCCCAGGCCCGGGGGCTCCTGTCGGTGTACTAGAGTAGGGGTACCCTAGTATCCCGAACTTGTGCACGGGCAGTTGTAGCACCCCGCGGCAAGGCTTGCCGGGTGACCGCCAAGGTCCTCCGTGGTTCCTTTGGAGCCATTCAAGAACAAAGTGTTTAAGCCAAGGCGACAAGACCCCGGCAAGAGGAGCTTGCCGGGAAGGCCAACCAAGGCATATCAAGGAACTTGCCGCGACGCGCCACACGTCCCAGCAAGGCCCGGTGAGCGACAAGCTTCCGGACGCGACAAGACAACAACCGCGGCAAGGCGCTTGCCGCGGCAAGCCACCACTCTGCACCCACGCTCCAGCGCATCCATCAACGTGTCACCATGGGACCTTTCCAGGCGCGCGTGGCGAGAGGCTGTGCAACCAGCGGTGCGAGGTGGCAAGCGGCGCTGACAAAATAGCCATCTGGCGAGCGGTGGCGTCCCTGACGGTCCCTGTTTGCACTGTTTGGACGACTCGGACGGGCATTTAATGCCCTTGTCCCCTGCCGTCAGGGTTAGGTAGGATACACTGTACAAGTAGGCATACCAACCGCAGTTCTTTTACATTTGTACCCTTGCATGCGTTGCCACCTGTCGATGACCCCTTGAGCATATAAAAGGAGGCCCATGCGCAACGTAGAGGGGGGTTCGAAACCAGAAAACACTCACGCTCGGTCTCGCAGCTAGTGTGTACTGTAGCGCTCATAGCTCTCGAGCAAGAACACAATACAAACCACAAAGCAGCAGTAGGAGTATTATCTCTCCGGAGAGCTCCGAAGCTGGGTAAACCGCTCGTGTGCTTCGCCTCGATCCGCTCTTCGTGCGATCTCCGCCCCCCGCCGGACCGAAAGGGGCTCCGGTCCCATAGGTGTTCGTTCCCACGACACAATGTTTGTTGTAACCCCCTTTGTTAATATAATGCTTTTATATTACCACAACCTATTTAATGGATAACATGCTTTAATATAAATTTTAGTACAATAGTGGGACCTGCTCGTTAGCACGTACTATTCGCTTTCACTTATTGGTAGGTTCCATGTCTGCTCTCTCTCTCTCTCTCTCTCTCTCTCTCTCTCTCTCCCCTTCTAGTTTTAGACACATGGGCAAACACAAAGAACGTGGGGGCGATGTTGTTGTTGACCATATCTAGACGCGTTTTCACCAGTTTCACATACTACTAGTATTATACATGTAACAAGTTTAGGAACAAAAGTGACCGTGATGGACAAGTTACGCTAGTTGTAGTACTATTTCTGTACTACTTCATAATAATTAAATGTGTGGATAAATAGGTGTATCGCCTAGTGCTCGAACAAGGGGATTGGTCACACCCTACAAGTATTTGTAATTGACTTCCCTAAAAAATATTTGGAATTGACATGGTATTTAATATGAAATGCTTGCGATGAGAAGGAATACATGTCGCTTGATGACATTTTATATTTAATTTGATACGGCTCTACCAGAACATTCAATCGATCAAGCCATATATTTCATTCAGTTTGACTCCGACTTCACATTCATACGACGATCGAACTAAAATAATAATTGTAGGATATCGGGTTCCGGAAAAAACCCTTAAGGTTTGAACTCTGGGGTGCGCACGAAGATCTTCTCCCTACCGATACTCGCCCCAAAACCTTGCCTTGAATCTAACCTAGCACGATGAACAACACAAGAGACACGAGGTTTATACTAGTTCGGGCCACCGTTGTGGTGTACTACCCTAATCCAGTGTGTGTTGTGGTGGACTGTCTCTGGGGCTGATGATGAACAGTACAGAGGAAGAACAACCTCGCGAGGAGAGGTGTTCTTGTGGTGGTGGTGTGCTCTACTAAGGAAGGATTCGATCAACTTAACTTGTCCCTCCTACTGTGGTGGCTAGCCCTATTTATAGAGGCCCTTGTCCTCTTCCCAAATATTGAGCGGGAAGGAAGCCAACAACGACCATTTTGAAAGGGACAGCTAGTACAGGCTATCCTAACTAAAGGTGGTCTTCGACTGCCAAAGGCTCTGGTGATGATGCCATCTTGGGCTCCATGGTGACCTCCGTCCTGCTGGTCTTGGTCGCGTTGCACTGATACGGAAACCTTTGCTTGATGCCTCGGTACTCCGCGCCTGCGCTTGCCCCCTTTGCACCAAAGAGGAAACGAGGACACTGCGCAGGCTGGCGCCCGCCTGGCACCCGCCTGGCGCCCGCCTGGTCTTGATCATCATGGCTTACGTCATGAGCACCTCGCAAGGTACCCCCTGCCTTGATCTCTCTGCCTCCTCGTGAGCCTGCCTAGTGAGGCCGCCCCTGAGGAGGCCGACCCTAAGGAGGCCTTGTGTCATCCGCCCCGCGAGGCTTGGCCCCTCGCGAGGGTCTTGAGTTAGGGTTGATGAAGATGGGTCGTACTGGGCCACTGCTTGAGCCACGCTGCATGCCGCAGGCAGACAAGTCTGGGGACCCCCATTCCCAGAACACCGATAGTAGCCCCAGGGCCCAAGGAGTGCTCGGACTTGGCTTAGCAGCGAAGCCAAAGGGCAAGTGCGGAGGGCCGCGGGCCCCAATAGCCTGCGGCCTTGGTCGCCGCGTGGCGGTTGATTGGACGTGGGCATCTTCGCTTCCCCTCGCTGCCTCGGCAACTGCCCGATTTGACGAGTCTTTGCTGCATGCAAAAAGAGTCATCATTACCTATGATCGCGGAGGCCGGCGGTTGGCCTCCCTTGGGCTATAAGTATGGAGGGGCGTGAGCCCCCGTTGTCCATCTCTCCTTGCTCCTCCTGCTTCTTCTTTCTTGCTCCACCTCTGCTCTCGACACCAAGGGCACCGATCCGCTGGTTCTCAGCCGAAGAGAAAGGAAAGGCCCCCCGGGAGGGGCCTGACCCGTTGCCGCCGAAGAAATGGCCGGTCCCATGCCGCCGCGATGAGGTTGCGAGGACGGAGATGACGAGACCTTGGTACGCCCAGGCCGAGGGCCCTGGAGAAGAAGGCGTCGAGCGACACCGCCCGCGCCGCAGGCGAGGTCGACGAGCCATGGCGGCCCACGCCGTCGCCCCTGGAGTCCACGCTGCGGAATCCTCTCGTGAGCTCGTGCTCCACGCCGCGATGCCTCCAAGCTCCTGGATCCGCTTCCCTCCATTCTTCGCCTTCGAGATGCCGCCAAGGGGTCCTCTCGAGCTTTGGCTGCAGCACGCCGACTGCGGTGCTCCGGCGACCGGAGCGGAGGTTGAAGTTGTCGCTCCGGGCAAGGTCTTCATGACCCGAGGCTGGGGTGAGGTGGCCCGGGTCTGTCGAACAGGGGGTGCCCTCGTGATTCATTTTGAATACGATTGTGCCTCCTTGATGCTCTTCAAGGTCTTCGATGCAGAAGGCCGCCGACTGGAGTGCTGCCCCAGGGGAGGCAGTCGGGACATCATCATGGCAGGGGCTGGGCCTGCCACCTACTTTTCCAACCGCTCCTCTGGCAGCAGCGGTGATGCTTGGGAGTCCAGCGACTCTCCCGAGCTCTTCGTGACTCCGGAGATGAGCGACGACAGCTATGTGCCCCCGAGCTCACGTCGTGCACGGAGCAAGGCGGCTGCGTCAGGCCGCCGACGTAGCTGATCTGGATGGGGGTTGCGCCGGCCTCCCGTGGCCCACTGTTGATGATGGCGTCGGCCATGGAGGCGTGTGTAGTTAGGGCTCCTTAGGATTCACGCCTATTGTTCCCTGCGAGGAATCGAGAAAACACCCCGTGGGGGCATGTAAAGGGTCCGCGATGTCTTTTGTTGATATTATCCTTATTATGAAGCAGTGAGAATGCTTGTTCTATCCCGGCTTGGTTCCCCCTTTCTAGGCTCGTGACGACTTGGTGCTCTACGCTGACTGGTCCCGGTCCCCAGGCAGGCTTCAGCCGTCGCTGGTATGCCAGGTCGCGATGCCGTGGTCAAGGCCAGGAGGTGAGCGGCCTAAGGTCTAGTAAGAGCCCCTGAGGCGCGATGCTTAGGAGGTCCCCTTTAGCGCGCAAGCAGCTGCCGAAAGGCGAGAAAGGAAGGCAATGTCGCCGTCACAGAGCCGCATTAAGTGGAGATTTAGGGTCGCATCGATTAGCCGTTCCAGGCGCGAAACTTATCTTGGAGGCATGGAATCGTTCCTTCGCGATGCGCCGGACTTGCGCGTCGGCAGCTAGGATGTAGCTGGGTTAGGCCTTCGCGAGCTTCCCCTCTCTTCCCCTCTGTTGCCCACACCTCTCCTTCGTGCTCTACGTCCTTAGGTCCCCGCCCTCGAGCGAGATCAGCCGCCGCTGGTATGCCAGGTCACGATGCCGTGGACAAGGCCAGGGGGTGAGGGCTGGAGATCCAGTAAGAGCTCCCGAGTCACGATGCTCAGGAGCCCCCCTTTTAACGTGCAAGCGGATCATGCAGGAAAGAAAGAGAGAGCTTGTGGTGCCACCCGCTGTAGACCTCAGGAGGTTCCTGCAAACAAACACGAGAAGAGCAGGGGTTGCCATTACGATTGCCGACCAGCCATTTGGTTGCTCCGAGAGAGTGGTGAGGGCACTGAGGGCCTGGTGAGGTGACGCTTGCGGGGCTGCCGCGACCAGAGTTGAACCACTCAGATTTGTCAATGTTGCAGGGACAGACCCATGCACAAGTGCCGTGCCAGCGTAAGCAGCTCCAGAGGTAGGTGTAGGCAAATCAGCTTAGGTAGATGCAGGAGAGATACACGCCGCTGGGTCAGGCCCGAGCAGCTTGGGGGTGATGCAGCCCGAGGGGTGCCCCCAGCAAGGTAAACTAAAGACATAAGCAAAAGGGATACATGCCGCAGGGACAGGCCCGTGCGGCCTGGGAATGATGCAACCCTGAGGGCGCTCCCAGCTGAAATGAACTCGAAAGATGTCACCTGATACCGTTGTAGAGGGGGTGTTGGAGTAGCTGAAGGTGCACAGTGAAGAGGATGATCCTCACGAGCCGCCGGAGCCCTGAGCCTCGGGAGGCTCTGGGGGGTCAGGCGGTTCCTCGAGGACCATCTCCATCTCCGCCAGGACCTCATGATGCCTGGCCTCCTAAGCCGCCAGAATGCTCCGCAGATGGCGCTTGTGAGTAGCAGCCGTGTTCGGCAGGCCGAAAGGCAATCAAACGTAGCTGTGCGGCGGACCCTCACAACGTCCCACGCGCGAAGGCCAGAGGCGCTCCTGAGACGCGGCTTGGTTGAGACCTGGGAAGTCGATGCAGACGTGCAGCCCACCATCCTTGCCTGGATGGGGAGCTACGCCGGGCAGGCGGCGATCACCGCGTATGACTCTTGATTCCTGAAGCTCTTGAGTAGCCTTGGTGATGAACTCCTGAAGGTTGGGCCTTCCTTGCCCGATGCCTTCCTGAGGGAAACGTGTTGTGAAGCACGCCTCCAAGTGGTGCCCGAACGCCTCCCTCGTGATCTTGGCAAAGTCTAAGGCCCTCCAGAAGAGAGCCCCGGAGCCCTGCCCGAGGAGGGCACCGGGCGCGCCTTCCTATGCAATGGAGGGAGGCGTCCCTTGCACGGGCGCAGATCCTGATGCAACACCTCCTGAGATGCCAACCTCCTGAGGCCTTGAGCTGGGCGATGTCTTCTTATTCTTGGGGACTGCCTCAGGAGGGTTCTCACCCTTGCTGTCTGGGTCCTCGATCGATGCAGCTTGGAAGGCGCACTCGAGGGAGCACACCGCATCCTTCTCTTCGCAGGGGACTGTGATGATTCCGCTGCTTCCTGGCATCTTGAGGACGTTGTAACCATGGTGGGTCACTGCCATGAACTTGGCCAGGGCTGGATACCCGAGGATGGCATTGTATGGCAGGCGAATGTGGGCAACATCGAAGTCGATGAGCTCAGTACGGTAGTTGTTGCGCTGCCCGAAAGTTACAGGGAGGCGGACCTGCCCTATCAGGGTGGTGGAGCCGTCAGTAACTCCCGAGAAAGGCTTGGTAGGCTGAAGTTGATCATATGGCACCTGAAGGTTGTTGAACATCTCGATGGACAGAATGTTGAGTCCTGTGCCGCCGTCGATGAGAGTGTTGGTTACTTGCACATTGCTGATGACCGGGGAACAAAGCATTGTGAGGAAGCCAGCTGTAGCCGCACACTTGAGTTGATCTGCTGAGATGAAAGTGATGGCGCACTTGGACCACCTGAGAGGGCGTGTGGCCTCGAGCTTGGGGAGGACTGCATTCACCACGCGAGCAAACTGCTTGAAGATGCGCTGAGAAGCTGGGGCCTGGGCGCCGCCCAAGATGCAAGTGATAGCACGTTGCTCCTGGAAGCCCCCATTCCCCTCGTCCTGGTGGTGGTCATCATTCCTTCTTGGCGGTGGCGGCAGAGGAGGAAGGCCTGCGTTGCCCTGCGGGCGATCCTCGCGAGGCTGATCCCTCCAGGCTCCCTCGCGAGGCTGGTCCTGCCGGCGATCCTCGTGAGGTTTGTCACGCCACTCCTGGCGAGGGCATTGGTCGTCCCGTCGTCCTCCACCTCTTCCTCCTCCTCGGTCGTAGCCCCGGTCGTTGCGCTCGGGGCGTCGACCGATGTGTCCTTCTTGAACGGCTCTGAGCTCCTGGCATTCGTTGGTGTTGTGGGTGTAGAGGTTGTGGTAGGCGCAGAAGCGGCTACCCTTGGATGACTCCGGCTGGTCCCTGCCGTGCTTTGTGTCTGGTTTCGCTGCGAGCACGGCCGCTCCTTTGCGCTTCACATCCTTGGCCTTGGCCTTCTTCTCTTCTGGGTCAGCAGCTGGAAGCTGAAGAAGGGAGAGGCGCCCCTCCTCAGCTCTTGCACACTTGGTCGCCAGGTTGAAAAGCTCCAGAGATGTGCACAGATCCTCGTGGATGGCGAGCTCCTCCTTCATCTTGATGTCACGGACACCATCAGAAAATGCTGAGATGATGGCCTCATCCATCACCTTGGGGATCTTGATGCGAGCACTGTTGAAACGTTGGATGTATTTCTGCAGGGTCTCTTCGGGCTGCTGCTTGATGCGGCGCAGGTCACCCGCGGCCGGAGGGCGGTCGCGAGTGCCCTGGAAGTTGGCGACAAACGGCTGCGCATCTCGTCCCAAGAGGAGATCGAGCCGGGTGGCAGGTTCAGGAGCCAGGTGCAGGGCACCATCCTTGAGCGCCATGGGGAACTAGTTCGCCATGACGTTTTCGTCTCCGTTGGCCGCCTCAATGCCCCACTGGTAGAGCAACAGGAACTCCGCGGGGTCGGCGGTGCCATCGTAGCGACGATGCAGATCCGGCTTGAACTTGCCTGGCCAGGCGACGCTGCACAGCTCGGTAGTGAAGGCACGACAACCTGCTGCTGCAACCAGAGCTTTTTGCAGATGCGGGGCTTGCTCTTGATAGTTTCCACGTGCCGCCGCCAGGGGCAGCACGGGGTCTTGGTGTGCTGGTGTAGGGATGCGGTCTTGCCGTGCTGGGAGCACGTGTGCGCCTTCTTGAGGCCGAGGGATTTCTTGGCAGCTTCTTTCTTACCGCGCGGGCGCCGGACGCGGTGGGTCACGTCCAGGGGTCACGCGCCTTGGAGCTAGGGTGCCTTCTTGGGGAGGAGGTGGTGGAGGCGCTCCCTGAGCCGCATCGCCCATGTAGGGCGAGGAAGCGAGAGGGGCAGCGTAGGAGAGCCCCCCCGCGGCGCTGACGAGCTCGGTGATGCGAGCGAGCCACTCCTCGTGGAGGTCGTTGACGGGGCGGTAGTGCAGGAGCTCATGTGCCAGGAGCAACGAGGCCTGCACGTCCGTGGGGGCGCGACGAGCGTGAGACGACGATCTAGCTGGGGTCAGTGACGGGGTGGCGGTGCGGCCTTCCCGTTGCACCGACGGGTGCAGCGAAGATGCTTGCTGCTCGTTCCCCGTCGGGCCGATGGTAGCGTTGGCGGCAGGCGACAGAGAACGACGAGGAGGCCCACCGATAGGAGCCGTCTGGGCGATGCGGGCGACGAGAGCAGCCCAGCGCTCGGCGCGAGCTCGGCGAGCGTCCGCCATGGATGCGACGAAGCGATGTGACGCATATTAGCTTAGAAAAGATTCCGGCGCACCCCTACCTAGCACGCCAAATGTCGGTTATCGGGTTCGAACTCTGGGGTGCGCACGAAGATCTTCTCCCTACCGACACTCGCCCCAAAACATCGCCACGAATCTAAGCTAGCACGATGAACAACACAAGAGACACGAGGTTTATACTGGTATGGGCCACCATTGTGGTGTAATACCCTAATCCAGTGTGTGGTGTGGTGGATTGCTTCTGGGGCTGATGATGAACAATACAGAGGAAGAACAACCTCGCGGGGAGAGGTGTTCTTGTGGTGGTGGTGTGCTCTACTAAGGAAGGATTCGATCAACTTAACTTGTCCCTCCTACTGTGGTGGCTAGCCCTATTTATAGAGGCCCTGGTCCTCTTCCCAAATATTGAGCGGGAAGGAAGCCAACAACGGCCATTTTGAAAGGGGATAGCTAGTACAGGCTATCCTGAGTAAAGGTGGTCTTCGACTGCCAAATGCTCTGGTGATGACGCCGTCTTGGGCTCCATGGTGACCTCCGTCCTGCCGTCCTGCTGGTCTTGGTCTCGTTGCACTGATACGAAAACCTTTGTTTGATGCCTCGGTACTCCGCGCCTGCGCTTGCCCCCTTTGCACCAAAGAGGAAACCAGGACACTGTGCAGGCTGGCGTCCGCCTAGCACCCGCCTGGCGCCCGCCTAGTCTTGATCGTCATGGCTTGCGTCATGAGCACCTCGCGAGGTACCCCCTGCCTTGATATCTCCGCCTCCTCGCGAGCCTGCCTGGTGAGGCCGCTCCTGAGGAGGCCTTGTGTCGTCCTCCCCACGAGGCTTGGCCCCTCGCGAGGGTCTTGAGTTAGGGTTGAGGAAGATAGGCCATACTAGGCCACTGCTTGAGCCATGCTGCAGGCCACAGGCAGGCAAGTCTGGGGACCCCCGTTCCCAGAACACCGACAATGATAAATCCCAAACGTTTGTATTTTAAGCTATCAATTCGAACATTTTTCATGGCAGCGGCGGGGCCGTCTTGCGGTGGGAAGCGGCTCCTCTACCATGCTGTTTGTGTTGTCGAGCCACTGAGCGACGGTGACAGCGACAACGGCATCTTGCGCTGTTGTTGGCGTACTCCCAGATGTTGGCCCTAGCTTCAAGGAGGGCCAGAATGTTCTAGACTTCAGTCTCCAGGAGCGAGTCAACTGGCGGGAGGAGGCAACTGACGTTGCTGCAAGGAGCGGTCGACGGCGGTGATCCATGCCACTAAGGTGGGCACTGGCACCCGCACGGGAACATCCGCTAGCAACGGCGCGGCGGAGACATTCATGTGCACGAGCACCGAACGAGCAAGTCTGCTGCGCGGTCTGCAGCGCATGATGCGCGTTAGCTGGTGCACCGCATCGCACGCGATCACGCCGCATCGAGTGCACCCGCAGGCGCATACGCTGGTAGGTACACGAGCACGTGAAAGTCAGCGGGGACCTCATGGAACCCCGTGGCAACAAGCTCAGTGACAATGTGCGGCTCCCAGCCTATCAATGCCACAGGGATGGGCACTGGCGCAGTCGGTGCGACGGGGGATGGAACGAGAGCAGGGACGGGCGCGACCTCTTCCCGCAAGGTTAGTTCAAGCTCGTACCAAAGCGCCTTATGTTCTTGAGACTCTGGCTGGGTTTCTTCATCAGGAAACTGGAAGACTAAGTTCAGCCCATAGTGATGCAGCAGGGCGTACAGTTAGGTCAGGTTGGTTGGAGGTAGACGACAGTCGAATTGGAGAGGAAGAGAGAAGATTGTAGCGATATCGGGTAGTGCGGGGGTGATTTTAAACTGCAGCACCGGCGCCATTAAAAGTGGGGGCAGTTGGGACGAAGGTGGGAGGCGCAACCTGGTCAAAGGGCTTGCCTCCCAGTGAGCCTACCCAGCTTTGCTCGCTCGAACGCCTCTGTCACCGACGCAGTGGTCTCTCAAGACGCCTCTGTCGGGATATACCTCATGGTGTAAACCGGCCGGAAGTTTAACCCGGCCGGACTGGACGACTCATTGGTAACCCGCCCGGAGCTTGGCGGTTCACGGGATACCCGCCCGGTCTTGGCGGTTCATTCGTAACCCGGCGGGCGGGTCAGATGGATGACGAGGCCCATGGCCTAGAAGGCCGGTTCACGTTTAGTGGTGGGCCGGTTTATGAGGAAAGCATAAGGACTATTCTCCTACAAAGGAAGCAAGACTAGGACTCCACTTGTAATAGAGTAATCCTAATCCAACTAGGACTAGTCATGTAAACCGCCCCTTCAACATATATAAGGAGGGGCAGGGCTCCCCAAAGAGGGACGAGTTAGAAGCAATAATCTCTAGGGCTAGACACAATTAGGAGAGCCGGTTTACGGCGACTCCCCATGAGCATAATGAGATCTAGCCTCAAACAACATGTAGGACTATTACCGGATGATGTTTCCCGGGGCCCGAAGCTGTCTAAACCTTTGTCTTGCGTGTTGACCCGCCCTGCGTCTCTCGTCCCGCTCAACCCCTCTCAAGCTGCCACATAGATGCGTTGGCCTCGCGACTAAGTCCTGACACTAAGGACATCTGCCGTGACAAATCCACGACAGTTGGCGCCCACCGTGGGGCCTGCGCACGGTGGTGTTGAGTTCTTGGAGGGATCTCTTCAGGGATTGAGAAGCTCGCGGTATGTCAGATGAAAAAAGCGCCAGCATGAAAAGCACGCGGGATAGCCCGGCGTGAAACAGCCTTGGACAAAACCGCACGCTCATCGGTTTACGCTCGTAAGTATGATTAATTTTGAGATTGGCGAAGCAAGTTTGAAGATTGAGAGGTTAAGGTTGCGTGTGCCGTCGGCTGCTGTCCGTAAGAATCATCGAAACCGAGATTAAACTTTCCGCTTGCGTTTTCCCATCGGGGTTACGGAGCGAGATACACGAAACCGACGCGAAGCAATCCTACGCCGTGGTTGAATCGCCGTAGTTCCTTGTTTTTCTCTAATGGATCAAGCTAGGTGCACGTACATGCAAGGATCGGCCTGCGGTGTCCTCACGTGAAGCGTGCAAAACAATGTAAAACAGTGGGAAGACATCTCGGTTAAACGAGGCAACAATAGCGATTGTACTACTTCAATTAGTACTACGCCACGTGATGGACATGATGATCTACAATTCCAAATTTTTATTGGCTAAAACGGCTACATGAAGAAGCGACCAGGTGGGATCTGCTTTAGCAAATTCATACAGAAATATACATCGTGAGACATCACGTGGTCAAAAGACAAATACCGAGGATTAGCGAAATTAAAAAAGGGCCATGACCCGAAACGGAGACCGACCACGATCCAGATTCCTCTAGCGCTGGACCTCGGTTCGAGGCACTTGCCTCAGCGCCTCGCGTGCGCCCAGCGGTTTCCGAAGTCGTCGCCGTCCTCCACACCGTGGCCTCGACTTCAAATTACTGCTCCGCTCTCTTCGCCTAAATCGCCAAATTTCAATCTAAGTCGCCTCTGCTGCGGCCTCCTTCGAGCTCTCATTGTAGGCACGTTGTTGCTTAAGCTGCCATGGCGGCCTTTGAGTAGCTTGCCGGTTTACCTTGCGCTACTTCAAGCCGCCTCGCGACGCCGCTGATTCGCCGCTCACCGCCACTATACCGCCCTACTACAATCAAAAGCTATTTTTCTAAACTCTTCTTTGGTATAATTAAATATCATCGAAAGATTTTTTCGAGGATGTGCGCAAATCGTCGCCTCGGCCGTCGATCTACATCAACTCGCCGGGACCGCGTTTGCGCCGATTCATTTGACTGCGTTCGCGTTAACTCAATCGCCGCCACGTCGACTCATCTGTCTGCGTGGCTTACGACACCGTGGCCGTCTCTTCGGCGCCACCCCCTGCAGCTGCAATGAATCGTCGAAGTCAAACCACCCCGGATGAGCCGGTCAACCAACGGGGCCGCATTAAGCCACCTCTGCCGAATTGAGCCGTCAGGGGTTATATTGAGTTGTTGGTCTGCCTGAGCCGCCGGTACTATATTGAGTTGTTGGTCTGCCTGAGTCACCTCTGTCGCAATAAACGGATCATCCGTCGTCCAAACAAATCAGGTGATATCCATCCAAGTTTGTTTTATTAGCCCATGTTGTTTTTAAAGAACAAGTTTATTTTGCCTTGGTCTGCAATATTGTTTATGCAGGCCAATTATTTATGATAAAAAATGATATTATACTGCGGATATGGAGGCATGCCAACATCTTTTGGCACGGGTGGTCGTCGTTATTCAACGGACTCCCTCACCGGCTTACAACACCATGGCCGTCTCTCGCGACCGCGCCGGCTTACAACGCCGTGGCCGTCTCTCGCGATCGCGCCGACTTACAATGTTGTGGTCGTCTCTTGTGACCACGCCGGCTTACAACAAGGAGGACAACTTGCCCGTCCGCACCGGCTTACAAAACGTCACAGCCGGGTCACCAGTTCGCACCAGTTTACAACACTGCGGCCGGTTCACCCGTGAGTGATTTCAACTTAACCTAGTGATCATCAACTTCATGGCGGATTATTTTGGCCTGACACATCAGGTGATATCCATTTTAAATATATTTCATGGGCACATATTATTTTTGTCAAAGAGCAGTTTATCTTTGCCTTGGTCTGCAATATTGTTGATGCAGGACAATTGTTCACTACATCAAAACGACGTGGTTGCCTCGCCTACGCCGGTTTACAGTACCGCGGCCGGTTCATCTGTTTGAGCCACCTCTGATGCCGAGGTCATCTTTTTCGTCCGCCTCGTGGCCTGGTCTACATCAACACACCGGCCGCACTTTTGTCTGCATGAGCTGTTTTATTGAGTATGAGCAAGTCACAGCTTGGGTAGCCCGGCTTTCTTTCAAATTGGAGGCAAATTATTATCAACACACCGGGCCGCACCTGTCTGCATGAGCTGTTTTATTGAGTATGAGCAAGTCACAGCTTGGGTAGCCCGCTTTCTTTCAAATTGAGGCAAATTATTATCAACCGCCGCTTTGCAATTGGATGGTTCAATGGGCAGCGCACAAGTCGCCGTCACTACAGTTTGGTTAACTTCAAATCGCCATTGAAGGAACCATTGGCGAGAAGTTGTGACACGGCTCATACGGGATCATTTATAACCCGCCGCAGTCACCTCAATCTTCTGTGGATTCACATCATGCTATCAACACCAATGATATACAAGTTATGCCGGTTGATATCACGGCCAAGTATGAAGAATCTCAAGACAACTCCTCGAGTCGTCTTAAGACTTGGGGGCTACGATGACATGACTTATCAAATCTTGTCGGCCAAAGCAAATTTAAGAACCCCAGGACAATGGAGAGAAAGATAACCCGGTCCCGGAGGCTACTGCTATATTCATGAAAATTTAAAGGCCGTCAGAGAGTATATGACAAAATTCCGGCTCAATGAAGAAGTTCCGGGTCATCAGAAAGGATTCCGGTTCAAAATCCGGTTCAAGACACATCTCTCTCATAAAGCGTTGAAGCTCTCCAAATATCCGGTTTACAATCCGGTTCAAGGGAAATTTATCTATCACGAAGCTTTGAAGCTCTAAAAATTCCGGTTCAAAACCTGGTTCAAGGGGACATCTATCTCCCACAAATCTCTGAAGTTGTTAATATCCGGTTTAAAATCCTGGTTCAAGAAGAATTTATCTCTTGCAAAAAGCTAAAGGTTGCCGAAGAGGACCTGTTGCCATGATGCACGGTTCAAAAATGGGAGTCCCGCCTTATTGGCTTATCCTTTGAGTTACATGGGGCTTCAATGACAAAGCGAGTATCGCTGTTAAACCGCTATCACGCCACAACATAGCTTGGGAGCTTCACACCCAAGGGGCCAAAGAGAGTCTGGATGCTATGCACAACTCAAACATAGGCACCCAATGAGCACAGCTCATCGAGTTACTTGGGGCTCCTTGTGTCAAATACCAAGAAGTTTGAATGGACCCTTGTAGCTGGTATCGACCCACGGCTTGAAGCCCGGTATATTTACCTAAAACCCCGGTTAACTGCCTTCATCAAGTAAGACACTCCTATCCGTAATCCTGGCATGACCCTCCGAACGCTTGACAGTTACTCTCATTGAGACCCTGAACTTGTCAAAGTTAAAATGGTGATTGGTTAGTTGGAGGTCCATCTTAAAAGGCTTTGCTAAATGGTTCAACTCAGCGGCCTGGCAGCCCATGAAAAGCCTCGAATTTGGGCCTGGCAGCCCTTGAAAAGCCTCGACTACACGGTTTTATTTGCATTTGTCACTTCTCTTTTGATAAATTTTGTGTTAAACCGGTTTCTTTTGACCAGGTATGGCTTTTCACTCATCAAATTAATCCGGTGTTTATTGACCCGTCTTGGCTTTGGACTATAAGTCGCCAGTATATATTTGGATTGCGCCATTGGAATCATGCGCTTATAAATCATTGAGTTCTATTATTCAAAATAGCCAAACTTGGCTGGATTTTCATTATGATATTGAATGATTGAGGTTTCATACCGGATTATATTATCTTGAATAGCCAACATGGCTGGATTTTTATTATGGTTATTCATATTATGATTGAGGTTTTCAAAGTCGCTTTAGCGCAATGGATATTATGTTATCAATGGATATATTCTACAATTGAAGGAATAGTCCCGAGTTGTCGCAGCTTACAACCCGCACTTGGGGCTACATTATTGAAGTTGAGATTATATCAAATATGCAAGTCTCATGTCGCCGCAAGCATGCACCATGACACTTGGGGGCTAATGCAAAGTCATTTTGCTCATCTTATTGAAGACCCAACTCATCACATTATAATGAGCTGGCCCTTGGGGGCTACCAATGGCTCTTGTCAACAATTCAAGGTACACAAATTTTCATTGTATTGAAGGGTCCACTGCCCAGTTGGTAAAACACAAGGCTCTTAACCTTATGGACGTGGATTCACGCCCCATGATGGGGGTTACATCATATGATGTTATTTTCATTGAAGTATATATCAAGTCCCAGGTCGCTGCAAGCATAACAACCCGGCACTTGGGGGCTACATAATATGGAGTATTCAGTTTTTGCTAGTGACTGGGATGAACAACATGGATTTCTTCGATAGTGACAGTATTTATATTGAAGCAAGTCTTAAATCATCACTTTGTTCAGTTCAAGACTTGGGGGACTACAGGTATTATATTATTATCGAAGAAATATTTTCAAATTCTCTGATTGAGCAAATTAGGTTGACCCGGTGTCACCAATCATTATGACCTTGTGGCTGCAACTCGGCGCCATTAATAATCATGAACCGGCGTTGGCAACAATCATGAACCGTGTCTCGCAATAATCATGACTCGGGTTATCGCTTTTATAACCCGACAGCCTTTTGGCAATGATAAAAGCGCAAGTTCGCATCTTCAAACCGTTGAATATCGATGAGTATTTCAAGACCAAGATTTCTTAAGCGGCGCTTTGGAAGCCGATTCAAGTGGAGTATTCTTCACAATATTTTTTCTATAAGAATCCAACATCAGCAATTTGAGTATGAAGCTGATTATTGACCCGGATTTTCTAGAAGGAGGAAATGACAAGGACTTAAGGACGATCAGGTGCTGGTCTACAAGAATTCTTAACCCGGAGCACAACCTATCAAGTTTGTTCTTGTGTTTATTTTACAGGATCAGTTTAACATGGATAAATCCAAATTAAACTGGGGGCTAATGTCGGGGATATACACCGCGGTGTAAACCGGCCGGAAGTTTAACCCGGCCGGACTGGACGACTCATTGGTAACCCGCCCGGAGCTTGGCGGTTCACGGGATACCCGCCCGGTCCTTGCGGTTCATTAGTAACCCGGCGGGCGGGTCAGATGGATGACGAGGCCCATGGCCTAGAAGGCCGGTTCACGTTTAGTGGTGGGCCGGTTTATGAGGAAAGCATAAGGACTATTCTCCTACAAAGGAAGCAAGACTAGGACTCCACTTGTAATAGAGTAATCCTAATCCAACTAGCACTAGTCATGTAAACCGCCCCTTCAACATATATAAGGAGGGGCAGGGCTCCCCAAAGAGGGACGAGTTAGAAGCAATAATCTCTAGGGCTAGACACAATTAGGAGAGCCGGTTTACGGCGACTCCCCATGAGCATAATGAGATCTAGCCTCAAACAAAGATGTAGGGCTATTACGGATGATGTTTCCGGGGCCAAGCTGTCTAAACCTTTGTCTTGCGTGTTGACCCGCCCTGCGTCTCTCGTCCCGCTCAACCCCTCTCAAGCTACCACATAGATGCGTTGGCCTCGCGACTAAGTCCTGACACTAAGGACATCTGCCGTGACAAATCCACGACACCTCCCATCGACTCACATGATGGCTCGAACGGCACCTGCCGATGACAGGCGGGACTCGTGGCGGCACGTAAGAGCCCATGGCTTGAATAGTAAAACTGTTCGCGTTAACGTGACATGTCTTTGTTCCAAAATACCTTGGCTCTTCATTTGTGCAACTTTTCATAAGCATCTTGTCTCAAATTGAACAAAAAAATTACGACAACATATTTGTGCCATATCACAAGACCATGATCAGTTTCATGAATTTCGGGACTTTTGGATTTTCTGGAATTTAAAATCTAGGATTCGAAACAATATCATAACCTGCATCATGAAATAAATTTTCAGGCGATATATATTTACTGTTGTATATGTTAATATTTCTTAAGAAAGGATTTGGTCAAACATTTTGCTTAGTTAGACTTCAAACAAGTTATATATGCAGAGTAAAAGGATAATCCCTCCGTACTAGTGCATTGCCTTATATAGTAACTCTAGTATTAGGCATGAACAAACGGGGGCTCAATTCTATGTTCATCCTAGTGTAGTACTCCTATTAGTACTAGGCAATGGAGTTGACGGGTGACCTTGGGTAGCGGTGACCGAGACCGAGGGAATTGAACTGTGCTCAGCATGGTAGGTAACGTGGCCTAGTTACTAAAGCATCCCTTCATTGTTCATTGGTAGTCATTATGGAGCAGGGACCTGAGGGGAATTTCCTAGGGCTAGAATTCTGGCCGCCAGATATTTCAACTCAAAACGCGGAGGCTTGAGTGGAGGCTCAAGTGGTTGGGGTTGGATAATGTGCGTTCCATGCATGCCGCCAGAAGGACATGAGCCTGGTTTTTAGGATCAACAAGAGCCCGAGTCTGGCTGGTACGCCGTCGGGTGCTACCATTCAAGAATATGAGGAATCTTTTAAATTGCTGAACAAATATATATGTATTACAATGCCGGTATTTTCCTTGCAAATTACTGGTCATTCCAAAAGGTACAGTAATAGATTTATGACGAGTTCTTGAATTAGAGTGAGTTTGTGATATAGTGATCTCAACATGGATTTCACATTTCATGGTATCCCCTGTAAGTTTTTCATTGCAAGTTCAAATCTAAAAGATGAATGGTATGGTGGTGAGAAAACATTGTATGTATCAAGCATATGACCACACACACACACACACACACACACACACACACACACACACACACACACACACACACGCGCGCGAATAGAACAACTATCCAGTAAGCATAGTGCATCTATTTTTCCAGACCATGCATGTATGACACGAATTCAAAAATACTCCCTCTGTTCCTAAATGTTTATCTTTTAAAGATTTCAACAAGTGACTACATACGAGCAAAATGAGTGAACCTACACTCTAAAATATGTCTATATACATCCGTATGTGGGAGTCGATTTGAAATATCTAAAAAGAAAAATATTTAGGAACGAAGGGAGTAAAATGTAAGCCATGCATGGTCCTCAATTAAATATTTAAAATGCACAGTATACTGAAGCATGAATATTAAGTCTAGTACTACATACATGCAAATGTCGTGTTTAGGTCTCTTCATCGACCCTCCTGCACACACACACACACACACACACTTCATGTATCGATAGATGTTAATTTCTTTGTTAATAGAGCTATTGGTATCCGACACACGTATAGCTCTTCATGTTTTGATCTCCATTTATGTCATTCCCGCCCTCACACTCTCAACAAATGTATTTCTCACACACAACCTCGTCGTGCCCTCCAGGACAAACGGCCCTCTCTTTCTCTCTCAAGACACATGTGTTGCCTTTGTAAAACACATTCACCATGCGCGCACACACAAAGTCTATCTAGGCCACTCCCTCCAGCCCTCATAACAACTTTGCCGCACGATATCTTGGTGTATCTTCTTTAACATTCGAGTGTACGCTAGGCCACACTCCCTTGATTTCTCCCTCTATAAATGATTCGATTGACCTCGCTTTTTCACGTCATCTCTCTCACACATAGACGCTCGCAATACACCTCTTGCGTAGGCAGAGCTATGTAGATTGTCAAGGGTTAACCCCTCGGCCTTAGATAAAATTGTGAAGCTCTATTTAGGATTGTTTAGATTATATTTTTTGAACATTATATTTGTCCCCACCCTCCCAAACACCGATGGGTTGTGCACCCCCCCCTCCCCAGGAGAATATTATGTGCCCCCACACCTTAGATGTTATATGCTAATACGCCTTCCTTGGAGCTTGTAGATCTTAGATATAGCAGCTCACAGGATGCCCTAATATTTTTACAGGAAACCTTAATGAGTTTGAGAATTTCTCACAATTTTTATAAAAACTACTCAGATGCCCTTGGATCCCATATCCAACGACCTCGAAGCTCGTATCACCGTAGCATCTAAGATGAGGGAGGACCTCATATTCTCTTGAATGTAAGAATATCATGTGCTACCACACCTTAGATGCTTTGGTGATGCTCTTCCGATCCGTTGGATCTATGATCCAACAACTCCTTGGTGGTTTGTTTTTTTTGCAGAAAAGCCCCAAAGAGTCCGGGCGCTGCTCACAAGCACAAAGACTACTCAAATGCCATTGGATCTCAGATTGAACGGCCTGAAAGCTCATATCACCAATAGCATCAAAGCTCTGAGAGCACCTGATGTTTTCTCGCATGGGAGAATATGAGGTGCTCCCACACCGTAGATTCTATGGTGATACGAGTTCCCGGGAGATCTCAAGGCTCATAGTAGGAAGTTTGAATCACTATAAAAAATACACTTGTATGATGATACGTGTTTGTCACAATAGGTCACGTTTTCTTTCATGCATGTACATCCATGACAATTTTATGACAGAATCAAGATAGTCATACCTATGATGTCGTAGAAGTGTTCCATGACATTACCAAAATTATCATCACGGAAGTGTCCACTTCCATGATGATAAATCGCGCGTCATGGAAGTGCTTTCGTCAAGGGTGACCAACACGTGGCATCCACCATAACGGGTCACTGTTAAGGTATCAGGTCCTATTTTGGATCCGATAACCCGCTAACAACCACGACCAGTGGGGATTTTCCACGTGTAAATTTCAGATGGGCCAGAGGAACCACGTGTCGGCTCACCATTGGGACAGATGTCATCCACTCATTGGATAGAAGGCACCTATGATACGTCGACACATGGCACGGCCCAAAAGAGGCCCATTTCGGTGAAAAGGCCGGCCCATTTGACTGGGTCAAAAGGTAGCCGGCCGGCCCACGGAAAGCCTGTTAACGGCTTGTTCACATATAGCCCATTTACAGCCCGCAAAGTCACGGCCCGTTATGGCCTATCTGATTTAGGCCTAGTAGCGTAATCTGGTCCGTCCAATATGATTCCAGCCCATTGTAACATCCGGCGCATATATGGCCCATGACGTCTTTCGGCCCATATGACGCCCTTTGTAACTCTTGGCCCATTAATGACCCGTGGGGAAACTGGCCCGTAATGAACAATGTATCGCTTTATACCCATTAATGGCCCATTATTCTGTTGAGCCGTTTCCAGCCTGTGTTATCTTTCGGCCTTCACAGGGCCCATTTATTCTTGGGCTCATTTCCAGCATTCGGTTACTTACAACCCATTATTGTCGTTTTCTACTTTGTGGGCCAAATTCAGCTCGTGGTTACAATCGGCCCGTTTGTGGCCCGTTAATCCATTGGGCCGTTTTAATAGCGTCATCAAATACGGCCAATTAATGATGGCCTGTTATGGCCGGCCCATGAACGGACGATTCCAACCTTAGCCTGTTTACTACCCATAATGCGGTCTGTTATTGGCCCATGTTGGGCCAATCGATCATACAGCCCGTAGAAGGCCCATTGATGCTACGGCCTGTATAAGGCCCATTGTTTCTATGGCCTGTAGAGGGCCCATTGTTTCTACGACCCGTAGAAGGCCCATTGTTTCTATGGCCCGTAGGAGACCCATGGTCACTACAGCAAATATGTAGCCCATGGTTATAGTGGCCTAGTTTTAAAAAATAGGTTACTGCGGCCACTAGCAAACCACGGAAAAAGAACTGCACTGACTACAAGCAAACAAATAAAGAAGACAACAAGGAAATAAATAAGTAAGCAACTTACGCCAGGCTATCACAACTATTACACATATTACATCCATTGGGCATCAAAGTTCTCCACAAGTGCAAATATAGGCAACAAAGCAGCATATCACATACACTGGTTGTCAAAGTTGGCGACCAGTGCAAATACACTCCACAGCAAAACAAGTCAAGAACTGAAACCACTTCAGAAGAGCTCAAGAAACAATATCCTGGGTACCAATAATGCTGTCAAGATGCTTAGCAAGCTTATTAACTTTCTCTTGTTTGGCACTTAAATCCTCCAGCGCTTGCTGGCACCAGAAAGTATGCATCTAAATTCTGCAGGGACTTCCTCACTATTCGGCTTGTTTCAAAGACAATTTAATCGATGCTTTTCAAAGATGTAGCCGACATCAAGAAGTCAAGTGATTCAGCGACAAGTTCAAGAGCTTGTGCCAATGTAGTGGCCAATAACTCGAACACTACATCAGCACAAGACTTTTGGGTTGTCTCACTGTCATCAAGATAGTTTTTACCAGTTTTCTTGGAGACCAACAGGGATGTCTCGCTATCTTGAACCTTATCTGCATTACTTCCTTTACCATTGCATAGCGGGGTACTCTTCTCCAATATTTCATCCGCATTCTAAAAAAGAAACAAGCAGACACATCACAGGTTTACCATGTTGTACATGAAACTCATTTTGGTAAATCAATTCAGTAGTAAAGTGGACAGGATAACAACATGAAAGAAACATATATCTATGTACCATGGTCACTATATGGTCTATATCATTCTAGTTTTTGTTGTCAAATCAAGATAGAGACAGCAGAATAAACAGAATATAAGTGTGGGAAACTACAGAGCAATAACAAAACTTGTAATGTGCATGACATGAGAACATAACTGTTTATTCAATTGAAACTGAAATCAACATAGAGCAAGTTACAACAGCAAACCAGTTAAAGAAACAAGTTTAAAACATACCTGTTGCACCATTGGAGTTTCAATTCCATCCTTCAAATTTGAAAATTGTTGGTATGAGTAAACACAGTGATGCAAGAGCAAAGGAATATGAATCATAGCTACCGAACCTGACCTAAGAACAATTCTTCTTCTGCTTAAAGCGTAGAGTTGGGATTCGGAGTGGTGGTCCTCGTGCTTTGGGCACTGCAGTTCCCTTGCTAACTGCTCGTGTTTGGGTGCTCTGTGGTGGAGATAGTGCTGTGTCAACTGGAACTGGGTTACTATCTGCTGGTGTTGGGGTTAGAAGGGGTGTAGCTAGTTCTCTGTCCAACTAGGTAGGGGCACAATCTGCGAGAGTCTGTGTTATGTGTGGTGGGGCTGGTTCTTGGGCAAGTACAACCGTGGTTCTATCTGCATCGACTGGTAGCACTATCTTTCATGAAGACTGTGTTGTTACTCCCTTAGATACTGCCATCACCCTCTCCAATTCAAATGGCTGATAATCAAGAAAAGTAATTGAATGTACAGACATTGTGTGATAGATAGGTGCAGTGGATAGTGGGGATTAAAAGAGGGCATGAAATAATATTTATGTTGTCTAACCAAACAGGATAGCATGACACAATTTCACATATATGATGGCTAACTAAACAGGATAGCATGACACAATTTCACATATATGATGGCTAACTAAAAAGGATGAAAAGACATAGTTCAAAATATGATGACTATGTAAACATGATGACATGATATAACTTTATAATGTATTTATTAAATAGGTTGGCATGCCATAATTCACATACATGCCGCCTATATGATGTCTTTATCAAATGGGTTCGCAAGCCAAAATTCAGATAGATGTTGTGTATGTAAACATGATGGCATGATATAATTCAAATATATGATTTATATAGCAAGTAAGCAGATGGCAATCACATATATGATGTAAAAACTAAGCAATGCAAGACAACATGCATGACATGAGTAATATAACCCTGCCAAGTTTGAGCATAGACCTCAGGGGGGAAATAGGACTGGTCATCTGTCTCTAAATCCTCCTCCGAGGAGCTATCTGTAACCAGCAAGATGTCTGCTTCAGCAGGTAGCATTGTCTACTCTGAATACCTTGTTTTCACTCCAGATACTTCCATCACCACTTCAAATGGATGATGCACAGGAAGAGTAGTTGAATATATAAACATTGTCGACAAATGGAACACGTAATACAAAAAAAGGATAGCATGATATAATTCACATATATGATGATTGGCTAAACAACATGGCATTGCATAATTCACATATATAATTCCTTGCAACAAGATAGCATTGCATAATTCACACATATAATGTCTTGCAACAAGATGGCATTGCACAATTCACATATATGGTAATTAGATACTAAACAAGTGGCATTGACACAAAGCATGTATAAACTAAGCAAATGACAAACAATGCAAGACACCATACGCATGATATGAGCAACATAACCCTGCCAAGTTAGAGCATACACCTCAGGGGGAAATAGGACCGGTCATCTATCTCTGAATCCTCCTCTGAGGAGCTATCTGTAACCAGCGAGATATGCGCTTCGTCAGATAGCATAGTCCGCTATTCACACCTTGTTTTCACTCCATAATTTTCCATCACCATGTCAAATGGCGGATGCACATGAAGAGTAGTTGAATGTACTAACATTGTTGGCAAATGTAATATGTAGTGAAAAAAATGATGGCATGATATAATTCACATATAAGATTACTGGTTAAGCAGGATGGCATTGCAAAATTCACATATATGATGCCTGGCTAAACAAGATGGCGTTGCATAATTCACATATACGATAAAGAAACTATACTGATGGCATTCACAAAAGCATGTCTAAACTAAGCAGATGACATATTTGATGTATAAACTAAGCAATGCAAGGCACCATATGCATGATATTACCAACATCAGCATGCCAAGTTAGAGCGAAGACCTCATGGGGTAAATAGGAGTGGTCTTCTCCTTTTGAATCCCCCTAAGAACAGTTGTCTTCCTCTTGATTACAATCTGAAATGGATGGAGGGGGGGCTACCTTTGCACCCACCATGGAGTGACGTCAGCATGAAATTTTATTGCCACGCAGGGATCATCTCTTTTTCTCTACATGTTCAGTTCCGTTGTGTACAATAGCTGACATGCATAGGAATAAAACATAGTGAGATTATGTAAGGAGTGCATGCAGAAATCCAGAGTGATGGTAGCAACCTGGGGATAGACCCAAAACCAATGATAGCAAGCAGATAATGGCTTCAGTTAAAAAATAGAGATAATGGCTTCTTAAAGTTTGTTTTCCACCCAACATGAAACTCATAGTAGACACCAGAGTTAACCAGATATTAGATAGATACTATTGATTGCGGGCTCGATATGTACCCGACAACCATTTAAAAACTCAAGTTTGAGCATTAGTTTGGAGCTGACTCAGAGTCTAATTGGTGAACAGGACGATAAAGTAGCATGTAATATTAAGTGATGCATAACATAGGCAAACATGAAAGATTGCGACCTCTCTTGCGGACCCGTGTAGTCCTCGAGGTCATCTGGTCGGTTGATGATGGTAATGCAGTTGTCGTGGCTGCCGGCTACGGGGAAGAAGATCTGAGGCGGCGAAAGACAGTATGGAGGGCGGATCCCTGCTATGGTGAACCCTTTCGTCGTTGGAGCAGCTGAGCTGGGGTGGAACACAGTGTAGCAGGAGCGGGACAAACCACATAAGGTTTTCTTTGACACATATTTGTAACAGAAGTAATTGGGTAAGGGCTTGTTTAAATTCGAGGATTCTCACAATGCAGGGATTGGAAATACACAAGAATAGGATAGGAATGCATGTGCAAAACATAGAATTTAAAAAGACAGGATTTCAGCAAATCTGGGTGTTTGGTTCACGAGAATTGGAAGATCATAGGATGCACAGAAGCATGGTGAGATTAAGTCAAACCACAAGAAAATGTACGGTTATAATTCTATTATGCTACTATCTCTTAGTCTTGTGCTTCATCTGTAGGAATTTGAAAAGGAGGACAAGTGGATATTAGAATTCCTACGGTTTTTCTTTCAAGGAGACACCAAAGGAACAAATCCTACAATTTCCCTTTGCTCCATTCCTTTGAACCAAATGCATGAAAGTAGTACCATATGAAACTTTCCAATTCCTATGTTTTTCCTTCACTTTACCTTTCAAGAAGTGGCAATTCTAGTAGGTAGGCTTGAGCAGGGAAAAGCCTACAATCAAAAAATGATTTTGTGCTACTTCTACTACTTTGGACCCAAGCCAGTGCCCTACTAAGCTCAACTCCCAGGCCCATCTACAAATGCACAGCTCAAACGCATAGAGAGAAATAATGACGACGTTCAAGAGAGTCCATCACAGATAGCTAAGTTGCATGGTACTTCACTACTTGTCATATAGTAGGAGAAACTAATCGTATTTCACGTTACTACATGTGCTCAGTGGATAAATATATAACATGTAGTGTAAAAAATCGATGCAAGAAGTGTACAACCTCTTTGGCGAAGCCATGTTGATCTCAGCGTGATTGGGTTGGTCGGCGAGGATGCTCCGGCTTATTTGGCTGTCGGAGGAGGGGAAGAAGATCTTAGGTGTCTAGAGATGGAGCCCGGGGTACTGCTCCGCTGTGATGGAGGGTTTCATCGTTGGAGCAGCTCTAGTGAGTTGTACGACGGCGAGGCTGAAGCAGGACAAGAGAGACAATGTTAACCTGAGTGGAATTCTAATAGCATCTCCAATAGAGGACGTAAAATACATAACCACAAAGTGCTAGATGTAAAATACATCAGCCGCTCATCTCTGAACTTAACTGTCGAAACTGAATTTAACTATTGAAACTGAATTTTGCTGTTCAAACTAAATTTAACCGTCGAAACTGAATTTTGTTGTCGAAATTGAATTTTGCTTTCGGAACTGAACGCACTAGTAGCAGAAAAGCACTAGCAGCAGCAGTGCACAGAGGAGCAGCGCGTGCGAGAGCCGGGGCAGCTGGTCCTGTAGTAGCATCTCGGGTAGCAGCTGTAGGGGCTCGAGGGAGAGCAGGATCTGCTTCTCGTGCAGCAGCAGCGTGCGCAAGAGTAGAGTAGCAACACAAGCAAGAGCAAGAGCAAGAGCAGCAGTGCAAGCAAGAGCAAGAGCGAGAGCAGCAGCATGAGCAAGAGTAGACCAGGTAGGGGACCGCGAGCAAGAGCAGAGCAACGGCGTGAGCGAGAGCCAAAGCAGCAGTAACTCCTACTGATGTGGACGTCGCCGCCAAGGGAGCGGCGTCGTGGAGGAAGTGGCTGGCGATGCCGCCGTAAATGGCTGTGCCATGTCGGCTCAGGACCGAGCGCCGGTAGCACCATGAGATCGAATCAAGAAGAAAATGTGGCGATTAGTGTAGAATCTCTTTGGGGGCGCCGATTAGGCCTCAGCTTCATCCGAGGAATTGGTGATGATGCTGTTCTTCTGGTGGTGCAGGTGAAGATGGCGGTGTGGGATTGGAGGTGGCACGAAAGACGAGGGGAACGTCAGGGCAGCTCCTTGGAAGTGGATGACGGGTTGGTTGAACTGGCGGGACGACGAGATCGATGACGGATCCTCATCCAGTGCGGTGGATGAGGGACGTTGAGTTGTTTGCTATGGACGACGTTGTCGAGGAAGAGGCTCCGGCTGGGTGGGTGGACGGAGGAGGGTGTGGGGCTTCACGGGTTTTCCCGGCCTCGGTGTATGAATGGGTTGACGGATGGGATGGGAGGGGGAACCATGGCTTAGGGACGCGCTTGTCCGAAATGTGGGTTAAGTTATGAAAGTACCCCCACTAATTTGAGCTAGGCGGTCTTTCGGTTTAGGGGTATCACGGGCATCTCGTGTGTCGGGATTTCATTGGAGGTGGGAGTTTTCACGCGCATTGTAACTTTGGGATAGCAAGGTGCGGGTTGAGATGGAGGGAGTTTTCAGAGCACAACGTGACAAAGATATATCTTAAATATTTCGGGGTAACAAGGCGCGGGTTGAAATTTCCAAACAAGCCTAACATGTACTGTACCAAATCAATCCGCACTTCCCTTGATGAAAAAACAAAACAAAAATTAATTCGCACCACACAAGAGAGTTTAGTCCCGTGTACTGTACCAAATCAATCCGCACTACAAATGCCATTGAAAACTTTGAATTCATTTTATGTTCAATTAAAATATTTCGCTACGTGTATAATGAATGCAACCTGCTACTCAAATAAACATTTTAGTGCATTCCAAACGTATATACTATCGCTTTAATATTAACTAAATTTGAATTCGTTTCTCTATTTGAATAAGATGTACAATCATGATTGTTGTCAGGTTAAACAATTTGAATTCGTTTCTCTATTTTCATAAGACCTACAATCATCATTATTGTCAAGTTAAACCCTCAATTGTATATTATCTTCACAGCACACCACATGATTACTGTTGACTTAGATATGAACTATGTGTACTATATGAACTCGAACTCGATTTTTTTGAATCCACTTTATGTTGATTTAAAATCACAGTACATTTCAAGATTTAGCTAGATCTTCATATTCTAAACCATGTCTCGTATGTATAATGTGTTTATCACATAATGTATGGTGCCCCGCCCCCTATGCCTACAAGTATTTAGATGTGAGGTGCAAACGCCACACATTATCACAAATTCAAATAAAATGTGAGATTGTTCAATATAGAGTATGGTTTAGATTGTTCGATATTTAGTTGTGAGCTGCAAACGCCACACATTATCACAAATTCAAATAAAATGTGAGATTGTTCGATGTATAGTATGGGTTAGATTGTTCAATATTTAGCTGTGAGTTGCAACGCCACGCACTATCACATTATGTTATAACATGTCCAAAACCACACCATGCATATCACCGCTATATTGATGCATGCATATGTTTATAACACTATGATATCCTATTCAAATATATGAATCTACTTTCATATTGAATTATGATCTTTGTTAGTCTGTTACACCCACACAATCCTCTAACCTTTGTAGCTAGAACTAACTTTCTCTCGTGCATGCACACGCCCTTATCACCCTCCCCCTCCCTCGGCATTCTATCCATCGCGCACATTCATTTTTTTCTTTAGGTCGTTCTCCCACGGTCTCCACAACCCCTTTCCGATACACAGTGATTGATAAACCTCTCCAGCGATGTCTGCCTACCACATAGACATGCACCTTCCATCTCCTCCTTTCTGTGTCCATGCCTCGTGTCTCTCATACGGTCCCATACATGTGTAAAATCTCGCCCCTCTTTTCATCGATCTCACAATCGCACACTCCTCCCCCTATCAAGCTAGTAGACCTCTCGCACCACCTCCTAGCTCCGTTATCTCTGTATATCCGTCTCGCTGGGCCTTATTTGCCCCTAACAAATGGATGTACATCGACCAATCTCCCGCTTTACATATAGCTCGCTAGGTCATTATAACTCGTTTTCCCGAAGCGCAGATCGATCTACCTCATTCGTTATGTCTCTCCCTTCCTCCGACACACAACAATTGATCTATAGCTCCAGTTAGGTTTGCTTACCAAACACATGGTCCCCTTCATCATCCATGCATGCCTCCCGACACATCTACCATGCACACTCACACACAGATACACATCCTCACTCTTATTGATAATATTGGAGTTCTACCCTTAGTTTGTCTATTATGCCTCTCCCACCATCTTCGAGAAGAAACTCCACGACCCATCCAGCACTCTACCCCTACCCCCTCTCTCTCTCTCACTCTCTCTCCCCCCTCTCTTTCTCTCTCTGTCCCAACCTATTTCCCGTCCTTCACTTATGTATGGATGTCGACCGATCTCCCTCATGACATACCTGGGTATCTCCTTCTCAACACATATACGAGTCGATCTACCTCTCTAGTTAGGTCTCTGCCTCCCCCTCCCCCCCACACACCGATGCATCGAGCGCCCTAGTCATGACTCCCTGCCACACACACAAATTTGCCCTGTGCCCTTTGACGTTCCGATAGGTCCGTCTCCCTATATCTTTGCCTTGCACACACACAATTTTGATGAATCTCTTCATCGATCTTGCACCCACCCACTTGATCCTCTCTTCGACTCTATCGATATCTATGACCCCTTCCTTTCTTCTCATGGTAGATAGGCCTCTATTTCACACACATTGCATGTGTCAAATTTTTGTTTGAGATATCATTGACACATATTCCCACAAATACATTCACGAAATCACCCCCACAACAAAAAATACTCATGAACGCACATGCCATCTGTCTAGGTTTGTATCTCTCTCACACACACCCACGTAGGTGGGGGACATGCATGAAGAGAAGAGGTGCATGCACTGCATGCGCACCTACTCCCGTCTATTTCCCAACCACACCCGTGCGGGTACACGGTGGAGCTCATTTCTATACAAAAAGGTAGCCCACATGGTAATTTGACACGTGAACTGGTTGTCCACTTGATGGAGGATCGTGTACCACGGGTGAACAAACGAATTGCGACTTGACGTGTTATGTTAAAAAAGAGGCAAACCATGTGGGGCCTACATTAGAGGCAAGGCTCTATACACTGGAGAAGCTTTGTACGTATTACTTTTGATGTGTCCCGTCAACTCATAGAATGAGGAGAAGCTTGCTTAGTATGCCGTCTCCCCCCCACGGGGGGGGGGGGGGTGGGTGGGTCGCAAAGTCGCAGGACGAGGAGAAGCTTGCTTAGGCTGGTCATAGTGGAGAGTATCATATACTACTCCATATAATACTATTATATGATACTAGTGTATGATACTACATCCATAGTGCATAGTATCATAGATTAGTATGATAGTTCGTCTCATTTATTGCCATGCATGACACAGAGTAGCATAATATTTATTATGATACGATATCTACCTATGTTACTATAACCTTCTCGCCCTTCTTTAATTGTCTGCCACATATGCACGTTTGTGAGCCCCAAGGGCATGATACCACTTATATTACCCACTCTATGGCCAGCCTTACTACGCTTACGCCCGCTCCCTCGCCCATGCGCACGGTGGGTTGCAGGATGAGGTTAAAAATTTACTACTCCCTCCGTTACTCCTCATCCCTACCTTGGTTAGAGAGATTATCATATTGTTTGAAATATACTACCTCCTTCCCAAAATTCTTGTCTTAAATTTGTGTAGATACGGCTGTATCTAGTTTTACTCCCTCTGTCCCATAATATAAGAACGTTTTTGACACTAGTATTATGGGACGGAATGAGTAGTAGATTTCAATATGAACTACTAGTACATACTCCAAACACTGATGTATATAGACGTATTTTAGAGTGTAGATTCACTCATTTTGCTCTGTATGTAGTCCATATTGAAACGGACGTACTAGTACGCACTCTCCCTTGCCCCTCGATCCTCGCTCGACACTCACCTACGTGGTGGACGTGTAGCAATTCATTCGGTCTCAGATAGCCAGAACGATATATTGTAGTACCATTATTGCTCGACTTCCCTAAGAGGCGAAGAGCCAAGCGCAAGGTTAATATTTTTTAGATGCCAAGCACAAGGTTTATAGGAGATCGAGTAGTAGTAGTACTAGTAGTATGTACCAGTGGTACGTACTGTATGAGGAAGAAAGCAACAAGATGTCTGTTTTGCGTGACAGTCTCTTCTTACAGGATTTGCTAGACCTAGTGGACATGATTGTTGTAATGGGAGTACTATCATAGATGGCACGATTCAGAGTGGTGGGCAGCGGGAATAATTCGGAGCTACTTAGTCTTAAACCCCATGAAGAAGTCCCATCGAAAGGAATAGCCATCATCTACACGTGCTCCTATGTAAAATGAGGTAATGAGACAAAAAGAGAAAGAGACGAAGTAATAAAAATCACCAGCCTTAGAGCCAGCCCTATTGTATCAGTGAATGATATTTCTATGTCGTGATTGACATCCTATATTATTAACCATGCTGCGGAGGTAGAAGTGGATTTTTGTTTATTTGCGGAGGTAGCAGTGGACGGATATTTAACGAGGAGTGAAATGATGGTTGCTTCCTCGGTCAAACATAGAGAAAGGTGGGTCTCGTGATTTGATGGCTTATTAATCATTATTACTGCCTATACTCTTTGCCCATATAATAACCACGTGGTAGAGTAGTGGGCTATACTTTTAATAACCATGCTCGACGAGAAGAGGTGCACGCACCCACACACGTAGCACTAGTACTCCGTTGCACTCTTTACGTCTTTTGCGTCTTCCCCAACCACACACGTGACATGGTGGAGCTCATTTCTGTATGATGATGCAGCCCACGTGATAATTTGACGCGTCTAGTAGTAGTTACTCACTTATAAATAAAGGAGTGTCGGGAATCACACATGAACGGTGCCGGAGAGAAAAAGAAACCACTCGACTATATACATAGCCAGGACGAGCCTACACGGTTGCTTGCCGGGGTTGCTCTCTTCACACTCTCTTGCACAAAATGACTATGGCCACATCTCTAACACCCGGGCGGATCACGTCTGCCGTGGGAAGGGGTGGATGCTTTGTGTAGATGCGGTCACCGTCACCGATGGCGAAAACCCACTATCGGCACGTCCCGATCAGGGGTCCCCACTATTCTCTCTCACAAGCCGGTGCAGTTGCCTTTGTCCCTTGCTCACTACCGTGACGTGGGCAGTTGCCTCCTCCTGCCGCCCTCCTATAGGTTGAGGTACGTCCCGACATCCCTCAGGTACTACATCCTTTACAACGGCTTGCACCACTGCCCTAGCTGCCCACATTGCTCCATGTGGATATTTCTCTACTTCTTTGCCCCGCACGTACCTCTACTAGCTTCTACTATATTTGTGATGAGTTTATGCCTCATCAACTAGTCCCGGTAATCTTATTCTAATCACGCTTCTTAAATTTCTTTGCCACAGGGATGCTCATCTCGGTTTTAGTGAAACTGCACAAAATGATCTGATGGTCAAAGGGTTGCAAACTTCATTTCTTCGGAAGGTTCAACGTCGCCAGCAAATTAAAGTCTGGTTAGGGTTTCGGGTTCAAGGGCTACGGACTGCATGGATCGTTTTTTTAGCTGTCTCTGTTCCAAAATAAGTGTCAACTTTAGTAGTAGTACAACTTTGTACTAAAGTTTGCATAAAGTTGAGACACTTACTTTGGAACGGAGGGAGTACATATTGGCTATGATCTCTCAATCATCGAGATGCAATAGCAGGCATGTTAGTCTCCTTTGTATTTGATGAAATGTTGCAACGGGGCAACCTTGGACACAAGATACATGAAACAGAAGCTGGAAGCTTCATAGCATTGTACAAATTTATTTTGCTGTGAAATTACAGTACATACTATACTACTATATAAAGAGTTAGGTGTCGCACGGTGTCCAGAAAATATGGTGATAGGGTGACATGGGCCATGTAATCACTGAGCTTGCGCGCTTTCACTGCTTTTGCACTCGTCCGTTGTAAAAGTGGTAAAAATTGTAATCTACCTCCTTTCGCTGAAACGTCGGACATCCAGCAGTCGTACCACCTCAGTAATAATGACCAATGAGCCATCAAATCACATAGACCCAGCAGTAAGTTGGACGGACGAAGCAACCATCACTCTTGAATCCGCTTTCTTCAACGCATGCGCGAGTGAGAGGTCGTGTCCGCTCTGTCAGGGCATGATGTAGCACTGATTCTCTGGAGCGGCGCTGACCATTTCTGGCGGGAAGCACGCGCGGGCGATGGAGGGGCTTTGGTGGGCCAGGCTGGTTAGGAGCGGGCATGGCAGCTGTCCCAACCGGACACCCGGAAATGAGAGGATGCACCGACTCTCTTGGCTAAATCGTACACTACACGCCATATCTCTATAGGATTAGGTTGATGTGTCGCTCTCTAACACACACGCTGTTAAAACACACACACAGGTTCACAGAATAGCAATATTGTGCGAGTGGGAAGCCACAGGAAGTGAGATAAATGGAGCACATACAAGAAGAGAAGATGTGATGAATATCCCATCAAACCTGGACTGAGGAGTAGAGTAGTACTCCCTCCGTCTAGGAGTTTAGTCATCTTGGGAAAATCAGATATTCCGAAAATGTTTAGGTGTCGTCCATTAACTTCCCATCTCAATCCCCTCCTAGCCTCGTTGCTAGCGAGCGTTGGTAGTACTTACTCTGCCTTGTTATCTCCCCCGGAAACCCAATGCATGGAACGCAACTACATGTTGATCAGTCAAGGAGTCAAAATCGGTGTGCATGCGAGTTAATACGGGGCCCTGCATGGTAGCTAAAACGTCATCTCTTAATTGTTGTGATTAATTGTTGCGTTTAGAGACAGAAATCAGGGCTTCGATTGGAGGAAGGACCGGTCAAGTTTCTCCTTCTCCTCCAATCTGCTTTCACCTTGGTCCCGCTACACCTTCTAATGTGACTTATACACCTAGATGGAGGGAGTAGTACGAGATAGGGTGGCACACTGACTTAGTTCGAATACAAGTGCAACAAATTATTGGAAGAGAGCAAAGTGTACAAACCAAATAATTAAAATTGAATTTATCAAGTTTCACAGTTTGCAAGTGACCCTACAAATAAACGGCATGGCAATTACTCTCAATACGCCCTAGTTTCTTAGCACCTGCTTTAACCCTTAGTACATACGGTGGCACACCGACTTAGGCCGAATACAAGTGCCCAAAATATTTAATATTTTATTTTGATACTCAAAATATTTAAAATTGGAGGATGGTGCAGCCCACCTTTCCGATATTTTGACTGTGTGTGATTCAGTTGTTATTCACCACTTAGGAGGATCGTGTACCACACATGAACGTTAGTAAGCACGGCCGAGAGGCGTGCAGCGTTAATTGCGAGTTGACTCTTTCGAGCATTAAATTTTCTTCACGTATTAGCATTGCCCCTTGTATTTTTCTTCACTACGTTAAATAAAGGGTTTCGTTTCGTGCACAATTTAAAACGATTTTTAAGGGGAGAAAAGGAAAACCGCTCCATCTATATACGCTGCAGCCTCGGTGCTTGTTTTCTAGGGTTTGCTCTCTTTACACTCTCCTTCCACTATATATGTACACGCTAGAGCCTCAGCGCTTGTAGTGCTCTCTTCACACTCCCTCACCCTCTGCAGATCTAAACAAGAATTCGTTAGCCCCCCTCTCTCTCCCTTGCTGTTGATCAAAGAGCCGATAGGATCCATCCACCGGGAAGGGAAGGAGGCTTAACACTGTCGCCGTCGGCGAGGGAGGGAATCCACTACCGACGCAGCTGTTCTCTTTCACCCAGCGGCGGCGCGGGAGGGCCCCCGACCCCTTCTTCCTCGCTATCGTACATAGTGTGGGCATATCGCCCTCTGGCCACCCACTGTGCCACACCCTGAGAACCTTAAGGTATAATTTACTTATTCCACATGCATTGCTCTAGCTGCGTGTGGGCTTTTTCTGCTTCTTCACCCGAATCTAGGAGTTGGATCAAACAGGAAAGTAGTGGGGAAAGTTGTGTAGCATGAATCTACGACGTGGTTCAAAGAGGAAAGGAAGGGGGAAGGAGTAAAAACTGGCTATCCAGCACCTACGTTGGTCAAAAAGGGAAAACAATGATAAACGCAGTATGAACATCTATAACGAACTGATCTATCTGTTTTGGGGGACAAGGCTGTAGAGTTTGAGCAGGACTAGATTTGCCTCCCTCACATAGGGAAAGGTGTCTAAAGATGACAAAACTGGGACCAACACAAATATGCTCCTTGGTTGTTTGTTCTTTGTTGCAACTGACTTTGCATCACCCCTTTATACATCGGTAGATGCACATGGTGCTGGTGCGTCCACTGCCCCGTACAACTCTTTAGATGTTGTTAATCAAAGGCCCTGTTTGTTTAAAAAGTCCTAGGACTTTTTTTAGTCCCAACTAAAAAGTCCCTAGTCCCTACCTGTTTGGTTCCAGGGACTAAACATGGACTAGAGGTTATTAAATGACATGCTAAAAGACCATGTTACCCCTAGTAATGAACTAATAGAGATAAGGTGCGATGCGGGGTAGGGCAACTGTTGGAAGATGTCCCAAAAAGACTCTCCCTCGGGGTCTTCTTTCTTTAGACCCAAATGCCCACTTTTAGTCCCTAAAAGTCCCTCCTATTTGGTTTAGATGGGACTAAAAGGGACTTCTTTTAGTCCCTACATCAAAAAGTCCCTACAAACAAACACCCTCTAATAATGCCGCTGGAAAATTGAAGCAATGCCACAGTTAGAAGCAAATTACATGTTTAACGAATTTTATATTTAATATAATCTCTCTGTTAATATGAATCAGTGCCACTGCTAGAGAAATGCTACTATCTTGCTTTCTTTCACATTTAGATAAGTTAGATGCTTCTTTTTGTGGGCTTCTGTGTCATCCACCTTTATTGACCAGTACTTGTTTCCTTTGCACCTCTATGTAAACAAGGTTATCTACTTCACCTCATTGCTATTGTGACCTTTTGTTGCACTACAGAAAACACTTTTGTTTTAAGAGTGTTTTGTGCAGTTCAACCAAAATGTCACACCGACAATGTTGCTTGATTGCTTTATCTCAGTGGAACTGCACAAGAGGAGATCTGACTTCCTATCCTTGTTGGCAAATTTGTTTCAGATCTTCTTCTTGTGAGTTGTTTGAATTCAGCGTCATGAGAGGTCAGTACTAGCCTTCTTTCACATGATTGTGCAGTGTGCTTTCATATGTTGTGCTACTTATACGGTAATGTTGGTTGATTTTAGTGAACTGCACAAATGGAGACAAGACTTCCAATCTATATGTGCACCGTAATATCCCATTGAGGTAAGATAATGATATTTCATACAACTGTTGGCCTATATTTTTCTACTATCATCTGAAAATTAATGTCGTTGTTTAGTGCTATACTTGTGCTCCATAATTGACATGCCAAATCTTACATTGGAGGCGAAGCTTGTCTATTATTGAACCAAGTGATGAAGGGGAAGACGAATCTAAAGAAAAACAAAAAACTACTCCTGGTGCTATACTGAAGCACTGGAACTATGATGACACAAGTAATGATCTAGTTTTGCATCTTAATTTATTGCTATGGATGGAATGAGCAATTGCTTTACCACTGATTTGATGCCACTCTTAATGTAATATGTAATTATCTCTAGTTGTGCAAACAGGGATCTTCTTATAAGATCACATTTATTTTAGTGGAACTGCAAAGATGTTGGAAACATTAAACTAACCGAGGAGTATATAGTAAGCATGGCAACCACAGTAGATAACAACAGATGGTTCCGGAGAAGTGCTTCATCTATATGCTCTACACAATAAGCCTCCTGACAAAGGTTGGTATCGGCCCACGGATTTCATCCATATGATTCAGCTTTGTCATCTCTATTGGTGTTGTGCTACTATTTAACTACTATCATGAAGTGCTTCATCTGTGCTATTTTAAATAATTCATTTCCTTTTTTTCGAGCATTGCACAACAGGATCATCCACCTCTGAAGAAGAATATGGAGAACGTGAAGTGCCTGGTTCCGATTATGCCAAGATAAAGAAGCCAAGCCTATCTTCTTATCAGAAGGGAGCAGCTGAAGGATGGTTTTGCTGCCCACAAGAACAAACTAGCTTCAACTCAGAAGAATTCACGCATCTCCATCTTTGTTGCTGTGATGGCCAATACAATGTTGTTTTAGGATTCCTTCTGGTGAGTTCCATTTTTTTAAATGTGTGCTCTGCATGGATCATGTAGGTTGCCTGTTTAAAATGTTAATTCATAGTACAATTTGCTTCATACTAATCACTTTTTTGTATTTATGCAAACAGAGGTGCTCAGCTTGATTTCAATGGGAACTGCACAAAATGTTGATGAATACATCGAATATTCTCAAACCATTCATTTCCACCACAAGAAAGGAGGTGCCGATATGTTCAAAGTGTTGCAACATATAAAGGCGAAATCATACGAGCTACGTGTGAATTTGGTTGATTTTGGTGGAACTGCACAAAAGGAACAACTGGTTTATTTAGCACGAGGTGCCATGTCAATGTCCGAATTGATGGCAAACCCTGCCCATTCCACAATCGCAGGCATTTGATATTTTGGAATGGGAAAACCTTGTCAAAGTTAGGTCATTGATGTACGCAAAACAATACTCATTTGACATTTTGGAATGCGAAAACCTTGTCAAATTTTGCTCATTGATGTTAGCAAGAAGACATGCGTTTGATATTTTTGAATGGGACACCCTTTGCTGTCAGCAGCATCGATTGATTTTTCTTTATTTTTAGTTGTGAAGTAAATATTGGCTCTGACATGTGAATCGCTGAGATGCGTAACAATAGATTGTTTTGAATGCTCTATGAATTGCCAGGCATGTGTGTTGATTGCAATGTATAGGAACGCTAAAAAGCTGCTTAAACTTTTTGTACTCCCTCTGTTTCTTTTTACTTCTCATATTAGATTTGTTTCAAGTCGAATTTACATTGTGAATGTTGATACTTTTTACTATAAGATTGGTCAAAGTAGAGATGCTTTGACTTCATACAAAACTTATATGCAGATTAAAAAGGACCGGAGGGAGTACGCGTGAAACTGCTGCAAATGAGGTGATGACCCTGGGAATAATGCTAGTACGTATTGTTTTGCATATTCATCCAATGCCAGTAAGAATTTGAACTAATCGACCTAAATTCATTCATACATAGCCGGATTTCATATAAACTTGCCGGATTTCATTACATTTCATACATTCTTCAACTAAAAAGGGGTGTGTTGGAGGTATAGTTAATTAATCTAATCTATGATCTTCGGCACCCATTTCCCGTGTCCTGCCGGCTGAGCCGAACACAAGCTTATTTTCCAGCACACCTCTCCGACTCCACGTCACCACCAAGAAGCTAATCGGCCGTCAATGCTCAACTCTCCCAGTTTGGCTTCAACCGGAGGGTAGCAGCGGTGGCCTTACTTGGACCTGAGCGGCGGCGACCTACCTTGTTTTACTCTTCCTCGTTTTTTGTGTGGCGCAGCCTCATTGGCAGCGGGGGGGGGGGGCTCGATGGAGCCGGTGATGTCCTCTATATCATTGTCGGTGGGGCGGAGCCTCGGCAGAGCGGGGGAAATCCTCCCCGTCGTTGGAAGCAGGGCAGGGCCTCGGCGGAGCCGGCGATGTGCTCTGCCTTGTTGTTGGATGGGTCGAGGCCTCGACAGAGCAGGGCCACGCCAAAGCCGGCAAAGTCCTCTGCCTCGGTGCCAGCGGGGCAGGGCCTCGGCGGAGCCAGCGATGTCCTCTGCCTCGTTGTTGGCAGGGCGGGGCCTTGGCGGAGCCGGCATTGTCCTCTGCCTCGTCGTCGCTCTCGCCAAACAGCGTCTTGCCTACTTGATCGTCCTCTTTGTAGGTGGCTGCAACCTCCGCCACCCGCATGCGGTACCGTCAATGCGCGAGGCGGCTCTCGTGGGCGGAGCGGTATGACTCGAGCAGCGCTCCTGCTCCGCCTGCTCCACGGCGACATGCTCCTCCGCGTGCAGGTGCTCCTGGAGGAGAAGGTGGTTGTAGGCGGCGTCGGCCTGTGCCTCCCGGAACTGCTCCTCATGCTTCTGCCACACCGTGTTCATGTATTGGGCATGGACCTTGCCGATGGTAATGGTGCAATGCACCGACCAGGATGGCCCGGAGGAGGGGGTTGGCGCCGGATCGTCGACTACCACATTCTCCATTGGGACATCATCGTCCTCCGACTGCCTGCCGGCCAGCCAGTCGGCAGCAATGGCTGCCATCCACTTCTGATCCATCATCCGCCTGTCCCGAAGAGCGTTGGAGCGCTAGGAAGCCATGGTGGGCAGTAGTGGTGTGGACAGGAGAAAGGGAACTGAGGCGGATGACTGCGGCTATGGCCGGCGCAGCAGTTTATATAGCAATGGTGGGCTGTAGAGGGACGGACGGGTTGCACCAAAGTAGCCGCCTCGGCAACCGTGTATGATTAATGTGGGTGGAAGACGGACAGACGGACGGCACTTGTCTCGTCTGAATGCGGAGCAATCGCTTGCACTGAGAAGCGACGCTGGTGGCGCTAACCATTTCGGGCGGAAAGCGCATGCGGGAAAGGGAGGCGGTCTAGGTGGGCCAGGGCGGTCAGACTCATGCTTGGCAGCGGTCCAGGCATCCTGCAGCCAGACATGCTGGTTTGTGAGCGAGCTCGCCGAGCTGAGCGACGACAATCAGACGATGGACGTGGCTCCCGACCAGGAGCCAGCGACAGCGCCTACATCGGTTCACACCGTGTTCACTATAGAGCAGGTGAGGCAGCACTTCGATGCCCTAATGGAGGAAGAGCTACTAGTGCAGGAGGATCTGTGCTGCAACCTCCGTCTCCTCAACGAGCACCGGCTCGCGGAAGGACGAATCGTCGGCGAACAAGCGAACGACAATGTCGTCGCGGACATGTGGCGCTATGATCCTGGCTTCCTGAATGAGTAGCAGGCGTTGTATCAGACCATCCGTAGGGCCCGATAGGCCAGCTCCATCGACCTTCGACTTGTTGCGCTCGCCGTGGCGCCGCCGTCTCGCATAGTCAACATGGTCAATGAACAAGAGGAATCTGGAGATAACTTTAATTGGAGAGGAAGACAGCGGATCCCACCTGGGCCATAGCCGCACGTACGCAAGTGCCTCCTTATTAGTATATACAACTATAATTTTATTTGCTTCCTCCTGGTTTATTGAGATCACGGTCCCACACCATTGTCAACCCATATAGTCAATAAATGAGAGAATTGCACCAGGAGCGGCCGACAGCTGGGACCCAGCAACTCGAGCAGTATTTCTGTTTTTGAGGTGTGAGCAGAGTTTTTCTTAAGCGATATTTTTGTTGTTGTTCAGAGGAGCCGGGTATCAACTGGGTGTGCTGTAGCCCATCTAGCCCAGGCTATTATTTTATGTCCACCAAATATCCAGCCTAGATATTAATATTTAAATTGAAAATGGCTAGCCCAGCTATTCTTTTTTCTGCGGAATACCCAACCCAGGTCAACTTGTTATTCTCCGGGCCGCATTAGACTTGCCAAGAAAATGGGCTTTAAGAAATAATAAATGGGCTGTAATTAAAAAAATTGCAGTAAATATAAAAAATGCACCGAACAAGTACATTTTTTTATTCTTCTAAAAAAGGTATTTTTTTAATTTCATTACTTTTTGCGTGGGCAAAATTTTGTCGGATTTTTACATAATACAAATTTATTTTGGTATTTTATTTAATCTGACTCTAAAATTTGAGTTAAAAAAATATTCCGGATCCCATCAATATGTTGGAAATTTTGTTGATTTTTTTGGAGCGGTTGGCTGAAATTATTAACAAAGTCCTGGCTAGAAAATGTGTTGTAATTTAAACAAACAGTAAATGGGCTGAGTAAATTCCATTAATTAAAAATACAAATCACAAATGGGCTATATGTTCTCTGCCACTGATGTGATAGTCACTTGTGGGCCTACTAAGTTGACGCGTACGCAAGGCTTTGTCAACTTATAGTCAACACACATCCGTCAAAAAAAACCTTATAGTCAACATATGATTCTGTTAGCAGTGGTAGTTCGATGTCCACCCAATGAATGTGGTGCTTCTTCAATGTCGGATATTCATGCTTCAGCCGCCCCAACAACCGCTGGTGGTACTGCCTGCAACCGCCTCCCGTGGCCGGCCATGCTGCTTCTTCAACCTTTGATCTTGCTCCTGTCTCCCATGGGCAGCAGTGCTGCCGCGCACCCGAACCAGTCAAATTTCCCACTCCTCTCCATCTGCGACTCCACTACCGCGTCTTGCCACTACAAAGAAAATACACTTCCATGATGATACGTGTTTGTCACAGTAGGTCACGTTTTTTGTCATGCATGTACATCCATGACAAATTTATGACAGAATCAAGATAGTCATACCTGTGCTGTCGTAGAAGTGTTCCATGACATTACCAAAATTATCATCATGGAAGTGCTTTCGTCAAGGGTCACTGACACGTGGCATCCACCGTAACGGAATACCGTTAAGCTATCGGGTCGGGTTTTGGATCTGATAACCCGTTAACCGCCCCGACCAATGGGGATTTTCCACGTGTAAAATCATCATTGGATGGAGGAGACACGTGTCGTCCGCTACCGCACAGTGTCACTCATCCAATGGGCGAGACGCGCCGATGATATCTTGACACGTGGACCGGCCCATCAAGTTTAAATGGGCTGGCCCAACTAAAGGCCCACAAGATTTGGCGGACCATAATGGGCCGCCCAATAAAAAGGCCCACGAGATTTTGCGGGCCATAATGGGCTGGCCCAAATTAACGCCCACAAGATTTCGTGGGCCATAATGGGCCGGCCCATGTAAAGGCCCACAGGATTTTTGTTTGCCATAATGGGCCGGCCCAGGTAAAGGCCCACAAGATTCTTGCGGATCATAATGGGCTGGCCCGGCTAAATGCCGACGAGATTTCGCCGACATTAACGGGCCGGCCCAGCTGTAGGCCCACAAGAATTTGAGGGCCCTAGTAGGCCGGCCCATTAACTGGCTGCCATGTTTTGGGCCAAATGCCTGCCCATATTTGATCCGGTCCATTAATGGCCTGACACGTTCCGGGCCTAATAGTGGCCCATATGAGATCCGCCCATTAAAAGCCTACCACGCTCCGGCCAAATTACGCCCGATCGTACGACCCTTTAAGAGGCTATGGGCTCAATTATGGCCCATATCAGATTCGGCCCGTCAACTGGACACTATGCTTTTGGGCCCACTTGCTAGAGACCCACTTAGTAATTCGGCCTGACATTAGTTTTGGCCTCTTAAGGACCCATTTAACATTTCGGCCCTATATTAATTTCGGCCTATTAAATGCACGTCATATAGTTGGGCCTAACTACGGCCTGGTTTGCATCCGTCCTGCTCGCAGCCGATATCTGATTGGGCCAAAGAAGGATCGAGACAATTTTGGCCTGTTAAAAGCCCGTGATTTGATTCGCACAATCATGGGCCGGGGTTCATTTCGGGTTGATGCCAGCCCGTTAGCTGTTCGGCACGTTTCAGGCCCAACCTACATCGTGATTGCATGACGGCCCGATTATGTACCGTAATTTTACGGTTTGGCCGTTTTACGAAGACGATAAATAACAAGAAATAACTGCAACATCGTGAATAAGAAAAAACCTAGACTATACAATAAAGAAATTACAGCATATTACATCCACTGGGCATCAAAGTTCGCCACTATGATAATAAAGCACAAGCAGACAGCAGATTACATACACTGGGCATCAAAGATCATCACCAGTGCAAATAAACACGCCGAAAAAATAATATACAAAACCGACAACACTTCAATAGATTTCAAGAAAGGTTAGCCCTGCTGGGGAGCTGCAGCGCAAGCAGCTGAGCAAGATGATGAGACTATGCTTGTTCAACACTTAAATCTTCCTCACTCTAAAAGATAAACAAGGCATAAATGACAGTTTTTGCACATAAAAGTATCAAGGTTTACAATTCATCACATTTCTTATCGATTTAATAAAGTGACACAGCTTAAAATTGCATTAACACAATATGGTATTGTTCAGTCAAGACATGGCAGGAAATGACATTGTGAAGGAGTTGGCAGCTTCACGACACCACCGGATTACGATCAAGAACTCATAAGTATCAATGGTTAGTGTGTGTCAATTTATCCCATTTCAGATTGGCAAATAAAGAGATGGTTTAATATTACTCCTCCATCTCGAATTACTTGTCATCAAAATGGATGTGTATAGAACTAAAATACATCTAGATACATCCATTTCAATGACAAGTATTTTCGAACGGAGGGAGTAGTAAAATGATATGACATTGTTCATAGTTAAGACATTGCGTAATATGACATTGTGTTGTAGTGGGTAGGTTCACCACACCACTAGATTACTTGATGAAGAATGAAGCATACATGCAAAGGCAAAAGAAGATCACTTGCTCAGATACTTTAATTTACATGGTATGAATAAGGAACAACTGAAAACTTAAATTGAGAAAGGACAAACTTTGTTTATGAACTACTCCCTCCGTTCTAAAATAGATGACCCAACTTTATACTAACTTCAGTACAAAATTGGGTCATCTATTTTGGAACGGAGGGAGTACATAATAAACTTTAAACATGCATTTTGATGCAACACCAAAAATAAACAGCTGTTGTAGTCATGCCTAACCAAATATATACAACAAAGTTTGAAGGCTTGAGATGGACAAACTTACATTATTGGTGAAGACATGCTCTATAAAGGCCTTGTCCATGCTGATAGGGGGGGGGGGCAATTCAAGAAATTTACCACATAATCTTCTTCATAAGCATTGCCTTTATTCTACATTTTGTTAAGAGTAAATATAGATGTGATAATATACGAAAAAAATGGAGAATATTTAAGATAAGATGAAGAGTGATGCTACATAACCAAGTAGCTATAAATGTAAGTGCAACGATACAGACAAAAGGTACAGCCAAGAGCAATGCATAGCTAAACTTCTTCAATACCAACCTTATGGTAAGAGTAAATATAGATCTGATGTGTAGAAAATGGAGGGCAAAGGAAAATAAGCTGCAGAGTGATGGTACATGAATAACTACTTGTCATTATAAGTACACTGATAAAGGACAGCATGTACTTACAAGAACAATGTAGAGCTAAAAAAACATTGGCATTGGATATATTCTACAAGAATTTGGAGCGATAATTTGGAGCGTAACAATTGATAAGCAAGCTATCATGCATACTGCTGTCACATAATGAACCAGGTATGTATGCAAGTACAGTGATACAGGACAATAGGTACTAACAAGAGCAAAGCAGCGGGCAGCATATTTGTGATATCCTGTCGTTCTTTTCAAACCGGAATTCTTCTTCAAGCAGATTTCCTGCAAACAAGATCCGTAAGGCACATGCGGAAAAGTAGAAGTTCAAATTGTCATGTGATTTCATAGACAATACCTCATCCCGAACGAGACCAAGGCATAACAATGTTTTTCCATTCAATGTCTTCTAAATTTAGCACAGGAGACTTCACCGAAATTCGCTTATAGATTTGCCACCAAAGTGTGATTTCCTCGTAACACCGATATCGCTGCAATGCTTCCTTGAAAAGCACAAGCAAGCTTTCCTCGTCATGACTATCCAGATTGACCCTCGCCTAGTTACAACAATGTAATGTAAATCATTGATGTGTTCAACCAGCAGAAAACAGGAAATAATAACCATGAATAATAGCACTTACACGTAAGTTGGACAGGAAGATGTGAAAATGATGTTTGTCTTCACAATAATCTTCCCATGATGGGAATATATGCACGTAGTCCCTAACAACATTGAAAGCATTGTCTTATAAACTGGGAATAAATGGAATGGGGTTCCAATCTGCAGGAATTGGCCATCTCTGCAGTTGGGATAGGTCTTCGGCCGGTGGACTTGCTGTACTTTTTGCTGGAGTGGGATTTTTCTGTGGTACAGCTGGTGCTATGGCAAATGAAATCGGTATACCTTTTGCTGGAGTGCAGGTCCTGTGTGGTGGGGCTAGTGGTGTGGCCAGTGAAGTATGGGTACAGTCGGCTGGAGTCGGTCCTACGTTTTGTGTCACAGCTCTATCGAACATGGTAAAGAAGAGCAAGCAGATTTTGGATAATAAAATGTTGGTTGCGCAGTGCCCACACATGATGAACCAGAGCGCATTAAGAATGCAACTCCCAGCTGTCTCTCAACCATTTCAGGCGGTTGGATGAAGATCCTACGTCTCCTAACCCTTCTTCTTCCTCGTCTGTGATTCTTCCCATACGAACACTGCACGGGCCGCCGCCGGACCATCGGCCCCCACCGCTTGTGTTCCTCCGCCACCCCACCCCACACCCACGTCGAGTTTTCTTCGTTCGGCGAGGCCCCACAACCACCCGTGCCCCTTGGATTGCACCGGTGAACTCCGGCGAGCTCTGAAAAATCGACTTACCCGATTTTGAAATTTAGTCTACTGTGATTTAACTAATGTGGAATATAAAAGGGGAAAACCATAAGCATTGGGAGTATAGTGTTGAGCGTGCCATGGTGGATCTGAAGGTGCAAACCGGACAATGGCAACTTCGCAACCAAGACAAGAAATCAGAGTAAAGCAGTGGCGATCTATTTTCTTGCTGCGATAAATAAGTTGAGCAGATACGAAAGAGTACCGCCTCTGGTGTGGCGCCGTGTACGCATCTGGTGAGAATTTGACGGTGCTGCGGTAGCGATGGCTGTCGGCGGCGTGGAAGCAGATCTAGGAGGGTAGACGGTGGCGGTGGGGCGTGGTGGACGAGACGGTCGTAGGAGCGGTGCCGGCAAGGTGGAAGATGGCGGGGATGAAGCGAGAGGACGGGATGCAAGGATCCCGGTCCGAAGGCGTGGATGAGAGAGGTCGATCTCTTGTAATGGACGGCGGCGTCGGGGTATCAGCTCCGGCATGGTGGAGGAGGACGGCGGTGGATGGGGTGGCGGACGGCGGATGGACGGAGGAGGTGGGGTGGAGAGGGTGTTTTGGCGCCCACGGAGTACTTAATGGGGAAAAGGGAGGTAGAGAGGAAGGGGAACCATGTAGTCGTGGCACGCTTGTCTCAAATGCGAGGAAATTTACAAACTTAGCCCCTGCTTCAAATTTCTACTACATCACAGCAACATTAGTCGGTTGGGGATAGGACGGTAATCTCACATACACCAATATTTGCCGATGAGAGTTTGTTTTTGGCGCCCACCGTATGAATATGAATCGGGAGGAGTCGATTTCGCCGAGGGCACACTGTGTTTTGGCGCCCACCGTATGAATCCGGTGAGAGGCGGTTACGCCACGTTTGGGTGAAATTACAAACCTACCCCTATCGAAACCTATAGAAATCCAGCAGATAGGCTTTGCGCGCGTGGATAGGCGAGTGATTTCCATCTCGCAGATTTTGGTTTCGGGCGGTTATCGCGACTTTCCCCGCTTCGCTCAAATTTTGCACAAGGCATGTTTACTGTACAACTCAATTCAATCCCGCTTGTATTCTACTATTTTTTCGGCAGGATCCATTTTCAATTGGAATTACATTCTATATACATCATTTATATACTTTCAAAAGCACAACAAAGAATTCTGCTCCTTTATATGTATAATATGATTTACAAATACAACGATCTCAAATCTTAAGGTTGAATTCAAAAAATTTAACCAAATTATGTTCTACTAAAATGTATGGATCAAGAATATCTACATATTAAATAACATAGATGTGCGTGAATTCATATGAGTATGCATGTTTGATAGATCAATTTTGGTTCGAGTATGGATTACATGTATCATCATCTCAATTCAAATATTTGAATCCTTTTTGTTCACTCCTTTCACGCCCATCTCTCTCGCATGCATGCTCCTTCGTAGCCATCACTCTCTTTCTCCACCTCACCAAGACGCCACTTCATGTTTCTCCTATCCTCGCAAACATGGTCTCTCGACGCCTCCCTTGAGAAGTGTCACACTCTCCCTATCATTATACATTACACGGTTTTCATTATCTCTCACGCCTCTCTGTTCTCTGTATCACTCGGTACCTAAGCTTTCTTTTCACCGCCACACACACAGTCTCCACTGCCTTTCACTTTGTCTTTCTCTCTATGGGATTCTCTCACACACCCTATATGTCTCTACATATGACTCATACCACTAAAATTACTCTCTCTCTCTCTCTCTCTCTCTCTCTCTCTCTCTCTCTCTCTCTCTCTCTCTCTCTCTCAGACACAACATTTGTTGCGGTCTCCTTTCGCCTCCATCCTGATCGACACCGATCGACAACCCCGACTACCGCCTCCTCTCTCTCTCTCACACACACACACACACAACTCCTGCTTCCACCCCCTTCCCGACTACTGTCTCTCTCTCACACACACAAAACTCTCACTTTCGCACCCCGACTCGTATTTCTCTCACAAGCATTTATCGACTAGCTAGCCTCTAGATAGGTTTATACACCCGCACACTCATGCTTCCACCATCGCATACATGTCTCTCTCTCGCTCCTTGTATCTATGTAGCTTTTTCTTCTCTTCTTGAGACACGCCCTCTCGATCGTGCACACACACACTATCGCCTCATTTTAAGCTGATACCTATCGCACACACACTACTTGTGTCTTTGTCACACATGCACTCCGTCCTCCTCCACTCTCCCTCTCTCTCACACACACATGGGCTTTTTGCAACAACTAGCAAGATGCCATGCGTTGCACGGAACATCAAGATGCATTTGTATGAGTAGTTTATCTTGTGGGGGAAAAGGATGAATGACGGAAGACGTTATTTGCAAATGTGGAGAGGGGTGTGGGTATCTTTTTGCAAAATTGTCATAGTTTCCTTCCTATCCGTCAGATATAGATCGGACGGCCTATATTGCAGGATGGCAGGCACACGATCATCACCGACAATGCTTTTTATAAGAGTAGGGATAAAAAATAGAGTTGGTGATGATGGTGGGCCTGCCATCCTACAATGTAGGTCGTCCGATTTATATCTGACGGATAGGAAGGAAAATATGGCAATTTACCCACACTCTTCACCACATTTGCAGATAAGGCCTTCCCTCGTTCATCCTTTTCTCCCACAAGATTTTGATGTTCCATGCAACGCACGGGCATCTTGCTAGTAAGAGTAGAAATTGGACATATACCACTTCTCGAATCTTGAAACCAACAACATGCCTCCGTTATCTCATCAAAACCGCCAAAGGAATATATTTTGAGTGAAACAGAACATATTTTTAGTGATATACATATTTCAAAACTAGACTTTTTTTCTATCAAATCGGTGAATATGTATTAATCTACTTTGATCGTGTGGCAACGCATTGGCACATTGCTAGTATATAATTTTTTGGACACCAGACAAACGGTGGAGTACATATACGAAGAGAAGAGGCGCACGCACGCAGTCGGCCTCTTGCTGTCTCGCACACATGAGTGTTACGTAAAGGCGACGTTAACAAATAAACCCTAAAACCCTAGGTGCATGATTGCTGCATTCGTGGGTACCGGGTATGTGGTGGAGCACCTTTGTAGGAGTTGATGGTCGGGACCACATGTGAACGACTTGGAGCGCGGTGGCTCGCCAGTTGCCACAGATCGAGTAGCCACGTTTAAAATATCGTTTTTTAGCGGGGTTAAGAGTTCCGATTTTAAATGGCACGTTATAAGTAGTAAGTAGTTTTTAGAACGATTGGTATGGAGCGAAAATGGAATTCATAGTACTACGTACCTCCTTGGCGTATGGTTGTATGGGTTTATGTTACGAGATGTTGAACCTGGTAGTTCTAGGGCAAATACTATGGTTTAGATTTAGATGCTGGTTTTCAGTAATCGGAAGGGGAAACCCTTCTTTGATTAAAAAACTACTACCTCCATTCTGGTTTACTAGTCCCCATCGTACTTTGGGTCAAAGTTTGTCCATGAATTTTACTTGTAAAATGTGAATGGAAAACGAGATTTTGTTATACCCAAACAAAAAGGACTGGAGGGAGTGATTGCTCTGACACGGACGCGACCTCTCATAGCGCAGGCATTGAACCGGCGCGCCGGCCAAGAGGGCCGCACTCGCTGCAGGTCCCGGCCGAGCACGCCTCCTCGCCAAGGCAACCAGCTTAAGACTGCCCTACCGCCTTCATTGAATCCAAGCGTGCCGGGCAACACGCCCTTCCATGAGCCGGCAGGCATTTTAGAACACAAAAATGACTAAAATATAATTAATTTACGCATGGTCTTGACTTGTTGTGCTCGCACTGGTAGCAGGAACTAGTAGAGGTTTTTCTTTATTTATAACTCTCCTCACATTTTTTGGCTTTGAAGTGAATCATGGTTGTGGACATTATGTATGAATGTGCGATATCTCGTGAACATGAGTTTGATGTGGAAGTTGGACTTGGAATGTCGGGCTTGCGTGAACTATACCATGTCCAATGCTTCATCTCGTTATTGTTTGGAAAGTAATTGCTGTTATTACATGACCCGAAAAAAAAAACATTTTGTGCCACATCAGTAGATGCACGAACATCACAACAGGCATGCTGACTGGATAAACATTTGAACCTAGCTATTATGAAGGAAATTTTGTATTGACAACAGTTTTAGATAGCAGGAGACGCCTAGCCTGCTCTCGCCTCTGCTAGCTTATTTCGCTTCTTCCATCTCTTCTTTGGCTTGGGTGAAGAGAGCATCCGATTGCTCTTTTCGCTTCTTCAGAACTCAGCTACATTCTCAAGGGCTGCTGACGCTTTCTTTCAGCCTTTACTAATGCCACGAGGACACGAACAACCGACGACTCCACCGGCTTGTGTGTAATCCAGCATCATCTCGAATTTGCACCTTGTGTCTAATCCAAAGATCATTAGGAACCGCAACTTGTGTGTAATCCAGCCTCATTTTGGAAACATGATCTCGAGGTCGACCATACTTCCTCCTCGCAGAACTGATCCCGACATGAAGTTACTTTTTTAGATCAATACTCAAAGAAACCTAGATCCATTTAGTAGAAGCCGATAAATGTAACTCGGAGAAGTGAATTCAAAAGGAAAAGAAATATAAAAATAGACTACACGGTGAGAACACCCACTTCCTACATCAAGTTAAAACGAAAGCATTAGGACGATTAAGACTCTTCTTATTACACATCAAGAACACCACGCTTAAGAGAAATGTAAACTACAACATATACACATCAAGAACACGAGGCTAAACAAAAGTAATTGAAAGGGTGTTACTTACCAAAGCTCGCTTTTACGTGTTCGTGCAACTCCTCTTTAACTTGCCACGCCCCTTGAAGATGTCCCAATATCCCGTGTTTGGTCTTCATTGCTCCTCCGCATGTTCACACTCGTGGTTTCAAAATCTCAACATGGCAAGAAAAATACTACTAGTAATACTCGCGCATCTTGTGGGCAACATTAAAGCACTCGTCCGCCATGTTAGAGCATCTCCAACAGAATCACAATGCGCGGCGCTTTAAAAAAGCATTTACAGTGCTGAGATCGAGAAGTAGATACTAGAGAGTAGAGGATAGTTCTCAGCATAGATAGATACAAAAAGATAATTCAACTACTCCTCGTCGTCCGACTGCTCCTCGGTGATGTCCTCCTCCGACGTTGTAGGCGTGAAGATACCGATCATCGTCGGATTCCCAGGGCGACGCTGCTCCTAGCCTCATGTTGAATTGAGCGTCCGCTTTTCGCCTATGCTTGTCCTCGCGATAGGCGGCTCGCTCCGCCCTCCTCTTATCCCTCTCCGCCTTCCTTTGCACGTAGAACTCGCGCTCATTGATGGTGTCCTGCAGGAAGTGTTGGCGCCACAACGCAATGGCTTCCTCGTCCATCTCAGTGATGCCGAGACAGTGCTCCCGCCTCTGGTTGTCGCGACGATCCTGTTCGGTGCTAAGCCGCATCAGAGGCGCGAGCTCCTGCGCCCGCTCCCGCATCGGCACATTGGGGAAGTTCAATGTTCTATGAGGCCACCGGAGGCGCCACGCCGCCGCGTCGTATGCGCGGGTGGCCTCGATGGCGGTGTCGAAATTGCCGAGGCCAAGGCGCATCCCGCGGAACCGGATCTCGGCGGAGAAGCCGCCGGAGGGGCGCGCGCGGACGCTGCGGTATCCCCAAGTTTCCCGGCGACGCGGCGGCATGGTGGTGCGGCGGCAGCGAGGCGAAAAAGAGCGAGGAGAGAGCAGTGGCGAGGCACAGAGCGGTGGCAAGGCACAGAGAAGTGGGAGGGCGTTGGATTTTATAAAGCGCGCCGGACGCCGCGTGCCAAAACTAGCGCACGCCCGACTGCTTTTTCCCGCGCGCGCGTGATCCTTTCCCGACGTCTCTGCTATCTCTACTCTCTTCTCTACGGTTATATTTATTTTATATTTAATATTTAATATTTATCTCTACTTCCTTTACTGTCTACTTTTTTCTCTATACTTTTTTTTCTTGCAATATAGGTCGTCCGATTTATATCTGATAGATAGGAAGGAAACAAATGGGAATTTTGCAAAAAGATACCCATACCCCTCTCCAGATTTGCAAATAAGGCCTTCCCTAGTTCATCCTTTTCTCCCACAAGATAAACTACTCATACAAATGCATCTTGATGTGTGCAACGCATGGGCATCTTGCTAGTTCTAAAAACCTTTCCATCATTTGCCACACTGCTGGTTGCAGATGAAAAACCTACCCAAGCATAGCGCGATACAGGAGTGACGCACAATTACAAGCTAATATTCTGTTGGACAATGGAGGCTATAACCAATTACTTTTACTGGAACAATAGCACCCAGGAAAATTGAAAGGTAGGTATGAACAAAATTGGAACTGCACATGTACTGCTAAGTGATTCAATACACACGTTACCAATCGAGGAGGAGAACGATGGTCGCAGCGGCCTCTATGAGTCATGGTCGGCAACGGGAGTCAGTTCATTGTCCACGACGGTGGTACTTCTGCGCTTGGCGTCGGCCTCCAGGAAGCAGATCCGAGACCGTGGAAGACGATGCCGGGGAAGAGGCTCCGTCTACGATGATGACGGTGGACCGGCTCGTGCGGGCGACGAGGTCGCCGATGAGGCAGATGCGCCATGGTGGACGAAAAGTGCGCCGATGTAAAGGGGAGGAGCACGAAGGCTACGGTGCCGTGGAGAAGTCTATTTTGCGGTGGGGATAGAAAATGGAGAGTATTCAAGTGTTCTACTCTGGGTGCCGGGGTGGGGCTGGCTGGGTAGGGTGAACCTGAAGTTACAAAAACAGCCCCTACCAAGCGCCGTACATAGGCCTGTTCAAGGCTATGATGGTAACTTCCCATCGCTCAATCGGGGGTCGCGGAGATTTTCCCGCCGACCTCAAAATTTTGTGACACCGACTCCCGTGTGGCGTGTTGAGTGATTCGCTAAGCAACTAGCGAGTAGTAGTAGTAAACTCTGCATATTAGGTTTGACCAAGTCAAACTTCCTAAAGTTTGACTAAGTTTATATAAAATATAAACATTTACCATAACAAATATGTATGATGTGGAAGTACATTCAATAATGAATCTAATGGTATTTATTTGTTATTGTATATGTTAATATTTTTTGTAATAAGCTTTTTGAGAGTTTACAAAACTTGACTTTGACCAATGCTAATATGTGGACTTAAATAAAAACGGAGGGAGTACACATTTGTTTTCTTAGTTTGTAGTGAACTAATCATTTGTTGAAATTGTGAAATAAATATATTAGGCTATTGACTTCGAATGTAATGGTCTATACAATTAAATAGTTACAATCATTGTCGAATCCCAAGATGTATACAAGGTCTATAGTACTTCACAACATGCTCAAACTCACATAATCCCGGTCAAATGAGAATCTAAATGCATTTCATAGTTATTACTTTGTAGGATGCAACAAAAACAACCAAAACTCTACATCAGCCATTATAGAAGCAACATTTTGACATATCCCATTGTGTGAATGAAACGTGCAGAGAGAGCTTTTGAAGATGGAGTAGATAGGGCGGGAAAGATTGTATGTATGTGGACGAGAGAGTAGGAGACAAACCTAACGACACACACACACACACACACACACACACACACACACACACAGAGAGAGAGAGAGAGAGAGAGAGAGAGAGAGAGAGAGAGAGAGAGAGAGAGAGAGAGAGAGAGAGAGAAGTTAGGTCTGTGAGAAAGATGGAGACATGTAATATACGTGATTCTGTATACGTGGAAGGAGAAGAGACAACATGTTTGATGAGAGAGCTGGAAAAACATGGACAAGAGGGGAAGGATCTCATGGGTTGAGGGATTGACAATTTTGTGCGGGGGAGAGAGGGATTGGTAATTTTGTGCAAGAGAGAGAGAGGGTGGGGGGAGGAGTCAGTCAGCCGTCATCACATCACCCTGCTTCCAAATGACCCCGCATTCTCTAGCACGGTGTGGTCGCCGTCTTCGATCTGCTCGATGCCCTCTTTGAAGATTGAGGTGTTGTGCATGTTGAGGTGCAAAGAAGCACAAGCAAGAGTGGTCGCCGTATAACCTTGGATGGGGATGAATTGTGTGCTCGGGGGAGTGTGTGTGTGTGTGTGTGTGTGCGTGCGTGTGTGTGCGATGTGTGTGTGTGTGTGTGTGTGCGTGTGTGTGTGTCGATATTGAGCAAAACCTAAGAAGAGAAATGGGTATTCACGAAGAGATTGCACGGGCCCTTAGGTGGGCAGGGGCCGAGTGAGGGTGTCAAAATGTGCGCGTTGATGCATATGTTGCATGCGATCGTGCGAGGGACGGACAAATCAAGAGAGATGGTTGTTGTGTTACGGATGCTCCTCTCTCTCCCTCTCTCTCACACACACACACGCAAGTGAACTAGAAGACCACTCTCTCATGTATACACAACGTATCGGCATCTGTCTATGTCTCACTCATGCATGATCGTTTGCACATTCACACCTCTCTATGTCTGTATCACACGCACATCGTCTCCACATTGCCCTTCCGCCACAACACACATATGGACACATACACAGGTTCTCTCTCAGTCACACACACAAAATAAGTATTAAAAAAACTAGGGCGCACCTAAACGTCCAAATCTAAATAAACACAAACTGGAGCTAAATTCAAATATATGGAAATATTGCAGCGTCAAGAACTTTCCCAGGAAAAAAAGTTGAGTAATATTCGAGGATTGTTTTCACACACACAAAAAGGTTCGGTGGATGTCCTTCGAGCGCGACACGGTGACGCACCGTTCGATCGACCGCGCGGCCGCGGTTCACGCGCTTGCACAGGATTCCGTATCGTGGCTGTGGTACTAACTTAAAAAAAGCGCTGCCTAAGTCTAATGTTTACGTGTACTAGTACGGTTTTCTTTTAAGTTTGACCAACCTCATATAAAACTAAAGTAAGCTCCCATACGCGCACTCATCAATATGCCGCCGCCGCAAGATGCCGGCGCCCGCCTGCTCCGCCAACAATTTCGCCCATCACCGCCGTGTCGCCGCCATCCCTGTGCCATGAAGCCGAAGGCTCGCCCGCTCACGTCGTCTGCAGTCCCTCCTCGCCATGCCGCCGCGCTGCCAAGCACGCGAGCAGCTGGTGGAGCCGCATCTATGCACGCAGCATACGAAGAGGAGGACGAGCGCGTGCTCCAGCACGCCGGCGAGGAGGAACTAGCATGTCATTGTCATCTCCACCCGCGCGGAGGAGGCATGCATGGTGGTTGTCGCAGCGGAAGCCGGTCGCGCGTGCGTCGAGCCCGCCAACCGGGTGCGGACGCGGAATCTACCTTCAAGACCTTGAATGCCACGTGGATCCTACAATTTGAAGGAGCAATTTGGGTCAGTCGACTCATTTGAGCCGTTTGATGCAACATGGATGGCTAGAAGGGCTTCTTCCACCTATTTTGCCGTGTTCTTCCTTCGCTCCGTCGAACTTCTTTCACAAATCGACTGACCCAAATTATACTACTAGTACGAACGTATTAAGTAACTGGGAACATGAAGGTACGAGCAGTAGTACCAACTACAAGAAGAACAGTAGTAAGACATAGTACTAGTACTACTCTACGTACTAAACAGTTCAAATAACGAGAAAGAACATAAACATAGTTCTGATGGGGCCTCAGCACAACACACCCTTGAAAATAAACTAAGCAACTAGTCATCTTGACACTGGAGTAGAACCAGCATGAGCGACGACACTGCCACCTACTCGGAGTCCGAGTCCAAGTCCTCGACTTCGTCCTCGTCCCTCTTCCTCTTCCTCTTCGCCGACCCTTCTTTGCTTGAACCGGACACTGGGCTCTGCTTCTTCATCCAACCCATGTAGATATTTAAACAAAGGTAGGCATCCATTGTTGCATACAGGATGTGATCTTCATCTAATGTCTTCGACTCCCATGCATGATGAAACTCGTGATGAGGTTTCTTCAGTTTAGCGTACGAAGGATCAATGATGGCTGCTGCCAGGGTCAGCATTGAAGGTTGACAGGAGGACACCAGGCTTGCCTTCTGGAGATCGAAGGGCTGGCCTACAACGAGACCTATCTGACGCATGACTTCTTTGTCGTTCTTAAAACCTACAGTAACGAATTTCACTCTTTTGTCCTTGAGGAAGTTCTTAAAATCCTGGCACTCAACGTCGGCATGGCATATGTGGTAGACCAAGCAGACGTTATGTACGCAAACCTGGATCACGGCGGGCTTCTTCCTCTCTTCGTCCTTTAGATCCTTCTCTCATCCCAGGACTATGGTGTACTCAACATCTAGCCCAGCGACCCACTCATCCGTTGAATTGTTGAACATGCGCAGGAAGCGAGCAAGCCATGCTTTCACCGTCCCGGATCCACGTGTGTAGATGACGATGAACTGGTCGCCGGTGATGGCTCTAACCTGGTACTCAGCGGCGACCATGGAGATTTGGGAGGCCATGGATTTTGGAGGAGGGTTAGGAGAAGTTGAACTGTTGTACCCCGCAAAAACTGGAGCAAACTAATGTGAAAGGACGGGACGACTGGGAGCGAACTGTTGTGAGGTAGAAGACGGGGATGAGTAGGGCGTGCGAACGGCGTGGGGTTGCTGGCTTGCCCGGTGGATAAACGGCTGCAAGCCCCCAAAGAGTTCTCGAGAACTATGCGGGACCCACTAGATGTCATGTCTACTAGACCCATATCGTAAGCCTGACGGTATAGCTTCTGCCTGTTCGCACGCCATGCCGGCGCGTGGATGTAACTTCACTTAATTCTGTCAACCGTCGCGCCTCCCACGACCTTCGCCTCCCTCGTGCGGTCGCGCCCTTTGAGACTTCGACCGACTAAAAATGAGCAATTTTTTTGCCTACTCCGCATGCATGATACTCCCTCTGGCCCTTTTTACTCCCGTCAACCGTTTGGAAAGTGTTTGACCAAATATATACTTTTTTAAACACGACCTTATATTAATTAACCAGCCACACCAGTACACTCATTCGATACAATATTCACCACACAGGGCGGTACGTTATTTACAAGAATACCATCTAATCTATTGTCAAAGCTATACTTAGCGATTATGTGTGCCACCTTATTGGCCGAACGGCTAATGATTGACAATTGAAGATTGTTGATCAACTTCGAGATGCTCAACACTTTCTTCTTCAGGCCACGCATAGCAGACCTGTCATAGTCCCCCGATGCAAGAGACGCTACCACAAAAGCGCAATCAGTCTCTAAATTTACAGGTTTATGAAGAGAAATACCTATGTAGAGACCGGCAATGCAAGCCCTAAGCTCCGCTTCCTCCACGCTTTGACAGGCATCAATGAAATCCCACAACCAAATTTATACTAAAAATATCAATATCTACAATACTGATTATAATGAGTATAAGAACTACGTTTTATAATGAGTGTCAAAATATTGATTTGACATTGTGAATGTTGATACTCCCTCCGTCTAGGTGAGTAAGTCATCTTAGGCTGTGCACCGTGACCAAGGAGGAGGGGAAAATGAGAGACATTAATGTTTATTTGCTAATTAAATAGTATTGCATGCAATGAACTAACCACTGCATGTCATGTTTGATAGTCTTAGGTCATTAAAAGCACGCACACCCTCATCTCTTATTGGTTGATATGTCAAGAAACAAGAAACGAGGTAGAAGTTAATGCACTGCGCCTACGTGTTTTGGGATTATTTGGTTTTCATAAGATGACTTACACACCTAGCTATTAGAGTACCACTACCTCCCTTCTAGTTTAAAGGGCTCGACTCAAAAATTTCACCTACTCTTAGCAAGATAGTAGAGGCGGTGGAATAGTTTTTGAAGTCCGCAAAAGTACTCAACTAATCTTGTCGTTCTTCACAAAAAATGTGTTTACCAATGCATGCATGAACACTAGTTAATCTAACCCCCTATCTTCTTTAATTCTTTGCCACATCAGCATGTTTGCTATTCCCGTGTACCAGCTAAGATACCACCATGATGGCCAGCCTTAATCATCGCATGCAATAATTTAGTGCACCTTGAAATATGAACATGTGTGGGGCGTGTATGTTTTTAATGACTTGAGACTATACCTAGCCCAGCATGCAAGATGACTTATTATGCACCGTTCCCCATACCTGCAGGAAGCCCGTTCGTCTCCAAATCTTTTCCTCTCCATGTGTGGAAACAATATGCCTGCCAAACTCTCCTTCTCCCTCCGGCGGTCCCACCACTCCACCCCGTGTGAAAAAAATCTGCATGCATGACTCTCCGTTGTGACCAGCAATATTTCCACCCCTTCGCTCCCCTGTAATTTACTCCAACAAATATGCCCACGTAGCTTTTACTTAACTTCAGGTGCATTGGGTCACTAACATATGGGCCCAGCAGTGTACTAGCCCACATGTCAGTGATGCAACTGGACCTGCAGTTAAGTCAATGCAGCTCAGTCCATATCTTACGTAGGTGTGCCATTGCTCGCTATAAATACTGCGCCTGCCATGACATCGCTATCTCCTCCCCCTCACATTCACGTTCATCGCTATCTCCTCCCCCTCCCTCTCACGTCGACCACCATGGCATCTCCCCTCCCAAGCCCTAGGAGTCCCTCGATGCACCGCGCGGACGGTCACGCGTCGCCTTTCCGTTCCTCGCCGCCACTAGTCGAGGAGGACCCGTTAGTGTTTCACTCCTCACCGCTACGTGACGCGTCTCCGTTCCGTTCCTTGCCACCACTAGTCGAGGAGGACGCGTCGGTGTTCCGCTCCTCGCCGCGACACGACGCGTCGCCGTTCCGTTCCTCGCCGCCACTAGTCAAGGAGGACGCGTCGGTGTTCCGCTCCTCACTGCGACGCGTCGAGGTGGAAACGTCGGTGTTCTCAATCTCGCCGGCACGCGCGTCGGAGGACGCATTGGCTCCCCGCTACAAGGAGAACGCCGCGCCGCCCGCTGAGCCCCCCAGCCTTGAGGAGCTCTGGAAAGAAATGGATGTCGCCTTGTGGGAGGCTTTGCCTCCAGCAGAGTGCGCCAAAATAGAGGCGGAGAAGAAGGCCGAGGAAGAGAAGCGCATCGCGCAACAAGCTTTCTGGGAGATCTATGTCGCGTGCGAGAGAGTCAAGCAATTGGTTCTTTGGCAGAAGGCTCGTGCGAGGGCTGTGAGGGTGGCGGAGGACGCCCGTGCCGACGCCCTGAGTGCAGTCGGGCCCAAGGGCCTCATTTACGCTTGGTGGTACGTGGACCGGGTGCACGCTTCCAGCCAGGAGGAGTACCTGTTGGCGCCGGATCACCACACCGGTGAGATCGCGCTCGCCCGCCGGCAAGCCGCCAATCATCACCTTGCGAGTTGCGAGGCTGAGGAAGAGGCGTTGTGTCGGCGCGCTGGGAAATGGCCGCGCACCAGGGCACTTGTGGCGCGCCGCAAGCGCTCCTGCGAGCGCCGTGGCTTTTAGGAGGTGTATAATTTTTGTTTCGTAAGGTGATCTCATTAGTTTTTGGACGCAAATGATAAATCCCGAACGTTCAGGATTTTTTAGCGTCCTTAATTAAGTATGTAAAAGGGAAAGTTTGGAAACGTTGTGTATTATTACGCATTTTGCAAGTACGTGCATATAAAACAAACTTTACTACACGTCTCTCTCGATATATGCTTGCAGACTGTGCTACTCCCTCCGTCTAGGTCAATAAGTCATCTTTGGTTGTGCAAGGTGACCAAGAAGGAGGGAAGACATGTACACCTAGACGGAGGGAGTACTACTATTACTTATGTACGTGCAAATGCACGTTTGAACATTATGATGCGGTTTTTGTAAAAGTGGAAAAACAACGCTAGTCAAGCTTGTGAAACGATTCAATGCAAAACAAATGCAAAAATGCTCGTTTGATTGTTTACTTTTAGCTTCCTTCTCTGTGGTTATTTCTCTGTGCACCGTGACCAAGGAGGAGGAGAAAACGAGAAACGTTAATGTTTATTTTCTAATTAATAGTATTGCATGCAATGAACTAACCACTGCATGTCGTGTTTGATATCTCAAGTCATTAAAAGCATGCACACTCTTTATCTCTTATTGGTTGATATGTCAAGAAACAAGAAACGAGGTAGAAGTTAATGCACCGCGCCTAAGTGTTTTTGGATTATTTGGTTTTCGTAAGATGACTTACACACCTAGATGCACCGCGCCTAAGTGTTTTGAGTAACATTTTATCAGTTAAATCTTTGGTCAAAATTTAGCACAAATTACAATGGTGAGGAATAAAGCAGGACGGAGTAGTAGTTTAGAAGCCCAAATAAAAGAGTGAGGCGCCTCATTGTTACTCTCCACTTTGACTAATCTTGTGGGAAAAGCTGGGGAAGCAACCAAAAGAACTGGCCTTAGGAGTAGTAGCTACGGATCGAGTGTGGGAGATGAGCCGGAGAAAGTAAATACAGAGAGATGAAATGCAAAAAAGACGGAGGGATGTGATGGTTGCTTGTCCGTTTATTTTACCAGGCAATTTATTACTGTGAGTGGTTGGGTTTTGTGATATGACGGCTTTACTGCCGCGCCACGAGCGGGGTGAGAGGTGAGACTCCTGTGCAGTGCCGCCCTCTACACTTGTACTACACCGTTCGTCGTTTATTTGTCCCCCATTGAATTTGATTGAAGATTTAACTGACAAAACGTTAGTGCATGTCAACAAAAACTATATCGTTGGATTCGTATTTGAACATAGTTTTGAATGATATAATTTTAGGTGACATGCATCAGTATTTACCGTACTATATATAATGTTAGTTCAATTTTTGGTCGTACTAATCTATAGTAGTAAGGTGCCAGTGCGTTGCACCGAAGAGTGAAATGCATTGATCGGGGAGTTGTTTATTTTGACAAAGGATGTGGGGGTCATCTCATGTGTAACGGGTATCGATAGGTTTCTTCGGATATTATCTCATCTCTAGAGCTCACAAACATCCGGGTGAAATAGATAAAAAGGTATGTTTTGCAAACAAAAGCGTTCAACTGTTCAACCTGCATCCAAAACTTGTGAAGACATAACACTTCTTGTGCCTTGCAAGAAATGATCTTTAAGAATTAGTTTTTGAGTATCGATTGTTATACATGTTGGCTACAGATGACATGGCACTTTCTTATAGTCAATAGTTGGCTATACTATTAAGTAATATTAACCATGCCCTTATACACCTAGACGAAAGGATTAAATAAGGATGACTTGCAAGGGGGCAGAGGAGATGTAAGAAATGGTTCATCGTAAGTCTTTCACCAGTACTGTAGTAAAAATTCACACATGGAAGATTCTAGACTAAACCATAAACGGATACACTTTTATTCATGCGCGATACTCCAATAGTGCAAGATCCTGCATGGAAGTCTCCACATGCTTAGACAGCGGATTACATTGAGCGAAGACTAATGATCAACATTTAACTTGATAATGCATATTTTTTTAGAAGAACAGGGAGGCTCCTCCCCGGTTCCATTATCAAATGAAACCCAAAGTGTCTTACATCATCTCACTGAGAGGAGCAGTTTAAAGGAAGGACTGCGGCAAAAGCCACTCAAGTTTAACGACAAGCTTACAGAATCAAAAGCGGCAAAGACACGCGCCATAAGCGCCCACACACACACTACATGTTTTCTAAGTGCACTTGATAATGCGTATGTCCAGGTGAACCTCCTTGGAGTCCCCGTGCACCGAGTCGGCGGGTAAAGGATAGAACGGATGCCATGGGTTTTCCAAGTCCACATTGGTGGGATAGTCCCAGCTCCTCACATTCCAAGTCTGTCCGATGAGGCCGGTTTCGCCGCCCACGTGACCCAGAGGGGTAGTAACATTGACCTTGCACCCGTACATCTGCCTCGTGTCAGTGTCAGCGGCGACGCCCCTGACGCACGCTACAAAGACGGGGCGGCGGCCTGCGCGGGCCTCACCGGTGCCCACGATCAATAGGAAGACGCTGCCGTCCTCCTCCAAGACTGGCAGGCGGCGGTGATCCTCCAACGACTCTGGCATGGTGAACCGGTAGCATGTGTCGTACTTGATGTTCTCCGCCAAGGGCCAGTAGTGACCGCTGCACGCATCCGTGAGGTGATGCGCCATGTTCGCCGGCGAGCCACAAAACGGCATCGGGCACTCATAGCAGTGGACGAAGGGCTCCTTGGAGGCGTCGACCAGGTTGTCCATGAAACGGGAGTGGCTGTAGGGGACGTTGCGCCAGTTGAATATGTGAGCAAGTTACTACGAGATTTAATCCGAATAAGCACAAAATAAATCATGAAGGCTATAACAGAGATGAACTAATCATGTGGACTAGCATAGTAGTAGGATACAGAGTAGAAACATGAATTCTACCACGATTTGGAACAGGAAGGACAGAAACACATACGATGCAACGGGAGCAGCACCGTTGGCGTTGAGGTTGTCGCCCATGTCGTTGAGGAAGAGGTTGCCGAGGTTGGGGAAGAAGTCATCGTCGGTGAAGTCGTGGCTGCCAGCAGTCGCGAGAGTGCGCTTCCCAGATTTCAACAGCGCCCGCCGTATGGAGCGCAGGAGGGAGTGGCTAGAGGGGGGGACGTTGCGGCCGCCGAATGGAGCGCAGGAGTAGCACACGAAGCAGTAGATGGTGTCCTTACTAGTACTCCCTAGTCTCTATCTCTCTCTATATATATCTACTCTTATAGAAAACCGAGTTGGTGATGATGGTGTGTCGTGCAATGCACGGGCATATTGCTATTTTTTGCATATAAGTCCAAACACCACATAGACACGGTCTTTGAGCACGGTTCGTAGTCGTTCCACGATCGGGCATCGAAGTTTGTAACTATTTTAGATTAGAATATAATACTCCTCTGGTGCTAGTAGTAGAGCAGTGTCCTACTCTACTACTCTACTCTAGCAAGCTAGGGCATAATAATTGTAGTAGGTAATCGAGGGAGTACCAAAGATCTTGTGATCACTAAAGCAAGTTGTCTGGCATCGATATGACCCTACGCTGCTGGTATGTGTCTTGTAAGTCAAGCGGCGTGCTGTAGTCATCATCACCTGTCCCTTCCCGCAGCACATATTTGCTTCTCCATCTTTGTCCGCACATAATCTCGTCCAAGCTTCCATCCCCGCTAAGGCGCCTCCCCCCTCGTCCGAAACCCAAGCACTAACAATGGCAGAACCGAGTAGCATCCACCGAAAGAGTGGCTGGAATTCGCTCCCCACAGAGGTAATCAAGCTCATTGTTTCGCGTGTGGACAATCTCAATACCATGCCGCTCGCCGCGTGCTCGTCGGGGCTGTACCGTTTACTCAAAGCCCTCAGGCCGGAGCTTTTTAAGTGTCACGCCCAATATGCGACCCTATCCAAAAGGAACTCGAAGGCCCAACTAAGGATAGACCCGCATATTGAAACGCTTTGCAAGGTGGATATCATTACATCAACATTACATAATAGATGGGGATACATACAAGAGGTATACAGTGCCACACGAATACAACACCATCTCATACATAAGATAAACATCCGACTACGGATGAAACACAAACAGAAGCTTAAACGACATCCACCCTGCTAGCCCAGGATGCCGACCTGGAACCTATCCCCTGATCGAAGAAGAAGTAGAAGATGAACTCAAGCAAGCAAACATCGCTCTCGCGTCATGATCATCGCATAACCTGTACCTGCAACTGTTGTTGTAGTAATCTGTGAGCCACGAGGACTCAGCAATCCCATTACCATGGGTATCAAGACTAGCAAAGCTTAATGGGAAATGAAGGGGTAAAGTGGTGACGCTGCAGCAGCGACTAAGCATGATATGGTGGCTAACATACGCAAATGAGAGCGAGAAGAGAAACAAAGGACGGTCGTGAAGCTAGCAATGATCAAGAGGTGATCCTGAACTCCTACTTACGTCAAACATAACCCAGAAACCGTGTTCACTTCCCGGACTCCGCCGAGAAGAGACCATCATAGCTACACACGCGGTTGATGCGTTTTAATTCGGATCTGGTGTCAAGTTATCTACAACCGGACATTAACAAATTCCCATCTCCCACATAACCGCGGGCACAGCTCTCGAAAGTTTATACCCTGTAGGTGTGTCCCAACTTAGCCCATGACAAGCTCTCGCGATCAACGAAGGAATAGACCTTCTCCCATGAAGACCCGATCAGCCTCGGAATCCGGTTTACAAGACATTTCGACAATGGTAAAACAAGACCAGCAAAGCCTCCCGCATGCCGACAAATCCCGATAGGAGCTGCACATATCTCGTTCTCGGGGCACACCGGATGAGCCAGACGTCGGGTTGGCATAGACTCAGTTGCCAGGGGGCACAGATATCGCTTCGGTTTGGACCAACACTTAGACAAGCATTGGCCCGGGGCTAAAATAAAGATGACCCTCGGGTTGGCCGACCCAAGGAAAAGTATAGGTGGTGGTGAGGCAAATGGTAAAACCAAGGTTGGGCCTTGCCGGACAAGTTTTATTCAAAGTGAACTGTCACGGGGTCCCATAAATCACCCGACCGTTAGGAACGCAAAATCCGGGAACATAACACGGTATGACGGAAACTAGGCGCGGCAAGAGTGGAACAAAACACCAGGCATAAGGCCGAGCCTTCCACCCTTTACCAAATATATAGATGCATTAATAATATAAGAGATATTGTGATATCCCAACCAAAATCCTGTCCACCATGGAGAAATCTTCAACTTCACCTGCAACTAGCAACGCTATTAGAGGGGCTGAGCAAAAGCGGTAACATAGCCAAACAACGGTTTGCTAGGAAGGGTGTCAAAGGTTAGAGGTTCATGGCAATTTGGGAGGCTTGAAGAGCAAATGATAGGTAACGCAGCAGAGCGATAGAACGAAGCAACTAGCATAGCAATGATAGTAGTGAGATCCAGGGTAGCGGTCATCTTGCCTGAAATCCCGCAAGGAAGAAGAACGACTCCATGAAGAAGACGAACGGATGAAGCCGAACCAACCGTAGACGAACGAATCCTCACGATCGCAACGAAACAGGAACTAATAAGAAGAAGCACACAACATAGGTAAACACACCACACATGAACAAGGCATGATGCACAACAAGCATGATGCATGACCAAGCTACACGAAGCTACTCATGGCAAGAGATCATGCAAACAAGAACAACACATCAAGGCAAGTTTAAATGAGGCCGGGAACAACATATAACAATTCCGGTAAGTCCTCATATGCAAATTTCGAAATTGGTCCAGATCTGAATAAACCTTATGTTCAAGTTGTTAAACAGCAAGTTAAGATGCACCAAGATGATCTACACGAGATTCTAGTCAAGTTACATATAAAGTTCATTAGATTCGGAGCTACGACCTAGAAGATATGAGCAAAACAAGTTAAACATGGCATTGATGCAAAATGCATACAACCATCAAGCAAACACCTCAAAACATGGATGCAACATGGTAATATGAAGCTACATGCAAAAACAAGCAAGTTTCATATAGAGCACACTCAAAACGGAGCAAGGGTTCAACACATGCACACTATACAAGTCATAACAACAATCTGCCCAAAACAGCAACTAGGCATCTTGCAAACATCAAAACAATATGCTACAACACCCCAACATAATAAAAAAAGGCATGGGCATGAAGTACAGGTGAATCTTAACAAAACATGAACACTGAGCTATCTCCAGAAAAGAATAGAACATGCTCAAACACACATGGTAAGATTGCAAATAATAACAGTTTCAGACTTTAGCAGAAATAACATCAGGTTGCAATATTTAGAGCATCAAACAACATGTTACAGGAACTTATCATGGCAAACAAAGGCATGGCATGAATCTACTAGATGCATAGATCAAAAGTCCCTTACTGACCATGAGCCAAAAAGGATCAGAAAATATGATGGCGCCCATGTAAACATGGCAAGTTATATGACAGATTCATACATGGCAGAAACAACAATAAGTAGGCATGTTGGTGAGCTTGAACCACTCACCACAGAGCAGTACATGGCATGGAAAGGCAACCAACAGTAAGAAGGCATGTTTGTGAAGTTAAGCATGGCAAGAGCAAGGTCATAGGATGCATGAAACACTAGCAAAACACATGGGAACTAGTGAACTTAATGTTAACAGGCTGATAGCAACATTATCAAGCAACTTTGGAGCAAGATATGAACAATCTACAGTAAGCTATAAATGCAACCAGGGGCATGGATGGATAGGGAATAACATGTAGATAAAAACATGTTTATAGAACATCTCCAGATTATGCATAGAATGATTAGTAGCAACATGTTAACATAGCAACAAAATATAATAGAATCTGTCTAGCAAAACAACAACAGCAAGTACACTACTTAACAAGCTCGATTCACTCACCACAAGTCATTTCATGACAAGATAAGCATAGCATCATCAAGAATATATGTTTGTGAAACAAACCAAGTCAAGAACAAGTCCATAGCATGCAAGGATCAACTATAGCAACCTTGGCTAAATTGAATAACAAGTAAACAATCTGCCAGGAAACATTTTGAAGCAAAAGTAGAGCACTCAAATGACATGCTAGGCTACTCCATAATTGCAAACAAGGGAATGAATGGACAGGCAATAACCATATGTTCAAAACACCCTTAGTGAAGTATCTCAAAATAAGCATGGATCTCTCTGTAGCATCAAGTTTATATGGCATCAAAATAACAGCAGAACAGGGACTAAAATCAGCAATATCACGAAGCCTAGTTTGCATTCTTGTGCTAGTCACCACATTGATCACAAAAATACATGGAATACACCCCTGGAAAGATGGTATGGCATAGATCAAAACACATGTAGACATCAACCTCATAGGATGCACACATCAAACATGGCAAAATGACAAATGAGCAAGTTATAACAGTTTCAGTAGATTAACATCAACATGCACTCTTCCAACAGCATTTCGGGCATCAAGATAAGCTCAAATGAAAATGATGCAATGAGTTGAAATGAATTACTCGTTGAGACGAACAATTTGACATATTACACGCACGAAACGAAGCTACGGATTGAGAGATGTGATGCGCTGAACATGACATGATTATGCAAAAATCCTGAGGACTTAGTGGAATTTGGACCTCGCGGGAAAGTCAACCCGGCGGTGGATCTCGCCGGAAAAGTTGCCGGAGGAGCTCGTGGAAGAAGGGGCCGGCCGGGGTAGGTAGAGCTGGGGTCGGGGAAGAAGGCCCCGGGGCGCCCTCGGCCGGATCCAGGCCGGAGAGACACTGGGGCGGCGAGGTGGAGACGGAGGCGGCGAGGCGAAGCCGGCGAGGTCGCCACGCGAGGCGGTGCTGGCGGAGGGCGCGGCGCCGGTCGGGACGCGCAGGCGGAGCGCCGTGGCTCGGCAGCGCGCGACGGAGCGGGCAGCGGGGCGAGGCGCGGCGGGCTGCTGGGCGGCGCCAGGAGGCGCCAGCGGCAGGGGGAGCTTCGCCAGGCGTGGCGTGGGGCGACGGACCCGGAGGCGGAGGCGCTGGGACGGGCCCGCAGGCTGCGGCGGCGGATGCCTCGGGCCGGCAGGTCCGAGATGGGCAGCGGGCCCCTTGATGGAGACGACGGAGGAGCGGCTGACGGGCGCAACGTGAGAGGCTGGGAGCGGCGGCGCGGGGACGGGCGGACATGTCCGGCCCGGTTCGGACGTGTCCGTCGGCGGGAGGAGGATGAAGGCTAGGGTTTGGACGAAAATTTCGGGGTGAGGGGCCTATTTATAGGTAGAGGGAGCTAGGAGAGTCCAAATGAGGAGAGGTTTTCGGCCACGCCATCGTGATCGAACGACCGAGAGCATGGAGGGGAGTTTGGTGGGTTTTGGGCCACTTTGAAGGGGTGTTGGGCTGCAAACAAAAGAGGCTTTGCGGTTACCCGGTTAACCGTTGGAGTATCAAACGACCTCCAAATGGCACGAAACTTGACAGGCGGTCTACCGGTGCTATACCAAGGCCGCTTGGCAAACCTCGGGCCATTACGAGAAAGTTTAACACCCACTCACAACAGGAGACAAAAGGGGAACGCCGGAGGACATAGGAGTGCCGTATTGCAAAACGGACAACGGGGAAAAGGCTCGGATGCAAGAAACGAACACGTATGCAAAATGAACTGCACATGATGACATGATAAAATGCAACACACAAGCAAATGACATGGCAATGACGGCGAATAACTGGCAGACACCTAGCGCATCGAATCCGGGGCGTTACAACACTCCTCCACTAACAAGATATCTCGTCCCGAGGTCTTAGGACCGAGACGGAAGGGAAAAGGGATGAGGTGAAACAAGAACTCAAGAGAAGAAGCAAAGAATCGAGAGCACTCGAGAAGAAGAGGGGAACAACGAGAATGACGAGAATCGAAAACTCATGGAATCAGATAGACTAAGAAACCGGCTCGTTCTAACCGGAGTGGTTAGAATGAGAAAAGAAACGGATAGGACTGAAAGGATTTAGGCAGCACTCCGGCTAAAAATGGAATGATTAGAACATGAACTTGAGAGGATGGAAAGATACTTGATGAACTCTTGCAAAATGAATTAAATCATGAAGAACTCCGGTGACAAAGGATGATGAGAAAGAATGAAGGATGAAAGAATAAGATGAGCCTTGAGATGATTTAGATGGAGGTTCCGACGAGATGGCCGAGGAAATTTGAACTCCGGAAAAGAAAAGATGAAAGCACTTGGAACTAGAATTTATTCATCCAGAACAAACTCCAAAGGAAGGGATTACTCGCTCGGATGAAATAAGAATGAGATTTATTGTATGCTTATCCTTCATCAAATTAAATTGATGACAAGCAATGGATTTTGCATACTACTTATCCTTCTTGAAAAGGATTAAGGGGGGATATATTGTGAACTTGAGAAGGTCTTCATGCATCACCGGTAGGATTGGAAAGACCGAATGAATTAAATGATAATGAAGGAAAAGAATCTTGAACGAACCACCGTAAGAATTCAAAATGACTGATGAAAGAGAATGAATCACCGGGAAGAATTCGAAGAACAAATAAGCTAGAGGGGACTTAGATGCAAGAGAACGGGAAGAAATCGAGCTGATTAAAGAACACTTGAACGAAGCACCGGGATAATTGGATAACGGTAGCTGAAATGTGAGGACGAAGAATTCTTCTGGAACGACGGCCTCCGGTGAAAAGAAACGGGAAAACAACTCCTGACATACTCCGGATGGTTAAGAAAAGAATATCAGACAAATGGAATAATTTGAGAGGATAACATGAATCTAGAACCACAAAACTTCGAGAGAACGGGCAAGATTTAGAGGAAAAACTCTTATTCGATTTTCAAATGACGACGGAAAACACCACCAAAATTACTAGGATACTCCGGGAGGATGAAAAGCGAAGAGGTTGAGCCAACAATGAAATGATTTGAAATCGATCTTGGAAAGGCATCTGACTGATGAAATCATACTTACGTCAGACTTGAAAAGAAATTGGAATGGCTCCGGAATAAATAGAAGAGTCAGGTAAGATCCTGGAAAAAGACCTGTGGGTTAGGGCCCACTGAAGAAAACACCGTTGGAAAGGATTGTTGAACAGGTAGATGATGCACCAGAACAATTGAAATATTTGAATGAGGTGACACCCTCGAATTAATTGGAACACAGATGAATCTCCTGAGATGTCTTGAACACTCCGGAAGGATAAAATGGCGAGAGGCGAACGAGCAAGGAAAAACACTTGAGCCAAGGAAAAAGAATATAATCAACCCGAAAAGAAAACTTGAATTGAATCCACCGGAAAAAGAAAGGGATGAAGAATGACGAGCGAGACAAGAATTCACCGGTTGAAATAATTGAGGGAAGACTGAAGAAGGCTCTGCACGAATGAAGTAGATGGTCGAAAGAGACTCAGACTCCGGGAAGAAGAGGGTGGGAGGGCGGGAAAAACAAAGACAACTTGGAAGGGGAAACCGACGAATAACTTGAAGAGAAAACACCCGTTGAAATCATTGAGGAAAGAAAGCAAAGACTTCGCACGAGTAGGATGGATACTCGAATAGGTACTCCGGCTCTGAGAAGGAAAAAGGATGGGCGGGTGGGAAAAGAAGGCAACTAAGGATTGAACTTGCAAAAACAAACAGGGTCGAACCGCCTTGACGAGAAATGCACCGGATAAAAGAGCTGAGAACCAACGATCGGAAAACCAACTGCGTGAACCTAAAGAAAAATTTGAAGGGGAAGAGGAGTAATTAAAAACACCTACATCAAGATTCCACACCAGAGCAACGAAGGGGCTGAGGAGTAAAAAGAATTCCTACTCTCCGATATAACTAGACTCCGAAAACAGTTTTCTGCTAGACTCGACAACGGCCAAACTACATGATCAATCAAGGGGGGCTCCTAGGGTCGGTCGAGGCTCTAATACCAACTTGTCACGCCCAATATGCGACCCTATCCAAAAGGAACTCGAAGGTCCCACTAAGGATAGACCCGCATACTGAAACGCTTTGCAAGGTGGATATCATTACATCAACATTACATAATAGATGGGGATACATACAAGAGGCATACAGTGCCACACGAATACAACACCATCTCATACATAAGATCAACATCCGACTACGGATGAAACACAAACAGAAGCTTAAACGACATCCACCCTGCTAGCCCAGGCTGCCGACCTGGAACCTATCCCCTGATCGAAGAAGAAGCAAAAGATGAACTCAAGCAAGCAAACATCGCTCTCGCGTCATGATCATCGCATAACCTGTACCTGCAACTGTTGTTGTAGTAATCTATGAGCCACGAGGACTCAGCAATCCCATTACCATGGGTATTGTCGGGGATATACCCCGCGGTGTAAACCGGCCGGAAGTTTAACCCGGCCGGACTGGACGACTCACCGGTAACCCGCCCGGAGCTTGGCGGTTCACGGAATACCCGCCCGGTCTTGGTGGTTCATTCGTAACCCGGTGGGCGGGTCAGATGGATGACGAGGCCCAAGGCCCAGAAGGCCGGTTCACGTTTAATGGTGGGCCGGTTTAAGAGGAAAGGAATATTTGCCTTACAAGGAGTTAAGACTAGGACTTGTATCCGGTTTGTATTAGAGATAGACTAGTCCTAATCCTAATAGGACTCCACATGTAAACCGCCCCTTCAACATATATAAGGAGGGGCAGGGCTCCCCAAGGAGGGACGGGTTACAAGTTACAAGCAATAATCTTAGGGCTAGACACAAAGAGGAGAGCCGGTTTACGGCGACTCCCTCTTGATGATAATGAGATCTAGCCTCAAACAGCATGTAGGGTTTTTACCGGATGATGTTTCCCGGGGCCCGAAGTTGTCTAAATCCTTGTCTTGTGTTGCGTCTCTCGATTCCGCTCAACCCCTCTCAAGCTACCACATAGGTGCGTTGGCCTCGCGACTAAGTCCTGACACTAAGGACATCTGCCGTGACAAATCCACGACAGTTGGCGCCCACCGTGGGGCCTGGCGCACGGTGGTGTTGAGATTCTTGGAGGGATTTAATCTCAGGGATCGAGAAGTTCGCAACTGGCCGCCGTCAATGATCCGCAACCGGATTAATTAAAGTTCACCGATCAAATTTTGAATCAGGCAGCGCAATATTTTGAGGTCAAAAGATGACAACGGCGGTTTGTCCGAGTAGGCGGTCGAATTACAAGGCGCCGAGGATGTCATTTTTTCCGCTACAAGTTTATCTCGCCGGCAAGACAAGTCCGGATCTACAAACATGGTCAAGCCAGAATTTTCAATTCAATCAGCCGAGGGAGTCAAAGACGGTTTGGATTGGGCTGATATAAAAAAAGGAAACTAATGTGTTGATCCAAGGATTTTTACGAGAAAGGGCTCTAGACCCAAAAAGGAAAAAAAAACTCGTGGGGACCGTGAGCTGGAGGAAGACCCGGATAAGGATTGATCAGATCGGCAACGATTCGGTGGATGAGTTTGATGTGCTTTTGCTTCTTGCTGCCGAACGGCCTTGCCGATGGCCTCCTCAACCGCCGCGGTGCCCTGCCTGGCGTGCAAGCCACTGCTGTTGCCTCGCCGGGTTACCATTGTCGCCTCCTCTGTTGCGCCTGGGAGCCGCCTATGGCTGAGCAGAGCCGCCCCGTAGGAGCCCGCCAGGTCGGGTTTACCTTCGTCTTAAGCCGGTGCACGCATCCGCCCACGAGCTGCTACCTCTGCCGGGTCGGAGTCACCGCTTTTGTTCCGCTTCTGTTGCTAGCACTTCTGGGCTGTGACCCGTCGGCACCCCCGCGCTGACGTCCCACGCTGGCGTCGCGTCCCAGTCACCAAACGGAGCCACAACCTCATCTCCCCTTGCCGCTTCATCATGGCCTCGCTGCTGCGCTTTGCCGGATCTCCTGTGCCTTGAGTCGCCCGCCCCGCTGAACCGGCCATGACCGTGCATCTCCAATCAGCCGCCGTGGCTGCGGGCCTGCGTCCGCCGCCTCGCGTCGCCTCCGTCGATGATCCGGCTTGTCGGACTGTGTCAACTCCGAGCCGCTACCATCTGCCAGGGTCGAGTTACCGCCACGGCCTCCCATCGCCTTCTGGCCGGTCGCCACCGCAATCCTCTCACACTGCCGCCGCTCCGGTTTACTGCGCCAGGGAGTCGCCGTGCTTCAGCTGCGCCCCGTCGTTACAGCCTCAATCCGCCAAATTACCAATGCTCGAGCTTGGTCCGGACCCGGACTCACCGGTCGCGTGCCCGTCACGGGAGCCCTTTTTGTTGCGGTCGCGTTTCCACTCTGCCGTGATTGCCATCGAGCCGCTACCAAGTGTCCACAACCACACCCTTGGGTCGCTGTCGTGGCATCTGCTTTGAACCGGGCCAAGCCAGCCTCACCTTGAGTCGCCCGTCTTGCTTTAAACCGCAGCTTCATCGGGTCACAGCCGAGCGTCTCGCCGAATTGCCGCCGGGTCACCACGGTGCGGCCCCACCAAATTGCCGCCGGGTCACCCTCGCAGTGCCCACGTCGGCTGGCTTTAAGTCGTCACTCGCCGACCGTGCCTTCCGCCGGCCATGCCAGTCTTCCACCTGCTGCGAGAGCCGCCCCAGCCTCCCTTTGAGTCGCCGCCGTGCGCCTCTCCCCTGCTGCGAGAGCCGCCCCGTTGCTGTGAGTCGCCGGCGCCATCTCATTTTTTACCCTTGAACCGGATGTTGCAGCGGTCACCGTCGCCTTGCTCCGGTTCACTGTTTCACCAGCGCCGCTCTGTCACTCCCACCATGGTTCAGCATGCTGATCTGACCCGCCATAGCCACGGTCTTCGCCTCCATTGCCGAGTGCCTGTGCCTCTGCTCTAAACCGCCACTGTGTTGGAGCACACTGAGCGCCGCTTCACGGTGCATTGAGCTGTGCTGAGCCGCGGAGCACTGTTTTGCTGATTTCAAACCCCGAAGCATCAATTCATCAGCTACTGGTGCTATGAACATTGTGGGAAAAGGTCGAGGATAATTTCATCAACTACAAGTGCTACCGACAAGTACTAGGTGCTCACGTAGTATTGTTCCTGCAAGTCTTTCTGCATAAACCAAGGAAAAAGTCTGTTTTTGGAGGAGGCTGAGATGCCCGGCGCCTCGAAGTCGCCGCTTCCATTGCGATCGGCCGCCTTGCTCGCTTATGCGCAGGCGCCATCGCCTCCCCCAGTCGCCGTCGCCTCACCGCACAACATCAAGCTGCTATGCTCGCCTCTGCTGCCTCCGTTGAGCGAGATAAGTTTTTTGGTCTGTTGTGGCCTTGTGCAGACAAGTTGTCAAGATTGATCATGCAAAAAGGAGTTCTATGCATGTACGTGACATGCTGCTGTAGAGGAGGAACATGCACGTCCCAAAATTTATGGGCAAGTGATACCCTGTTGAAAATGATACAGCAATTGCATGCAACTGTTGATCATCAGATATTTACATTAGATGGGTCATACCATCGCCGGTTTGTCTATGGAGTTACATCCAGATTATCTGTCGTCCGGACAAATCCAGGTGCTATTTATCTTATTTATTTTAAGTACATATTAAATCATCCAAGCAAAATTACTTTGCCCTGCTGTATTTTATATGCAGGAAAATTATCCATCACAAAGTGGTATTATAGCGCGGAGATGGAGACACACCAAAACATTATTTGGTACATGTGGTTGTCCTTACTCAACGGATTCCCCCACCGGTTTACAACGCCGTGGCCGTCTCTCGCGACCGCGCCGGTTTACGATGCCGTGGCCGTCTCTCGCGTCCGCACCGGCTTACAAACGGTGCGGTTGATTTATCCGTCTGCTCCCGCGGCCGACTCACCCGTGAGTGATTTCAACTTAACCTATTGATTATCAACTTCATGGCGGATTATTCCTGGCCTGACACATCAGGTGATATCTATTTTAAATATATTTCATGGGCACATATTATTTTTGTCAAAGAGCAGTTTATCTTTGCCTTGGTCTGCACTATTGTTGATGCAGGACAATTGTTCATTACATCAAAACGACGTGGTTGATTCGTCTGCGCCGGTTTACAGTACCGCGGCCGGTTCATCTGTTTGAGCCACCTTTGATGCCGAGGTCATCTTTTTTGTCCGCCTCTCGTGGCCTGGTCTACATCAACATATCGGGCCGCACCTATCTGCATGGGCTGTTTATTGAAGTATGAGCAAGTCACAGCTTGGGTAGCCCGGCTTTCTTTCAAATTGGAGGCAAATTATTATCAACCGCCGTTTACCTTTGGATGGTTCAATGGGCAAGGCGCTGAAGTCACCGCCACTACAGTTTGGTTAACTTCAAATCGCCATTGGAAAGAACCATTGGCGAGTTCTTGACACGGCTCATACGGGATCATTTATAACCGCCGCAATCACCTCAACCTTCGTGGATTCACATCATGCTATCAACACCAATGATATAAAAGTTATGCGGTTTATATCACGGTCAAATATGGAGAGTTTCAAGCCAACTCCTCGAGTCACCTTGAGACTCGGGGCTACGATGACATGACTCAGAAAATCTTGCGAGTTTCAGCAAATTTAGGAACCCCAGGACGATGGAGGAAAAGATAACCCGGTCCCGGAGGCTACTGTTATTTGAAGGCCGTCAGAAAATTTCCGGCTTAGAAAGTATATGACAGTTACAAAATCCCGGCTCAATGAAGAAGTTCCGGATTATCAGAAAGGATTCCGATTTAAAATCCAGTCCAAGGGAAATTTGTCTCCCATAAAGCTCTGAAGCTCTCAAATCCGGTTTAAGGATTTCCGGTTCAAAAAGGAATTAACTTCTCACAAGTTCGAGTTGAAAGGCCATCAGAAAAATTTCCGGCTTAAAAAGAAGGATTCCGGTTCAATATCCGGCTCAAGGGGAAAATGTCTCCCACGAAGCTTTGAAGCTCTCAAATATCCGGTTCAAGATCCCGGTTCAAGAAGAATTTATCTCTTGCAAAAAGTTAAAAAATACCGAAGAGGACCTGCTGCCATGATGCGCGGTTCAAACATGGATATCCTGCCTTTATTGGCCTAACATATTGATCACATGGGGGCTTCTGCTTCATAAAGCGGGGTCTCTGTTCTTTTTACATCATGCGTGGTTACGGAGGTTACATCTTAAAGCGGCCTCCGGTTTACCCTTGACATTTGCTTTTTATATCACTTGGGGGCTTTTTGGTGGTGTCCGAACCATAGCAACACCTTTTGGTAGGCGAAGAGCCACAAGATCACTTGGGGACTTGTGGTCACCGAACCATAGTCACGCCTCTTGATCGGCCTAAGGCCACAGAGTCACTTGGGGATTGGTCGAACCCAACCATTGCCACGCCACTTGACCGGCATATATGCCACGAATCATTTGGGGACCTGGCTGACTTGAACCATAGCTACACCTATTGGGAGCTTGGTCCTGTCCGACCATGGTAATACCATCTAATCAGCTCAGTATAGCATATTTTTGCAAACGGTTTTATCATTGCCTTTGTTTCCATATCTTTTTCATAACTGTTATTCGATTTTTGTTGCGTTTTTAAACCGACAATGTTTTAATCCGGTTCGACTGTCAATTGACGGAACACGGTCAATTTTTAATCCGGAGACTATCTGCCCGGTTTGATTTTCTGTTACCATCATAATATGGAGTAAACCGGCGTTCATCAACCCGGCTCGACCTTCAATTACGAGTTGTCAGTGCTCGATCAAGTTATAATCCGGAGACTATCAGCCCGGTCTGGTTTGACTACGAGTCGCCAGTATTATATATGGTTAAACCGGTGTTTATCACAACCCGGTACGGTTTATCATCAACCGGCACAGTATGAAAGGAGTTATCATTACTCAAGATTGGGGTTATCACTCTTACTACAAAAAGTTGGTAAACCAATGATGTTATTCAATGTCACAGGTATGATATATTTCATATTTGATTATTCTTAAGTGCAGCCTTGGTTATAAACCTGGGTTCTATGTTGGGCATTATGACCTGTCCGACGGTAAACCGCCAGGACACTTTAAACTTGTTGTATGCAGAAACAGGTTGAATAAAGCATGATTATAAATTATCCGGTGTTTATTAAACCGGCCTGGCTTTAAGACGATAAGTCGCCAGTATATGATGGGAAATTATCCGGTGTTTATTAAACCGGCCTGGCTTTGGATTATACGTTGCCAGTATATATTTGGATTGCGCCATTGGAATCATGCGCTTATAAATGATTGGGTTATATTATTCAAATAGCCAAACTTGGCTGGATTTTCATTATGATATTGGATGAATAAGGTTTCATACGGATTATATTATCTTGAATAGCCAACATGGCTGGATTTTTATTATGGTTATTAATATTATGATTGAGGTTTTCAAAGTCGCTTTAGCGCAATGGATATTGTGTTATCAATGGATATGGCTTTTATTCTACAATTGAAGGAATAGTCCCGAGTTCTGCGCAGCTTACAACCCGCACTTGGGGGCTACATTATTGAAGTTGAGATTACATTAAGTATGCAAGTCTCATGTCGCTGCAAGCATGCACCATGACACTCGGGGGCTAATGCAAAGTCATTCTTTGTTCATCTTATTGAAGACCCGACTCATCACATTATAATGAGCCGCCCTTGGGGGTTACCAATTGCTCTGTTAAACAATTCAAGGTACAAAGCTTTTTATTCATTATATTGAAGGGTCCATTGCTTTCGGTTGGTAAAGCACAAGGCTCTTAACCTTGTGGACATGAATTCAAGCCCCATGATGGGGTTACATCACATGATGTTATTTTCATTGAATTATATATCAAAGTCCCAGCCCAATATTATCTTCTTGAGCGGCCCTTGGGGCTACACGTTCTGTGTTCAAAGATTACATGATTATATTTACAAAGTCCCTGCTCATTATTGCATAATGACCCGCCCTTGGGGGCTACATGGTTGAAGTTTTATGAGCATCAGAAATTACAAGTCGAGTTCTGTGCAAACATATCAACCCGACACTTGGGGGCTACATAATATGGAGTATTCAGTTTTACTAAGTGACTGGGATGAACAAACATGGATTTCTTCTTAAGTGGCAGTATTTATATTGAAGCAAGTCTTAAGCCATCACTTTGTTCTGCTCAAGGCTTGGGCGCTACAGGTATTTTATTATTATCGAAGAAATATTTTCAAATTCTCTGATTGAGCAAACTAGATTGACCCGGCGTCACCAATCATTATGACCCTGTGGCTGCAACCCGGTGTCATCAATAATCATAAACCGGTGTTGGCAACAATCATGAACCGGCGATGACGACAATCATAACCCGGAATTATCAGTTTTTATAACCCGACAATGGTGGTAATCATAAACCGGCAGGTTCTGCATCTTCAAACCGGCTGAATATCAGATGAATATTTCAAGACCAATATTTCTTAAACCGGCGCTTTGGAAGCCGACTCAAGTAGATTATTCTTCACAATATTGTTCTGTGAGAAGCCAATGTCAGAAAATTGAGTATGACGCTGGCTTATTGACCTGGATTTTCTAGAAGGAGGAAATGACAAGGACTTAAGGATGATCAGGTGTCGGTTTACAAGAATTCTTAACCCGGAGCACAACTATCAAGTTTGTTCTTGTGTTTATTTTACAGGATCAGTTTAACATGGATAAATCCAAATTAAACTGGGGGCTAATGTCGGGGATATACCCTTGGTGTAAACCGGCGGAAGTTTAACCCGCCGGATGAACGACTCACCGTAACCCGCCCGAGCTTGGCGGTTCACGGAATACCCGCCGGTCTTGGTGGTTCATTCAGAACCGGTGGGCGGGTCGATGGATGATGTGAGGCCCAAGGCCCAGAAGGCCGGTTCACGTTTAATGGTGGGCCGGTTTAAGAGGAAAGGAATATTTGCCTTACAAGGAGTTAAGACTAGGACTTGTATCCGGTTTGTATTAGAGATAGACTAGTCCTAATCCTAATAGGACTCCACATGTAAACCGCCCCTTCAACATATATAAGGAGGGGCAGGGCTCCCCAAGGAGGGACGGGTTACAAGTTACAAGCAATAATCTTAGGGCTAGACACAAAGAGGAGAGCCGGTTTACGGCGACTCCCTCGTGATGATAATGAGATCTAGCCTCAAACAGCATGTAGGGTTTTTACCGGATGATGTTTCCCGGGGCCCGAAGCTGTCTAAATCCTTGTCTTGTGTTGCGTCTCTCGATTCCGCTCAACCCCTCTCAAGCTACCACATAGGTGCGTTGGCCTCGCGACTAAGTCCTGACACTAAGGACATCTGCCGTGACAAATCCACGACAGGTATCAAGACTAGCAAAGCTTAATGGGAAAGGAAGGGGTAAAGTGGTGAGGCTGCAGCAGCGACTAAGCATGATATGGTGGCTAACATACGCAAATGAGAGCGAGAAGAGAAACAAAGGAACGGTCGTGAAGCTAGCAATGATCAAGAGGTGATCCTGAACTCCTACTTACGTCAAACATAACCCAGAAACCGTGTTCACTTCCCGGACTCCGCCGAGAAGAGACCATCACGGCTACACACGCGGTTGATGCGTTTTAATTCGGATCTGGTGTCAAGTTATCTACAACCGGACATTAACAAATTCCCATCTGAAAGTGCAACTAATCCCCAGGTGGTTTTGGTAATTAATAACAACATATATATCATTGAACTAATCATTTCTTGAGAATATTTCAGAAAGTTCAGTGATATGGGTATGGCAATGACTGATGATGTGGACCCCTCAAAATGCTAAGGAAAACATTGGCAAAAGCTCAAGACTCCATTTTTGGTTTAGTGATCCAAGATCACATTGAGTCCATAGGAAAGCCAATACTATTAAAAGGGGTGAGGTTATGATGATGATCTGGTTGCTCTAAGGTGCTTAGTGATTTATCTCTCAAACAATCAGCAATCTTTCATTCCAACATAAACTCATAAGTAATCTCGGTCCCACCGATTCCAAACTCATCACACCGAGATGAACCACCTCACCATATAGCCAAACCCTAAGAATCTCGGATTTTCCGATTCCAAACTCGGTCATTCGAAATTGGTGTTGCCAAGCTTCAGAACATACGTACTCAAATCGGTGTCACCGAGATGAGAAAGTCGGTCCCACCGAGATTGGCAAACCCTAGACTTTGGAAGAATCGGTCTAACCGAGATTGTATTTTCGGTCCCACGAAAATCCCAACGTTCTAAGATTTGAACTTTCGGTCCGACCGAGTTGTCAACTTGATCCGACCGAGATTGGTCAAATGTGTGTAGCAGTTGGATTTTGTGTGGAGGCTATAAATACCCTCCACCTCCTCTTCATTCGTGGAGAGAGCCATCGAAAGAACTACCATTCCTACCTTACATTTACGAGAAGAAAACTACCTACCCTTGTGTTGAGATCAAGTTGCTCCACTCCCACCATATGAAACTTGATTTCTAGTCTTTCCAAGTTGCTTTCCACTCAATCACTTCTTCCACCACAGCCAAATCAGTGAGGAGAGTTGAGTGTTGGGGAGATTATCATTTGAAGCACAAGAGCAAGGAGTTCATCATCACCAACCCCATCTATTACCTTTTGGAGGTGGTGCCTCCTAGATTAGTTAGGTGTCGCTTGGGAGCCTCCGTCATGATGTGGAGTTGAACCAAGGAGTTTGTAAGGGCAAGGAGATCGCCTACTTCGTGAAGATCTACCCCGAGTAAGGCTAGTCCTCCGTGGGCGTAAGCCATGATGGCATAGACAAGGTTGCTTCTTCGTGGACCCTTCGTGGGTGGAGCCCTCCGTGGACTCATGGCCGTTACCCTCCGTGGGTTGAAGTCTCCATCAACGTGGATTGACGATAGCACCACCTATCGGAACCACGAGAAAAATCTCCGTGTCTCCATTATGTTTGCTCTTCTCCTCCTCTCATTTACTATCGTGCAATTTACTTTCCGCTGCCATAACTCTAGAATTGCATGTGTAGGGTGATACTTGACTTGGTTATCATTGTGAACTTGCTAAGAAACTACTCAAATCAAAAGGCAAAACTTTTAAGTTGTCAAGTAGTCTAATCACCCCCTCTAGACATACTTCCGATCCTACAAGTGGTATCGAGCTTTGGTCTCCATTGGATTGGTTTCCATTGCATTGGACTCCATAAGCTTGGTTTCACAACCTAGGAGAGTATGGCGTCTAGTGAGGTAATTTTAAGAGAGGTCCTTACTTTGATGGTTCAAACTTTGCTAGTTGGAAGCATAAAATGAAAATGCATATTCTTGGACATAACCTGCCGCATGGGGCATTATTTGTGTTGGCTTGCAAGGTGAGTTCTTGAGGAAGGAAAAGTTCGGATCGCGAAGCTCTGCGGATGAGTTCGCGGATGTTCTGAACAATGCTCAAGCTTGTGACATTCTCTTCAATGCTTTGTGTCGAGGGAGTTCAACAAGATCAGCCGTCTTGAGAATGCAAAAGAGATTTGGGATACTTTGGTGAAATGCACGAAGGTACCGAGTCCGTGAAGGAATCAAAGCTAGATGTTCTTCAAGGTCGACTTGACAAGTTCAAGATGAAGGAAGGTGAAGGAGTCGCTGAAATGTACTCTAGGCTTGCTCTCATCACCAATGAGATGGCAGGCTTAGGAAGCGAAGAAATGACCGACCGATTCATCATCAAGAAGATTCTCAGAGCTTTGGATGGAAAGTATGACACCGTGTGCACTTTGATTCAAATGATGCCAAACTACAAAGATCTCAAGCCTACCGAAGTCATTGGAAGGATTGTTGCTCATGAGATGACACTTAAAGACAAGGAAGAGCTTCACAACAAGTCAAGTGGTGCTTACAAAGCTGCAGTTGAAGCTCCCACATCCTCAAGTGACAAGCTAGTTTCCAATGAAGAGATAAGCCTAATGGTGAAGAACTTCAACAAATTCTACAAGAGTAGAAGCAAGGAAAGAAGCTCAAAGTCTAGATCATATGATGAAAAGAGATCTTCTAGTTGTGATCGAAACTGCTACAATTGTGGAAGACCGGACACTACTCAAATGAGTGTTCGACTCCCCACAAGAAGAGAAGAATCTCCAAGAAGAAGAAGCTCAAGAGAAGAGTCGCCTCGAAAGAGAGAAGGAGTAGAGATGATCGTTATGAACAAAGATCCTCTCGGAGAAGCAAGGATTCGGAAAGGAAGGACAAGTCATCAAGGAGCTACACAAGAAGAAAACATCAAGCTCATGTTGGTGAATGGGTTTCGGCTCCGACTCAAACAATCACTCCGAAAGAAGCTATCACTCCAACTCCGAATCTGATCAAGATGAAGGTGTTGCGGTCTTGCTCTCGTATCCTCCAACTCCAACTCCTATGACATATTTGATTCACCAAATGAGGGAATTGGAAGATGCTTCATGGCAAAAGGCCCCAAGGTATCACATCCTGAGTTTATTGACTTTGATAGTGATGAGGATGACTTGCTTGGTGAAGATGAGCTTTTACATGATAAATCTAGTGAGCTTAGTAATGATGAACATGCTAGTAGTCTTTATAGTCGAGATGAGTCGAATGACAATGCTATGAAGGAGATTGAGCGTCTAACTAAAGAACTAAACACTCTTAAGTTAGCTCATGAAACAACTCAAGAAGATCATAGAGAGCTCCTAAGATCTCATGAGAAGCTACGCTCGAGAAGCTCAATCTAGAGCAAGAACATGAGTTTCTAAAAGCTATCAATGACGATCTTGAAAGAAGAGTTCTTCATATCTTGCCAAGCGACTTCTCTTGTCTAATTTCTTGCCACCTATCAAAACTAAGCATGACAAGCATAAGAAAATTCTTCATCTAGTAGTAACAATAATCATGCTAAATCAAATGTTGTTACTTCTAGTAATTCTCTTGATTCCACTAACAATGTTTCAAGCCAAGTTTCACTTGAGCAAGAAAATAGTCTATTGAAAGGGATTATAGAAAGGTGTCTACAAGAGTCTTGCGGAAGCAAAAGCTTTGAGAAATTGTTACGCAAACAAGGAAGACACCGAAGAATCAAGGAATTGGTTTTGAGCGAAAGTTCAACGCCGAGGGTGTTGAATGGGAAGAAGGTCAATATCCCACTCCAAAGTTTGTCTCTCAAGAGGAGAAGTATGATCCTACTTCTTCCAACGAGGAACAAGCTCAAGATGACCTTCCACCACAAGACCACAAGCTAAAAGGCAAGGACAAGCTTCAAGAGGAGATTGATGCATTCATTGAAGCACCCAAGGCCATGGTCAAGTGGGTTCCCAAGGCAACTTCAAGTTCTACTTCAACAAGCTCAACTACTACTCCAAGGATTCCCATCAAGATGATGTGGATCCCGAAGAAGAAGAACTAGAGAGTTCTTGAGGGTGACTCCGCCAACATACTTCACTCATATTCATTTTGGCAAGGACTTGTGCAATCAACTTCCACATCTTGCACTAGTTCATGGAGTCACAAACCCTCATGTTGGTAAGTCAAGGGACAAGGTAATCATTGCTTTCATGGACATCATTCATTGTGAACTTCAATCTATGTCCATGGATATTCTTGTTTGTTCCTTGTGGGACTAACCCATGTAGGTATTGAAAGTGCCCGAATCCAAAGGATTGCTCCCAACTCTTGATGATCTTCATCAACATTGAGCATCCACATCTTCAACATCTACATGAAGTCTTCAACGACAACCCAAGGTTAGTTTGACCCTTTAAAAGGGTTCTCACATCAAGGGGGAGCTTTACTCTAAAGAAATGAGCTAAAGCATCTTCTAATGATGTGAACACATCAATGCTTTATGGAAAAGTGGTAACCCCACTTGTGCTTAAGCGATGAGTATGACCTATGATCAAATGTTCTCATTTGACTCCTAAGTCAATATACTCATATATAGATGACCTAGTCATCGCCAAATTGTGTGCTAGCTGTTAGTGTTTTGTTTGTGCATGTTTGACACATATTTCATTTGCTATCTTATTGTGTGAGCATGTTGGATGCATGATTTTATCCATTCGAGGACATCCATTTGTTGCTTTGGTCTTTATGGTTTCTTTCTTTTTGACCAAATGGATGGACAAGAATGCCTAAGTTCCTCCCTAGCTATCTATGCTTTCTTGTCTCAAACTCTATTCATGCTTATATCACAAACTTTGAACAAGACTTTTTGGACGCATCGAGTGAGGAGCACTCGAGCCACCGATCCGTCAAAAGCCTAAACTTCCAAAACCTTCTAAGTATTTTCGGTCAAACCGATATACTCAAATCGGACGACCCAAATCACTTGGATTGATCTAGGTTTTCACCTCGGTGAAACCGAAGTTTCAAATTTCGGCGTGACGAAGTGTGTAATCGCACGCAGATTAACCATCTCGGTCCCACCGAAGTTTTCAAACTTCGGTCCCACCGACAACGAAGGTATAAATACTCGAGGGCGAGCGCGTTGATTACTTCTTCAAACGCTTAGCCCTCAAACCCTTAGCTGCCGTCGCCTTGGTCTCCGGATCGTCTCCGCCGTCGCTGTGGCGCCCTTGCCGCTGGTCTCCATCGCCGTCAGCGGACTTTCTCATCGCGCCGTTGCGCCGTGGTGAAGCTCCACCGCATTGGGTGAGTTTCATCCTCTCGTGTTCAATCGCTGATTCTATGCACGATAGGCGTTGCCATGTTTCTTGCCAAGATTGAGATCTTCCCATCCAATCGTTTAGGTCATAGAACAAACTTGAGTGAAAATTTTAGGGTTAGGTTTCACGAACACATCTCGGTGTGACCGATTTAACATTTTCGGATCGACCGATTTGGCCTCTGGCCATTACCTTTGCACTTTTCGGTGAAACCGAAGTTGTGCAAATCGGTAAGACCGAAGTGAAGATTCAGTGAAACCCTAGTAGTCTCGGCTAGACCGAAACCCATTTCGTCCAACCGAAAGTGGTGTATGTGGTCTGTTTAGACATTTCGGTTTCACGAATTGATAGACTTCGGTCGAGACCGACATGTATTCTGTGAAAACCTAAAACTAAAGTTTGAACTCATTCTTTTGCAAAATCCTCTGCAGTTTGTGATAACTCTTCTATTCTGCCTATACCTATTCTATTCACAGGTTGTCCAGTCATGTCTGAAGGAAGTGACAATCGAACAGTCGAGATGCCGCTTGAGATTCCAGAGGCAGCTACAAGTCGAGAGGCAAGCAGTTTTTCAGATGATGGAGAGAAAGCACTCCAAGTGGATCACTGCACTGCCACCAGGGCCAGGAGGAAGAGAAATTCAGATGAGGAAGATTCAGATTTCATTGCTGATGAGGAGATAACTTCTAAGCCTAAAAGGCAAGTGGTTGCCAAGAGCTACCAAGGGCAACATTCAAAGAAAGGCACAAGCAAAGTGGCAAAATCCTCTGTTGCCGTAAGCTCAAGATGGAAGAAACCTCCAAAGAAGATCAAGAAGACTTCCAAGAGGAAGAGGAAAGTTCATGAAGAGACAGCTGAAGATGATGATGATTCTGATGAGGAAGCACCTCAGCCTCCTCAGAAGCAGAAGTTGATGGGTGATGCCATTAGGGCAGGAGCACCCACAAAGGCTAAGCAATCAGCTCCAGCAAAGGCAGCCCAAGCCAAACCAGCTGCCAAGCCGAAGAAGACTGTGAGGAACATACCTGCTTCAGAGAAGAAGAAGGACAATGTGCCACCTGCAGAATCAGATGATGAGGCTCATGTTTTGCTCAAGCTCAGACAGAAACTGCCAGTTCATAATGAAGCTCATCCTCGAGCTGAAAATATGAAGGAGAGAAAGGACAAAGGTCTCAGGCTATGGAGGCAAGCAGATCCATATGCCACCAGGAGAAGAACAGCAGTTGACTCAAGATTCCACACAAGAGAGCAACAAGACTTTTATGAGACAGTGCTCATGGACAAGAAGCCAATTGTTCTTGACACGGATCGTTGATCGGGAATACATCGACAAAGTGAAAACACAGAGACTACTTCCCACATGTGCATGAAAGCTTCACCGCTTGTGGGATTGCGAGTTCGTTGGTCGAAATTGACCGCTGGAGCGATGAGATGATCATGCGTTCTATGCCACCGCACACTTCTATCCAGATGGCGAATTGTATGGATGATGAAGGCGTAGATTCCATTCTCTTGTTGAAGAATGGAGGCGTTGCTGAATGCACCTGTTTCAAGGGAAGATGATATTGATGTCTATGGCATTCGAAAAAAATCACGAGTCAATGAAGAACATGTATAATGAGGTAGATGAGAAGGATGTAGAGATATGGAAGCTTGGTTCAGTCTACTATCTTGAGCAGGTCTCCCAACCACCAACACCATTACGAGGCACACTTTGATGCCTAAGTCGGGGACCACCGCATGATAAGAGGGTACTCTATCAACATGCTGCACATTCTAGATCGAAGACACCTTTTAAGGTGATGGACACGATAGTTGAGACTATCAAGAGGACAGCGGTGACGAGAAGAGGTCGTGTGGGTTTGCTCCGCATATTCAGATGCTCATTAATGCCAAGTTTGGCACGGACACCTACATGTTGGATAGACCCCACTTGCCATTTGCAGCTGAACATGAGGACAACGAAGTTGTGATGGTGAGAATGCTCCCACATCTGTAGAAGGACATGCTAAGTCTGAAGCTGCCAAACAAGCTAAAGCCGAGAAGGAAGCAAGCAAGAAAGCCCAAGAGCGTTGCGAACAACTTCTTGAAGCCACTCGGAGAATTGAGCTACGCTGGCAAAGATAGTGCGATCTCGGGAGAGCCTTGAGAGGATCGTTGAGGATAAGTTCCATGCTCGGGCGTCAAGTGGATGAAGTGCAGGTCACCGTCAACAAGCTTGATGCAGACATCGAGGAAGCTAAGAGGGAGAAGGCAGAACTCATGAAGGAGATGGAAGGTGACATGGTCCAGGATGACTATGAGCAGCTGCTGCAGTGCCTAAAGCCCAGATCATTGCTATTCGATGTCGATCCAGGGCTACTACATCAGCACCTCCTACAGCTCCATCGGTTCAAAGACCAGCTCCAAGATCCACTCCTCCAGCTCCACAGACTTGGCGAAGCTTTGCAGATGCAGCTATCTCCACTCCATCGACGCAGACAGAGCCGCCAGCAGAGTCCCGAGTGGCGATTAGCTCTATACCTTTCGAACTTTTGGTAACTTGTTGCCAAAGGGGAGAAATTGTATAGATCATAGGGCTTCGAGAGAGAGTGCTCGTTTTTGCTCTTTCGTTTGCGGTTTTCCTTGAGATACTTTTGAGTTCTTTGAGATACTTCGTGTGTTTGATACTCGTTTGCTCTATCTTGATGAGTGCTTGATCATCTTGTGCTTAATGTGTGCTTGATGTCTATCATATTCCATTCATATCTTGTATGATCATTTACTCATGTCTTGGTGATTGGGTGCATGTTATTCATTCTTATCATTTTGTGCGCTCCACCAAGATGTATGTGACATGGAAGAGTAACCCATGATCCTAATCGATTGTGCATTTGCATTCAAGCATAAATCTTAAATAATGCACAAATTTAGGGGAGCTCTTGCTTATCACATACTTCTCAAAGCGACGATGTTATTCATTGATTATATCATTTGTCGAAGCTTTGATCTATATGTTGTCATCAATTACCAAAAGGGGAGATTGAAAGTGCAACTAATCCCGGTGGTTTTGGTAATTAATAACAACATATATATCATTGAACTAATCATTTCTTGAGAATATTTGAGAAAGTTCATTGATATGGGTATGGCAATGACGATGATGTGGACCCTCAAAATGCTAAGGAAAACATTGGCAAAAGCTCAAGACTCCATTTTTGGTTTAGTGATCCAAGATCACATTGAGTCCATAGGAAAGCCAATACTATTAAAAGGGGGTGAGGTTATGATGATGATCTGGTTGCTCTAAGGTGCTTAGTGATTTATCTCTCAAACAATCAGCAATCTTTCATTCCAACATAAACTCATAAGTAATCTCGGTCCCACCGATTCCAAACTCACCACACCGAGATGAACCACCTCACCATATAGCCAAACCCTAAGAATCTCGGATTTTCCGATTCCAAACTCGGTCATTCCGAAATTGGTGTTGCCAAGCTTCTATAACCTTCTGTACTCAAATCGGTGTCACCGAGATGAGAAAGTCGGTCCCACCGAGATTGGCAAACCCTAGACTTTGGAAGAATCGGTCTAACCGAGATTGTATTTTCGGTCCCACCGAAAATCCCAACGTTCTAAGATTTGAACTTTCGGTCGACCGAGTTGTCAACTTGGTCCGACCGAGATTGGTCAAATGTATGTAGCAGTTGGATTTTGTGTGGAGGCTATAAATACCCTCCACCTCCTCTTCATTCGTGGAGAGAGCCATCGAAAGAACTACCACTCCTACCTTACATTTACGAGAAGAAAACTACCTACCCTTGTGTTGAGATCAAGTTGCTCCACTCCCACCATATGAAACTTGATTTCTAGTCTTTCCAAGTTGCTTTCCACTCAATCCTTCTTCCACCACAGCCAAATCGGTGAGGAGAGTTGAGTGTTGGGGAGATTATCATTTGAAGCACAAGAGCAAGGAGTTCATCATCACCAACCCCATCTATTACCTTTTGGAGGTGGTGCCTCCTAGATTAGTTAAGTGTCGCTTGGGAGCCTCCGTCATGATGTGGAGTTGAACCAAGGAGTTTGTAAGGGCAAGGAGATCGCCTACTGTGAAGATCTACCCGAGTAAGGCTAGTCCTCCGTGGGCGTAAGCCATGATGGCATAGACAAGGTTGCTTCTTCGTGGACCCTTCGTGGGTGGAGCCCTCCGTGGACTCGCGCAGCCGTTACCCTCCGTGGGTTGAAGTCTCCATCAACGTGGATTGACGATAGCACCACCTATCGGAACCACGAGAAAAAATCTCCGTGTCTCCATTGCGTTTGCTCTTCTCCTCCTCTCATTTACTATACGTGCAATTTACTTTCCGCTGCCATAACTCTAGAATTGCATGTGTAGGGTGATACTTGACTTGGTTATCATTGTGAACTTGCTAAGAAACTACTCAAATCAAAAGGCAAAACTTTTAAGTTGTCAAGTAGTCTAATCACCCCCCCTCTAGACATACTTCCGATCCTACACCATCTGCCACATAACCGCGGGCACGGCTCTCGAAAGTTTATACCCTGCAGGGGTGTCCCAACTTATCCCATGACAAGCTCTCGCGATCAACGAAGGAATAGACCTTCTCCCAGGAAGACCTGATCAGCCTCGAAATCCCGGTTTACAAGACATTTCAACAATGGTAAAACAAGACCAGGAAAGCCTCCCGCTGTGCCGACAAATCCCGATAGGAGCTGCACATATCTCGTTCTCGGGGCACACCCGGATGAGCAGACGTCGGGTTGGCATAGACCTGGTTGCCAGTGGCGCCGGACATCGCCGGTTTGGACCAACACTTAGACAAGCATTGGCCGGGGGCTAAAATAAAGATGACCCTCGGGTTGGCCGACCCAAGGGAAAAGTATAGGTGGTGGTGAGGCAAATGGTAAAACCAAGGTTGGGCCTTGCTGGACAAGTTTTATTCAAAGCGAACTGTCGGGGGGTCCCATAAATCACTCGACAGCGTTAGGAACGCAAAAAATCCGGGAACATAACACCGTATGACGGAAACTAGGGCGGCAAGAGTGGAACAAAACACTGCATAAGGCCGAGCCTTCCACCCTTTACCAAATATATAGATGCATTAATAATATAAGAGATATTGTGATATCCCAACCAAAATCCTGTCCACCATGGAGAAATCTTCAACTTCACCTGCAACTAGCAACGCTATAAGAGGGGCTGAGCAAAAGCGGTAACATAGCCAAACAACGGTTTGCTAGGAAGGGTGTCAAAGGTTAGAGGTTCATGGCAATTTGGGAGGCTTGAAGAGCAAATGATAGGTAACGCAGCAGAGCGACAGAACGAAGCAACTAGCATAGCAATGATAGTAGTGAGATCCAGGGTAGCGGTCATCTTGCCTGAAATCCTGCAAGGAAGAAGAACGAGTCCATGAAGAAGACGAACAGATGAAGCCGAACCAACCGTAGACGAACGAATCCTCACGATCGCAACGAAACAGTGTCGTGGGAAACGAACACCTATGGGGCAGGGCCCCTTTTCGGTCTGGCAGGGAGCGGAGGATCGCACGAAGAGCGGATCGAGGCGAACACACGAGCGATTTTACCCAGCTTCGGAGCTCTCCGGAGAGATAATACTCCTACTGCTGCATTGTGGTTGTATTATGTTCTTGCTCGAGAGCGTGGGAGTGTATTGGTTTCGAATCAGTCGAACCCCTTCTACGCGTTGCGCATGGGCCTGCTTTTATAAGCTCAAGGGGTCACCGACAGGTGGCAACGCATGCAGGGGTAAAAGTGTAAAAAGAGTGGTTGGTACAACTGCTTCTACAGTGGATCCTACCTAACTCTGACGGCAGGGACAAGAGCATTTAATGCCGTCATTCGCCGCCCAAACAAAGGCGTAAAAAGCGACCGTTAGGGCGCCACCGCTTACGAGGGCCTCTCGTCTTCTCCGCTTGCCACCTCGCACTGCTTAGCTGCACAGCCTCTTGCCACGCACGCCTGGGAAAGTCTCAGTGCGACACGTAGGCGGATGTGCTGGAGCGCAGGCGCAAAGTGGTAGCCTTGCCGCGGCAAGCGCCTTGCTGCGGTCGTAGTCTTGTCGCGCCCGGAAGCTTGTCGCTCGCCGGGTCTTGTCGGGACGTGCTGCGCGTCACGACAAGTTCCTTGAAATGCTTTGGTTGGTCTTCCCGGCAAGCTCCTCTTGCCGGGGCCTTGTCCTTCCCGGCAAGCTCCTCTTGCCAGGGCCTTGTCTTCTTAGTTGAAACACTTTGTTCTTGAATGGCACCAAAAGGAACCACGGAGGACCTTGGCGGGCACCAAGCAAGCCTTGCCGCTGATCGCCGCGATCGCCTTGCAGACGAGTTCGGGTACTAAGGTACCCCTACTTTAGTACACCGACAGAGCCCCGGGCTGGGCCACACACGTGCCGAAGCGCAAGGGCGAGCCCAAAACAGGCACGGCACGCCGCCCTGGGTCCACACCGTATCTAACTCAGATCCACCGCGCCTCCGAACGGCAAGACACGCCGAATGCGGCGTCGTGGGAGAGATCGTGGTGATTCTTTATTCGGCAAAAGCGTAACGCTCGCCTCCTCCTCTTTATAGCAGGGAAACAGGCAGTTCCCCACCTTCGCCACTTGCGTTCCAATCTCAAATCTCCGCCGCCGCCCTCCGCTTCCAAAGCCGAAAGCGAGCAGCGCCCGCTTCATCGCCGCCGCGCCGCCAATGCCTCGATCTCTCACCGCCTCCGCCATGGCTCAAGACCGGAAGGGTGCGGTCGCCGAGGCGCTACGGCTTGAGGAGCTGCGGAAGGAGCGGGCAACCTTCCCCCCCGAGCTCTCCGCGAAGGAGCTGAGGGAATGGTTCTATCTCTTCTGGTCGACAGAGACGTGAGCGCATCCGCGCACCAAGGTACTCTCCGCCGCCGCCTCTGCTTCGAAACGGGCTCCACGGGGGTACCCCTTCTTCGCGTTGTTCTTCTACTGCGGGCTCTGCCCGCCCTTCTCTGATTTCTTTTGCGACATCATGAACACCTACGGGTTCCATCTCCTTGACTTCACCCCCAATGCTGTCCTGACCATGGCGGTTTTCGCGCATCTCTGCGAGAACTTTGTCGGAATCCATCCAAACGTAGCCCTCTTCCGCCAGTACTTCATGCCCCGGGTCGAGAGAGGAGAGCCCTTAGCTGGCGGGATCGCCTGGGTCTCGAGAACCGGCAAGAAGGAGACGTATCTGGACGGGGAGCTCCGCAGCAAATGGGATGAGTGGAGAGCGGAATGGTGCTGGATCGTTGAGGAGAAACCGTAGCCATTCACAGCCCTGCGCCAAACCCCAGCAGTGCGCGACAACGACTGGAGCGCCCTGGCAGCGAACGATGCTAGGCTGAAGATCGCCACCACCCAGATCTTGCAACTCAGGCTTGCCGGGCTTACTGTAGGCGCTATTGGCGCGGACTTCCTTCGCCGCCACATCGCCCCTCTGCAGGAGAAGGGGCGACCCACCTGGCTGTTCGGGGGTCCGGCAGACATCATGAGGTTGCGTCCGGGCCTCAATTTCAATTTCACTGTCTTGGAGTTGGATGCGATGCTCAAGGAACTGTTCAAGCACAACCCCAATCATCCTGAGTGGTTCAGGCTGCCGCAGGGCGTTATCTCGTTGTGCAATACTTCCTCGCTCGATCGCATCCGCACAATGATGCCGGAGTGCGACTCGCATGGAAATATTCCAACTTGGCAGGAGCCCGCCGACGAGGTCGTACAGCAGTTCTTCGATAGCTTGGTGGAGGTGGCGGTCCGCGCCGACGAGCAGAGGATCCTCACCCGCGACACCACCGAAGACGAGATGCGGCGCATCGCCACCAGGGCGGAAGAGGCGGCGGCAGCCGCCGCCGCGGGCGAGTTCGGGTTCACTGTGGAGGAGGCAGAGGCAGCCGCGGCGGCAAGCCTTGCCGATCGAGACGAGCTTGTCGGGGAAATCGTCGGCGAGGGAGGGTCCAAAGCCGAATCGAGCGGGCCTACCGAGGATGCAAGCGGCCGGCCGTCTTCAAGCAACTTGCCGCAAGCGGAGCTTCCTGTGCAGCCCCCAACTCCAACAAGAAGGCGCCTCCGCAGGACCGGAGACATAGCAGGGCGGCAAATGGGTCAACAGCCGCCAGCCATGGACACGCCCACCGCTGCAAGCACCGCTAGATTGCTGCTGAGCATCTCACACCGCTGCGGGCAGGAGCGGGTCCTCTCGGCCGCTTCGATCTCGCCAGCAGCTCCGCCAAGCGCCAAGGAGCCTACCCTCCGCCTCGTCTCGTCGCTTTGAAAGAGTACCAGACTTCGACCTCTCCGCGCTCAGCTCCGACGAGGAGGAAGAAGAGGAGTAAGTTTCTCTGTTGTGTTTGTATTTCTTCAATTCTTGCGGTTTCTTGTCCTGTATCTGATCTACTTTCTTCTGAACCTTGTTCCTTTTCAGGACTTTGGCCCAGAGAACGGCGAAGAGAGCCAAGGTCCCCGTGGTTGTCGTCGAGGATGATCCCGTCGTGACGACGGAGGGCTCGTCCGAGACCACCTTGTCGGACCCGGCAATCACTCCTCGAAGCAGCCCCCAGCGTAAGTACATAGTCTTGTTTCCCGCTGTTGGGTGCGCATAGGTGTCTTTCCTTAGCTGATATCTTGTCTGTTGGTTTGCTTGTGTAGGAGCAGAACAGGCTCATCAGGAGCAACCGGAAGCCGCTCCTGAGGCGCTAGCTGCTTCAACTACGCCGCCAAGGGATGATTCCCCGGCAAGGAAGCGCTCTCCGGCAAGGGAGAGGTCCCCGGCAAGGGGTAGTTCTCCGGCAAGGGACGGGACCAGCGATCCCCCGGTGGTGGAGCCCGTGACTACAGAGCCCAGCATAGGTAATCCTTCTTGTCGGAAAACTTCCCTTGGGTTCTTCTTCTTCTGATCTTCTTTTTTGGATATTTGCTTGACTTTTTTCTCCCTCTTCCTGTCTTCAGATCCTCCTTCCACGGAGCCGATGGAGACCGAGGCCACCGGCGAGGAGGGTGCGCGCGGCAACACTGATGACGCCGCCGCCACCGAGGAAGAGGTAGGCGCTGATGATCCTGCCGGCGAAGAGGCCGCCAAGGCTGCTGGCGCGGGAGCTGGCGAGGGATCCGGCGATCGCACTGACGACCCTGGGGCCGCAGGAGCGCAAGGCGCTACGCCGACCGCCGATCCCTCTGCTGCAGACGCAGCGCCAGGCTCCGAAGAGCCCCAGCCCGGCGCCTACTTGAAGGCCGGCGACGGTATCTTCATCAAGCTCCCCTGGGCTTCGAGCTCTAGGGCGTCGGTCGAAGGGGAAGTTTTTGACGGAGAAGTGCTTGCCTCCGCAGGGTTGTCAATGGTCGACGCGCCAAGCAGCAGCAAGCCAAGCGAGCCCGAGGAGGAACAACATTGCTGGAGGCTACTATCACTCTACCGCGCCCGACAAGCCAAATTGGAGTCCCGGGAAGCGCTTGTCGCGCAGGCGGGAGTGGACATTGAGAAGCATGTGGAGGAGCTCTAGAGATGCAACCAAGAGGCCCTCCGGTCCATTGCAGAGGAGAGGGCGCAACTTGCCGAGGCGCGGAAGGCTTTCCTCCTCGAGAAAGCAGAAGCCGAAGAGCAACAGCGGCTTGCCGCCGAGGAGCTATCCATGTGGGAAGGCGAGTTGACGCAGCGGAAGGTCAACCTGGATAGCTATGAGGAGGAGCTTGCCGCGCGCGAGGAGACACTTGGCGGGGCCCTCAAGGAAGCGAAGGATGCTGCTGCAGCTGTCGAGGTCGCCAAGAAGGAGCTAGAGGTGAAGGTGATGCAGCTAGAGGGCGACCTCAAGGCGAAGAATGAAGAGCTTGCCGCGCTCCAGCGCGAATGCGAGAAGGACGCCCTCGCCCATGGTGAGCTGTAGGGTCGTCTCTCTGAGAAGGGCAGGGAGCTGAACGCTGCCAAGGACTCTAATGCCGATCTCGAGCTGAAGCTGGCTACGCTGACTGAGACGCTGGACGGCGCCAAGAAGCGGGAGGAGGACTTGAAGGAGGAAATCAAGGCCAACGAGGCACTGCTGACGAGGGCCGCCAAAACCCAGAACACCTTCAGGGATACTGTGGAGCTCTGGACGGAGGGCCTCGTGAACATTGCCGCTGTCATTGACGAGGAGGCGGGCGAATCGAAATGGAGGGCTTGGTACTCCTCAGACGAGAACCTCCAGCCCAGCCAAGCTCACTGTTTCATGGGCGTGGCGGCGGCCTCCAAAGAACTCCGGAAAGGATCCCAAAGCAGCTGGCCGACGAGTCGCGCATGATCTGCACCAGAGTCCTGGAGAAGGTGTTGGTGAAGGTGCTCTTCCGCAACCCAGGCCTCAACCTTACCAACGTCCTCAAGAAACTGCCGGCGGGTGCTGATCTTGAAGAGCTCAGGGCCCTTGTCGCACCCATTGTGGACAAGGTGAATGAAGTCAAGAGGGTCGACGGCGATCGCGTAGACTAGGCCGCCCTTTTCTTCCTTTCCTTGCCGCTGCTAGACATGTTATGGGAACAATCTACTAGAGTGAGGCAAGTTATCTTTGTAATATAACTTTATCTTGGGCAGTATTTGCTATGTTATTTCCTTTACTTGATTCCTTCCTTTGTATGTTTTCACCCTACGCTTTTAGGGAACTTGCAGCCAAGACAGCACCCTTGCATGAAGCGCTGAGTGCGGAACATCAGCAGCCTCTTCAAGGTGCTGCCTCCGCAAGAAACCTTGTCGCGACTAGTCGCAAAGACACTTAAGTAATTGAGCGGACTCAAACAAAGTAAGGGCTTAACTAGCTACGAGTTGGTTCCTCCGCCGCATGTGTTTTCCATACAAAACACGGTCGTTGAAGGAAGATAACTTTAAAAAATTTAAAATTGATTGTGCTCAAACTTTGGCAACTTAGCTTTTCTGTCGTTTGCGTCCCGGTAAGGCGATACTTTCTTGAATGACGCCTTGTCCACACCATTATCTTCTCCTTCCCCCCCGGTGAACTTGTGGGCGACGAAACCTTCCTTTTTCTTGAGAAAAGAAAGAAGAGAAAATAAAGATATGGAGCCTTAAGGCTCGTTATTGCTTACTGGGGGCAAGTGCTGCGCAAAGTGTCAGATAATACATGCAAGAAATGACAAAGCATGAAATTTGACAAGATGTGCAGAGCATATGATTTTTATTTATGCACGGGATCTGCGCCCGACTTTGTACAAAGGGTTACATGCATCAGCGGCAAGGCTTGTACAAGAGGTGGTTGCCGGAACAGGTTCCGACAACCGCGCCTTATGGGTAAAACTTACGAAGATGCTCAATGTTCCAGGAGTTGCTCACCGGAGAGCCATCTTCGGTCTCAAGGCGGACAGCGACAGGCCTAGTGACTCGCTTCACCCGATAAGGGCCTTCCCACTTTGGTGTCAACTTGTTGGAATTCTTGGCGGATTGAACGCACCGAAGAACAAGGTCGCCTTCCTCGAGACTTCTGGCATTAACTTTGCGGCTATGGTAGCGGCGCAAAGCTTGCTGGTATCGAGCAGCTCGTCTGAAGCACCAAGAAGACGATCTTCCTCAAGGAGCAGCGCGTCATCTTGTCGCAGCTGCTCTTGCTCAAGCTCATCATAAGCGAGCACTCGAGGCGATCCGTATACGAGTTCCGTGGGGAGAATTGCCTCTGCTCCATAGACTAGAGCGAAAGGTGTCTGGCCAGTGGCTCGATTAATTTGGCGTCGTCCTGATCGACCAAAGAACCACCGGCAGCTCCTCGATCCAATTCTTTCCGTGACTTGTGCAGCTCGTCGAAGTCCCGGTCTTGAGCCCGCAAGCGCCACTTCAAGAGTTTGACCTTCTCCGCTTGACCGTTGCTTCTCGGTGAGCAATGAAGCGGCGAACCTTGGCGCCAAGATCTTGGACGATCGCACGAAGGTGCGGCTCGTGAATTGCGTGCCGTTGTCGGTGATGATCCCGTTAGGGACTCAAACGGCAAACAATCGACCAAGAACTTGATCGGCCGACCGCTTGTCACCTTCCTCATCGCTTCCACTTCCGCCACTTTGTGAACTTGTCTATTGCAACGCATAAGTACTCAAAGCCCCGGACAGCTCGGGAAAGGGGCCGAGGATGTCGAGCCCCTGCACCAAAAATGGCCAGATAAAGGGATCGCCCAAGAGCTTGAGCTGGTTGGTGTATCTCGCTTGGAATGGAACCGCACGCTTCACACTTGGTTACTTGTGCGCTTGCATCCCGGAGAGCTGTCGGCCGAGAAGAAACCTTGCCGGAATGCTTTGCAAGGCAAGTGCTTTGCGCCAATGTGATGACCACATCTGCCTCCATGTATCTCGCCAACAGCTTCGGCCCATCTTCCCGGGAATGCACTTCAATTTCACTCCGCTGAATCTTCTTCAGACAGACATCGTCGACAAACCGGTACATACTTGATTGCCGGGCTACTCTCTCTCGCTTCTTCTTGCTCTTCGAAGTTCTCCGTCTCAAGGAAATGGACAATCTGTCAGTGCCCATGCCGGAGCTTGCGGCTCGACAACAAGGACTAAAGGCACATACGCTGCTGCGGAACGTCCGCTTCTACGGAAGAACTCAGGCTTCGCCGAGTTAGATGTTCCCGCAAGCTTGCCGGAGCAAAACTTGTCGGGAGCGCTCGCTTCAACGGAACAAACCCTAGGGCTTGTCGGAGCAGATCTCCTCAAGACTCTTGGTGTTGATCTTGGGGACCTTCTTGGCGGCGGCTTCGGGAGCTCTCGCGAAAAGTAGTCACCGGAAATCAACTTCCTCTTCTTGCTCTGTCCAGTTGATGGTGTTACAGATGGTTGAGTCAGCTTGAGCACAAAGATCCCTGGTTCCACAGGTAACTTTAATGCAGCACATTTTGGCAGGCCATCGGCAACTTCGTTCTGGGCTCTCGGAACATGCTCCATTTGCAGGCCGTCAAAATGCTCTTCCAACTTTCTCACTTCATCAATGTAAGCTTCCATCAACGGACTCTGATAATCTTTGTTTACTTGACGGACGACAAGCTGTGAGTCACCCCTGACAATGAGCTTTTTGATCCCAAGGTCTGCCGCGATCCTGAGTCCGACAAGCAAACCTTCATACTCTACAGTATTTTTTGTCGCTTGCTCCTTGGGAAAGTACATCTGGACCACGTACTTGAGGTGCTCTCCGGTAGGTGCGACAAGTAACACGCTCAAGACCGGGCGCCTTTGTAGCTTAAAAGGCACCATCAAAGTACATGATCCATTCTTTGCTTGCTTCCTTGACGGGATGCTCGCTTCCGAATTTCTTCATCGTGTTGGTGTCCATTCTGCTATGAACTCGCCAATGCTCGGCTCGATAGTTGTACTCTCAAACTTGAGGCCAAAGCTTGACAGGTTCCAAAGGCCCACTGACAATCCTGCCTGCTGCTTCGGATTCTCGCAATATCCTCTTCAACGGAAAGCAAGTGACAACTGTGATTTCATGTGCTTGAAAGTAATGGCGCAGCTTCCTCGAGGCCATGAGAAGGCCGAAAAGCAATTTCTGCACACCAGAGTACCTTGACCTAGCCCCCTGCAGAAGGGAACTGACAAAGTAAACTAGGCGCTGCACCATCTTCTTCTGCTTCTCTTCTTGTGGTTGCACAGATTTATCCTTGTCGGGACCAGAGCTTGTCGGGGAAGCCCCCTGCTTGTCGCTAGATGCACTTGCCGTGGTCGCCGGCTCGTCATCCGCCTCCCTCTCCGCTACTAACGCAGCACTAACCACTTGATTGGTTGCCGCTAGATACAGCAACAACTTCTCTTGTGGCTTAGGTGCGCATAAGTATCGGAGTGGAGGATGTATCTCTTCAAGTCTCGCAGCGCAGCCTCCGCTCGAGTCCACTTCATTGACCTGCTTTTTCAAAATTTTGAAAATGGCAGGCGCCACCACAGACTTAGAGATGAACCTGCTGAGAGCAGCCACGCAGCCGGCAAGCCTTCGTACATCCTTGACGCGCTTCGGTGCTTCGATCTGCTCGATGGCCTTGATCTTGTCGGGATTGGCTTCAATTCCTCGCTGAGACACAAAGAACCCGAGAAGCTTGCCGGAAGGGACTCCAAACACACACTTATCGGGGTTGAGGTTGAGGTTGATCTTACGCAGATTTGCAAAGGTGTCGTCCAAATCTTGGATCAGAGTTGCTCTGTCTTTGCTCTTGACCACTATGTCATCCATGTAAGTTTCTACATTTCTGTGTAACTGTGGTTCAAAAGCTTCGTGAACTGCCCTTGCAAATGTTGAACCAGCATTCTTCAAACCGAAAGGCATCCGTACAAAACAGTATGTGCCACATGGAGTGATGAATGCAGTTTTCTCCTCATCCTCTTCTGCCATGAAGATCTGATGATATCCTGAATATGCATCAAGAAATGAAAGCAAATCATATCCTGCCGTGGAGTCGATTAACCGTCAATGCGCCGCAAGGGAAATGGATCTTTGGGACAAGCTTTATTAACATCGCGAAGTCAATACAAAGCCTCCATTTTCCGCTCGCCTTGCGCATCGACTACAGATTGGCCACCACGAGGATGGAGCACCTCCTCGACAAGGCCTCGCCGCTTCCAACTTCTTGATCTCTTCCGCGATGAACTCTTGGCCCAACGCTTGCTTTTCTCGACTTTACGCTTGGACGGGCCAGTGAGGACAAACGGCAAGGTGGTGCTCAATTACTTTCCTAGGAACACCGGGATGTCGATGGTTGCCATGCAAACACATCGGCATTCTCTGCGAGCTTATGACTATCGGGCAGCAGTAGGCATAGTGAGAGGCTGCCATGGTGCCGAGTATCATGTCACTCTGTTATTGAGCGATTATCGCAGACGATAGGTGAAACTCATTTTAGCAGTCACAAGTGGCTCAATGTCATGGTCCAATGCCTTGTCGGATGGTCTGCTTGTAATCGGCGCGAGTCATCGTCATGTCCTCATTCGATCGTTCCGCTGTCGCCTGCCTGCTCCTCCAGCCTGTCCTGTCGCAACAAGCTTTCATCTTGCCACGATGTTCTTCCGAGCAATTCTGCTTGTCGCCAGTCCTTTCCGTTCCGCATTGACCGTTCCACAGTCGTTGTTTTCGCCATTTCTGCCCATCGAGCATTGTCCACGCTCAACGCCATCCTCCCTCATTCAACGCAAATTGCAGAATGAGGGAGGAAATGGCGATGTGCAAGATCAAAGACATCAGTGAGCTCTACGCCCTGGCCGACAAGTGTGCACGTGCTGAAGAAGGGAGGAAACTCCCCGAGAGAATGCAGCAGCAGGAGGATCTCGACAAGGAGGAGGCCGCCTTGCAAGGAAAAACCGGAGGCGAACAATGTAAGAAGGAAAGGCAAAGATGTGGTAGCTGCGAAAGCAGTCCGCAACGGAGGTGGCGCCAAGGAAGCGTAACTCGGGCGTGCCGGCTGCTGTGGTGGTTCGGCAAGCAATACTGCAAGATCCACCGTACCAAGGGCCATGACCTCCAAAGTTGCAAGAAGGTTGAGCAGCTTGTTGAGCTGCAAAAGGCCGAGTACAAGCGACGCGACAAGGAGAAAGCCCAGAAGGTACCGCTGGTCCGCAAGAAGCGCCCCGGCCGGGAGGACGCCGCGCAAGGCCAAGCAGCAAGGACACAGCCTCCCGCGCCGCCGACATGGATGAAGATGAAGACGAAGATGAGGACATGGATGATGACGAGGCCGACGAGCAGGAGTTTCGTAAAGCAACAGAGGTTCTGCAGGCGACGGCGGTAAGCTTCTTCGCATACTTCGCACCGCGAAAGCATAAACAGGGTGCGGAAGTTAATGCAGCAGAGCCACCGCTTGAGTCACGCAGCCTCGGTGGTCCAAGACGCTTATCATCTTGACATTGAGGATCACCCCGATCGCATAATCTGCGGTTAAGTGCTTGCCGATGTTGGTTTCACCAACTATCCGCAACCTCAAGGTCACAAAGATGCTAGTTGACGGCGGGGCCGGCTTGAATCTGATCTCCTCCGCGGTACTCAAGAAGCTCCAGATCCCCGACAGCGAGCTCAAAGAGACCGACACGTTTCAAGGAATCAATCCGGGAAGGAGCAAGCCGAAGGGGAAGATCACATTGCCAGTGACATTTGGCAGCGAGCTGAACTTCGTAACGGAGAAAGTCACTTTGACGTTGTTGATTTCCCATCGCCCTACAATGGGATACTCCGCCGCCCAAATACCGCCAAGTTCATGGCAGCCTCTCACTATGCCTACAACGCGTTTCAAGATGCCCGGTCCGATAAGTGCCATTTCTTTCTCCGGCGGCATAAAAAGATGCCCTTATCCGCACCGACAAGATCTACCGGAAGCAAAGAGCCAGCAGCAGATCGCAAGACACTTGTCACCGGCGCTCCCGAGGGAAGAAGAAGACCAAGTCCGCAAGAGCCCCGATGCCCACTCCGCAAGCGCACTTCTTTGAGTGCTGCGCCACCGCCGAGGACGCACCATCGAAGCTCCACCGCAAGTGTAAGAAGGCAAAGACAGCTTCGCCAGAGACCAAGAAAGTGGCCGCCAAGGAGGACGGCACTGGTGGTACCTTCACCATCAGTGCCACGCTTGATCCTAAATAGGAAAGCGCTGTCGTGGGGAAACGAGCACCTATGGGGCAGGGCCCCTTCTCGGTCCGGTAGGGAGCGGAGGGCGCACGAAGAGCAGATCGAGGTTGAGCACGCGAGGGATTTTACCCAGCTTCGGAGCTCTCCGGAGAGATAAAACTCCTACTACTGCTTTGTGTTTCTATTCTGTTCTTGCTCGAGAGCGTGGGTGTGTTGTAGTCTCGAATGAGTCGAACCCCCACGCGGCGCACGGCCTCCTTTTTATAGTTCTAAAGGTCACCAACAGTGGCAACGCAGAGAGGGGTAAAAAGTAAAACGCTGGTAGGTACAACCGCTTATCAACAAAGGTTCCCTACCTAACTCTCGACGGGCAGGGACAAGGGCATTTAATGCCCGTCCGCTGCCCCAACAAAGGCCGAAGCGCACCGTTAGGGCGCCACCGACGCCACGATGGCCTCCTAGTCATCTTCACTTGCGACCGCGACCGCCGGGCTTCACAGCACCCGCCACGCGCACCAGAGCGATCATGCGGCGACACGCCGCGGATGTGCCGGAGCTGCATGCCAGAGTGGTGGCTTTTGCCACGCAAGCGCTCGTCATTGTCGCTGTCTTGTCGCACCCGCAGCTTGTCACTAGCCGGTCTTGCCGAGACGCATGGGCGCGTCAAGCAAGTCTCTCGACATGCCTTTGTTATCCTTCCCGCAAGCTCCTCTTGCCGGGTTCATCCTTCCCGGCAAGCCCTTGCCGGGCCTTGTCTTCAAAGTTAACACTTTGTTCTTGAATGGCAAGAATGGAAATGACGGAGGATCTTGGCGGACGCCTCGGCAAGCCTTTACCGCTGGCGCCGCGACGCCTGGCAGACAAGTTCGGGTACTAAGGTACCCCTACTTTAGTACACCGACAGGGAGCCCTCTGCCCGGGCCATACACGTGCCGAAGGCGTTGGCCAGCCCAAAACAGGCACGGCACGCCGCCGGGTCCAAGCCAAATCACTCTCAGATTCACCGCCCCTCCCAGAACGGACGCTGGCCAATCGCGCGGCCATGGGAGAGATCGCGGGCAATACTTAAATCCAGGAAATGCGTAACGCTCGCGGTTCTTTCAGATCTCCGCCACGCTCCTATGCGCTTTGGGGTCGCGGACGGTGGAAGTGGAAATCTGGCGTCATATAGCAGAGGCAGCGGGTCGGCCCCGACCGCCGCTTTTCCCGCGTGCTTTGATTCGCTGAAGCTGGGCGGCCGAGTTTCACCTCGCTTTTTAAAAGAGCGGAGGGAGCATGGCATTCGCACTCTCTCATCTTCTCCTTTCTTCAGCCTTTCTTCCCCCCTCTCATTCGCCATGGAGAAAGGGAACCTCTGCCTCTAATCGGTGGCGGCGAGGGTCGCCGCCAGACAGCGATCCCTCCCTATCTCGCCCATGGTGGCAGAGCCAGCCATAAGGGGAAGAGGGAGGGGCGAGGTCGTGGACGCAGGTCGAGGACGAGGTCGAGGTGCTCGGGAAGAGGCGGACGGGCGCGCGCCATCTCCGCCTCCGCCGGGTGGTTCCTCTCCCACGGCGGTCCATACAGGGACGCACCCTTGCGAAGTTCTTCGTCAGCTGCGCTGGTGCCGCTGCCGCCCCCGCTTCCAGGCCCGCTTATGCGCGATGGAGTTGGACCCGCCTGACATCGAGATCGCATATGAGGGGTCAGGGATCAGCGCACGCGAGTCCGCTGCTGTATTCCCCAGCCCCTAATGTGATGTATCTTGATCGTGGTGGAAGACGCTGTCTGATCCACACTCGATGGAGGGGTTTACCTCCATTTTGTTAATGGAGGGCGATCTCTCTCCGGCAAGGTCTTCAGTGTAAGCTTCGCACTGCCAAGTGCTGTGTGGACAGCTCCTCCGATAGCGAAGGCTCCCCTTGAGCGAGAGTGACGAGGAGGAGAGCGATCCGCGATGATGAGGGTAGCGGGCGACGGGATGGCGGGCCCGACCAGGTGTCGGGGCGCTTGCAGTGTCACCGGTGACCCCATCATTCGTGGTCGCCGACTCCTTGAACTCCCCGGTCGCCTCCTTGGGCGGCCGGCGAGGGAGGCTGCGGAAGGGGAAGAGGGCTGGCGACAAGGTCAGTAATCGAGTACGAGGGCGAGTGCCTCGACAAAGATGCCGACGCCCCGCCGCCTGCCTCGAGCCCCGCTCTGGCCGCTTATCACCGGCCCAACCTTTGGACGGCCCCTGGATGTTCTTTTGGTGTCTTCGCACTGTAGCTCGCTTAGGCGCCTTTGCCCTTTTCGCCTCCTTGACCTACCTCCTCAAGAGAGGGATAGGAAAGGGATGACGGGCATCTTATCTTTTTAATTTGTAAGCCTTCGGCCTTAGCCGTATCTAAAACTTGTAATCCTCTCTTTCATGTTTTTCATCCTCTATGGACTGCACTCGAAAGGGATGTTTTTTAATGAAAAGGGATGCTTGCTTGGTTATTTGTCTCGCTGGTTGAACCCACGCCAAGGAGCAAACTTGGTATCCTCGATGACATTTCACCCCCGCAACAGGCCCCTGCCGCTTTCCCATGTCGCCGACCTTTCTCACGCCTTCGACGGAGGCAGAACGAGGTGGGTGCGGCCTCCTGTTTATCCCTTTGCTGCCGCGATTATTTATCAAAACTTGGCCCCGAACGAGCCCTGTGGCCTAGAGTTGAGGAGCACGCAGAGCTGAAGGAACGCGTTTCAGATTCCCCACCCATAAGAGGATGCATGATGAGGGACCTAAAACTTATCTGATATCGCAGCCCCGCACTTCTGGCTTGCCGTGGATGAATCTTGGTACTGCAAGCCTCAAAGAACACCGGGCTTGCCGATCCAGCGCCGCACGCACTCCTTCTTCTCCTTCCTTGTCGCTGTATTTCAGCTTATGAGAACAATTTAGTCAAGCGCCGTAATAAGTTACTTTTGTAATATAACTTTATCCTCCGGCAATCTTTGCTATGTTATCTCCTTTACTTGGTTCCATTCTCTTGTGTTTTTACCTCTACACTTTAGGAACTTGCCAACAAGAAACACACTTGCCGCAAGCGCGAAAAGCGAACATCGCCAGTCTGTCGGGCGGTGCCGCCCGGCAAGAAACTCTTGTCGGGCTAGTTGCAGACACTTTCATTGTTGAGCGGACTCAAACAAATTAAGGGCGCAACTTAGCCATTTAGTCGATTCCTCCGCAAGCATGTGTTTTCCATACAAGGCACGGTTGTTCAAGGAGTATAACTTAAAAATTTGAAACCGGGCCGTGTTCAAACTTTGGCAACTTAGCTTTTCCGTCGCTTTGTGTCCCGGCAAGGCTGTACTTCTTTGAACGACGCCCATATCCACGCTATTATCTTCTCCTTCCCCCGGTGAACTTGTGGGTGGAGGGCGAGTAAAGGTGTCCGCCAAGGCTCGATATGGCGCCGCCCCGACGACCAAAGAACCACCGCAGCCTCGATCCAATTTCTTCCGCGACTTGTGCAGCCTGTCGAAAGTTCTGGTCTTAAGTCCGCAGAGCACTTCGGCGTCAGCTTCTCGCTTGACCGCTGCTTCTGTAAGCAATGGTTTATGCGATCTTGGCGCCAAGATCTTGGACGATCGCATGAAGGTGCGGCTCGTGAATTGCGTGCCGTGGTCGGTGATGATCCTTTAGGAACTCCAAACGGCAAACAATTGACTTGAAGAACTTGATCACGATCGTGGTCACCTTCCTCACTGCTTCCACCTCCGCCACTTCGTGAACTTGTCGATTGCCACGCATAAGAACTCAAGCCCCGACTACTGGGGAAAAGGGCCGAGGATATCGAGCCCCTGCATCGAAAATGGCCAGATAAAGGGATTGTTTGGAGAGCTTGAGCTGGTTGATGTATCGCTTGGAGTGGAACTGCATGCTTCACATTTGGTTACTTATAGCTTGCATCCTCGGAGGGCTGTCGGCCAAAAGAAACCTTGCCGAAAGCTTTGCCGGCAGTGTTTTGGCGCCAATGTGGTGGCCACATATGCCTCCATGTATCTCCGCCAACAGCTCCTCGCCCTTCTTCCCGGAAATGCACTTCAATTTCACTGTTGAATCTTCTTCAGCATAAAGATGTCATCGACAAACTGGTACATACTTGATTGCCGGCTACTCTCTCGCTTCTTCTGCTCTTCGAAGTTCCCCGTCTCAAGGAAATGGACTATCTGTTGTGCCCTTGCTCTGAGCTTGTGGCTCGGCAACAAGGACCAAAGGCGAAATGCTATCAAGGAACATCCGCTCATGGCAAGAATCGAGATCCTCGCCGAGATGATGCTCCCGCAAGCGTGTCGACACAACTTGTCGGGAGCGCTCGCTTCAACGAAACAAACCCTAGGGCTTGTCGGAGCAGATCGCCTCAAGAATTTGTGTGTTGATCCCGGGGACCTTTGGCGGCGCTTCGGGAGCTCACGGGAAGTAGTCGCCAAGAACTAACTTTCTCTTCTTGGTCTGTCTCATTGATGGTGTTACAGATGGGTGAGTCAGCTTGAGCACAAAAATCCCTGGTTCCACAGTAACTTGAGGCGGCAAGACTTTGATGCAGCCCGTCTGCAATGTCGTTCGAGCTCTTGAACATGCTCCATCTGCAGCCGCCAAAATGCTCTTCCAGCTTCCTCACTTCATCAATGTAGGCTTCCATCACGGGACTCGATAATCTTTATTAACTTGGCGGACGACAAGCCGTGAGTCACCCCGACAATGAGCTTCTTGATCCCAAGGTCTGCCGCAATCCTCGAGTCCCGCAAGCAAGCCTTCATACTCGCAGATTGTTTGTTGCTTGCTCCTTGGGTAAGTGCATTTGGATCACGACTTGAGGTGCTCTCCGGTGGGTGCGATAAGTAGCACACCCGCACCACCTTTTGCAGCGAGAAGGCACCATCAAAGTACATAATCCATTCTTTGTTTGCCTCCTTGATGGGATGCTCCTCCGGAGTTTCTTCATCGTGTCAAGGCCCACTCCGCTATGAATTCTACCAATGCTCGGCTCGATAGTTGAAGTACTTTCAAACTTGAGGCCAAAGCTTGATAGCCCAAAGGCTCCACGTCACTGCCTGTTGCTTCTGGATTTTGCAATATCCTCTTCAACGGAAAGCGAGTGACAACTGTAATCTCATGTGCTTGAAAGTAATGGCGCAGCTTCCTCGAGGCCATGAGAAGGCCGAAAAGCAACTTTTGCACTCTAGAGTATCTTGATCTAGCCCCTTGCAGAAGGGAACTGACAAAATAAACTGGGCGCTGCACCATCTTCCTTTGTTTCTCTTCATGCGGCTGCACAGATTCATTCTTGTCGGGACCAGAGCTTGACGGGAAGCCTCGCTTGTCGCCGACTCGCTTGTCGCGTTGTCGCTCCTCATCCGCCTCCTCTCCGCTACTAACGCAGCACTAACCACTTGATTGGTTGTCGCTAGATACAGCATCAACTTCTCTTGTGGTTTAGGTGCGATAAGCATCGGAGTGGAGGATGTATCTCTTCAAATCAGAGTGCAGCCTCCGCTTCGAGTCCATTTCATTGACCTGCCTTTTTCAAAATTTTCAAAATGGCGTATGCCGCCAGCAGACTTGAAATGAACCCATCGAGAGCAGCAACACAGCCGCAAGCCTTCGCACATCCTTGACGCGCTTCGGGCTTCAATCTGCCGATGGCCTTGATCTTGTCGGGTTGGCTTCAATCCTCTCTGGGATTACAAAGAACCCGAGAAGCTTGCCGAAGGAACTCCAAACACGCACTTCTCGGGTTCAACTTGAGATTGACTCTTGCGAAATTTGCAAAGTTTCTCCAAATCTTGAACCAAAGTTTCTCTGTTTTGCTCTTGACCACTATGTCATCCATGTATGCTTCTACATTCTCGCGGTACCGTGGCTCAAAAGCATGATCGACTACTTGCAACGTTGAACCAGCATTCTTTAGTCCAAAAGGCATTCGCACAAAGCAAAGACGCGCTACATGGAGTAATGAATGCGGTTTTCTTCATCCTCTTCTGCCATGAAGATCCGGTGTTTTCTCGAGTATGCATCAAGAAATGAAAGCGTGATCACATCCCGCCGTGGAGTCGATAACTGTCAATGCGCCGCAAGGAAATGGATCTTTGGGACAAGCTTTATTAACATCCGTGAAGTCAATACAAAGCCTCCACTTCCCGCTCGCCTTTGGCGCACGACTACCGGATTGGCTAACCACGTTGGATGGAGTACTTCTCGACGAGGCTCGCTGCTTCCAACTTCTTGATCTCTCACTGCCATGAACTCTTGGCGCTCCACCGCTTGCTTCTCGACTCGCTGACGGCCGCAAGGTGAGGACAGACGGCAAGGTGGTGCTCAATTACTTTCCGGGAACACCGGGATCTCGATGGTTGCCATGCAAACACATTGACATTCGCCCGCAGAGCAACGAGCGCGCTTTCCTATTTAGGGTCAAGCGCGGCAATCGATGGTGAAGGTACCACCAGTGTCGCCCTCCTTGGCGCCACTTTCTTGGTCTCTGTGAAGCTGTCTTTGCCTTCTTGCACTTGCCGGTGGAGCTCGATGGTGCATCCTCGACGGTAGCGCAAAGACCAAGAGGTGCGCTTGCCGGAGTGGGCATCGAGCTACTCTTGCCGGACTTGGTCTTCTTCTTCTTCCCAGGGCTTCAGCCAAGTGGTTTGCGCTCAAGGCCGCTGCTTCCCTCCGGTAGATCTTGTCGGCACAGATAAGTGCATCTTTCTTGTCGCCGTGGACAGAAATAACACTTATCGGACCGGCATCTTGAGCACGCTAGGCATAATGAGAGGTTGCCATGAACTTGGCAAGCGCCGACGGCCGAGTATCCCATTGTAGGGCAATGGGAAATCAGCAACGCCAAATGTGACTCTTTGTCCCGAAATTCAGCTCGCTGCCAAACGCCACCGGCAATGTGATCTTCCCTTCGGCTTGCTCCTTCCCGGTTGATTCCTTGAAAGGTACCGCTTTTCGAGCTCGCTGTCGGGATCCGGAGCTTGTTGAGCACCGCGAAGAGATCAGATTTAGGCCGCCCCGCCAACCAACATCTTTGTGACCTTGAGGTTTCGGATGGTTGGCGTAAACCAACATCGGCAAGCACCCTAATCGCAGTATGCGATCGTGGTGAACCTCAACATCAAAACGGCGGGCGGCTGGACCACTTCAGGGCTTGCGCGATTCAACCGATGGTTCTGCTGCATTTACCTCCCGCACCCATCGCTTGAGTTGGCGGTGCGAGGTGTGCAGAGAAGCACCGCCATCAACGCACAAAACCTCCGCTTTCAAAATCTTGCTCGTCGGTCTCATCCTCGCCCATCTCATCATCCTCATCTTCGTTTCGCCCTTGTCGCGCCACGGGAGGTCTATCTCTTGCCGCTGCTTGGTTTTTCCGCTGGCGCCTCCCAAGGGCGGGACGCTTGCCGGATCCTCCGCCACCTTCCCGGGTTTCTCCTTGTCGCGACGCCATATTCAGCTTTCAGTAGCTCGCCATCTGCTCAACCTTCTTGCATGCTTGGAGGTCATGGCCCTTGGTGCGTGGATCTTGCAAGATCGCTTGTCCGAGCTCGCCGCTTGTCGGCGCCACGAGAGCCCCACCGAGTCGCCAGTTTTGGCCTTCTGGCGCCGCCGCTGCGATCGCTTTCGATTTACTAGCACATCCTTAGCCTTCCTCTTCTATTATTCCGCCTCCGGTTCTTCTTGCCGGGGCATCCTCACCGCCATATCCTTCTACTTCCTGCGTTTTCCCGGGAGTTTCTCCCTCTTCAGCCCGTGGCGCGACTTGTCGCCGTGAGCATATAGCCATCTCTCCCTCATCCCGCGGTTACGCGACGTTTCGATGGAACGCGCTGATAACCGCGGCAGGGGTGGACATCTCCGATGTTGCGCCGCACTGGCTGAACCTCTCAGATGTACTTGCGCAGGGTTCTCTTCCTTCGGGCAAGCAATGAAGATCGCTTCACGCCATGGGGATTGTGGCACCGTGAAGGCGCCGACAAACCGATGGCACAGTCCGCCCACGAAGAAATGGAGTTGTCCGGCAAGTGCATGAGCCAAGATCTGACGTTATTTGAGCACCAGCAGAAGTAGTGGGCGAGATCTTCTCGCCGCTTCGGCAGCCTGCACCGCGATGGTGTAGACGCCGAGGAACTCCGACAGATGGATCCCGCCATCGCATTTCTCGCACGCCCGCTTGAAATTTTGGTGCCACATCGATCTGCCGCAGCTCACGGGTGAACGCAGGGCAACCTACCACGACGGACAAGTCGCCTGTTCTTCGGGCGATGCATATCGACAAGGCCCAGCCAACCTGGTCGATCGACGTCACGCTTTTCTCGACGCTGATGCGAAAAGGAAGGCTTTTCGTCGCCGTTTTGGAGAACTTGGCGTTGATAACGGCGAGCTCGCGGGTCCGACGATGCGGTGGAGTCGGTGTCGATGTTGGCCCGGCGAAGTCGGCGATCTTGGCCTTCGGGCGGGAGTGCATGGTAGTGGCACCCCAGCGGTCTTATCGGCGCCGGCTTGGCGCCGCGCCTTGCCGTGGCTTCGGCGTACTCGGGTTGCCGAGGCTTGTCGCCGCTGCGGCCGATGAGGCTCGAATAGTGATCCTCCGGGCCGCCAATGTTGTCTCGGGCGCCGAGGTTAGTCTAGAAGCAGCTGGCCCGCCAGCGCTTCCTCCGAGTCTTGGGCGGTGGTGGCGAACGACGCGAGGAGCGAGATATGCTCGACTTCTAACAAGGTTGAAGGAGCAACATCTCGCCCAGCGATCGTCACAGTGCTCGTGCCAACATGCCGACGCTGCTTGTTGGGCCTTGAGCGCCCCGCGATCCACCAGCTCGCCTTGCTCCACGCGTAGTACGGTGCTAGGAGCACCATGGCGTTAGTCGATCCCGCACCGGAGGGGTGCGGCGATGTACAGACGCCAAGCTTGCGGGCCTTGTCCTTGACCTCGTGACGACGTGAGTCCCACTTGCCGGCGCTCGCCCTCCGGCCAAGGCCCACCCCACCACCCGCTTGTTCGCGGTGGTGGAATCGACGTGGACGGAGCGGCCACCTCCAAAGGCTTCTTCTTCGTGGCATGTCGATGAAGATGTTGATGAAGCGCAGCAAGACCGGATCAGTTCAAGACAACCTCGACGCCCCCTACCTGGCGCACCAAAGATGTCGTGGGGAAACGAGCACCTATGGGGTAGGGCCCCTTCTCGGTCCGGCAGGGAGCAGAGGGCGCACGAAGAGTAGATCGAGGTCGAGCACGCGAGGGATTTTACCCAGCTTCGGAGCTCTCAGGAGAGATAAAACTCCTACTGCTGCTTTGTGTTTCTATTCTGTTCTTGCTTGAGAGCGTGGGTGTGTTGTAGCCTCGAATGAGTCGAACCCCCTCTACATGCGCACGGGCCTCCTTTTTATAGTCTAAAGGGGTCACCGACAGGTGGCAACGCAGAGAGAGGGGTAAAAAAGTAAAAACGCGGGTAGGTACAATCGCTATCAACAGTGCCCCCTACCTAACTCTGACGGCAGGTGACAAGGGCATTTAATGCCCGTCCGGTCACCCCAACAGTGCCGGAAGCGACCGTTAGGGGCGCCACCGATCGCCACGATGGCCTCCTAGTCATCTTCACTTACCACCTCGCACCGCTGGCTTCACAAATACCCGCCACGCACCAGAGCGATCCCGCGGCGACATCGCCGCCGGATGTGCCGGAGTGTGGGCGCAGAGTGGTGGCTTTGCGCAAGCGCCGCCATGGTCGCCGCCTTGTCGCACCCGCAACCTTGTCGCCGCCGGTCTTGCCGGGTCACGCTACGCATCGCGCAAGTCTCTTGACATGCCTTTATTGGCCTTCCCAAAGAAGCTCCTCTTGCCGGTTCTTATCCTTCCCGCAAGCTCCTCTTGCCGGGCCTTGTCTTCAAAGTTAACACTTTGTTCTTGAATGGCAGAATGGAAATGACGGAGGATCTTATGACGCCCGCAAGCCTTGCCGCTGGTGCTACGACCGCCTGCAGACAAGTTCGGGGTACTAAGGTACCCTACTTTTAGTACACCGACAAGCGCCATTGTTTTCTCGGGCGAATGTCGATGTGTTTGCATGGCAACCATCCGACATCCCCGGTGTTCCTGTGAACGTATTGAGCACCACCTTGCCGCTTGTCCTCACGCGCCCGCCAAGCGTAAAGTCGAAGCAAGCAAGGAACGCCAAGAGTTCATCGCAGAAGAGATCAAGAAGTTGGAAGCAAGCAGCCTTGTCGAGGAGTGCTGCATCCTACGTGGCTGGCCAATCCTCGTAGTCGCATAAGAAGGCTTAACGGAAAATGGAGGCTTTGTATCGACTTCACCGATGTTAATAAAGCTTGTCCCAAAGATCCATTTCCTTGCCGCATTGACCAGATTGTCGACTCCACGCAGGATGTGATTTGCTTTCATTTCTTGATGCATATTCAGATATCATCGATCTTCGCGGCGTAAGAGGATGAGGAGAAACCGCATTCATCACTCCATGTGGCACATACTGTTTTGTACGGATGCCCTTCGGTTTGAAGAATGCTGGTTCTACATTTGCAAGGGCAGTTCACGAAGCTTTTGAACCATAGTTACACAGAAATGTAGAAGTTTACATGGATGACATAGTGGTCAAGAGCAAAGACAGAGCAACTCTGATCCAAGATTTGGACGAGACCTTTGCAAATCTGCGTAAGATCAACCTCAAGCTCAACCCCGAGAAGTGTGTGTTTGGAGTCCTTCCGCAAGCTTCTCGGTTCTTTTGTGTCTCAGCGAGGAATTGAAGCCAATCTCGACAAGATCAAGGCCATCGAGCAGATCAAGCACCGCGCAAGGATGTACGAAGGCTTGCCGCTGCGCTGCTGCTCAAAGAGGTTCATCTCTAAGTCTGCTGAAGCGCTCGCCATTTTTCAAAATTTTGAAAAAGCAGGTCCAATGAAGTGGACTCGAAGCGGAGGCTGCGCCGCAGACTTGAAGAGATACTCGTCCTCCACTCCGATATTTGTCGCACCTAAGCCACAAGAGAAGTTGTTGCTGTATCTAGCGGCAACCAATCAAGTGGTTAGTGATGCGTTAGTAGCGGAGAGGGAGGCGGATGACGAGCCGCGACTATGGCAAGTGCATCGCTTACAAGCGGGGCTTCGACAAGCTCTGGTCCCGACAAGGATGAATCAGGCAGCCACAAGAAGAGAAGCGAAGAAGATGGTGCAGCGCCAGTTTACTTTGTCGGCCCTTCTACAGGGGCTAGGTCAAGGTACTCTGGTGTGCGTAAATTGCTTTTCGCCTTCTCATGGCCTCAAGAAGCTGCGCCATTACTTTCAAGCACGTGAAATCACAGCTTGTCACTCGCTTCCGCTGAAGAGGATATTGCGTAATCCGTAAACAGCAGGATTATCGAGTGGGCACTGGAACTATCAAGCTTTGGCCTCAAGTTTGAGAGTACTTCAATTATCCAGAGCCGAGCATTGGCAGAGTTCATAGCAGAATGGACGCCAACACCTGATGAAGAAATTCCGTAAACGAGCATACCCGTCAAGGAAGCAAGCAAAGAATGGATCATGTACTTTGATGGTGCCTTTTCACTACAAGGCGCCGGTGCGGGCGTGTTACTTGTCGCACCTACCGAAGAGCACCTCAAGTACGTGGTCCAGATGCACTTTCCCAAGGAGCAAGCGACAAACAATACTGCAGAGTATGAAGGTTTGCTTGCCGGACTCAGGATCGCGGCAGACCTTGGGAACAAAAAGCTCATTGTCAGGCGTGACTCACAGCTTGTCGTCCGTCAAGTAAACAAAGATTATCAGAGTCCGTTGATGGAAGCTTACATTGATGAAGTGAGAAAGTTGGAAGAGCATTTTGACGGCCTGCAAATGGAGCATGTTCCGAGAGCCCAGAACGAAGTTGCCGATGGCCTGTCAAAATGTGCTGTATTAAAGTTACCTGTGGAACCAGGGATCTTAGTGCTCAAGCTGACTCAACCATCTGTAACACCATCAACTGGACAGAGCAAGAAGAGGAAGTTGATTTCCGGTGACTACTTTCCGGCAGAGCTCCCCGAAGCCCCCGCCAAGAAGGTCCCCAAGATCAACACCAAGAGTGCTGAGGAGCAGTCTGCTCCGACAAGCCCTAGGGTTTGTTCCATTGAAGCAGACGCTCCCAACAAGTTTTGCTCCGGCAAGCTTGCCGGGGAACATCAAGCTCCGGCGGAGCCGTAGGTTCTGCCGAGAAGCGACGCCTCGCAGCAGCGATATGTGCCTTTAGTCCTTGTTGTCGAGCCACAAGCTCCAAAGATGGGCACAAAGAGATTGTCCATTTCCTTCAGACAGAGAACTTCCCAAGAGCAAGAAGAAGCAGAGAGTAGCCCGGCAATCAAGTATGTACCAGTTTGTCGACGACGATCATGTAAGAAGATTCAACGGAGTGAAATTGAAGTGCATTCCCTGAAGATGGACAAGTTGTTGGCAGAGATACATGGAGGCATATGTGGTCATCACATTGGTGCAAGAGCACTTGCCGGCAAAGCATTCCGGCAAGGTTTCTTTTGGCCAACAGCTCTCCAGGATGCAACTTCACAAGTAACCAAGTGTGAAGCATGCCAGTTCCATTCCAAGCAGATACACCAACCAGCTCAAGCTCTTCAGACGATCCCTTTATCCTGGCCATTTTCGGTCTGGGGGCTCGACATCCTCGGCCCCTTTCCCCGAGCTGTCCGGGGCTTTGAGTACTTGTACGTTGCAATAGACAAGTTCACAAAGTGGCCGGAAGTGGAAGCAAGGAGGAAGGTGACAGCCGGATCAAGCAGTCAAGTTCTTCAGTCGATTGTTTGCCGCTTCGAGTCCCTAACAGATCATCACCGACAACGGCACGCATTCCACGAGCCGCACCTTCATGCAAGACGCCCAAGATCTTGGCGCCAAGGTTCGCTTCGCTTCGCTGCTCACCCGAGAAGCAACGGTCAAGCGGAGAGGGCAACGCTGAAGTGCTACGCTGGCTCAAGACCAGACTTTCGACGAGTGCTGCACAAGTGCGGAAAGAATTGATCGAGGAGCTGCGGTGGTTCTTTGGTCGATCAGACGACGCCAAATTAATCGAGCCTCCGCCGACACCTTCGCTCTAGTCTATGGAGCAGAGGCAATTCTCCCCACGGAACTCAGATAACGGATCGCCTCGAGTGCTCGCTATGATGAGTTGAGCAAGAGCAGCTGCGACAAGATGACGCTACTGCTCCTTGAGGAAGATCGCCTTCATTTCTGTCAGACGAGCTGCTCGATACCAGCAAGCTTTGCGCCGCTACCATAGCCACAAAGTTAATGCCAGAAGTCTCGAGGAAGGCGACCTTGTTCTTCGGTGCGTTCAATCCGCCAAGAATTCCAACAAGTTGACACCAAAGTGGGAAGGCCCTTATCGGGTGAAGCGAGTCACTAGGCTGCTGCCGTCTCAGCCTTTGAGACCAAGATGGCTCTCCGGTGAGCAACTCCTGGAACATTGAACATCTTCGTAAGTTTTACCCATAAGGCGCGGTTGTCAGAACCTGTTCCGGCAACCACCTCTTGTACAAGCCTTGCCGCTAATGCATGTAACCCTTTGTACAAAGCCGGGCGCAGATCCCGTGCATAAATAAAAATCATATGCTCTGCACATCTTGTCAAATTTCATGCTTTGTCATTTCTTGCATGTATTATCGACACTTTGCAAAGACTTGCCCCTGAAGAAGCAATAACGAGCCTTAAGGCTCCATATCTTTATTTTCTCTTCTTTCTTTTCTCAAGAAAAAGGAAGGTTCCTTCGCCCACAAGTTCACTGGGGGGGAAGGAGAAGATAATGGTGTGGACAAGGCGTCGTTCAAGAAAGTATCGCCTTACCGGGACGCAAACGACAGAAAAGCTAAGTTGCCAAAGTTTGAGCACAATCAATTTTAATATTTTTAAAGTTATCTTCCTTCAACGACCGTGTTTTGTATGGAAAACCTGTGCGCGGAGGAACCAACTCGTAGCTAGTTGCGCCCTTACTTTGTTTCGAGTCCGCTCAATTACTTAAGTGTGCTGCGACTAGCCGCGACAAGGTTTCTTGCCGGAGGCAGCACCACTAGCAGGCTGCTGATGTTCCGCACTCAGCGCTCGCGGCAAGGGTGCCTGTGCCGGCAAGTTCCCTAAAAGCGTAGGGTGAAAACATACAAAGATAGGAATCAAGTAAAGGAAATAACATAGCAAATACTGCCCAAGATAAAGTTATATTACAAAGATAACTTGCCTCACTCTAATAGATTGTTCCCATAACATGTCTAGCAGCGGCAAGGAAAGGAAGAAAAGGGCGGCCTAGTCTACGCGATCGCCGTCGACCCTCTTGACTTCATTCACCTTGTCCACAATGGGTGCGACAAGGGCCCTGAGCTCTTCAAGATCAGCACCCGCCGGCAGTTTCTTGAGGACGCAAGGTTGAGGCCTGGGTTGCGGAAGAGCACCTTCACCAACACCTTCTCCAGGACTCTGGCGCAGATCGTGCGCGACTCGTCGGCCAGCTGCTTTGGGATCCTTTCCCGGAGTTGCTGGAGGGCCGTCGCCACGCCCTTGAAGAACAGAGTGAGCTTGGCGCTGGGCTGGAGGTTCTCGTCGAGGAGTACCAAGCCCTCCATTTCGATTCATGCCTCCTCGTCAAAGACATGCGGCAATGTTCACGAGGCCCTCCGTCCGAGCTCCACAAGAGTCTCAAGGTGTTACGATTTTGGCGGCCCTCGTCAAGAAGGCTCGTTGGCCTTGATTTCCTCCTTCAAGTCCTCCTCCCGCTTCTTGGCGCCTGGCCCAGCGTCTCGGTCAACAGAGCTTGCTTCACCGAGATCCGCATTAGAGTCCTTGGCAGCGTTCAGCTCCCTGCCCTTCTTAGAGAGACGACCCTGCAGCTCACCATGGGCGAGGGCGTCCTTCTCTCGTTCGCGCTGGAGCGCGGCAAGCTCTTCATTCTTCGCCTTGAGGTCGCCCTCTAGCTGCGTCACCTTCACCTCTAGCTCCTTGGCGGCCTCGGCAGCTGCAGCAGCATCCTTCGCTTCCTTGAGGGCCCCGCCAAGTGTCTCCTAGCGCGTGGCAAGCTCCTCCTCATAGCTATCCAGATTGACCTTCCGCTGCGTCAACTCGCCTTCCCGCACGGATAGCTCCTCGGCGGCAAGCCGCTGTTGCTCTTCGGCTTCTGCTTTCTCGAGGAGGAAAGCCTTCCGCGCCTCAGCAAGTTGCGCCCTCTCCTCTACAATGGACCGGAGGGCCTCTTGGTTGCGGCTCTGGAGCTCCTCCGCATGCTTCTCAATGTCCACTCCCGCCTGCGCGACAAGCGCTTCCCAGGACTCCAATTTGGCTTGTCGGGCACGGTAGAGTGATAGTAGCCTCCGCAGTAGCTGTTCCTCCTCAGGCTCGCTGCTGCTGCTGCTTGGCGCGTTGACCATTGACAACCCGGCGGAGGCAAGCACTTCTCCGTCAAAAACTTCCCCTTCGACCGGCGCCCTGGAGCTCGAAGCCCAGGGGAGCTTGATGAAGATACCGTCGCCGGCCTTCAAGTAGGCGCTGGCCGGGCTCTTGAGCTGGCGCGCTGCGTCGGCAGCAGAGGATCGGCGGTCGGCGTGAAGTCTTTGCGCCCTGCGGCCCTAGGGTCGCCGGTCGATCGCCGATCCTCGCCAGCCTCTGCGCCTGCAGCCTTGGCGGCCTCTTCGCCGGCAGGATCATCAGCGCCGGCCTCTTCCTCGGTGGCGGCGGCGTCATCAGTGTTGCCGCGCGCACCCTCCTCGCCGGTGGCCTCGGTCTCCATCTGCTCCATCGAAGGAGGATCTGAAGACAGGAAGAGCGAGAAAAAAGTCAAGCAAATATCCAAAAAAGAAGATAAGAAGAAGAAGAACCCAAGGGAAGTTTTCCGACAAGAAGGATTACCTGTGCTGGGCTCTGTAGTCATGGCTCCACCACCGAGGGATCGCTGGTCCCGTCCCTTGCCGGAGAACTACCCCTTGCCGGGGACCTCTCCCTTGCCAGAGAGCGCTCCCTTGCCGGGGAATCATCCCTTGGCGGCGTAGTTGAAGCAGATAGCACCTCAGGAGCGGCTTCCGGTTGCTCCTGATGAGCCTGTTCTGCTCCTACACAAGCAAACCAACAGACAAGATATCAGCAAAAGAAAGACACCTATGCGCACCCAACAGCGGGAAACAAGACTATGTACTTATGCTGGGGGCTGCTTCGAGGAGTGATTGCCGGGTCCGACAAGGTGGTCTCAGACGCGCCCTTTGTCGTCATGGCGGGATCGTCCTCGACGACAACCACGGGGACCTTGGATCTCTTCGCCGTTCTCTGGGCCAAAGTCCTGAAAAGGAACAAGGTTCAAAAGAAAGAAGATCAGATACAAGACAAGAAACCGCAAGAATTGAAGAAATACAAACACAACAGAGAAACTTACTCCTCTTCTTCCTCCTTGTCGGAGCTGAGCGCGGAGAGGTCGAAGTCTGGTACTCTTTCAGCATGACGAGACGGAGGAGTAGGCTCCCTTGGCCGCTTGGCGGGGGCTGCGGCAGGATCAGAAGCGGCGGCCCGAGAGGACCCCGCTCTAGTTGTCGGCGCGGTGTGAGATGCTCCCGCGGCAACGGTGCTTTCATGGTGGAGCGTGTCCATGGCGCGGGCGGTTGTTGACCCGCTTGCCGCCCTGCTATGTCTCCGGTCCTGCGGAGGCACCTTCTTGTTGGAGCTGGGGGCTGCACGGGAAGCTCCGCTTGCGGCAAGTTGCTTGAAGACGGCCGCCCGCTTGCATCCTCGGCAGGCCCGCTCGATTCGACGGACCCTCCCTGCGACGATTTCCCGACAAGCTCGCCTCGACGGCAAGGCTTGCCATCGCTGGCTGCCTCTGCCTCCTCCACGATGAACCCGAACTGCGCGCGGCGGCCGCCGCCTCTTCCGCTTCGGTGGCGTCGCCGCCGATCTCGCCTTCGGTGGTGTCGCGGTGACGATCCTCTGCTCGTCGGGCGCGGACCGCCACCTCCACCAAGCTATCGAGAACTGCTGACGACTGCCGGCGGGCTCGCCAAGTTGGAATAATTCCATGCGAGTCGCACTCCGGCATCATTGCGCGGATGCGATCGAGCGAGGAATTATTGCACAACGGGACGACGCCCTGCGGCAGCCTGAACCACTCAGGATGATTGGGGTCGTGCTTGAATAGCTCCTTGAGCATCGCATCCAACTCCAAGACAGTGAAATTGAAATTGAGGCCCGGACGCAACCTCATGATGTCCGCCGGACCCCCGAACAGCCAGGTGGGCCGCCCCTTCTCCTACAGAGGGGCGATGCGGCGGCGAAGGAAGTCCACGCCAACAGCGCCTACAGTAAGGCCGGCAAGCCTGAGTTGCAAGATCCGGGTGGTGGCGATCTTCAGCCTAGCGTCGTCCGCCGCCAGGGCGCTCCAGTCGTTGCCGCGCACTAGTGAGGTTTGGCGCAGGGCTGTGAATGGCTGCGGGTTCTCCTCAACGATCCAGCACCATTCCACTCTCCACTCATCCCATTTGCTGCGGAGCTCCCCGTCCAGATACGTCTCCTTCTTGCCGGTCCTCGAGACCCAGGCGATCCCGCCAGCTAAGGGCTCTACTCTCTCGACCCGGGGCATGAAGTAGTGGCGGAAGAGGGCTACGTTTGGATGGATTCCGACAAAGTTCTCGCAGAGATGCGCAAAAACCGCCATGGTCAGGACAACATTGGGGGTGAAGTCAAGGAGATGGAACCCGTAGGTGTTCATGATGTCGCAAAAGAAATCAGAGAAGGGCGGGCAGAGCCCGCAGTAGAAGAACAACGCGAAGAAGGGGTATCCCCGTGGAGCCCGTTTCGAAGCAGAGGCGGCGGCGGAGAGTACCTTGGTGCGCGGATGCGCTCGCGTCTCCATCGACCAGAGGAGATAGAACCATTCCCTCAGCTCCTTCGCGGAGAGCTCGGGGGGGAAGGTTGCCCGCTCCTTCCGCAGCGCCTCAAGCCGCAGCGCCTCGGCCGACTTCGCACCCTTCCCGGTCTTTGGAGCCATGGCGGAGGCGGTGGGGGAGATCGAGGGCGTTGGCGGCGACGGCGGCGATGGGGGGTGGAGCGCTACCCCCTTTCGGCTTTGGAAGCTGAGGGGAGCGGCGGAGATTTCTGAGATTGGAACCGCAAGTAGCGAAGGTGGGGGAACTGCCCCTGTTTCCCCTACTTATAAAGAGGAGGAGGCGAACGTTACGCTTTTTCCGAATAAAGAATCACCCACGATCTCTCCCACGACGCCGCATTCGACGCATGCCGTTACGGGAGGGCGCGGTGGATACAGAGTTAGATATGGTGTGGACCCAGGCCGCGCGTGCCCGTGCCCTGTTTTGGGCCTGGCCCAAGAGCGCTCGGCACCGTGTGTGGCCCAGGCCCGGGGGCTCCTGTCGGTGTACTAAAGTAGGGGTACCTTAGTACCCGAACTCGCTGCGGCGATCGCAGGCGTCTCATGGGCAAGGCTTGCCGGGTGCCCGCCAAGGTCCTCCGTGGTTCCTTTTGGTGCCATTCAAGAACAAAGTGTTTTAACTATCCTCTTGCCGGGAAGGACAAGGCCCCGGCAAGAGGAGCTTGCCGGGAAGACCAACCAAAGCATTTCAAGGAACTTGTCGTGACGCGCAGCACGTCCTGACAAGACCCGGCGAGCGACAAGCTTCCGGGCGCGACAAGACTACGATCGCAGCAAAGGCGCTTGTCAGCAAGGCTACCACTTTGCGCTGCGCTCCAAAGACATCCGCCACGTGTCGTGACCGAGACTTTCCCAGCGCGTGCGTGGCAAGAGGTCAGGCAGCTAAGCAAAGGCGAGGTGGCAAGCGGAGACGACGAGAAGGCCCTCGTGGCAAGAGGTGGCGCCCCTAACGGTCGCTTTTCTGCACTGTTTGGGCGACGCGGACGGGCATTAAATGCTCTTGTCCCCTGCCGTTAGAGTTAGGTAGGATCCACTGTAGAAGCAGTTGTACCAACCACTCTTTTTACACTTTTACCCCTGCATGCGTTGCCACCTGTCGGTGACCCCTTGAGCCTATAAAAGGAGGCCCATGCGCAAAGTAGAAGGGGTTCGACTGATTCGAAACCAACACACTCCCACGCTCTCGAGCAAGAACATAATACAACCACAAAGCAGCAGTAGGAGTATTATCTCTCCGGAGAGCTCCGAAGATGCGTAAAATCGCTCGTGTGTTCGCCTCGATCCGCTCTTCGTGCGATCCTCCGCTCCCTGCCGGACCGAAAAGGGCCCCTGCCCCATAGGTGTTCAAATTATTCCTACTTGGCAGGAGCCCGTCGACGAGGTCGTTCAGCAGTTCTTCGATAGCTTGGTGGAGGTGGCGGTCCGCGCCGACGAGCAGAGGATCCTCACCCGCAACACCACAAAAGACGAGATACGGCGCATCGCCACCAGGGCGGAAGAGGCGGCGGCAGCCGCCGCCGCGGGTGAGTTCGGGTTCACTGTGGAGGAGGCAGAGGCAGCCGCGGCGGCAAGCCTTGCCGATCGAGACGAGCTTGTCGGGGAAATCGTCGGCGAGGGAGGGTCCGAAGCTGAATCGAGCGGGCCTGCCGAGGATGCAAGCAGCCGGCCGTCTTCAAGCAACTTGCCGGTCTTCGGAGCCATGGCGGAGGCGGTGGGGGAGATCGAGGGCGTTGGCGGCAACGGCGGCGATGGGGGGCGGAGCGCTGCTCGCTTTCGGCTTTGGAAGCGGAGGGGAGCGACGGAGATTTCTGAGATTGGAACCGCAAGTAGTGAAGGTGGGGGAACTGCCCCTGTTTCCCCTGCTTATAAAGAGGAGGAGGCGAACGTTACGCTTTTTCCGAATAAAGAATCACCCACGATCTCTCCCACGACGCCGCATTCGACGCGTGCCGTTACGGGAGGGCGCGGTGGATACGGAGTTAGATACGGTGTGGACCCAGGCCGCGCGTGCTCGTGCCCTGTTTTGGGCCTGGCCCAACAGCGCTCGGCACCGTGTGTGGCCCAGGCCCGGGGGCTCCTGTCGGTGTACTAAAGTAGGGGTACATTAGTACCCGAACTTCGTCTGCACGGCAATCGTGGCGTCAGCGGCAAGGCTTGCCGGGTGCCCGCCAAGGTCCTCCGTGGTTCCTTTTGGTGCCATTCAAGAACAAAGTGTTTTAACTAAGAAGACAAGGCCCCGGCAAGAGGAGCTTGCCGGGAAGGACAAGGCCCCGGCAAGAGGAGCTTGCCGGGAAGACCAACCAAAGCATTTCAAGGAACTTGTCGTGACGCGCAGCACGTCCTGACAAGACCCGGCGAGCGACAAGCTTCCGGGCACGACAAGACTACGACCGTAGCAAGGCGCTTGCCGCGGCAAGGCTACCACTTTGCGCCTGCGCTCCAGCACATCTGCCTACCTGTCGCACTGAGACTTTCCCAGGCGTGCGTGGCAAGAGGCTGTGCAGCTAAGCAGTGCGAGGTGGCAAGCGGAGATGACGAGAAGGCCCTCGTGGCAAGCGGTGGCGCCCCTAACGGTCGCTTTTCTGCACTGTTTGGGCGACGCGGACGGGCATTAAATGCTCTTGTCCCCTGCCGTCAGAGTTAGGTAGGGTCCACTGTAGAAGCAGTTGTACCAACCACTCTTTTTACACTTTTACCCCTGCATGCGTTGCCACCTGTCGGTGACCCCTTGAGCCTATAAAAGGAGGCCCATGCGCAACGTAGAAGGGGTTCGACTGATTCGAAACCAACACACTCCCACGCTCTCGAGCAAGAACATAATACAACCACAAAGTAGCAGTAGGAGTATTATCTCTCCAGAGAGCTCCGAAGCTGCATAAAATCGCTCGTGTGTTCGCCTCGATCCGCTCTTCGTGCGATCCTCCGCTCCTTGCCGGACCGAAAAGGGGCCCTGCCCCATAGGTGTTCAAATTATTCCTACTTGGCAGGAGCCCGCCGACGAGGTCGTACAACAGTTCTTCGATAGCTTGGTGGAGGTGGCGGTCCGCGCTGACGAGCAGAGGATCCTCACCCCCAACACCACCGAAGACGAGATGCGGCGCATCGCCACCAGGGCGGAAGAGGCGGCGGCAGCCGCCGCTGCGGGCGAGTTCGGGTTCATTGTGGAGGAGGCAGAGGCAGCCGCGGCGGCAAGCCTTGCCGGTCGAGACGAGCTTGTCGGGGAAATCGTCGGCGAGGGAGGGTCCGAAGCCGAATCGAGCGAGCCTGCCGAGGATGCAAGCGGCCGGCCGTCTTCAAGCAACTTGCCAGTCTTCGGAGCCATGGCGGAGGCGGTGTGGGAGATCGAGGGCGTTGGCGGCAACAGCGGCGACGGGGGGCGGAGCGCTGCTCGCTTTCGGCTTTGGAAGCGGAGGGGAGCGGCGGAGATTTCTGAGATTGGAACCGCAAGTAGCGAAGGTGGGGGAACTGCCCCTGTTTCCCCTGCTTATAAAGAGGAGGAGGCGAACGTTACGCTTTTTTCGAATAAAGAATCACCCACGATCTCTCCCACGACGCCGCATTCGACGCGTGCTGCTTCGGAGGGCGCGGTGGATACGGAGTTAGATACGGTGTGGACCCAGGCCGCGCGTGCCCGTGCCCTGTTTTGGGCCTGGCCCAACAGCGCTCGGCACCGTGTGTGGCCCAGGCCCGGGGGCTCCTGTCGGTGTACTAAAGTAGGGGTACCTTAGTACCCCGAACTCGTGCACGGGCAGTCGCAGCGTCCCGTGGCAAGGCTTGCCGGGTGCCCGCCAAGGTCCTCCGTGGTTCCTTTTGGTGCCATTCAAGAACAAAGTGTTTTAACTAAGAAGACAAGGCCCCGGCAAGAGGAGCTTGCCGGGAAGGACAAGGCCCCGGCAAGAGGAGCTTGCCGGGAAGACCAACCAAAGCATTTCAGGAACACGTCGTGACGCTGCAAAGACGTCCCGACAAGACCCGGCGGGCGACAAGCTTCCGGGCGCGACAAGACTACGACCGCAACAAGGCGCTTGCCGCGGCAAGGCTACCACTTTGCGCCTGCGCTCCAGCACATCCGCCTACGTGTCGCACTGAGACTTTCCTGTGCATGCGTGGCAAGAGGCTGCAGCTAAGCGATCGAGTGGCAAGCGGAGACGACGAGAAGGCCCTCGTGGCAAGCGGTGGCGCCCCTAACGGTCGCTTTTCTGCACTGTTTGGGCGACGCGGACGGGCATTAAATGCTCTTGTCCCCTGCCGTCAGAGTTAGGTAGGATCCATCAGAAAGCGTTGTACCAACCACTCTTTTTACACTTTTACCCCTGCATGCGTTGCCACTGTCGGTGACCCCTTGAGCCTATAAAAGGAGGCCCATGCGCAACGTAGAAGGGGTTCGACTGATTCGAAACCAACACACTCCCACGCTCTCGAGCAAGAACATAATACAACCACAAAGGAGCAGTAGGAGTATTATCTCTCCGGAGAGCTCCGAAGCTGGGTAAAATCGCTCGTGTGTTCACCTCGATCCGCTCTTCGTGCGATCCTCCGCTCCCTGCCGGACCGAAAAGGGGCCCTGCCCCATAGGTGTTCGTTTCCCACGACAATGGTTTGCTAGGAAGGGTGTCAAAGGTTAGAGGTTCATGGCAATTTGGGAGGCTTGAAGAGCAAATGATAGGTAACGCAGCAGAGCGATAGAACGAAGCAACTAGCATAGCAATGATAGTAGTGAGATCCAGGGTAGCGGTCATCTTGCCTGAAATCCCGCAAGGAAGAAGAACGAGTCCATGAAGAGGATGAACGGATGAAGTCGAACCAACCGTAGACGAACGTATCCTCACGATCGCAACGAAACAGGAACTAACAAGAAGAAGCACACAACATAGGTAAACACACAACACATAAACAAGGCATGATGCATGACCAAGCTACACGAAGCTACTCATGGAAAGAGATCATGCAAACAAGAACAACACATCAAGGCAAGTTTAAATGAGGCCAGGAACAACATATAACAATTCCGGTAAGTTTCTTATGCAAATTTTGAAATTGGTCCAGATCTGAATAAACCTTATGTTCAAGTTGTTAAACAGCAAGTTAAGATGCACCAAGATGATCTACACGAGATTCTAGTCAAGTTACATATAAAGTTCATTAGATTCGGAGCTACGGCCTAGAAGATATGAGCAAAACAAGTTAAACATGGCATTGATGCAAAATGCATACAACCATCAAGCAAACACCTCAAAACATGGATGCAACATGGTAATATGAAGCTACATGCAAAAACAAGCAAGTTTCATATAGAGCACACTCAAAATGGAGCAACGGTTCAACACATGCACACTATACAAGTCATAACAACAATCTGCCCAAAACAGCAACTAGGCATCTTGCAAGCATCAAAACAATATGCTACAGCACCCCAACATAATAACGAAAGGCATGGGCATGAAGTACAGGTAAAGCTTAACAAAACATGAACACTGAGCTATCTCCAGAAAAGAATAGAACATGCTCAAACACACATGGTAAGATTGCAAATAATAACAGTTTCAGACTTTAGCAGAAATAACATCAGGTTGCAATGTTTAGAGCTATCAAACAACATGTTACATGAACTTATCATGGCAAACAAAGGCATGTCATGAATCTACTGAATGCATAGATCAAAAGTCCCTTACTAACCATGAGCAAAAAAGGATCAGAAAATATGATGGCACCCATGTAAACGTGGCAAGTTATATGACAGATTCATACATGGCAGAAACAACAATAAGTAGGCATGTTGGTGAGCTTGAACCACTCACCACAGAGCAATACATGGCATGGCAAGGCAACCAATAGTAATAAGGCATGTTTGTGAAGTTAAGCATGGCAAGAGCAAGGTCATAGGATGCACGGAACACTAGCAAAACACATGGGAACTAGTGAACTTAATGTTAACAGTCTGATAGCAACATTATCAAGCAACTTTGGAGCAAGATATTAACAATCTACAGCAAGCTATAAATGCAACCAGGGGCACGGATGGATAGGGCATAACATGTAGATCAAAACATGTTTATAGAACATCTCCAGATTATGCATAGAATGATTAGTAGCAATATGTTAACATAGCAACAAAATATAACAGAATCTGTCTAGCAAAACAGCAACAACAAGTACACTACTTAACAAGCTCGATTCACTCACCACAAGTCATTGCATGACAAGATAAGCATAGCATCATCAAGAAGACATGTTTGTGAAACAAACCAAGTCAAGAACAAGTCCATAGCATGCAAGGATCAACTATAGCAACATTGGCTAAATTGAATAACAAGTAAACAATCTGCCAGGAAACATTTTGAAGCAAAAGTAGAGCACTCAAATGACATGCTAGGCTACTCCATAATTGCAAACAAGGGCATGAATGGACAGACAATAACCATATGTTCAAAACACCCTTAGTGAAGTATCTCAAAATAAGCATGAATCTCTCTGTAGCATCAAGTTTATATGGCATCAAAATAACAGCAGAACAGGGACTAAAATCAGCAATATAACGAAGCCTAGTTTGCATGCTTGTGCTAGTCACCACATTGATCACAAAAATACATGGCATACACCCCTGGAAAGATGGCATGGCATAGATCAAAACACATGTAGACATCAACCTCATAGGATGCACACATCAAACATGACAAAATGACAAATGAGCAAGCTATAACAGTTTCAGCAGATTAACATCAACATGCACTCTTCCAACAGCATTTCGGGCATCAAGATGAGCACAAATGAAAATGATGCAATGAGATGAAATGATGTACTCATTGAGGCGAACAATTAGACATATTACACGCACGAAACGGTGCTACGGATGCAGAGATGTGATGTGATGAACATGACATGATTATGCAAAAATCCTGAGGACTTAGTGGAATTTCGACCTCGCGGGAAAGTCAACCCGGCGGTGGATCTCGCCGGAAAAGTCGCCGGAGGAGCTCGGGGAAGAAGGGGCCGGCCGGGGCAGGTGGAGCTGGGGTCGGGGAAGAAGGGCCCGGGGCGCCCTCGGCCGGATCCGGGCCGGAGAGACATGGGGGCGGCGAGGTGGAGACGGAGGCGACAGGGCGAAGCTCCGCGAGCCTGCGTCCGGAGGCAGGCCGGCGGGAGGGCGCGCGCCGGTCGGGACGCTGGCGGGCGGAGCGCCGCGACCCGGCAAAGCGTGGACGGAGCGGGCAGCAGGCGAGCGAGGCGCGCTGCTGCGCTTGCCGGGCGGCGCGGGCGAGGAGGCGCCGCGACCGGTGGGGAGCTTCGCCGCGGGCGCGGGCGGCGCTGCTGGACCCGGAGGCGAGGCGCTGGGACGGGCCCCTGGCTGCCAGGGCGATGCCTCAGCCCGGCGGGTCCGAGATGGGCCGAGCGGGCCCGCGGTGGAGACGGCGGCGGGGAGCTAACGTGGCGCGACGTGAGAGGCTGGGAGCGGCGGCGCGGGGACGGGCGGACATGTCCGGCCCGGTTCGGACGTGTCCGTCGGCGGGAGGAGGAAGAAGGCTAGGGTTTGGACGAAAAATTCGGGGTGAAAGGCCCATTTATAGGTAGAGGGAGCTAGGAGAGTCCAAATGAGGAGCGGTTTTCAGCCACGCGATCGTGATCGAACGACCGAGAGCATGGAGGGGAGTTTGGTGGGTTTTAGGCCACTTTGAAGGGGTGTTGGGCTGCAAACAAAAGAGGCTTTGCGGTTACCTGGTTAACCGATGGAGTATCAAACGACCTCCAAATGGCACGAAACTTGACAGGCGGTCTACCGGTGCTATAGCAAGGCCGCTTGGCAAACCTCGGGCCATTTCGAGAAAGTTTAACACCCACTCACAACAGGAGACAAAAGGGGAACGCCGGAGGACATAGGAGTGCCGTATTGCAAAACGGATAACGGGGAAAAGGCTCGGATGCAAGAAACGAACATGTATGCAAAATGAAATGCACATGATGACATGATAAAATGCAACACGCAAGCAAATGACATGGCAATGATGGCGAATAACTGGCAGACACCTGGCGCATCGAATCCGGGCCGTTACATTAAGCCAGCTCCTTGCTTGCTGATGCCGCCTGATCTTCCGAAACGGCATGTCACGCAGCATAACGATCGTAGGGTGGCGAGCATCAACCCCCTTCACTGCGATCCGATCCCCGTCAGCCTCAGCTACATTAACGGTATGTACTGGGTCGGCATGAACACGTCTTGGATGGTGCTTGTCGACGGTCGCGGCAGCTGGATGCTCGTGGAGGTCTACACCCGGCGATTGATCCTCCTTCCTTCGATTAACATTTGCCTTTGCTTTGGCACCGCGCCTGTAATACTCGGAATCTTACAGTAGCCAACATGATACCAAGTTTGATTTGCTCAAGGTTGTAATCTGCCAAGTGCCCACAAGATCTAGGAATTATAAAGATTTCAGGCTAATTGCGTTCTTCAACCGCGGTCTCGCCTATTTGATATGTCACTGCGGTAAGTGGATAAATCTGCACGTCCATCGCACGATCATACATCCTCCATGGTTCTCTGATGCCATTGAACACAAGGGCTTCATTTACGCTGTCGACTCCTTCTATGGCTAGACGTATTGCTGGCCTACTCTAGTCATCGCTACAAACGGCTGTTATAGTAGTATGTTACTTTCCTATGATATCATGATGGCTTGCTTATATTACTGTCAACATTTACTGAAAAAATATTCATGCTCATAACATGTTGTTCTTAAGATTGACTAAATCAAGAGCCCTTTTTATTTGACTCCAACTTGGTATGATGGTGTAGGCCGCCTGGTGTCCCTACCCTTCCTAATCCCAGAACCTTTCAAAGAAAAGCGACATGGCAGTTGTAGGTGGTTCCTGGCTCGATCAGACGAGGCGAAAGATTAATGATCGTTCACACGTACCGGACGTGTTGTTTCACGGAATACAATCACAGTCACTGCAAGGTCTTTGAGCAGGATCCCAGCTTCTCTGGGCCTTCAGGAATTTTTGACTGGAGGCTGGTAAGTAGCCTTGGCACACGCTCTCCGTTTGTTGGACTAAATTATCCGATTAACCAGGAGATAACCGACGGCAAGGATCATGATGGCAGCGCGGTTTCGTTCATCAGGCAAAATTGTGTGTACACAACGTACCATGCGTCTCTGCATGCACCATACCCTGATATGTGCCGCCACGCTCTGCAGCCCAAAGTAGGAGAGAGGGTCGCAAGTATCAGACTTCGACCTGCTGGCTGGAGTTTCCCCCGTCAGGCACCCATCTGGTTCAAGCCGTCAGCCAATCTCCACGGCTTAATAAATAGTAACGTCTAACTGAGCTAGTTAGTTAGATGTGTACACTTGGTGTAGTAGGATCTTTATTTAGTTTGATGCATACACTTGTTATTGTTTGGTAGCCATTGTAATGATGGCTGATGTTTGGTTTCGAAGAGAGAGCTGCGTCTTCACTCTTCTGGCCTGCTTACTGCTTCTGTTGCACCCCTAGCCCTGGTTGCTACTGCTGCTGTTTTCAATGTACAATCAGTAGTATATTTCGTCTGTTGGTTGAATATAAATGTGTTGTTAGAACGACAAATACAATGTTTTGGAAGTCGTTGCACGGTTCGATCCTTTAGTGCCCCGTACCGTACGTAGCTCATACTATTTTTCGTATGGAACACATTTTCCACTTGTTGATAACATGCAGCCCACTGATGAAGGCCCAATAGAGAAGCCCATAATTAACTGGAAGGGACGCTCTCACATGAATCCGGCCCAGGTACATGCTCATGGTCCCCTAAACATAAATAAGTAAATAAATAAATAAAGCTAAATGCTCATGCACCAGTTCTTTGGAAAAATAGGTAGCCCAGTATTTCTTTTTGAAGAATACCCAAGCTAGGCCTATTTGTTTTCTCCGAATTGCTGGGCTGCAAATCTTTCAAGACGAGCAAATGGGATATTAGTTTTTTTTGAATTTGGTGCTTCACTGATATCTTATACGTATTTCATTGGATTTAACATGACATAGTACTAACTTATTTTTAAATTTGTTTTAGTATGGCTATTAATTTTTGGATTAAGAATATTTCGTTCCCCGGCAAAAATTTCCCACATATTTAGTTAATTTTTTGACCCTGGTACAGACCAGAAAATGGACGACAATTCTAAAAATGGAAAACGGGCTGCAATAAATTCCATATGATAAAGAAAATAAGTAAAAATTATAAAAATAATAGCAAATGGGCTGTGCACGCCACAAATTTCGAGGTTCCGTGCTTCTTCAATCTCTGATCTTCCTGCTCCAGCCGCCTAAACTAGCGCCGGCGGGACTGCCTGCTCCCTCCTCTTGTGGCCCGCTGTGATGCCGCGCAGGCTTCCCCGGCCCACCCTACTCCCTCCGCTGGCATGGCAGCACGCAATCAGCTGCCTCCTTATTATGCGAAAAAATGATTCCTCCCACTGACATCTGGGGCGCACCGGTTGGGAGGCTGACCTGTGGGCCTACTACGTTGACGCGTACGAAGGGTTTGTCAACTTAGTCAACAAACGATTCTAGCAGCAGTAATTGTTGGATTTGAATCGAACGGTCCTGCTGCTTCTTCAATCGCTGCTCTTCTTGCAACGACCGCCCAAACCAGCGCCGAGGAGACCGCCTGCTCCTGCCTCTAGTGGTCGGCTGTGCTGCCGTTGAGGCCTCATCGCCCCCTACTACTCCCACCACTAGCCAGGCCCTGCGGCGACGGCAGCCTCACACCACAGCCGAACCAGTGAACCCTGGTACTCCTCTCCGCGTGGGCATCCACTGCCGCGTCTTCCCCGGCTTCGCGTCGTCCCCTTCCTAGGCCTCATTGTCGTCCACCGCCTTGGTGCTCTCGGCGCGGCGTGGTCAATGTGGTCAATGACATTCCATCGGGAGAGTACTGTACGTGTAGAGGCTGACAGCTGGGTCCATGACCACAGCCCAGTTTTTTTGTGATTTGCCAAGTAAGTCGCTTTGTCAGGCCTGTTGGGCTGCAAATCTTTCAAGATGAGGAGAGCTTTCATTCGGCTGGCCGAGAAAATGGCCCATCAGTAATGAGAAATGGGCTGTACATTTTTAAAACACATCAAGCCAACAGTTAGTTTCAAATATCTTTTTTTCATTTCGAGATTGTTGACATCGGATTTTGGCAAGGTACAAAAGGCAAGTAAGATGGCCTCAAGTGAAAGAGTTTTCAGCATGCAAAGTTTCAGGTCGACGAATGGAATAACTTTGATGTTTAATTTATCACCATTCGACCTTATATCGGTGGCCGAAGTTGTACTCCGAGTGACAAAATTCAAACATTCCGAATGGTTTTTGGCCAATCTTGCCTTCAAGACGACCTCGGATGAAGGAGTATTCTAAAGGAATTGTCTTCGTCTCGTCGAGGCAATCGATTTTGATATATAAATCATCTCAATCCGAGTTCATATGCAAAAGTTAGAGGCAATACATCGCAGGCGAAGCCGAGTGGAAATCTGGCGCAAAGTACCAGACGCCATGTCCGTGGGTCGCGCGAGCAATTAGGCCCTTAAGAAGTCCTTGAATCAAAAACCTTCAACATGAAAAATTTCGTCTCGTCGAGCCGATCGATTTTCATATATAATTCGTCTCAATTCGAGGTCGTATGAGACTTGGGGAGACAAATCAAGATCAGGCTATGTTTTTGGTCGAGTGAAAAGCTTACCATCCGAGTGAAAACTCACCGGTCGAGTGAAAGTTTACCTTTCGGGTAAAAACCTACCGATCGAGTAAAAGGTCGAGTGAAAACCTACCGATCGAGTAAAAGGTCGAGTGAAAACCTACTGATCGAGTGCTTCGAGGGCAAGTAGACTTTTGCAATAAGTATATGAGTTCTTTATGACTAATGTGAGTCAATGGATATACGCACACTCACCCTTCCACTTCGCTAGCCTCTAATGTGCCATGCAACTTTCGCCGGCATCATGCACCCATTATTTACCTTCCTCAAAATAGCCACCACACCTACCTATTATGGCATTTCCATATCCATTCCGAGATATATTGCCATGCAACTTTCCACCGTTCCGTTATTATGACACGCTCCATCATTGTCATATTGCTCTTTGCACGATCATGTAGTTGACATTGTATTTGTGGCAAGGCCACCCTCATAATTTTCATACATGTCACTCTTGATTCATTGCATATCCCGGTACACCGCCGGAGGCATTCATATAGAGTCATATTTTGTTCTAAGTGTTCAGTTGTAATTCTAGAGTTGTAAATTAATAAAAGTGTGATGATCTTCATTATTAGAGCATTGTCCCATGTGAGAAAAGGATGATGAAGATTATGATTCCCCCACAAGTTGGGATGAGACTTCGGACCTTAAAAAAAGAGCCCAAAGAGCCCACCAAATAAAAACAAATAAGGGCCAAATAAAAAAAGAGAAAGGCCAAATAAATAAAAAATTGAGAGAAAAAGAGATAAGGGACAATGCTACTATCTCTTTTCCACACTTGTGCTTCAAAATAGCACCATGATCTTCATGATAGAGAGTCTCTTGTGTTGTCACTTTCAAATACTAGTGGGAATTTTTCATTATTGAACTTGGCCTGTATATTCCAATGATGGGCTTCCTCAAAATGCCCTAGGTCTTCGTGAGCAAGCGAGTTGGATGCACACCCACTTAGTTTCTTTTGTTGAGCTTTCATACATTTATAGCTCTAGTGAATCCGTTGCATGGCAATCTCTACTCACTCACATTGATATCTATTGATGGGCATCTCTAAAGCCTGTTGATACGCCTAGTTGATGTGAGGCTATCTTCTCCCTTTTTGTCCTCACAACCACCACCATATACCACCATAGTGCTATGTCCATGGCTTGCGCTCATGTACTGCGTAAGAGTTGAAAAAGCTGAAGTGCGTTAAAAAGTATGAACCAATTGCTCGGCTCGTCATCGGGGTTGTGCATGATGGGAGTATTTTGTGTAATGAAAATGAAGCATGGCCTAACTATATGATTTTGTAGGGATAAGCTTTCTTTGGCTATGCTATTTTGATAGGACATGATTATTTGTTAGTATGCTTCAAGTATTACTATATTTATGTTTTATAAGCTTTTATCTTGAATCATTTGGATCTGAACAATCATGCCACAATAAAGAAAATTACATTGAGAATTATGCTAGGTAGCATTCCACATCAAAAATTCTGTTTTTATCATTTACCTACTCGAGGACGAGCAGGAATTAAGCTTGGGGATGCTTGATACGTCTCCAACATATCTATAATTTTTTATTGTTCCATGCTATTATATTACCTGTTTTGGATGTTTATGGGCTCTACACTTTTATATCATTTTTGGGACTAACCAACTAACCGGAGGCCCAGCCCGTATTGCCGTTTTTTTGCCTATTTTAGTGTTTCGAAGAAAAGGAATATCAAACGGAGTCCAAACGGAATGAAACCTTCGGGAGCGATCTTTTTGGAACAAACGTGATCAAGAGGACTTGGAGTGCAAGTCAATAAACAATCGAGGAGGCCACGAGGGTGGAGGGCCCGCCCCCCCTACTGGGCGCGCCCCCCTATCTTGTGGGCCCCTCGGGCGTCCACCGACCTACTTCTTCCTCCTATATATACCACCGTACCCCGAGAAACATCAGAGGCGACCACGAAAAACTATTTCCACCACCGTAACTTTCTGTATCCACGAGATCCCATCTTGGAGCTTTTTCCGGTGCTCCGCCGGAGGGGGAACCAACCACGGAGGGCTTCTACATCAACACCATAGCCTCTCCGATGAGTTGTGAGTAGTTTACCACAGACCTTCGGGTCCATAGTTATTAGCTAGATGGCTTCTTCTCTCTCTTTGGATCTCAATACCATGTTCTCCTCGATCTTCTTGGAGATCTATTCGATGTAACTCTTTTTGCGGTGTGTTTGTCGAGATCCGATGAATTGTGGGGTTATGATCAAGTTTATCTATGAGAAATATTTGAATCTCCTCTGAATTCTTTAATGTGTGATTAAGTTATCTTTGCAATTCTCTTCGAATTATCAGTTTGGTTTGGCCTACTAGATTGATCTTTCTTGCAATGGGAGAAGTGCTTAGCTTTGGGTTCAATCTTGCGGTGTCCTTTCCCAGTGACAGTAGGGGCAGCAAGGCACGTATTGTATTGTTGCCATCGAGGATAAAAAGATGGGATTTATATCATATTGCATGAGTTTATCCCTTTACATCATGTCATCTTTCTAAATGTGTTACTCTGTTCTTTATGAACTTAATACTCTAGATGCATGCTGGATAGCGGTCGATGTGTGGAGTAATAGTAGTAGATGTAGAATCATTTCGATCTACTTGTCGCGGACGTGATGCCTATATACATGATCATGCCTAGATATTCTCATAATTATGCACTTTTCTATCAATTGCTCGACAGTAATTTGTTCACACACCGTAATACTTATGCTATCTTGAGAGAAGCCACTAGTGAAACCTATGGCCCCTGGGTCTATCTTTTATCATATAAGCTTTCAATCTACTTTTATTTGCATCTTTACTTTTCCAATCTATATCATAAAAATACCAAAATATATTTATCTTATCATATTATCTCTATCAGATCTCTCTTTCGCAAGTGGCCGTGAAGGGATTGACAACCCCTTTATTGCGTTGGTTGAGAGTTCTTGTTTGTTTGTGTAGGTGCGTGGGACTTTTGAGGAGCCTCCTACTGGATTGATAGCTTGGTTCTCAAAAAATGAGGGAAATACTTATGCTACTATTGCTGCATCACCCTTTCCTCTTCAAGGAAAACCAACGCAAGCTCAAGACGTAGCATTACTTACCTCCTACCAGTAGTTTCAGGTAGGCATCCATGAAGCACATGAAAAACTGCAATGATATGTATGAGCAGTTATCTGTCAATTTTTTTGTCCCAAGCTATTGAAAAACTGCAATGATATGTATGAGCAGCTATCTGGCAAGACAAGAGATTATGGGAAATAGTTCATCATGGTCATGTGCATTTAAACCTATAAGGTCCTCTGGACAACTCGCTCCCAGGAAGGTCCCCTATTTGAAGCTTCGCTGGCCATTCGATCCTTGTGAAATTGGTCTTCAGCTTGTTCTGCTCATTCGATCTTAACTGTTTGTTTTCGCCCGCGTGGTTTTTTATAAGACGAATGGCCGGTGGGCTCATGTCATGTGTATGTTGGGTGCATGGGTGTGCATTGCTGCTCATTGGGCACAACCCGTGCACTGCTGCTCTTTGGGCACAAACTCCTGAACCCTAGTCCCAATCCATAACCGCATCCTCACTCCCTCATTCTGCCTCCCTCCTCTCTGTCCGGCACCCACCACAAGCACGCCGCCAGGATGAAGCTGTTGTTCGCAGCATCGTGCCGCTGCTGGGGGAGCCTGCACTAGGAATTAACTTTGCTCGGGATGGTATGAATGATAAAGATTGGTTATCACTTGTTGGGGCGCATAACGATTCGTGGCTACTGTTGGTGGCCTTCTATTTTGGATAAAGGTTTGGGTTCAACAAGGAATCTAGGTATTTCATTTGTTATTCTGCTAAGTGTTTTGCTTCGTGTCGGCAACATTTTTCTGCTTAATAGTTTCATGTTTGAGTATCATGTTCTTGTCTTTTGGTAGCATTGTATTGCTTCTGGTGTACCTAACTTTTATGTGGTTATAGACTCTTGCTGATGGTGTAATTAAATAAGACTTATTATAGTATTTTCTTCTTTTATAAAAGCATGGATAGGTAAGAAAAATATGTTTTTGTTTTATTTAGTGTGCTGTTTTGTAGCGTTAGATTGATAGCCAGACGCTTGCAGCAGCCGCACAGCACGCGAGGTCCAGCCGCAATAGCTCTTCCCCAAGGTATCTTGCCCCCTAATGCCCTCATTCCTTCCTCTCGCTTCTCACTGTATACATGCCCAAGAAACGTTGTGCTGATGTAGTCCATCGAATGTAGAGACTAATGGTCAATTAATTCTCTCCCTCATCAATTTACAAAATCAGGATTTCTTTCACATGGGGCTTGGCATGTTTACGTTTAATTGTGTGGATTTTGGTGTATTGTGTGATTGTTCGGTGTTTGTTTTAAGGGTCTGGCTAAGGCACGGTTCTAGCAACAACTAGACAACAACCAACCTGAGTTGATAGGCTAGAGATGGAAGTTCTTTTTCTTTTTTGAGATATATGCCCACGGTTTCAACTTACTGTGGTAGATAGTTTTAACATTATTTGTGCAGACAAAATGTGTATATCTCATTTTACACTGCAACCAGATTAAAACAATTCTATGTATACTATATAAACATAGAGAATTATATCCACATCATCCCTACCAGTCTATTGTTTCTTTCTGCTTAAATGATTGACATCCAAAGAAGCAATACAGTCACAATACTAAACTCCATGGACCCTTCTCTATATCTCAATATAAGCACTCTTATCTAGTTAGAATTTGTGTTTTTTCTCTTTCTAAAATGGAAAGGAAAAAAATCTGTCTATTGATTGTTTTGAATATATTGTTCTTAGTCATTTTAAATTGTTGAATCCTATACCTATTGGTTATAAATACCTCCATAGAATATTTAGGGATTGAACCAACATGCAAGTGGAAGATCCTTTATACTTGGAGATTCGTAGATTTATATTGTCTGTACAATCAATCCTCTGCTTTTTCTTATGCAATTAAACTCATTCAAATGTCTACTATTGGTGCCAGATTAAATTGCCTTTTGCTGCTAGCTTATACGCCATTTGTTCCCAACTTCTCTCTAAAAGTGTCTTAGTTTGTTGAGAAAATTTGCCAGTCGCTTTTTTTATTTTCTTGATAGTATCCCAATCTAAACAGTATTACTACCGAGAGAAATAGAACTATTTTCATTTCATTTGTTCAAGACCATCTAATTTTTATTAGAAGGAATTTTGTAGGTAGGAAATTTGATGCTTGGCGGTCTCTGCAATGCTGTTTAGTCACTGCAGGTACTAAAGATAAATGGTTGCTTTTTGAGATGGCCAATTCACAATCTATTCTGTCTTGGTGTCAATACAGGTAAATTCAGTCCACCATATCTTATGAACAATGGAATTTGTCAATCTGAAGGTGTGCATCATCTTGTGTGACTACTTATGTCTTCATCATATACCAGGTCAGCTGGGACCACAAAAAGGGAGGTCATGTGTCATTTCTATCTTTCTCTCTCTCTCTCTCTCTATATATATATATATATAATTACTGATGATCACATGTGTCCCTTGATTTTTAGTTTATTTCAGTTATTTGGTTGTTTTCAGTTATAATTAGAATTTACAAAAACAATTAGAAATTGTGATTCTGATCAGATTCATTGTATTACAATATCTTTGGCATATTGGACTCTCCTTGCTTACATCTGGTGAAAGTTGTACAATCAGTCCTCTAACTTCGCCCATTCGACAGTCTCCTCCTGGTTTGACATTCAGTTGTAGTGTGATAGCTTTGGCTACGACTGTGTGCACCCTTTCATGTAATTGTGTCTCCCCTCCCCCAATATGAAATGTATAGGTCTCACATATTTTATCTATTTCTACTCGGCTTATGAGGAAACAATTGGACTGATGGTTACTAATCTGTTGTTGAGAACCAAAAAGGTGGGGTGCTCATTGATCATTAACTGTCTTTGCTGTTCTTACATAATGAGACTGCGAAAATGAAAATATTTTCAATGAGCCCATGGTTTTAAATGGGACTCTACGTCATTTAGTGGCCTTTCAAATACCTATGCCACAACACATAGATGTTTTCTTTTGGGCGCATAGAGAATAAAAATTTAGTGCAACAAGTACTAAAACAATACGTACTTAACTGGTCTACACATTTTGTAAAAATATGTTTTTTCCTATACATGAAACTCAGGTTTCTCGGCGTAACAAATATGTTTTCAATATAGCATGATTTAACACATGGGCTTTCTACTACCACCATCGAACATGGTCTTTCTAAAGGAAATTATTGTCATCACGAACATGAACAAGGCTTTAGCAGTTCTTTGCGCTATTAGTGCAACAAATGCTAAAACAATTTCTACTTAACTAGCGTACACATGTTGTAAGAATGTGTTTTTTTCATACATGAAACTCAAATTTCTTGGCATAACAGACATATTTTAAGTATGACATAACTTAACACATTGGCTTTGTGCTACCAACATTGAATATCTTCTTGCTAAAGGAAATTATTTTCATCGCGAACATGCCTTTAGCGGATCTCTGCGCCATTTGGCGCAACGGGTCAGCTAGTGAATATAATACATCCAAGTTGATAATATAAAAGCATGAAACAATCAAAAATTATAGATATGTTGGATACGTAGCAATCTCCAGACTTTGAAGTTCTGTACTTCAAACAAAAGCAAGGACAAAATTTAAAAGATGCTTGGTATAGAATGATGGAATCTTATCGTATTTTCACTATAAAAGGGGATATGAAAATTTTGCTTCGAAACTTTTATGTAGGGCTCACTATGCCTAATAGACAAGTTTTGGATTTTGCTACAAAGGCAAATTTTATTGAAAGTGATTCCAACATTGTCTATGGAATAGTGGGATGAATATTGGGAACCCCACCTCCACAAAAAGGATTTAATTACACCCAAGAGGTAATTTAGATCTTGGAAATATTGGGTGATATGCAGAAAATTTTGGTTGAGTTACAAAAATCTAGTGAACCTCTCAAAAATATTAGTGGAAACCTCAACCCGATGAATACATTGATTATACTTTGCAATAAGCGTCTAGATGCTTTAGATATACAAGTTTCTTCATTTTCTTAAAATGATGGGAAGAGTAAGGAACCTCTGGGGTTCAAGAAAAGCCCCATGAAGATAGCAAAAACCAAACAAGACAACACTTGAAACTATGCATGACGTCTAGCTAGGGGCGTAAAACAGTAGCGCTTGTTGGGAGGCAACCCGATAGTTATCTTATTTTTCCTTTTTATTTTTATGTTTTTTGGTTTGCAGACAATTATACTACTGTTATGGTTCTGTTTTTCTGTTTAACTTAGTGCTTGTGCCAGGTAGAGCCTTTGGCATGATTTGGATGATACTTGCTTGGATTCTATGAGAATAGAGAAACTTTTGCGCCTGGTAGTAGAATTGTTGAGATTCACTGGGGCGTGATCAAATTGTGAATTTTTTAAACATACTTGAAATACAAATTTCTGACTTTTCCTAATTTTCCGGAATTTTTGGAGTTACAAAAGTATGGTCATTGTTCGAATCATTACAGACTGTTCTATTTTTGACAAATTCTGTTTTTGTTGCGTTGTTTTCTTGTTTTGATGAATCTATGGATTGCATCGGGGTGTATAAGCCATGGTGAAGTTAGGATATAGTAGGAATAATGCAATTATAAAATATGAATGGATTTACAATAGTACCTAAAGTGGTGATTTGCTTGTTTATACTAACGGATCTGACGAGTTTTCTGTTGAGTTTTGTATGCTGAAGTTTTCAAGTTTTGAGTGAGATCATGATGGATGAAGAAATAAGGAGTGGAAAGAGCCTAAGCTTGAGTATGGCCGAGGCACCCCAAGGTAATAATCAAGGACTCGCAAGCATCTAAGCTGGGGGATTCCCCAGAAGGCATGCGCTCTTTCTTCTACCAAATATCGGTATATTACTTGGAGCTATATTTTTATTCATCACATGATATGAGTTTTGCTTGGAGCACCGTGTATTGTATGGTTCTTTGCTTTTCTTGCTTTTTGTTTGCCATGATCATATTTTCTGGACACACCTTTTTGAGAGGGACACACATTATTCGTGATTTATTAGAATACTCTATGTGCTTCACTTATATCTTTTGAGCTAGGTAGTTGCTCTAGTGCTTCACTTATATCATGGTGGTGGTTATATTTTAAAGAAATAGTTGCACTCTCATGCTTCACTTATATTATTTTGAGATTTCATAATAGTAATGGCAATATGTACAAGTTATGAATTTGGTCCTAATATGATAGGTATTCAAGAGGGATATAATAAAACTTTCATGTAGATCACTGAATATGATAAGTTTGATTCCTTGCAATAGTTTGAGGTATAAAGGTGGTAATATTTGGGTTGTGCTAGTGAGCAATTGTGTCTTAGTAAGAATATTGGTGTTAAGGTTTGTGATTACCGAAGCATGCACGCATAGTCTCTCATTATGCTATGAAGTTCGAGCATGATTTATTATTGATTGTCTTCTTTATGAGTGGCGGTCGGGGACGAGCGATGGTCTTTTACTACCAATATATCACCCTACGGGCATGCATAGTAGTACTTTGCTTTGAGGGCTAATAAACTTTTGCAATAAGTAAGTGAGTTCTTTATGACATTAATGTGAGTCCATGGATTATGCGCACTCTCACTTTCTGCAATTTGCTAGCCTCTTCGACGCTGTGCATTGCCATTTGTCACCTCGAGATGTGGTGAAAACTTTGCCGGTACATCCAACCCCCGTGATATGATATGCTCAATCACACATAAACCTCCTTATACCTTCCTCAAAAAAGCCACCATACCTACCTATTTTGGCATTTCCATAGCCATTCTGAGATATATTGCCATGCAACTTCCACCGTTCCATTTCTATGACACGCATCATTGTCATATTGCTTTGCATGATCATATAGCTAACATAGTTTTTGTGGCTCAGCCACCATTCATCATTTTTATACATGTTATGCTAGATCATTGCACATCCTGATACACCGCCACAAGCATTCATATAGAGTCATATTTTGTTCTAGTATCGAGTTGTAATTTTGGGTTGTAAGTAAATAGAAGTGTGATGATAATCATTATTCATGATTAGAGCATTGTCCCAAGTGAGGGGGAAAAGAGGCCAAAAAGAGCCCAACAAAAAAATTGAGAAAAAGAGAGAAGGGGAAATGTTACTATCGTTTTCACACTTGTGCTTCAAAGTAGCACCATGGTTTTCATATAGAGAGTCTCATATGCTTTCATTTTCATAAAGCTAGTGGGAATTTTTCATTATAGAACTTGGCTTGTATATTCCAATGATGGGCTTCCTCAAATTCCCAAGGACTTCATGAGCAAGTAAGTTGGATGCACACCCACTTAGTTTTGTTTTTGAGCTTTCATACACTTATAACTCTTAGTGCATCTGTTACATGGCAATCCCTACTCCTTGCATTGACATTAATTGATAGGCATCTTCATAGCCCATTTTTTATAGAAAGATTATAAGGGAACTCCCTACAATATAATTGGTGCAACAACCCCAAATTGCAAGTACCATGCCTTGAACCTGGGTAGGTAGGAAGGCATTAGCCCCTTCCCACCACTAGGCTATGCCTTAGTCTGCATCTTCATGGCCCGTTGATTAGCCTCGTCAATGTGAGACTTTCTTTTGTCTTCTCCATATTATCTCTATCACCATACTCTATTCCACCCATAGTGTACCAATTTCTTGGTTTGTTGTCGAGGTTGTGCATGATAAATACTTTGTGTTAAGAAGATGAAGCATGACAAGGCTATAAGATTTTGTAGGGATAATGTTCTTTAGCGTTGATATTTTGAAAGGAATGATTGTTTGTTGGTATGCCTTATTATTATTGTTTTTATATCAATTGATAGACTATTGCTTTGAATCATTCGGATCTTAATATTCATGTCACAAAAGAGAGATTACATGTTGTACATGTTAGGTAGCATTCCACATCAAAAATTCTGTTTTTATCATTTACCTACTCGAGGACGAGCAGGAATTAAGCTTGGGGATGCTTGATACGTCTCCAACCTATCTATAATTTTTTTATTCTTCCATGCTATTATAGTATCAATCTTGGATATTTTATATTCAATTATATATCATTTTTGGGCTAACCTATTAACTTAGTGCCAAGTGCAACTTTTGTTTTTTTTTCCTATTTTTGGTTTTCAAGGAAATCAGTACCAAACGAAGTCCGAATGCCATGAAAGTTTTTGATGATTTTTTTCTAGACATAAGAGGCATGAGAAGCTTCGGGAGGAAGTCAGAAGACAAATGGGGTGGCCACAAGCCACTAGGGCGTGCCCTGGTGCCTCGTGGGCCCCTCGTTGCTCAGTTTGACTTAATTCTGTCTCTATAAATTCTCTAAAGCCGGGAAACCAACAGAGAACCACCCAAAACACTTTTTCCGTTGCCACAAGTTTCTGTTATCGTGAGATCCCATCTGGAGGCCTTTTCTGGTACTCTGTCGGAGGGGGAATCGATCACGGAGGACATCTACATCAACCTTGTTGCCCCTCAGAGGATGTGTGAGTAGTTTAGCACAGAACTATGGGTCCATAGCTAGTAGCTAGATGGCTTCTTCTCTCTCTTTGACCTTCAATACAATGTTCTCCTCGGTCATGGGTGAACATGATCACCTATGGGGCCATGAGCCCCTTGTGGTTCGGCAAGGGGGAAGATCATGTTGCACATAGAGCGGAGGCCATGAGGCACAATGACGAGGGGACTCTGGTCGCTTTTACCTAGGTTCGGGCCGCTGGGAAGCGTAAAACCCTAATCCTGCTTTGGTGGATTGGATGGACGAAGACACAAAAACACGCAACGCTCAAGCCCGGCAAGGTGGCCTTGGGAGAGATGCTATGCGCATACAAGTGTGAGGGTGTACGAATCTCTCTCTAGGATGCCTTGGGCCTCCTTGTATAGCTTAGCGGGTAACCACAGTGGCAAAATAGTCATTATCTTCTGATTAGATAGCTAGCAGTGCTATCATACATACCTAACTCTAGCACATAGGACAAAATGTTATAAATGCTACCTTAGGTGGCATGCGCGGGTGCATCCCCGGCAAGCGTATACCACCGCTTAGCCAGCTTGGCTTATCACCTTAAAACGGCCTTAGAGAGTGTCAAATGAGCATGATCTATCTTCTATCATAATGCCACGTGCTTAGTGAGAGCCACTTAGCTGCCTGGGGGCTCGGCACCACATCGAGAAGTGATTGGTGTTGCGATGGGGTGGAGCGGTGGCAATTATCATGTGCCTTCCGGACCTTCTTGGAGGGGTGGGCGCATTGGCCTCCGATCACCCTGAAGGCGCGGCTGGCGCGGTTTGGCTTTGCTCTTGCTTGCTGTGTCGACCTTGCCGGCCTCGCCTAGCCAGCAAGGGACACTTTTCCTGGAATCTTTGATATACATGTTTAGTTTGGTATTCTTGATGCGCTCCTTCATCTCACGATGAGCAGCTTCTCTGGCTTGGCATTGTGCTGATTCTGAATGCGCCTCGATGGGATCGACTGCATTGAGGTAGCCATTTCCCCAGCAGGCCCTGGCCATTGGCGCGGAGGTCTTCTGTCCGTGCACCAGTAGGGAAATAAATACCCCTATTTGTGTACCCGACAGAAGCCCCCTGGGCTTGAGCCAAACATGTCGCTGGGCACCGTTGGGTTAGGCCCCAAACAGTGCACGGACACATGTCGAAGAGGTGCCACTCACGCAGTTTTGGTCATCATGACATGTCAATCCCACGTCCACTCCGCGTAATTACCGCAGGTCATGGGGTCGTGGAATAGTAGCCGTCAGAGAGTAATGTGCCTGTAAAAACGACATCTTCTCAAAAAAGATAGCGAAGAGCCAGCCCCCACGCATGTTCCCAATAAGAGGGCAACATGGAGGGGCGCTTCTCATTCGCATCTATTCTCCCTCCCTTTGTCTTCTTCCTCAAGCCATGAAACTGCTTCCACTGCCGTTAACCACCCCTGAAAGCTTCGACGGATCCCTCGCGTTTTCTAAGTGCTCAAGAGATGGGGCGAAAGTCGAGCGCTGTGAAGGGGAAGCAGGCGGCTGCCACGGCGGATCCCTCGGTCGAGGAGAGGAAGAGGAAAGTAGAGGAGCTGGAGAGATACCGGCAGGAAGATGTGGTTTTCTCCCTGTTGTGCTTTGTCGACAATACCTTGATCACAAGGTAAGCCTATATGTGGGGTAGGGAGACCATAAATGGGCATGGAGAGCCCGTAGTTCTACCAGAGGGGTCCAAAGTTCCATCCGATTCATACCACTTTTCCGGTATGTACTTCCTGTGTGGCCTTTCTTCCCCTATTTCCTACTTCTTCTACACCATGATGACAGTGTACGGATTCCATATTCTGGACTTCATGCCCAATGCCATGGCGCACATGGCGATCTTTGCTCATCTGTGTTAGAACCTTGTCGGTGTCACCCCCAATGTTGATTTGTTTAGGCATTTCCTCACCCCCACGGATAGAGGAAAAATCTTATCGCTCGCGGAACATAAGCTAGATTCCCCGGGGCAAGAAGGATGACTGGGATTATTTCCCTGGCCAACAACACGGAAAGTGGGAGGAATGGAGAGGCAACTGGTGCTGGATCCAGGACAGGGATGCCCTTGAGTTCTACTTGACGCGAACTGAATGTGTTAAGCGTGGAAGTGATTGGGGCAAGATGGGCCTACCAACGACAGGTGTGACGCCCGGATAATTAAGCTACAGTGATCCCACGCTAATGGTGCCACGTCACCACGGTTACTGCTGCTAATCTATCGTTAGATCAAAACCGGTCCTAAATTCAAATAAAAAGTTTAGTAAATAATAAAAGTTTTCAAACATTAAAATAAAAATGTTTGGTCTGTATTAAATATTACATAGATAAATATGGTATAGTAAACACATTTTTATAAAATGCCTAAATGATTCAAAATGATTTAAAACAGAAAAGAAAATAAATAAAAGAAAATACAAAAGAGAAAAACTAAACTAACGAAAAAAAGGGAAAGCACCCCCCACTAGGCCACGACCCAGCAGGCCTCCAGGCCGCCCGACCAGACCACCAGGCCCAACCGGCCACCCCCCCCCACTCCCTTATCCCCTCTCGCCTGAAACCCTAACCCCCCAATACTCCCACTCGCCCCCACTCCCTCTCCCTCGTCCCACTTCTCTGCCTTCCTCTCCCCGATCCAGATCGGATCGGGGCAATCGAGGCCTGATCCCGTCGCCCCATCGCCGACCCCCGACGCCACCGTTCGCCATCTCTGCCCTCATATCATCGGATGCCTCCTCATCTCCTCCCCGACGGCCTCCTCCTCGCCTCGATGCCAACGCCGCGTCACCGCCGCCCAGGGCCCCGACGTTGGAGGACCTCGCCGGACTACCTCACCGGCCTGCTTCCTCCTCCCCACCGGTCTGCCTCCCCGTCGCCGGCCGTCCCCGTCTTCCTCCCCGTGCCCCACTGCTACTCCCCTACGGCCACAGTGAGCACGCACCCCTCCTCTATCCCCGTCCCTCCCGGTCACCACACGCCTTCGCGCGCTCGCCGCGGCGGACGCGCGCCCCGCCTCTGCCTCGACCCACTCCGGTCGTGCCCGCGCCTGAACCTGGCCGCCCCCTCTCCTCGCACTCCCCCTGGCCATTTGAACACCGCGGCCGGGCCGCGCCCTGGCGGCGCTCGTTCGCGTCCTCGCGCCCACTACCACGCCTCCCCACTCCGTCGCGGCCTCGCTGCACCACACATCTACCTGCGTTGTGGCGCCCGCTGCCCGCGTCGCACGTTTCGGCCTCACGGCCCAGCCGGGTTCGCCCGCTCCGCCCCTTGCCCCGCCACCGCGGTGGCCTCACCCCAGACACGCCCGCACCGCGTCCCCTCGTTTGGCGATTCGCCCGCCAGATCTTGACCCACGCCCGATCCGCTAAGGCCCCATGACCATGACAATTGGGCCCCTGCCCAGAATGTTTAAAATATATAATAATAATAATAATAATAATAATAATAATAATGACTAAATTAATTAATTAATTAACTAAATTAATTAAGTTAATTAATCCTACTTAATTAGTATAAATTGACCTGTCAGTCTAACTAAGTAGTAATTAGTTAACCTAACCCTAATTAACTAAATAGTGTATGACATGTCAGTTTGACTTAGTCAATCCCTGTTGACTGCTGATGTCAACATGACATCATGCTGATGTCATTATTTCATTTTCGAATTAATTTAAATAACTAATTAAATTCCAGAAATTAATAAAATCTTTAGAAAATCATAACTTTTAATCCGTAACTCGGATTAAATTATTTTCAACATGAAAGTTGCTCAGAACGACGAGCCGAATCCGGATATGCAGCTCGTTCGGCGGCCACACATCCCTATCATAGCAAACACGCAACTTTCCCCCTCCGATTCATCTGTCCGAAAACGCGAAACACCGGGGATATTTTCCCGGATGTTTCCTCCCTTCACCAGTATCACCTCATATCGCGTTAGAACACGTTTAGCTCTGCCTATTGTCATGTTATGTACTTGCTTGCTATGTATTTACTGTTTCTCCCCCCTCTTCTCTTCGGTAGACCCCGTGACGATGCTGATGCCCCTGTGTTCGACTACGGAGTTGAGGACCCCTCCTTGCCAAAGCAACCAGGCAAGCCCCCCCTTGATCACCAGATATCGCCTATTCTCCTCTATACTGCTTGCATTAGAGTAGTGTAGCATGTTATTGCTTTCCGTTAATCCTATTTTGATGCATAGCCTGACATTGTTGCTACATCTGTTGATACCTTACCTGCAATCCTAAATACTTAGTATAGGATGCTAGTTTATCATCATTGGCCCTACTTCTTGTCAGTCTGCCTTGCTATACTATTGGGCCGTGATCACTCGGGAGGTGATCACGGGTATATATATACATACATACATCTTTGTCTGAGACGGTGACTAAAGTCGGGTCATTTCGATGAGTACCGTAAGTGATTACGATGAGGGGCTAAAAGGACGGTGGCTCCATCCCGGTAGAGGTGGGCACAGGTTCCCGACGACCCTCATTCGTTAGTTTGTGGCGGAGTGACAGGCAGGTTGAGACCACCTAGGAGGCAGGTGGGCTGGCCTGTTCAGCGTTCATGGATACTTAACACGCTTAACGAGATCTTGGTATTTGATCTGAGTCGGCCACCGCCTATACGCACTAACCAACTCTGGCGGGAACAATTATGGGCACTCGGCGTCGTGGTATCGGCCAAGCCTTCTTGGCGCCCGTGATGGGCGGCGCGCGGATTGGACTAGAACGCCTACTCTTGTATAAGGAGGCTAGGTGCGCTTCGGCAGCCCTCGCAACGTCTTGTGTGCAATGGGCGATGGGCCCAGACTCCTGCGCGCATAGGATTTAGACCGGCATGTTGACCTCTCTGTTGTGCCTAGGTGGGGCTGCGGCGTGTTGATCTTCGAGGCGGGCATGACCCAGAAAGTGTGTCCGGCCAAATGGGATCGGCGTGTTGGGTTATGTGGTGCACCCCTGCAGGTAAGTTAATCTATTCGAATAGCCGTGATCTTTGGTAACAGGACGACTTGGAGTTGTACCTTGACCTTATGACAACTAGAACGGGATACTTAATAAAACACACCCTTCCAAGTGCGGATACAACCCGGTGATCGCTCTCTAACAGGGCGACGAGGGGAGGATCGTCGGGTAGGATTATGCTATGCGATGCTACTTGGAGGACTTCAATCTACTCTCTTCTACATGCTGCAAGACAGAGGCTGCCAGAAGCGTAGTCTTCGATAGGATTAGTTATCCCCTCTTATTCTTGCATTCTGCGATTCGATCCACCGATATGGCCTCCTTACACATATACCCATGCATATGTAGTGTAGTTCCTTGCTTGCGAGTACTTTGGATGAGTACTCACGGTTGCTTTCTCCCCTTTTCCCCTTTCCTTTCTTTACGGTTGTCGCAACCAAATGCTGGAGTCCAGAGCGACGCCACCGTCGGCGACGACTCCTACTACACGGAGGTGCCTACTACTACGTGCAGCCACCGACGACAACCAGAGTAGTTTAGGAGGATCCCGAGCAAGAGGCACATGCCTCTTCGATCGTATCCCAGTTTGTGCTAGCCTTCTTAAGGCAAACTTGTTTAACTTATGTCGTACTCGAGATATTGTTGCTTCCGCTGGCTCGTCTATGATCGAGCACTTGTATTCGTGCCCTCGAGGCCCCTGGCTTGTATTATGATGCTTGTATGACTTATTTATGTTTTTAGGGTTGTGTTGTGATATTTTCCCGTGAGTCCCTGATCTTGATCGTACACGTTTGCGTGCATGATTAGTATACGATTGAATCGGGGGCGTCACAAGTTGGTATCAGAGCCGACTGCGTGTAGGAATCCCCCTTGCCAACTCCTTGGCCGAAGTTGAGTCTAGTCAATTGCAAAACTTTTACTAACATGACTGTGTGGCTTACGGGCCCACGTCGCCATTGGGTGGTATTAGGATCTATTACTCCTCGATCTTTACTCTGGGACTCTGAACTCTCTTCTACTCGGGTTAAACGATTTTTACTAATTCTGACTCTAGGTTCTCGATAATACTTTCTCCTAGAGAGCCTCTTCAGTCCGGATGATTACTTGGTGCACCGAAGGATTCTGAAGATACCTTCCGATATTCTCTTGAGACCTTGAGCCAATCGCGTTTGCAATTCCCCTTCCACCGTCAGCCCTTATGGATAACTACTTGCAGTTGTTATTCTTACATTCATCCCTAGTTGGTCTTGTTATTACAAGATACCCCGAAATACTCGTCGTTGTTTCGATAATCCTTTGAGCTTACTGCCTTGCTGTTCTTTGTCACCTGAATAAACCTACGGATAATTCTCGCACTTATCGAGTATCCGCTCATCCCCTAGTGGTTCATGTGTTTCACAATGGTCTTCGAAATACTATTTGATCCTCCAAAAATCCTTAGTAGCTTATTGCTCTGCAATACTTGTCTGCTTGCATGATGGATGCTTTCCATATGTCTGGTAATATTCGCTAGTATCCTTAGGCACCGTCATTTTGATCCTTTTGATTCAACCTGAGTGCGAATGCACGCAATCATCAGTTGATCCTTTTAAATTATCTTTCTGGCTCAGATGTCATTTTAAAAGTGAGCTAGTTCTCAACCAATCCAACTGTCGTCGATTGTACCCCTAAGGCTATTCAACTTATCCATCCCTAATCAGAACATTACTTCTGATCCCTTGATTTGAAAATCATAATTCTTTTGCATTTGAGCTCTGAATTAGTTAGTTGTTTCTATAATCCAATGCCTTTGCATTGTTACTTTCTCTGGTTGTGTGTCGATGCTCACATCAGCTCCGTTGTGGACCAGCAGATCCTTTGTTGGATTTTAACCGACAGTGTCCTTCATATTTAATCACCTTGTGAGTTATTTCCCTGATACATAATGCCTTTGGTAAATTGTATCCTCTGCTTCTCAACCATGCTCATCTTTTGAGCTGGTGGTATTTACTATTGAAGCTTGAGGTATATGTTTCTAAGAAGCCCCGATGGGTTGAGCCTATGCCTTCCTTAATTTTTGTGAACCCGAGAGTATTCACGAGTCATACTCTTCTGGTATTTTGCTAGATAAAATTTTAACACTACGACTTCATCGAAAGCGAGAAGTGAATGAAAGGGTATGCATTGGAGAAGTGGGAGTCGACCTTGAACTCTGCGTTCATGCCCATGTACTCGATGTGGAACTTATCATGAAAGCTTCTTGCCAAATATTTACTCATTCGAGTAATTCTTTCAGTGTCATTAAATTGGACCCCTTGTAGTTATGGTTTCGACCATATTGTTCTTCTTTGTTCCCATTTCTCGGGCAAGTTTAAACATTTGTCTTCTGCGGATCAATACCCCAGTCCAACCTCTACTTTGATCCGTCTTCGAGTATTACCCCCTGGTATCTCGAGATTATCTTGGAACGGCATAACTGTTTATGAGTTCTTCATCAAGTAATACATTCTCACTGATTACAGTTTTCATGCGCTCTGAGTTATTAAACACTCAAAGACACCGATAACTGAACCGAGTCTGCACTATGGTTCAACAACTATTGATAATCTTCTTTAAGTACGTGTTTGTACCCGATCACGTCATTTCTAGCCTGTTCGGATACCTCCTTACCATGCTAATTTTAATTGTGCTACTTGGTCCTTCCCGGAGCACAAATTTCGACGGTGAGCTAATCTTACATCGATCTTCCTCGTCATACCATTTCTCCTTGAACAACAAACTTGATTTCGAGTTTGTGTCGTGTCCTTGGTTCCAATAACCTTTCGCTTCATCATTCCTTTGACTTGGTGTCATCACCGATCGATTACACCTGCATAAACCTCTCGACAATTGTGTCGTGATCATCATCAACATTTTGAGGTCTTACAGGATATCAATTGAATTCATGATGAGAAATACCATCCTTGCCCTCGATGATTGTGTTATCATCGACCACTTTATTGCCTTCTGTTCAACCCAAACTTGTTCATGTTTTGTGTTATACCTTGAGTTCCTTGCTACCCATCATTGTTCTTCTTTAACTTGGAGAATTACCACCTTTTATTTCAAGAATGTTGTGGGAATTTCACCACCTCTTAAGAATTCTTGATACAAGTGATACTTATCACCATCACCATTCTTTTCCTGGTCACCGTGTTATTTCTAACCACCAACAAATGGATTGTGATGTGTAATTCCAAAACTTCTAGCAACCCTATTGCTTTGAAGTTAATGGTCGGCCGTTCACTCTTAGACTATTGATTATTGAATCACCATTCCAATGTTGGCCGTGCAACCCAGCCCATATTTTGGGTGCACATCTCAACCAATGTTTAATTGTGTATGTTTTCCCCAGCATACATCATTATACCATTGATCTGACAAATGCTATCTCCTTGTTCGCCTAATTGTGGAAATACACCTTTTTGGAAATCTCAAGGATTGTCGCTGAGTTCATCAGCTACCTCCTTATCCCTTCATTGGTTTAATGATGAGCTCTTGTTTCGGGACTCGCTTCCATAGTACATTTCCCGAGAATCTTACAATGTCGTCTCGTCAAATTGTGTTGCACCCCTTCCTTCTCAGGCATCCTGAGTCTGAGGTATCCTGACCCCAATCAAATCTGAATCTCGGTCAGATATGATGGTTGGAACATATTTTCAAGAGTTATAACATTGATCCTCATGTGACCCGGTAAGGTGATGTCATACCTAGCACACCTGGCCGTAAGACTTATTGTTATAGTTCCCTTCTTAGCAAGGATAACCATTCTTCCATGAGGAAATTGTAAGACTTATTCTACAAGTTATTCCTGATGGATCCTTTGTGTTTCCAAAGTCTGATCTTCAACTGAAGACCATGTCAATGCTATCTCGAAGCATGTCAATGGTACTCCGATTTTCAACAGGAACATTTGAAGCACGATGCTAAATTTTATTTATCATTTATCCTAACACCGTTGTATGGGTAATGTCATGAAATTCCTCTCCCCTTACATAAATGGTTTTCTACTTTCTATCCTGTCATGGATATCATGCTCTGTTTGTCCTTGGGAAGGAAATACCCCGAAATATGTGTTTTAACACATTTTCCTTTCCATTGTTCTGTTTAATTTGATAATCATATTTTCCTTTCCATTGTTTGATTTAACCTTTCTTGTGATCTACATGACCTAAGCAGTAATATTCTCCTGCTTATGTAAATACCTCGTGGTACCGCTCTGTCAGTAAGACCCTGTTACTATTGTTGATGACATTCTGGTAGCCACCGATGGACGAGAACCTTGCCTATTGGCCTGCCTCGTTCAACGAGCAAAAAAATGGTTCTCTTCGTCCCTCGCCCTTGGTATCGATGTTGTTGCCAACATAACTGATAGGCTACCCTCCGACATGCCTTACTATCGTGACCGTGCAAGATGTCGGCCCCCTTCCTACTTTCAACCACATGGTGGGCCCATAACCCACAGTTCCATAGGATCGAAACCTGACTCTCCTGCACACCCCCTGTTCCCAAAGTTATTCCTCGCGCGTGGACTCATATGTAATTCACGGACCACCGTCCCAAGTGATCTATTTTGGTATCAGACGCAATACTTATTCTCGTTGCCCTAAACCCCTTTCACCTTTTGATTAGGCATCGAACACTTGCCTATCCGTTTGAAACTTCTCATGGTACCTCCTTACTTTGCTCTCGATATTTTCTTAAGATTCAATTCGAGAGTAACTTCCGCCACCTTCCTCGATGTTATCAACCAGATGGTCAACCTTGTAGAGGTCTGTCCTTTTGATGCTACCCCTTATCCTTTCCGTAAGTACGATGAAGATCCCCAAGGAAGGACGACAACTTCATCATGATGACCCGAAGCAGAGAACTGAAGACATCAATGTAATGGATCGACCTCTTCGAGAAGAGCAACCAAAGACGAGAAGATTCGTTAGGATTTTGTAACCAGACCTTTCTCCCTAGTCCCCCTCTTAAATCTCGGGACGAGATTTCTTGTAGTGGAGGAGAATTGTGATGCCCGGATAATTAAGCTATAGTGATCCCACGCTAATGGTGCCACGTCACCACGGTTACTGCTGCTAATCTATCGTTAGATCAAAACCGGTCCTAAATTCAAATTCAAAGTTTAGTAAATAATAAAAGTTTTCAAACATTAAAATAAAAATGTTTGGTCTGTATTAAATATTACATAGATAAATATGGTGTAGTAAACACATTTTTATAAAATGCCTAAATGATTCAAAATGATTAAAACAGAAAAGAAAATAAATAAAATAAAATACAAAAGAGAAAAACTAAACTAACGAAAAAAAGGAAAAGCACCACCCACTAGGCCACGACCCAGCAGGCCTCCAGGCCGCCCGGCCAGACCACCAGGCCCAACAGGCCACCCCCCACTCCCTTATCCCCTCTCGCCTGAAACCCTAACCCCCCACTACTCCCACTCGCCCCCACTCCCTCTCCCTCGTCCCACTTCTCTGCCTTCCTGTCCCCGATCCAGATCGGATCGGGGCAATCGAGGCCTGATCCCGTCGCCCCATCGCCGACCCCCGACGCCACCGTTCGCCCTCTCCGCCCTCATATCGTCGGACGCCTCCTCATCTCCTCCCCGACGGCCTCCTCCTCGCCTCGATGCCAACGCCGCGTCGCCGCCACCGCCCAGGGCCCCGACGTCGGAGGACCTCGCCGGACTACCTCACCGGCCTGCTTCCTCCTCCCCACCGGTCTGCCTCCCCGTCGCCGGCCGTCCCCGTCTTCCTCCCCGTGCCCCACTGCTACTCCCCTACGGCCACAGTGAGCACGCACCCCTCCTCTATCCCGTCCCTCTGGTCAAGACGCCTTGGCGTGCTGCGCGCGCAGCGAGACGCGCCCCGCCTTCGCCTCGACCCACTCCGGTCGTGCCAGCGCTGAACTCTGCCGCCTCCTCTCCTCGCCTCCCCAGCCATTCGAACACAGCGGTCGGGCGCGCGCCAGCAGCTGCTTCGTTCGCGTCCTCGCGCCCACGACCACGCCTCCCCCTCCGCGCGGCCTCGCTGCACCACACACCTACTGCTGTTGCGCGCCACGCCCGCGTCGCCGCGTTGCGGCCTCACGGCCCCCTCCTGCTCGCCGCCCGCCTCCTCGGCCTTGCCCGCCCGGCGCGGTGGCCTCACCACTGGCCGCCCTTTTCGCGTCCCCTCGTTCGGCGATTCGCCCGCCAGATCGCCCTCGCCCGATCCGCTAAGGCCCCCGGGGCCAATGACAAGTGGGCCCCTGCCCAGAACGTTTAAAAATATATATAATAATAATAATGACTAAATTAATTAATTAATTAACTAAATTAATTAAGTTAATTAATCCTACTTAATTAGTCTAAATTGACCTGTTAGTCTAACTAAGCAGTAATTAGTTAACCTAACCCTAATTAACTAAATAGTGTATGACAGGTGGGTCCCACTGGGCCCACATGTCAGTTTGACTTAGTCAATCCCTGTTGACTGCTGATGTCAACATGACATCATGCTGATGTCATTATTTCATTTTCGAATTAATTTGAATAACTAATTAAATTCCAGAAATTAATAAAATCTTTAGAAAATCATAACTTTTAATCCGTAACTCGGATTAAATTATTTTCAACATGAAAGTTGCTCAGAACGACGAGCCGAATCCGGATACGCAGCTTGTTCGTCGGCCACACATCCCTAGCATAGCAAACACGCAACTTCCCCCCTCCGATTCATTTGTCCAAAAACGCGAAACACCGTGGATATTTTCCCGGATGTTTCCTCCCTTCACCAGTATCACCTCATATCGCGTTAGAACACACTTAGCTCTGCCTGTTGTCATGTTATGTACTTGCTTGCTATGTATTTACTGTTTCTCCCCCCTCTTCTCTTCGGTAGATCCCGTGACGATGCTGATGCCCCTGTGTTCGACTACGGAGTTGACGACCCCTCCTTGCCAGAGCAACCAGGCAAGCCCCCCCTTGATCACCAGATATCGCCTATTCTCCTCTATACTGCTTGCATTAGAGTAGTGTAGCATGTTACTGCTTTCCGTTAATCCTATTCTGATGCATAGCCTGGCATTGTTGCGACATCTGTTGATACCTTACCTGCAATCCTAAATACTTAGTATAGGATGCTAGTTTATCATCATTGGCCCTACATTCTTGTCGATCGCCTTGCTATACTATTGGGCGTGATCACTCGGGAGGTGATCACGGGTATATATTATACATACATACCTCTGCATGCAGATGGTGACTAAAGTCGGGTCACTCGATGAGTACCGTAAGTGATTACGATGAGGGGCTGAAAGGACGGTGGCTCCATCCCGGTAGAGGTGGGCTGGGTTCCCGGACGGCCCCGATTGTTACTTTGTGGCGGAGGCGGCAGGCAGGTTGAGACCACCTAGGAGGCAGTGCGCTTGGCCTGTTCGGCGTTCATGGATACTTAACACGCTTAACGAGATCTTGGTATTTGATCTGAGTCTAGCCACCGCCTATACGCACTAACCAACTACGCTGAAGCGATTATGGGCACTCGGCGTCGTGGTATCACCGAAGCCTTCTTGGCGTCGGCGGAGGCGCGCGCCGGATTGGTGGAATGCCTACTCTTGTATAAGGGAGGCTAGGTGCGCTTCGGCCGCCCTCGAACGCGTCTTGGTGTGCAATGGGCGATGGGCGGACACCTGCACCCATAGGATTTAGACCGGCGTGTTGACCTCTCTGTTGTGCCTAGGTGGGGCTGCGGCGTGTTGATCTTCCGAGGCGGGCATGACCGAGAAAGTGTGTCCGCCAAATGGGATCGGCGTGTTAGGTTATGTGGTGCACACTGCAGGAAGTTAATCTATTGAATAGCCGTGATCTTGATAACAGGACGACTTGGAGTTGTACCTTGACCTTATGACAACTAGAACCGGATACTTAATAAAACACACCCTTCCAAGTGCCAGATACAACCCGGTGATCGCTCTCTAACAGGGCGACGAGGGGAGGATCGCCGGGTAGGATTATGCTATGCGATGCTACTTGGAGGACTTCAATCTACTCTCTTCTACATGCTGCAAGACGGAGGCTGCCAGAAGCGTAGTCTTCGATAGGATTAGTTATCCCCCTCTTATTTTGGCATTCTGCAGTTCAGCTCACTAATATGGCCTCCTTACACATATACCCATGCATATGTAGTGTAGTTCCTTGCTTGCGAGTACTTTGGATGAGTACTCACGGTTGCTTTCTCCTCCTTTTCCCCTTTCCTTTCTTTACGGTTGTCGCAACCAGATCTTTGAGTCGAGGCAGACGCCACCGTCGGCGGCGACTCCTACTACACGGAGGTGCCTACTACTACGTGCATCCCGGACGATGACCAGGGAGTAGTTTAGGAGGATCGGTGGAGGAGGCTGCGCCTCTTCGATCGATATCGATTTGTGCTAGCCTTCTTAAGGCAAACTTGTTTACCTTATGTCTGTACTCAGATATTGTTGCTTCCGCTGGCTCGTCTATGATCGAGCACTTGTATTCGAGCCCTCGAGGCCCCTGGCTTGTATTATGATGCTTGTATGACTTATTTATGTTTTTAGGATTGTGTTGTGATATCTTCCCGTGAGTCCCTGATCTTGATCGTACACGTTTGTGTGCATGATTAGTGTACGATTGAATCGGGGGCGTCACAACAGGCTCCGCTCGGTGCTGAACAGGATTGCCCATCTCAAAGTTATCAGGCTGACCATCGAGCATGTGGGGGCCGACTTCCTCGGGCGCCACATTGCGCCGCTGCAAAAAAGGGACATGTTTTGTTGGGAATACAAAAACTCCACTGATAGGATGCATCTGTACCCAGGCCCCGTCATCAACTTGATGGTGTATGGGCACAGCTGGCTGTGAGAACAGTTGTTCGGCAACCTTGGGCCATTCCGTCTGCCGCCAAAGATTGTCCCACTACACCTCAACTCTGCTTTGAGCCAGATCCTACAGTGGATGCCCGATTGCAATGCTTTCGGGGTCAAGGCGGACTGGGCACTGCCCGACTTGGATGCCAAAATGGACTAGGTCTCCCGCCTGGAAGAATGAGCTTCCAGGGTAGAGAAAACAATCTTATCAAGCCCACTTCCAGGGTGGAATAGGCGTTCATCTCGAAGTGAATTGCAGAGGATAGGGAGCTCAGGGCTGCTGAGGGAGTAGGGCTCGGAGAGTAGGAGGAGGAAGGAGTCGAGAGCGTGGACTCCTCCGACGAAGGAAGTGAAGAGCGCGCCGTGGAGGAAGCTGCCGGGCTTGATCCCGTCGGGGGCGGGATCAGTCAAGCCACGGCAACAGGGGGCCAGGAAGATATTGGGGCCTGCTATTTCTTGAGCTTGCGTTGGTTTTTCCCTTGAATAGGAAAGGGTGATGCAGCACATTAGAGATAAGTATTTCCCTCAGTTAAGAAACAAGGGATCAATCCAGTAGGAGAAGAACGCGCAAATCACCAATACCTGCACAGACAATCAAACATTTGCACCCAACGTGGTAAAGGGGTTGTCAATCCCTTCACGGTCACTTGCAAAAAGTCAGATCTGATAGAGATAGATAAATAGAACTAAACAAAAGAGAAAATATTTTTGGGTTTTTTGGTTTATAGATCTGAAAATAAAATATTGCAAAATAGTAGATCGGAAACTAATATGATGGAAAATAGACCTGGAGGCCATAGGTTTCACTAGAGGCTTCTCTCATGAAGGCAAATGATACGGTGGTTGAACAAATTACTGTCGATCAATTGATATAAAAGCGCAAAGCTATGACAATATCCAAGGTAATGATTACGCAATATAGGCATAACGTCCGTGTCAAGTAGACCGAAACGTTTCTGCATGTACTACTATTACTCCACACATCGACCGATTCCTGCCTGCATCTAGAGTATTAAGTTCATAAGAACAGAGTAACACATTAAGTAAGATGACATGATGTAGAGGAATTAACTCAAGCAATGTGATGAAAACCCCATCTTTTTATCCTCGATGGCAACAATGTAATACGTATCTCGCTACCCCTACTTTGTCACTGGGTGAAAACACGCAATATTCAACCCAAAGTTAAGCACCTCTCCCATTGCAAGAAATACCAATCTAGTTGGCCAAACCAAACCGATAATTCAAAGAGAAATACATAGATACCAAATCATGCATATAAGAATTCAGAGAAGATTCAAATAATATTCATAGGTAAGGTGATCAGAAATCCACAATTCATCGGATCTCGATAAACAGACCGCAAAAGAGTATTACATCGGATAGATCTCCAAGAACATAGTGGAGAACATGGTATTGAGAATCAAGGAGAGAGAAGAAGCCATCTAGCTACTAGCTATGGACCCGTAGGTCTGAGTTGGAATATTGACGCTTCATCAGAAGGGAAATAGAGTTTATGTACATGCCCTCCATGATTGAATCTCGCTCCGGCAGGATGCAGGAAAAGGCCCCAAGATGGGATCTCATGGGAACAGAAGGTTGCGGCGGTGGATAAGTGTTTTCATGGATGCTTCTAAGGGTTTGGGAATAGATGTGAATATATAGGAGGAAGATCTTGGTCAGGGGGTCACCGAGGGGCCCACGAGGTAGTGGGCGCGCCCTCCACCCTTGTCACCGCCTCGTGGCTCTTCTGACTTGTACTTCAAGTCTCCTGGGTGTCTTCTGGTCCAAGAAAAATCATCGCAAAGTTTTATTCCGTTTGGACTCCATTTAGTATTCCTTTTCTGCGAAACTCAAAAACAAGGAAAAAATAGAAACTTGCACTAGGCTCTAGGTTAATAGGTTAGTCCAAAAAATAATATAAAATAGCATATTAATGCATATAAAACATCCAAAATGGATAATATAATAGCATGGAACAATCAAAAATTATAGATAAGTTGGAGACGTATCAAGCATCCCCAAGCTTAATTCCTGCTCGTCCTCAAGTAGGTAATTGATAAAAATAGATTTTTTGATGTGGAATACTACCTAGCATATTTATCAATGTAATTTTATTTATTGTGGCATGAATGTTCAGATCCAAAAAATTCAAGACAAAAGTTTAATATTGACATAAAAATAATAATACTTCAGGCATACTAACAAAGCAATCATGCCTTCTCAAAATAATATGGCCAAAGAAAGCTATCCGTACAAAATCATATAGTCTGGTTATGCTCTATCTTCACCACACAAAGTATTTAATCATGCACAACCCCAATGACAAGCCAAGCAATTGTTTCATACTTTTGATGTTCTCAAACTTTTTCAATCTTCACGCAATACATGAGCGTGAGCCATGGACATAGCACTATAGGTGGAATAGAATATGGTGGATGTGGAGAAGAAAAAAGAAGGCGTTAGTCTCACATCAAGTAGGCGTATCAACGGGCTATGGAGATGCCCGTCAATAGATATCAATGTGAGTGAGTAGGGATTGCCATGCAACGGATGCACTAGAGCTATATGTGTATGAGAGCTCAAAAAGAAACTAAGTGGGTGTGCATCCAACTTGCTTGCTCATGAAGACCTAGGGCATTTGAGGAAGCCCATCGTTGGAATATTCAAGCCAATTTCTATAATGAAAAATTCCCACTAGTATATGAAAGTAACAAAATAGGAGACTCTCTATGATGAAAATCATGGTGCTACTTCGAAGCACAAGTGTGAAAAAAGGATAGTAACATTGCCCTTCTCTCTTTTCTTTCTTTTTTTGAATGGCTTCTTTGGCCTCTTTTATTATTTGGCTTCTTTGGCCTCTTGTTTTTATTTCCTCACATGGGACAATGCTATAATAATGAAGATCATCACACTTTTATTTACTTAAAACTCAAATTTACAACTCAATACTAGAACAAAATATGACTCTATATGAATGCCTCCGACGGTGTACCGGGATGTGCAATGACTCAAGAGTGACATGTATGAAAGAATTATGAATGGTGGATTTTCCACAAATACTATGTCAACTACGTTATCATGCAAAGCAATATGACAATGATGAAGCGTGTCATAATAAATGGAACGGTGGATAGTTGCATGGCAATATATCTCAGAATGGCTATGGAAATGCCATAATAGGTAGGTATAGTGGCTGTTTTGAGGAAGGTATATGGTTGGTTTATGGCACCAACGAAAGTTACGCGGTACTAGACAGGCTAGCAATGGCAGTAGGGTGAGAGTGCGTATAATCCATGGACTCAACATTAGTCATAAAGAACTCACATACTTATTGCAAAAATCTATTAGTAATCGAAACAAAGTACTACACGCATGCTCCTAGGGGAAGGGTTGGTAGGAGTTAACCATCGTGCAATCCCGACCTCTACACAAAGGATGACAATCAATAAATAAATCATGCTCCGACTTTGTTACATAACGGTTCACCATACGTGCAAGCTATGGAAATCACAAACTTTAACACAAGTATTCTTACTAGTACACAATTACTCACTAGCATGACTCTAATATCACCATCCTCATATCTCAAAACAATCATAAGGAATCCAACTTCTCATAGTACTCAATGCACTTTATATGAAAGTTTTCATTATATCCCTCTTGGATGCCTATCATATTAGGACTAAATTCATAACCTAAGAAAATTACCATGTTGTTTAGAGAGACTCTCAAAATAATATAAGTGAAGCGAGAGAGTTCAACAATTTCTATAAAATAAAGCCACCACCATGCTCTAAAAAGATATAAGTGAAGCACTAGAGCAAAATTGACTAGCTCAAATGATATAAGTGAAGCACATCGAGTATTCTAATAAATCACGATTCATGTGTGTCCCTCTCAAAAGGTCTGTACCACAAGGATGGTTGTGGCAAATTAAAAATCAAAGACTCATATAATACAAGATGCTCCAAGAAAAACACATATCATGTGGTGAATAAAAATATAGCCTCAAGTAAAGTTACCGATAGACAAAGACGAAAGAGGGGATGCCTTCCGGGGCATCCCCAAGATTAGGCTCTTGGTTGTCCTTGAATATTACCTTGGGGTGCCTTGGGCATCCCCTATCTTAGGCTCTTGCCACTCCTTGTTCCATAGTCCATCAAATCTTTACCCAAAACTTGAAAACTTCACAACACAAAATGTTATAAGATCCGTTAGTCTAAGAAAGCAAGTCACCACTTTATGGTACTGTTGTGAAATAATTATTTATTTATATTGGTGTAATATCTACTGTATTCCAACTTCTCGATGGTTCATACCCCCCCCCCCCGATACTACCCATAAATTTATCAAAATAAGCAAACAACACAAAGAAAACAGAATCTATCAAAAACAGAACAGTCTGTAGTAATCAGAGAACTTCGAGTACTTATGTAACTCGAAAAATTCTGAAAAATCAGGAAAACCTGGGAAATTAGTATATCAATATTGTGTAAAAAATTCAGATCAAAATCTCTCTTCTGTGAATTAAGAAAATTATTGTTCTTGGCGCAAAAGTTTTGGTTTTCAGCAAGATCAAATCAACTATCACCGTAAGCCATCCCAATGATTTTCTTGGAAAAAAACACTAATTAAACACAAAAGCACACCTAACCAGAGGCTAGATGAATTATTTATTGCAAAACAGAAAGGAAAAATATTGGGTTGTCTCCCAACAAGTGCTTTTCTTTAAAGCCTTTTAGCTAGGCATTAATAATCTCAATGATGCTCACAAAAAAGAGAAGAATTGAAGCACAAAGAGAGCATCATAAAACATGTGACAAACACATCTAACTCTAACATACTTCCTATGCATAGGCATTTTATAATCAAACAAATTATCAAGGCAAGCAAAACTAGCTTATGCAAGAAAGTAGAAAGAGACTATAGCAATCTCAACATGAGGAGAGGTAATTTAGTAACATGAAAATTTCTACAACCATATTTTCCTCTCTCATAATAATTACATGTAGGATCATAAGAAAAATCAACAATATAGCTATCACATAACATATTCTCAACATGATCCACATGCATGCGAAGTTGAGACTCTTCCAAAATAGTGGGATTAATATTAACTAAAGTCATGACCTCTCCAAACCAACTTTGATCAAAAATTTCATAAGATTGAACATTCTCCAAATAAGTGGGATCTAAAGTTGACACTCTTCCAAACCCACTTTCAATATTATAGCAAAAATTATTATCAATCTCATATTCATCATGGGGCATAAATAAATTTTTGAGCTCTTAAGAAGAATCACTCCAATCATGATCATTGCAACAAGTAGTGGAAATAGCAAAACTAGCATCCCCAAGCTTGGGGTTTTGCATATCATTAACATAATTGGCATTAATAGAATTTATAATAAAATAATTGCAATCATGTTTTTCATTCAAAGACCTACCGTGAATCACTTCATAAAGCACTTCATCACAATTTTTAGATTCACGAATTTCAAGCAAAACATCGTAAAGATAATATAGTACACTCAACTCACTAGCAATTCGTTCATCATAGTTGGACCTTTTAAAAATATTGGCAAGTGGATGAGGATCCATAAACTCTTTGCTTCCTATTTTCAATAAACACACATTTGTACCAAGCAAACGAGCAAACAAACCAAGTAAGACATAAGGGGAAACGAAAAGACGAACGGAAAGAAGGGCGGATAAAAAGGCAAATCTTTTCTAAAATCGTTTTAGAAGTGGGGGAGAGGAAAAGGAGAGGCGAATTATGAATAATGTAATGCAAGAGATGAGAGTTTTATGATGGGTACTTGGTAGGCTTGACTTGGCGTAGATCTCCCCGACAATCGTGCCAGAAATTTTTCCTACTACTTCTTGAGCTTCCGTTCCTTTTTCCCTTGAAGAGGAAACGGTGATGCATCATAGTAGAGATAAGTATTTCCCTTAGTTAAGAACCAAGGTATCAATCCAGTAGGAGAAGAACCCGCAAATCACCAATACCTACACAAACAATCAAACACTTGCACCCAACACAATGAAGGGGTTGTCAATCCCTTCACGGTCACTTGCAAAAGTGAGATTTGACAGAGATAGATAAATAGAACTAAACAAAAGATCAAATATTATTGGCGTTCTTTGGTTTATAGATCTGAAAATAAAATACTGCAAAATAGTAGATCGAAAACTAATATGATGGAAAATAGACCCAGCGGGCATAGGTTTCACTAGAGGCTTCTCTCATGAAGGCAAATAATATGGTGGGTGAACAAATTACTGTCGAGAAATTGATAGAAAAGCGCAAAGTTATGACGATATCCAAGGCAATGAATATGCAATATAGGCATCACGTTGATACATCCATTTTGCATCATGTTTACCTACTATTATTTATAATGTTTTTATGCATAATAATGCTTTTTGGAGTAATTCTAATGCCTTTTATCTCATAATATGCTAGGTATACACAAAGTGGGAGAATTCCGGCTGCTGGAAATCTGGACCTGAAAAAGCTACGTCAGGCTACCTATTCTGCACAACTCCAAATAAGCTAAAACTTCACGAGGATTTTTTATGGAATAAATTAGAAATACCGGAGCAAATAACTACCGGAGGGGGGCCACCTGGTGAGCACAAGACACCAAGGGGCGCCAGCCCCCCAGGCGCGCCCTGCCCACCTCCGGTGTCCATCTTCTGGTATATAAGTCATTTTGACATAGAAAAAATAAGGGGAGGACTTTCGGGACGAAGCGCCGCCTTCTCGAGGCGGATCTTGGGCAGGAGCACTTTTGCCCTCCGGCGGACTGATTCCGCCGGGGGAACTTCCCTCCCGGAGTGGGAAATCATCATCATCACCAACAACTCTCCCATCTTGTGGAGGGCAATATCCATCAACATCTTCAACAGCACCATCTCCTCTCAAACCGTAGTTCATCTCTTGTGTTCAATCTTTGTACCAGAACTATAGATTGGTGCTTGTGGGTGACTAGTAGTGTTGATTACATCTTGTAGTTGATTACTATATGGTTTATTTGGTGGAAGATTATATGTTCAGATCCATTATGCTATTTAATATCCCTCTGATCTTGAGCATGATTATCAATTGTGAGTAGTTACTTTTTTTCTTAAGGTCACGGGAGAAATCATGTTGTAAGTAATCATGTGAACTTGATATGTGTTCGATATTTTGATAATATGTATGTTGTGATTCCCTTAGTGGTGTCATGTGAACGTCGAGTACAAGACACTTCACCATATTTGGGCCTAAGGGAATGCATTGTGGAGTATTTATTAGTTGATGGTTTGCGAGAGTGACAGAACCTTAAACCCTAGTTTATGCGCTATTCCGTAAGGAACTGATTGGATCCAAAAGTTTAATGCTATGGTTTGAATTTATTCTCAATACTTTTCCTGTAGTTGGGGATGCTTGCGAAGGGGTTAATCATAAGTAGAAGGTTTGCTCAAGTAAGAACAGCACCTAAGCACCGGTCCACCCACATACCAAATTATCAAAGTAGCGAACACGAATTGAACCAACATGATGAAAGTGACTAGATGAAATTCCCGTGTACCCTCAAGAACACTTTGCTTATCTTAAGAGACCGTTTTGGCCTGTCCTTTGTCTCAAAAGGATTGGGATACCTTGCTGCACTTTTGTTACTATTATGTTACTTTCTCGTTACAAATTATCTTGCTATCAAACTACTCTGTTACTTACAATTTCAGCACTTGCAGACATCACCTTGCTGAAAACCACTTGTCATTTCCTTCTGCTCCTCGTTGGGTTCAACACTCTTACTTATCAAAAAGGCTATAATTGATCCCATATACTTGTGGGTTATCCAGGCTCTTTTCTGGCGCCGTTGCCGGGGAGTGAAGCGCTCTTGGTAAGTGGAAATTGGCAAGGAAAATTTATTACTACGTGCTGAAATTTAATTTTTTTGACTGGTAGGTGCTGAAATTTATTATCACTTGTTACTATGGAAAACAATCCTTTGAGGTTTTTTTGGGGTATCTTCACCTCGACCGGAACCACAATTGGTTACCCCTCAACCTACTGCACCTACTGAAAATATTGAATATGAAATTCCTTCGGGTATGGTAGAACAACTGCTGGCTAATCCTTATGCAGGAGATGGGACCGAACATCCTGATAAGCACTTGATATATGTGGATGGAATTTGTGGATTGTTTAAGCTTGCAGGTTTACCTGGAGATGAAGCTAATAAGAAGGTTTTCCCTTTATCTTCGAAGGGAAAGGCATTGACATGGTATAGGCTATGCGATGATATTGGATCTTCGAACTGGAATCGGTTGAAATTGGAATTCCATCAAAAAAATTATCCAATGCATCTAGTTCATCGTGATCAGAATTATATATATAATTTTTGGCCTCGTGAAGGAGAAAGTATCGCTCTAGCTTGGGGAGGCTTAAGTCAATGTTATATTCATGCCCCAATCATGAGTTCTCAAGAGAAATTATTATTCAAAATTTTTATGGTCGGCTTTCTCGTAATGATCAATCCATGCTCGATACTTCTTTTACTGGTTCTTTTATGAAGAAGACTATAGAATTCTGGTGGGATCTTTTAGAAAGAATTGAATGCAACTCTGAAGATTAGGAACTCGACGAAGGTAAAGAGTCAGGTATTGAGCTTAAGTTTGATTGTGTTAAATCTTTTATGAATACCGATGATGATGCCATGAACCTAGGGTAGGGTCATTGGCCTGACCTATACGCCCTACCCAAGGTCACTACCCTAGATTCAAGGACATTCAAAGTATAGCAAGAAGTACCGACTAAATCCATCGAGTGCAATCCACTCGACCAGTCACCTCACTCGGGTACCCCAATTTCACTCGACCTGGATGGAGTCATTCGACCATACAGGAAACCACTCGGAGTATAGAAGACCTAGAGTCACTCAGGATGGCAATGGTCAGGCATTCACTCTGTAGTCTTAAAGATCATTAATAACACTTTATATTTGGCGTTACCAGTAACGCCCTATCAGAATGTACATTGAACCCCTATAACGGAGGATGGCTGTGGTCCTAGCGCACTCTATATAAGCCACCCCCCTCCTCTGTGACAAGGGTTTGCACCCCTTGTAACACACACCCATATTCCAGTCGACCGCCTTAGGGCACCGAGACGTAGGGCTTTTACCTCCTCCAAGAGGGGCCTGAACTCGTAAACTCGTGTGTACAATCTCGCTGTAGCTAGGGCCTTGCCTCCTCATACGTACCCCCTACTCTTACTGTCAAACTTAGAACCACGATAGTTGGCTCCCACCGTGGGGCGAAGCATCTTAGCAAGTTTTGGCGAGGTTGCATTTTCTCCGATCTTCATCAACATGGTTTCCGGCGGCGGTTTGGTCATGGGCCGAGAGTTCCGACTCGACACACTCACTTTCATCGCCGACGACTCCACCTGGCTCCAAGAAGCCCCCCTCGATGTCAAGGATCTCCCGATCCGCCAGGCGTCGCACTTCTGTGCGAGTGCCTGCGGTGTCCTCCTACGACAGCCGTCGACTCCGTATCGGTCAGTCTTCGCATCGCCTACTCACTCCACTGGACGCCGCCGCAAGCGATCTGGTCGATCGCGGCTCCAATGGTGGGTGAAGCATGCAGTGGCCCACCAGACGGCCACCCCTCAAGTCTCGGCGATCGAGCCGGATGAATTTCACTGTGGTCCAGTCGACCTGTCAACTGGTTCTGCAGATACGTTTTCCAAGAGCGGGAGCTGTGACTCCGCGCCAGAAGTTCTCGTGGTCGACTCCTGTTGCAACCCACCCGGGTTTCGCCGCAACAGCGACAACGGTGACGGTGATGGCCCGTCATTCGGCCACAAGGAGTACGAGCCCCAACCTCTCAATTCGTAGCAGAGGGAAGAGCTGCACCACTGCAACTTGGAGGACCTCCAGACCCCCATCATAGGGGAAACTGCCGAGGCTCGGGCCTTGGAGGCTGCGCACCTGGCCACGCTGGCTGAGCGCACACGTTTGGAGAATCTCCAACATTCTCTCGACGAACGTGCCCGTCGACTGATCCCTGAATCCTATCAACGATAGGTGTTTCCGCCTGAACCTCGGGTATACCGCACTCTGATCCAGAATCTTACAGCTGCTGCACATATAGCAGAGTCTACTCAGCCGTCCTATTCAGAAGCTGGAAGAGGCTTGGAACAGATCCGAGCGCTGCTCCGAGCAGCAAGAGAGCTGAACTCCGTCGTTTCCCACTCGCAGACCGGGATCCACAGCAGGTCAGTAAGGGAAGATACAGTTCAGTGGGCACACAGTCCTGGGTCGCCTTTGCGACGTGAAGATCATGATCACCGTCGAGATCAGCACCTGGGAAGAGCTCACGGAGAGTATGATCATGAGTAAGCCCATGGCAACCACCGTCGGGTGCCTTCGTCCCTTCCGAGGGACGGGTCATACGCGCCCCGGCGGTATGAGGACAGGCGCCCGTATGGTAATGACCGTAGAGTTCCAGTCGACCCAAGAGAGCCGGGGTTCAACGCAAGGTCAGTCCTTGTACAAGGTTTGGTCGACCGGAACAAAGATACAGAGAAGGGTTGGATAGAGACAGGCCCGATGGAAGCAAGGTGCATGTTTCCGGCCCTGAGAGTTTCGGAAGAGCCATCCGAGCCGCTAAGATCCCTCACAACTTCAAATTGGCGACTGGCGTCAATAAGTTCATAGGGGAGTCGAAGCCTGACACTTGGTTGGAGGACTACCGAGTGGCTGTGCATATTGGTGGCGGCAATGATGAGGTGGCCATGAAGCACCTCCCTTTGATGGTTGAAGGTTCCACTAGAGCTTGGCTGAATCAGTTGGCCCCTGGAGGCATTTTCAATTGGGACGAGTTGGCCCGAGTGTTTACCAAAACATTTGAGGGCACCTGCAAGAGACCTGCTGGTTTGACAGAATTGCAACATTGCGTGCAGAAACAGAATAAGACCTTGAGAGACTATATCTAGAGATGGACCACTCTTCACCACACGGTGGAGAATGTGTCGCATCACCAAGCAGTTTGTGCCTTTAAAGAAGGCGTTCGCTACAAAGAGCTCAATCTGAAGTTCTGTCGGACCGGAGACATCACTTTGACTCGGATGATGGAGATTGCCACTCGGTATGCTAACATCGAAGAAGAGGACCGACTCTGGAGCGGCAAGAATAGAACAGTCGCCCAGGACACCGAAGGAGGAAACTCCAGTCGGAAGCAGAAACGAAAAGCTGAGGCTGCAGGCCCTGCTGAGGCTGGAGTTTTGAATCAAGGGAAGTTCAAGGGGAAGCCTAAAGGGCCTTGGACCCCTTAAAAGTTGAAAGATCAAGTGGGAAATGATGTGCTTGATTTTTCATGTCATATACACACCAAAAAGGATGAAGAGGGGAATTTGATTCTTCCTAAGCATACCACTCGACAGTGTCGACTCCTGATTCAAAGCTTCTGAGAGAGCCAACCCAGTGAAAAGGACAAAGAGTCTGATAAGGAGGAAGACAAAGAGGAACATGGTGGTTATCCCAATGTTGATGCCACCTTGGTGATTTTTGCTGACCTCGAGAGCAAAAATCGACTGAAAGTTATTAATAGAGAGGTGAACATGGTTGCTCCGGCAACGCCAAGATATTTGAAGTGGTCAAAAACCCCTATTACATTCGACTAGTTCGACCACCCGCTACACGTTGCTACCCCCAGGAGGCAAGTGTTGGTGGTCGACCGAGTCATTGGGGGCACCCGACTGACCAAGATTTTGATGGAGGGTGGCAGTGGATTGAATATATTGTATGCTGAGGCCCTCCAGGGGATGGGCATTCCGATGTCCGAGCTCAATGAGAGCAACATGAGATTCCATGGTATCATCCCAGGAAAGAAAGCCGATTCACTCGGTCAGATCACTCTTGATGTGGTTTTTGGTGATTCCAAGGATTACCGCAAGGAAAAGTTGATGTTTGAGGTAGTGGATTTTGACAGTGCCTATCATGCCATTCAAGGCAGAACTTCTTATGCTAGTTTCATGGCTCGACCCCGCTATGTGTACCTCAAGTTGAAGATGCCTGGCCCCAGAGGCGTGATCACGGTCACTGGAAACCGGCACAGAGCAGAAGATTGTCTCCAGAACGGTTCAAAGATCGCCGATGAGCAGTTGGCAACAATAGAGTTTCAGGAATACCAGAAGAATGCAGATCCGAGTGATTTGCTGCGTGCCAAGAGGCCTGCCTTAGAGTCCGCATTGCAGTCAGCTGGCGAGACAAAGTCGGTTCACATTCACCCGACTGATCCCAATGCTGCACCGACCCATATCTCAACAACACTCGACAGCAAATAGGAAGAATCGCTTATCCAGTTCCTCTGTGAGAACTGGGACATCTTTGCATGGAAGCCATCTGACATGCGAGGTGTACCCAGGGGACTGGCTGAGCACCGTTTGCGAGTCGCTAAAAAGCAAAACCCGTTAAAGAGCATCTCCGTCGGCCCGCCGCGGAGAAGAGAAAGGCAATTGGCGAGGAGGTGGCTCGGCTTCTGGCTGCCGAGTTCATCCGCGAGATATACCACTCCGAGTGGCTCGCCAATGTTGTTATGGTCCCCAAGAAAGATAAATCACTTTCAATGTGTATTGATTTCAAGCATATCAATCGGGCCTGCCCGAAAGATCATTTTTTCTCTGCTCCGCATCGACCAGATAGTCGACTCAACTGCGGGATGTGAGCGAATGTCCTTTTTGGACGATTATTCTGGGTACCATCAGATCTGACTGTATGGACCTGATGAGATAAAGACAGCTTTCATTACCCTATTCGGGTGTTTTTGCTATGTTACTATGCGCTTTGGCCTCAAGAATGATGGTGCCACATTCATGCGCATGATCCAGAAGTGACTGCTCACTCAAATCAGTCGGAATGTGGAAGCATACATGCATGACATAGTGGTCAAGTCATGCAAAGGTTTCGACCTACTGATTGACCTCGCTGAAACCTTTGCCAACTTAAGAAGATATGATATCAAGCTCAATCCATCAAAGTGCACATTTGGAGTCCCAGGTGGAAAGTTACTCGGTTTTCTCGTTTTCGGACGGGGGATCAACGCAAACCCAGAGAAGATTGGCACAATCCTCCGAATGAAACGCCCTATGCGTGTGCACGATGTTCACAAGCTTACTGGTTGTTTGGCTGCATTGAGTCGATTCATCTCATGCCTCGGTGAAAAGGCATTGCCTCTTTACCGACTGATGAAGAAGTCTGACAAGTTCGAGTGGAATGATGAAACCGAAGCAGCGTTTGAAGAGCTCAAAGCCCTACTTTCCACCCTGTCGGTGCTTGCTGCTCCAGTCAGCAAGGATCCTTTACTGCTTTACATTGTAGCCACTGGACAGGTTGTCGGCACAGTGCTCATGGTCGAGCGGGAAGAAGAAGGCAAAGCCTTCAAAGTTCAGCGCCATGTGTATTACATTTCAGAAGTCTTGACTCCGTCCAAGCAGAGATACCCTCATTATTAGAAGCCTGTTTATGGAATTTACTTGACCATGAAGAAAGTTGCACACTACTTCTCAGACCACTCGGTTTCAGTCATCAGCGATGCTCCATTATCAGAAATTCTGAATGATAGAGATGCAATGGTTCGAGTGGCAAAGTTGGCGATTAGACTCCTTCCTTTGATATCAAGTTTGAGGCAAAGAAAGCCATCAAGTCTCAAGCAATAGTAGATTTCCTCGTAGAGTGGATGGAACAATAACAACTGACTCAGATTCAATCGAAACATTGGACTATGTTCTTTGATGGATCCAAGATGTTGAATGGCTCTGGTGCAGGAGTGGTTTTAGTATCCCCAAGAGGATACAAGCTCAGCTATGTCCTCCAAATTAAATTTGATTCTTCAAACAATGAAGCTGAGTATGAGGCACTGTTGTATGGTTGCGTATGGCCATTTCACTCGGCGTCCGACGCTTGATGGTCTACGACGACTCAGACTTAGTGGTTAATCAAGTAATGAAGGAATGGGACATCAGGAGTCCAGCAATGACCGTTATTGCAATGTAGTAAGAAAGCTAGAGAAGAAGTTTGAGGGGTTAGACCTCCACCACATACCCCGAATCAAGAATCAAGCTGTTGATGATCTGGCGAAGATAGGTTCCACTCAGAAGCCTATCCCCAGTAATGTGTTCTTGGAACATCTCCACACCCCGTAAGTATAAGAAGATCCCTTCAAGGAAGATCCCCTGCAACCGATAAGTTCAACCAATCGGACTGAGATTGAAGTCCCGGCTGTGGTCGACTTGATCATGGAAGTCTTAGTCATCACGCCCGACTGGACGGTGTCGTACATCGCGTACCTGCTCAGGCAGGAACTCCCAGAAGATGAGGATGAGGCCCGCCAGATAGTCCGTCGATCAAAAGCTATCTCCGTGATAAAAGGGAAACTTCACAGAGAAAGTGTCATAGGAGTGGCTTAATGCTGCATCACCCCAGAAGAAGGTCGAATGATTTTAAGCGAGATCCAATCCGGGACCTGTGGTCACCATGCATCCTCTCGGACCATCGTGGCCAAAGCATACCAAGCGGGATTCTATTGGCCTCGTGCAAATGATATGGGAAAGGATATAGTCGACAAGTGCGCATGTTGTCAATTCTACTCCAACATGTCTCACAAGCCTTGGTCTGCCTTGAATACTATTCCACTCGTCTGGCCGTTTGCAGTCTCAGGGGTTGGATATGGTTGGACCCTTCAAGACCGGCAGAAGTGGTTTCACCCATTTGCTCGTAGTAGTCAACAAATTCACCAAATGGATCGAAGCCAAGCCTATCAAAAACCTTGACTCAAGGACTGTCGTTAGTTTCATTAGGGAATTGATATGCGGATATGGAGTCCCTCACAGCATTATCACAGATAACGGCTCCAACTTTGATTTTGATGAGTTCAAGGCGTTTTGTGCTTCCCAAGGCACTCGGGTCGACTACGCGTCTCTTGCGCATCCGCAGTCGAATGGGCAAGAAGAAAGGGCGAATGCTTTGAACCTACAAGGGCTGAAGCTTTCAGGACCCCGACTCAATGCCACATCGATCTAGCATGTAACACCTCATAACACTTTGCGACCTCACGCACGGTATCCCCACGGGTGTCGCCTTACCTTTGCCCGGGACCGTTTGTGCCTTTTGGCACACGTATATGATAGCGTCGCTAGCATCCATATGATAAGGAGCCCGGGCTGACATGGCTAGTCGTAAACCCAAAGTTGCACAAACTTACAGGGACAGGCATCCATGACCCATCATCGAGCGTGTCGGTCATCGGTGAGTGAATCCAGTGTAGCCTTTGGGCTAGCGAGGACTTCGGTGAATCGGGCATGGCGGGCTAACAGACTCCGGTATTCATCGCGTGACATTTCCCCAAAGGGACGAACACGAGAGCGAAGAAGGACACATGCGGCCAGCCTAAGTGTTCGGAGCAGTAGTAAGCTACCATGGCTCGGTGGAATCACTAGGAGACATTTCCCGGTAAGAGAGGCTACTAAGGATAAACAACTAGATAGTCAGATCCCACACATACCAAGCATTTCAATAACATACACACAATATGCTCAATATGTGCAAATACAACATGGCATCACAACATGACTCTACAACTCAAATATTTTATTCAATAGGCTCCGAGGAGCGAGATATTACAAACAGGTGTCTCACGACCCAATATTCAGAGCAAACAAGTCAAGCACAAGCGGAAGCTAAACATGTCTGAGTACAGACATCTGCAAAAGAAAAAGGCTGAGAAGCCTGACTATCTACCAGATCCTGCCGAGGGCACAAGATCGTAGCTGAGGTAACAAACTAAACGTCGAAGTCCAAGCGGAACTACTAGCGAGACTGAAGTCTCTCTGCAAAAACATAAAATAGGCAAACATGAGTACAAATGTACCCAGCAAGACTTACATCGTAACTAACTACATATGCATCATTTTCAACAAAGGGGTGGTGGAGTTTAAGCTGCAGCAAGCCAGCTTTGACTCGTAGCTAACCTGAACTACATTCGCAAGCAACTCTTTTGAGGTGGCGCACACGAGTCCACATATTCACCATATCAATACACCACTATGGATTCGCTCTCGTCTCCCTAAGAGAACGCCATCCGTAGTACTCACGCTTATCTTGCGAGTTTTAGAGTATCCACTTTCACTTATCTATGAACTATGCAAGGGGTCCAAGTTTCCATATCCGAGGAATCCGGCTATTCGAATAGATAATGATAACCCTGCAGGGGTGTACTTCTTCACACACGCTCTCGCCACTTATCGCCCTGTACACGTCATGTACCTCGGCAACCTTCAAGCGGAAGCCGGGCGAGGGAGTCGGCCACGACCTGACTAACCACACAAGTCTCTCGTCCAGGTTTATCGCCTATTCGGGTTCCATCCCCAAGGAGATCCGGCCGGGGTGTCGCTCACGGCCCCAAATGATGTGAGCAGGGTTCCCAAGCCCACCAACCGGGTGCCACTTGGTACACCGTGCCCAGGTTTGCCTAATCATCCCAAGCCCACATGCAGGGTGCCACTTGGTAGACTACTAACACAACCTACAAACACCAGAAACTAGTTGCAACTCCTGGACAGAGATCGAGTTGATTAATAAGTCGAGAGAGCTTGGAGTGCCCGGAGCCCAATGTGTGGTAGTAATTGTTCATGGATCACAAACATAGAACTCAGTTCCTGAGGACGGCTGCAATGAGACAACCCACCATGTACTCCTACATGGCCTCTCACCGCTACCTTTACCAAATCGTGTTCACACACTTAGCTCACACACAGTAGGACATGTTCACACACCTCTGATTCATTCCCGATGAATCAGACCTGACACAACTCTAAGCAATAGCAGGCATGACAAACAAGCATGAATGAGTAGGCACATCAAGGCTCAAACAACTCCTACTCATGCTAGTGGGTTTCATCTATTTACTGTGGCAATGACAGGTCATGCAGAGGAAAGGGGTTCAGCTACCGCATCATGTAATACATGTATCGTGGTTGTCCTAATGCAAGATAAAGAGAAGCGAAGCGAGAGAGTGGGATTGTATCGGAATGAACAAGGGGGTTTTGCTTGCCTGGCACTTTTGAAGATAGCATTGAGTCTTCATCAGTGTCAACGATCACAACGTCGGAACATCGTCTACCGAGAGGGGACAAATACCGGCAACAGAGAAGAAATACAATCAATGCAATGCACAATATGATGTATGATCATGACATGTCAATATGCTGTGTGTTGGGCTAATGCAATTAAAACCAGAGTAGTTTGAGCTTAGTTGAATCAAAGATTCAAATACAAGCCTAAACTATGAAGTCATATAAGTGCATTATAATGTTTCATCTAAACAGCAATGTAGGTTGCTCTAACATGCATGAAACAAGTACAGATGGATAGATTGAATTTTTCTGATCATTTTTCATATATAAATTATTTCATTTGGAGTTACGGTTGAATTACTATGATTTTTAGAAGTTTTGGGCATTTTCTGAAATTAATAAATCATTTAAGATTTATTTAAATTCCAGAAAACACTTACTGCGTCAGCGCTGCGTCATGCATGCGACAACGGTCAACAGCGCCTAACCAGGGTCAAACCTGACAGTGGGCCCCACATGTCAGTGTCCTAGTTAATTAACAAAGACTGTTAGTGCTAATTTAGTCCTAACTAAAAAGTGTCACTGAGGCATGGGCCCACATATAAGTGACCCAGAGGGTCATTAGATTAGTGCCTGATGGCGTTTTCGCCGGAGTTAGGCCGCCGGCCATGGCCAGACGCGGCGGAGGTGTTCGGGAAACACCCACAGGGCTCGGTTCGAGGTGTGCTTGGGCTCGTTGGAGAGCCCTCGCTAGCGCGCGTCGAACGGTGGTGGTGGCCGTGCCTGTGGTGGACGAAACCGACGATGGCGAGCTCGTGAGCATCGGCCGGAGCTCGGGTGCGGTCGGGTTCGGTGTTGCTGCTCACAAACGAGGGAGATGAGGCGCTGGAGGGGCTCTACGGGTCACGGAAAACACAACGGGTGCACGCCCGTGACCAAATGGTCACCGGGGTTTCGCCGGCGACGAGCCCGTGTGGAGGCAGCTGCTGTTAGCAAGGGGCGGCGGCTACGGCAATCAAATGCAGGCGGGATTAGGGGGGAAATGACCGGGGGCTCACAGCGCATCGATTGAAGTATTCGGCGAACTTCGGGGCGTCTGCGTCTGGCGAATCGGCGCAGCGATCACCGGACGGGGCGAGGAAGATGGCGACGATGGCGGCTCCACAGGGCCTCCGCGTTAGCTTTCTTCGATGGATAGGCGTGGTGCGAGGTGGCGGAGGTGCTGGACTGATCGGGGAGGCAAGGCATCGGCGGTGGGCGCGGCAGCAACGAGCGGCGGCGAGGGTGGCGCTCGGGTTCAAGCGACAGAGAGGGAGCAGAGGGGAGGAGGGGGTCCAGAGAGAGAGGGGCGGTCAGGGGGGTGTCGTGGCTTCACCAGGGCGTCGAGGGGGAAGCGGCAAGCAGGAGGTGGCCGGGACGCGCGGCGACCACGCGCCCAATCCTTCTGGCGCGAGCTGGAAGAAGACAAGGGGAGGAGGTGGGCTGGACCAACAGTGTTGGGCTGGTTGGGCTACACAGAAGCTGGGCCGCAGGTGAGGTTAGGTAAGTTTCTCTCTCTGTTCTATTTCTTCTGTTTTGTTTTCTTTTTTTTCTTTGCCACTGTTTTCAAATTTAAACAAATTCAAAACAGTGCCAAATATCCTCTGAATAATTTATGTTGCTAGATGGACTTTTCCAACAGCACATAAAACATTTCAAAGTTATCTGAAAATATATCCCATATATTATGAATATAATTCCAGATTCAAATACAATAATGATTTAAATTCAGTGCCCAAAATATTCCACATAAATGTTCACTATTTTTGGTTTGGTCTTCAAAGCCTTGCCAAAATTATCAAACATTTATGAAGGCATGTTGGAAACAATGAATGCAATTTTAAGGGTTCTTGCCCTTCTTTTAAATTGATTTCTGAGGCTTTCACTTTCCTCATTTCAATTTTAAGAGGAAATAAACATGATGCAACACATGACTAGCTAGCTTAGAGCATACCAGAACTAGGGATGTGACAACTCACCCCCACTAAACCAGAATCTCGACCCAGGATTCAAGACGTGAGGCAAGAAGACAGAGGGGACACGAAGCTAGCACAATCTTCACGATCCAGGTGGCACTTCATAAGAACATTGATTCGGTCATCATCTTGTCTCGACATCTTGCTCTGAGAACTCCAACTAACATGACAACGAGAGGGAAAGAAAGACTCTGGAAGGATCGACCTTCTCGAAGATCGAACAACTCAGGATCAACTCATGGAATGAGACATTGAAAAATCTCTCGAGCTGAGACATGAAGCATACATCTGAAGGAATGGAGTGAGATAGATGACGAGGGTTCACTAGATAGACAACAATTCTACACTTAAGAGGGTGGTGAATGGTTGTCAACATAGCGAGGAGTTGAGTTGCCATGGTACCATAACGAGACATCTTAGAGGAGGTGACTCGTAGAATATATCCCCCCTTAAGTGGAAAAAGAATTACCTTTGATTCAGAGATCATTGAAACTCTTTACACCAGCCTAAGGCAAAACACAATCGATCATTTGAAGGAGTCCGAAAGAATGACATACTCAGAGCAGAATGGATGATGTAAATTACCTTGTTGAAGACAACACAAGGGATGATTTTAGTAACTGGGGAAAAGCTCAACAGTAGAGAGTGAGTCCACTGTTTGAAAAGTTATAGCTTAACCGGGGAAACTAGGAGCAATCCCAGCTAGTGCTGATGATAACACCTAGTGCTTGTGCGTGCTCTCAAGAACTTGAGCATTTCCATATTCATCAAGGTTTTACCAATATCCGTGTCAAGGATCCTGGCAACACAATGTACTAAAAAGATGAACAGCGATGGACGATGCAGATGCAAAGGAAGATAACCTTCTTAGATTTCACCTTAGCGGGGCCAAGGGAACAAAATCTAGATGATCGACCGAGAGACATTTAGCACTCCGCTTTTAATGTTCTCCTTGATGTGCTAGTACAACCCATTAATTAAAATGGTTTGGTACCCAGAACATCAAGTAAAAGGTCGGACTTCGGGAACACAAAAATCATAAGACACAACTAGGGAGTAAATCCTACGAAGTCCTTACGGGGAGGTGGCCAACTTCTTCAATCAAGATACTACGATAATAGGTCTTCCGGTTGGGTGTGTTAGCCACGACATCCACTTACCGGTTACGGAGAGGCCAATATTATAGTTCTTGGGAAAAGGTCCAACCATCATATCTGCCTGAGATTCAGATCTGGTTGGTGTTAGAATATTCTAGACTCATCAGGTCTAGAGAAAAAAAATGAAAGTTTCCAACACAAATCGACGAGATGGCGTTGCAGGATTCTCGGGAGATGAACTATGATAGTAAGCTCCAAAACATGAGCTGGTTCTGCTACAACATGTGAACACGCTATCCCGGACAAGTATGACCACATAGTAGTCTTATGATAAAATACTACCGAGTTCAGGCTAGGATCCATCATCTAGGGTAACGAAGTCTTTTGCATGACCTAGGATTAGCACAACAACTCCCTTTCCTTGAACCAAATCAATCAGTGGCTTGGTGTGCTAGGGACACATATAGAATGGAGGTAGCGAGCCTATCAAACCATAGCATACTTCGCACATGCATGACTGACTTGAGATGGTTCCAAAGGAAGAAAAACAATCCTTCTTAGATCCACGGCAGCAACTTACATCAAGTGCACGTGAATTAGAGAGAATCGCTCCTTTCATCCAAGCATATGCTTCATGAATGGGACATGAAGACATTGCGTGTAAAGTTTCCAACACTAGCTTAATGTTCAACAAAATCATGGAGGAGATAAGGATGTTGTCAATGGGCTCAACAACAATTCATCCAGGTTCCCATGGAGATGGAATTCCATAACTATGTGATCAAGGTGATAGTATTGGTCAGACCCAAAAGACATAATGGTGTATGCTCGAGGAAAATCCACGAGTAAGACAACATTACGAACATCATTGGTTCTGATTTGATTTGAGAATAGCCCACACTCAAATCAAAGTTTTGGCAAGACAATAGCTCCAACAACTGGTCTCGAGGATCAATTGATGAGGATATCATCTTTCTTCAACACACAGACAAGATATCCCTTAACATGGACTAGTCAGGCAGCTTTTATCTCCCAACTCTCCAAGTTGTTGTTTAGCTTGACCAACTAGCTCAGGGGTATCCCACACAGATTCTTGGAGAAGGGGTGGTTTACAAGAAACCAACTTGATCACGAGCTCAACATAACAGTCAGGTGACGACCTGGTGATACTTCCGAGTAGATATTCGGAAAATCACGAACCACCGATATGTTACTAAGCTCAAGAACAACCTTGCTTTTCAGGGCAAGACGATATGATCAAATGAGAGAGGACTTAACAAAATCCTAACTCATCAATCGAGGAGTGCACTAGGAAAGTGGACTAGGTAGCACGATCACCCTTAGGGTGATGATTCAATAATCAACTCGCTAAGGATGAGGTTATTGTCCATTTAACTACCAAGCAACGGAGTTGCTAGGAGTATTGATTTCACACATCACGATTCACTTGTCGGCATTCCGGTTGCGACAACACGGAACCGAGGGATGAATAATAATGGTGAGAAGTATCACTATGTCAAGAATTCACAAGAGCCGGTGCAATTCTCATGAAAATCCTGACATAAAGATGGTAATACTTCAGGGTAGAACAGAATCCAAGCTGGATTGGCATTTTGATCTGCGGAGTACAACTGCTTTGACCCAATCCTGGATATGGATGGGGTTCTGGAGTTTGTTTCTCCTAGTCATTCTGAACTAGAATGGCTTGACGGACCACAAGAATAATAGGCATCGATGAACACGATCGCACACATACTCTTGACTATCAATTGATAGATGAGGGTCGCAATATAACTGAAGGGGGGGGGGACAACTCAAGGAACATATAATTTTCTGAGTTGTGGATGCATAGATTAGTATGTCGAACAAGTTCAACATATTTCTTCTGGATAACCCATGCAGAAGAAGAAGGACTGGCAGATTCACAATTCGAATGGGGAACTCATCAAGAGCACTTTGGTTGTGATCTTTCGGTTCAGCGAGGAACTTCTGCCATAAGCAGTCCATAGCATTTGGAAGAAGGATATACCACGGACCTCGAGGACTATCACAAAGTTGCTAATATCCTAAAGGGACTAGCAAACACTATCAACAGGAGGTAGGTAGGGTGAATCTCGGGTTCAGAAACCCAGGAGTAGAATACCTACTACTAAGTGGCATCACGGGATGCTTTCGAGAATGACGGCCAGAATCATCACACTGGGAACACAAAACATGGCTAGATTACTAGGTGACTCCCTAAAACACCTAGGGTCATAATAGTAACTCCAACATATATGTCAAGGCAGCAGTACCTCAACTCACCGATTAGTGTGCTTATTACGACCAAAAAGGACATCGGGAATGGAAAGAGAGGGTTTGCAAATGCATCAAATTATTTAGAAACCTGGATGACTCAGGCGATATACGGCTGTAAATGCTCAAAAGATTTGAGACATTATGCGAAATGGTGGCATAACCACTCAACAACATCATATCAAGGTTCGAGATCAACTTTCAACATCTGAAGTAATAGAAACTGAACGGGGCTTAAATCCAACAATCTTAGGCAACTACGGTTTAGTAACACGTCATCTGAGAGATAGAAGAGAAGCCTAGTTCTTAACCCGTAGAGGAGAAGAGGATGACTTTCAGATCAGAAGGCCATGAGGTATAAAGAGTAAAAAGAGCCTTGCGTTCCTTCCGCAATCAATTCCCTCACATAACTAAAGCATTTCTAGACTCAACTTGACCAGTTTGGCTTGGTAATCCTCTGAGCGATCGAGCTCGATACCAAAACTGTCGGACCCGACTCAATGCCACATCGATCTAGCATGTAACACCTCATATCACTTTGCGGCCTCACGCACGGTATCCCCACAGTGTCGCCTTACCTTTGCGGGGACGGTTTAAGCCTTTTGGCACACGTATATGATAGCGTCGCTAGCATCCATATGATAAGGAGCCGGGCTGACATGGCTAGTCGTAAACCCAAAGTGGCACAAACTTACGAGGACAGCATCCATGACCCGAAGATCGAACGTGTCGGTCATCAGCGAGTGAATCCAGGCTGTAGCACTGGGCTAACATGACTTCGGTATTCATCGCATGACATTTCCCTAAAGGGACAGACACAGGAACGAAGAAGGACACATGCCGGCCAACCTAAGTGTTCCGGAGCAATATGCTCAATATGTAAGAGACACGGTAAGAGAGGCTACTAAGGATAAACAACTAGATAGTCAGATCCCACACATACCAAGCATTTCAATAACATACACACAATATGCTCAATATGTGCAAATACAACATGGCATCACAACATGACTCTACAACTCAAATATTTTATTCAATAGGCTCCGAGGAGCGAGATGTCACACCCTAGCTAGTTCATGCATTAGAGTGTAGCATCATGTTCTTTTCTTTTAACAGAAACCTGAAATGGGATTGCCAGAACTCCCAGCCCCCTCTGAAACAACTAGGGTTTACTAAAAATATTTTCGATGAACCTGAAATGCCCTTCTAAAATGTCCATCATTTTGTCTTGGTCGAAGCTTTGCCAAAAGTGATGCACAATTTCCTAGGTCATCCCAGGGTCTTTGAATTAAATCATAGCTATTTGAATTTGGGCATTTTAAATTTATAAAATATTTCAAATGTCCAAATATCTCCAAACTAAAATGTTTCATGTTGGAAATATTCCAACATTGGACCAGAGTAGTTTGGTGAATTTTAGAACCTTTACGGTATTTTAGAAAACTCAACAAAGTTGCAGAAAAATAGAAAAAGAAAACAGCAATAGAAGCAAAACTTACATGGCGCCTCGGCCCACTAGCCAGCCCACCTGGCCGGCCCAGCCCAAAGATCAAGGCCAATGAAGCTGCTTGTCGACCAGAGCAGCGAGCGAGGTGCTCGACAGCGAGCACCGCATGGGTGCCACGCACCTGCTCGCCCGTCTCGCCGTTTCCCTCGCCTTGCCACGTCGGGATCGATCCCCTCGCTCTCCGCACCCCAGACGCCCGTTCCTCTCGATTCGTCTCCCTCGCTCCCCCACGCCATGGCCGACGCCACCGTCGCCGCACCACCGTCGTAGCCGCGCTCTCCGTCGACCCCACGCCGCGCCATCAGTCCGGGAGCTCCGCCGTCGTCGACTCCTTCGAAGCTAGCCGAGCCCCGAAGCGCCGCGTGCCCAAGACGCCGCACCAGCCTCGCCCGAGTCCGCCGCGCCGGAGATCCCCTTCAACGCCGTCGCCGCTGCAGCTCGTCCCCGACCACGCCGTCTGCACCGTCGCGTCCGCTGTGAGCTTAGCTACCTCCCCGACCCTCTCTCTCTCGCTCCCGTGCATCACAGCGAGCGCCGAGATCGCCGCGCGCCGCCGCGGACCTCGTCGCCGACGTGCTCCCGGCCATCTTCCGGTCACTTCACCGTGTCCATCGCGTTCACCATGATGCGATGGAGCTAACCACGCACTTCCGCACTTCACCGCACACCCCAAAGACGAGTTCGACTCCACCCGAGCTCGGTGGCGCTAAATCGCCACGGCGCCAACTCCGCCACCCCGAGCCCAACCACCACCACCAATAGACGCGGCTCACCTCAGCAACCCGTAGATGCCTTCCGCCGCCCGTTTGGTCGCCGGAAAGGCAAAAACCACTTTCGCCGGCGGCTAAACGCCGATGGGTTTGACCCTGGTTTTGACCACGGGTGGGCCCAGGTTGACCCCCCTGGGTCTATGACATGTGGGCCCAGCCACGCTAATTAACCTAGTTTAGTTTTAATTAAATTCTAATTAAACTAACCCCATCGACATGCGGGACCCATTGGTCGGTTTGACTGATCAGCCCGTTGACCACCGACGTCATCATGACACAAGGTCTTGTGTGATATTTAAATTCTTGGAATTATTTTTACACAGAAATTCCGAAATTGTTTCAAACTTCAAAATTCATATAAAATCAACCATAGCTCCAAATGAAACAAATTATATATGAAAAATGATCAGAAAAATCCAATCTATCCATCTGTACTGGTTTCATGCATGTTCTGAAGCTAACCCACTGTTTATCACAGAACAAGTTTATGCACTTTAAATGATCATATATGAGTTTGAATTTTGAATCTTTGGTTCAAATTGGTTCAAACCCATCGATCTTAGTTGCATTAGCCCAAAGCACTCATTTTGCCATGTCTCATTGCATGCATCATATTGTTGCATATTGTTTGGTAATGCTTGTGTATCGGTGTTCTCTGCGGCGAGTTACGCCCCGAGGATACCGTGATAACCCGACGAAGAGCAATACCGTGCACCGACCCGTCGAACAAGCAACCAACCATTTGATCATATCGATAAAATCCCATGTTCTTGCTCCTGCTCTCGTTCTCGCATTAAGACAACGCGATTCAAACTGCTGTGTCTGCGGTAGTTGAACCCATTTCCTTTGCATGACTGTCATTGCCACAAGAACTAGATGAAACCCACTAGCATGTGTAGGAGTTGATTGAGCCATATGAATGTGTTGTTCCTACCTTGCTATGCCTGCTATGCTTAGAGTCGTGTCGGTCTGGTTCATCCGGGTGATGGCTAGAGTGAAATGATCGAGTCGATGAGAGTAAGGTGTTGAACACGATTTGGTAAAGGTATCGATGAAAGGCCATGTAGGAGTACATGGTGGGTTGTTTCATTGAGGCCGTCCTTAAGCGAGATCTGTATGTGTGATTTAAGATTCAGCTACTACCATGCATTGGGCCCAAACCAATGGACCCTCTCGACTTCTTATTCACCCTAGTCTTACGTCCGGGAGTTGCAAGTAGTTTCTAGTGTTTGTAGCCTCTTCGGAGGCCGTGGACAGCGCTGACCGTAGGGGTGGGCTGTGATCACGGTAGGTACGTGGCACGGTGTCTGGGATGCCGTTTGGTATCTCGGGAACCCTGTTCACATCGTTTGGGGCTGTGAGCGAGACTTCGGCCGGAACTCCTCATAGATGGAACCCAAATAGGCGATAAACCTGGACTAGAGACTTAGGTGTCTAGGTAGGTCGTGGCCGACACCCACGTTGGGCTTCCGCTTGAAGGTTGCCGAGTACATGTCGTGTAAACGGCGATAAGTGGTGAGAGCATGTATGAAGAAGTACACCCCTGCAGGGTTAACATCATCTATTCGAATAGCCGCGTCCGCGGTAAAGGACTACTTGGTTGCCTATACAGTTCATAGACAAGTAAATGGATACTACTAAAAGCCTCAAGATAAGCGTGAGTGCCGAGGATGGCTCCTCCGTAGGAAGACGGGGTTGGATCCTCGGTGGTGTATTGAAATGATGAGTAGTGGACTCGAGTCATAAAACTATTTCAAGTTGGTGTCTCGTGGGATAGCTTAGCCATGAGTCAAAGGCGGCTTGCTGCAATAACCCCACCAACCCTTCTTGATAATGTGCATGTATGTAGGGTCTGATGTAAGTCTTCTTGAGTACCTTTGTACTCATGTTGCTTTAATTTACATTTTTAGGAAGATGCCACAAACCCTTCCGACGGGTTCTTCGTGACGTTGACATCGATTTAGTAGACTAAGGCCTGTGGTGATCTGAGCAAGAGAAGGACCATGTAGTGTAGCTAGGCTTACCCTAGCCTCTTTTATTTTACTAGTTGTCTGTACTCAGACAAGACACTTCCACTGTTGGCTTGTATGCTTGTATGACTTGTATGTGGGTCGTGTGACCCGTACTTGTGTGTATGTTATGAATGGCTCTCTGAGCCTTTAAATAAAGTACTTGTGTCGTAGAGTCATGTTGTGATGCCTTGTTGTATTTGCACATATCGAGCATATTGTGTGTATGATTGAAATGCTTGGTATGTGTGGGATCTGACTATCTAGTTGTTTATCTTTAGTAGCCTCTCTTACCGGGAAATGTCTCCTAGTGTCTCCACTGAGCCATGGTAGCTTGCTACTGCTCCGGAACACTTAGGCTGGCCGGCATGTGTCCTTCTTCGTTCCTGTGTCTGTCCCTCCGGGGAAATGTCACGCATTGAGTACCGGAGTCCTGTTAGCCCGCTTCTGCCCGGTTTATCGAATCTGCTAGCCCAGCGCTACAGCCCGAACTTATTTGTTGTTGACCGACACGTTCGATCTTTGGGTCATGGATGCTGTCCTCGTAAGTCTGTGCCACTTTGGGTTTACGACTAGCCATGTCAGCCGGGCTCCTTTTCATATGGATGCTAGCGACACTATCATATCGTGTGCCAAAAGGCTAAACGGTCCCGGCCAAGGTAAGGCGACACCGTTGGGATACCGTCGTGAGACCGCAAAGTGATATGATGTGTTACAGCCTATATCGATGTGACATTGAGTCGGGTCTCGACAGCGTTGGCATCGAGCCGGATCTGCAGTAGGTTCTCCAAGCCAAACCGGTCGATGTTGAGTCTAGAAATGCTTTAGTTATATGTAGGGAATTGATTGTGGGATGGTACGTAAGGCTCTTTTTACTCCTTTATCTCATAATATTCGATCTGAGTCACCCATTCTTCCACCGGGGTTAAGGATTAGGACCTCCTCTCTCTATTAGGCTCACGTGTTACTAATCAAGAGTACCTTGTAGGTTTGATGGTTACAAGCCTGGTTCGATCTTATTATCTGTTGTGCTACTAATTGGACCCGTAACCTTGATATGAAATTGTGGAGTGGTTATGCAATTCCTTGTGAAATGTCTCAATCCTTTGAGCATTTACATCGTTATCTTGTCCAAATTCTGTTGGAATTCTAATGTCTTTGCATTGTGGTTATGCTTCCAGATGGCCACTCGTGAGCAAAATCAAGTGGTTCGTCGACCCGATGCATTGGGGTGACCGTCATACAGCCATGCTAGTTCGGGTTATGATCGAGCGGGATATCGTTGGTATCCCGAGTACACATTGAAGAGCGATGTCGAGACTTTAATCAAAGTCGAGATCTACGCACTATCCGGGTGTTTCCCTCTTATCCTGGTTCCACCGAGGCCCTTCACAGCTCTTATGGGCTTGGTGTTACTATTGATATGGCGGTGCAAGATGCTGCGTATTCTATGATGACCATTATACGAGCCAGGACTGGGCTGCTCCGCAACACCGACTTCCGGTATATGCCGAGCTCACTTCCTGGAGCGTTTGGTTATCTTCGAGCCATCTATGCTGATTCCAGTCAGGAGGACTCCCTAACCCGTACTACCGCCGAGCTGCTCGAGGACAAGGACCGAGAGAGTCGGGCCTTGAGGATGGAGCTCTTCAATGCCCGTGCTGATCACTGGGCTACCTTGACTCGTTTTGCACCGGCTGTTCAAGCTGGTTATATGGATATGAGAGATTTGTATCCTGTCAGGGCTGCTCTGCCGGACATGATGGACTGGCGTGATGTGGGGGGCATCACCCCACCTCGTGGTCCTCGCTTGCCACCGTTCGTAGGTCCAAGACCTCACCCTTGTCCTTACGGTCCACAGGCTCCTCAGGACCGCCTGTTCCCGGACGATCACGTTGAACTCCCAGGTTACGGAGGAGACTTCTATGAGAACTACTACGGAGACGTCTGAGTTAGTAGTAGTCTCGCTAGTATTGTAACAGTTGTATTTCCACCGTCCTGCGTGACTCGGGGAATATGACTTAGTGTGTACTAGTTCCGGAGGTGTAAGAAAAATAATGTATAGGAGCTTGTTGTGCCTCCGATGAGATGTAATCTTTCTTTCACCGTAGTAGTACTCTGTTTGGTCTTGTACTAAACCTTGTATGGTGTGTATGACAATGGAATAAAGAAGCAGTTTCTGTATCTACCATGTCATACGGATGATCATCTCGCATTCCGAGTTATCCATTACATTCTACACTTCTATGTCAGAATCTTGCCATCCTGGACTAAATCCTTGTCTTGTTTTCCTAGGATGGTTAACACCCGCAACAACCCTGCTCCGCCAGAGCAGCCAAGGCGATGGAGTTGGAGAAGCAAACCTGCCTCACCCTCCTTCTCTCGCCGGGTTATGCTAGAGGCGAGAGAAACAAACGGAGACCAACCGCTTGTCGGGCGTATCGAATGAACACAGCCCATCATCGAGAAAATAACTTGGTGTCGCTCAGTGACTTCATCAAGTTACACCCTCCTACCTTCCACCACTCCGTCGAGCCTCTCGACGCCGATGACTGGCTTCGCAGCATTACTCACAAGCTGCGTTCTGCACTAGTAGCTGAGGCTGACAAGGTCACCTTTGCTGCATATCATCTCAAAGGCCCCGCCAGTCTCTCGTGGGAGAACTACATGACTATGCGCCCAGTTGGCCATGTCACTACTTGGGCAGAATTCAGCGAGGCTTTCCGTGAACATCACATTCCGGAGGGTCTCATGGATCATAAACGTGAGGAGTTCTGCAGTTTCACCCAAGGTCGTCTCTCCGTGGACGCCTATAGTAGAGAGTTCGGTAATCTCGCACGCTATGCAATCAAGAGGTCTCCATCGACGCCAAGAAATGCAAGGTTCCGCAAGGACTTAGCCCGAACTCGCCGAGATCTCCGTCTGCATGAGTGCACTTCTTTCCAAAAGCTTGTTAACAAAGCCATCGGCGCTGAAACTGGTCGACCGACTTGAGCGACACGCAGCATGGTCGTGATATGGGTTCCTCATCCGGTCTTTGGACCACGAAGCGCCGTGTGTGGGTGCCTAATCTTGCCCTCGCCACCCAGATTCACACCGAGGCCATCCTTTCAGCGCCTCGCCTCAAAGAAGATGCACCAGCTAGGCCCTATGGTGGACCAACCAACAACGCCCTCTGCGCCCAGCCCGTGGCGTGCTTCAAATGTTGTGAATCAGGTCACTACATGCGCGATTGTCCTCGCACCAACCCCAACCAGCCTGCAAAGCTGTTGGCCATGGCAAGCCAGCAGAAAGGTGTTCTATGCCAAGCCGCCACCACCGCCCGTGGCCATGTCAATTGTGTCTCAGCTGAAGAGGCCCAAGAGGATCCCAATGTCGTGCTCGGTACGCTTCTTGTAAATTGCCACCCGGCATCTGTTCTTTTCGATCATCGAGCATCTCATTCATTCATATCCGAAAGCTATGCTCGCTTGCACAACACCGCATTCAAGGATATGCCCACCTCCATGGTAATTCAAACCCGGGATCCAAATGGCAAACTTCTAGAGTAAGCCATGGTAATGAAATTCAGGTCGACGACTTGTTTTCCTTGCGTCGTTGATAGCTCTCAAATCTTCGGATATAAATATCATCTTGGGTATGGACCGGATGTCACCCATCATGCCAAGATTGATTGTTTCTCTAGGACTGCTCAACTTACGCACCCTCGGAAAGATAGTCAATGTCTTGACCCGGATATCCAAGCGCCAACTATACTCTCTTAATGCCACCCATTGCTGACCTCAAGACGCTCCGTAGTCCGTGACTTCCCGGATGTCTTTCCAGAAGAATTGCCAGGTGTCCCACCTGACAGAGATGTCGAGTTTGTGATAGAACTTATTCCAGGAACTGTCCCAATTTCTAGAAGACCCTATAAGATGGCACCCCTAGAACTAGCCGAACTTAAGAAACAACTCGATGAGGCCTTGAATAAGGGTTTCATCCGTCCTAGTTCATCTCCTTGGGCTTGCCCCGTCCTCTTCGTCAAGAAGAAGGATGGTACGGACCGGATGGTTGTAGATTATCGACCCGTCAACTTGGTCACAATTAAGAACAAGTATCCGCTTCCCAGGATCAACGATCTGTATGATCAGCTCGCAGGATCCTCAGTCTTCTCTAAGATGGATTTGAGGTTGGGCTACCATCAAATCAAAATCCGAAACGGGGACATTCCTAAAACGGCCTTTGTTACTCGTTACGGCCAATACGAGTACACCGTCATGTCCTTTGGTCTAACCAACGCCCCAGCCACCTTCTCCCGGTTAATGAACTCAATCTTCATGGAATATTTGGAATAAATAAGTCGTGGTTTACCTCGATGACATACTCATCTATTCCAAGAACGAGGAAGAACATGCCAACATCTAAGGCTAGTGTTGATGAAACTTGAGAACATCGCCTTTATGCCAAGTTTTCTAAATGCGAATTTTGGCTGCGGAAGTGACCTATCTAGGACATGTAATTTCGGTAAAGGTATTGTCAGAAACCCCGAGCGAGTTCAAGCCGTCCTTAATTGACTCCACCTGAATCGGTCAAGCAAGTTCGAGTTTCCTTGGCTTAGCGAGCTATTGTCGCCGCTTTGTCGAGAACTTCTCCAAAGTTGCTAAACCTCTAACCGAACTCCTCAAGAAAGATAAAAGTTCGAGTGGACTCCACAATGTGAGCACAGCTTCGAGAACTGAAAAGACGTTTAACTTCGCTCCCGTCTTTGGTACCACCAGTTTTCTAAGGACTTTGTTATCTATTACGGCGCCTCGCGACAAGGACTAGGCTGTATTCTCATGCAAGATCGACACGTAATTGCTTATGGTTCACGGCAATTACACCCACATGAGGAAAACTACCCTACTCATGATCTAGAGCTTGCGGTGTAGTCCATGCACTCAAAACCTGGCGACATTACCTTCTTGGTAATCGTTATAAATCTACACCGATCACCAAAGTCTGAAATATATATTCACCCAACCAGATTTGAATCTCAGGCAAAGACGTTGGGTTGAGTTGATCTCAGATTTCGACTTAGGGATAACTTATACCCCAGGAAAAGCCAACGTCATGGCTGATGCGCTAAGTCGTAAATCTTACTGCAACAACCTGATGTTGCAACAAAGTCAACCACTTCTCCACGAGGAATTTCGGAAGCTCAACCTTCACATTGTTCCTCGAGGGTTCCTTTCCACCTTGGTGGCGAAACCTTCCCTTACGGATCAGATCATCAAAGCCCAAAAGGTAGATCCGGGAATTTCCCGCATCAAAAGAAACATCAAGAAAGGAGTTGCGGATTGTTTCTCCATTGATGATCAAGGAGTCGATACTTGAACCCGCCTAGTGGTTCCTAAGGTACTGAAACCTCGGCGATTGATCCTTAAGGAAGCTCATGAATCCTCTCACCATTCATCCCGGTGGCACTAAAATGTATCGGGACCTCGCCAGAGGTTCCGGTGGACTAGGATGAAGAGAGACATTGCTCAATACGTTGCTAATCGCGACGCTTGTCGTCGTGTAAAAGCAGAGCATCAACGGCCTCTTGGCACCCTTCAACCCTTAGCTATTCCTCGAATGGAAATGGGATAAAATCAGTATGGATTTCATCACCGGGTTTCCCAGACCAAGAGGGAAATAATGCTATCTTTGTCATTATCGACCGCCTCTCCAAAGTAGCCCATTTCTTACCTGTTCACGAGAGTATAACCGCTAGTCACTAGCAGATTTGTACATCTCCTAATAGTGTCACTTCATGGTGTTCCATTGAAATAAACTCGGATCGAGGAAGTCTCTTCACCTCTCGATTTTGGGAAAGTTTCAAAACGCTATGGGAACCTATCTTTCCTTTAGCAATGCTTTTCACCCTCAATCAAGTGGTCAAGTAGAACGCGTCAACCAAATCCTAGAAGACATGCTTCGAGCTTCATTATCTCGCTCGAATGGATTGGGAGAAATGCCTTCCATTTGCCGAATTTGCTTATAACAACAGCTATCAATCTAGCTTGGGCAAAGCACCTTTTGAAGTTCTCTATGGACGAAGGTGTCGAACACCTCTTAACTGGTCGAAACCGGGAAAGACAATTCTTTGGCCCGGATATGATCCAGGAAGCGGAAGAGCAAGTTCGATCATTCGTGAAAAGTTGAAAACAGCCCAATCTCGTCAAAAGAGTCAATATGACCGAAAACATAAGGCTATGACTTACGAGGTTGACGAGAAGGCTTACCTTGGGTTACTCCTCCAAGGGAACCCATCGTTTGATATCAAAGGCAAATTGGCTCCTCGCTACATTGGACCCTTTCGCATTCTTGCCAAACGAGGGAAGTTGCCTACCAATTGGAACTACCTCCGCATCTCTCCAATGTCCACGACGCCTTCCACGCTTCTCAACTCAGCGTTGCTTCTCGGATCCTATCCGTGGAGTGGACCACGGCAACGCTTGATCTTCAAGATAATCTCACGACGAGAATACCCGTTCAGTATTCTCGATCAAGCCGAGCGCACCACTCGACGGCATAATATCAAGTTTCTCAAGGTTCAATGGTCGCACCATTCTGAGAAGGAAGCTACTTGGGAAAGGGAGGATCGTCTTCGACTTGAGTACCCCGCCCTCTTTCCGGAGGAACCTAAATCTCGGGACGAGATTCTTTTGAGTGGGGGTGAGTTGTCACACACTAGCTAGTTCATGCATTAGAGTGTAGCATCATGTTCTTTTCTTTTAACAGAAACCTGAAATGGGATTGCCAGAACTCCCAGCCCCCTCTGAAACAACTAGGGTTTACTAAAAATATTTTCGATGAACCTGAAATGCCCTTCTAAAATGTCCATCATTTTTCTCTTGGTCCAGAAGCTTTGCCAAAAGTGATGCACAATTTCCTAGGTCATCCCAGGGTCTTTGAATTAAATCATAGCTATTTGAATTTGGGCATTTTAAATTTATAAAATATTTCAAATGTCCAAATATCTCCAAACTAAATGTTTCATGTTGGAAATATTCCAACATTGGACCAGAGTAGTTTGGTGAATTTTAGAACCTTTCTCGGTATTTTAGAAAACTCAACAAAGTTGCAGAAAAATAGAAAAGAAAACAGCAATGTAAAACTTACACTGGCGCCGGCCCACTAGCCAGCCCACTGGCCGCCCAGCCCAAAAGACTGGCCAATGAGCTGCTTGTCGACCAGTGCAGGCAGTGGTGCTCGACGGCGAGCACCGCATGGGTGCCACGCACCTGCTCGCCGCCTCGCCGCTTCCCTCGCCTTGCCACGCCGGGATCGATCCCCTCGCTCTCCCGCACCCCAGACGCCTGTTCCTCTCGATTCGTCTCCCTCGCTCCCCACGCCATGGCCGACGCCACCGCCGCCGCACCACCGTCGTAGCCGCGCTCTCCGTCGACCCCACGCCGCGCCCATCAGGTCCGGGAGCTCCGCCGTCGTCGACTCTTCGAGCTAGCCGAGCCCCGAAGCTTCGCGTGCCCGAAGACGCCGCAGCAGCCTCGCCGAGTCCGCCGCCGCCGGAGATCCCCTCAACGCCGCCGCCGCTGCAGCTCGTCCCCGACCACGCCGCTCGCACCGCTGGCGTCCGCCGTGAGCTTAGCTACCTCCCGACCCTCTCTCTCGCTCTGCGTGCACCACAGCGAAGCCACGAGATCGCCGCGACGCACCGCCGCGGACCTCGTCGCCGACGCGTTCCCGCCATCTTCCGGTCACTTCACCGTGTCCATCGCGTTCACCACGACGCGATGGAGCTAACCACGACTTCCCGCACTTCACCGCACACCCCAACGACGAGTTCGACTCCACCCGAGCTCCGGTGAGCCGCCAGAGTCGCCGCGGCGCCAACTCCGGCCACCCCGAGCCCAACCACCACCACCAATAGACGCGGCTCACCCTCAGCAACCCGTAGATGCCTTCCGCCGCCCGTTTGGTCGCCGGAAAGGCAAAAACCACTTTCGCCGCCACGTCGGGCTCGCCGGCGGCTAAACGCCGGTGGGTTTGACCCTGGTTTTGACCACGGGTGGGCCCAGGTTGACCCCCCTGGGTCTATGACATGTGGGCCCAGCCCTGCTAATTAACCTAGTTTAGTTTTAATTAAATTCTAATTAAACTAACCCCACTGACATGCGGGACCCACTGGTCAGTTTGACCTGATCAGCCCGTTGACCACTGACGTCATCATGACACAGTGCTGACGCAGTATTTAAATTACTGGAATTATTTTTACACAGGAAATTCCAGAAATTGTTTCAAACTTCAAAAATTCATATAAAATCAACCATAGCTCCAAATGAAACAAATTATATATGAAAAATGATCAGAAAAATCCAATCTATCCATCTGTACTGGTTTCATGCATGTTTACAGAAGCTAACCCACTGTTTATCACAGAACAAGTTTAAGCACTTTAAATGATCATATATGAGTTTGAATTTTGAATCTTTGGTTCAAATTGGTTCAAACCCATCTGATCTTAGTTGCATTAGCCCAAAGCACTCATTTTGCCATGTCTCATTGCATGCATCATATTGTTGCATATTGTTTGGTAATGCTTGTGTATCGGTGTTCTCTGCGGCAGGTTCTGCCCCTGAGGAGTACCGTGATAACCCCGACGAAGAGCAATACCCGTGCACCGACCCGTCAGGCAAGCAACCAACCATTTGATCATATCGATAAAATCCCATGTTCTTGCTCCTGCTCTCGTTTACTGCATTAAGACAACGCGATTCAAACTGCTTTGTGTCTGCGGTAGTTGAACCCATTTCCTCTGCATGACTGTCATTGCCACAAGAATTAGATGAAACCCACTAGCATGTGTAGGAGTTGATTGAGCCATATGAATGTGTTGTTCCTACCTTGCTATGCCTGCTATGCTTAGAGTCGTGTCGGTCTGGTTCATCCGGTGATGGCTAGAGTGAAATGATCGAGTCGGTACGAGAGTAAGGTGTTGAACACGATTTGGTAAAGGTATCGATGAAAGGCCATGTAGGAGTACATGGTGGGTTGTTTCATTGAGGCCGCCCTGCTAATCGAGATCTGTATGTGTGATTTAAGATTCAGCTACTACCATGCATTGGGCCCGAAACCAATGGACCCTCTCGGCTTCTTATTCACCCTAGTCTTCGTCCGGGAGTTGCAAGTAGTTTACGGTGTTTGTAGCCTCATCGAGGCCGTGGACAGCGCCGACCGTAGGGGTGGGCTGTGATCTGGGTAGGTACGTGGCACGGTGTACCGGATGCCGCTTGGTATCTCGGGAACCTGTTCACATCGTTTGGGGCTGTGAGCGAGACTTGGCCGAACTCCTCATAGATGGAACCCAAATAGGCGATAAACCTGGACTAGAGACTTAGGTGTCTAGGTAGGTCGTGGCCGACACCCACGCTGGGCTTCCGCTTGAAGGTTGCAGTACATGTCGTGTAAACGCATTTATAAGTGGTGAGAGCATGTATGAAGAAGTACACCCTGCAGGTTAACATCATCTATTCGAATAGCCGCGTCCGCGGTAAAGGACTACTTGGTTGCCTATACGGTTCATAGACAAGTAAATGGATACTACTAAAAGCCTCAAGATAAGCGTGAGTGCCGAGGATGGCTCCTCCGTAGGAAGACGGGTTGGATCCTCGGTGGTGTATTGAAATGATGAGTAGTGGACTCGAAAAGCAAAACTATTTCAAGTTGGTGTCTCGTAGGATAGCTTAGCCATGAGTCAAAGCTGGCTTGCTGCAATAACCCCACCAACCCTTCTTGATAATGTGCATGTATGTAGGGTCTGATGTAAGTCTTGCTTTGAGTACCTTTGTACTCATGTTGCTTTAATTTACATTTTTCGAAGATGCCACAAACCCTTCCGACGGGTTCTTCGTGAGACGTTGACATCGATTTAGTAGACTAAGGCCCGTGGTGATCCCGAGCAAGAGAAGGACCATGTAGTGTAGCTAGGCTTACCCTAGCCTCTTTTATTTTACTAGTTGTGCGTACTCGGACAAGACACTTCATTGTTGGCTTGTATGCTTGTATGACTTGTATGTGGGTCGTGTGACCCGTATTTGTGTGTATGTTATGAATGGCTCTCTGAGCCTTTAAATAAAGTACTTGTGTCGAGAGTCATGTTGTGATGCCTTGTTGTATTTGCACATATCGAGCATATTGTGTGTATGATTGAAATGCTTGGTATGTGTGGGATCCGACTATCTAGTTGTTTATCTTTAGTAGCCTCTCTTACCGGAAATGTCTCCTAGTGTCTCCACCGAGCCATGGTAGCTTGCTACCGCTCCGGAACACTTAGGCTGGCGGCATGTGTCCTTCTTCGTTCTGTATCTGTCCCTCGGGAAATGTCACGCATTGAGTACCGGAGTCCTGTTAGCCCTTCAGCCCGGTTTACGGAGTCCTGCTAGCCCAGCGCTACAGCCCGAACTTATTTGCTGTTGACCGACACGCTCGATGTTTGGGTCATGGATGCCTGTCCCTGTAAGTCTGTGCCACTTTGGGTTTACGACTAGCCATGTCAGCCCGGGCTCCTTTTCATATGGATGCTAGCGACACTATCATATACGTGTGCCAAAAGGCGCAAACGGTCCCGGGCCAAGGTAAGGCGACACCCGTTGGGATACCGTGCGTGAGACCGCAAAGTGATATGATGTGTTACAGCCTAGATCGATGTGACATTGAGTCGGGGTCCTGACACGAGATATTACAAACAGGGGTCTCACGACCCAATATTCAGAGCAAACAAGTCAAGCACAAGCGGAAGCTAAACATGTCTGAGTACAGACATCTGCAAAAGAAAAAGGCTGAGAAGCCTAACTATCTACCAGATCCTGCCGAGGGCACAAGATCGTAGCTGAGGTAACAAACTAAACGTCGAAGTGCAAGTGGAACTACTAGCGAGACTGAAGTCTCTCTGCAAAAACATAAAATAGGCAAACGTGAGTACAAATGTACCTAGCAAGACTTACATCAGAACTAACTACATATGCATCATTTTCAACAAAGGGGGTGGTGGAGTTTAACTGCAGCAAGCCAGCTTTGACTCTGTGGCTAACCTGAACTACGACTGCAAGCAACTCTTTTGAGGTGGCGCACACGAGTCCACATATTCACCATATCAATACACCACTATGGATCCGCTGTCGTCTCCCTACGAGAACGCCATCCGTAGCACTCACGCTTATCTTGCGAGTTTTAGAGTATCCACTTTCACTTATCTATGAACTATGCAAGGGTCCAAGTTTCCATATCCGAGAATCCGCTATTCAATAGATAATGATAACCCTGCAGGGTGTACTTCTTCACACACGCTCTCGCCACTTATCGCCTCAGACACGCCATGTACCTCGGCAACCTTCAAGCGAAGCCGGGCGAGGAGTCGGCCACGACCGACTAACCACACAAGTCTCTCGTCCGTGTTTATCGCCTATTCCGTTCCACCCGCAAGGAGATCCGGCGGGGTGTCGCCACGGCCCCAAACGATGTGAGCAGGTTCCCAAGCCCACCAACTGGGTGCCACTTGGTACACCGTGCCACTATGCCTAGTCTGTCCCAAGCCCACATGCACTGGTGCCACTTGGTAGACTACTAACACAACCTACAAACACCAGAAACTAGTTGCAACTCCTGGACAGAGATCGAGTTGATTAATAAGTCGAGAGAGCTTGGAGTGCCCGGAGCCCAATGTCTGGTAGTAACTGTTCATGGATCACAAACATAGAACTTAGTTCCTGAGGACGGCTGCAATGAGACAACCCACCATGTACTCCTACATGGCCTCTCACCGCTACCTTTACCAAATCGTGTTCACACACTTAGCTCACACACAGTAGGACATGTTCACACACCTCTGATTCATTCCCGATGAACCAGACCTGACACAACTCTAAGCAATAGCAGGCATGACAAACAAGCATGAATGAGTAGGCACATCAAGGCTCAAACAACTCCTACTCATGCTAGTGGGTTTCATCTATTTACTGTGGCAATGACAGGTCATGCAGAGGAAAGGGGTTCAGCTACCGCAGCATGTAATACATGTATCGTGGTTGTCCTAATGCAGTAAAAGAGAGCAGAAGCGAGAGAGTGGGATTCTATCGGAATGAACAAGGGGGTTTTGCTTGCCTGGCACTTCTGAAGATAGCATTGAGTCTTCTCAGTGTCAACGATCACAACGTCGGAACATCATCTACCGAGAGGGGACAAATACCGGCAACAGAGAAGAAATACAATCAATGCAATGCACAATATGATGCATGATCATGACATGTCAATATGCTGTGTGTTGTGCTAATGCAATTAAAACCAGAGTGGTTTGAGCTTAGTTGAATCAAAGATTCAAATACAAGCCTAAACTATGAAGTCATATAAGTGCATTATAATGTTTCATCTAAACAGCAAGGTTAGGTTGCTCTAACATGCATGAAACAAGTACAGATGGATAGATTCAATTTTTCTGATCATTTTTCATATATAAATTATTTCATTTGGAGTTACGGTTGAATTACTATGATTTTTAGAAGTTTTGGGCATTTTCTGAAATTAATAAATCATTTAAGATTTATTTAAATTCCAGAAAACACTTACTGCATCAGTGCTGCGTCATGCATGCGTCAGCGGTCAACAGCGCCTAACCAGGGTCAAACCTGACAGTGGGCCCCACATGTCAGTGTCCTAGTTAATTAACAAAGACTGTTAGCGCTAATTTAGTCCTAACTAAAAAGTGTCAGTGAGGCGTGGGCCCACATGTAAGTGACCCAGAGGGTCATTAGATTAGTGCCTGATGGCGTTTTCGCCGGAGTTAGGCCGCCAGCCATGGCCAGACGCGGCAGAGGTGTTTGGGAAACGCCCACAGGGCTCGGTTCGAGGTGTGCTTGGGCTCGTTGGAGAGCTCTCGCTGGCACGCGTCGAACGGTGGTGGTGGCCGTGACTGTGGTGGACGGAACCGACGACGGCGAGCTCGTGAGCGGCAGCCGGAGCTCGGGTGCGGTCGGGTTTGGCGCTGCTGCTCACAGACGAGGGAGCTGAGGCGCTGGAGGGGCTCTACGGGTCACGGAAAACACAACGGGTGCACGCCGGTGACCAAATGGTCACGGGGTTTCGCCAAGCAACGAGCCCGTCGCGGGCGGCTCTTTGTTAGCAAGGGGCGGCGGCTACACCAATCAAATGGAGGCGGGATTAGGGGGGAAATGACCGAGGGCTCACAGCGCATCGATTGAAGTATTCGGCGGGCTCGGGGACGTCCGGCGTGCGGCGAATCGACGACGGCGATCACCGGACAGGGACGAGGAAGATGGCGACGATGGCGGCTCCACAGGGCCTCCGCGTTAGCTTTCTTCGATGGATAGGCGTGGTGCGAGGTGGCGGAGGTGCTGGACTGATCGGGGAGGCAAGGCATCGGGTGGTGGCGCAACAGAACGAGCGGTGGCGAGGGTGGCGCTCGGGTTCAAGCGAGAGAGAGGGAGCAGAGGGGAGGAGGGGGTCCAGAGAGAGAGGGGCGGTCGGGGGGTGTCGTGGCTTCACCAGGGCGTCGAGGGGGAAGCGGCAAGCAGGAGGTGGCCGGGACGCGCGGCGACCACGCGCCCAATCCTTCTGGCGCGAGCTGGAAGAAGACAAGGGGAGGAGGTGGGCTGGACCAACAGTGTTGGGCCGGTTGGGCTACACAGAAGCTGGGCCGCAGGTGAGGTTAGGTAAGTTTCTGTCTCTGTTTTATTTCTTCTATTTTGTTTTCTTTTTTTTCTTTGCCACTGTTTTCAAATTTAAACAAATTCAAACAGTGCCAAATATCCTCTGAATAATTTATGTTGCTAGATGGACTTTTCCAACAGCACATAAAACATTTCAAAGTTATCTGAAAATATATCCCATATATTATGAATATAATTCCAGATTCAAATACAATAATGATTTAAATTCAGTGCCCAAAACATTCCACATAAATGTTCACTATTTTTGGTTTGGTCTTCAAAGCCTTGCCAAAATTATCAAACATTTATGAAGGCATGTTGGAAACAATGAATGCAATTTTAAGGGTTCTTGCCCTTCTTTTAAATTGATTTCTGAGGATTTCACTTTCCTCATTTCAAGTTTAAGAGGAAATAAACATGATGCAACACATGACTAGCTAGCTTAGAGCATACCAGAACTAGGGATGTGACAGCTGAAACCCCGATTGATGCGTGACCTCAAGCACACTGCTGGAGCTTGGGTGACTGAGTTGCCATTCGTCTTATGGGGACTAAGAACGACTTCGAACCGGTTGACTGACCGAACCCCTTTCTTCATGGTGTATGGTGCTAAAGTTGTGCTTCCGAGTGACTTGCTACACAACGCTACACGAGTGGAACTCTTCTCAGAAGCTGAAGCTAAACAGGCATGCCAATACACAGTTGATCTCCTGGAAGAGGAACATGAGATGGCTCTGATCCAATCGACCATCTATCAACAAGATCCGCGTCGATTCCATGCCCGTAATGTCAGAGGTCGAGCATTCCAAGAAGGAGACCTAGTGCTACGAGTGGATCATAAACAACCTCACAAGCTCGCTCCAGCCTGGGAAGGTCCCTTCATCATAACCAAGGTGCTCCACAATGGAGCGTACCACCTTTACAACATAGCCAAGAAAGTGGACGAGCCACGCGTGTGGAACGCAGATCTGCTTCGCCAATTCTATACCTGAACCACTCAGATCGACGAGTTGTAATATCGGTCTATCAGTTCGCTTATCAAAGACAAGATTTTTGCAGTATCGCAATGATTGCTTTCCCATAAAACATATGTGTTCAAATCCCCCAGTGGTGGCTTAGCCGCAAACCTGATTCGCCTAAGTTTCAATACTACTCCGAGTGGAGAGCAATCCTCCCACTCGGGGGCTTAGCTGCGACCCTGTACTAGCCTAAGTTAAAAAACTACTCCGAGTGGAGAGCAATCCTCACTACTAGGAAAAGGCCTACTAATGGCGCACTGGTTTTGCCTACTAATGGCGCATTACCAGTGCGCCATTAGTACCACGCCACTAGTATTCTTTACTAATGGCGCACCACTGGTGCGCCATTAGTATCTGGTATACTAATGGCGTACCAAACAGTGCGCCATTAGTATGTAACACCATGCGCCATTAGTGTGCCTCCCGGGGGGCCATACGTAAGCATGTGCTTTGTCATACTAATGGCGCATTCTATGTTGATGCGCCATTAGTATCCTTTGGCATACTAATGGCGCACCTGGTGGTGATGCGCCATTAGTATGAATATTTGGTTTTTTTTTACTTTTCTGATTTTTGCACAGGTTACAAAATATATTATTGGACAGAATATAGATAGTAGCACACAGCAACATCAGATTCATCAAATACAATAGAAGATTAGTCTCCGAATACAATTCATCATATTAGTCTCCGAATTCAAAAGACCGAACAAAGATAAAACATTACAAGTCTCAAGACCGCGAGTATCGAGTTTGTCTTCACATTACAAGTCAATATCGATCATCTAAACTACCATCACATAGAAGAGAGCTGTGGTCATCACGATGAGCATCATCGCGATCAAACTGGTCTTCATCCGGTTCCTCCAACGCTCCCTCCTCTCTCCCGCTAGATAGCGGGCGTATCTAGATTCAGCCTCCGTCCAAGTGGTGTACCCTTTGTAACTGTTACCGCTGAAATGGTGAACCTGTCTCCGACACTCCTCCCAGTCGTCGTAGACTCCGGGAACCTTACCCTTGTACACAACATACGACGGCATCTCTATGCACAAGCCAAACAACAGACAATACATAAGCAATATGTAAGTATGCAACAAAACGATCGGAAGAGAAAAGCAAGACATTAATAGCACGATTCATGGTCCTACTAATAAATAACATCGATTACATCTAAGTTGAACGACTGTCCAAACCAAAGAGACATATGAATTCATTAAAGTTTAATTACAACATGAGCCAATCAATGATTCAGAACTACACATCACTACTTTCGACTCGACTCATCGGACAGGAGCGTGGATGAAGCCGCCGTCTGTCGTGATGGTCATGAAATCGCGGTTGTTGTCACCCTGCATTTGTAGTGTTCCATCTATCTCATTGTTGGATGGTTGATATCTGAGGAAGAACTGCCCCAAGGTATGAAGGACATCTTGATGGATGATGTCCGCAAACTCCGATTGGATGCGAAAGAATTCTTGTCTGAGGTTCGCGTCCTGGATTGCCGACAAGTTCGCGGCCCAATCTTTGAGATTATCTGTAGCGTAAGGTGATGATGGTCCTTACGATCGCCGCATGTGATGGAGGGTAGTAGGCATCCTTCGACCATCACAAAGCGGTTGCTTGACGCAGCAGAACTTCGTCTTGACTGTGAGAACATGTGCTTGCCGTACTTACGAACTGCCCCAGTGAAGGTGCCTCCAGATTTGGCGTAGCCGGGGAGAACATCATCAAGAACTTTCTTGACATTTGTGTAGTCTATCTTGGAGTTACGGTTTGGGTCGAAATATGTGGCCATGGAATATTTCGGGCTTAAGAGGATGAGTGTGCAATGTGTGCCACTGCACAGAACACGGAATGTTAGAAAAAAAAGAACGATCGAAATCTAAGAAATCATATGTTACGGGGCAGTTAAGGGATGACTTACTCGGGAAAGTAAGCCACAAGGAAGTTATCCTTATCTGGGTTTGCCAGAATGACGCCTTCGAGGTGTGAACTCACAACTTGGCGGTCCCCAGCGCTGCTCAAGTGCTTGGCACGCATGTAGAAGGGGTCAACTATCACGATGTCTGGGGTCTTGTCTCTAATGATCCGCATCTCCATACTGAGTGAAAATAGCCAAACGAAGGTGTAGTGCAACGGATGAAGGTTAAACATAGCAAAGATGTCATCAAACCGCAGGACGATCGTACCCCCGATGTCGCCATCCACAAAGCCCTTGCCCTCAGGCACCTTGGCCATGAAAACCGGGTATGCCACATCATTCTCTCTGAGACGCCGCTTCTCCAAAGAAAGAACACTGTCGTGCAGACTCTGCATAGCACCAGTTGCAGCATTGAGCATATTTGGCGGTAGCATCGCCCTACCCGCCACATGCACCCTCCTCGAGATATCCTTAGGTGAAGGTGGCCCGTCCTGAGCATGGATCGAACTCGGTGCCGGCTGGCTCGCACCGGCGCCCTTGTTAGTCTTTTGTTTCCGTCCCTTCTTCTTGATCTCCTGTAATGGGACCGAGTTCTGCTCACAGACCGCCTTCTTGAGCGTGTTGGGGCTGATAATATTTCGCACCTCAGCTATCTGAGGCTCGATGAAGGCGGGAGCGGGAGGCGTCTCCTGAGAACTGAACGCCAGACGACGCCTGTTGCAATTGGATTTCTCCGTCGTACCAGCTAGATTGCGGTCGTCTTGGTTGGGTTCTTGAGAAAGAGGCCCGCAGAACTCGTCAGCGTACCCATGTTTGGCAAAGTACTTATCGACTTTGGTAAATGTACAGTCGTCGTTGTCGTCGTCGTCCGGATCCTGTGCCATAGGGCTGTTCGGATCCTGTGCCATAGGGATGTCCGACATAGGGATGTCCGGCAGGTCCGGTAGCGTTGTGGGGTTCTTGCCATGGCTTGGCGCCGGCACGACTGGCGGTCTTGTTTGTGGGGTGGTGTCCCCCGCCCCCAAACGAATCTAGCTCTTCGGCCAAAGCAGGGGCCAGTTTACACAGGCGCTGAGGGTCATCTCATCTTCTTCGTCGGCCCCAGCGGGTCGAATCGGAGGTAACAGCACATCGCAGCCTGGCAGCACCCGAACCAATTCAACCCTATACACTGTGGGTGGCATCGGATTACCGCGGAAAATGGGGTTGCCCGGTTGAAGGATTCTGCCCTTGGCGACGTCGACCAACTCGGTGCCCACGAAGTGCAGAAGAGTGCAAGGAACGTCGGCGGCGCCCTGCGAAAACATGTACAAGGCATCAGGGATGCCCAGTCAAAGGCAAGGAGATGAAGTCATCGGCCGAGAGGCTTAGTTACCGTGATGCCGTCGAGCTCAGCTAATGTCGAGGCACCGCCAATGGCGGGTGTGCAACTGACGGAGGCGGCTCTTGCTGGCGACGTGCCGGCCGGCGTACACCCGGGTGCATTAAGCTCCAATGCCCGTGCCGGCGCCGGAGACACGAATACCGCCTCCGCCGGAGACACCAATGGCGCCGCCGCCGGAGACACCAATGGCGCCGCTGCTTGCTGTCGCGAGTTCTTGGCCGTGAAGCCGGGAACCGGAGGCCCTGTTGGCACCCGCAATCCACGTCGTCAGCCCATGAATCAACGTAGGCACCATGGCATTGAGCTTTGTTCCCAGTTGTTGTTCCACTTGCTCTTGGACAAGCTCTGGAATCCGCGCCACTTGTGCCTTGAGTGCTTCAACCTCGCGCGTCTGGCTTTCCGAGCTGGTCTTTTTCTCCTTCCGCACACCAGCGGTATAGTATGATCCCCATTTTGTGGACAAGCCTTTGCCGGCTACACGACCAGCTGACGTCGGCTTAGTGAGCTAATCCTTTTTTTCATTACGTTCAACGCCCTATTTAAAGGGGTGTCGAAAGGAGAGCTCTGAGACGACCCCGCGCTATTGCTTTCAGTGTCCTGCGAAAGGAACGTGAACCATTTAGAAATATTGGGGATTAATTAGAGTGCAACCATATGGAGCTAATTACGCGGGGGTGTATTCCTTACCAGAACAAGCTCAAGCGCCTTGGTCTTCGGATCCGTGGTAAGCTCCTTTGTTATCGGGTGCTCCTTGTACCGGGCCCTGACAAAGTTCCTGGTCTGCTTGTCACCGCTGTATTTCTCGAAGCGGGGCGGTAGGCCTTGCTCGGCACGCTCCGCGTCCTCCTTGTCCCATATAGGCTCTGCCACTCTCTAACCGCCGGGATCGAGTTTGTGTTCCCCTAAGTTCAACTCCCGCATTTCTTTCCCCCACTGACTTGATTCGGAGGTTGCGCTGCTCTCGCACTTGATCTTGAACTCCTTGTAATCATCTTCGCTCATCAAAGGATATTTCGCCTTGATCTTCTCATAATTATCACCTTTATCAATCATTCTCTTCACCGCGCTTCTCCAAGTAGACAGGGTCGTGCTCATCCTCATGAGGGCGGCACTGTTCACTTTATTCCCTGAGAGGCGTGTGTTTTCAAATTCGGCAGGGAACTTGTATCGTTCATGCAGCTTCGTGAAGAGGAGGTTGCGCAAATTCCCGTGGTCCTTATTCCTAAGGTTCTCGGTGTTGATCGAGACGGTGCTCCGGAGAATGCACATGAGCTGAAGCGAGTACCCCTTGACTATATGTTTGGGCTCCATTGGATGCCCGTCGGAGTCCACTTGAGTGAATTCCTCCTTGAGGGTGCGGAGCGCATTCGGGCGCCGGTCCTTCCATTGCTTCTTTGGTTGGCTGCCATCTGTGTGTGCGCCGCCATCATCAGTGGTGGCATCCTTGGCGGGACCATCAGTGGTGTCATCCCCGACGCCACTAGGGGTTGTGTAGTCAGGATCGGTGTCTTCCGCGGCGTCCTCATAGCGGTGAGGTTGTTCCTCCATCTCCTGGGACAGCTCCCAGAATTGCTTGCCGCCCGAACCGCCGGCCTCATCGTGGTTGGCCATGTTTCGCTCTAAATAGGAAAACAGTTTGGTCAAAAAGTTGGTTATTGTCAAGGAACAAGATCATGGTCTCATCATTTAGGGTTTGTCGACACCGAGGCATCCTAAAAGTAAAGTTTTCATCATTTAGGGTTTATCGATGCCGAGGCACCCTAGGTTGGGCCTAATCACTTGGCACTAATCACTTGGCTCTATTGCCACATATGTTGGGTTTATCATCTAGGGTTTATCGATGCTGAGGAGAATTCTAAGTTGGGCCTAATCACTTGAACCTATTGCCACCTATGGTTTAATGCAGCAAGAATAAATGGGCAGTTGATCCTACTTAATTAAGTACTAAGATACCCCGACCCATGCATTAGTAGCAAGTACCCCATATGTCCGATTTTTAGCAAAGTCATGCTAAAATTCACGGAAAATTTCAGCATGACCTTTGCTGAAAATAGGACAAATGGAGTACCCAAATTTGCCGAAACGGAAGTTAATCGACATTCCGGCAAACTCAAGGGCCTCTCGGGGTACAACAGCAGCATCACAAGTTGACAAAATTCCCAAGTAGTACAGCAACAGCATCACAAGTAGTACCAATGAACATATAGTCCAGCAAGTTGAAAAAGCTGAAGTTCTCAGCATGAAGAATCACACAACACAACACCTACATTATGATGATACATTTGGAGATTGCACATACAGTTTTCACATAAGCATAATTGTTCTGGAGATTGCACATACAGTTTTTGACAGCACATCACCTATGACAAAGACATACAGAGTTTTCACATTTGTAGATTGCACATATAGTTTTCACATAGAGCAATGTTCTTTTCATTTCACCTTCCATTTTTTGCAATTCAACTCACTTCCTTTTCTTATAGTTACTGCTCCCAAATGAAATGTCACTTTGACATGGCTGCAATTTTCAGTGTCTACTTATCTGCAATTTTTCAGTGTCTGCTTAGGAGAAATAGGTTTCAAACTTCAGCTTGTTTTGTATAAGGAGACTAAAAAACTATCTAAGGAGTTCTTCAAGTTCAAGTTACAGCCTGCATGACTGAAAACAGTTACACTAAGTTTCAAAATAGAAAAATACACTTCTCAGTTTTACAAACTGAAAATTACTAGAATTTTTAATGCGCACCCAACCGATTAGAGCAGCAATGCTTGTAACTAAAGAGGGGGATGTTTCATGACAATTTCCTAGAAAAACTGTTTCAACAGGGCCATTTGCATTTTCTTTTCCCTAAGTAAATATTGGGTGTAGCAAGAACAGGACGGCTCTTGGGATATATGTTGCATATTTGGTGAATTTATTAATTAGATGCAATGTTAGTTCTGGTTGGCTGGAAGGCAGTTTACTCATACCAAAATAAATCTATTGCCTATCAGGCTATCACCATCACATGAATCAGGCTCTAGATAAACAAAGGGGAACAACGCACCTGGTACTAGTCCCTAAGCTGGAAACTAGCTATTGCTTCTACTTTTTCAAGTTTGTGTTGTTCCCTACCCTTCTACATCTAGCTACTCAAATACCAACAGTTCTAGGGAGAGACAAAAGCGCTCCAGCTTATATTTTTGTAGATATCTTTTTAAGGACCCTGGTTTTTAGTTTTCAAACCTTCATCCCACCAACAAATCAAGACACAAAAATAATCAACTAAAAACATATAATAAGATAAGATAATGCAACCCACAATCACTTGAAGTGACAGGATAGTCAGCCTTCCGAACTCTATGTTACGCAAAATTAATGAAAGTATGGATACAATAAATAACAAAGGCAGAAAAAGATAGAAGGTAGGGAAAAAATGCTTACCTGAATCAAAGAATGTATGAAACTGATAATTTGACTTGCTAAAGCTAAATGCTTAGAAGTAATTGATTTGAGAGCGATACACGAAAAGGAACCAAAGGAAAATAAACCAAGCAGTCCAGACTTCTTGATATATAAAAAAAGAAGTGTGGCAGCACATGCCCACATTAAATAGCTATTTAGCTTGATTAAGATTTGAGGAAACTACTGGTGCATTGAAGTACTATTGATGAACTATTTTCTTGGATGTACTGATCTACACTAACATCTGCACATTGTGCATAACAATTCACAGGCATATTTACTTGGTATACACGTACACATATGTACGGGTTGGCTCATTGGCTCTACTTTTTTGTTTAGGATCAGGACGTACACTAGCACTACAATTCACAGACAAAAAAGTAGATGTACCATTGAAGTACACCTACAGAAAATATTTGAACCTACAGAAAATATTTGAACCTACACGTGTATGTAATTGTGCATAACAATTCACAGGCATATTTTCTTGGATGTACTGCTCTACACTAACTCTCTTTTTCCCACAAATTCACAGGCATATTTGAACCTACAGAACACATATATTACTATCAATCATTCCAACATGAAGACAAATCCCACCGAGCAGAGAAGCCACGGATTATCCACACCTTCCTCCGTGAAACCACAACCCGATGATAGACTCTCGCGACGGACCTAATCTAAACCGCACCAGAGCAACCAAGAGCACCACGGTCCCGACAGAATCCGACGGGAGGACGCGCGGAGAGGCGGAGGCGGGGGACCATATCGTTGGTGATGATGGCGCTGGTCTGGGGCGGGACCTTGACTCCTCGGTGGCGAACTTGAGCACCGCGGTGAAGGGCGCCGCCTCCGGCATGCTGAACCTGCGAGGCCACCGCATGACACACGCGGATTAGGACGAGATCTGGTCCGAGGAAGGGTGGAGGGAGGAGGAAGAGAGGGGGATCTGTACTCACACATTGAAGGGGAGCTTGTGGTCGGAGAGGAAGGCGGCGGGGGCGCGTGGGCGGCTGCTGCAGTTTGGTGGGTCAGCAGCGGCGGCGGCGCGGTGGAGGGAGGGACGAGGGAAGGAGCGGCGCGGTGGATCGAGGGAGAGGGAACTGGCGAGGGGGAGAGGGAAGGGGGGATCGAGCGAAGGGGTATCCAGCTAGACACTATAGAAATGGCGCACCACCCTCTGGTGCGCCATTAGTAGTTTTTTTTCTTATTGCAATGGCGCACCCACCTATGGTGCGCCATAAGTAACTTTTTTTTCTGACAGCAATGGCGCACCCACCTAGGGTGCGCCATTAGTAACTTTTTTTTCATTATTTCTTCTTGCATCTAATAAATTGTTTTTTTATCAAATTTGTTATTTTCATGAGGACTAGAACAGAAGATATCATCCAATATCATCAAATATCATCAATTTTTTTTTGAAAATATCATCAATTTTTGTTAATTGAAAATATCATCAAATTTGTTATTTGAAAATATCATCCAAAAGTGGGGGAGGGTGCGGGGTGTCGGCGGCGGCGGTGGAGCGGGAGGTGCGGGGGTGCTCAAAGGTGGAGGGCGGGGAGGTGCGGGGTGCTCGGCGGTGGAGCGGGAGGGTGCGGGGGTGCTCGGCGCCGGGGGATCTGGCGAGGGGGATTAGATAGCTATCGAGAGGGAGGGGGATCGAGATCGAGTGTCCTCATGAATATTCAATATTTTTTCATATTGAATATGAAAAAATATCATCAAATTTGAAAAAATATTCATGAATTCAAGAAGTGCCCATGAAATTTAAAAATACTCATGATATCAAAAAGTGCCCGAGAAATGAAGGCTACGATTTAAATACAATCGATCTTAGCTAGCTATTTGTTCACAATCTTCTTGCCCTTCTTTTTTGCAAATGGAGTTCTTCTGTGGAACGGACGTCCTTTAGGTAGGGTGGTCCTCCTTCTTCTTGTGGTGTGTGCTGCTACTTCATCATCGTCGTCATGTTCGATCTTCGGGTCGCCGTACTTGTCGAAGTCTTGCTCATTGGCTACTCCATCCATTCCGATGATCTTCCTTTTGCCTCTCCTCACGACAACACGACTGGGCTTTGGCGGGTCGGTAATGAAGAAGCATTGGTCCACTTGGGAAGCCAGTACCCATGGCTCATTTTTTCGGGGGACGTTTGCACCCGGGTCTTGATTTGGCTTCGGTATAACCATGGTGGTGAAATACGGTCTTCTTTTAGGACGCTCTTGGCCCATCGACACGGAACATCGGGACCTTCTCTCCAACAGTAGCTCAGCTCCCAGATCTCCTCGATCCTTCGTAGTATCTGTCCTTGTCGTTGCGGTGTAGGATTCCATCGTTACCACAGAGTTACGATAACCATCGCTCTTCATGTCCTTGTTCTCGGTGTAGAATGTGTAGCCGTTGATATCGTACGCCTCATAGGTCGTCAGGTTGTGCTCGGCGCCCTGTGACAAGGCGAATATGAGTTGTTCTTTCGCGGAAGAATCCTCATGTAAAGGGTACGACAAAAGCTTCTGCTTGAACCAACGCGTGAAACATGAGTTGTGCTCCTTGATTGTATCTCCGTCCGTCCTCTGTTGGCCTCGGTCATTGTACGTCTTCTCAATAAAGGTTTTGTGCTCTACCCCCCAAGGATCGACCACGTCTATGTGTTGTAGCGCGACTAGGTTTGCTCTTTCAAAGTCGGCGAGTCGACCCTCGAAGTCGACATGCATTTCGTGGCGACCCTCACGGTGACCCCATCCAGCGAGCCTGCCGAGGTGACTGTTGACGGGCAGACCAACAGGGTTCTCGATGCCTAGATAATTCATGCAGTAGGAGATGCACTCTTCGGTCAGAAAGCCCATGGCTATACTTCCCTCTGGACGTGACATGTTGCGAATGTATCCTTTGATGACACCATTCATCCTTTCGAACGGCATCATGCTGTGCAGGAACGTCGGCCCGAGTTGGATGATATCATCCACGATATGGACCAGCAGATGCACCATAACGTCGAAGAATGCGGGCAGGAAGTACATCTCAAGCTCGCATATTATCACCACGATCTCTTCCTCTAGCCTTCTGAGTTGCCTCACGTCAATCAACTTCCGAGAGATGACGTCAAAAAAGTTGCATAGGCCAAATAGCATTTCACGGACGTGCGGCCCATGATCCCAATGGATTGCAACCGAAGTATTCGTCATCAGGCATGTGACGGTCGTGAGACTTCATCCTGCTGAACTTCGCTTATTGGGTCTAGGTATCCGCTTATCTTCCCGTGTAACCGCAAGGAAGTTTTACTCCTAGGAGGCAGGTGAAAACTGCTCGATCTCCTCCTCGACTTAGAGTGAAGCACGCGGAGGGTAGTCATTTCGGTCTTCTTGGCCTTTTTGCCTTTGCGATGACTTTTCGTGTCCTTCGCCTCATCATCATCATCATCATCATCATCATCATCATCATTAGCGTGAAGCTCCGCCGATGCCCATTGATTTCAAGTCCGCCTTGCTTTCGCCCATCTTTGGTCCTCTCTGGCATGTTGAGCAGGGTACCAAGCAGACTCTCGCACACGTTCTTCGTGATATTCATGACATCAAGGCTGTGAGGCACACGGTGGATCTTCTAGTACGGCAAGTCCCGTAAAATGACCTCATTTTCCATACCTTCAGCGGCTCTGGCGCCTTTCGCTTCTTTCCCGGCTCTGGCGCCTTTTGCTTCTTTCCCGGCAGTGGGCAATCTTTCCAATTTTTCAACAGCTCGTCTATTTCCTCGCCGCTCCTCGTACACGGGCATTTTCGGGGTTCGGTTTCACCATCGAACAGATCCTTGCGTTTCCTCCACGGGTCATCGTCGCGAAGCCACCTTTGATGTCCCAAGAACACGGTTTTCAAGACCCGGATCTCTATCTAGGTAGCGTCGTTGTGTCATCCATGCACCTTACGCATCCGTAAAATCCGTGGACTACCTGCCCCGCGAGATATCCGTAATCGAGATAGTCGTGCACCGTCGTGAGCATGTGGCTCTCATAGGGAAATATTCTTTCTCTGCGCATCCCACGTATTGGTGGCGTTTTCCACAGCGTGTCTAGCTCCTCCTTCAAAGAGCCCCAGATCTGATTGATGTCACTCCTGGTTGTTTCGCCCTTCAATTAGCATACTCATGTGAATGTACTTCCTCTTCATGCACAACCAGGGGGAAGGTTGTACATCCACACAAACACGTGCCAAAAGCTATGTGTGCTTCTCCGACCGCCAAACGGATTGACTCCATCGGTGCTCGCGCCCAGCACGATGTTCCTTGGATCCTTCCCAAATTCTGGGTATTCGAAGTTCAACGCTTGCCATGGCTCGCATCCTTAGGGTGACTCATCATCTTGTCTTTTTTATTTATCTCCGGATCATTTCTGTCATCTTCCCGCTTCTTCTCCTCCCTATCCGCGTGCCAACGCAGGAGCTTTGCTACCTTAGGGTCCGCGAAATACCGCTGCAGACGAGGAGTGATCGGAAAGTACCACACCGATTTTCGAGGAGCTTTCTTCCTCTTCTAGTATCGAGTGATGCCGCACACCGGACATATGGTAGACTCCGCGTGCTCGTCCCGATAAATGATGCAATTGTTCATGCACACATGGTATTTCACGTGCGGTAAATCCAGAGGACACACAATTTTCTTTGCCTCCTCGAAACTGGTCGGGCACTTGTTCCCCTTGGGAAGACGTTCGTGCCAGAATGACATGTTCTCGTTGAAGCATGCGTTGGTCATTTTGTGTTTTACCTTCATCTCCAGAGCCATGAGTGTTACTTTCAGGCGGTTATACTCGGGCCTGCATCCTTCATACAATGGAGTAACCGCGTCTATCTCTAGTTGATCCAGCTTGGCTTTCTCTCTGGCGGTAGCTCTTGCGTTATCCGTCTGCTTGAGAAGCAACTCTTGAATATGAGGGTCCTGCACCCAGCCTCCATCGTCGTCTGCTCCGGCATCTTCATCTTCATGATCATGCCCTTTGTCTTGATCTTCCTCATCATCATGTACGACATCTTCTACATGATGACCGTGTACAGCATCACCGTCGTGATCATGTCCTGGAGATTCTTCGTCTTCTCGCCCGCCCTCGCCGTGGTGGTTGTCTTGTTGCCCTTCCTCATTTCTTGCCCGGCCCCCATGGATGACTTCATAGTCATCTTCATCACCTTGCCACCGATAGCCATCCATGAAACCACGCAAGAGCAGGTGGTCCCGCACCTGCCTGAATCCGGGTCGCAATAAGGCTCTTCAGTTGCATCTTCGACACGGACATCTTATCTCTGTCTCGTTCTTTTGAAGCATCTCGGCCTTCGCGGAGCTCAAAAACCTATTCACGATGCCTTCGGTCATCGTGCAAACCATGGTCGCCTGCGGGGTAGAGCAAAACGATATTTTAGAACCAAGAAAAAATTTGGCATGAGCTTCCCTAAAAATAGGACCAAAAAGAATGCATAGTGCCAAAATTCTCGCCGAAACGGAAATGAATCAACATTCCTGCAAAATATTGGCAACTATCACATTTCAAATACCGGTACCTGCAAACACAAACATATATGCAACACCACAATCATATGTAACATCACAAACATACATAGATCTAGCTAGGCCACAAAAAGTGCATGTGCACGTTGTTGAAGTGAGCTAGGGAGAAAAAAAGTAGATCTACAACATGAAGATAGCTTTCCCCTTACTTACCTATCAAAAAAGGTAATTTCACCACTTAATTTTGATGAATCTATGGTGCAAATGAGGTGAGGAGGAGGATGCAGCCAAAAGCTTGGAGAAGGAGGTGGAGGGAATGAAGTGGGGAAAGTGAGTGGGTAGGTGTGGCTGTCCAAAATATCTTGTTGGGGTCCTAGGTTACTAATGGCGCACCACCTACAAATGCGCCATTAGTATGCCTGGTTACTAATTGCGCACCTGCAGATGGTGCGCCATTAGTAGTTTTGCAAAAAAGTAAAAAAAATAAATATATATACTAATGGCGCACCGAGTCACAATGCGCCATTACTAGTTTAAACTAGTAATGGCGCACTGTGAAACGGTGCGCCATTAGTAGTTTTGCAAAAAAAGAATAAAAAAATAAAGTAATGGCGCACTGTCTGCCTGGTGCGTCATTACTAGTTAGAACTAGTAATGGTGCACTTCGACCGGATGCGCCATTAGTATGTATGGAAAAATGGAAAAAAAATTATTACTAGTGGCGCACCGTGTGTCTGGTGCGCCATTAGTGTCTTCCACACTAATGGCGCATCACCAACTGGTGCGCCATTAGTATATAGTAGTGGCGCACTACTTCCCTGGTGCGCCATTAGTGTCAATCCTATCTATAGCCCTTTTCCTAGTAGTGCCTCCCACTTGGGGGCTTAGCTGTAACCCCGTACTCGCCTAAGTTAAAAACTACTCCGAGTGGAGAGAAATCCTCCCACTCGTGGGATTAGCTATGACCCCGTACTCGCCTAAGTTAAAAACTATTCTAAGTGGAGAGCAATCCTCCCACTCGGGGGCTTAGCTACGACCCAGTTCTCGCCTAAGTTAAAAAACTACTCCGAGTGGAGAGCAATCTTCCCACCCGGGAGCTTAGCTGCGACCCCGTACTCGCCTAAGTTAAAAAACTACTCCGAGTGGAGAGCAATCCTCCCACTCGGGGGCTTAGCTGCGATCCCATACTCGCCTAAGTTAAAAACTACTCCGAGTGGAGAGAAATCCTCCCACTCAGGGGCTTAGCCGCAACCCCATTCTCTCCTAAGTTAAAAAAAACTACTCCGAGTGGAGAGCAATCCTCCCACCCGGGTGCTTAGCTGCGACCCCGTACTCGCCTAAGTTAAAAAACTACTCCGAGTCGAAAGCAATCCTCCCACTTGGGGGCTTAGCTGCTACCCCGTACTCGCCTAAGTTAAAAACTACTCTGAGTGGAGAGCAATATTCCCACTCGGGTGCTTAGCTGTGACCCCGTTCTCGCCCAAGTTAAAAAACTACTCTGAGTGGAGAGCAATCCTCCCACCCGGGGGCTTAGCTGCGACCCCGTACTCTCCTAATTCACAAAGATCCTCTGAGCTGCATCACAAGTACAACGTACGCTCCAGCCTGATCCGCAAGGACGACGAGGTGCCAATTGAGCACATCGTCAGAGCTGTGTCACAAGTACAATGTATGCTCCATCCCGATCCGCAAGGACGACGAGGTGTCGATCAAACACATCGTCGGAGCTGCATCACAAGTACAACGTCTACTCCGAGTGGGAAGTCAAGTTCCACTCGGAATTGAAAAAGATCTGAAAGTGGTAAAGGCAAAGCCATCATATTCAAGAAAAACCAAGTTCAGATAAACCCCGCAAAGTTTAGAACCACAGCAGGCAGAAGTACTCAGGCATCAGGCCTGAAAGAGTTTAACGGTTACAAAATCACTCGACATTCCGAGGCAAATAAGGTGGGGCATATAGTTTGTTCACTCTTCGGGAGGAGGGCTTGCTGGCTCGACGAAGCTGTCAAGGTCGATGCCGTCTGCAATATGGGTGGTTGCGTTGATGAAGGTCTCCATGAAGGATTGGAATTGGAGCTTCTTGGTGTTAGCAACCTTGATAGCCGCCAGCTTGTCTTCCCCGCCTCCTTGAAATGGACTCGGACCAAGGACAGAGCCACATCAGCACCACAGCGAGCAGATGACTTCTTCCATTCTTGCACTCGACCAGGGATTTCTTTGATTCTAGTCATCAGAGACTCGAGATCATTCTAGAACTCCGCTCGGGGCCAAAGCTCAGTTCAATCCATGACATTGCCGCTCTTAGACGAGCAAGATAATCCACAGCGCTGTCGAGACGAGACTCCAGCCGCAACACGTTCATTGCAACGTCGTCCTTGACGGGAGAGTTTATGGGATAAATATCTGTCTCGCTCCGCCCAGTCTCTGCTTCGAAGTCTTGACAGAATTCTGCACAATCGAAAAAGTGGTGAGGCAACAGTTATATAATGAATCGACAATCGCAAATCAGTCGAACGAGAGGAAGTACCTTCAAGCTTTAGGACCAGCTTTTCAGCGAGTCTTCCCAGATAAGCCTCCAGTTCGCCCTTCTTCGCTGTGGGATCTCCAACCTTGCCAGTCATGGTCTCCTTGTCCTTCTTCAGCTTCACAACCTCCTTGTTGGCTTCAGCAACATCAGTCTTCAGCTTGGCCTTCTCCTCTTCTAACTTGTTGACTAAAGCCAGCTTCTTCTTAGCAAGCTCTGTTTTTGTTCGCGCTTCTTTCTGTGCTGCAGCAAGCTCATTGTCCTTCTGCTCCAGAGCCTACTTCATTTTGACTAAAGAAATAACATTCTTTAGTCGACCTTGGAGTTGACTGTTTTCACTACGCACATCTGTTCGAATGGAGTCACTCGGTTAAAAAGACTAAAAAGGAAGAATTATAAGGTGGACAGTCGGCGAGTGATTACCTCCCATAGCAGCAGCATCGTCCTTGGCCTTCTGAAGATTCTGATTGGCTAGCTCCAGGGCAAGGTTGTGGTTGACCTATTTCTTTTCCAACTCAGCAAATTGGGCCCCGAGCTCACAAGATTTCTACAATCAGCAAACAAAATACGTCAGTCGACATTAACAAAAGTTAATGTCCGCAAAAATGTGTTCTAAGACTACTGCTAAATTAAAACATTCAATAGTAGTCTCGGGGACTACACCTAGTGGGTGCACTTGACGTGCCCCATTGATCCAGTTTACCACTCAGCATGGTCTGCCCAGCGCGAGTATGCAAAAAAAGAGAGATTCTCATACCCCAACCGACTGCCCGTAGTCGACCGTGGTCTCAGGGACTACACCCAGTGGGTGCACTCTGCGTGCCCCCACTAGTCTGGATTCCACTCGGATCAAATTCTTTCACCGAGTGAAAGAACAATGAAGTGACATTCGACAAAGACCACGCCGAATCTAACATCCGACGGCGGTCTCGGGGACTACACCCAGTGGGTGCACTTTGCGTGCCCTCACTAGTTCAGAGATTCACTCGACTCAACTTTGTCGAAAAAGTAGAAGAGCTATTCAACACTAAGTTAAAACACCCAGTGGGTGATCGGATGCAAAATGCAGACTCATGAGAGATGCACATAAAAGGTTCCAAAACACTCATCTAGAGACATCTTGCGGACAATGAAGCAGCAGCTACAACTACTATATCGTAGCAAGGGAAAAGGATCGAATTGGGAGACCAATCAGAAATCAACTGACCTTGACATTAACATGTAGAGCAGAGCTGGCATTGTAGGCAGCCTGGCTGGCCTCATGCACCACCTTCATCTGCTCCATCATAAGGCTTGCTTGGAGTATGGCTTCCTTGGCTGCACCCGCCGGGTCATCTGGAGTATGATGAGTAGCAAACAGTGATGATGGTAGTACAGTCAGAGCAATCATAGGGTCTGAAGCATGGAGTTGCGCAGGCGAAGCAGGGACTTGAGCAATCAACGCTGAGGGACGGTTAGTCGACATGGGATTGGCAAAAGAAACAGCGGCCCGAGTCGGATCTCCGGGCCGGACCACCGTCTCCGGTGCTGATGTCGACTGAGGCTCCTAGCCTACAACTGTCCTCTTTCTCGAAGCCCTACCCCTCCTTCCCGTACTCTTCCAAGGCACCTCGTCATCGCCATCTGGAAGTTCAATTACGTCTCGTGGGGCTGCACAAAAAGCAACCATAGGGGTTCAGTCGACCGACAATTCAATCGACAAAACAGGCACCAGATTGCAGGATCGTACCAGCTTTGGAAGTAGCCACATCTTCAGTCTCTTCATCATCCTGAGCCTTATCAATGTCCATGGAGGTCCCAGAAGTTGCAGCACTGAAAAATTCATAACCCACTCGGTCAGAGAAGAAGTATGAGTCAGCAGTAAAACACAGAAAGACAGAACACTCACGCAGAAGCGACGGGAACGTCCATCTTGATCCTGGGCAAGGTCTTCCGAGGCTTTGAAGGGGCAACCTTGGGCTGCTTGGCGACCTTTTCTGACGGCTCCGAAGTCAAAGTCCGAGTGCACTTATGCACTTGCCTGCTCGGAGCCACAGACTTGTTGCGCCCGCCCGCCGGATCATGAGACTGCTTGGATCGGCGCTCTGTGCGGGGTGGTGAGTTGACCTCCTCTTCTTCATCGTCTGACTCATCACTCTCTTCCTCCTCACCATCATCAGGAGACTACTAGTCGGCGCTCTCATATGTTCTCTCCACTCCCTCCCGGGCTTGCTCTCCGTTCAACATTGAATACATCTCAATATAAATCTACAAGGCAAGAAGTTAAACAAACATCAGTTAGATTAAAAAATGATTGCAAGTCAGATTGAAAGACACTCGATAATAAGGATCAGACCTTGTCCGGCTGGTTTTCGGCGTCGAATGGGTCGACTCTCTTGGCCCTCCTGGGGTTGTCTTTCTTTTCGGTAATGCTCTTCAGCCACAGGGCCACCGTCTCATCGGGGACCTCCTCTGGGTGGACCCGAGCGGTGTCGTTGGAGCCCGAATACATCCACATCGAATGATCGCGGGCTTGGAGTGGCTAGATGCATCTGAGAAACACTTCCAATAAATGCATGTCAGTTACGCCCTGAAGGACCAACAGGACTACCCTCTCGACTAGCACGTTCGTCTCTACTTTCTCTGCTGCAGACACGATCAGCAAAGAAGGTTGCTGGACTCGACACAGGTTAAAGGGAGGAAGACCGGTCGACTGACCGAGGGTCGAAATGTCTTGGCATTAGAACCAGGTCGACTGCCAGCCCCTAACTGACTCAGGAAGGGTCATAGGGGAAAAGTTCTCCTCTTCCTCATCTGAATCCCTAAACCCCTGCACATCTGAATCACATGTGTCCTCTCGTCAGTCGGATTTGCCTTCTTCACATATTGGGAACGACAAGTGAAGATATGTTTGAAGAGACGCCAATGCGGTCTACAGCCCAAGAAGTTGTCGCACATAGAAATGAATGCAGGAAGGTATATGATGGTGTTGGGAGAGAAATGGTGAAGCCAAGCACCGAAAAAATTCAGAAAACCCCAGAAGAAAGGATGCGATGGAAGGGAGAAACCACGGTCGACGTGGGTGGCAAGGAGGATGCACTCACTCGCCCATGGCTGAGGCTCTATCTCGTCCCCCGGCAGCCTCCAAGTCCCATCGGCGATCAAGCCCGTGGCGGCCAGATCTTCCAGATCCTCTTGCCGGAGCATGGATCGGATCCAGTCCCCCTGGATCGAACCAGGCGGCAAGCCGGACCTTCACGATGATCCCCGACTCATTTTCTTGCCCTTCGCCGTCGCCATCGCTTTCTTCACACGCTCCAGTGCCGCCGTCTTGTCCTTCACAATTGTGGTGGACCGCGCACGGGCGGAGTGGCGGCATCGAGGGCGAAAGAGGACGCGGTGAAGAAGCAGAGGAAGAAGAAGGAGAATGGGAGCACATTGTGCAAATGCATCGGCCTCAACGCCTTTTATGGGCCTACTTGAGAGTGGCTCACGCGTGGGCCCGAGCGATCCTGTCAAATCCCGCAACAGGTGAGCACCGCATACGTGGCGAAAAAGGTGGCGCGGAAATCAAGGCGCCCATGTCTATCCCTCCCGTTTACTGCGGCGCGCTCCGCCTAGCGCGCTTCCCCAAATTTTCGAATCCCGTGAGATCCGGAAACCGTAGTAACCAATCGCGCCGAAGATTTCACACCATATCAACACTCGATGATTGCCAGCATAAGTTCACTCGACGACCTCTGAATCGATCAAGGCGACTGAAATGAAGTCAAAGTTTCAGCATGAACCTTGAGCTCAACAAGAATGCTTATGAAGCATAAGAGTCGGGTCAAGGTCAACTTCAAATCTCTTTTCACTAAGACCTCAATCCATTCGGGGGCTAATGACGATGCCATGAACCTAGGGTAGGGTCATAGGCCTGACCTATACGCCCTACCCAAGGTCATTACCCTAGAGTCAAGGACATTCAAAGTATAGCAATAAGTACCGACTGAAGCCATCGAGTGCAATCCATTCGACCAGTCACCTCACTCAGATACCCCAATTTCACTCGTCCTGGATGGAGTCATTCGACCATACAGGAAACCACTCGGAGTATAGAAGACCTAGAGTCACTCAGGATGGCAACGGTCAAGCGTTCACTCCTTAGTCTTAAAGATCATTAATAACACTTTATAGCTGGTGTTACCAGTAACGCCCTATCTTAATGTACATTGAACCTCTGTAACAGAGCACAACTAGGGTCCTGGCACACTCTATATAAGCCACCCCCTCCTCTGGGACAAGGGTTCGCACCCCTTGTAACACACACCCATATTCCAGTCGACCGCCTCAGGGCACCGAGATGTAGGGCTTTTACATCCTCCGAGAGGGGCCTAAACTCGTAAACTCGTGTGTACAATCTCGCCATACCTAGGGGACTTAGAACCACGACAACCGATGCTTTTCAAAAGTTTAGCACTAAATATGGACTTGACTCTGAGATAGTAGCTTCCTTTTGTGAATCTTTTGCTACTGATGTTGATCTTCCTAAAGAGAAGTGGTTCAAATATCACCCACCAATTAAAGAACCGATAGAAGGTAAAGATGAAACTATCATTTATAATGTTAATCCAGTTGTTCCCACTACTTATATTGAAAAAACACCTTTCCCTGTTAGGATGAAGGAACATCTAATGTTTCAACTCTGGTCAACAAAAGTTATATTAGAACACCTAAACCAGCTGAACAAATCAAATTAGAACCTAGTGTTGCTATGGTTAAAGATCTCTTGGTCGATAATATTGATGGGCATGTTATTTACTTATGTGATGAAGCTGCTAGAATTGCCAAACCCGATGAAAAAGATAAGCATATACTTGTTGTTGGTATGCCTGTTGTCTCAGTTAAGATAGGAGATCACTATTATCATGGTTTATGTGACATAGGTGCTAGCGTGAGTGCTATTCTTTTTACCTTATATCAAGCAATTATGAATGATATAGCACCCACTAAAATAGAAGACATAGATGTTACTATTAAGCTTGCCAATAGAGATACTATATCACCAATTGGGATTGTTAGAGATGTTGAAGTCTTGTGTGGGAAAATAAAACACCCTATTGATTTTCTTGTTCTTGGTTCCACACAAGTTGAATTTTGTCCCATTATCTTTGGTAGACCTTTCTTGAACACCGTTAATGCTAAAATAGATTGTGAGAAACAAACTGTCAGTGTTAGTTTTGGTGATGAGTTTAATTTTTCTAAGTTTAGTAGAAAACCTCATAAGAAAGATTTGCCTAGTAAGGACGAAATTATTGGTATTGCTTCTATTGTTGTACCTCCTACTGATCCTTTAGAACAATATTTGCTTGACCATGAAAATGATTTGCATATGCATGAAAGAAATGAAATAGATAGAATCTTGTTCGAACAATGACCTCTGCTTAAACAGAATCTGCCTATTGAAACTCTAGGAGGTCCTCCTCCACCTAAAGGTGATCCTGTGTTTGAACTAAAACAATTGCCAGACACTTTGAAATATGCTTATATTGATGAGAAAAAGATATATCCTGTTATTATTAGTGCTAACCTTTTAGAACATGAAGAAGAAAGATTATTGAAAGTTCTAAGGAAGCATCGAGCTGCTATTAGATATACTCTTGATGATCTTAAGCGCATTAGTCCCACTCTATGCCAACACAAGATTAATATGGAACCTGATGCTAAACCCGTTGTTGATCACCAACGTCGGTTAAATCCGAAGATGAAAGAAGTGGTAAGAATGAAAATATTGAAACTTCTGGAAGCAGGTATAATCTATCCTATAGCTGATAGTAGATGGGTAAGTCCTGTTCATTGTGTCCCTAAGAAGGGAGGTATTACTGTTGTTCCTAATGATAAGAATGAACTTATTCCACAAAGAATTTTCACATGCTATATAATGGTAATTGATTTTAGAGAATTAAACAAAGCAACTAGAAAAGATCATTACTCTCTGCCTTTTATTAATCAAATGCTAGAAAGATTATCTAAGCACACACAAATACACGTTTCTCAACCTGATCAAGAAAAAGACCACTTTTACTTGTTCTTTTTGAACTTATGCTTATAGACGTATGCCTTTTGGTTTATGTAATGCACCTGCTACCTTTCAAAGCTGTATGACTGCTATATTCTCTAATTTTTATGAAAAGATTGTTGAGGTTTTCATGGATGACTTTTCTATTTACGGGAAGTCTCTTGATGATTGTTTAAGCAATCTTGATCGAGTTTTGCATAGATGTGAGCAAACAAATCTTGTCTTGAATTGGGAGAAGTGCCACTTTATGGTTAATGAAGGTATTGTTTTGGGCCATAAAATTTCTGAAAGAGGCATTGAGGTGGACAAAGCAACGTTGATACAATTGAGAAAATGCCATGTCCTAAAGATGTCAAAGGTATTCGTAGTTTGCTTCGTCATGTTGGTTTCTATAGGAGATTTATCAAAGACTTGTCTAAAATTTCTAGGCCTCTTACAAATCTTTTGCAAAATGATACTCCTTTTGTTTTTTATTATGATTGCTTAGAAGCCTTCGAAACTCTCAAGAAAGCCTTACTTTTTGCACCTATTGTTCAACCACCTGATTGGAACTTGCCTTTTGAAATTATTTGTGATCCTAGTGATTATGCTGTTGGTGTTCTTCTAGGACAAAGAGTTGATAATAAACTAAATGTTATCCTCTATTGTAGTAAAACTTTAGACTGTGCTCAACGAAATTATGCTACTACTGAAAAAGAATTCTTAGCAATGGTGTTTGTTTGTGATAAATTTACATCCTACATTGTTGATTCCAAAGTGACTGTTCACACAGATCATGCCGCTATGACATATCTTATGGAAAAGAAAGATGCTAAACCTAGACTCATTAGGTGGGTTCTTCTACTACAATAATTTGATTTTCATTTCACTGATAGAAAAGGAGCGTAGAACCCTGTAGCTGATAATCTGTCTAGGATTGAAAATATTCTTGATGACCCACAACCTATTAATGATAGCTTTCCTGATGAATAGTTAGCTGCAATAAATATTTCTCATAACACTCCTTGGTATGCTGACTATGCTACCACCTAGCTTCACTTACCAACAAAAGAAAAAAATTCTTCTATGATTTAAGACATTACTTTTGGGATGACCCACATCTTTATAAAGAAGGTGTAGATGGTATTATGAGACATTGTGTACTCGAGCATGAATATGAAGAAATCCTACGGAAATGTCACTCCGAAGCTTATGAAGGACATCATGCCGGAGACAGAACCACTCATAAGGTATTGCAACCTGGTTTTTATTGGCCTACTCTCTTCAAGGATGCTAGTATGTTCGTCTTATCTTGTGATGAATGTCAAAGAATAGGCAATATCGGTAAGCGTCAAGAAATGACTATGAATTATTCTCTTGTTGTTGAACCATTTGATGTTTGGGGATTCGATTACATGGGACCGTTTCCTTCCGCTAATGGGTATACTCATATTTTGGTTGTTGTTGATTATGTTACTAAGTGGGTAGAAGCTATTCCAGCCAGTAGTGCTGACCACAACACCTCCATTAAAATGCTTAAGGAAGTTATTTTCCCAAGGTTTGGAGTCCCTAGATATTTAATGACTGATGGTGGTTCACACTTTATTCATGGTGCTTTCCTTAAAATGCTTGCCAAGTATGATGTTAACCATATAATTGCATCACCCTATCATCCTCAGTCTAGTGGTCAACTTGACCTTAGAAATAGAGAAATAAAATTAAGTTTACAAACGACTGTCAATTGGTCCCGGAAGAATTGGTCTAAGAAATTAGATGGTGCACTTTGGGCTCATAGAACAACATATAAAAATCCTATGGGTATGTATCCTTATAAAATGGTTTATGGAAAAGCATGTCTTTTGCCTCTTGAGTTAGAACATAAAGCATATTTGTAACGCCCCGGATCCGTTGCGCCAGGTGTCTGCCAGTTATTCGTCGTTGTTGCCATGTCATGCGCTTGCGTGTTGCACTTTGCCATGTCATCATCTGCATTTTATCATGTCTTCATGGGCATTTCATTTTGCCTACATGTTCGTCTCATGCATCTGAGCTTTTCCCCGTTGTCCGTTTTGCAATCCGGCGCTCCTATGTCCTCCGGCGTCCCCTTCTTCTCTCCTATTGTGAGCGGCTATTAACCTTTCTCGGAATGGCCCGAGGTTTGCCAAGCGGCCTTGGTATAGCACCGGTAGACCGCCTGTCAAGTATCGTGCCATTTGGAGGTCGTTTGATACTCCAAAGGTTAACCCGGTAACCGTAAAGCCCTTTTTTTGTTTGCAGCCCAACATCCCTTCCAAAGTGGCCCAAAACCCATCTAACTCCCTTCCATGCTCTCGGTCGTTCGATCACGATCGCGTGGCCGAAAACCGCACCTCATTTGGACTCTCCTAGCTCCCTCTACCTATAAATATGTGATCCTCCCCGAAATCCCGGTCTAAACCCTAATTTTCCCCTTCCTCACGCAGCCGGACGCGTCCGCCCGCGTCGGACACGTCTGCGCCGGCCGCCACAGCCACTCCCCTCGCGCCACGTGTCCTCCATGGCCGTCCTCGCGCCGCCGGCCATGAGCCCATCCGGGGCCAGCGGGCCAGATCCGCGCCGTCCGGCCGCTCGCCCCGCCGCCTCGCGCCTCGCCGCACACACGCCCACGCCGCGCCTGCCGCCAGCGCGCCCGCCGCCCGATTCGCCGGTGCCGCTTCGCCGCCACCGCCATGGCGCGCGCCAGCGCCCGCCTCCTCTCGGCCTTCTTCGCCCACTTTGCCTCGCCTCACCTCACTTTCGCTGCGCACACACTGCCGGGACCGCCGCCGCCCGCCGCGCACAGGCTGCTCGCATCTTTGCAACCCGCCGCCCGGCCTCCGGCCGCCGCCCCGCCAGCGCGCCCTGCCCTCCGCCCGCCGCGCCTCCGGCGCCTCCGCCGCTCCTCCCGGGCGGACCTCGCCTCCGCGCCTCCGTTCGCCGGAGTCGCCGGAGCCGAGCTTCGCCGGAGCTCCCTCCGGCCAGATCCAGCCGGGGTGGATCAGATCCACCGGTCCGGTGATCCAAACACGTCGCCCGCGCCCCGGATCTCTCCGTCCCGGAACCGCTCCATCCCGTTGACTTATCCCGCGAGGTGAAAAATTTGCCTAAGTCCCCAGATTCAGTTATTTTCATGCCATGTTCATGCCATCACATCTCTTCATCCGTAGCTCCATTTTGCACGTATAATATGTCAAATTGTTCGCCTCGATGATTACATCATTTCACTCCATTGCATCATTTTCATTTGGGGTCATCTTGATGCCCGAAATGCTGTTGGAAGAGTGCATGTTGATGTTAATCTGCTGAAACTGTTATAAATTGTTGTTTTATCATTTTTGCCATGATTAATGTGTGCATCCTATGAGGTTGAGCTCTACATGAATGTTGAACTATGCCATGCCATCTTTCCAGGGGTGTTGACCATGTATTTTTGTGAGTTGTGTGCTGAGTGTATCAAGCTTGCTAAGTAGGGTAGTTCTTTATTCTTTGTTTTCTGATGATTCTCATATATTTTGATGCCATGTTAACATGCTTCTACTAATCATTCTATGCATAATCTGGAGATGCTCTATAAACATGTTTTGAACTACATGTCATGCTCTATCCATGAATGCCCTTGTTTGAAATTATAGCCTGCTGGAACATGTTGTAATCTTGCTCTAAAGTTGCTTGAAAATGTTGTTTGTCAGCCTGTTAACATTAAGTTCACTTGTTCCCATGTGTTTTCCTAGTGATCCATGCACCCTATGAACTTGCTCTTGCCATGCTTAGCTTCATAAACATGCCTTCTTACTGTTGGTTGCCTTGCCATGCCATGTCTTGCTCTGTGGTGAGTGGTTCGAGCTCACGAACATGCCTACTTATTGTTATTCCTGCCATGTTTAAATCTGTAATATAACTTGCCATGTTTACATGGGTGCCATCATATTTTCCGTGCCTTTTTGGCTCATGGTCAGTAAGGGTCTTTTGATATATGCTATTAGTAGATTCATGCCATGCCTTTGTTTGCCATGATAAGTTCCTGTAACATGTTGTTTGAATGCTCTAAACATTGCAACTTGATGTTATTTCTGCTAAAGTCTGAAATTGTTATTACTTGCAATATCTCCATGCGATTTTGAGCATGTTCTAGTGATTTCTGGAGATAGCTCAGTGTTCATGTTTTGTTATGCTTTATGTGTACTTTATGCCCATGCCTTTTGTTATTATGTTGGGGTGCTGTAGCATATTGTTTTGATGCTTGTAAGATGCCTAGTTGCTGTTTTGGACAGATTGTTGTTACGACTTGTATGGAGAGTATGTGTTGCACCGTTGCTCCGTTTTGAGTGTGCTCTATATGAAACTTGCTTGTTTTTGCATGTAGCTTCATATTACCATGTTGCATCCTTGTTTTGGTGTGTTTGCTTGATGTTTGGGTGCATTTTGCATCAATGCCATGCTTAACTTGTTTTGCTCATATCTTTTAGACCGTAGCTCCAAATCTAATGAACTTTATATGTAACTTGACTAGAATTTCATGTAGATCCTCTTGGAGCATCTTAACTTGCTGTTTAACAACTTGAACATAAGTTTTATTCAGTTCTGGACCAATTTCGAAATATGCATATGAGGACTTACCGGAATTGTTATATGTTGTTCCCGGCCTCATTTAAACTTGCCTTGATGTGTTGCTCTTGTATGCATCATCTCTTGCCATGAGTAGCTTCATGTAGCATTTTCATGCATCATGCTTGTTGTGCATCATGCCTTGTTCATGTGTGGTGTGTTTACCATGTTGTGTGCTTCTTCTCGATAGTTCCCGTTTCGTTGCGATCGTGAGGATGCGTTCGTCTGCGTGTGGTTCGTCTTCGTGGTTTCATCTTCTTCATGGACTCGTTCTTCTTCCTTGCGGGATTTCAGGCAAGATGACCGCTACCTTGGATCTCACTACTATCATTGCTATGCTAGTTGCCTCGTTCTTTCTCTATGCTGTGCTGCCTATCACCTGTTTATCAAGCCATCCCAAATTGCCATAAACCCCTAACCTTTGACACCTTTCCTATGCAAACCATTGTTTGGCTATGTTACCGCTTTGCTCAGCCCCTCTTATAGCATTGCTAGTTGCAGGTGAAGTTGAAGATTTCTCCATGGTGGACAGGGTTTATGTTGGGATATCACAATATCTCTTATATTATTAATGCATCTATATATTTGGTAAAGGGTGGAAGGCTCGGCCTTATGCCTGGTGTTTTGTTCCACTCTTGCCGCCCTAGTTTCCGTCATACCGGTGTTATGTTCCCGGATTTTGTGTCCCTTACGCGGTCGGGTGATTTATGGGACCCCCCTGATAGTTCGCTTTGAATAAAACTTGTCCAGCAAGGCCCAACATTGACTTTTACCATTTGCCTCACCTAGCCCTTTTTCCCTTGGGAGTCGCGCTCTCGAGGGTCATCTTATTTTTACCCCCCCGGGCCAGTGCTCGTCGTGAGTGTTGGTCCAAACTCGTCGACCGCCGGTGGCCACCAGGCAACTCGGGCTGGCCTACCGGAAGTTTGGACAATCCGGTGTGCCACGAGAACGAGATATGTGCAGCTCCTATCAGGATTTGTCGGCACATTCGGGCAGCTTTGCTGGTCTTGTTTTACCATTGTCGAAATGTCTTGATGTATCGGGATTCCGAGACTGATCGGGTCTTCCTGGGTGAAGGTCTATTCCTTCGATGATCGCGAGAGCTTGTCATGGGCTAAGTTGGGACACCCCTGCAGGGTATAAACTTTCGAGAGCCGTGCCCGCGGTTATGTGGCAGATGGGAATTTGTTAATGTCAAGTTGTAGACAACTTGACACCGGATCCGAATTAAAATGCATCAACCGCGTGTGTAGCCGTGATGGTCTCTTCTCGGCGGAGTCCGGGAAGTGAACACGGTTTCTGGGTTATGTTTGACGTAAGTAGGTGTTCAGGATCACCTCTTGATCATTGCTAGTTGACGACCGTTCCTTTGTTTCTCTTCTCGCTCTCCTTTGCGTTGGGTAGCCACCATACTTGCTTAATCGCTGCTGCAACCTCACCACTTTACCCCTTCCTTTCCCATTAAGCTTTGCTAGTCTTGATACCCATGGTAATGGGATTGTTGAGTCCTCGTGGCTCACGGATACTTCCAAAACCAGTTTGCGGTGCCTATGTTACCGAAAGGTGGCGCAACCAAGCTCAAGGAGGAGCTCGTTGAAGATCTTGCCCTTTGTGTTGTTTCGTTCTAGTTGATCAAGAGTGGAGCCCAGTTGGGGTCGATCGGGACCTTTGTCGCATTTGGGGTTCTTCTTTTATTTTGGTTCCGTAGTCGGACCTTGATTGTATCTGGATGATGTAATGCTTTATTCATGTATTTGTGTGAAGTGGCGATTGTAAGCCAACTATGTATCTCTTTCCCTTATGTATTAAATGGGTTGTGTGAAGATTACCTCACTTGCGACATTGCTTTCAATGCGGTTATGCCTCTAAGTCGTGCTTCGACACGTGGGAGATATAGCCGCATCGAGGGCGTTTCAATATTGGGCAATTAGAGAAATCAACTATGATTTCAAACTTGCTGGTGAGAAGAGGTTATTTGATATTAGCTCATTAGATGAATGGAGAACCCAAGCATATGCAAATGCCAAGTTATTTAAAAAAAGGTTAAAAGATGGCATGATTAAAGAATCCAAAAGCGTGTGTTCAAAGTTGGAGAATATGTTCTTTTGTACAACTCTCGTTTCAGATTCTTTGCAGGAAAAGTCCTCTCCAAATGGGAAGGACCCTATGTTATCGAGGAGGTTTATCGATCTGGAGCTATCAAAATAAATAATACCGAAGGTACTAACCCGAAGCTTGTTAATGGGCAACAAATAAAACATTATATCTCGGTTATACACCCATTAATGTTGAAAGCAATGTTATTCAAACTATGACACCGGAACAACACATAAAAGAAACCTTCCGGAATGCTCCAGAATCGTGAAAAAGGGAGGTACGTGGTACGGTTAGTAAACAGACTCCGAAAAATCCGCAAAAATATTTTTTGTCAGTTTTGGAATATTTAGAAAATTAGGAAAGTAAGAAACTACCAGGAAGGTGACCCTGTTGGGCACAAGACACCAGGGCGCGCCTGGCTTGCCAGGCATGCCCAGGTGGGTTGTGCCCACCTCGGGTACCTTCCGGACTCTGTTTTTCTTCTGTTTGCTTGTTTCCCAAGATAAAAAAATTATATATCCCCCGAACCTATTGACCTGCGTATCGCGGAGAAATCTTCTGTCTTCTTTTCTTTTTGTTTTCTGTCAGATCTGTTAAGCCAGACATCATTTCTTCCCCCTCTTCCAACAATGGAGAAGATGATGCGGGGTTGTTGTAGGAGGAGCTAGAGGGGGGAGAGTTCAGGAGGTTGCCATGCAGGAAGATGAAGGGAATTCCCTTGGAGTTCACCCTCCTGTTTCTGAGAGAGGCACACTACCTGTCCTAATCCTCATCAAGCCATGAGATCATCAAACAATCGAGAGAGCTCTGAAGTACAAGAAGAACTCCCTTCCAGGAGGTCTTTACATAGGTTACATCATAACAATTTTCACAATTGGATTCATAGCTATGGGTTCGAAAACACTCCTCGTGTGCATATACCATCCAATTGGGACATACCTCTTCCAAGAGAAAGTGATGCATGGACAAACTCTTGGGCTCCAGAAAATAAGCATATCATGGCTGAAGTAGAGAAGAACACTGAGTTGCTTCACCAAGCTCTTCGGGAGATTCATAGTTTAAGAGAAGCACTCAGAGATATATTGGACAAGATCGCTACCACTTCATCACCACCACCTCCTTCTTCATCACCAAAAGAAAATTGAGTATCGTGTATGGGCACTCCCCTTGGATTTCGCCAAGCTTGGGGGAGGTGCCCCGGTATCATATCACCTCCACTATCTTTTGCTTTTACTTTTCTTAGTTTGATCCATAGTTATCTTATGCTTTAGATGAATAAAAGTTTAGTTCGGTCCTTTCTTTTCGAGAGTTTGCTTAGTGATCTAGCCTTGTCATCATGTGCGAGATTTATAATAAAGTTTAGTTTGAGTTTTGCTTTCTTGTTTCAATAAAAAGAAAGGAAATAAATGAAAAAGATCATATGCTAATCTTATGGTAAGTAATGACATCACAGAAGGAAAAGTATAAGTAGAAAATTCTATTGTGCATTGACAAACATAGCATTGGTCAATGATGCGATTCATGAAAGAATTAATAAGGGAAGAGAAGATTTACATGCAAATGCACTATCCTGGAAATCTTTTGTGATTGTGAGCACCCTTCAAAATATTATATGCCAAAATTGTTAATGTTGGACAAGGAAGACAACGTAATGATTTATGTTTGTTCATATTCACATAGAAGCTATATTGTCATAGATCCTTCAACATGTGTTTTTTGCCCCCTATCTTTGCTAGCCAAAAATTCCGCACCAAGTAGAGATACTACTTGTGCATCCAAAAACCCTTAAACCCAAATCTTATTTCGAGAGTCCACCATACCTATCTATGGATTGAGTAAGGTCCTTGAAGTAAGTTGTCATCGGTGCAATACGGCAATAAAAATTATTTTTAATTGTGTTAGATCATTTAGTGTAAGAGAAAATTGAGCGTTATACAAACTTGTGATGGTGAAGAATAAAAGCGATAGACTGCATAATAAAGGTTGCCTTCATAAGGGCCAATATAACGTGACGTTCTCTTGCACTAAGGCATTGAGCATACAAATAAAAAGTGCATGGAGACCTCTGCTTTCCTCTGTGAAGGGCCTATCTTTTACTTTTATGTATTTACTTTCATGCAAGAGTCAAAGTTCTTATCTCTATTCCTTTTTATTTTCTCTTTTGGCAAGCATCATGTGGTGAGGAAAAATCTAGGCACATATATCCGGTTGAATATGGGTAGCATGAGTACATTGGGAGGCGAAACTATGAGCCTCTATCTTTCTATGTGTCCGGTTGAAATGTCTTGATCATGTGTACGCGGTGAGTGTTAGCAATCATAGAAGGCTATATGATGGTTGAGTATGTGGACTTGCCTAAATGCTCCGATATGTGACCCTTCCTGATAATATGATGAATTGTAGTTGCAAAGTTGACTGAGAACATAGTTTATTGGTTTCCTATAGAGTTTATACTTTATACTTTGATGTTGTGATGAATTGTTACTTATTCATGAGAAGTTTATGATAGAAGTTCTATGATTAAAATTTTATGTTAAACTTTGTTGCTGTTATAATAATTTATATGATGCTTCTATGTCCGTATTTTGTTTTTATCAACACCTCTCTCTCTAAACATCTGGTCATGTTTTTCGATTTTGGTTTTCGCTTGAGGACAAGCGAGGTCTAAGCTTGGGGGGTTGATACGTCCATTTTGCATCATGTTTACCTATTGTTATTTATAATGTTTTTATGCATAATAATGCTTTTTGGAGTAATTCTAATGCCTTTTCTCTGATAATATGCAAGGTAGACATAAAGAGGGAGAATTCCGGCAGCTGGAAATCTGGACCTGAAAAAACTACGTCAGGCTACCTATTATGCACAAATCCAAATGAACTGAAACTTCACGAGGATATTTTATGGAATAAATAAGAAATACTGGAGCAAATAACTAACGGAGGGGGCACCTGGTGAGCACAAGACACCAGGGTGCGCCAGCCCCCTAGGCGCGCCCTGGTGGGTTGTGCTCAGCCCAGCCCACCTCTGGTGTCCATCTTTTGGTATATAAGTCCTTTTGACCTAGAAAAAATAAGGGGAGGACTTCCGGGACGAAGCGCAGCCGTCTCGAGGCGAAACTTGGGTAGGATCACTTTTGCAACATCTTCAACAGCACCATCTCCTCTCAAACCCTAGTTCATCTCTTGTGTTCAATCTTTGTACCGGAACTATAGATTGGTGCTTGTGGGTGACTAGTAGTGTTGGTTACATCTTTTAGTTCATTACTATATGGTTTATTTGATGAAAGGTTATATGTTAAGATCCATTATGATATTTAATACCTCTCTGATCTTGAGCATTATTATCATTTGTGAGTAGTTACTTTTGTTCTTGAGGTTGCGGGAGAAATCATGTTGCAAGTAATCATGTGAACTTGATATGTGTTCGATATTTTGATGATATGTATGTTGTGATTCCCTTAGTGGTGTCATGTGAACATTGACTACATGACACTTCACCATATTTGGGCCCAAGGGAATGCATTGTGGAGTAGTTATTAGCTGATGGGTTGCGAGAGTGACAGAAGCTTAAACTCTAGTTTATGCGCTATTCCCTAAGGGACCGATTGGATCCAAAAGTTTAATGCTATGGTTAGAATTTATTCTTAATACTTTTCTCGTAGTTGCGGATGCTTGCGAGGGGGTTAACCATAAGTAGGAGGTTTGTTCAAGTAATAACAACACCTAAGCACCGGTGACCCAGATACCAAATTATCAAAGTAGCAAACACGAATCGAACCAACATGATGAAAGTGACTAGATGAAATTCCCATGTACCCTCAAGAACACTTTGCTTATCATAAGAGACCCTTTTGGCATGACCTTTGCCTCAAGAGGATTGGGCTACCTTTCTGCACTATTGTTAATACTATCGTTACTTGCTCGTTACAAGTTATCTTGCTATCAAACTACTCTGTTACTTACAGTTTCAGCACTTGCATGCATCACCTTGCTGAAAACCACTTGTCATTTCCTTCTGCTCCTCGTTGGGTTCGACACTCTTACTTATAGGAATGGCTACAATTGATCCCATATACTTGTGGTTCATCACACGTCCGTGTCAAGTAGACCGAAATGATTCTGCATCTACTACTATTACTCCACACATCGACCGACTCCTGCCTGCATCTAGAGTATTAAGTACATAAGAATAGAGTAACGCATTAAGTAATATGGCATGATGTAGAGGAATTAACTCAAGCAATATGATGAAAACCCCATCTTTGTATCCTCGATGGCAACAATGCAATACGTGTCTCGCTACCCCTACTTTGTCACTGGTTGAAATCACGCAAGATTGAACCCAAAGCGGTCTCGCTACCCCTACCTCTCCCATTGTAAGAAACACCAATCTAGTTGGCCAAACCAAACTGATAATTCGAAGAGAATACAAAGATACCAAATCATGGATATAAGAATTAAGAGAAGATTCAAATAATATTCATAGATAAGCTGATCATAAATCCACAATTCATCGGATCTCGACCAACACATCGCAAAAGAGTATTACATCGCATCTCATGGGAACAGAAGGTTGCGGCAGTGGAAAAGTGTTTTCGTGGATGCTTCTGAGGGTTTGGGAATATATGTGAATATATAGGAGGAAGATCTAGGTTAGGGGGTCACCGAGGGGCCCACAAGGTAGGGGCGCGCCTTACCCCCTGGGAGCGCCCTCCACCCTTGCCACCACCTCGTGGCTCTTCTGAATTGTACTCCAAGTCTCCTGGGTGTCTTCTGGTCCAAGAAAAATCATCGTAAAGTTTTACTCCATTTGGACTCCGTTTAGTATTCCTTTTCCGCAAAACTCAAAACAAGGAATAAACAGAAACTGGCACTGGGCTCTAGGTTAATAGGTTAGTCCCAAAAATAATATAAAATAACGTATTAATGCATATAAAACATTCAAAACAGATAATATGTCCTCAAGCCCCAGAGCCAGGCTGGCACCCCCGCAAGTGAATCAACAAAGATCCAGCAGTTCCTACCCCTCATCGAGGCGACAAGAAGGTGAAGAAGACCACCACCAAGGGCCACAAGCAAGAAGTGGCACGCCACCAATCCATTCGCTTGTCCCGGGCCAAGACTCCACCCGCCAAGCGATGGGCGGTCACGATGGTAAACCCTAGCCCCTCGTCAAGTCCAACTCCTCCGCCAAGACCGATCTCGCCAGAGGTCTTGGTTCCACCAACGGGCTCATTGCCGCCATCAAGCTCCGCCCTTTCAACTCTGAAGAGGGGTTGAGCAACCTCGCCATCGGTGGCATATGAACTGAGCTCCATGCTCGAGGATCTGGAGTGAGTATAATGACCAACTTCTCGTTGAAGCTTTCTGTTCTTGATAGTTGGTTTAATCTTGTCTTGAACTGGTAGGGATGAGGAACCCCTTGCTCAGTGGGCCAAACGGACAAAGCATATGGTGGTGCTGAGCCATTCGGCAAGCGCGAGCCTGGAGAGGGATATGACAGGTGATCCCATGCCTAGCCCCTGGCGCGAAGGCATGGGGCAATCTTTGTCTGCTGTGGAGATGCAGAGGAATGCCTCTCTTCCCCCGCCAAAAGAGTAAGTGAGAGCCAGCCACGCGAGGTAGGCCAAGAAGGGTTCACCTCATCCCAAGTTGAAGGAAAGGAATCACCGGCAAGGGCCTCCACCGAGGGGTCCGCTTGCATTGAGGCCACAGTCACCAAAGGGAAACTTGTGGACCATGCACCGGCAACTGATGTTGCCTGGAAAGGGGATGCCCCTTCACAGGAGCCACCATCGGGTAATCCACTTGTCTTTGTTGCTACTTGCTTGAATTTCCTTACTTCTCGATGTGTGATTTAGAAGTATCTGGCTTCTTATTATCTCATCTGCCAATTTTGTTCATAACCCCGTGAACTGAGGAACCAGAGCTCTTGGAGAAGGTGGCTAGTATCAGAAATGATGCTGCCGAGGAGGTGGCCAGGATTGCTGCCGCGGAAGGCCATGAATAGACTACCGGGGATATCCATGAGTTAGCAAAAGAGAGAAAACCCCCGGTAGCACATCTGGCCTTAGCATAGTCATCAAGGAGAAGGCTCCTCTCCAATCCATGGGCCCTCTTCCCATGAGTTATCCCCTAGCTGCAACCCCACAACCTTCCCCAAGCAAGCAGGCACTAATCCTCGCTTCACTAGGGCTTGCAACTCCTGGTTCTTCTGTCTCAGCGGGCGTAGACTTTGATGAAGAGACCAGACATATACTGGCACCATTGTCCCAGAGAGGTTAGGAAGCTGGTGATTCTGCTGATAGCACCAAGGATGTATCTTCCCTGGAATCCATGGTGGTTGGGCTCAAGGATGTGCATCACATCTACAGACTCAAATGGTAGTCAGTCAAGGAGCAGCGTGATTCCACCAATTTGATGGACCGGAATCTGAGGGACAAAGGCGAAGAACTTCGCGAGTGGAACAAAAAGCAGTCCGACTCCCTCACGTGGCAAGAGGAGGTGCTTACCATGGCCAAGGAGGATATTACTGCCCGGGAGGTCTGTTTGGCGGAGCGCAAAGCTCTTCTGAACACCAAAGAGAAGGACATCTCCTTTGGGGAAGGGAACCTCGAAGTCACCCTCCGCGGCAAGGACGAGGAACTGGAGGCCCTTGTTCAGCAACGTACCAAGGATTTGGAGGAAAGCCATATGGCCACCCTTAGCACAGTCACCCTCGAATCCTCAACCCAACTGAAGAAGGTCACTAACGAGCCAGCTGCCGCATCTGCAGCCAAGACTGACCTTGAAAATCAAGTGAGCAAGCTGATGGAGGACCTTGCCAGGAGTAGCAAGGAGATCATGGCCCTCAAAGAGGAAGTGCAGAAAGTAAAGGCTATCCTGGAGGAAGCGCAATCGCAGCTTTCCTCCAAGAGCCAAGATCTCAACACTGCTAACGACACCATCTCCAACATGAAAGGTAGGATTGCCTCTCTGGAGAAGGAACTTGAATCTACCAGTTGCTGTGAAAAGCTGCTGATGACAGATCTGACCCATGCCAGGACTCTCCAACAAGACGCGGAAGACAAGCTTGAGAACCAGATTTAGTAGCGTGACCTCTGGATCAAGAGCATGGTCGACATCGTTGAACGCCTCACTGCTCAGATTGCCAAAATGGACATGAAGAACTGGGCCTTCTCCGTTAGTATGCATGAAGTTCCAAGTGTCAAGCTGACGCTTTTCTTTGAAGGCTTGATGGAAGTGTTCAAGATGTATGAAGACGACAAGGCCGCCTGCTTTCCTGACGAATCCTGGAAGCTTGCCCGCGATGCTCTCTTCCTAGTGTTGAGCAACCTCACCTTCTTCCACCCAGACCTCAACCTCGCGGATGGCTTCAAGAAGCTGCCGTCAGGTGCTGACGCTTCTGCTGCTGCGGAGAAGGTTGTCCCTCTTGCCGACAGGGTCCTCCAAGTCCCAAGAGCTTTGGGAGATTGTCGGGCCCAGCCTTGAGCCATTCTTGCTGCTGTATTGCCCTGTAATAAGACACAATATGTATTCCGCTTTTAGGCTCGGTATTGTTCTTGCTTTAATGCTCGTCAAACTGATATTTGTATGTGAATGCATGCCATCCCGCTTATGTTTATCCGTTGGTATTCGTATGGTGAGTTTCCTCACGTACTTTGGTTGACCACCAACAGCATGCTGTCGCGATTGCTTTGAGGAGCGGGTCCTTAGAATTCTTTTTTTTGCAGGTGGGGTCCTTAGAATTCTGCTCGCAAGGACACACTGCCGGTGGGTTTTCCCTTAACAGTCCTTGACACTGCCACCTACTTTGTTGACCAGGTTCGAAACAAAGAAAGCGCACAGACAAATATAGTAAGTTTCCATCGTACGGAGGACTTGCCATACGAAACCTTAGTTGCTTGAGGGACGCGCGAGTGCAAGCCCTAAAGAAAAGTTAACAAGCATGCCAACTTAGTTTTTGTCTATGCTCCCCTCCTGCTGGGGCGCATATTTGATTACGCATAGCATCTCCTCCTTAATGTGCGGACGTCCCTCCCCTCTGCATCTCCTAGGGAGACCGTGCACATATATCCATTTTTGCCCTAAAAGGAGGGGAAAACGAGAAGAAACAAAAAGGGAGGGACTAGGCAGTCCATTAGTCATGTGCCCGCCCCCGGCACGGGCCGAGGGGTCAATGTAAACATTCGTAACTAATGAAACATAGTGGAAAAAGGTACAACTTGGCTCCTCTCTCCTTTCCCTTTGCTTCCAATGATCCCTCAACAAACATCGTGAAGGACACGCTGGTGTATAGGGCCATGCCGGGGTTCGCTTGCCGGTGGTGCAAAACAACGGATTCCCACTAGTGCTCAATTCAGGATTTACCCTTAGCGGGATAAATGCAGGACCGAGCTCCACGCGGGCTCATCGACGCTGGCGACATTGCCACTGCGTGACTCAATCACTGGCGAGTGGGAAGGAAGAGGGACACTACTAGGAGAAAGCTTACTAGCAGCATGTCGGTGCAACAAACCCTGGGTCCGTTGCCCAGGTTGTGCACAGGCCCAAGAACTAGATTGCAGCACCAAGATCAGATCAAGCACGAAGGGATTAGCTCTTTGAAGAGTCAGAGAGCTGGTCGAGAAGACCAGAAAGCTAGAGAAGCAAGATATCACTAAGGGAAAAACCTCCCTTGCCAGGCAGGCAAGCCTGGTGAGGTTGGGGTTACCCCGGAAGCAAGCCTCCAGATCGTCCCAGCAGGCCTGCCGGGACTTGCAGAGGCAAAACACTCCACCGCACCACCTCATCATGACGCAAGTCATCGATCGGTGCGGTGTCAACCTCCTAAGTGACTAAGTGGTTGCTTCCTGCCACCTGGCAACCACTTCCTACAGAAAACACCTCCATATGACACCCATCCTGAGACATGTCAAGCAAGCAGGCGCGAAGCTGGCAAAACAGCCCAGCAAGGCTTGCCGGGCACACTGTGTGTGACACAGAGTGGCGCATTTAATGCACTATGTCCGCCTGCAGAGTTAGGTATGATAGCACTGTTTGCTATCTTATCAGTGTGTAAAAGACTAACTTGCCACGGTGGTGACCCCTTTATCTATAAAAGGAGGCCCATGGCAACCGTAGAAAGGATTCGGACTCTCGCACATTCATATGTGTGTAGCCACTCTTGCCCCGCGGCAGCCCTGTCGGGCAATAGCGTCGCATTCTCCACCATTATCCACCATCAATCCACCAAAGCAGGAGTAGGGTTTTATGCCTCGCCGCGGCCCGAACCTGGGTAAAACTGCCCGTGTGATCTCTATCGTGTTGTGTTACGCTTCTCCGCTCTTGGTGCAACGTGCCCATCCCCCCGCCGAACCAAAATGGGGCTCATGGCCCCATAGGTGCCCGTGGTTTCCCATGACATATTTGGCACGCCAGGTAGGGGGATCACTTGTGCAAAGCCAGAGAGCATAAGCAGCGCGTCATCTTCATTGCCATTTTCATCATCGATGGCTCCATCAACTATGGCGCCCAAGAAGAAGTCCGATGCCGCAGCTCACCCATCCACCTCGAAGGCTGATACGTCTCCAGCGTATCTATAATTTTTTATTATTCCATGCTATTATATTATCTGTTTTGGATGTTTAATGGGCTTTAATATGCTATTTTATATTATTTTTGGGACTAACATATTAACCGGAGGCCCAATGCCAGTTTCTGGTTTTTTTGGCCTATTTTAGAGTTTTGCAGGAAAGGATACCAAACGGAGTCCAAACGGAATGAAACCTTCGCGATGATCTTTCTTGGACCGAAAGCTAACCAGAAGACTTGGAGTAGAAGTCTAGAACGCTACGAGGAGGCCACGAGGCAGGAGGGCGTGCCCAAGGGGTAGGCGCGCCCCCACCCTCGTGGGCCCCTCATAGCTGCACCGACGTACTTCTTTCGCCTATATATTCTCTTATACCCTAGAAACATCAGGGAGAGACACGAAACCACTTTTCCACCACCGCAACCATCTGTACCCGTGAGATCCCATCTTGGGGCCTTTTTCGGCGATCTGCTAGAGGGGGAATCGATCATGGAGGGCTTCTACATCAACACCATTGCCTCTCAGATGAAGCGTGAGTAGTTTACCATAGACCTTCGGGTCCATAGTTATTAGATAGATGGATTCTTCTCTCTCTTTGATTCTCAATACAAAGTTCTCCTCAATGTTCTTGGAGATCTATTCGATGTAATACTCTTTTGCGATGTGCTTGCCGAGATCCAATGAATTGTGGATTTATGAACAAGATTATCTATGAGTATTATTCAATTATTCTCTGAATTCTTATATGCATGATTTGATATCTTTGCAAGTCTCTTCGAATTATCGGTTTAGTTTGGCCTACTAGGTTGATCTTTCTTGCAATGGGAGAAGTGCTTAGCTTTGGGTTCAATCTTGCGGTGTCCTTTCCCAGTGACAGTAGGGGCAGCAAGGCACGTATTGTATTGTTGCCATCGAGGATAAAAAGATGGGGTTTATATCATATTGCTTGAGTCTATCCCTCTACATCATGTCATCTTATTTAGGCGGTACTCTGTTCTTATGAACTAAATACTCTAGATGCATGCTGGATAGCGGTCGATGTGTGGAGTAATAGTAGTAGATGCTGAATTGTTTCAGTCTACTTGACTCGGATGTGATGCCTATATTCATGATCATTGCCTTAGATGTCTTCATAATTATGCGCTTTTCTATCAATTGCTCGGCAGTAATTTGTTCACCCACCGTAATACATGCTATCTTGAGAGAAGCCCCTAGTGAAACCTATGGCCCCGGGTCTCTTTCGTATTATATAACATCTCTTGTCCATTATATCGCATCTCGTTTACTATTTTGCAATCTTTACTTTCCAATCTATACAACAAAAATACAAAAAATATTTACTTTACTATCTTTATTAGATCTCAGTTTTGCGAGTGACCGTGAAGGGATTGACAACCCCTTTATCGCGTTGGTTGCAAGGTTCTTGATTGTTTGTGCAGGTACTAGGTGACTTGTGTGTCATCTCCTACTAGATTAATACCTTGGTTCTCAAAACTGAGGGTAATACTTACGCTATTTTGCTACATCACCCTTTCCTCTTCAAGGGAAAACCAACGCATGCACAAGAGGTAGCAAGAAGGATTTCTGGTGCTGTTGCCGGGGAGATCTACACCAAGTCAAGCATACCAAGTACCCATCATAAACTCTTCTCCGTTGTATTACATTATTTGCCATTCGCCTCTCATGTTCCTCTCCCCCACTTCTAAAACGATTTTTGAAAACCTTTGCCTTTTCTTCTCCCCTCTTCCGTTCGTCTCTTTTCGCTGTCTCTTGTGTGTTCGTGTGTTAGATCACTTGATTTGCCTTCATGGCTAGTCCTCCTATCATTGTTAGTACTCCTAATAATGAAGTTCTCAATTTTAAACAAAGGGAGGGAGAAAATCTAAAAGATGCTTGGTGTAGAATTTGAATGCTCATAATAGATCTGCCAGGAAGCAATCTACTTCCGTTCTTCTTCGCAATTTTTATGTAGGCTTTTCTCCTTGGAATAGACATGTTCCTGACACCATTATCGGGGGGAATTTTTTGGGAAGCCATACTTTTGATTCTTATAATGCCATGATAGATTTGTTAGGCCCACCACCTGTTTTGGTCAATGGAACTATTTTAACTTTGGAACATGTGATGCAAAGGCTTGATATTATCAAAAATAAAATTGTCACAGTTGAGTTAATTGAAAATTTGAATGAAAAGATCCACAACTAAATATGGATCTAAGGTAGGAGCTACTCTGAAAAATCATAGGGAAAAGGAACCCATAGTTAATGAAAAGATAGATCAAGATTCTACTAGAATTGATAAACTCGAAGATATTATTACCAACTTGGGTTCCACTTTTTCTGCAGTTAAAAATACCTCAAATCCTCCTCCTACCAAAGTTGCCAAGCTTATCTACGTTCCTAAGAATAAGGGTGAATCTTTTAGTAAGGAAAATGAAGATCTCAAATCAATAAGTGTTGACCCCAATTTTTTCGACATCATTAAGGAACCTTTTGCCACAAATGAATTTCATGATTTCTTGCCTAGGAGTTTGATCATTAACAAAACGAAATAACCTCCTAAGGGTTATGTGTGTTCAATTGAAGAATTGCATATCGGAGATGGCAATACCTAGACCTATTCGTGTTTTTATGCCTAGCTAGGGGCGCTAAACAATAGCGCTTGTTGGGAGGCAACCCAATTTTATTTCTGTTCTTTGCTTTTTGCTCCTGTTTAGTAATAAATAATTCATCTAGCTTCTGTTTAGATGTGGTTTTATGTTTTAATTAGTGTTTGTGCCAAGTAGAACCTTTGGGAAAAATTGGGCGAAGTCTTTGTGATCTTGCTGTAAAAAACAGAAACTTTTGCACTCTCGAGAATAGCTGTCATGTTTTACTGGAGAGTGATTTTAGGTTGATTCTTTTTGAAGATGATTAATAGAAAAATTCCTCATGTCCACCAATTTATTTCAGAATTTTTAGAGTTACATAAGTATTCGAAAGTTACAGATTGCTACAGACTGTTCTGTTTTTGAGAGATTCTGTTTTTCGTGTGTTTTTTGCTTATTTTGATGAACCTATGCGTAGTATCGGGGGGGGGGGGGGTATGAACCATAGAGAAGTTGGAATACAGTAGGTTTAACACCAATATAAATAAAGAATGATTTCATTACAGTACCTTTGTGACACCCGGATAGTTAGGCTACAGTAAAACCCTGCTAATGATGCCATGTCACCCTTGTCATTGTTGCTAAACACATGTTAGATCAAAACGTTTCAAAATCAAATTTGGATTTAGGCAAACAACAAAAGTTTTCAAACATTAAAACTAAAATGTCCAAAATGTGTCAAATAAATCATGGATAATACTAGTGGAGAAACGACATTTTATTAAGATGCTTAAATACTCTAAAATGACTAAAACAGTAGCAAAAACAATTATTTAAATGAGGTTAAAATAATAAACCATTACAAACTATTTTGTTTTAGTTGCGAAGCTAATTGTGGTAGTGGCATAATTATTAATGCTCTTTTAGGTACAACTTTTGTATTCTATAAAAGCGAAAATTTAATAAAATAGAAAAGAGAATTAAATAAAAAGAAAAGGCAAATTGTAAACAGAAACAAAAAATAAATAAAAACAAAAGGCCCCCTCCCCCATAGGGCCTCGTGGCCCAGTCGGCTCAGCCGACTAGGCCGGCCCACACCGCACCTCCCCTGGCCTATATGGCCCCCCTTGCCCCCCTGAAACCCTAAAAAGCGCTACCCCACTCCCCCCCTCGTTCCCCCACTCCCCCACCTTTCTGGATCGGGGCAACGGCGCCCCGACCCCGTCGTCCTCGCGCCCGACGTCCTCCCCGCCGACTCAGACTGTGCCGGGAGCACCGCCTTCGCTGTCTTCATCGACTACATAGACGCATCGGAGCTCAGGACCCCCTGCCTCGCACGGATCGAGCCGTTCCCTTCCCCGGATCGCCGTCGCTGCCACCTCGCCCCCGTCGTCGATCTGCCTCGCCGGACCTCCCCGAGCCCACTGGCTTTACCCTATGGACCCGCGGTGAGGCCCCTAGCCTCTCCCTCTCTCCCGTCGTCGCGGTCGCCATTCTCCGCACGCGCACGCGCACACAGCCGTGTCCTCCTCTCCCCTCGTTCTCTGTCGTCCGCCACGCGCCGACCATGTTCGACCCAACGCCTCGCTGTGGTCCCCCGAGCCCTCACTCCGCTCCCTTCCACTGCTGCGCATCCGACCTCATCCGCGCCGGCTGCTCGTGTGCTCGCCGTAGCCACGGTCGGGGCCCTACTCCACCACAAGACCTCACCTCGCCGCCTCTCGTGGCGCGCCCATCGCATGTTCCCCACGCGCTGCGCAGCCTTCGGACGACAGCGTGCCGTGCCTGCTCCCCCTTTTTGCCTGCCGTGGCCTTCGCCACCGCCACGCCAATAACCCCGTCGCCGTGGCCCCGACTGGCTGCGTCCAAAGCGGGCGCCCGCAACCGCACGCGCCCCTGCGCCTGTTTCGCCCGCCCGCTAAGGCCTCTGGCCTATGACAAATGGGCCCCAGCGCCCTAGAACATTTTAAAAAAAGTAATAAAAATAAATTTATTTAATTAATTAAGTCAATTAATCCTATTTAATTAAGCTAATTAACCTGTTAGTTTATTTAAACAGTAATTAGTTTAACCTAAACCCTAATTAACCTAATAGTGTATGACAGGTGGGTCCCACTGGACCCACACATCAGTTTGACCAGTCAGCACCTCTGTTGACTGCTGACGTCGTGCTGACATCATGATGATGTCATCAAACACTGTTTTGGATAATGTTGAATTATATTAATTAAATAAAATCTAAAAATGATTTAAAACTTTAGAAAATCATATAAAATAAACCGTAGCTCAGATGAAAATACTTTCTACATAAAAGTTGCTCAGAACAACGAGACGAATCCAGATACGCAGCCTGTTCGTCCGCCACACATCCCTAACCTATCGAACTCGTAACTTTCCCCCTCCGGTTCCTCTGTCCGAAAACGCGAAACACCGGGAATACTTTCCCGGATGTTTCCCCCCTTCACCGGTATCACCTCGTACTGCGTTAGCGCACACTTGGCACCGTTACTTGATATGTCATGCATCATTATGCATCTGTTTGCATTGTATTCATTGTTTCTTCCCCTTCTTCTCTCTAGTAGACTACGAGACCGACGCTACTGCTGCCTAGTTCGACTACGAAGTTGACGACCCCTCCTTCTTGCTAGAGCAACCAGGCAAGCCCCCCCCCCTTGATCACCAGATATCGCCTATTCTTCTCTATACTGCTTGCATTAGAGTAGTGTAGCATGTTACTGTTCGGTTAGTCCTATTCTGTTGCATAGCCTGTCATTGTTGCTACAGTCATTGATACCATACCCGCAATCCTAAATGCTTAGTATAGGATGGTAGTTTATCATCATTGGCCCTACATTCTTGTTAGTCTGCCTTGCTATACTATTGGGCCGTGATCACTCGGGAGGTGATCACGGGTATATATTATACATATATACATACTACAGATGGTGACTACAGTCGGGTCGGCTCGAGGAGTACCCGCGAGTGATTCACGGATTGGGCGCTGAAAGGACCTTTGTCCCGACGGCCCTCTGTGTGGATCTTTGTGGCGGAGCGACAGGGCAGGTTGAGACCACCTAGGCGAGAGGTGGGCCTGGCCCTGGTCAACGTTCGCGGTTGCTTCATAATAACACGCTTAACGAGATCTTGGTATTTGATCTGAGTCTGGCTACTGGCCTATACGCACTAACCAACTATGGGGGAAAGATATGGGCACTCGACGTCGTGGTATCAGCCGAAGCCTTCGTGACGTCAGCGACTGAGCGGCGCTCGCCGGATTGGACCGTAAGCCTGCTCTTGTATTAATGGGGCTAGGTATGCTTCCGGCCGCCTACGCAATGTGCAAGTGTGCAATGGGCGATGGGCCCAGACCCCTGCGGGCGTAGGATTTAGACCGACGTGTTGACCTCTCTGTTGTGCCTAGGTGGGGCTGTGACATGTTGATCTTCCGAGGCTGGGCATGACCCAGGAAAGTGTGTCTGGCCAAATGGGATTGAGCGTGTTGGGAAATGTGGTGCACACCTCCAGGGAAGTTGATCTATTCGAATAGCCGTGTCCCTCGGTAAAAGGACGGCCCGGAGTTGTACCTTGACCTTATGACAAATAGAACCGGATACTTAATAAAGCACACGCAGACAAGTTCCACAGACAACCCGGTGATCGCTTTTCCACAGGGCGACAAGGGAAGAATCGCCGGGTAGTATTATGCTATACGATGCTACTTGGCGGACTTCACTCTACTCTCTTCTACATGCTGCAAGACGGAGGCTGCCAGAAGTGTAGTCTTCGATAGGACTAGCTATCCCCCTCTTCTTCTCGCATTCTGCAGTTCAGTCCACCCATATTGCCTCCTTACACATATACCCATGCATATGTAGTGTAGCTCCTTGCTTGCGAGTACTTTGGATGAGTACTCACGGTTGCTTTGCTCCCTCTTTTCCCCCTTTTCCCTCTTCTTCCCGGATGCGGCAACCAGACATTGGAGCCCAGGAGCCACACGCCACCGTCGACAACGACTCCTACTACACTGGAGGTGCCTACTACTACATGCAGGCCGCTGACGACGACCAGGAGTAGTTAGGAGGATCCCAGGAAGGAGGCATGCGCCTCTTTCGATCTGTATCCCAGTTTGTGCTAGCCTTCTCAAGGCAAACTTGTTTACTTATGTTTGTACTCAGATATTGTTGCTTCCGCTGACTCGTCTATGATCAAGCACTTGTATTTGAGCCCTCGAGGCCCCTGGCTTGTATTATGATGCTTGTATGACTTATTTATGTTTTTAGAGTTGTGTTGTGATATCTTCCCGTGAGTCCCTGATCTTGATCGTACACGTTTACGTGCATGATTAGTGTATGATTGAATCGGGGGCATCACAACCTTAAAGTGGTGGTTTATTTTATTATAGTAACGGAGCTCATGAGATTTTCTGTTGAAGTTTTGTGTTGTGAAGTTTTAAAGTTTTTGGGTAAAGATTGGATGGATTTTGGAATAAGGAGTGGCTAGAGCCTTAGCTTGGGGATGCCCAAGGCGCCCCAAGGTAATTCAAGGACAACCAAAAGCCTAAACTTGGGGATTCCCCGGAAGGCATCCCCTCTTTCGTCTTCGTCTATCGATAACTTTACTTGAGGCTATATTTTTTTCACCACATGATATGTATTTTTCTTGGAGCGTCTTGTATGATTTGAGTCTTTGCTTTTCAGTTTACCATAATCATCCTTGTTGTACACACCTTTTGGGAGAGACACGCATGAATCAGAATTTATTAGAATGCTCTATGTACTTCACTTATATCTTTTGAGCTAGACAATATTGCTCTAGTGCTTCACTTATATTTTTTTAGAGCACGGTGGTGGTTTTATTTTACAAAAATTATTGATCTCTCATGCTTCACTTATATTTTTTTAGAGCACGGTGGTGGTTTTATTTTACAGAAATTATTGATCTCTCATGCTTCACTTATATTATTTTGAGAGTCTTTTAGAGCAATATGATGGGCATCCAAGATGGGTATAATAAAAACTTTCGTATAAAGTGCATTGAATACTATGAGAAGTTTGGTTCTTTATGATTGTTTTGAGATATGAATATGGTGATATTAGAGTGATGCTAGTAGAGTAGTTGTGAATTTGAGAGATACTTGTGTTAAAGTTTGTGATTCCTGTAGCATGCACGTATGGTGAACCGTTATGTGGTGAAGTTGGAGCATGATTTATTTATTGATTGTCTTCCTTATGAGTGGCGGTCGGGGATGAGCGATGGTATTTTCCTACCAATCTAACACCCTAGGAGCATGCGGGTAGTACTTCATTTTGATAACTAATAATTTTTGCAATAAGTATGTGAGTTCTTTATGACTAATGTTGATTCCATGGATTATACGCACTGTCACCCTTCCACCATTGTTTGCCTCTCTAGTATCGCACAACTTTCGCCGGTACCTTACGCCCACCATATACCTTCCTCAAAAGAGCCACCATAACTACCTATTATGGTAGTTCCATAGCCATTCCGAGATATATTGCCATGCAAATCTCCACCTTTCCATTTATTATGACATGCTCCATCATTGTCATGTTGACTTGCATGATCATGTAGTTGACATCGTATTTGTGGCAAAGCCACCTTTCATAATTTTTCATACATGTCACTCTTGAATCATTGGACATCCTAGTACACCGCCGAAGACATTCACATAGAGTCATATTTAGTTCTAAGTATTGAGTTGTAATTCTTGAGTTCTAGGTAAATAAAAGTGTGATGATCTTCATAATTAGAGCATTGTCCCAGTGAGGAAAGGATGATGGAGACTATGATTCCCCCACAAGTCGGGAAGAGACTCCGGACGAAAAAAAAAGGAGAAAAAAGAGGCCATAAAAAAGGGAGAAAAGGCCCAAATAAAAAAATGAGAGAAAAGGAGAGAAGGGGCAATGCTACTATCCTTTTACCATACTTGTGCTTCAAAGTAGCACCACAATCTTCATGATAGAGAGTATCCTATGTTGTCACTTTCATAAACTAGTGGGAATTTTTCATTATAGAACTTGGCTTGTATATTCCAATGATGGGCTTCCTCAAAAGTGCCCTAGGTCTTCCTGAGCAAGCAAGTTGGATGCACACCCACTTAGTTTTCTTTTTTGAGCTTTCATACACTTATAGCTATAGTGCATCCATAGCATGGTAATCCCTACTCACTCACATCTATATCTATTGATGGGCATCTCCATTGCCCGTTGATACGCCTAGTTGATGTGAGACTATCTTCTCCTTTTTGTCTTCTCCTTTGTCTTCTCCACAACCACCATTCTATTCCACCTATAGTGCTATGTCCATGGCTCATGCTCATGTATTGCGTGAAGATTGAAAAAGTTTTAGAACATCAAAAGTATGAAACAATTGCTTGGCTTGTCATCGGGGCCGTGCATGATTAAATACTTTTTGTGATGAAGATAGAGCATAACCAGACTATATGATTTTGTAGGGTAGCTTTCTTTGGCCATGTTATTTTGAGAAGACATGATTGCTTTGTTAGTATGCCTGAAGTATTATTATCTTTATGTCAATATTAAACTTTTGTCTTGAATCTTTCGGATCTGAACATTCATGCCACAAAAGAAAATTACATTGATAAATATGCTAGGTGGCATTACACATCAAAAAAAAAATCTGTTTTTATCATTTACCTACTCGAATACGAGCAGGAATTAAGCTTGGGGATGCTTGATATGTCTCCAACTTACCTATAATTTTTGATTGTCCCATGTTATTATATTATCTCTTTTGGATGTTTAATGGGCTTTAATATGCTCTTTTATATTATTTTTGGGACTAACCTATTAACCGGAGGCCCAGTGCCAGTTTCTGTTTTTTTTGCCTATTTTAGAGTTTTGCAGAAAAGGAATACCAAACGGAGTCCAAACGGAATGAAACCTTCGTGATGATCTTTCTTGGACCGAAAGCAAACCAGAAGACTTGGAGTAGAAGTCTGGAACGCCACGACGAGGCCACGAGGCAGGAGGGCGTGCCCAGGGTGGTAGGCGCGCCCCAACCTCATGGGCCCCTCGTAGCTCCACCTACGTACTTCTTTCGCCTATATATACTCTTATACCCTAGAAACATCAGGGAGAGTCACGAAACCACTTTTCCACCGCCGCAACCATCTGTACCCGTGAGATCCCATCTTGGGGCCTTTTTCGGCGATCTGCCGGAGGGGGAATCGATCACCGAGGGCTTCGACATCAACACCATTGCCTCTCCGATGAAGCGTGAGTAGTTTACCACAGACCTTCGGGTCCATAGTTATTAGCTAGATGGCTTCTTCTCTCTCTTTGATTCTCAATACAAAGTTCTCCTTGATGTTCTTAGAGATTTATGCGATGTAGTACTCTTTTGCGATGTTTGCCGAGATCCGATGAATTGTGGATTTATGAACAAGATTATCTATGAATATTCTTTGGTTCTTCTCTCGATTCTTATATGCATGATTTGATATCTTTGCAAGTCTCTTCGACTTATCAGTTTAGTTTGGCCTACTAGATTGATCTTTCTTGCAATGGGAGAAGTGCTTAGCTTTGGGTTCAATCTTGCGGTGTCCTTTCCCAGTGATAGTAGGGGCAGCAAGGCACGTATTGTATTGTTGCCATAGAGGATAAAAAGATGGGGTTTATATCATATTTCTTGAGTTTAACCCTCTACATCATGTCATCTTGCTTAGTGCGTTACTCCGTTCTTATGAACTTAATACTCTAGATGCATGCTGGATAGCGGTCGATGTGTGGAGTAAGAGTACTAGATGCAGAATCGTTTCAGTCTACTTGACACGGACGTGATGCCTATATTCATGATCATTGCCTTAGCTGTCTTCATAATTATGCGCTTTTCTATCAATTGCTCGGCAGTAATTTGTTCACCCACCGTAATACATGCTATCTCAAGAAAAGCCACTAGTGAAACCTATGGCCCCTGACACTACACACACTATACAGAACATTCTCCTCCTAGGCTAGGCTAGACCCGCTCCCCCAAGCGCCGCTGGCAGCTCCGGCCATGGCGGCCACCGCCCCAGCTCCGCTGCCCCGCCCGGAGAGCCGCTACCGCCCATGCCGGCCCCGCCTCCGCCCCGAGACCCCGCGTATCCACCGGCCAACCATCGATGCTCCGCCTTCGGGGTCGGATCTGGACCCGCTGGATCTCCCGCGGCGCCCTCATCCCCCTGTTCTCCGACCGCGCCCGGTGTGGGGCGCCCCATAAATCTGCCGCTGGGTGCCGACCTCGAGGGCCCCTCCCTGACCGACGGATCTTCATCGCCCCCGCAAGAGCAGCCCCGGCTTCGATCCATTGTAGTTGTGCCATCCCCGCCGCTTGCTTCGGGGCCGGCCGCCATTGATGAGGGATGGACTAGCTATCAATCCCGCAGGAGCAAGAAGGCAGACAGGCGTCCTCCGGGCAATCCTCGGCGCCTTCGCGGGCCCGGCCCCGGGCGCCCCCCCCCCTCGCCGGGACGCGAGGCCTTCTTAAAGAGGTTCAAGGGCCTCTGCTTTCGCTGCCTTAGCCCTCACCACCGCCGCATCGACTGCCACGACCCTCTCCATTGCATCGTCTGCAAGCTTCCGGGCCACTTTGGCAGAGAGTTCCCCAAGACCAAGCAAAGCCGGGCCGTGGGCGTGCAGCAAACCCGTCCGGTGCGGGAACGCCTTGCGTTCCCCGCCGGCCACGCTTCGCCTCCACCGCCCCCGATGGCTCCGACGAACGCCCCCTGCATCGACCACGGGCGATGGCCGAGGACCAGCCACAAGGTGATCGCATCCACCCCGGAGATGGAGCACCAGGTGTTCCTGCTGCAGCAGCACGCGGTGGTGGCCACGGCGGTCTCCAAGCTGCACGCGGCCAGCCCCCTCTCGATCGGCCGGGCCATCGAGCGGGAGTTCCAGATCCCCACGCACCTCCTCCACGTCACCAGCCACGACCCCGAGGACTTCTTCATCCACTTCACCATGCCGGCGCACAAAGATCTCGCCGTCCGTCGCGGCTCGATCACCGTGGATGACATCGCCTTCCTCCTGGAGCCGTGGAGGGAGGACACGCACGCGATCCATAACACCTGGGTGCTCCATGTCCGCGTCTTCATGGAGAAGCTGCCAATGCAGCTGTGGACCCTGGAGGACACGAAGCTCTTCGCCGTCTGGGTGTGGGTGTGGCAGCTCCACCATATCCCGACCAAGAGGACGCTCTGGAAGCAGGCGCGGGGGGCCGGTCGGGTGGAGTCTCGCCGCCAAGCAGGGCGGTCGCGCCGCCCCCCGACCTGCTCCGATGGGATGTTCTGGTGCACATCGACCGCGTTGAGGACTGGACGCCGCTCTCCCCGCCTCGCGACTTTTCGGGCGAAGCGGGCTACCCTCCTCCGACGACGACGACGACCGCCCGTACCCACGCTTCCCACCCGTGGGAGGCTGGGTGGCTGGCGTGGAAGACGGCAGGCCATCGCAGGACTCGGGGCACCGTCTGCGCCCTCCCGCGCAGGTGGCGTCCTCGGGCTGCAAGGGCATGCCCTCATCTAGCCACAGGCGTGGCCACGACGGCGACGACAGCCAGCGGAGGACCTGGAAGGACACGCTGCTGGGTCGGGGCCGCGGCAAGGAGCCAGCAGCGCCCCCGGCCACGGAGCGCCAACGCAGCCGTACGCCCACCTCGCGGCACAGCCGGAGCCGCCCCCGCAACGGCCGCCAAGGCCACGCCACCAAGAAGGGGAGGACCGGGTCCCAGGCGGCGTCGTCCTGTGGGACGGCTCCTCCTCCGCCAAACCCGCTGCTGGCGCCGCCACGGACCCTGCCTAGGGAGAGGAGAGGGCCACCATGCGCTGGTGACCCGGTGGCAGCCTTCTTCGACGAGGTGGGGAGGGAGCTGCCCCCTCCTCCTCGGGTGGACCTGAGGAAGACCGCGGTGGACACGGCTACTGCGGCCACGGTTGACAAACCCCTCTGCTTCGACGAGAACTCAGACTCCCCCGGCAACATCGACGACGGCATATACATAGGCCCGGTCACCTCCCAGGTGTGCCACCTGCAACTCTCTGACGCGGGTGGCCGCGGCGCCCTGCCAGGCCAGCTGTTCGCCACCCCGCTGCCATCCGTGCTGGGGAGGGCCCCGACTCGCGCCAAGACACCGGCTCGCTCCAGGCACGCACCTCCGTCCCGCCAGAGCACTCGCCAGGCGGCCAACCCGTCCACTGTCCCGGTCAGCCAAAGGGCCACTCTTCGCATCGTGCACGGCCTGGGCATTCTGGGACCGAAGGAGACCATGACGGCCAAGGCGGCCGAGGCGCTGATCCGCCGTTTCGACGAGCTGCTCTCCGACACCGACATCAAGGCCATCACCAAGCTCACCAACCTCGACGCCGCGGCCCTTAAGATTGCCGCGGGCATGCACGGACAAGACGGAGAGGCCGTTCAGGCCGACGCTTCGCCATGTTAGGTTCCTTCAGTAGTCGTAGTCTCCGGCGACGCTCAGCGTGCGGCTGGGTAGAGTTAGGTTTCTCCATGTGTTGTTTCTGTCATAGGTGCTCTTGTAGCAGGGGCATAGTCGGTCGCCAGTGGGATTTGGGGCCTATTGGTGGCCGCCGGCGTCACCCGGACCGTTGATGGTGTACTCGTGCTTATTTCCTTGTAGTTTTAGTAGCCGGAGCAATCGCCTGTCTCCCCATGATTGACACAAACTACCAAATCATGTGCTGGAACGTCTGAGGGCTCAATTCACCCGCCCGGCGAGCGGTTGTGTGCGAGACGGCAGAGACACACAAGCTAGCCCTTCTCTGCCTGCAAGAGACCAAAATCGACGAATGGAGCCGATCGTTAGTTAGAGATGTTGGCGGGAGCAGGCTTGCCGATTGCGTCGTCCTCCCATCGACTGGCACTCGCGGAGGCGTCGCGATTTTCTGGGACAGGAGCCGCGTAGACATGCAGTCCCATGCCATCGGCCATTTCTCCATCACAGCAAAGGTCACCCTAGCTGATTCAACTTCAACCTTTTGGATGACGACCGTCTACGGGCCTGTCGACGAGGGGAGGAAAGATGAGTTCCTGGCCGAACTTGCTCGAGCTGCACCACCGACGGACGCCCCATGGCTAATCAATGGCGACTTCAACCTAATCTACGAGGCGCGTGACAAGAACAATAGCAACATCAACCGCCGAATTATGGGCAAGTTCAGAACGGCCATCGACGCGGCAGGTTTAAAAGAGATCAAGTGTAAAAATAGGAAGTTTACCTGGAGCAACGAACGGACGACGCCTACGCTAGTCAACATCGACAAATTCTTCTGCAACTTGGCCTGGAGCACCATGTTCCCATCATACCTCCTCCACGCCACTTCAACATCGTGCTCCGATCACTGCCCCTTGCTGCTGTCTGAAGCTTCATCACCCCGTCGCGCGGCCCGTTTCCGCTTCGAGTCTTTCTGGCCGCGCTTCCCTCGCTTCCACACCACGGTCCAGCATGCGTGGAATCGACCGGTCGCCTCCACCTGCGCCTTCCAGCGCCTCAACTCCAAGCTAGCTAGGGCGGCAAAAGACCTGAAGATTTGGGCGAAGGGTTTCTTCAGTGAGCCTAGGATTCAGATGCACATGGCAAATGAGATCATTCTGCGCCTTGACGTTGCCCAGGAGCGTAGACAGCTCTCGGGCGCAGAACTACTGCTGCGGAAACAGCTTAAGATGCGCGTCCTTGGCCTCGCCGCGATCGACAGAGCACGCAAATGACAGGCATCTTGAATCACTTGGCTGCGTGTGGGCGAGGCCAAGACGGCGTTTTTCCATGCAAAGATCAACTCTAGGCGCCAGAAAAACTTCATTCACGCACTCCACAACGGCCGCGCCATCGCCACCTCCCATGAAGAAAAGGAACAGATCATCCATGAGCATTTCAACTCCACCTTAGGGATGGCGACGCCACGTAGCTACACCATCAACTGGGACGCTGTCCACCTGCCAACCCTGCCCGCGGCTGGCCTCGACAACCCGTTTACCGAGGAAGAGGTGTGGGCGGCGATCTGCCAATCCCCACAGGAAAAATCCCCAGGACCAGACGGCTTCAACGGATCGTTCTTCCGCTCCTGCTGGTCGATCATCAAGGCCGACGTCATGGCGGCCTTCCATCAGTTCTACAACCTCACAGGCCGCGACATGTCCATGATCAACAACGCAACGATCATTCTCCTACCCAATAAGGACGAGGCGACGAAGATCGCTGACTTTAGGCCTATCAGCCTGATTCATTCAGTCGCCAAGCTAATCTCCAAGGTCCTCTCCATTAGGCTCGCCTCCGTCATCGGCTGCATCATTTCACCTACGCAGACAGCTTTCCTGAAGACAAAGTGCATACATGACAGCTTCCTCTATGTGCAAAACACCGTCAGGGCCCTGCACCGCTGTAAGACACCGTGTCTTCTCATGAAACTAGACATAGCAAAAGCCCTCGACACCGTGTCCTGGGAGTATCTCCTCGAACTACTCCAAAAGCTAGGGTTTAGCGCGCGCTGGAGGGACTGGGTAGCGCGCCTTCTCATCACTGCCTCATCTTCGGTCTCCCTCAACGGCAGCACAGGCCCAAGGATCCTACATTTGCGAGGGCTGCGCTAGGGCGACCCACTGTCCCCTTTCCTCTTCATCTTAGCTATCGACCCACTGCATCGACTCATCGCCGCGGCTATAGATCAGCAGCTGTTGCACCGTCTCCCTGGACGTGATCTTGCGTTACGGGTGAGCCTCTACGCCGATGACGCAGCCATCTTCTTAAACCCTAACCGCGATGAGGTCGACTCCCTGCTGTGCATCCTAGATGACTTCCTAAAAGCGACCGGCCTATGTATCAACCCAGTCAAATCTACGGTCTCCCCCATACGCTGTGAGGACGTTAACATGGAGGAGGTGCTGCAGGGTTTTCAGGGCTCGATCGCCCCGTTCCCCATTCGATACCTTGGCCTCCCGGTCACCATGGGCCGCCTACGCCTCGTCCACCTCCAGTTCATCATCGACAGAATCAAGGCTAGGCTGGCGGGTTGGAAGGGCAAGCAGCTGCCCATGGCGGGACGCCGGGTGCTCGTCCGCTGCGTCTTGAGCGCAATGCCTACCTTTGCGCTCACTGTTCTTCGTGTCCCAAAGAAGATCCTCAGGGAGATCGACAAGTGCAGACGACGCTTCCTCTGGCGCCAAGATGAAGAGATTACGGGTGCCAGCTGCAAGGTCAACTGGCCGACGGTGTGTACCCCCACAGAGCATGGAGGCCTAGGCATCCCCGACCTGCAGTGTTTCGGTAGAGCGCTCCGTCTTCGTTGGCTCTGGATCGCCTGGCATAGTCCGGAAAGGCCCTGCGTCGGTTCTGAACTGCCATGCGACGAGGCGGATCGAGCGCTCTTCTCGGCCTCGTCAAATGTGACGATCGGAGACGGAGCACGGGCATCCTTCTGGCACTCTACGTGGCTAGGGCATGCTACCCTCTCCCGGCGCTTCCCCGAGCTATTCGCCCACTCTCGAAGGAAGCACCGATCGGTCCATGACGCGCTCACCGACGATACATGGATCCGGGACCTAGCCCATGGGCAAAATCAGCACCTACTCGAAGACGTTCTCGCCCTGCACCATGAACTGCAACTTTCGGCGCCGCCCCTCCAACCAGGAGTGCCAGACAGTCTAACCTGGAAGCACTCTGGCTCAGGGACGTATTCGGCTAGGTCCGCGTACCAGGCCCGGTTTCACGGCATGACGGCAACCAACTTCGACCACTTGATCTGGAAAGCCTGGGCGCCGGGGAGGATCAAAATCTTCTCGTGGCTGTTGCTGCGTGACAGGCTCTGGTGCAACAACAGATTGCAGAGGCGGGGCTGGCCGAATGGCTACTTCTGCCAGCTCTGCGTCAGAAACCTCGAATCATCGCACCACCTGTTCTGGAACTGCCCGGTGGCCAAGCAGGTCTGGACGGTGATCGGGCACTGGCATGGCTGCTCCGCCCTCTCCCCTGCGGATTGCTGGGAAGACAGAAGCTCCAGCACGATCATCCACAGCATGTTGGAACGCACGGATCCACATCGACGTCATGGTGCGTGGTCAATACTGCTGCTAACCTGCTGGGAAATCTGGCATGAAAGAAACAGCTGCACTTTCCGAAGCAACCTTCCTAGGGTGCGAGAATTCATCAGGCGCATCCGAGACAGCATTGAGCTCTGGAGGATCGCGGGCGCAACGTGCATTGAGAGCCCTTTCGGGGAGCCACCTTGAGAGAAAATTCCTTTTATCTGTACGAGGGTTTCTTAGCCGCATGTGGCTGGCCCTAAGCACTTGATCCTAGGATCTTCACACCCCCTTTGTTTTCCCGCTGCTTCCTGCTATAATCAATGAAAAGCCAGCGATTGCTGGATCTTTCAAAAAAAACCTATGGCCCCTGGGTCTCTTTCCTATTATATTACATCTCTTTTCCATTATATCGCATCTTGTTTACTATTTTGCAATCTATACTTTCCAATCTATACAACAAAAATACCAAAAATATTTACTTTAATATCTTTATTATATCTCACTTTTGTGAGTGACCGTGAAGGGATTAACAATCCCTTTATCGCGTTGGTTGCAAGGTTCTTGATTGTTTGTGCAGGTACTAGGTGACTTGTGTGTTGTCTCCTACTGGATTGATACCTTGGTTCTCAAAACTGAGGGAAATAGTTACGCTACTTTGTTGCATCACCCTTTCCTCTTCAAGGGAAAACCAACGCATACTCAAGAGGTAGCAAAGGCCATGCCACCTGAGACCGTCGACATCGCGATGACGACGAGGACGCATGGAGATGTGGACGCTGCATGGACATGGTGGATGCTGGCAGCGTTGTTACCACCTCCCCCACGACCGAAGCAGGAGCGGGAGGCACCGGGGAAGGACAACATCAGCAACATCCCAGTGGCCACGCTCCACGAGGTACGGGTAGAGAGATTATTCTATCTGCACCACTCCACCCATCCGAAGCGCACATCCACAGTGGTGGCACTCGTTCTGGGGTGAACCCCAACTCTCCGGCAGTTCCCGCTGCAAGCGCGACCGCAGGGCCCGCACCACCCCCAGAGCGGGCTCACGCAGCTGTTGTGCCCAACGGAGCTGCTGGCCCTCGAGCGCCTCCACCTCGTCACCACGCCATCCAAGCGGCTGGTTCGCAACAACGAGGGCACATCGCAACAACGAGGGCACATCGCAGGAGCCAAGAGAGGCTACGATCTACATCATCATCGCATATGCCAAGCACCGCCTCAGAGGCCATGGCGTGGGCCCAACTGCTATTGAGATTTCCGCCGGCAGCCTATCAGATGGATGAGTGGCGAGGCACCATCTAATTCCTGATTGGTTTCACCGACGCGGGAGGATCACAGCGAGCTGGCCCGCCACGGCCTCCCTTGGCGATGAGAACAACCTGCCTTGCTGCCGTACTGAAGGGGCCACTCCCACGGTGCAATCGCCACCACGGCAAGTAGCGCGGGAGCCACACGACCAAGAACCCGACGATGTCTCGATGGCCTCATCCGACCCTTGAGCGCATCGAGACCAATGGCGGGCACCGGAGGACAGGCAGAGGGAAGGCACGTGTGCCACCATCGAGCGACGCCATGGCACCCTCCGCCAGTCCGATGGGCGCGACAGTCTCGACGTCGATGAGCTCGCACTAGGCAGGGGCGGGCACCTGCCCTTCGAGTTTGGGTGCCCTGCCTTCACTCGAGAGCTGCTGCAAGTCCGTTGGCCGTCTGCCCGCACGTTCAAGCCAGAGATACTAGAGAAGTACGACGGGAGGCTGAATCCGGTAGAGTTCTTGAGCATGTACACCATCGCTATTCAAGCTGCTGGCGGAGGAGATGAGAAGGTGTTCACTAACTACTTCCCATTGGCACTCAAGCCAAATGTGAGGTCTTAGCTGATGCACCTTCTAGAGAACTCCATTTCGACCTGGGCTGACCTCTGTCATGAGTTCATTGGCGCCTTCATGGGCGGCCATCAAGAACCAGGGCGGCCCAGCGACTTGCGGCTTCTCCGGCAGAAATAAGAGACTCTGCATAAGTACATGCAGAGGTTCAGCCGAGTCCATAGAAATATTCCAAACATCCACCCGGCAGCTGTGCTAGCTGCGTTCCAGTCCAACATGCGCAACCATCGGATACGTTCCAAGATGAACGTCCGGTTGCCCAAGACTGTGAAGGAGATTTACACCTTGGTAGACAAGTGTGCTCGGGTGGAGGAGGGTAGGAAGCTCCCTGGAGAAGAGGATGGCATCGACGTCGACTCAAAGGATGACGACGAGGTCACCGGTTAGAAGAAGAAGAACAAGAAGCACAACAAAAGGCGCAAAGATAAGGTAGTGATGACTGCTGAGGGATCGGGCATACCTAGTACCGGTAAGAAGGCCAAGACCGACGCCCCCGGCAAGGAAGTTTTCGCGTGCTCTAATTGCCGGGAGGCTGCGACTGCCGAGAAGGCTAGGAAAAGTGATGGGTCGTACTACAAAATCCATTGGACGATGGGCCGCGATTTCCATGAGTGTCATCAGGTTGAACAGCTCGTCAAGAAGCAAAGGGCTGAGTATGAGAAGCGTGATAAGGAAAAAGGTTAGAATGGCGCTGGCGGGAAGGGCCAAGGTGGTGAAGCAAATCTCGGCGGCAAGGCTCCTCGGAACCAAGGAAAACCCGCCAGGGGCCGAGAGAAGTAGGATTGCAATGATGAAAGTGATGGAGGGGATGAAGAGGAAACCAGCGAGCAGGAATTCTAGAAGGCCACTGATGCCGGTGCAACTTTGCACTCCTCTCACCGCCAACTTAAACAGTGGGCGCGTGAGGTCAATGTCGTGGAGCCAATGGCAGATTCTCAGAAGCTGCTCAAGTGGTCACACACGCCCATCATCTTTGATGAAGAGGACCACCCTGACTGCACCACCATAGTAGGGTGCTTGCCATTGTTGGTCTCACCAACAATCTGCGCACTCAAACTGACAAAGATGTTGGTTGGCAGCGGGGCCGGGTTAAATCTGATATCCCCAAAGGTCATCGGCAAACTTCAGATAGCAGAGGAAGAGCTCAAGGTTACGGGCACATTTCAAGGAATCAACCCCGGCAGTAGTCGTCCTAAGGGAAAGATCACATTGCCAGTGACATCCGGGAGGGAGTTGAATTACCGGACTGAGAAGGTTGTGTTCGATGTGGTTGACCTCCCCTGCCATACAACGGAATCCTTGGACGCCCAACTCTGGCCAAATTCATGGCGGCATCCCACTATGCCTACAACACCTTGAAGATGCCAGGGCCGGTGGGCGTCATTTCCATTCCGTCCGATGGGAAGGACGCAATTATTTGTGTGGATAAGATGTACCGAGACGCAGTCGCGGCAAAGGCCGCCTAAGCCGCAGTTCCCGCCAAGGAAAGAAAGGGAAATAAGAAGGCAAGCAGGGACGCCAGCAAGGAATCCGGGAAGCGTACCTCTTCGGAGTATGTTGCGCATGTTGATGACTTGCCGGAGAGTTCCAATAGCAAGAAGTCCAAGGCTGCTGCACCTCGTGTGAAAAAGGTCTCGCGGGGCTGGTTGGCAACTGCATTATTTTTACATATATTTTTTGTTTTAAATGGAGTGTATTGAAAAGTTCTTTGTAGTGGACTTCTTATAAGACCAAAGTGCACTGAATTTTCATTTTTTTAAATGCATTCTATTTTAAATGAACTGTACTGAAAAGTTCTTTTAGTGGACTTTTTGTAAGACCAAAGTGCACTGAATTTGCATTTTTTTTCTTAAATGTATCTTGCTCTAAATTGACTGTAGTAAAGAGTCCTTCACAATGGACTTTTTTTAGACCAAAGTGCACCGCATTTGCTTGTTTTTCAAATGTAGTTTGTTCTAAATGGAGTTTACTAAAAAGTCCTTCGTAGTGGACTTTTTGTAGCCGCACTACACTGAAATGCAACCAAACTATACATCCAAATTCTGAAAATGGAAAAAAAAGAAGCTTCTGTACTGCTTCAGGGAGGCTAGTTGATGGCCTTGCCGCATCACACATCGTTGCAATTTTGACTGAAACGGGCGTGCACTACAACGAAGCAAACCCAACACCAAACATCACAACACACACACAACCAAACTGCACATGCATCCAAAGTCGACCACATACATACAGAATTAGCTCTAGGAATAACCAAAGTGGACCGCATACATACAGAATTGTCTCTGAGCATACATCCAGCCATACATACATCATAATTAGCTCTCGAGTCTGCCTTTTGCTGCCTAGCGCACTGCACGCCTGTGCAGTGCACTTTTCTTTTTCACTGTGTTTGCCTCTTTGGCTTATATCCTGCAAAACAAATGGTACTGAAAAACAGCCACACCTCCCTGTTCGTCGAGAACCAAGCAAAGCAACAGTACCACAAACAACCACACCTCCCTTCTCTACTGCATTCACCTAAATGCTCCATTAAAGTTTTTGTTATACATGCATTTTTTGCTGACTGAACCTCAACAAGCTCCAATTAGCGTTGCGGGCATGGCCAGAGGGGACCACATCGACAAGATGTAGTTGAGGCAAGACGAAGGGAGAGGAGACGGCGGGAGGAGCGCGACAGAGGTGGTTTGAGCGGTGGAGCGCCGCGGAGGTGGCTGTGGAACCGCGAGGAGCGGGCCGGCAGTGACGATGTGTGTGGATCCGACCGTTGCCACGTAGCAGGAGGTTGACGGGGCGTCTGTGTGGATCCGGCCGTCGCGGACACAGCACGAGGTCGCCGGGGCGGGGGAGGGTGGATTCCGCCATCGCGGACACAGCTGGAGGTTGCCGGCGCGGGGGAGGGTGGACCGGCCGTCGGGCACAGAAGAAGGTCGCTGAGGGCGGGGACATGTAGCAGTAGGGGGGTGAACTGCACGGGTGGCCGAGCCGCACCGCCGGTGGAGCTGCCGGACTGGTGGCCGGACCGCTCGCCCACGAGGACCGAGCTGCAGGTCCACGATGCTGAAACAGGCAACACGGTGGTGCTAGATGCGAGCTCAGTATGGAGCAGGTCGCCGGCGTGGTGGTCGACCCGGACTGCGCCGGCTAGAGGTGGCAGCAGGTCATCGCGGGAGCCCGCCGCCCCTGGCTCCGCCAATGGGGAGTCTCGGGGGGCCACCGCGGCCTGGATCCGTCGTCGGGACTAGGACGACGCGGGGGGCTGGCCGCGGCCTATATCCGGCCCAGGCTCGTGCCGAGAGGTGGCGGGGGGAGGGGTGTCTCGCCGGCGAGTGGAGGGAGATCGCGGGTGGTTGCGGGGGTGGGGGAAGGAGGTGTTGCGGTCGTGGTGGGGAAGGGAGAGAGATGGTGCGGTGGTGGGTGGGTACAAGGAGAAGTGGGTGGCCGGGTTGACCTGTTTATTTTTTGTTTCACTTTAAGCGGGTGGGTCGGGGTGTTAGCAGAATAAGGGGTTGGTGTTAGCAGAATAAGCTCTTAAGGGTGTTATCATAATAGATCTACCATATAGAAACAACATAAGGTTCCATTAAACCTGTCGTTCGTCCAACCATTTTATAGACCTTCCCACTTCCTTTATTTTTTGTTTTCATTAATCCTATATCTAAATTTTCTCCCTCTTTCTTTTTCGATGTAAACTGAGTTTTCTCTCAGTACATTTCCCTAGAACCAACTCAACTATCCCACGTCTAGCCTAAAAAATAATAATACCCCACGTCCTATTAACTCATCAAATTAAAATGATATTATATCGTAAATTGAAAGTTCTTACAAAATAATAATAATAATTGTTTATATACAACTTGGCAAGTTAACTCCTAGTGATTGCGTACATAAGCTTGCAAAGATTTTACTGACCAATGCAGTAATATACGTGCAATCATGTGTTTATATTTTTATAACATTTCTTCGTCCAGCCCAACATGATATTTTCACCCAGCCCAGCTAGTCACGGATTTCGAGAAAAATGCAAATGGGCTTTAAATTCTACCATATATATAAACAGGCTGCATAGATGCTACATCATTGTTTCACCCAGCCCACCAAATGGACTAAAAAACAAATGGATTGGCTGACATGTGGGCCAGTAGGTTGAAGCCTAAGCAAGGCATTGGATTTACATCCAACGGCCGACATTCTTCTTCAATCTCTCGTCTTCTTCCCCCAGCGCTGCCGGGACCGCCTGCTCCAGCCTCCGGCGCCCAGCGGCGTTGTTTTGCATGCCACGCAGTGAAACGCTACCCCGCCGACGGCCAGGCCATCCCTCCACTCTGCACCTCCTGTTATTCTCTGCCGAGTATAGGCCCACCCCACACCTGAACCAGTCAAGTTTCCCACTCCTCTCCGTCTACGACTCCACTGCCGCATCTTCCCCATCTCCGGGTCGTTCCAGTCTGGGGCCTCACCGTCGTCCACCGCCTCACTGTGCTCGGTGCTGCGTGGTCAACAAACGAGAGTCATCGAAAGAGGACTGTACGTGAGAGCCTGACGGCTAGGACCCACGAGGTCCATGGTCGCACGCAAGGAAAGTTCCTCCTTATTAAGTTGTTTCCTTCCCCTGACAGCTGGGACTCACCGGCTGTATCTTCACACGGAAGGAAGTGCCTCCTTGTTATGCGAAAAAAATTATTCCTTCTGATGACAGCTAGGACCGAGCATATTTGGTGGCTGATTTGTGGACCCACCATATTTTGCGAAAAAAACATTCCCCCGCTGTCAGCTCGGACCCACCGGAAGTTCCCCCTTATTACGCACAAAAAATTGAATACTCCCCTGCTAGCTGGGACCCACCTTGGTGGGAGGCTGACTTGTGGGCCTACTAAGTTGACGGGGATGGAGGGCTTTTTCAACTTAGTCAATATGAACGATTCTAGCTCCAGTGATTGTACGATGTCCATCCAACAGGCGTAGTGCTTCTTCAACCTCTGGTCTTCTTCCTCTAGCCGCCCAAAGCAGCGCAGGTCGTGGCGCATGCTCCTGCCTCCTGTGGTTGGCTGTGCTGTCGCGGAGGCCTCACTGCCCCCTACTATACCCACCGCTATCCAGGCTCTACGGCGATGGCAGCCTCACACTGCAGTCGAACCAGTGAACCCTCTACTCCTCTCCGCGTGGGCTTCCACTGTCGCGTCTTCCCTGGCTCCACGTCGTCCCCTTCCTAGGCCTCGCCATCGTCCATCGCCCTGGTGCTCTCCGCGCGGCGTGGTCAACGTGGTCAAGGAACGACTCCATCGGAAGATTACTGTACGTGGAGAGGCTGACAGCTGGGTCCACGATGGCTGCAAGGAAGTGCCTCCTTATTACGCGCAAAATAATTATTCCTCCACCTGACAGGAGGAATCCACCGGATGGGCCACCGTATTTCACGAAAAAACATTTCCCCGCTGACTACTGGGACCCACCAGCTACATCTTCGCACGCAAGGAAGTGCGTCCGCGCAAAAAAACGATTCGCCACCCTGACTGCTGGGACCCACCAGCTACATCTTCGCATGCAAGGAAGTGCCTGACAGTCGGGACCCACCTGGTCGAAGCGTATGTAGCGTTGTCATTCTGGTCGCGAACGTGTACGTACATACTGGTCGATGTAGAGGCACGCATGTGTCATAGTAGAGGCGCGCACGTGTCGTAGTAGAGGCGCACACGTAGCATGTAGACGTACGTACAAATGGCCAGGGTGCAAGAAAGTAAATATGGCCACGTATGTACATACGGGCGGGGTCTCGAATGCCTACTCGCGCATACGTACGGCCAGGGCTCGTGTACATGGCTAGGTCGGAACAGAGAAATAGCGTCGCCGTCGTGTTCATGGGGAGCCAACCGGCTGCGTCGGAACGGAATGCGTCGTCATGTTCATCGGGAGGGCTTGGACGGAACAGGCGATGGAAACGAGGCCTGGCATACCGCAGAACGGAGGAAACGGCCTTGTTTTCAGCCGACCATGTTCGAAACTGGATCCTATTCATCGGGAGGGGTCTGGCGTACCGCAAAACGGTGGAAACAGACTTGTGTTGGACCTCCTATGGTCGAAACGGGGTCCTGTTGATCGGGAGGGTGTGGTGTACCGCAAACTGGACGAAACAGACTTGTGTTGGAGCGCTACTATCGAAACGGGGGTCGTGTTCATCGGGAGGGGTGTGGCGTACCGCAAAACGGGACTCCACGGGATACTGTTCATCTCCACCGTCGACCTCCTCGAGCCTCCATGGGATATTGTTCATCCACCGTCGACCTCCTCCAGCCTCCACCTGCGACTGTTCATCCACGGGCTCCTGTTCATCCAGCCTCCACGGCGCGCTACTCCACCGGCTATTGTTCAACCACCCCTCTCCACAGGCTCCTGTTCAACCACCCCTCCACGGGCTACTGTTCATCTACCCCTCCACTATCTACTGTTCATCTAGCCCTCCACGGGGTCGTCCTGTTCATCCAGCCCTCCACGGGGTCATGTTCATCCAGCCCCAACCGGGTCGATCGATCAAGGTCCTGTACATCCACCCCCACCACTCACTGTTCATCCAAACCCCCCGCAACAATCACTGTTCATCCAGATGCAGCATTGATTGGCTTCAGTTAGCAGCAGTAGCGAAGGAATCACTCAATCGGGTTCAGTTAACAACCATCAATCAATCGCTCGGGTTCAGTAACGCATAGCCTACAGTGCCATCGCTCGGGTTCAGTATAGGAGAACGCCTCACTCGGGTTCAGTTACAGCCCAACGGCTCGCAGCCACGCTGCGTGTCAGAGAAAGCAGCGCGATCGCTTCGGCGCGACCACGCGACAAGAATCAGGAACACCCGATATTTTCCTCGCCCTCGCTTCTACCACGGTTTTTCCGTCATGGGCGGCCCAAAGAATGTCATGCGCTTGCATCTCCGCCCGCCCAGGGGCGAAAAGCCCATTTTCTCATGATTTTTTGTCATAGAAGTAGGAGCCCACCACATCTATGATGATACCCGGTTTTGTCACAATTATCGTCATAGTAGTGTCATAAGTATGACAGAAAAAAATTTCGTTCGGTCCAAAATATCAACGGATGTTTCTTTTTTTGTAGTGAAGGGATTACCTGGGTACATGATCAGGGTCCAACTGTGATAGATCGTGGCACCTTGTTGCCCTTAAATGGTACCATGGGTAACGACTGCTAAGATATTACATCCCAACTGGGTGTCGTCAGCTAGAAGGTTCCAAGTTAGACCAAATGCCCCATGCACAACAACGATTGGTGATCTGATTTCGATCGGGCGATGACTTTGCCCTTCATAATCGTGCAAATAAGGCGGAATTCATAGAAACCGGACGAAAATCATTACATTTCAACAACTTTTCATATAAGCCAGACGAGATACATTACAATTTTCATACAAATCGGAGTAAAACCTACTCTAAACAAGTTGCAACTGTAATGTGGGCTGCTTACGGACGACAGCCGGCCGTGATGTTGTCTGAGGCTAGTCATAGTGGGGACTATTATATACAATATACTAGTGCATGGTACTGGTGTATGATATACTACTTTTATAGTGCATAGTATCATAGAGTAGTATCATAGAAGATCCTATTTATTGCCATGCATGACCCCTTGTCTCTTCTTTAATTCTCTGCCACATCACCATGTATGCTATTCCCGATTGTATGTACTAGCTAAGTTACCACCATTATGGCCAGCCTCGACGCAGAGCAGTCGCGTGCACCGGGAAGCAGACCTCTCTCGGCAGTGGCGCTGCTTCAAAGCCATCGCCAGTGAGACGTCACCTTCGCTCTGGCCAGGCATTAATGCGGCACTGATGCTCTAGGGCGGCGCTGACCATTTCAGGAAGGAAGCGCGCGCTGGCAAGGGAGGGTGTTTGGGTCGGCCAGGGCGATCGGACATGGGCGTGGTGGTGGTATTGATTTTGTATTGTTTCCGTTGTAGTACTGGTAGTTTGCAAAACTACTCAATTATTGCACTCGGTTTCTTACAAAATTGTGGTAAAAATGATACTTGCAATGCATGCATGCATGTGTGACCAATATAAATGACCAATAAAAAACTACTACATGCACGCAATGATTTAATGTGCATTTTAATCACAACATCTGATGGGGAGCTCTAAATTCGAATTTCAAACTTATAAAACAAAAAAAATTCAAATCAAATATCATAGGATGTGTCCCATACGAAACAAGTCCCCTGGTTTGTCACCATGAAGATGCATTTAGAAAGAAGCATAGCGTCTTCTAATGTTTGTTGAACAACGTCGGTATTTCCACAAAGAGGAAGGGATGATGTAGCATAGAAACTGTAGGTATTTCCCTCAGTGATGAGATCAAGGTTATCGAACCAGTAGGAGAACCACGTAACACCAAGTAAACAACTCTTGCACACAAAGAACAAATACTTGCAACCCGACGTAAGAGAGGGGTTGTCAATCCCTCACGGGTAAAAAGATTGATAAAATTGTACTAGATTGGATAAATAGATCTCGTGGGAACGCGAGATAAAATAAATTACAAAAATTTGTAGCAAGGCATTTTTGTAGTTTTGGTTTAATAGATCTGAAAATAAAACCAAATAAAAATAGATCGCGAAGGCAAATATATTAAAGAAGAGACCCGAGGGCTGTAGGTTTCACTAGTGGCTTCTCTCGAGAAAAGTAGCAAACAGGGGAATAGCAAATTACTATTGGGCAATTGATAGAACTTCAAATACTCATGACAATATCCAGGGAATGATCATTATATAGGCATCACGTCCAAGATTAGTAGACCGATTCCTACCTGCATCTACTACTATTATTCCACACATCGATCGCTATCCAGCATGCATCTAGCGTATTAAGTTCATGGAAAACGGAGTAATGCAATAAGAATGATGACATGATGTAGACAAGATCTATTTATGCCAAGATCTATTTATGTATAAATAGACCCCATCTTGTTATACTTAATAGCAAAGATACATACTTGTCATTTCCCCTTCTATCACTAGGATCAAGCACAGTAAGACCGAACTCATCACAAAGCACCTCTTCCCATTGCAAGATAAATAGATCAAGTTGGCCAACCAAAACCTGAATATCGGAGAAGAAATACGAGGCTATAAGCTATCATGCATATAAGTGATCAAAGAAGACTCAAATAACTTTCATGGATAAAAGCATAGATCTCATCATAAACTCAAAGTTCATCAGATCCCAACAAACACACCGAAAAAAGAGTTACATCATATGGATCTCCAAGAGACCATTGTATTGAGAATCAAGAGAGAGAGAGAGAGAGAGAGAGAGCCATCTAGCTACTAACTACAGACCCATAGGTCTGCAATGAACTACTTACACATCACCGGGTAGGCACCAATGGACATGATGAATCCGTCCATGATGGTGATTAGATTGGATCTGGTGGTTCTGGAACTTGCAGCGTCTGGAATTGATTTTCGTCAACTCCTTTAGGTTAATGGAATATTGGGGTATTTATATAGCAAAGAGGCAGTGCGGGAGGCCACCGAGGTGGGCATAATCCACCCGGGCGCGCCTGGGCCCCCAGGCGTGCCCTGGTGGGTTGTGCCCCCCTTGGGGCACCCCTCTGGTACTTCTTCGGCCCATCTTGTGTCTTCTGGTCCAGAAAAAATCCACAAAAAGTTTCGCTGCCTTTGGACTCCGTTTGGTATTGATTTCCTGCGATGTAAAAAACAAGCAGAAAACAACAACTGGCATTGGGCACTATGTCTATAGGTTAGTACTAAAAAATGATGTAAATGATTATAAAATGATTGTAAAACATCCAAGAATGATAATATAATAGGATGGAGCAATCAAAAATTATAGATACGTTGGAGACGTATCATCTTCATACTCGTGCGGCAACAAATCAGTCGTAGACAGCATGGTCCACCTTTGACCACCATTTCCAGGGTTCGTGAAAGCAATCACGATGTCTAACACCACTACGAGAGTGTAATTTTGGTTGGCGGACGACCTTATCGGGGCTTGTGGGATTGCTATTGTAGCGACCCAACCCGAATGGGTCAAGTCTCTGTGCTTACGTGTCATCCCTGGATCGGTATGCTGACACACACAGTACTCGAGGATTTATAACAGAGGTAAATCACATGTATAAAGTAACGTAAATACAATTACCTCAATCCAAATAGCGGAAGTAACCAGGTTGTGGATTCCCATCAACACCAACGGCAAAGTTGAGTATAGGAATCATAACCCTAACGTATTACTTACTCGTCGTCTGAAAAGTCTGCAACAAGAAACGTTGCAGCCCGAAAACGGGTCAGCACATGGAATATGTTGGCAATGTAACACATAGAGAGTAATGAAAGAATAAGCTATACTACATGCACATATGGCTGGTGGAAAGCTCTATGGTTACAGTTTTGCGTAAAGCCAATTTTTCCCTACTGCAAAGGAATAAATTTATTTAAATATCATGGTGGTTGTTAAACATTGAGAATGGTTGACAGCATTCTCAATCCCAATTAAAATAGTTAACATCCCAGCAAGATTAATTTAAGAGTGTTGAGATACATGCGAATACTCAAGTACTAGATACTCAGAATTGTCCATAACCGGGGACACGGCTAACCATGATTAGATTGTACACTCTCTGAGAGGTTTGCGCACTTTTGCCAAGACTCGATCGCCTCCGCTTGATTCTCGCCTTTGCGGTGTTTGAGAGCGGATGAGCAGACACTTGTCTTTGAAGCATTAACTCTCTACTCCGGCGAGACCATACCAAACCTACAACCCACTACCTGCTGATCCACCTCTTCAAGAGCTTCACGCAACCTACTCAACTATGCTAGAGCCCATAATAGCTTGCGGCTACTGCGGAAGTTTCTAGCATGAATAGACTCGATTCCTTTGAGCACAGGTGGCGGTCCATAGGAGAATCACCACGGTAACCACGGATTTCCAAAAATAAAACAGTAATCACTTTGGTAACCCCAGTGCCTCATCCACCAGATGTGTATTAATGTTGCCACCTTAAGTAAACCATTAATTATCAATCTCACATCTGTCATGGATATCACTCAAACCCAATCCACGTGTACGAGCATAGCATGGAAATATAAGCATAACCTAGAAGTAACTCCCAAGGGTTTGGTAATAAACAGGGCAATAGGTTCTACCTCAGCAACTACTTCCCAACCCACAATTTAATTAGATCCTAATCATGCAATGTTTGAGGATTGATCTAATGCAATAAAAACTGGGTATGAGAAAAGGTATGATCAAAGTGTTACTTGCCTGCAATTTTGATGAAGATGATTCGCACTCAAAACTCTTGATAGTTCTACTCGTCACGATTCGTTCAATCTATCGTAAGCAATCAATAGTAACCACACATAAGCAATCACTCAAAAGATCGGAAAGAATGAGGAAAGCAATTCGGAAAACATCAAAACCAAGCGAATAACTCTTGCAACATAAAACAATTCCTAACAGTACCAAAATTATGTGAATTTGGCCTTATCAGAAAGTTTAGGTCAAGATCTTTGAGATGCAAAAAGAATCAACTCAAACGGAGTTATAAAACTCAAGTTATGATCAAACGAAGTTCAAATTCAAATCTGATCTAATTCAAATTTTAAACATTCAAAAACATGTTTGAGTTGGATTACTGGATAGAGAGAATCATAACAAAGACGTGAGCGTTGGTTTCGTTGGATTTGGATAGAGGAGCGAAAAGTTGTGATCGTTTGAAAACCAGGGGCTGATCTGTACAGAAAATATTCACGGATAGGTCCCTGGCTAAAATCTAAAATAAAAAGAAAAATCCTATCGAACGAACGTTCGCTACAGAACCCTATAGAACGAAATCGTTCGCTATCGAGTACGAACGAACGACCGTCCGCTAACTAATAACTAAACCAAAAAATATATAAACCGATCTAAAACAATAAAACCAAACTAAAAGAGAAAACCGGGGCGGTTTGCGGTTTATACCGGTCAGGGCGAATAAACCGGCGGCGGCGGCGGTTCGGGCGGCTCCGGCAACGGCGGTCTCCGACGAGCGGGCGAGGCGGGACTTAGGTCGGCGGCTCTCGGGTCGACGGCGATGGCGGAGATGGCGGCGAGAGCGTGCTGGGCGGCGGTGGTGGTGGTGGTGGTGGCGGCTCAGGCGGCCTTGGCGGTGGCGAGATCTTGATGGCGGTGGCAGCGCGATCTGCGTGGGCGAGAGAGGAGGAAAAGAGGGGCGGAGTCGGGCCTGCCTTTTAAAGGCCGAGAGAGGCGATGGCGTCTGGGAGGGGTGGGCGTGGAGTCCGGATCTGGGGCGGCTCCATGGCGGCGGATGGCGTGCCGAGCGGGACTTCCGCTCGGGGAAGGAGAGGGGTGCCGCGCTGGGCTGGGCTTGGCCTGGTTGGCTGGGCCGGCCTAGTCGGAGAAGAAGGTTTTGTTTTTTTAAACAAATTTTCAGAAAGTAAAATAAAACCAAAATAAATAATTAAAATACTATAGACATATAATATATCAAAATTTTCAGAAAAAGATTTCCTACAATCTGAACATTATTCTAGCTTCAAATAAAATACACAAAATTCTAATAATTCAAACAGTGCTATCGACCTATTTAAAACCCAATAAAATCATTTTGAAAATACCAAAATGGTTTCAAATTTATTTCTCTCCAATTTTTTGATGTAGGGAATCATGTTACCCTATTTTCCATATATTTTATTTTTGGAGAGAAATAATTTGAATAAAACTCAAATAACTCCAAATTGAAAATAAATTCAAAATAACTTTGAATTTACTTCTTTGAAACTCCCAACTCATATTTCATATATTTCGAAGAAGTCATTTTATCTTCGCTCGTGAAAATCATTGAGTTGCATAAATTTTTATGAATTGAAATATTTCCAAATGAAATTCAAATATTTTCAAATACCCTTTCATTTCATTAAATGGAAGAAGTCATATCATCTTCGCTCAAGGGTTTTGTATTTGAAACGAATTTGAATTCATGAAGATTAGAAAGGAAAATGAAAGTTTGGGAAAGTCCTTTTATTCCCTCTCATTTGACTTTCAAAAAGTTTCGAATTTCACTCAATCGATCAAGCAATCAATCAAATCTATCTATTTATTATAACATTCCAAAATTTAGAATTTTGGGGTGTTACAAACATACCACCCTTAAAATGAATCTCGTACTCGAGATTCGGAGAGGCTAGCAAGAAATAGGTTAGGGTTTGGGGGTCTTCTCAAAATCCATCGACCATCACAGGGGGGGTCTGGGGTGCTACCACCCTTAGAAACATTGTTACGGTTCCATCAAAACTCATATACTCCATCCTTATTGTTGACACTGTCGGTCTTCTCAGATCTCGGGAAAATTCCTTCTCTGGGCTCTTTCGGTAGTGGCATAACTTTTCCTCAATACTTCTGCCCTTTCATCCTAGTAAGGTTATTCTGAGACTGGGTCATCTTAGTTGACGGGTCTGGCGCCAATACTAAACAACAATCGACTTTTCATGGTGGTCAACAATTTATGGTTTCTCCTGCAAAAAAAATTGGTCTGGGCTGAACCTCACCGTATAACCTACGGTTGGCAACAACTGCCGTGTACAAGGGGAAAAATTGCTATACCATTCTATGGTTTCAACAAGGTTTTGATCGTCGTCTCTCTACTATAGGTAAGTCACTCAGATTTACCATCCCACATAGCAAGGCGAATAATAAGAGTAAGTCGGTATGGTGATCAATCCATCCCGCACCCAAATCATTACCGTGTATACGGTTTAGCAAATCTCGCATTCTAACACTCGGTCATCCTCCCAAGCATTGCAGAATTTCTCTTGTCGACGAACCAAGTTCGGATAAATCCATTGATTCTGCAAGCCAAACAAACATCTATTGTTTTTTCACAACTCTCAGGTTTTGCGTTGCTCCTATAAAATCGTCGGTGGGTAAAGGCATATCCGGTTTTCCTTCAGCAAGGGCGTGCTTGCTTCTTGGCAGGTCCTGGGGCCTGTGGGTTATGGCCCATTTCATCACTTGTAAACCTTGAACTCATCATCTAGGCAACTGATCATTATTCCAACATCCAACTTCCTAGTATTCTTAAATCCATCCAATTGTACTGTCTTCCTTCCTTCTATTTGCACCAAACTCAGACATGATTACTCAGACTCATCATGGAATTTCCATTGATCCATATTTCCAGCATCATACCTTCTTTATATCCAATAACACTTCATCAATTCATACTCCTGGGATATCTCACATACCGAGATAAAAACTTATACTTATGAAGTCCATACTCCACTTCGTAGAACATCATTATCCTTTCCAGGGTCAAGCATCCTTACAGGGGAATATTGGCCATCTCTGCATGGCACTTCTTCAACTGGGAAACATAAAACACATCATGAACTTCTGACAATCCTTCGGGTGACTCCAACTTGTTGGCCACTTCTCTCATATGCTCCAAAATCGATATGGTCCTACAATGTCGGGGCTAACTTTCCCTTAACTCCAAATAGTTTAACTCCTCGCAGAGGGGACACACGAAGACATGCTCTGTCTCCAATTTCATAGACTACCTCCTTGCATTTTTGAGTCTGCATAACTCTTCTGCCTGGTCTGAGCTACCTTCAGCCTATCTCAAATCAACTTAACATTCTCTTCTGAATCCTTGATCACATTTGGTCCAAACAACTGATGGTCTCCAACTTCATCCCACATCAACGGTGTCTGGCATCCTTCTCCCATACAAAGCGCCAAAAGGGGACATCTTCAAACTGGCTTGGTAACTGTTGTTGTCTGAGAAGTCCGTGTAAGGTAGATTATCATCCCTACTAGATCCATAATCTAGCATATACGCTCTCAACCTGTACTCCAGAATCTGATTGACTTTCTCGATTTATCCATCTGTCTGCGGATGAAAGGTTGTACTGAACTCTAGCCTAGTACCCAAAGTCTGGTGCAGCTGATTCCAAAACTTTGAGGTAAACTGTGTTCCTCTATCAATTGTCCTCGGAACTCCATGCAGACATACATCCTGGTCAAATATATCTTGGCCAACTTCGCACTTGTATAGGTGGTTTTCACTAGGATAAAGTGAGCCACTTTGGTCAAGAAAATCAACTACTAACCAGATAGAATCATGTCCCATTCGGGTTCTGGGAAATACGGTAATGAAATCCATGCCGAGCTTATCCCACTTCCATTCGGGTATCGGCATAGGCTGTAGTAATCCTGCTGGCTTCTGATGCTGTGCTTTTACTCTCTCTGGCATACATCACCTATGACTACATACTCCGCAATATCCTTCTTCATACCAGTCCACCAGAAACACTCCTTTAAATCTAAATACATCTTGGTGTTTCCAGTGTGAATCGAGTATGGTGATCCTTGAATTTGGCCTTATCAGAAAGTTTAGGTCAAGAGCTTCGAGATGCAAAAAGAATCAACTCAAACGGAGTTATAAAACTCAAGTTATGATCAAACGAAGTTCAAATTCAAATCTGATCTAATTCAAATTTTAAACTTTCAAAAACATGTTTGAGTTGGATTACTGGATAGAGAGAATCATAACAAAGACGTGAGCGTTGGTTTCGTTGGATTTGGATAGACGAGCGAAAAGTTGTGATCGTTTGAAAACCAGGGGCTGATTTGTAAAGAAAATATTCACGGATAGGTCCCTGGCCGAAAACTAAAATAAAAAGAAAAATCCTATCGAACAAACATTCGCTACAGAACCATATAGAACGAAATCGTTCGCTATCGAGTACGAACGGACGACCGTCCGCTAACTAATAACTAAACCAAAAAAATATAAACCGATCTAAAACAATAAAACCGAACTAAAAGAGAAAACCGGGGCGGTTTGCGGTTTATACCGGTCAGGGCGAATAAACCGGCGGCGGCGGCGGTTCGGGCGGCTCCGGCGACGGCGGTCTCCGGCGGAGGGGGCAAGGCGGCGACTTGGTCGGCGGCGGCTCGAGTCGGCAGCGATGGCGAGAACGATGGCGGCCTGGCGGCGAGTCGATGGTGGCGGTGGTGGCGGCTCGGTGGCCTTGGCGGGCGGTGGCGAATCTGTGGCGGCGGCGGCGATCTGCGGCGGCGCGGCAAGGAGAGGAGGGAAAAGTGGGGCGGGTCGGGCTCGCCTTTTAAAGGCCGAGGAGGCGATGGCGTCGGGAGGGGCTGGCGTGAGTCCGGATCGGGGACGGCTCCCATGGCGGCGGCGGATGGCGTGCCCGAGCGGGACTTCCGCTCGGGGAAGGAGAGGGGCGCCGCGCTGGGCTGGGCTTGGCCTGGTTCGCTGGGCCGGCCCAGTCGGAGAAGAAGGTTTTTTTTTTAACAAATTTTCAGAAAGTAAAATAAAACCAAAATAAACAATTAAAATACTATAGACATATAATATATCAAAATTTTCAGAAAAAGATTTCCTACAATCTGAACATTATTCTAGCTTCAAATAAAATACACAAAAATTCTAATAATTCAAACAGTGCTACTGACCTATTTAAAACCCAATAAAATCATTTTGAAAATACCAAAATGGTTTCAAATTTATTTCTCTCCAATTTTCTGATGTAGGGAATCATGTTACCCTATTTTCCATATATTTTATTTTTGGAGAGAAATAATTTGAATAAAACTCAAATAACTCCAAATTGAAAATAAATTCAAAATAACTTTGAATTTACTTCTTTGAAACTCCCAACTCATATTTCATATATTTTGAAGAAGTCATTTTATCTTCGCTCATGAAAATCATTGAGTTGCATAAAGTTTTATGAATTGAAATATTTCCAAATGAAATTGAAATATTTTCAAATACCCTTTCATTCAATTAAAAGGAAGAAGTCATATCATCTTCGCTCAAGGGTTTTGTATTTGAAACGAATTTGAATTCATGAAGATCAGAAAGGAAAATGAAAGTTTGGGAAAGTCCTTTTATTCCATCTCATTTGAATTTCAAAAAGTTTCCAATTTCACTCAATCAATCAAGCAATCAATCAAATCTATCTATTTATTATAACATTCCAAAATTTAGAATTTTGGGATGTTACAGCTATCTTCTTCAATCTCACCATAGTTCCATCGTACCAATTCAGGCGATGGCCCATTGCATAGCTGTTCCCAATGTTGGACAAAGGTTCTAAGGGACTGCTTTCACTGTTGTAGATGTTGTGCAAATTGTTGTTGGTACCCTCCCGTACATATGCAAGGCAATCTCCACTGGCACCAAGCCTAACCTGTGAAACAGTGGCACCAGGGGAATTAGGAAATGGACACCGAAGTAGTATTTATTATGCATTTACTACGTAATCAAACTCATCATTTACCTGCTCATCGGACAAAATCCGAGTGCACCTCAACGTCGGCATCTCAAGGGGCGTCAACTTGCAACTACGGCCATGCCGCGCTGGAGAGACCCCCAAGGAAACATCCTCATCCTGCGGACGCATGGCAGACCAACTAGCATGGCCGTCTCCCATGCATATTTACGCACCGTCTTAAAATATTTGGTACAAGTACCACTAAGTCTTGAGGATGTGAGGAAGTCAAAGCGACTTACGATTTGTCCCAAAGGATCATCGTCCAAGGTCTCCCAACCTCGACGATGAAGAGAAGCACGACCGCCTTGTGAATCCATGGCAATGGCGACCAACTACCTTGTCCCTTGTGGAGCTGGTTTACATGAGAGGAGATGGTAACTGTAGGGCTTCGTCCATTCGGAAAGGATGTTCTATGGGCACGCACTGGTACAGTTTATATTTGAGACTAGAAAAAGGCCCATGCATTGTACGGAACATCAAGATACATTTATACGAGCTGTTTATCTCGTGGGAGATGAAGATGAATGAGGGAAGGTCTTATCAGCAAATGTGGAGAGGAGTGCGGGTATCTTTTTTCAAAAATTGTCGTAGTTTGATTTCTATCCGTCAGATATAGATTAGACGGTCTATATTGCAGGATGGGAGGCACACCATCATCACCAACTACATTTTTTATAAGAGTAGAGTGTAGAGATAGAGATTAGGGAGCTAGCAGGTGGTTCGTTGTATGGCACGTTCGTGTCCATCCACTAGTTCGGAATTAAAGTACCCACGACATTTACAACGATTGGGATTAGTTGTTTTTCGGGCGCATGGACCAACGCGGACTAGTGGATCTTGTCACCCTTTTTCGAGCACGCCTTCGACAAGTATGTGTGTGACATGCATGCATGCAAATCTTGCGTGACCAAATAGTGCGAGGCGGAGCGGTAGGCTATCAAACTATAGCCTGCATGTTGCAGCCATGTCATCCGCACGCAACCTAAAAGCCAATTCATATTCCACTAGACTATATTGTACTACTATGCATTGTTTGGCACGAATATTCCTCGAAGCTCGTGGTGCTACTGGTGTACTACACAACCCGCTTCCCTTCTCCTTCGTGTTCCACCGGCCGTGCACAACCGCGGGAAGCGACTGGTCAACCCTATATAGGAGTGCTAGCACAAAAAGATGCATGCATGACCAGCAAAATTTCCTTTATCTTATATCTATGAAATAAATGTGGCGTGAAACTCAAAGCCCTTTAAGTCTTAGTATAATAGAAATCATCGTCCTCCTCCGGCTTCGCTTCACCCGCGTTGTTGTCCTCCTGTTCTGGCTCCGCATCGTCCTTATCCTTCTCCGGCTCCGTGTGCTTCTCTGCCTCCAACGCCTCCTCATCCGGCTCTGTCTAGTCCAGACTCCGGAGGCAGGGCTGCTAGGATCCGGGATTTGCGCCGCCTCCAGATCTCCGCAAGCAGCTCAAAACGCTGCTTCAGTGGGAGCATGGCGTATGTCGTTATCTTCGGCCGGGCCATGGCTATCGGGCGACGGCGACCGAAGAAGAGGCGACGGGAGGGGAATGAATGCAACTATTGTTTGGGTTCACCATCTGGCTTAAATAAATGCGCACATCACGTGTACCCGTGGGTGCGCAAATTGTAACATACGGGTCTGCTTATGGGACGTCACGTATCCGGTATGTGTGTGAGATTTGGAGAGACAAAGTGCGTGTGTGCAACTCTACTCTTCAGACATGTACTCGACCTTTTGCATAGGGATATAAGTATAATGGTATTACACTTTAGCTTGTAATTTACATGGCCATGTTAACGTGGTTGTGTAAAAAATGTCACTTCCTGCTCGTGATCTGCGTTATATAATTATGAGAAGTTTGCTAACTACTAAAATAAAGTGGAATTTGTCCGTGTTATATAAGTAAATTTAGGTGATTGTTTATAATACATGTAAGGCTGGACGAAGGGTGGTAGGAACAAACGCTCCTCCTAGAGCATGTGTCTGCGAAACGGAGTCTTAGTTTGTGTGTGTGTGTGTGTGTGTGTGTGTGTGTGTGTGTGTGTGTGTGTGTGTGTGTGTGTGTGTGTGTGTGTGTTTGTGTGTGTGTGTGAAGCGGAGTCCTTGGTGGAGAAAGTAATTTAAGTGTGTGTGGCTTCATCATAGAGAGGTGATGTGTATGGCAGAGGCCTCCAACGAGGGGAGTGCGAGAGAGAATCGACCCGTAAAGAGGGAAGAGAAGGCGTGTGCGCGTGAGAGGAGTGGACATCGAGATAACGTCTTTGTTCTCGAGACACCAAGGAAGACTACTATATATCGATGGTTCATATAGGCGGGAATTAAACGAAGGGATAATCTTATTGGTTTCGGGGATATAGGGAAGGAGTGAGAGAAGGTGGTAGCAAAGAGGAGATTGTTAAGTTTGAGTGTGTGTTTTAGACAGGAGACCTATCCAGGCGGAAGTCATGTGCACACAAGGAAGGAATAATTCGATGTGGGGTGAGGGCTGAGGGTAATTAACTACGTATGGAGACATAGGAGACCTTGAACGTGCATGTGCGAGATGTATACATGTATACATGGGATGTGTGTGCGTACGCCACGCATGATCGAGATAAAAGAAAGAAGACATAAGTCATAAGATCAACGACATGGGAGAGACAGATTGGTATGATAGTATGCATGCATGTGAGAGTGGAGGGAAGAAGGCCCAATAATTGAGCATTTGTTTTTGTCTTTAAGAGATAGTGGCATGGGCTGGACCATGCATCTATGGCGAGCAGAGAGAGTGAGAAACAGCGATTATGCAAAGTAGATCCACCTATAGATGCATGTATAGAGAGACAGATATAGTGTGCGTGATAGCAGGCAAGAGTGCGTGCGAGAAAGAAAGGTTTATGGAGAAACTGCAGATAGATAGAGAGACAGAGATGCTAGCTAGAGGGACATTGGCTAGTTTGTGTGTTAGAGATGACCGCCGAGTGGTTCAGAGGGGTGGGTTATGTGTGTGTGAGAGGAAGACAAAGGAGGCGATAAGCGCATGTAGAGAGAAACATATATACTTTGCATGATAGGAAGCAAGAGTGATGCCGAGAAAGAATGTTGATGAAGAAACAGATAAATAGAAAGATAGAGATGCTAGCAAGAGGGAGATCGGCTAGTGTGTGTGTTAGAGATAAGAGTCGAGTGGATCAGAAGGTTGAGTTATGTGTGTGGGTGTGAGGGAGATAGAGAGAGGGTGCATTTGAGTCAGATACAAACGAATATTAGAGAGAAATGAGATCCCGAGAGATGGAGTTTTGTGTATGCGAGAGAGAAAGATATTTCACAAGGAGAGTCACAGCTAGAGAGACATATCAGGGAACGCGAGATATCCCTAGGGAGAGAGAGTGTCTGTGAGCGACATACAAGGGAATGGTGGAGAGATATGAGACCCTGGGAGACAGACTTTGTGTTTGTGTGTGATAAAGAGATATTTAAGAGGGAGAGTCATAGCTTCTCATACCTAAGGAGCGCAAGGCATCTCTGTGTGAGAGGGGGTGTGCAAGCAGCATAAAGGGGAATAGGAGAGAGAAATGAGATCCCGGGAGACGAAGTTAGTGTTTGTGTGAGAGAAAGAGAGTTCACAAGGAGAATCATAGTTAGAGACACATAGTGTGACTCAAAAATGATATATATATAGATTTGTATTCAAATACAAAATGGATCTTGCCGTAAAAAATTACAACATGGATTGAATTGAGTTGGCACGATGGCGTACACTCTTTTTCTGCAAAAATTGAATGAAGCGGGAAACTTCGCAGAACTTCCGAAACCAAAATCTGTGAGATGGAAATTACTGCCAATCCCTAACAAGCAAAGCGTATTGGCTCGATTTCTATAGGTTTTGATAGGGGTAGGCTTGTAATTTCACTCAAACATGACATAACCGCCTCCGTCTCTCACCTCCCCGGATTCATACATGGTGGGCGCCAAAACACGGTTTCTCCTCGGCCAAAATCGCCTCTCACCTCCCGATTCATACGGTGGGCGCCAAGCCAAACTCTCCTCAATCGAAATCTCCGTGAGGCAAATATTCGGTGTATGCGAGATTACCGTCCTATCCCTGATACGTCTCCAACGTATCTATAATTTATGAAGTATTCATGTTGATATATTATCATTCTTGGATGTTTTACAATCATTTTATAGCAACTTTATATCATTTTTTGGGACTAACCTATTGACCCGATGCCCAAAGCGATTCTTTGTTTTTGCTTGTTTTTTACATTGCAGGATATCAATATCAAACGGAGTCCAAACACCGCGAAACTTTTTGTGGATTTTTTATGGACCAGAAGACATCCAATGGGCCAGAGCAGCACGTGGGGGTGCCCCGAGGGGAGCACAACCCACCGGGGCGCCACCTCAGTGGCCTCCCGCACCCCCTCTTCGCCCTATAAATCGTCAAATATTCCAAAAACCCTCGCGGAGACCCTAGATGGGAAGTTCCGCCGCCGCAATCCTCTGTAGCCACGAGAAACCAATCTAGACCCCGTTCCGGCACCCTACCGGAGGGGGGAATCATCACCGGTGGCCATCTTCATCATCACGGAGGCCACCATGATCAGGAGGGACTAGTCCACCCTCGGAGATAAGGGTTTGTGTGGCGCTTGAGACCGACGCTCGAAGACTTCCAAACTATTACGAGTTTAAATGCGTGTGATGTATTTCTTTGTTGCATTCTTCTTAGCATCATTTGCATTGCATCATGTCATCATGCCATTATGTCATTTACTTTTAAAAACTCATCTAAATAAAATCATATGGATCTTTGGTCCATTTAAATATAGGGATATTCACAATGATATTTATCTTTATAACATATCGTTCCAATATAAGGGAGCTATTATCAAATAGTCCATTTTGGATCCAACCAAAACGCAGTTGCATTTGAAGCTCTTTTCACCTCTAATATATTGAAATCTTTGATCTTCCTCCTTTTACTCCAACCTAGTTGTGGAGCTTTGATATTTTGTCAAAGTAGTCACATGCCATTTATATCAATTTAGATTGATTTGGTCCACCAATTAAATCCCCTGGCTCCTGTTTTCTTTTCCACTTTTCTTTTCTGAAATATGGAAAAGAAAACACCTTCTTTTCTTCTCTATTGGTTAGCCAGGCCACCCAACTCCCCTCAGCCCACCAACACAACAGCTCGGCCTAGCCCACAGCGCCGGCCCACCTAATTCCAGCCGAACCTATAACCCTTGCCCGATCGATCACGACTCCCGTTCGCCCTCCTCCCATCGCTGCCACATCTCCTCATTCGATCCCCATCTCCTTCTCCTTCCTGACGCCTCCCATGGTGACCGCGCCTTGCTGCCGCTGCTCTTCCCTCGCTGATAGAGGAGAAGGTGTCCCATTTTTCGATGAGATGATGGATATCGCTTTGGGGGAAGTCGACTTTGACGATCCGAGTACGAACGTACGAGGACGTCGCGCCTTAGCAATCGCTAAACCAACTCCGAGAGGTTATTGACCATGCGAGCATGATCAACCTGACCACGAGTGTCTGCTTCCTGCCGACAAGCGAAGAACAAGCAAGAAATGAGATTGCAATATGGATATTGCGAATATAAGATGAAAGCTTTATTGATCAAGGTGGGGTTCTGAGACGTCTTTGTCTAGTTGTTGAACACAAACGAAGTACACGAAGTTGCAGCTATGGCGAAGTTTAATCTAAAAAAAACCCAAAGTCTAAACGATGCCCTAAGGGCTGGATATATGGAGGAAGAGGGGGGAATTTCGTGGCCCTTGGGGAAGGGGTCCGAAACCAACCGTATATCTTGTTTCCCCACACATACGGTCTCTAAAAACAGCCTATACTCAAGTATTTTGAAAATACATGGGCCTGGCCCAATAATAAGGTGATGCAGCACCTAGAATAGACTCTGGACGAAAGTTACGAAGTAGCATCTTGTATATTTCGTCCAAGGCTTTATGCACTCATTATGGTGGCTTCAACGTCCTAAAATCATCACTTGTAACTCCGTTCTTTTTCCCCTTGTGCATGCCATCATCTCCATGCTTGTTCTTGCTCCAATGTTCATCCTTCTCCAAGCTAGGCCCTTCATTTGAAAGCAAAACAAATGTATCCAATTTCGGCAGCATCATATTCTCATGAACATTAGAATCATTACCAAGAAACGAAAGTACCTGGTAAATTAATTGGCGTGCGCGAGCTCTAGTAATTGGTCCAGTATGTATAGCAGCAGGGGCTGTGGGTGTAACAATGGTATTGATGTCCTGATCATCCTCCCCTTCTTGAAATGAAGTCGTCCTTGACGGAAGCTCATCTTCCACACCCAAATAAGGCTTCAAATATGCAATGTTAAAAGTGGGACTAACCCCAAAATCTGCAGGCAGCTCAAGTTTATATGCATTATCATTTATTTTCTCAAACACCTTAAAAGGACCATCAGCACGTGTCATTAGCTTTGATTTGTGCAAATCAGGAAATCTATCCTTACGCAAATGTAACCAAACAAGATCTCCAGGTGCAAACACAACATGTTTTCTACCCTTATCTCCAGCAAGTTTATATTTAGCATTCATACGCTCAATGTTTTCCTTTGTTAACTCATGCATTTTTAAAATCAATTCAGCACGTTATTTAGCATCAAAATTAACCTTCTCCGAAGATGGAAGAGGCAACAAATCAATAGGTGCACGAGGTAGGAAACCATACAAAATTTCAAAAGGGCACATCTTAGTAGTAGAACGCAATAAACGATTATAAGCAAATTCAATATGAGGCAAGCATTCTTCCCACATTTTCTTATTATTCTTCAAAACAGCCCTAAGCATAGTAGACAATGTTCTATTGACTACTTCAGTTTGTCCATCAGTTTGGGGTGACAAGTAGTACTAAAAAGCAGTTTAGTCCCCAACTTAGCCCATAAACATATCCAAAAGTGGCTAAGAAATTTAGTATCACGATCTGAAACAATAGTATTTGGCACACCATGCAAGCGAATAATTTCACGAAAGAACAAATCAGCAACATTAGCAGTATCATCGCTTTTATGACATGGTATAAAGTGTGCCATTTTCGAGAATCTATCCACGACAACAAATATGCTATCCCTCCCCTTCTTTGTTCGAGGTAAACCTAAAACAAAGTCCATAGATATATCCCCCCAAGGAACACTAGGTACAGGCAACGGCATATATAAACCATGAGGATTGAGTCGTGACTTAGCTTTTTGACATGTAGTGCAGCGAGCAACGAAGCGCTCAACATCCCGTCTCATCTTTGGCCAAAAGAAATGTGTAGCAAGTACATCCACCGTCTTCTTCACGCCAAAGTGTCCCATTAGTCCTCCTCCATGCGCCTCCTGCATGGGCTGGAGCATGCATCTATGGCGAGCAGAGAGAGTGAGAAACAGCGATTGTGCAAAGTAGATCCACCTATAGATGCATGTATAGAGAGACAGATATAGTGTGCGTGATAGCAGGCAAGAGTGCGTGCGAGAAAGAAAGGTTTATGGAGAAACTGCAGATAGATAGAGAGACAGAGATGCTAGCTAGAGGGACATTGGCTAGTTTGTGTGTTAGAGATGACCGCCGAGTGGTTCAGAGGGGTGGGTTATGTGTGTGTGAGAGGAAGACAAAAGGAGGGCGCATAACTGCATGTAGAGAGAAACATATATACTTTGCATGATAGGAAGCAAGAGTGATGCCGAGAAAGAATGTTGATGAAGAAACAGATAAATAGAAAGATAGAGATGCTAGCAAGAGGGAGATCGGCTAGTGTGTGTGTTAGAGATAAGAGTCGAGTGGATCAGAAGGTTGAGTTATGTGTGTGGGTGTGAGGGAGATAGAGAGAGGGTGCATTTGAGTCACATACAAACGAATATTAGAGAGAAATGAGATCCCGAGAGATGGAGTTTTGTGTATGCGAGAGAGAAAGATATTTCACAAGGAGAGTCACAGCTAGAGAGACATATCAGGGAACGCGAGATATCCCTAGGGAGAGAGAGTGTCTGTGAGCGACATACAAGGGAATGGTGGAGAGATATGAGACCCTGGGAGACAGACTTTGTGTTTGTGTGTGATAAAGAGATATTTAAGAGGGAGAGTCATAGCTTCTCATACCTAAGGAGCGCAAGGCATCTCTGTGTGAGAGGGGGTGTGCAAGCAGCATAAAGGGGAATAGGAGAGAGAAATGAGATCCCGGGAGACGAAGTTAGTGTTTGTGTGAGAGAAAGAGAGTTCACAAGGAGAATCATAGTTAGAGACACATAGTGTGACTCAAAAATGATATATATATAGATTTGTATTCAAATACAAAATGGATACTGCCAGAAAAAATTACAACATGGATTCAAATTGAGTTGGCACGGTAAACGTACACTCTTTTTCTGCAAAAAATTGAATGAAGCGGGGAAACTCGCAGTAACTTCCCGAAACCAAAATCTGTGAGATGGAAATTACTGCCAATCCCTAACAAGCAAAGCATATTGGCTCGATTTCTATAGGTTTTGATAGGGGTTGGCTTGTAATTTCACTCAAACATGACATAACCGCCTCCGTCTCTCACCTCCCCGGATTCATACATGGTGGGCGCCAAAACACGGTTTCTCCTCGGCCAAAATCGCCTCTCACCTCCCCGATTCATACACGGTGGGCGCCAAGCCAAACTCTCCTCAGTCGAAATCTCCGTAGGCAAATATTCGGTGTATGCGAGATTACCGTCCTATCCCTGATACGTCTCCAACGTATCTATAATTTATGAAGTATTCATGTTGATATATTATCATTCTTGGATGTTTTACAATCATTTTATAGCAACTTTATATCATTTTTTGGGACTAACCTATTGACCCGATGCCAGTGCGATTGCTGTTTTTGCTTGTTTTTACATTGCAGATATCAATATCAAGCGGAGTCCAAACACCGAAACTTTTGTGGATTTTTATGGACGAAAGACATCCAATGGGCGAGAGCAGCGACGGGGGTGCCCCGAGGGGAGCACAACCCACCGGGGCGGGTGCCCACCTCAGTGGCCTCCCGCACCCCCTCTTCGCCCTATAAATCGTCAAATATTCCAAAAACCCTCGCGGAGACCCTAGATGGGAAGTTCCGCCGCCGCAATCCTCTGTAGCCACGAGAAACCAATCTAGACCCCGTTCCGGTACCCTACCGGAGGGGGGAATCATCACCGGTGGCCATCTTCATCATCCTGGAGGCCACCATGATCAGGAGGGACTAGTCCACCCTCGGAGATAAGGGTTTGTGTGACGCCCCGAGACCGATGCTCCAGAAGACTTCCAGCTATTCTGAGTTTCGTCGTGTGATGTATTTCTTTGTTGCATTCTTCTTAGCATCATTTGCATTGCATCATGTCATCATGCCATTATGTCATTTACTTTTAAAAACTCATCTAAATAAAATCATATGGATCTTTGGTCCATTTAAATATAGGGATATTCACAATGATATTTATCTTTATAACATATCGTTCCAATATAAGGGAGCTATTATCAAATAGTCCATTTTGGAATCAACCAAAAGCAGATTGCATTTGAAGCTCTTTTCACCTCTAATATATTGAAATCTTTGATCTTCCTCCTTTTACTCCAACCTAGTTGTGGAGCTTTGATATTTTGTCAAAGTAGTCACATGCCATTTATATCAATTTAGATTGATTTGGTCCACCAATTAAATCCCCTGGCTCCTGTTTTCCTTTCCACTTTTCTTTTCTGAAATATGGAAAAGAAAACACCTTCTTTTCTTCTCTATTGGTTAGCCAGGCCACCCAACTCCCCTCAGCCCACCAACACAACAGCTCGGCCTAGCCCACAGCGCCGGCCCACCTAAGCCCAGCCGAACCTATAACCCTTGCCCGATCGATCACGACTCCCGTTCGCCCTCCTCCCATCGCTGCCACATCTCCTCATTCGATCCCCATCTCCTTCTCCTTCCTGACGCCTCCCATGGCGACCGCGCCTTGCTGCCGCTGCTCTTCCCTCGCTGATAGAGGCAAAGGTGTCCCGTTTTTCGATGACATGATGGATATCGCTTTGGGGGAAGTCGACTTTGACGATCCGACTACGAACGTACGAGGACGTCGCGCCTTAGCAATCGCTAAACCAACTCCGAGAGGTTATTGACCATGCCAGAGCATGATCAACCTGACCACGAGGGTCTGTTTCCTACCAGCAAACGAAGAACAAGCAAGAAACTGAGATTGCAATATGGATATTGCGAATATAAGATGAAAGCTTTATTGATCAAGGTGGGGTTCTGAGACGTCTTTGTCTAGTTGTTGAACACAAACGAAGTACACGAAGTTGCAGCTATGGCGAAGTTTAATCTAAACAAAACCCAAAGTCTAAACGATGCCCTAAGGGCTGTATATATGGAGGAAGAGGGGGGAATTTCGTGGCCCTTGGGGAAGGGGTCCAAAACCAACCGTATATCTTGTTTCCCCACACATACGGTCTCTAAAAACAGCCTATACTCAAGTATTTTGAAAATTCATGGGCCTGGCCCAATAATAAGGTGATGCAGCACCTAGAATAGACTCTGGACGAAAGTTACGAAGTAGCATCTTGTATATTTCGTCCAAGGCTTTATGCACTCATTATGGTGGCTTCAACGTCCTGAAATCATCACTTGTAACTCCTTTCTTGTTCCCCTTGTGCATGCCATCATCTCCATGCTTGTTCTTCCTCCAATGTTCATCCTTCTCCAAGCTAGGCCCTTCATTTGAAAGCAAAACAAATGTATCCAATTTCGGCAGCATCATATTCTCATGAACATTAGAATCATTACCAAGAAACGAAAGTACCTGGTAAATTGATTGGCGTGCGCGAGCTCTAGTAATTGGTCCAGTATGTATAGCAGCAGGGGCTGTGGGTGTAACAATGGTATTGATGTCCTGATCATCCTCCCCTTCTTGAAATGAAGTCGTCCTTGACGGAAGCTCATCTTCCACACCCAAATAAGGCTTCAAATATGCAATGTTAAAAGTGGGACTAACCCCAAAATCTACAGGCAGCTCAAGTTTATATGCATTATCATTTATTTTCTCTAACACCTTAAAAGGACCATCAGCACGTGTCATTAGCTTTGATTTGTGCAAATCAGGAAATCTATCCTTACGCAAATGTAACCAAACAAGATCTCCAGGTGCAAACACAACATGTTTTCTACCCTTATCTCCAGCAAGTTTATATTTAGCATTCATACGCTCAATGTTTTCCTTTGTTAACTCATGCATTTTTAAAATCAATTCAGCACGTTATTTAGCATCAAAATTAACCTTCTCCGAAGATGGAAGAGGCAACAAATCAATAGGATCACAAGGTAGGAAACCATACACAATTTCAAAAGGGCACATCTTAGTAGTAGAACGCAATAAACGATTATAAGCAAATTCAATATGAGGCAAGCATTCTTCCCACATTTTCTTATTATTCTTCAAAACAGCCCTAAGCATAGTAGACAATGTTCTATTGACTACTTCAGTTTGTCCATCAGTTTGGGGTGACAAGTAGTACTAAAAAGCAGTTTAGTCCCCAACTTAGCCCATAAACATATCCAAAAGTGGCTAAGAAATTTAGTATCACGATCTGAAACAATAGTATTTGGCACACCATGCAAGTGAATAATTTCACGAAAGAACAAATCAGCAACATTAGCAGTATCATCGCTTTTATGACATGGTATTAAGTGTGCCATTTTCGAGAATCTATCCACGACAACAAATATGCTATCCCTCCCCTTCTTTGTTCGAGGTAAACCTAAAACAAAGTCCATAGATATATCCCCCCAAGGAACACTAGGTATAGGCAACGGCATATATAAACCATGAGGATTGAGTCGTGACTTAGCTTTTTGACATGTAGTGCAGCGAGCAACGAAGCGCTCAACATCCCGTCTCATCTTTGGCCAAAATAAATGTGTAGCAAGTACATCCACCATCTTCTTCACGCCAAAGTGTCCCATTAGTCCTCCTCCATGCGCCTCCTGCAACTACAAAAGACAAACGGAGCTAGCTGGAATGCATAGCTTGTTAGCATGGAACACAAATCCATCATTAACGAGGAACTTGTTCCATGTTCTTCCTTCTTTACAATTCTGCAATACATCTTTAAAATCACCATCATGCACATATTGATCTTTGATGGTCTCCAAACCAAATATTTTGAAGTCAAGTTGTGAAAGCATAGTATAGCGACGAGACAATGCATCAGCAGTAACATTTTCTTTACCCTTCTTGTTTTTAATGACATAAGGGAAAGTCTCAATGAATTCAACCCATTTAGCTTGTCTACGATTCAGTTTAGCTTGACTTTTAATATGTTTCAAAGATTCATGATCAGAATGTATAACAAATTCTTTGGGCCATAAATAATGTTGCCATGTTTCTAAAGTCCGAACAAGAGCATATAATTATTTATCATAAGTAGAATAATTCGGACTAGTCCCACTCAATTTTTCACAAAAGTATGCAACAGGTTTGCCATCTTGTAATAACACACCTCCTAATGCAATTCCACTAGCATCACATTCAAGCTCAAATGTCTTATTAAAATCAGGGAGTTGGAGTAAAGGAGCATGTGTCAACTTATCTTTCAACACCGTGAAAGCTTCTTCTTGTGCGGTACCCCAAACAAAAGGCACATCCTTCTTTGTAAGCTCATTGAGAGGTGCAGCAATGGTGCTAAAATCTCTCACAAAACGCCAATAGAATCCAGCGAGGCCAAGAAAACTCCTCACTTGCGTGACCGTTTTGGGCTGCGGCCAACTCTCAATAGCTTCAATCTTGGATTTATCAACTTCAATTTCCTGTGGAGTAACAACATAGCCAAGAAAAGACACTCGGTCGGTGCAAAAGGTGCACTTCCCAAGGTTACCAAACAAACGTGCATCACGTAGAGCAATAAAACAGCACGTAAATGTTCCAAATGTTCCTCCAAAGATCTGCTATAGATCAATATGTCATCAAAGTAAACTACCACAAATCGTCCAATGAAAGCACGTAAAACTTCGTTCATTAATCTCATGAAAGTACTAGGTGCATTAGTTAACCCAAAAGGCATGACTAACCACTCATATAATCCAAATTTAGTTTTAAATGTTGTTTTCCATTCATCCCCCAATTTCATACGAATTTGATGGTATCCACTCATAAATCAACTTTGGAGAATATTGTAGAGCCACTCAATTCATCAAGCATATCATCTAGCCTAGGAATAGGATGACGATAACGAATAGTAATATTATTAATGCCTCTACAATCAACACACATACGTGATGTACCATCCTTTTTCGGCACTAGAATAATAGGAACAGCACAAGGACTAAGAGATTCGCGTATATAACCTTTGTCGAGAAGCTCTTGTACTTGACGCATAATCTCCTTCGTCTCCTCCGGATGGGTACGGTATGGCGCACGGTTTGGCAGTGAAGCACCGGGAATTAAGTCAATCTGATGCTCAATCCCTCGAATAGGCGGTAATCCCGGTGGCACGTCTTGTGGAAAGACGTCAGTGAACTCCTGCAAAATGTTTGTGACAGCAGGAGGCAAAGAGGAAGGCACGTCCTCGAATGAAAATAATGCCTCTTTGCACACAAAATCATAGCAAACAGATTTCCTGAAATCTAGGTCATCAATATCAGATTTGGTGGCAAATAAACATGCACTTTTCAATTTAATTTCAGAAGCAACACTAGTTGGTTTATTAGTAGGCGTCATTTGTTAGTCAAATTCTTTTGCCAAAATCTGATTTTCGCTCTTATTCTTCTCCTGTTTTGCTTTATTAGCTCTCTTAATATCATCTTTCAAAATGGAATCAGGAGTCATAGGAAGCAAATTAATATTTTTATCCTTATGAGCAAGAGTATACTGATTGTTTCTACCATGGTGTAAAGAATTTTTATCAAATTGCCATGGTCTACAAAGTAATAAGGAACATCTTTGCATAGGTGCCACATCACATTCAACATAATCATCATATGTAGAGATACTAAAATGCACACGAACAGTAGGTGTTACCTTAACCTTGCCGCTGTTGTTGAACCATTGGATGTAGTAAGGATGTGGATGTGGTCTTGTGGTGAGAGAGAGCTTCTCCACCATCTCCATGCGCCAAGTTGTTGCTGCTCCCTCCGTCTATGATGAAGCGCACAGAACGTTCCTTCACAACTCCCTTTGTATGGAACAAATTATGCCTCTGATTTTGCTCAGCTTGTGTGACCTGCACACTCAAAACACGTTGAGTAACTAAACATTCATACCTATCAGCGTCCTCCGGAGCCATGCATTGTGTCACATGATCAGAATCATCTCCACCGTGTTCTTCACGTGTAATAAGAGCCAAAGTCTCCTCATCATAGTCACTAGCGGACTCATACCCACCATCCTCAGTAGCAATCATCACACGCTGAGATTTGCATTCTCTCGCATAATGACCTCTTATCTTACAACGACGACAAATAATATCACTTGTGTGCCCAGTTGATGCCATGGAAGAAGAAGAGCTTTGTGCAGGCCCGACAGGTGCGCTCTTGGCAGATAGTGGTGGTTGTGCCTACTTTCTTGTATCACGGCTGGAGGTGGCACCTAATGGAGGTGCTGGTGCAGTGGAAGTAGAAGATGCACGCGATGTCCATGATGAAAGTCGACCTGCAGAAAAGTTAGTTCGCGCCAATGCTTGTCGATCCTGCACTTCACGTTCAGCTTTACAAGCAAGATGAAATAAACGAGTGATATTAGTATACTCCTTATACTCTAGAATGGTCTGAATCTCTCTATTTAATCCACCCATAAAATGTGCAAGCATAGCTTCATTCTCCTCAACAATACAACATCTAATCATGCCAGTTTGTGATTCCTGATAATATTCTTCTACAGAATTTTTTCCTTGTCTTAAACGCTGAAGCAATTCACGTTGATAATATGGTGGAGCCCAACGAGTACGCATAGCAGTTTTCAAAGCAGCCCAAGTAGTTGGAATAGGATATAATCTACAATGTTCAGACCACCATACACATGCAAAACTAGTGAAAGCACATACAGCAGCAGCAACCCGTCTCTCCTCGGGATATTGTAAACATGTAAAACATTGTTTAGTTTCTAACTCCCAAGTAAGATATATATCAGGAACATATCTACCCTCAAATGGTGGAATATTGAATTTCAGTTTAGGAATATGGTCATTTTCTCGTACCTGAGGTGGTGGTGCAGGCCTACCGTTGTGAATATATACCTGAGGTCGACCTACTGGTGGTGGTGCTGGTGGCTGCACGTAGTTCTGATTTTGATCAACCTCAACGTCGTAATAGTCCTCCACCTTTGCTACGGCAGTAGTAGCAGGAGCTACAGAAGCACCAACAGTAGTAGCAGCGACACCAGAATTTTGTCCTGGCTCAATAGGAACACGCTGTGCTTGCCCTACTGTATCGTGGCGTGAAACTGGTGGTGGGAGACATTTGAGTAATTCATCGAACTTGGCATCCAACTTGGTGTCAATTGTCTTCTCAATGTCATCCATCTTCTCCATTGCCTTTCCAAAGCTGGCCATCACGTCTTCCACCTGTTGACCCAACATCTGATGAAACTTATCATGAAGCTCCTTGTTCGTCATGTTCTCCCAGTCAATGTCATCGTCTTGTGATCCTGGCATAGTTAGCAGCAAGAGAAACACACATATGATCCTACAGACTACTATCAAGTGGTGGTGGTGGGTGTCACAAATCCGTCAAGCAAAACTCAAATTCTTACCAGTTCTTACCCAGCAGCAGGTGGTGATCGGCAACCGTTGTAGTCAAAACTCTCAAAGCTTGGATAGAGCGATTACGGAGTCAAGCATACGGCGTAGATGTATGTGGAGCTAGGAAGGCTTATGATATGGTAGCAAAAAGGGTCAGCAATAATCAATTCAGAGATGCAAAGTTGAATAAACGCTCAACGACGGTACTGTGCTGGTCCTAGGCTAGACCTTGCTAGAGAGGCGAGCCTAGAACACTAACAAAATCATGGCGCGACACATAATCAAGGGAGGAGCACACTCTGAATTTTTTTTCTCTTTTTTTTCACTTTTTTTGCACTTTTTTTCCTCTCTTCTTCTTTGCTCTGCAATTTTTTTTTTCAAAAAAGTCTACAAATGGCCTAAAAACTGCCTAGCCAGAATTTTTTTTTGAAACTGGAACTATTTTTCTTGTATGGGTAGCGCGGAAGTTGGGGAATCCGACTTGTTGACGGCTCGTAGTATCGCGTGCTCTGGAACTCGAAGATAAAGGAACAAATACTGGACTCGGACTAGGACTGGTGGCGGAGATAAATCTGGTGGAACTCGCACTGGTGATGGTATATGGACTCGGATTGGTGGTGGTATATGGACTCTGATCGGTGGTGGTATATGGACTCGGATAAGTAGCGGATAAGCGGTGGTGGTATATGGCAGGGCGATGATGATGGTGCGGGGGCGGCGTGACGAACTTGTGAACAGAACTCAAAACTCTAAGAACTAGACCTAAGACCAGCAACTTGACACGACGAAGCAACCGCAAATTCAACAACGCAAATACAGAAAAGATTATGCAAGGGCTCAGACTGGTTCGGATATGATGAACTAACCCTAATTTTTTTGTGGCTTTTTCGTGGACTATAGGTATGAAGAACAGACTCGATCTAAACTACGAAAAACAGTAAAATCTCACCGAGCTACCTGGAAATCTGATACCACTTGATAGAGGCAAAGGTGTCCCGTCTTTCGATGAGATGATGGATATCGCTTTGCGGGAAGTCGACTTTGACGATCCGACTACAAACGTGCGAGGACGTCGCGCCTTAGAAATCGCTAAACCAACTCCGAGAGGTTATTGACCACGCCGGAGCATGATCAACCTGACCACGAGGGTCTGTTTCCTGCGAGCAAACGAAGAACAAGCAAGAAACTGAGATTGCAATCTGGATATTGCGAATATAAGATGAAAGCTTTATTGATCAAGGTGGGGTTCTGAGACGTCCTTGTCTCGTCGTTGAACACAAACGAAGTACGCGAAGTTGCAGCTATGGCGAACTTTAATCTAAACAAAACCCAAAGTCTAAACAATGCCCTAAGGGCTGTATATATGGAGGAAGAGGGGGGGATTTCGAGCCCCTTGGGGAAGGGGTCCGAAAACAACCCTATCACTTGTTTCCCCACACATACGGACTCTAAAAACAGCCTATACTCAAGTATTTCGAAAATACATGGGCCTGGCCCAATAATAAGGTGACGCAGCACCTAGAATAGACTCTGGACGAAAGTTATGAAGTAGCATGTTGTATATTTCGTCCAAGGCTTCATGCACTCATTATGGTGGCTTCAACGTCCTGAAATCATCACCTTGTAACTCCATTCTTGTTCCCCTTGCGCATGATATCACCTCCATGCTTGTTCTTGCTCCAATGTTCATCCTTCTCCAAGCTAGGCCCTTCATTTGAAAGCAAAACAAATGTATCCAATTTAGATAGCATCATATTCTCATGAACATTAGAATCATTACCAAGAAACGGAAGTACCTTGTAATTTAATTGGCGTGCGCGAGCTCTAGTAATTGGTCTAGTATGTATAGCAGCAGGGGTTGTTGGTGTAACAATGGTATTTATGTCCTCATCACTCGCGCCACCCGACCCGGCCATCTTAGCGGCGCTGCACGACTCCATGCGCCTCGCCCACGCCTCCTTCCGCTGTCGGCCATCCCCATGGCCTTGAGGATCCTCGATCTCCACCTCTGCGGTGACTCCCCTGCGTCACCCGCCTCCTCGTCCCCGAGCTCCTTCCATGGCGCCGTCGTCCCCGAACCCGGCTCCGGCCACCCTCCAGTGTCGTTCCGCGTCTCCCTGTAGTCATCCACGATCGTGCTCGAGCAGCTGCTCCTTGAGCCGGAGCTTGGCCGTGAACAGACTCGCCGCTGCCCGTTCGGCGTCGAGGGCGACTCCATGCACCAGGGTTCGCGCGCCCCGCAATCCTCCTCCTGGTTCTTCACGCCGCCATCGACCAGTTCCAGAAACAGCAAGAGCTCCCTCCCATCGCTGTGAGGAGCTCATCCCGCCGCCGCCGACCTCCAAGATCTCCGCCGCCCCTCTGCTCCTCTTCCCCTCCATGCACACGCCGACCACTGCTGCACCAAGCCCCGGACATCCCCTGCTTGACTACCAAACCAGGATGCCAAGATCCCAAGTCCAAGACCCAAGGCCTTTTTTCGTGTTGCTTCATTTTGAGATGCACCAAGAACCTCGTCGATAAGTGTACGTCTACCGTCGCCAAGACCCGGAATGTCAAGTACCACTATCTGCGACCGCCGAAGGCCTCGGATGCTTCAAGTTCCACTACCGTCGACTCTCGAAGACTTCATGGAGATAACTTCCTCGCCGTGACCCCGAACATCTACGAAACATGAACCACTACTTCCGCTACCGTCGCTGTGTACCACTACTTTCACTATCGTCACATAACATCTACTTCCATCTACACCGCATTGAACTCGTTTCACCCCGAAAATGCACGCTTCGAAGGTATAACCCCCGAGGCGACGACCGCGGACCGTATATGTGTGTTGTATGAGATGCACCCTATGTTTGCACCATGTTTGAGTTGTTTCTTGCGTGTTCCTCGTTTCCATGCCATTGTCCCGTGGGAACCCCGTATCCGAGATCACCCCACCATCCTTGCATGACACGCTCATGCCCACTTACTTTTGCGCCGGTATCTCCGTGAGCTATCGGAATCAATATGTTGCCGTGGTATCATTTTCGGATTTGCCGCCATGGAACCCTTTTCTTCATGGTGACAAATGCTTCATAACATGGTAATTTCAACATTTTTATAAAACTGCATATAACTTGAATATGTCATCTGCATCATGATAACCACATTTAAATGCTTAAAAGTGTTGGTTGCGTTAATTTGCTTAGATGACATGTTAAAATGGTTTATTTCATAACTAAATAATTATAGCTCTGAATTTAATAAACTTTGTATGTAAATGGGGTAGAAAAATGCATAGTTTAACATGGTGCACTTACTTTTCATGTTTAATAACTCTAAAATATGGGTTAGGGCAGAACAATACCAAATTTGAAATTGCATATGAGGTTTTTCCGGAATTGTTGTTTGTTGTGCCGGCCTCATTTAAACTTGCCTAGATAGGTAGTTTACTTTTGCTTCACCTCTTGCCATGTAAAGAACATTTAAACTTGTTGAGTTCATAACAAGAGTGAACTAAATACTTGCATGTGGTGTTTTGTCAATATGCAACTCGTTGCATATTGAGCTCCAGTTAACTTGTAGTATTGTTTGTTCCACTTTGCCATGCCATGCCTCATTAAACCGGACATGCATCATTCTTGGTTGTGCATCATGCCATGTTTATGTGATGATTGTTTATCATGTTGTTTACTTCTTTCCGGTTGTTCTTCTTCGTGATAATTTCAGTTACGTTGCGATTGTGAGGATCCATTCGACTACGTTGCTTCTGCTTCATGGACTCGTTCTTCTTCCTAGCGGGATTTCAGGCAACATGACCGATACCCTGGATCTCACTACTATCATTGCCATGCTAGTTGTCTCGATTCTATCGATATGTCGCGCTTCCTACCACTTGTTTATCGAGCCTCCCAATATGCCATGAAACATTCTCTAACCTTTTCCACCTACCCAGCAAACCGTTGTTTGGCTATGTTACCACTTCGCTCAGCCCCTCTTATAGGATTGCTAGGTTCAGGTGCAGTTGCAGGTTGTTCCATGTTGGGACATGGATATCTTGGGATATCACAATATCTCTTATTTAATTAATGCACATATATACTTGGTAAAGGGTGGAAGGCTCGCCCTTTTTCCTGGTGTTTTGTTCCACTCTTGCCGCCCTAGTTTCCGTCTTACTGGTGTTATGTTCCTTGATTTTGCGTCCCTAACACGGTGAGGGTTTATGGGCCCCTCTTGACAGCTTGCTTTGAATAAAACTCTTCCGGCAAGGCCCAACATTGGTTTTAACATTTGCCAACATAATAATATTGGATTAATTAATTAATTGGCATAGGGGGTCGCGTCCCTGAGGTTCCTTAATTCAACATAATACATGGGGGCCAGTGCTGATGGTGTTGGTCCCAAATGGGCATACTGCGGGGCCACCACGGGGCAACCCGAGGATCTGGTTTTACTCGTAGGCTGACCTATCCTGACGTGGCCTGAGACGAGATATGCGCTACTACTATCAGGGTGTTGTTGTTGTTGTTGCTGGATTTGTTTTACCATTGTCGAAATGTCTTGTGCATCGGGACCCCGAGTCTGATCGGATGTCCCGCGATGGAGGATTGTCTCCGCGGATCGTGAGCTTGTCATGGGTTAAGTTGCAACACCCCTGCAGGGTTTAAACTTTCGAGAGCTTGTCATATTGATTCACTTGATCTGTGTTTTGGCATTCAACTCGTGGATTCCCAAGGTGACATTGGGGTAATCTATGCATAGGGGTTGATGCACGTTCTTGTGTTTGTTTCTCCAGTAGAAATCTTGGGGCACTCCTTGAGGTTCTTTGTGTTGGATTGAGTATTATGAATCTGAATTTTCTTTGGTGTTATTTTAGTACAAACTCTTGGATAGCTTCGACGTGGTTTCGTACCCTGCAAACAATTTCTTCTTCTCCGCTAGATAAGAACTTTGGAGTGATTCTTCATCACACATGAGGGATGGTTATATGATCCAATTATATTAGCACTGTTGAGAGATTGCACTAGTGAAAGTACGGACCCTAGGCCTTGTTTTCAAGCATTGCAATACCGTTTGTGCTCCGTTTTACTAATTTCTACCTTGTTGTTTTTATTTATATAGATTATAAAAATGTATATCTACCATCCATATTACACATTTATCATCATCTCTTCGCCGAAATAGTGCACCTATACAATTTGCCATTGTATTGGGTGTGTTGGGGACACAAGAGATTTCTTGTATTTGGTTGCAGGGTTGTTTGAGAGAGACCACTTCATCCTTGAGGAAAAATTGCTACTATCCTACAAAACTCTGCGCTTGGAGGCCCAACACGAGTCTACAAGAATAAAGTTGCATAGTAGACATCAAGCTCTTTTCTGGCGCCATTGCTGAGGAGGTGAGTGCTTGATGGTATATCTTTTGATCTTGCAACCGGATCTTTTAGTTTCTTTCTTGATCAATAGTTTGCTTTATAAAAATAAAACTACAAAAATGGAATATAGGTTGCATCATGTTATTCATCTTTATAATGTCTTTCGTGAAAATGATGGAAAGGAAAGCTGTGCTCAATTGATAGAAGAAGAATTCTATAAAATGTTTGACAAAAAAATCTTTGTATGATGAGCATGATTCCAATGTTGTTGGTATGAACTCTTTGAATATCCATGATGCTAACGATATGCAAAGCCACAAGCTTGAGATGCAATGTTTGATGAAGATGATATTTTTAGTCCCCCAAGTTTCGATGAAAAAATTTAGTATGATGAAAGCATGCCTACTATCTATGATGATTATGGTGATGACGTGTATTCTGTAAAGAATAATGATAACCATGAAACTTGTCATCATGATTTTAATTTTCAATCCCATGATAGTTATTTTGGTGAGTTTGTTCCCACTACTATTCATGAGAACAAATTTGCTTATGTGGAGAGTAATAAAATTTCTATGCTTGTGGATCATGAAAAGAATGCTTTGTGTGATAGCTATATTGTTGAATTCATTCATGATGATACTGAAAATTATTATGAGAGATTAACATATGCTTGTAGGTATTGCAATAATATCAAGTTTCCTCTCTATGTGTTGAAAATCTTGAAGTTGCACTTGTTTTGCCTTCCTATGCTAGTTGATTCTTGATCCCAAAAGTTCTTTGCTCACAAAATCCCTATGCATAGGAAGTGGGTTAGGCTTAAATGTGCTAGTCATATGCTTCATGATGTTCTCTTTGTGTTTCAATTCTTATCTTCCGTGCGAGCATCATAGAACTCATCATGCCTAGCTAAAAGGCATTAAAGAAAAGCACTTGTTGGGGGACAACCCAACACTTTACCTACTATTTTTGTGTGCTCACAAGATTATGCTACTGTAGTAATCATGTTTTATTGCTTTAGTTTCAATAAAGTGCCAAGTAAATCCTTTGGGGTAGTGTGGATGATAGTTGACTTGAATCTCTGCAAAAACAGAAACTTTTGTGCCCATTCCAGGAATTTCTAAAATTCACCGGAACGTGATTTTGATCTGAAATTTTTACAGGTGATAGATATACAAAATCTCTACGTTGTTGTAAGTTTTCAGAATTTTTGGAGTAGCAGAAGTATGGTTGGAGCATAGATTACTACAGACTAATCTGTTTTTGATAGATTCTGTTTTCAATGCATAGTTTGCTTGTTTCCTAGTTTCTATGGCTTATATTGCTCAATACAAATTGTGGAAATGATTTGCTACGGTAGGAATTTTCTGAGAACAATTATGAATCTTGTCTTTGACAATATCAAAGTGAAATGGTTTGCTCTTTATCATACCAACCTATCTCACGAAGTCCCTTTAAGTTTTGTGTGATTGAACTTTTCAAGTTTTGGGTGCGATATCAATATGAGGAGAATAAGGACTAACAAGACCCTAAGCTTGGGGATGCCCAAGGCACCCAAGGTAATTCATGGAAGATCCAAGCAACTAAGCTTGGGGATGCCTCGGAAGGCATCCCCTCTTTCGTATCCAACTTTATCAGTAACCTCATCTGGAGATATATTTTCATTCATCACATAATATGTGTTTTTCTTGGAACGTCATTCTATTTTACTAGTATTTCCTTGTTGTTATTAGAATAATTTTTGCATATTTTATTTGAATAAAAATGTCAAGTATAGCCTTTGCCATGCTTATTTTGCAAGTCTACATGTTGCTGTTTCAAAACCGAAAGTTTATCGCTGTTGCAAAAATTCCCGAGAAAAGTTATAATGTGATAAAATGTTGAAACTTTTTGCACAATAGTCTTTGATAAATTTTCTACAATGTGGTAAATTTTCAGAATTTTTGGAGTTAGGAAATTATGATGAATATTGCACTCTTTAGAGACTCTCCTGTTTTGGTAGATTGCTGTTATGTTTGCATTGTTTGCATATGTTTGCTTCTTTAATGATTCTATTTGAGGATAGGAATATTAAATATGCAGAGGCATTTAGCATGCAATGTTAAATAATAATTTTAGTGATTTGCTATAGTAGATAATGATAAGGTTTTTTCATTGGTTTATACTAACTTATCTCACGAGTTCTTTTTGAGCATTGTGTGGATGAAGTTTTTAAGATTTAGGGAAACTGTCATATAAGAGGAATTAAGGAGACACAAAATCTCAAGCTTGGGGATGCCCAAGGCATCCCAAGCTAATATTCCAAGAAGTCTCAAGCATCTAAGCTTGGGGATGCCCAGGTAGGCATCCCACCTTTCTTCTTCAACAATTGTCAGTTAGTATCATTGAGCCTAAGATTTTGCTTCTTCACATGAGTTGTGCTATTCTTGGAATGTCTCTTGTTTTGTTTTGATTGTTGTTTTAATAAAATACTTAGATCTGAAATTTTTAAATAAAAGTCAGTCCTCAAATAGCTACCCATTTAGATAACTACTCGCTTGATCTTCTCTTATATCTTTTTTGGAGTAGTTTGCCATTTACTCTTGTGCTTCACTTATATCCTATGAGTACATTGTTGAATGAATTGAATATCATGAAGTTGAAATTATAAGTTCATATTATGCCCAGTGGTATCCTCACGTTGGGTTTAGAAAGTGAAATCTTTTGAAGGTTGACAATCACAATATTGGTCATACAAGCAAATCTTGAATGATTACTATAAGGAAGAGAACTTTCGCATGCAGATACACTATCTTGGAAATATATTTTGATTGTGAGCCCCCATCAAAATATTATATGCCAAAATTGTTGACGTTAGACAAGGAAGACAACGTAATGATTTATGTTTGTTCATATTCACATAGGAGTTATATTGTCATAGATCCTTCAACATGTGGTGCTTGCCCCTCATCTTTGGTAGCCAAAAATTCGCACCAAGTAGAGATACAACTTGTGCATCCAAAAACCCTTAAACCCAAATCTTATTCTCAAGAGCCCACCATACCTACCTAAGGATTGAGTAAGATCCTTCAAGTAAGTTGTCATCGGTGCAATAAGGCAATAAAAATTGCTTCAGAAAGTGTTAGATCATTTAGTGTAAGGGAAAATTGAGCATTGGACGGACTTTCTATCATAAGGGGCAATATAACGTGATGTTCTTTTGCACTAAGGGATTGAACATATAAACAAAAAGCGCATGGCAACCTCTGCTTCCCTTTGCGAAGGGCCTACCTTTTACTTTTATGTATTTATTTTCATGCAAGAGTCAAAGTTTTTCTTTCTATTCCTTTTTATTTTTCTCTTTTGCCAAGCATCATGTGGTGAGGAAAGATCTAGGCACATATATCCAGTTGGATATGGGTAGCATGAGTTATTATTGTTGACATCACCCTTGAGGTGAATATGTTGGGAGGCGAAATTATAAGCCCATATCTTTCTATGTGTCCGGTTGAAACATTTTGCTCAGGTGTATGCAGTGAGTGTTAGCAATCTTAAAATACTATATGATGGTTGAGTATGTTGAGCTCTACTTAGACGATGTTCACTAAGTTGAATTGCAATTGTTTGGTGACTAAGAATATAGGTTGTTGAGCTTCAAGAGAATTCATTGTTTGAACCATAACATGTGAATTGGTTGCTACTTTGTCATGATGAGTTTTATGAGAAAGAGCTGTTGTTATGATGATAGGGAAAGTGATTGAAATTATCATTGATCAAACCTATGCACTTTGGTAGCATTCACACTTCATAAATTATTTATTTTATCATTTACCTACTCGAGGATGAGTAGGAATTAAGCTTGCCGATGCTGATACGTCTCGAACGTATCTATAATTTATGAAGTATTCATGCTATTATATTATCATTCTTGCATGTTTCACAATCATTTTATAGCAACTTTATATCATTTTTTGGGACTAACCTATTGACCCAGTGCCCAGTGCCAGTTGCTGTTTTTTGCTAGTTTTTTACATCGCAGGAATTCAATATCAAAAGAAGTCCAAACACCGGAAACTATTTGTGGATTTTTATGGACTACTCCCTCTGTCCCATAATGTAAGACGTTTTTTGACACTATACTAGTGTCAAAAAACGTCTTACATTATGGTACGGAGGGAGTAGAAGACATCCAATGGGCCAGAGCAGCACCTGGGGGGTTCCCCAAGGAGGCACAACCCACTAGGGTGCGCCTACGCCCCCAGGCATGCCCCGGTGGGTTGTGCCCACCTCGGTGGCCTCCCGCACCCCCTCTTCGCCCTATAAATTGTCAAATATACCACAAACCCTCGCAGAGACCCTAGATCGGAAGTTCCGGAAGCCGAAATCCTATGTAGCCACGAGAAACCAATCTAGGCCCCTTTCCAGCACCCTGTCGTAGGGGGGAATCATCACCCGTGGCCATCTTCATCATCCCAGCGGCCACCATGATGAGGAGGGAGTAGTCCACCCTCGGGGCTGAGGGTTTGTACCAGTAGCTACTGTTTCATCTCTCTCTGTCTCTCTCTCTCTCTCGTGTTCTTGAGATGTCACGATCTTGATGTATCGCTGGCTTTGTTAATATAATTGGATCATATGGTGTTTTCCCCTCTCTATCTTGTTGATTTGAGTTTTCCCTTTGAGATTTTGTTTTATCGGATTGAATACTTTTATGGATTTGAGAGTACTTGATATATGTCTTGCTATGAATACCCGTGGTGACAATGGGGTATCATATTGATTCAGTTGATATGTGTTTTGGCATTCAACTCGCGGATTCCTGAGGTTACATGTGGGTAATCTTTGCATAGAGGTTGATGCACGTTCTTGTCTTTGTTTCTCCGGTAGAAATCTTGGGGAACTCCTTGAGGTTCTTTGTGTTGGATTGAGTATTATGAATCTGAATTTGCGTTGGTGTTATTTTAGTAGGGACTCTTGGATAGATCGATGTGAAAGAATAGCTTTGAGGTGGTTTCATACCCTACAAAAAATTTCTTCTTGCGTTCTCCGCTAGATAAGAACTTTGTAGTGATTCTTCATCGCACATGAGGGATGGTTATATGATCCAATTACATTAGCACTGTTGAGAGATTGCACTAGTGAAAGTACGCATGCTAGGCCTTGTTTTCAAGCATTGCAATACCGTTTGTGCTCTGTTTTATCAATTGCTACCATGCGGTTCTATTTATTCAGATTATAAAAATATATTTCTACCATCCATATTACACTTTTATCACCATCTCTTCGCCGAACTAGTGGACCTATACAATTTGCCATTGTATTGGGTGTGTTATGGACACAAGAGATTTCTTGTATATGGTTGCAGGGTCATTTGAGAGAGACCATAATCCTCCTACGCCTCCCACGGATTGATAAACCTTAGGTCATCCACTTGAGGGAAAATTGCTACTGTCCTACAAAACACTCGCTTGGAGGCCGAACATGAGTGTACAAGAATAAAGTTGCATAGTAGACATCAATCCCCAACCGACTAATATTGTTGTGATGTAGGAAAGTTTAAATGGGGGCTAAGTTTGTAATGTTCCTCGCATTTGATACAAGTGTGCCCTGAAGACATGGTTCGCCCTATCTCTCTCCCTCCATTTCCTCATTTGTACTCCGTGGGCACCAAAACACCCTCTCCACCCTAGTCTCCTCCATCCGCCACCCCATCCACCGCCGTCCTCCTCCACCATGCCGAAGCTGATACCCCGACGCCTTCGTCCATTACAAGAGACCGACCTCTCTCATCAACGGATTCGAACCAGGATCCATGCATCGCGTCCTCTTGCTTCATCCGCGTCGTCGTCCACCTTGCCGAAGCCGCTCGTACGACCGTCTCATCCATCGTGCTGGGATATTACCCCTGCCACCATCGTCTGCCCTCCTATATTTTCTTCCACGCCTCTGACAGCCATCGCTGCCGCAACACCTCAACGCCTCAGTAGATGCTTATACGATGCCACTCTAGGGGCGATACTCTTTCGTATCTTCTCAAGTTATTTATCTCAGCAAGAAAATAGATCGCCAGTGCTTTACTGTGATTTCTTGTCCATCACTTAGAATCTTACTTGTTAGTTGAAACCAAACATTGGTTGCAAAGTTGCCTTTGTCCGGCTTGCACCTTCAGACCCGCCATGGCACGCTCACCACTATACTCGCAATGCATATGGTTTTCCCCTTTTATATTCCACATTAGCTTAAATGATAGTCGACTGAATTTCAAATTGGGGTCAGTCCATTTTTTGGAGTTCGCTAGTGGGAAGGAAGGGGCTCGCCGGAGTGCTACCCATTATCTATCTTAGGGTTTTAGGTGGGGACAGTGGTTGTGGTGGGCAGTCGCAGAGCTATGGTGGGGCCTCGCCGAAGGCAAAACTCGACGCGGTGGGGGCTGGGGGGTCGGATTGGCTAGAGGGATGGCCGGGGGAGGCGGAAGACCAGAGGTGGTGGCCGGTTTAGGGGAAGGCAGGGGCCGGTGGTTCGGCCGGCTGCCCGTGCGGTGGTCTGTAGGGGAGGAATAACAAGAAGGGAAGAAGAAGGGTTAAGAGACGTAGGATCTTCATCCAACCGCCAAAATGGTCGACTGACCCAAATGACGATAGTCAGGCAACTTGCAGGTAGACATTCCCTTTATATTCAGTGTACCATCATCCGAGGTGCTTGGAGACGTATGTGCAAGTAGTGCTCCTCATCCCATCAAGCTAAACAACATGCCACTCATAATTCCAAATAGAGTTGCTCAAAGACGAATCTGATATGATGCTAAGGTCAGCTAATGTTCCTACTTTACTTTCGAGAGTTGCGTTCTTTATGCGCTCTGGTTCATCATGTGTGGGCAACCAACATTTTATTATCCAAAATCTGCTTGCTCTTCTTTAGCATGCTCCTCTTCTGTTCTTCTTTTGTAAGTACTCTCTCCGTTCCTAAATATAACTCTTTGTAGAGATTCCTTCATGGACTACATACGGAGCAAAATGAGTGAATCTACACTATAAAATGTATCTATATACATCCGTATGTGATCCATAGTGGAATCTCTACAAAGACTTGTATTTAGGAACAGAGGGAGTACAACAGTAGTATAGTATGTTCTTTGTAGTGAAGAGGAGCAGGGACATTTGCGGTGTACATATCTATTTGCTCGCTTGTCATGGACTCTTTGAACTATTCGTGTTGGTCTTCACGTCGCTTGTCATGGATGGTTTCAACTCTTCGTATTCGGTTGTATGTGTCTCCTTTGAGAGTTAGAATGATAGTTACAGTACTGCGCCTTCAATTGTAGACAGCTAGTATCCGAAGCCTTCCTAGGCATACCGGCAATACTAGCACATATTTTCCCGCAAGTTCCACTTTCCTGATTTTACTCCTGATACGTAGGGTTTTCCCATTTTATCTACACTATGATCTGCGTAGGTGCTTTGTGTCCTACTAGCAGCAGTCCACCCTTTGAAGCTAAATAACACACCAATCATACATCCTAAGCTTCTTCAAATACGAATGTGATATGATACTAACATAGCTAATAGATAGACATTTAATTGGTTAGCGAATGCTCCCACTTGAGTTTCCAAATGCATTTGGCCACATATAGAGAGGCATCATGGAATGGCATTTCTTTGGGCGCTCTGATTCATGATAGGTGGGCAACCCACATTGTATAGAAACAAGGGGAATCTCAATAATATGCTTCCCCTTCTATTCTTTACCATGTTCCTCTTCTATTCTTCTTTAGTAAGTACAGTATGTTCCTTGTTAGGAAGTGAGCAGGGACATCTGTAGTCGAAAACTCTATTGGGCCGCTTCTGCTACATGATTTCAGCACTCCGTGCTGGTCTGCCATAATATCCTAGAAATGGTGGAAGTCGCCCGGTCTTTGATAGAGTAGACTGATAGTAATAGCAGTGCGCCTTCAGATGAATAGATCTGGCCTATAGGTGATCGATAGGCTGCATATTATTAGCGACAATACAACCCTGTATTTTCCAGCCAGTTCCACTTTCCCGATTTATTTCTGGTGGTTATGGTGTACCCCTGTTATCTACACTACGATCTGCCTACTGGCTGTGCGCTCTCATTATTATGGTTTGGCAATAAACTTTCTATATGTATAATATGAACCTATCATCTTCCAACTATCCTTTCATCTAGAGCTCCCAATAGGGAGCCTATTTTTGTGTAGTTGTGCCAGATTATATTAATCTACTCACCATAGTACAACACATATGGGCTCTCTCATCAGAATCCAGTGATAGCACACAAGGGTTTACAAGGAGCCCCTATTATCTTAGAATATTCTCTACATTACAAAGATAATCTCACTACTATTTATGTTTTCATGCATCTCAGATATTGTACGTAATCACAATGAATATAAGAATGCGCACATCAGAAGGATATGGCAGAACAGTTCAATGGGTAACAAACTTGGCATCAAGGGATTGAGGTCCATTGTGGATGCAATGAAACCTACATGCTCCCGGCCAATAGATTCGTATTCAGAATATGATCCTAATGACTATTATTTTTCTTCATTGCACCGCGATCTACTTAGTTTATTCATGATATATGTGAAGATGCATGCCCACTCATTATCAATACCTATTCCATTTGTCCTCATACTATGTTTTTCCATTCAAATGTTGTTCTTGTGTTTTAGACATGCAAAAGGAAGAGGCTGATTGCAGAACCTGAAGGAGTACAAGAGAAGTCCTTGAAAAAGGTGGTGGTACCGGAGAAATCGGATAGCACCCCACTTATATTGGTGATAGAGCCAGCATTGTAAACCCTAGGATATCGCAACTATGCTGGTCGCTGCTTTGCTCTTGTTAGTACCTATTGTCCTATCGTTGTACTTACATTCATACCTAGTGGATTATGTGACATCATTGTGCATTATAGCTTGCATATCCACTGTTCGCTCCAAATTATCAGATCTATATTAATGCGGACATTAATGCAGAATAAACCCAATGCTTCTGAAGACATTTAGTTCTGCATTATTCTTGTAAGTATCTGTTGTCCTTCATCACTGTACTTATATTGTCAGCTAGTTCTTCATGTACACTTTGTAGCTTATTTTCCCTTGCCCTCCATTTTCTACACATCAGATCTATATTTACTCTTGCCAAAATATTGAATAAAACCAATGCTACTGAAGAAGTTTAGCTCTGCGTTGCTCTTATCAGTGCGTTTTTCCTGTATGCTGTATTTACATTTGTACTCTGCATCTTAGGCTGAATAATCGCCATTTGTTCCTATATTTTCACATCTATATTTACTCTTAACAAAATGTAGAATAAAGGCAATGCTCTTGAAGAGGAGTCTGCGGTAAACTTCCTGAATCCCCCCCCCCATCAATATGGACAAGGGATTTATAGAGCCGGTCTTCACTACTAATGTAAGTTTGTCCTCCTCGAGCCTTCAAACATTGTTGTATATTTTCGGATAGCTATGAATGAAAATGCCATTTATTTTTGTCTTCTGCATCAAATTGCTTGTTAAAAGTTTATAACAAAGAAGTACATAAACATAAGTTTGTCCTTCTCAATTTCAGTATTTAGTTGTACAACCAAGTTCCTTATTCATCCCATGTAAATTAAACTAAACATACAAAATTATCTTCTTTAGCACTGCATGTATGCTTGTGTTCTTGATATGTAATCTAGTGGTGTGGTGAAAATACTAACCCCAGCACAATGTCATATCCTGCTATGTCTTTATTATGAAGAATGCCATATTATATTAATATTATTTAAATCATGTCTCTTTATTTACCAATCTGAAACGGTATAAATTGATAGTACACTACCATTGATGCTTATACGTTGTTTAGCACTACATATATGCTTGTGTTCTTGATCTTTAATCCAGTGGTATGGTCAAGGTGGCCGCTCCTGCACAATGCCATTTTCTGTCGTCTTAACTATGAACAACGCCTATTATGGTAATGCTATTTTATACGATGTCTCTTTATTTCTGACAAAGAAATGAGACGAATTGACAGCGCTGATGCTTATACATGTGAAACCTGTTATCTACCTACTTGTTTCTCTTTCAGGGTGATAACACTGATGCTAGGAAGAACTGCCACAATGGTAGTCAGACGAACCCACTGTTTGTCCCTCTAACATATACTCCAGAGAAGAAGGCAACACATCTTGAGGGTAGAGATACAATGCCAAAGTCATGTCTTGATGTAGTGTCGAACTTACTCAGTGACACAAGCTCAATGAAGTCGCCGCCTGAATCTGTTCGACTTCTTCAGTCTGAAATTCAAGCAGAAAGACATGCTTCCACTAAAATCCGACTGGAACTCCAATCTCTATGCAACATTAACCATAAGTACACGACATCTATTGGTGCTATGCAGCTTGAGTTGGTGGATATAAGCGTCAAACAAGCGGAGTCTCATCAGGTCGCTAAGCTGCTTGCGCTGCAGCTCCTGGGAAGGGCTAACCTTTCTTGAACTATGTTGAAGTGTTGTCGGTTTTGTCTATTATTTTGTCGGCCTGTTTGCTTCCACTGGTGGCGATCAGCCCAGTCGGTCGAATCAGCTGTCTAGTTGCCCTTTATTATCAATGGCGGTGAACTTTGATGCCGAGGGGATGTAATATGATGTAATTTCTTTGTGTATAGTCTAGGTTTATTCTTCGTCATGATGTTGTAATTTATTTGTTGTTTATGTTTTCCTCGCTCTGAGAAAAGGTCGTAATCTTTGATCGGAGCGCAATGAGCCAATGGTTAGGTTTATATAAAAATAATTCAGTACTAAAATTGGTTGGTCGCGAATCGCTAGTACGGGTCGAACTGTGGGCCTACAATCATCTTGAGCCATTAGTTAGGTCTAGATTTAATCTGGCCCACTATTATTTTCGGGCCTTTAAAAGGCCGAGTAAACCGCTTGCCTTAATTGGGCCAGAAAATTAAATAGACTTTTAACAGGCTGAGATCTAGATGGAGCCATAGTTGTGGCGAACAAATCACGGGCCGATAGCATGCGGTACTATACATCAGCCCATTATTGGTCCATTGGTATGACGGGCCATTAACAGGCTGAAATATTTTTGGGGCTTAGCTGACCCAGTTACATGATGGGCTGGAAGCAGGACGGATGTATAACGAGCCAAAATTAGGCCCAACACTATCAAGGGCCTTTACCGGGCTGACAGGCAGTTTGGGCTAGAATGTATCCACGAAGACTACAGGCCGTTAAGAGGCCGAAAGTAACTAGGACCAAATTAGGCCCAGATGCAACCGGGGCCTTTAAATGGCCGAAAGTGAAACCAGGCCGAAAGAGGCCGATATGTAGACAGGACCGCTGATAGGCCGGAACTAATATCGGATCAAACAGTTAAACGGGCCATTAAGAGGGCCGAGTTAAAGGGCCGTATCTATTATGGGTTGTAATTTAGCCCAAGATATGAAAGTAAGTTACCGGGCCGGATCAGCTATGGACCGTAATTTGGCCCAAACTATTGCAGGCTGTTAACGGGCTGTATCTGATGTGGGCCATAATTTGGTCTATAAAATGTTAGGATGTTAAGGGGCCAACCCATTAGATCTGACGAAATCTTGTGGGCCTGATCCTGCGCGGGCTAAACCTATATGGGCCTCTATTGGGCCGTCCCACGTGTCAACGTTTCATTTGCGACTCCTGCCCAGTGGACGGTTGACATCTCTCCCAACGCTGAGTTGACACATGGATTGTCGGTGAATGAGAATTTTACAAGTGGAAAACCCCCATTGGTCTGGGCTGTTAACGGGTTATTGGATCCAAACCAGAACTTTATATCTTAACGGCGACCCGTTATTATGGATGCCACGTGTCAGTTACCCTTGACAACAGCACTTCTATGATGTGCCATTTATCGTCATGGAAGTGGACACTTCCGTGATGATAATTTTGGTATTGTCTGAAGGAAATATGCCCTAGAAGCAATAATAAAGTTATTATTTATTTCCTCATATCATGATAAATGTTTATTATTCATGCTAGAATTGTATTAACCGGAAACATGATACATGTGTGAATACATAGACCAACATAAGTCACTAGTATGCCTCTACTTGAGCTCATTAATCAAAGATGGTTATGTTTCCTAACCATAGACATGTGTTGTCATTTGATTAACGGGATCACATCATTAGGAGAATGATGTGATTGACATGACCCATTCCGTTAGCCTAGCACTTGACCGTTTAGTATATTGCTATTGCTTTCTTCATGACTTATACATGTTCCTATAACTATGAGATTATGCAACTCCCGTTTATCGGAGGAACACTTTGTGTACTACCAAATGGTGATTATAAAGGAGTACTATAGGTGTCTCCAAAGTTACATGTTGGGTTGGCGTATTTCGAGATTAGGTTTTGTCACTCCGATCGTCGGAGAGGTATCTCTGGGCCCTCTCGGTAATGCACATCACTATAAGCCTTGCAAGCAATGTAGCTACTGAGTTAGTTACGGAATGATGCATTATGTAACGAGTAAAGAGACTTTCCGGTAACGAGATTGAACTAGGTATTGGATACCGACGATCAAATCTCGGGCAAGTAACATACCGATGACAAAGGGAACAACGTATGTTGTTATGCAGTTTGACCGATAAAGATCTTCGTAGAATATGTAGGAGCCAATATGGGCATCTAGGTTCCGCTATTGGTTATTGACCGAGAATAGTTCTAGGTCATGTATACATAGTTCTCGAACCCGTAGGGTCCGCACGCTTAACATTACGATGACAGTTTTATTATGAGTTTATAAGTTTTGATGTACCGAAGTTTGTTCGGAGTCCCGGATGTGATCACGGACATGACGAGGAGTCTCGAAATGGTCAAGACATAAAGATTGATATATTGGACTAGGAGAGGGGGGCGGCGCCCCCCTCTTTCCCTCTCCCTCTCCCCCTTCCTTTCCCCCTCCTAGTAGGAGTAGGAAAGAGTGAGACCTACTCCTACTAGGAGGAGGACTCCTCCTCCTTGGCGCGCCCACAAGGGCCTGCCGGCCTCCCCCCTTGCTCCTTTATATACGAGGGCAGGGGTGGCACCCTAGAATACACAAGTTGATCTACGTGATCATTCCTTAGCCATGTGCGGTGCCCCCCTCCACCATATTCCACCTCGGTCATATCGTCGCGGAGTTTAGGCGAAGCCCTGCGCCGGTAGAACATCATCATCGTCACCACGCCATCGTGCTGACGGAACTCATCCCCGACACTTTGCTGGATCGGAGTCCGGGGATCGTCATCGAGCTGAACGTGTGCTAAAGTCAGAGGTGCCGTACGTTCGGTACTTGGATCGGTCGGATCGTGAAGACGTATGACTACATCAACCGCGTTGTCATAACACTTCCGCTTACGGTCTATGAGGGTACGTGGACAATACTCTCCCCTCTCGTTGCTATGCATCACCATGATCTTGCGTGTGCGTAGGAACTTTTTTGAAATTACTACGTTCCCCAACAGTAGCATCCGAGCCTGGTTTTATGCGTAGATGTCATATGCACGAGTAGAACACAAGTGAGTTGTGGGCGATACAAGTCATACTGCTTACCAGCATGTCATACTTTGGTTCGGCGGTATTGTGAGATGAAGCGGCCGGACCGACATTACGCGTTACGCTTACGCGAGACTGGTTTCACCATTACGAGCACTCGTGCTTAAAGGTGGCTGGCGGGTGTCTGTCTCTCTCACTTTAGCTGAATCGAGTGTGGCTACGCCCGGTCCTTGCGAAGGTTAAAACAGCACCAACTTGACAAACTATCGTTGTGGTTTTGATGCGTAGGTAAGAATGGTTCTTGCTAAGACCGTAGCAGCCACGTAAAATTTGCAACAACAAAGTAGAGGACGTGTAACTTGTTTTTGCAGGGCATGTTGTGATGTGATATGGTCAAGACGTGATGCTATATTTTATTGCATGAGATGATCATGTTTTGTAACCGAAGTTATCGGCAACTGCCAGGAGCCATATGGTTGTCGCTTTATTGTATGAAATGCAAACGCCCTGTAATTGCTTTACTTTATCACTAAGCGGAAGCGATAGTCGTAGAAGCAATAGATGGTGTAAACGACAATGATGCTATGATGGAGATCAAGGTGTCGCGTCGGTGACGATGGAGATCACGACGGTGCTTCGTAGATGGAAATCACAAGCACAAGATGATGATGGCCGTATCATATCACTTATATTGATTGCATGTGATGTTTATCCTTTATGCATCTTATCTTGCTTTGATTGACGGTAGCATTTTAAGATGATCTCTCACTAAATTATCAAGAAGTGTTCTCCCTGAGTATGCACCGTTGCGAAAGTTCTTCGTGCTGAGACACCACATGATGATCGGGTGTGATAGGCTCTACGTTCAAATACAACGGGTGCAAAACAGTTGCACATGCGGAATACTCAGGTTAAACTTGACGAGCCTAGCATATAACAGATATGGCCTCGGAACACGGAGACCGAAAGGTCGAGCGTGAATCATATAGTAGATATGATCAACATATTGATGTTCACCATTGAAACTACTCCATCTCACGTGACGATCGGACATGGTGTAGTTGATATTGATCACGTAATCACTTAGAGGATTAGAGGGATGTCTATCTAATTGGGAGTTCTTAAGTAATATGATTAATTGAACTTAAATTTATCATGAACTTAGTACCTAATAGTATTTTTCTTGTCTATGTTTGTTGTAGATAGATGGCTCGTGCTGTTGTTCCGTTGAATTTTAATGCGTTCCTTGAGAAAGCAAAGTTGAAAGATGTTAGTAGCAACGATGCGGATTGGATCCGTGGTCTGAGGTTTATCCTCATTGCTGCACAGAAGAATTATGTCCTTGATGCACCGCTAGGTGACAAACCTATTGCAGGAGCAGATGCAGACGTTATGAACGTTTGGCTAGCTCAATATGATGACTACTTGATAGTTTAGTGCACCATGCTTAACGGCTTTAGAATTGGGACTTCAAAGATGTTTTGAACGTCATGGACCATATAAGATGTTCCAGGAATTGAAGTTAATATTTCAAGCAAATACCCGAGTTGAGAGAGATGAAGTCTCCAACAAGTTTTATAGCTAAAAGATGGAGGAGAATCGCTCAACTAGTGAGCATGTGCTCAGATTGTATGGGTACTTCAATCACTTGAATCAGTTGGGAGTTAATCTTCCAGATAAGATAGTGATTGACAGAATTCTCTAGTCACCATCACTGAGTTCCTAGAACTTCGTGATGAACTATAGTATGCAAGGGATGACGGAAACGATTCCCGAGCTCTTCGTGACGTTGAAATCAACGAAGGTAGAAATCAAGAAAGAGCATCAAGTGTTGATGATTGACAAGACCACTAGTTTCAAGAAAAGGGCAAAGGGAAAGAAAGGGAAACTTCAAGTAGAATGGCAAGCAAGTTGTCACTCCCATGAAGAAGACCAAAGCTCGACCAAAGCCTGAAACTGAGTGCTTACACTGCAAAGGAGATGGTCACTGGAAGCGGAAATGCCCTAAATATTTGGTGGATAAGAAGGATGGCAAAGTGAACAAGGGTATATTTGATATACAGGTGTTTGATGTGTGCCTTACTAGTGTTTATAGTAGCCCCTGAGTATTGGATACTTGTTCGGTTGCTAAGATTAGTAACTCGAAACAGGAGTTACATAATAAACAGAGACTAGTTGAGGGTGAAGTGACGATGTATGTTAGAAGTGGTTCCAAGATTGATATGATCATCACCGCACACTCCCTATACTTTCGAGATAAGTGTTGAACCTAAATAAATGTTATTTGGCGTTTGCGTGGAGCATGAATATGATTTGATCATGTTTATTGCAAAACGGTTATTCATTTAAAGTCAGAGAATAATTGTTGTTTTGTTTAGATGAATAAAACCTTCAATGGTCATACACCCAATGAAAATAGTTTATTGGATCTCGATCGTAGTGATACACATATTCATAATATTGATGCCAAAAGATGCAAAGTTAATAATGATAGTGCAACTTATTTGCGGCACTGCCGTTTGGGTCATATCGGTATAAAGCGCATGAAGAAACTCCATAAAGATGGATTTTCGGAATCACTTGGTTATGAATCATTTGATGCTTGCGAACCGTGCCTTTTGGGCAAGATGACTAAAACTCCGTTCTTCGGAACAATGGAACAAGCTACTGACTTACTGGAAATAATACATACCGATGTATGCAATCCAATGAGTGTTGATGCTCGTCGCAAGTATCGTTATTTTCTGACCTTCACAAGATGATTTGAGCAGATATGGGTATATCTACTTGATGAAACATAAGTCTGAAATAGTTGAAAGGTTCAAAGAATTTCAGAATGAAGTGGAAAAATCATCGTAACAAGAAAATAAAGTTTCTGCGATCTGATCGCAGAGACGAATATTTGAGTTACGAGTTTGGTCTTCAATTAAAACAATGTGGAATAGTTTCACAGCTCACGCCACATGGAACACCACAACGTTATGGTGTGTCCGAATGTCGTAACTGCACTTTATTGGATATGGTGCGATCTATGATGTCTCTTATTGATTTACCATTGTCGTTTTGGGGTTATGCATTAGAGACAGCTGCATTCACGTTAAAAGGGCACCATCTAAATCCGTTGAGACGACACCATATGAACTATGGTTTAGCAGTAAACCTAAGCCGTCGTTTCTTAAAGTTTGGAGTTGCGATGCTTATATGAAAAAGGTTTACAACATAATAAGCTCGAACCCAAATCGGAGAAGTGCGTCTTCATAGAATACCCAAAGGAAACTGTTGGGTACACCTTCTATCACAGATCCAAAGGCAAAATATTCGTTGCTAAAACTGGACCCTTTCTAGAGAAGGAGTTTCTCTCGAAAGAAGTGAGTGGGAGGAAAGTAGAGCTTGATAAGGTAATTTGTACCTTCTCCCGAATTGGAAAGTAGTCCATCACATAAACCAGTTCCAGTGATTCCTACACCAATTAGTGAGGAAGCTAATGATGATGATCATGAAACTTCGGATCAAGTTACTACAGAACCTCGTAGGTCTTCCAAAGTACGGTCCGCACTAGAGTGGTACGGTAATCCTGTTCTGAAAGTCATGTTACTAGACCATGATAAACCTACGAACTATGAGGAAGCAATGATGAGCCCAGATTCCGCGAAATGGCTGGAGGCCATGAAATCTGAGATAGGATCCATGTATGAGAACAAAGTGTGGACTTTGGTTGACTTGCCCGATGATCGGCAAGCCATTGAGAATAAATGGATCTTTAAGAAGAAGACTGACACTGATGGTAATGTAACTGTCTATAAAGCTCGACTTGTTGCGAAAGGTTTTCGACAAGTTCAAGGGGTTGACTACGATGAGACTTTCTCACCCGTAGAGATGCTTAAGTCTGTCCGAATCATGTTAGCAATTGCTGCATTTTATGATTATGAATTTTGGCAAATGGATGTCAAAACTGCATTCTTGAATGGATTTCTGGAAGAAGAGTTGTATATGTTACAACCAGAAGGTTTTGTTGGTCCAAAAGGTGCTAACAAAGTGTGCAAGCTCCAGCGATCCATTTATGGACTGGTGCAAGCATCTCGAAGTTGGAATAAACGCTTTGATAGTGTGATCAAAGCATATGGTTTTATACAGACTTTTGGAGAAGCCTGTATTTACAAGAAAGTGAGCTCTGTAGCATTTCTGATATTATATGTAGATGACATATTATTAATTGGAAATGATATAGAATTTCTGGATAGCATAAAGGGATACTTGAATAAAAGTTTTTCAATGAAAGACCTCAGTGAAGCTCCTTACATATTGGGCATCAAGATTTATAGAGATAGATCAAGACGCTTAATTGGACTTTCACAAAGCACATACCTTGATAAAGTTTTGAAAAAGTTCAAAATGGATCAGGCAAAGAAAGGGTTCTTGCCCGTGCTACAAGGTGTGAAATTGAGCCAAACTCAATGCCCGACCACAGCAGAAGATAGAGAGAAGATGAAAGATGTTCCCTATGCTTCAGCCAAAGGCTCTATCATGTATGCAATGCTGTGTACCAGACCTGACATATGCTTAGCAATAAGTTTGGCAGGAAGGTACCAAAGTAATCCAGGAGTGGATCACTGGACAACGGTCAAGAACATCCTGAAATACCTGAAAAGGACTAAGGATATGTTTCTCGTATATGGAGGTGACAAAGAGCTAGTCGTAAATGGTTACGTCGATGCAAGCTTTGATACTGATCCGGACGATTCTAAATCGCAAACCGGATACGTGTTTTTATTAAACGGTGGAGCTGTAAGTTGGTGCAGTTATAAACAAAGCATCGTGGCGGGATCTACATGTGAAGCGGAGTACATAGCTGCTTCGGAAGCAGCAAATGAAGGAGTCTGGATGAAGGAGTTCATTTCCGATCTAGGTGTCATACCTAGTGCATCGGGACCAATGAAGATCTTCTCTAACAATACTGGTGCAATTGCCTTGGCAAAGGAATCCAGATTTCACAAGAGGACCAAGCACATCAAGAGACGCTTCAATTCCATCCGGGACCAAGTCCAAGTGGGAGACATAGAGATTTGCAAGATACATACGGATCGGAATATTGCATACCCATTGACTAAGCCTCTTCCACGAGCAAAACATGATCAGCACCAAGACTCCATGGGTGTTAGAATCATTACTGTGTAATCTAGATTATTGACTCTAGTGCAAGTGGGAGACTGAAGGAAATATGCCCTAGAGGCAACAAAAAAGTTATTATTTATTTCCTCATATCATGATAAATGTTTATTATTCATGCTAGAATTGTATTAACCGGAAACATGATACATGTGTGAATACATAGACCAACATAACGTCACTAGTATGCCTCTACTTGACTAGCTCATTAATCAAAGATGGTTATGTTTCCTAACCATAGATATGTGTTGTCATTTGATTAATGCGATCACATCATTAGGAGAATGATGCGATTGACATGACCCATTCCGTTAGCCTAGCACTTGATCGTTTAGTATATTGCTATTGCTTTCTTCATGACTTATACATGTTCCTGTAACTATGAGATTATGCAACTCCCGTTTATCGGAGGAACACTTTGGGTGCTACCAAACGTCACAACGTAACTGGGTGATTATAAAGGAGTACTACAGGTGTCTCCAAAGGTACATGTTGGGTTGGCGTATTTCGAGATTATGTTTTATCACTCCGATCGTCGGAGAGGTATCTCTGGGCCCTCTCAGTAATGCACATCACTATAAGCCTTGCAAGCAATGTAGCTAATGAGTTAGTTACGGAATGATGCATTATGTAACGAGTAAAGAGACTTGCCGGTAACGAGATTGAACTAGGTATTGGATACTGACGATCGAATCTCGGGCAAGTAACATACCGATGACAAAGGGAACAACGTATGTTGTTATGCGGTTTGACCGATAAAGATCTTCGTAGAATATGTAGGAGCCAATATGGGCATCCAGGTTCCGCTATTGGTTATTGACCGAGAATTGTTCTAGGTCATGTCTACATAGTTCTCGAACCCATAGGGTCCGCACGCTTAACGTTACGATGACAGTTTTATTATGAGTTTATAAGTTTTGATGTACCGAAGTTTGTTCGGAGTCCCGGATGTGATCACGGACATGACGAGGAGTCTCGAAATGGTCAAGACATAAAGATTGATATATTGGACTAGGAGAGGGGGGGCAGCGCCCCCCTCTTTCCCTCTCCCTCTCCCCCTTCCTTTCCCCCTCCTAGTAGGAGTAGGAAGTCCTACTCCTACTAGGAGGAGGACTCCTCCTCCTTGGCACGCCCACAAGGGCCGGCCGGCCTCCCCCATTGCTCCTTCATATACGGGGGCAGGGGGGCACCCTAGAATACACAAGTTGATCTACGTGATCGTTCCTTAGCCGTGTGCGGTGCCCTCCTCCACCATATTCCACCTCGGTCATATCGTCGCGGAGTTTAGGCAAATCCCTGCACCGGTAGAACATCATCATCGTCACCACGCCGTCGTGCTGACGGAACTCATCCCCGACACTTTGCTGGATCGGAGTCCGGGGATCGTCATCAAGCTGAACGTGTGCTGAACTCGGAGGTGCCGTACGTTCGGTACTTGGATCGGTAGGATCGTGAAGACGTACGACTACATCAACCGCGTTGTCATAACGCTTCTGCTTACGGTCTACGAGGGTACCTGGACAATACTCTCCCCTCTCGTTGCTATGCATCACCATGATCTTGCATGTGCGTAGGAAATTTTTTGAAATTACTACGTTCCCCAACATTGTCATGGAACACTTCTACCACAGCACAGGTACGACTATCTTGATTCTGTCATAAAATCGTCATGGATGTACATGCATGACAGAAAACGTGACCTACTATGCCAAACACGTATCATCAAGGAAGTGTATTTTTTTGTAGTGTTGCCCCTCGTTTCCCTCTCCCCCACTTCTAAAATGGTTTTAGAAAAATACAAAAATATTTGCCTTTTTATTCACCTTCTTTCGTTTGTCTTTTTCGTTTGCTTTTTGTTTGCTTGTGTGCTAGATTGCTTGCTTTGTCATGATGTCTCCAGAAAATACCAAGTTGTGTGACTTTTCCAACACTAATAATAATGATTTATTAGTACTCCGATTGCTCCTGCCACTAGTTTGGAATCTTATGAAATTAATGTTGGTTTTTTGAATCTTGTTATGAAAGAACAATTTTCCGGTCTTCCTAGTAAAGATATCGCATCCCACATAAATACTTTCGTTTGGTTGTGTGATATGAAATAGAAAATGATGTGGATAATGATATTGTTAATTTGAAGCTATTTCCGTTCTCACTACGAGGTCGTGCTAAAACTTGGTTTTCATCTTTGCCTAAAAATACTATTGATTCATGGAACAAGGGTAAACATGCTTTTATTTCCAAGTATTTTCCTCCCGCTAAGATCATCTCCCTTAGGAACGATATAATGAATTTTAGGCAACTTGATCATGAACATGTTTAACAATCTTGGGAGAGGATGAAATTGATGATAAGAAATTGCCCTAGTCATGGTTTAAGTTTATGGATGATCATACAATATTTTATGCTGATTTGAATTTTGCATCTAGAAATTTTTTAGATTCTGCCGTGGGAGATACTTTTATGGAAATTACATTAGGAGAAGCTACTAAAATCCTAGATAACATTATGGCAAATTACTCTCAATCGCATATTGAAAGATCTTCCACTAGTAAGAGTTCTCCTATTGATCATAATGATATTCCTTTGTACACTTTGATTAAGAATAATAATGAATCTATATATGTGAATTTTATTGGTAGGAACAATTTTGGTAATAACGCATATAGAGGTAATTTCAACCCTAGGCCGTTTCCTAGTAATTGCAATAATAATTATGGTAATTCCTACAAAAATTCTTATGAAAATTATAAAAAATACCCTGTCATCTTGAGAACAATATTCAAGATTTCATTAATTCTCAAAATATTTTCAATCCTATGGTTGAAGAAAAATTGCTTAAGATTGATGATTTGGCTAGGAACGTTGATAGAATTTCTCATGAGATTGATTCTTTCAGGATTAGATCTATTCCACCCAAGATTGGTATTAATGAATCTCTAAAATCTATTCAAGTTTCTATTAATGAAAGTAGAGAGATAACTGCTAGGATGCGTGCTAAGAGAGATTGGTTTGTAAAAGCATGTTCTTCTAGTGTTTGTGATAATAATGATGAATATCTTAAAGTGATTGGTGTGACTCCTATTGAATCTTTGTTTTATAATATAAATATTGATAAAGATGGGACTCGAGATGATTCAACTTTATCTAGAAGGCGTCCCAATAATTTGGAGTTTATAGATCTTAATGAAAAAATTGATAAAAGTGGGATTGGACAGGTCAAAACTTTAAGTAGTGGTGAACCCACTCTTTTGGATTTCAATGACATTAATTATGATGATTTTTCTTTGATAGATTGTATTTCCTTATTGCAATCCATGCTTAATTAACCTCATGCTTATAATCAAAATAAATCTTTTACTAAACATCTCGTTGATGCTATGATGGTTTTTTTTTGAAGAAAAACATGAGTTGGAAGTTTCTATCCCTAGAAAGCTTTATGGTGAGTGGGAACATACTATTAAGATTAAAATTAAAGATTATGAGTGTAACACTTTGTGTGATTTGGGTGCTAGTGTTTCCACTATTCCGAAAACTTTATGTGATGTGCTTGGTTTCCACAAATTTGATGATTGTTCTTCGAATTTCCATCTAGCGGATTGCACTATTAAGAAACCTATTGGAAGGATTAATGACGTTATTTTTGGTGCAAATAGGAATTATGTGCCATAGATTTTATTGTGCTTGATATAGATTGCAATCCTACATGTCCTCTTGGTAGACCTTTCTTTAGAACGATTGGTGCAATTATTGATATGAAAGAAGGTAACACTATATTTCAATTTCCGCTAAGGAAGGGCATGGAACGCTTTCCAAGAAAGAAATATTAAGTTGCCATATGATCTATTATGAGGGATACTTATGGAAAAAATACCATAGATGACAATACATATATCTATATTTTGTGCCTAGCTAGGGGCGTTAAACAATAGCGCTTGTTGGAGGCAACCCAATTTTATTTTTATGTTTATTTGGATCTATTCTTCAATAAATACACATTATTACCTCTATAGTAATTGTCTTTCGGTGTTTTAATCAGTGTTTGATCCAAGTAAGACCTTTGGCATACTTTGGTATATCGTTGATTTGGTTTTGCTAAAAAACAGAAACTTTTGCATCCAGTAACATAGTTGCGTGGAAATATTCTGATTTTTTTACACAATATTGATATATGAATTGCCTCTGTTGTTCTACGTTTTCAGAATTTTTTGAGTTACAGAAGTATACGAAGTTTCCAGATTACTACAAACTATTCTGTTTTTGACAGATTCTGCTTTCTATGTGTTGTTTGCTTATTTTGATGTATCTATGTGTAATATCGGGGGGGGGGGTATGAACCATGGATAAGTTGGAATACAGTAGATATAACACCACTATAAATTTAGAATGAGTTCACAATAGTACCTAAAGTGGTGATTTATTTTATTATACTAACAGATCTCATGAGTTTCCTCTTGAGTTTTGTGTTGTGAAGTTTTCATGTTTGGGGTAAAGATTTGATGGACTATGGAGTAAGGAGTGGCAAGATCATAAGCGTGGCGATGCCCAAGGCACCCCAAGGTAATATTCAAGGACAACCAAGCATCTAAGCTTGGGGATACCCCGGATGGCATCCCCTCTTTCATCTTCAATCCATCAGTAAATTTAATTGAGGCTATATTTTTATTCACCACATGATATGTGTTTTGCTTGGAGCGTCTTGTATGATATAAGTCTTTTCCTTTTAGTTTTCCACAATCATACTTCCTATACACACCTTTTGAGAGGGACACACTTTAATTGTGAATTTATTAGAATTCTCTATGTGCTTCACTTATATCTTTTGAGCTAGGCCGTTTGCTCTAGTGCTTCACTTATATCATTTTAGAGCACGACGGTGGCTTTATTTTATAGAAACTTTTGAACTCTCATGCTTCGCTTATATTATTTTGAGAGTCTTAGACAACATGGTAATTTGCTTAGGTTATGAATTTAGTCCTAATATGATGGCCATCCAAGAGGATATAATAAAAAGTTTCATATAAAGAGCATTGAACATATGAGAAGTTTGATTCCTTGCATTTGTTTTGAGATATAAAGATGGTAATATTAGAGTCATGATAGTGAGTAATTATGGATTGGTAGAAATACTTGTCTTAAAGTTTTTGATTCCTGTAGCATGCACATATAGTGAACCATTTTGTGATGAAGTCAGAGCATGATTTATTCTTTGATTGTCTTCCTTATGAGTGGCGGTCGGGGACAAGTGATGGTCTTTTCCTACTAATCAATCCCCCTAGGAGCATGCGTGTAGTACTTTGTTTCGATGGCTAATAGATTTTTGCAATAAGTATGTGAGTTCTTTATGACTAATGCTGAGTCCATGGATTATACGCACTCTCGCCCTTCCACCATTGCTAGCTTCTCTAGTACCGCGCAACTTTCGGCGGTGCATTAAACCCACCATATACCTTCCTCAAAATAGCCACCATAACTACCTATAATGACATTTCCATATCCATTCCGAGATATATTCCCATGCAACTTCCACCGTTCTGTTTTATTATGACACATACCATCATAGTCATATTGTTCTCATAAGCATGAGGCATTCATATAGAGTCATATTTTGTTCTAGTATCAGATTGTAATTCTTGAGTTGTAAGTAAATAGAAGTGTGATGAGCATCATTATTAGAGCGTTGTCCCATGTGAGGAATGGATGATGGAAGCTATGATTCCCTTAATAGCTGGGATGAGTCTCCGTAATTTAATAAAAATGAAAGAGGCCAAAGAAGCCCAAATAACAAAAGAGAGGCCAAAGAAGCCTAAACAAAAAAAGAAAAAAGAAAAAAATGAGAGAAAAAGAGAGAAGGGACAATTTTACTATCCTTTTTTCCACACTTGTTCTTTGAAATAGAACCATGTTATTCATGACAGAGAGTCTCCTATTTTGTCACTTTCATATATGTCCGTTGCTACATCTTGAGCTTGCATTGGTTTTCCTCGAAGAGGAGAGGGTGATGCAGCAATAGTAGCATAAGTATTTCCCTCGGTTTTTGAGAACCAAGGTATCAATCCAGTAGGAGGCAACTCAAAAATCCCACGCACCTACACAAACAAACAAAGAACTCGCAACCAATGCAATAAAGGGGTTGTCAATCCCTTCATGGCCACTTGCGAAAGTGAGATCTAATAAAGATAATAAGATATGATAAATATATTTTTGCTATTTTATAATATAGATGCAAAAAGTAAAGATGCAAATAAAAGTAAATTGGAAGAAAATATGATAAGAGATAGAACCGGGGGCCATAGGTTTCACTATTGGCTTCTTTCAAGATAGCATAAGTATTACAGTGGGTGAACAAATTACTGTCGAGCAATTGATAGAAAAGCAAATAATTATGAGATTATCTAGGCATGATCATGTATATAGGCATCACGTCCACAACAAGTAGACCGACTCCTCCCTGCATCTACTACTATTACTCCACACATCGACCGACTCCTGCCTACATCTAGAGTATTAAGTTCATAAGAACAGAGTAACACATTAAGCAAGATGACATGATGTAGAGGGATAAACTCAAGCAATATGATATAAAGCCCATCTTGTTATCCTCGATGGCAACAATACAATACGTGCCTTGCAACCCTTTCTATCACTAGGTAAGGACACCGCAAGATTGAACCCAAAGCTAAGCACTTCTCCCATGGCAAGAAAGATCAATCTAGTAGGCCAAACCAAACTGATAATTCGAAGAGACTTGCAAAGATAACTCAATCATACATAAAAGAATTCGGAGAAGATTCAAATATTATTCATAGATAAACCTGATCATAAACCCACAATTCATCGGATCTCGACAAACACACCGCAAAAAGAGTTTACATCGAATAGATCTCTACAAGAGAGGGGGAGAATATTGTATTGAGATCCAAAAAGGGAGAAGAAGCCATCTACCTAATAACTATAGACCCACAGGTCTGTGGTAAACTACTCACAACTCATCGGAGGGGCAAGGATGTTGATGTAGAAGACCTCCATGGTCGATTCCCCCTCCGGCGGAGCGCCGGTGAAGGCTCCAAGATGGGATCTCGCAGATACATAAGGTTACAGTGGTGGAAATTGTGTTTCGTCTACTCCGTGGATGTTTTCGGGGTACGTAGGCTTATATAGGAGGAAGAAGTACGTCGGTGGACGCCCGAGGGGCCCACGAGAGAGGGGACGCGCCCTATAGGGGGGCGCGCCCTCCTATCTCGTGGAGGCCTCGGCTGCTTCTTGACTTGCACTCCAAGTCCTCTAGATCATGTTCATTCCAAAAATCATGCTCCCGAAGGTTTCATTCCGTTTGGACTCCGTTTGATGTTCCTTTTCTTCGAAATACTGAAATAGGCAAAAAAAAACAGCAATACGAGCTGGGCCTCCGGTTAGTAGGTTAGTCCCAAAAATGATATAAATGTGTAAAATAAAGCCCATAAACATCCAAAAGGGGTAATATAATAGCATGGAACAATAAAAAATTATAGATACGTTGGAGACGTATCAAGCATCCCAAGCTTAATTCCTGCTCGTCCTCGAGTAGGTAAATGATAAAAAAAGAAATTTTTGATGTGGAATGCTACCTAGCATAATTCTCAATGTAATTTCTTTATTGTGGCATGAATGTTCAGATCCAAAGGATACAAAATAAAAGTTCATATTAACATGAAAATGGTGATACTTCAAGCATACTAATCAAAGTAATCATGTCTTCTCAAAATAACATGGCCAAAGAAAGTTATCCCTACAAAATCATATAGTCTGGCTGTTGCTCTATCTTCATCACACAAAGTATTTAATCATGCACAACCCCGATGACAAGCCAAGCATTTGTTTCATACTCTAATAATCTCAAACTCTTTCAACTTTCATGAAATACATGAGCGTGAGCCATGGACATAGCACTATATGTGGAATAGAATGGTGGTTGTGGAGAAGACAAAAAGGAGATGACAGTCTCACATCAACTAGGCATATCAACGGGCTATGGAGATGCCCATCAATAGATATCAATGTGAGTGAGTAGGGATTGCCATGCAACGGATGCACTAGAGCTATAAATATATGAAAGCTCAACAAAAGAAACTAAGTGGGTGTGCATCCAACTTGCTTGCTCACAAAGACCTAGGGCATTTTTGAGGAAGCCCATCATTGGAATATACAAGCCAAGTTCTATAATAAAAAATTCCCACTAGTATATGAAAGTGACAACATATGGGACTCTCTCTCATGAAGATCATGGTGCTATTTTGAAGCACGGAAAAGAGATAGTAGCATTGTCCCTTCTCTCTTTTTCTCTCATTTTATTTTTTTCCCTTTTCTCTTTTTTTTCTTTTTCTTTGGCCTTCTTTTTTAATTTTTGGCCTTTCTATTTTTTTTCTTTTTTTTTCTTTTTGTAAAGTTCGAAGTCTCATCCCGACTTGTGGGGGAATAATAGTCTTCATCATCCTTTCCTCACTGGGACAATGCTCTAATAATGAAGATCATCACACTTTTATGGATTTACAACTCAAGAATTACAACTCAAAGCTAGAACAAGATATGACTCTATATGAATGCCTCCGGCTGTGTACCGGGATACGCAATGAATCAAGATCGACTTGTATGAAAATTTTGAAGGTGGCCTTGCCACAAATACAATGTCAACTACATGATCATGCAAAGAGCAATATGACAAAAGTAATGCATGTCATATGAATGGAACAGTGGAATGTTGCATGGCAATATATCTCGGAATGGCTATGGAAATGCTATAATAGGTAGGTATGGTGGCTGTTTTGAGGAAGGTATATGGTGGGTGTATGGTACCGGCGAAAGTTGCACGGCACAAGAGAGGCTAGCAATGGTGGAAGGGTGAAAGGGTGCGTATAATCCATGGACTCAACATTAGTCAAAAGAACTCATGTACTTGTTGCAAAAATTTGGAAGTCATCAAAAACCAAAGCACTACGCGCATGCTCCTAGGGGGATAGATTGGTAGGAAAAGACCATCGCTCATCCCCGACCGCCACTCATAAGGAAGACAATCAATAAATAAAATTGTGCTCCAATTTCATCACAAATCGGTTCACCATACATGCATGCTACGGGAATCACAACCCTTAACACAAGTATTTTTCATAATCACCTCAACTAGCATGACTTTAATATCACTACCTCCATATCTCAAAACAATTATCAAGCATCATATTGATCATAGCATCCAATTCTTTTTCTATGATAGTTTTTATTATACCCAACTTGGATGCTCATCATTCTAGGACCAACTTTAAAACCATAGCAAATACCATGCTGTTCTAAAAGACACTCAAAAATATATAAGTGAAGCATGAGAGACTAGCAATTTCTTCAAAATTAAGACACCACCGTGCTCTAAAATATATAAGTGAAGCACTAGAGCAAAAACTATCAAGCTCAAAAGATATAAGTGAAGCACATAGAGTATTCTAGCAAATTCTAATCAAATAGGCTTCTCCCAAACGGTGTGTACAGAAAGTATGACTGCGGTAAACTAAAAAGCAAAGACTAATATAATACATGACGCTCCAAGCAAAACACATATCATGTGGCGAATTAAAATATGGCTCCAAGTAAAGTTACCAATGAACGAAGACGAAAGAGGGGATGGCTTCCCGGGGCATCCCCAAGCTTAGAATTTTGGCTATCCTTGAATATCTTGGGGTGCCATGGACATCCCCAAGCTTAGGCTCTTGCCACCCTTTATTCCATAGTCCATAAAAGCTTTACCCAAAACTTGAAAACTTCACAACACAAAACTCAACAGGAAATCTTATAAGCTCCGTTAGTGAAAGAAAACAAAACCACCACATAAGGTACTGTACTGAACTCATTATTTATTTATTTTGGTGTTAAACCTACTGTATTTCAACTTCTCTATGGTTTATAAACTATTTTACTAGCCATAGATGCATCAAATAAGCTAACAACACAAGAAAAACAGAATCTGTCAAAAACAGAACAGTCTGTAGCAATCTGTAACTAACGCAAACTTCTCGAACTCTATAACTCATACCAAAATAGGAAGTCCTGGAAAATTTGTTTATTGATCAGCCGCAAAAAGAATCAACGCAAAAGCACGTTTCTGTGATTTAACAAAATTATATTCATGCGCGCAAAGTTTCTGTTTTTCAGCAGAATCAAATCAACTATCATCATAGGTTATCCTATAGGTCCTACTTGGCACAAACACTAATTAAAAGATAAAAACACATCTAAACACAAGGTAGATGCAAGATTTATTACTAAACAGGAGCAAAAACAAAAAAACATAAAGAAAATTGGGTTGCCTCCCAACTAGCGCTATCGTTTAACGCCCCTAGCTAGGCATAAAAGCGAAGATAGATCTAACGGGTGCCATCTTTGGCACTAAATTCATAGGTATCCCGCATGGTATATTCATAAGGTAATTTGACTTCCTTTCTTGGAAAGTGCTCTATGCCTTTCTTTAATGGAAATTGGAATCTAATATTCCCTTCCTTCATATCAATAATCGCACCAATCGTTCTAAGGAAAGGTCTACCAAGAATAATAGGGCAAGAAATATTGCAATCTATATCAAGAACGATAAAATCCACAGGCACCAAATTTCTATTTGCAACAATGAGAACATCATTGATCCTTCCCATTGGATTTTTAATGGTGGAATCCGCAAGGTGCAAATTTAAAGAGCAATCATCAAGATCATGGAAACCTAGAATATCACATAAATTTTTCGGGATCGTGGAAACACTAGCACCCAAATCACACAAAGAAAAACACACATGATCTTTAATTCTAATCTTTATAGTAGGTTCCCACTCATCATTAAGTTTTCTAGGTATAGAAACTTCCGAATTAAGTTTTTCATCATAAGATTGCATCAAGGCATCAATGATATGTTTGGTAAAATCTTTGTTTTGACTATAAGCATGAGGAGAATTAACAACGGATTGCAACAAGGAAATACAATCTTCTAAAGAACAATTATCATAATCAAATTCCTTGAAATCCGAGATAGTGGGTTCAATGCTATTTAAAGTTGTGACCTCTCCAATCCCACTTTTACCAAATTTAGCATCAAGATCTAAAAACTCTGAATTCTTGGGACGCCTTCTAGGTAAAGTTGACTCATCATCAGTCCCATAATTATCAAAATTCATATTACAAAACATAGATCTATTTGGAGACGCATCAATAACTTTAAGATCCTCATCATTATTTTCATGGAAACCAGAAGAACACACTTTTATAAAGCTATCTTTCTTAGCACGCAATCTAGCGGTTCTTTCCTTACACTCATCAATGGAAATCCTCATGACTTTGAGGGACTCATTGATATCATGTTTAGGAGGAGAAGATCTAAGTTTAAGAGAATCAACATCAAGCGAAAGTCTATCAATGTTCCTAGCCAAATCATCAACTTTGAGCAATTTTTCTTCGAGCAAAGCATTGAAATTCTTTTGAGAAATCATAAAATCTTTCACACTATTCTCAAAATCAGAGGGCATCTTATTAAAATTATCATAAGAGTTATTTTAGGAATTTCCATAATTATTAGAGGAATTACTAGGGAACGGTCTAGCATTAAAGTTTCCTCTATAAGCATTGTTTCCAAGACTATTCCTACCAACAAAATTCACATCCATAGATTCATTATTATTCTCAATCAAAGAAGACAAAGGCATATCATTGGGATCAAGAGGAGTATTTTTAGTAGCAAACAATTTCATAAGTTCATCCATCTTTCCACTCAAAACAGTAATTTCTTCTATAGCATGCACTTTTTTACTAGAAGATCTTTCGGTGTACCATTGAGAATAATTAGCCATAACACTATCAAGAAGTTTTGTAGCATCTCCTAACGTGATTTCCATAAACGTGCCTCCCGCTGCCGAATCTAAGAGATTTCTAGAAGCAAAGTTCAAACCGGCATAAATTTTTTGCATGATCATCCATAAATTCAAACCATGAGTAGGGAAATTGCGAAGCATCAATTTCATTCTTTCCCAAGATTGGGAAACATGCTCATGATCAAGTTGTTTAAAATTCATGATATCTTTCCTAAGAGTGATAATCTTAGCGGGAGGAAAATACTTAGAGATAAAAACATCTTTGCACTTGTTCCAAGAATCAATACTATTTTTAGGCAAAGACGAAAACCAAACTTTAGCACGATCTCTAAGTGAAAACGGAAATAACTTCAATTTAACAATATCATTATTTGTATCTATCTTCTTTTGCATATAACACAAATCAACAAAGTTGTTTAGATGAGTAGTGGCATCTTCACTAGGAAGGCCGACGAATTGATCTTTCATAACAAGATTCAGCAAAGCAGTATTGATTTCACAAGACTCAACATCAATAAGAGGAGCAATGGAGTACTAAGGAAATCATTGTTATTGGTATTCGAGAAATCACACAATTTGGTATTATCTTGCGCCATGGCAACAAGTAATCCAACACACAAGCAAACAGAAAAAGGCAAGCGAAAAGAGAGGAGGAGACTGGGAAAGAGAGGGCGAATAAAATGGCAAGGGTGAAGTGGGGAGAGGAAAACGAGAGGCAAATGGCAAATAATGTAAATGCGAGGGAGATGGGTTTGTGATGGGTACTTGGTATGTCTTGACTTGAGCGAAGACCTCCCCGGCAATGGCGCCAGAAATCCTTCTTGCTACGTCTTGAGCTTGCGTTGGTTTTCCTCGAAGAGGAGAGGGTGATGCAACAATAGTAGCGTAAGTATTTCCCTCAGTTTTTGAGAACCAAGGGATCAATCCAGTAGGAGGCTCCTCAAAATTCCCACGCACCTACACAAACAAACAAAGAACCCGCAACCAACGCAATAAAGGGGTTGTCAATCGCTTCACGGCCACTTGCGAAAGTGAGATCTAATAAAGATAATAAGATAAGAAAAATATATTTTGGTATTTTATAATATAGATGCAAATAAAAGTAAATTGGAAGCAAATATGATAAGAGATAGACCCGGGGGCCATAGGTTTCACTAGTGCCTTCTCTCAAGATAGCATAAGTATTACGGTGGGCGAACAAATTACTGTCGAGCAATTGATAGAAAAGCGAATAATTATGAGATTATCTAGGCATGATCATGTATATAGGCATCACGGCCGCAATAAGTAGACCGACTCCTCCCTGCATCTACTACTATTACTCCACACATCGACCGACTCCTGCCTGCATCTAGAGTATTAAGTTCATAAGAACAGAGTAACGCATTAAGCAAGATGACATGATGTAGAGGGATAAACTCAAGCAATATGATATAAAGCCCATCTTGTTATTCTCGATGGCAACAATACAATACGTGCCTCGCAACCCTTTACATCCTTTGGTAAGGACACATAAGATTGAACCCAAAGCTACGCACTTCTCCCATGGCAAGAAAGATCAATCTAGTAGGCCAAACCAAACTGATAATTCGAAGAGACTTGCAAAGATAACTCAATCATACATAAAAGAATTCAGAGAAGATTCAAATATTATTCATAGATAAACTTGATCATAAACCCACAATTCATCGGATCTCGACAAACACACTGCAAAAAGAGTTTACATCGAATAGATCTCCACAAGAGAGGGGGAGAACATAGTATTGAGATCCAAAAAGAGAGAAGAAGCCATCTAGCTAATAACTATGGACCCATAGGTTTGTGGTAAACTACTCACAACTCATCGGAGGGGCAAGGATGTTGATGTAGAAGCCCTCCATGGTCGACTCCCCCTCCGGCGGAGCGCTGACGAAGGCTCCAAGATGGGATCTCGCGGATACAGAAGGTTACGGTGGTGGAAATTCTGTTTCGTCTGCCCCCTGGATGTTTTCGGGGTACGTAGGCTTATATAGGAGGAAGAAGTACGTCGGTGGATGCCCGAGGGGCCCACAAGACATGGGGAGCGCCCTATAGGGGGGCGCCCTCCTATCTTGTGGAGGCCTTGGTTGCTTCTTGACTTGCACTCCAAGTCCTCTGGATCATGTTTGTTCCAAAAATCACACTCCCGAAGGTTTCATTCCGTTTGGACTCCCTTTGATATTCCTTTTCTTCAAAATACTGAAATAGGCAAAAAAAACAGCAATACAGGCTGGGTCTCCGGTTAGTAGGTTAGTCCCAAAAATGATATAAATATGTAAAATAAAGCCCATAAACATCCAAAAAGGGTAATATAATAGCATGGAACAATCAAAAATTATAGATACGTTGGAGACGTATCATCCATGCAACAAACACCCGCGCTTGTTGACCAGACTTATACATAGGCGTGCTCAAGATCATGCATTTAGCACCAACGCACAACACAAGACCGAGCCAGAGGAACTGCTCTTTGTGAGATCAAGGAGCGTATAAAGAAGATCAAGCCAAATATACAAGGCAAAGATTCCAAGAGAAGTGTCCTTTGCTAGACAGGCAAGGCTGGCAAGGTCGATTCAGCAAAAAAGACGAAACCAAACATTGCTAGCCACGTCTCTGGGGCGACCGGAAACTGAAAAACGCACACCTCCAAGAAGGCCCGGCAAGCCCTGCCCCCCGGCAGGCACAGGCCAGATTACCAACGCTCCACCACACCACGACGCCAGTTACTTAACAATGTAGTGTCAAGCCCCCAGGTAGCTAAGTGGCTCTCACTAAGCATGTGGCGGTCTGCTGGAAGACTGATCACGCCCATTTGACACCCGTCTAAGAGCATGCAAGATGATAAGGAGAAACTAGATAAGCGGCGATATAATCTTGTAAGGGATGCACCCCACGTGCCACCTAAGCTAGCATTTATGGCATTTCCTCCTAAGTTCTGAGTTAGGTATGATAGCACTGTTGGCTATCTAATCGCAAGATAATATCTACTTTGCCACTATGGTTACCCCTTTGGCTATAAAAGGAGGTCCAGGGCAACCTAGAGGGGAATTCAGACTCTCACACAGTTGTTGTTGTGTAGCAGCTACCCCGAGGCCACCTTGTCGGGTTAGAGTGCTGCATGTCATCATGTTTCTCCATCCAATCCACCAAAGCAAGAGTAGGCTTTTACGCTTCTCTACGTCTCGAACCTGGGTAGAACAAACGAGAGTCTCATCGTCATGCTGCCTCATGTCCTCTGCTCTTTGTGCAACTTGATCTCTACCTGCCGAACCACAAGGGGCCCTTGGCCCCATAGGTGATCTTATCTACCCACAACATCTTTGGCGCGCTAGGTGGGGGAGGATCACTTGCGCGAACCCGAAGTTGTGAATAGTGCGTCGATCTTCATCATCATCTTCTTCAACATCTTCTTGTATGTCTATGGCGCCCAAGAAGAAACCTGCTGCGACTGGACTCCTTTCCACTTCGAAGGCCCCCTCGCACGTAGCCACGGACACCATATGCACCGCGACGACGTTGGATGTGGCGGGTGCCGCGAGCGACACGACCGGTGCAGGTGGCGCTGTCGTTCTGCCCCCCGTGGCCGAAGCCGGAGCGATAAGCGCTGGGGTGGGAAACATCATCAACGTCCCGAAGATCTGTGACACTCTGGTTTTTGCTCCTTTTCTTTTTCTGGGTTTTATTGCTTTTTTTAACTGAATTTGAGTTTTGGATCAACTCATTTGGTCTTAAGCACTTGGGTGTTACTTTAATTTTCACCCAAGTAACTCCTCTTCATCTCAAAAACATCTCTTGCCATCGGTTATATCTTAATATTACCTTGGGAATATTTTTCTTAAATGAAAAATATTCATTTTCTTTTTGAAAAAGTCCTATATTCACTTCTGCTCCAAAGCAACCCTCATTTTTCTTCCCACAAAAATCTGAGAAAATTCCTACATACCCTTTGGGTCATGCCTCATCATCCCATGCAAAAATATTTCATAGTCATGTGGATTATTTTTGCTCTACCAATTCCTTTTCATTCTGTCCAAGGAGGGCACTTTGTGAAGCAAGTACCTTGTTGCCAAATCTTTTCGAGCTGAAATTTTTATAGCATCATTACCCTCCTAAGAGAACCTTAACCACAAAAAATCAGCCCCTAACTCTCTCTGAATTTTTTCTCTCACGTGCTCACAAGTTTATGTCCAGAAACTTGCTAAGAAGCTTAAGTCGTTTCTAGTCAGTCTGGCAGTGATCCACTAGCACGGGGTGCACTAGCTATGCTGAGACCACAACCCAGACACAATGTTACCTCTTAGGCGCGACATGTAGTGCCAGTGACCACGTGTGGACACCGTGCCAGGCATGCGTTCGACACGCTCTGCCTGCCGGCAGCTGCTCTGTTTCGCCCGTGTGCTCGCCTTCGCCCAAGCTAGCGAGTCCCGAGGCCCCTCTCTGCCTCTACTCATCGCCTTGACCTCTTCGTGGCGCACACTGACGCATGTGACAGCAGCAGCGAGCACGAGAACGACGGAGCAGAGAGCATAGTGACCCCGTGCCTCTGTTTTCGTCTGTCTCCGTGTCCTGTGCTTGGCTGGGAGCCTCGATAGTGTCTGCATGAGCCCTTGGCCACTTCTAGGGCTATCTCCGGCGACCCAGATCCCCCTCTTGACCGCGCCTATATATAGAGGCCCTCCCAAGCTCGCTCAGCCATCACCACCCACTCCTCTGACTCCATAACCCCTCCTAGATAGCTGCAACCAGGCCAAGCGGGCCTTTGGCCACCGTTCCTCATCGGAGCTAACCGCCGAGCCCGCCTCGGTGCTCTGCTCCCTCTGGTGATCCTCGACGCCCTACAACCACCAAGGCGTGTTGATGGTGCTCTGCTAGTCCCAGACGATGCTACTGGAGCCGCTGGAACTTCCTCACCTCACCAGCATCTTCTTCTCCGACGACCTCAGTCCACTGCCGTCTCTGGAGAAGAATACAGCGACCTCTTCCATCTATCTCTGGTGAATCCACGGGTACGAGCATGACCACCGCATAGTGCCGCATCCATCCCCTGTTTCGCGGAGGTAGTTGTGCCTGCTTTCTTGCATCATGGCTAGAGGTGGCACCTAATGGAGGTCGACCTACTTGGTGCGGTGGTAGTAGAAGATGCACGCGGTGTCCATGATGAAGGTCGACCTACAGAAAAGTTAGTTCGCGCCAATGCTTGTCGATCCTGCACTTCACGTTCAGCTTTACAAGCAAGATGGAATAAATGAGTGATATTAGTATACTCCTTATACTCTATAATGGTTTGAATCTCTCTATTTAATCCACCCATAAAACGTGCAAGCATAGCTTCATTCTCCTCAACAATACCACATCTCATCATGCCAGTTTGTAATTCCTGATAATATTCTTCTACAGAATTTTTTCCTTGTCTCAAATGTTGCAATTTTTGAAGCAATTCACCTTAATAATATGGTGGAACCCAATGAGTACGCATAGCGGTTTTCAAAGCAGCCCAAGTAGTTGGAATAGCATATAATCTACAATGTTCAGACCACCAAACACATGCAAAGCTAGTGAAAGCACAAACAGTAGCAGGAACACGTCTCTCCTCAGGATATTGTAAACATGTAAATCGTTGTTCAGTTTCTAACTCCCAAGTAAGATATATATCAGGAACATATCTACCCTGAAATTGTGGAATATTCAATTTCAGTTTAGGAAGATGGTCATGATCTCGTACCTGAGGGAGAGCCCTACCATTGTGATTATTTGCATGTGGATGACCTGATGGTTGTGGTGCTGGTGGTTGCACATAGTTCTGATTTTGATCAACCTCATCCTCGTAATCTCCCACATAATCATCCACCGCATCAGCAGCAGGAGCCACAGAAGTATGAACAGCAGCACCAACAGTTTGGCCAGGCTGAAGAAAGGCACGGCTAGCTCGGCGGAGGGCTGTTTCGCGACATGGAAGTAGTTGTTGTTTTTGTTGTAGAGGTGCGGCAGGTGCAGCCGGTGGTGGAAGACGCGCAAGCAGTTCATTAAATATATTATCGAGCTTTGTTTCGAACGTCTTCTCAAGGCCAGTGATCTTCTCCATGGCCAATTCAAAATTGTTCAGCACATCTTGCAGCTGTTCAGTCATCATTTGCTGAAACTTATCATGACGCTCCTTGTTCGTTAAGTTCTCCCAGTCAATCTTGTCGGCTTCTGATCCTGGCATGGTTAGCAGCAATAGAAACACACAAGAATATGATCCTACAGACTACTAACAAGTGGTGGTTGTGGGTGTCACAAATCCGTTCAGCAAAACTCAAATTCTTACCAGTTCTTACCCAGCAGCAGGCGGTGATCGGCAACCGTTGTAGTCAAAACTCTCAAAGCTTGGATAGAGCGATTACCAGGGAGAGTCAAACACACGACGTAGATGTATGTGGAGCTGGGAAGGCTTATAATATGGTAGCAAAAAGGATCAGCAATAATCAATTCAGAGATGCAAACTTGAATAAACGCTCAACGACGGTACTATGCTGGTATTAGGCTAGACCGTGCTAGAGACGCGAGCCTAGGGAAGAGCACACTCTGGAATATATTTTTTACGCTCTTTTTTTGCGCTGCTTTTTTTTGCAAAAAATCACTATAATGGCGAGTGTCTCAAAACTCTTCCCAGGTCAAACTGACAAGATGGGCATGAAATTTTTTGACAATTTTTTTTTCGAAAATCAGGACAGCGACGATGAAAAAGTGCGACAAAAAATCACTATGATGGCGAATGTCTCAAAACACTCCTGGGGACCTAAAAATAGGATAGGGAAAAAATATTTTCGGTCGCCGACATATTGGCCTAAAAACTGCCCGGGGGTCTCCAGACTTTTTTTTTGCCAAAACCTACTCAGGCAAGGAAACACGAATCAGAAATTAGAAGGATCTCGGAAAACAAACCTACTACGAAAAGAACTCGGATTAGTGGTGGATATATGGTGGTAGGATATGGCAGCGGTGGTGGTATATGATAGCGGTGGTGGTATATGGATATGGATCGGTGGTATATGGCAGCGTTGGTGGGATATGGCAGCGGTGGTGGTATATGGCAGCGGTGGTGGTATAAGGCAGCGTTGGTGGGATATGGCAGCGGTGGTGGTACATGGCAACAACGATGAAGATGGTGCGGCGGCGGCGTGACAAACTGTGACAGAACTCGAAACTCTAAAGGACTAGACGCTAAGACCAGCAACTAGAAACTACGATGCAACCGCAAATTCAACAAACCAAAACCCTAAAAAGATTATGCAAAGGCTCAGATTGGTTCGGATATGATGTACTAACCCTAATTTTTCTTGTCGCTTTTTCATGGACTGTAGGTATGAAGAACCGACTCGATCTAAACTACGAAAAACTGTAAAATCTCACCGAGCAACCTGGAAATCTGATACAACTTGATAGAGGCAAAGGTGTCCCGTCTTTCGATGAAATGATGGATATCGCTTTGGTGGAAGTCGACTTTGACGATCCGACTACGAACGTGCGAGAACGTCGTGCCTTAGCAATCGCTAAAGCAACTCCGAGAGGTTATTGACCATGCCGGAGCACGATCAACCTGACCACGAGGGTCTGTTTCCTGCGAGCAAACGAAGAACAAGCAAGAAACTGAGATTGCAATCTGGATATTGCGAATATAAGATGAAAGCTTTATTGATCAAGGTGGGGTTCTGTGACGCCTTTGTCTGGTCGTTGAACACAAACGAAGTACGTGAAGTTGCAACTATGGCGAACTTTTAATCTAAACAAAACCCAAAGTCTAAACGGTGCCCTAAGGGCTGTATATATGGAGGAAGAGGCGGTGAATTTCGTGGCCCTTGGTGGAGGGGTCCGAAACTAACCCTATCTCTTGTTTCCCCACACATACGAACTCTAAAAATAGCCTATACTTACGTATTTCGAAATTACATGGGCCTGGCCCAATAATAAGGTGACACAGCACCTAGAATAGCCTCTAGACGAAATTTATGAAGTGGCATCTTGTATATTTCGTCCAAGGCTTCCTGCACTCATTATGGTGGCTTCAAAGTCCTGAAATCATCACTTGTAACTCCGTTCTTGTTCCCCTTGCGCATGCCATCATCTCCATGCTTGTTCTTGCTCCAATGTTCATCCTTCTCCAAGCTAGGCCCTTCATTTGTAAGCAAAACAAATGTATCCAATTTAGGCAGCATCATATTCTCATGAACATTAGAATCATTACCAAGAAAGGAAAGTACCAGATAATTTAATCGGCGTGCGCGAGCTCTAGTAATTGGTCCAGTATATGTAGCAGTAGGGGCTGTGGGTGTAACAATGGTATTGATGTCCTCATCAATATTCAAGGAAGATGCTTAAGCTTCCCTATTGATTCTCTCAGGGCTGGACAAAGACGGCTGAACGGATTTACTGTCCGGCTCCGCTGCCCGAAGACCCAGCAATTCCTCTTCTAACAAAGATGCTGGTTCCGGCGCCCTCTCAAGCGCCGGAGAAGGAGGCCAAGAAGAAGGCCAAGGGGACCCGAGGTGGCCTCCGAAATAAGGGCACTTCGGATGTGACGTCCGAAGACGCCGAGACTTGTTCCTCCGCTGCCGAGTACGATGAGGAAGAGGAGGAAGAAGAAGAGAGCCATTCCCTCCTGAGGGGGGATGAAAGAAAAGGACGACCTCCACACGTCTAGAGGCCAAGGCGTCCAGGAAGGGGAAAACTACCCTCCCGGACAACTCCACAGCAGCCACCGACAACAGCTCGGCATGGCGCCCCAGGGACAAGCCCCTGGCCAAATTGTGAGTACTCAAAAACCCAGACACATTCATATATTCGGCCTCTCTACTTCATAGTCCTAACATGTTGAGTCATGCATTTGCAGCCCGGCTTGGTCCGACCTCGAGCGGTTCTCATCCTTGGGAGATTCGCTGGACCCGGAGGCAATGGACAGCTGGTCCCTTCCGGCGGCCTCCTCTCCCAAGGCCATGGATGGCGCCGAGGCATTGTCCCGAAGGATCCCAGGCCAGGGAGAGACTCAGGAGGCCATCAAGGTGGTGCCAGGGGGTGAAACCTCGGTCGCCGGACACATGGAGGAGCAAATACCCTTGGATACTGGCAATGGGGGCCATATTCAGTTCGGCCCCTAGCCGAATATGGTCCCAGAGACCTATACGACTCCAGAGCCCAGCAAGCAGCCTCCTTCAAAAGAAGGAGGTGTGCCTATTCCACCGGTGACCTCTATCCATCCACAGGCACCGGATAACTTGCTGGAAGTGCTGAAAGGCGCTTCCATTTTTGAGGAACACCGTACCCAGAGGATTCAGTCCGCAAAGAGCGGATTGACTGAAGCTTGCAAAAGCCTTCAAACAGGCTTTGAGGTAAGCAATGCAACTATGCAAAAATAATGTCAGAGTATAGATAGTAGCCCCTGAGACTCTTTCCGTTGTTTGGAAAGAAAAGCCGAACAGAGGATCAAATACTTTTCGCAGGAGACTAACCTGACATGTCTATGTGAATAAGCAAGCCTCGCTGCTGTCTGCGACGTCTCATACTTCTGAGGTCTCCGGACTGAAGCAGAGTCTAGAGCGGACCGAGAAGGAGCTCAGCCATGTGAAGAAATAGCTGGAAGACAGTCAAGGTATGCAATAACCTTGTATATATTCAGGAAGTATGAAATGATTTGTGCTGACTAAAGTGCCATTTTATTTGCAGGAGCGGCAACCGAGGTGGAGACAATCAAGAAGTCGTTGGACGAGGCCGAGGAGAGAGCGGCCAAAGAATAAGCCGCCCGCGAAAAGCACGAGGCTAGGGTCAGTGAGATCCAGAAGGAGGTCCAGGACGCCGTGAAGAAATGCGAGTCCTTGGAGCGCAACCTTGCGGATCAAGAGTCCGAACTTGACAAGGCCCGCCAAAGCGCACATGATGCCCGGATTGAAGCACGGGGCGCCCTCCAGGAAATCCAGGAGGCCAGAAAAATCACGGCGGGTAAGGCCTTTATTATGCAGAGCAAATATGTGAAGACTTTGAATGAAGTCAGTCGTATTGTCCCTTCCAGTGTTATGGAACAAGATTGTGATGTAATATAATGCTTGTTATTTAAAATTTTATCTCCTCTGCGGCCATTTTGTTAAATCTGAGAGTTGGTCAGTCGTCGGCTGCCGCCCCACGTAGGTAGTATGAGGGTGTTCGGGATGAATCTAAACACTCTATTTTCCAAAGATTGGTCCTTAAAGGAGGTGTTTAGCGCAACAAACCAGGAAACCGGACTATGTGGCTTTATAACCCTCACTTAGCCATAGAAGTTTGACAATAAAAATGTAGGTGCAGCCCCTAGTATTCGTAAGTCCGAACATGGGATGCTGTAAACACATTATCGGATAAAACCGATTCATCGCATAGTGCGGAAAAAACCGCAAAAGATTTGAAACCTCTCAAACAGCTGACCGGGTCACGCCGCATCATGATAGTCAGTTTTCGGCTTTCTCTACTGACGTGCTCATCCGGATGAACCAGGACACAATCGCAGTAGTTCTCCCTTTACTACCCTAGCTGATATAGCGGAACATAAGGTAGGAAGCACAGGAGCCGGGCAACCCAACTATTAACCAAAGACATGATTCGGTCCGATGCAATAGTGCTAAAGTTCGGGGTGCCGAACTATACTATAAAAGTGTTCGTACTTTGTTGCCGTATTATGGGGCATAATGAAGACCCTGGAGAATTAAGGCGTACCAGAGTGTACGTGTGCAATTGATAAGAATAACCAGGAAAAGAAAAATGAAGCAATAGGCTAATGCCGCAGAAATTGGGCTGCAAGCTATTTTCCATTATAGTTTGATTAATACGTCAAGTAATGCAATAAGCAACAGGGCTATTTAACATGCCCCAACCAAGCGAGAGCTACATGCAGGTCCTTAAAACAGGTATAACGGTCGTTTAAAGAGACCACTTGAGGATTCCCTTATTCGTCAATGCTTCTTGCGTTCTATGTATCTGTCCCTTGATAGGTCAGGCCACCATGAAAGTCCTGGGAAAAATAAGAAACCTGTAAAGAAAGAAAAAGAAAGTATGTGGGTCCAGGACAAGTTGAGCTGTATTATGGACCCTGATCTAGCTGTGCCTCCGTCTATGCCCATGGTATTTTGAGTGCGTAGTTATGCACGAGCGGTACAAATGTTGTGGTTTCGTCGGGACTGGGATGGAGGACGAATTGCTAGTCAAGCTCATGATGAGCTGGACTGTCCTGTTGCTGAGTGTTTGGACTCGTTTGACAGTGTCCGGGAGCTTGTCCGCCGAATTAAGGTTCTGCCTGAAAAGGCCGCTCTGTGCTTCTGCTGCGAGGGCAGCGGTGTGCTCCTCGGTACGGAGGCAGCGTTCCGTGTTTCCATTGACTGTTATGACACCGCATGGTCCGGGCATCTTGGGCTTGAGATAACCGTAGTGTGGCACCGCATTTAATCGAGCGAGTGCGGTTCGTCCGAGCAGTGCATGATAGCCACTTCGGAGGGGAACGATATCCAAGATCAACTCCTCGCTTCGGAAGTTATCCGGAGATCCGAAGACCACCTCTAGTGTGATTGAGCTCGTACGATGGGCCTCTACACCTGGTATGACAACTTTAAAGGTGGTTTTTGTGGGCTTGATCCTTGAGGGATCAATACCCATTTTGCGCATTGTATCCTGATAGAGCAGGTTCAGGCTGCCGCCGCCGTCCATGAGGACTCGTGTAAGATGGAATCCATCAATGATTGGGTCGAGGACCAATGCGACTGAACCGCCATGAAGGATACTGTTTGGATGGTCCCTGCGATCGAAAGTGATCTGTCAGGATGACCAAGGGTTGAACTTTGGGGTGACTCGCTCCATCAAGTAGACGTCCCTGAGCGCACGCTTGCGCTTCCTCCTCGGGATATGGGTAGCATATATCATGTTCACCATTTTAACTTGGGGGGAAACTTCTTCTGTCCCCCTATGTTTGTTGGCTGGGGCTCCTCGTCATCGTCCTCGCTTTGCTACCCATTCTTCTTGTTCTTGGCATTTAACTTCCCGGCCTGTTAAAAAACCCAACATTCTCTGTTGGTATGATTGGCTGGTTTATCAGGAGTGCCGTGGATTTGACATGGACGATCGAGTATGCGGTCCAAACTGGACGGGCCCGGGTTGTTTCTTTTGTATGGCTTGTTCCGCTAACCGGACTTAGAGCCAGTGAATCTGGCATTGTCCGCCGTGTCTTTGGTGTTGTCACCGTTGCTTCGACACTTGCGTTTGTTGCGTCGGGGCTTGCCGTTGCTGTTTCTAGCTTCAGAAGTGCCAGGTTCGCTTGTATTGTTATTGCTACGGGCTAGCCAGCTATCTTCGCCCGCACAGAAGCAGGTCATGAGTGCCGTGAGGGCTGCCATGGACTTCCTCTTTTCTTGGCCGAGGTATCGGGCGAGCCATTCATCATGGATGCTATGTTTAAAGGCCGCTAGGGCTTCGGCATCCGGACAACCGACGATCTGGTTCTTTTTAGTTAAGAACTTAGTCCAGAATTTCCTGGCTGACTCTCCGGGCTATTGAACTATGTGACTTAAGTCGTCGGCATCCGGAGGTTGGACATATGTACTCTGGAAGTTGTCGAGGAAGGCGTCTTCAAAGTCCTCCCAGCTGCCAATTGAGTTTTTGGGCAAACTGTTCAACCAGTGCCGAGAAGGTCCCTTGAGTTTTAGCGGGAGGTATTTGATGGCGTGAAGATCATCACCACGGACCATATGAATATGGCTAGGAAAATCCTCAATCCATACCACGGGGTCTGTTGTCCCATCATATTATTCGATGTTCACGGGTTTAAACCCTTTCGGGAATTCATGTTCCATTACTTCATCAGTGAAGCAAAGGGGGTGTGCAGCGCCTCTATATCGGGCCAAGTCGCGACGCAGCTCGGATGGAGTTCGTCTGCGGTCTTCGGCCCAGGCGTGGTTGTGTTTGTCATGTCCGGCTGGATGGCCAGTGTCAAGCATCGGGGCACGCCCCGTGATCCATAGATCAATCTGGTCTGACCTTTTCTGTTTTCCAGGTCATGTCACAGGTCATATGTGTATCCCCAAGCTGTTGTGTCTCTGTTTATACGACGAGGTAGTGCGGGCTGGTGTTCGGCTTGAGTTGCCACTTTATCCTGGCCATGTGGTGGTCGGTCCGCCGCATTACGCGCCGGTAGGACGGGCTCCAGGGCCTCGTCATCAAATTGGGGTAATAGTTTGCGCTTCGGGTAACTTCTAGTTGGGCGCTCGAGGCCGTGTTCTTCGACTGCTCGGACATTAGTCCATCTATCGTTGAGTAGATCTTGATTAGCTTGAAGTTGCTACTGCTTCTTTTTCAGGCTCCTTGAAGTGGCTATTAGCCGGCGCTTGAAGCGCTCCTGATCGACGGGCTCCTCAGGCATGATAAAGTCTTCGTCGTCGAGGTTCACCTCGTCCTCTGAGAGCGGAAGGCAGTTACTGTCCTCCAAGTCTTCATTCATGGCCTGTTCATCAGGGCTAACTCGCCCATCTTCCCGTTCGTCCTATTAGAGGTTGGCTCAACAGGGTCTTCATTGTCTTCGACATTGTCTGGAGTATTATTTTCTCCTGTCCCGATATTTCTGCTTTCCACGGCGTGGTTTAGAGCGGCGCCGCTGACGTCGGCAGTTTGGCTGTATCTCAGGAGGCTTATCCTCGACTGGATTGTTTTCATTGTCGCCGTTGTTCTCTTTGGATGTATCCACGATGTATACGTCATACAAGGAGGTGGCTGTCCAGCGCCCTGTAAGTGGTGGTTTTTGTGTCTGCTCCTCTCCGACATCGTCGTCCATATCGTCGATGTCTTCGGAGTCGTAATTTAGCATGTCGGTGAAGTCTTCGACAGTGGCTATGCAGTGGGTGGTGGGTGGGAAACAGAATTCTCCGTCATCAGCCTCCAATCCAAACTAGATATAGTTTGACTAAGAGACTCCTGACAAGGAGAGGGATTTTAATGAGTTTAGCACATCGCCTAAAGGTGAGCATCGGAAGATATCCACGGAGCTGAACTCGGCGCCTGATTAGGTTCGATGGGCGCGGATGCACGCGGTTCGAAAACTATGGCCAGAGACAAATCTGAGTTTCCGGTGACATAGGCCCGCTCGAGGTTGGATCTGTGTGCGGCTCGAACGCCGATGAGTCTGCGGCCCCCATGGCGGGGTTGAGCTTCCCGTCCTCGGATGGCGCAATCTGCCTCGGTTCTAGGGCCAGAGCAGTTCCAGGCGCTATCTCTTGGGCATGGTCCGATGACAGATTTAGGTCGTGTTCATCATGGTGGAAGGGAGAGGCTGTCATGGGCTCGAATCCGTCGAAGATCAAGTCTCCGAGGATATCGGCAACGTAATTCAAGCTTCCAAACCTGACCTGATGGCCAGGAGCGTAGCCGTTGATCTGCTCTAGATGGCCAAACGAGTTGGCCCGCAGTGCAAAGCTGCCGATTACAAGATTTTTCCAAGGAGGAAAACCTCGCCCTGGACTGCATTGTTGTAGATGATTGACGGGGCCATGAAACCGTTTGGTGACGACGCAGTGGAACTCTCAGTGAAAGCACCATGTCAGTGTCAAAACCGGCGGATCTTGGGTAGGGGGTCCCGAACTTTGCGTCTAAGGTCGATGGTATCAGGAGGTGGGGGACACGATGTTTACCCAGGTTCGGGCCCTCTCTATGGAGGTAATACCCTACTTCCTGCTTGATTGATCTTGATGAATATGAGTATTACAAGAGTTGATCTACCTTGAGATCATAATGGCTAAAACCCTAGAAGTCTAGCCTATATGATTCTGATCAGCCTCTATGGACTAAACCCTCCGATTTATATAGACAACGGAGGGGGCTAGGGTTGTACAAAGTCGCTTACAGAGAAAGGAATCTACATATCCAAATGCCAAGCTTGCCATCCACGCAATGGAGAGTCCCATCCGGACACGGGAAGAAGTCTTCTGTCTTGTATCTTCATAGCCCATTAGTCCGGCCCGTGTCACATAGTCCGGCCATCCAAGGACCCCTTAATCTAGGACTCCCTCAGTGTTCTTGAGCCCAAGAGAGCTGGTGAGGTGGTAGGGTGAGAATGGATCTCTCCCCCCGATGTGAACTAGATGCCCCTCTATGGTGGTGGCTAAGTCCTATTTATAGTGGCCTTGGTCCTCTTCCCAAATGTTGTAGGGAAGGGATCCCACAACGGCCAGATTTGAAAGGGGACAAATAGTACATCCTATCCTTACTAAAGTGGTCTTCGCCTGCGAAAAGCCTCTGGTCGCGATGCTGCGGTGGGCTCGGTGATGACCTCCGTCCTGCTGTCCTCGCGGTCATGGTCTTATTGCACCAGAATGGAAACCTTTGGCTGATTCTTCGGGACTCCGCGCCTGTGGCTTGCCTCCCTTGCACCGAAGAGGAAACTGGCGCTCTGCGCCCGCTGGCGCCCGCCTGGCCTTGGTCATCATGGCTCACGTCAGGTGAGCTCGTAAGGTGCACCTTGCATAGAACTCTCTGCCCCTCGGGAGCCAACCTGAGGAGGCCGATTACATCCGGGGTCTTGGTGTCGTCTGCCTCGTGAGGCTTGGCCCCTCGCGAGGGTCTTGAGTCGTTGATGCTGAAGCTGGGCCGTACCAGGCCATTGATGGAGCCATGTGGTGGGCCGCAGACAGGCAAGTTTGGATACCACCATATCCAGAACGATGACAGTAGCCCTCGGGCCCTAAGCGCGCTCGGACTTGGCTTCCAGGAGAAGCCAAAGGGCATGTTCTCAGCGTTGCAGGCCCTAACTACCGGCGGCCTTGATGACGCATGGTGATTGATGGGACATGGGCGTCTCCACTTCCTCATGCTAGCTCGGCAACAGTTTTCGCTTGACAAAAGGGCTGCCATCTGCTTTCGTGCTTTCATTGCCTTCTCTTCATCTTGCTCCAGATCCCCTTCTCCCAACACCAAAATAACTCACCGGATCTGCCGCTTCTCTCCTCCGATCTTCCGCCCAATGGCTGCTGAGAAGACCAAGGCTCCAGCCCCAGTTGTCGGCCCTGCCTGGTATGAGCCGGTGCTGACCACGCCCTCCATCACCGAGGAGAAGCTCCAGACCGCGCTTCTCCTGACGGCGAGCGAGGACAACGAGTGGGGGGAGACTGCGCTCCGGGTCGCCGGCGCCGCGCCAGAACCCGCGAACAGTACCTTCTATCCTTTCTTCCTGCATAGCGTCTGCTCGGGGCTGGTGCCCCCATTCTCCCGCTTCTTCTACGCCGTTCTCCACCATTACGGCCTCCATGCGCTCCACATCCATCCCAATTCCATCCTCCTCCTGTCCATCCTTGCCTTCTACTGCAAGGCGTTCGTGGGGGTGATGCCCCACATCGCCATGCTCCCCCACTTCTTTTTCATGTTCGTCCTGCATCATGTAGCATGCCTCATGGAGGCGTTTAGAACAGATTGCTTGGAACAATATGTTTTGTAATAATTAGATTGTGGTTCCCCAACTTTTTCTATTTGCTTTGTTGTTCTACGTCGGCAGAGCCCGACCCCGAGGATACCTCAGCCGCCGTTGGGTCGTTCCGATCGCCAGGACGAGACCAAGGGGTGAGGGGCTACGTGACCAGTTAGGCTCCTGAGGCGCAATGCTCAGGAGTCCCCCTTGACGTACGAATGGCTTGAGAAAGGACGACAGTCAGGCCTTGGCGTTCTGTGTCGGCAGGGCCTGTCCCTGCTCATACCTCAGCCGTCGTTGGTTCGTCCAGATCACTAGGACGAGACCAAGGGGTGAGGGGCTACATGACCAGTTAGGCTCTTGAGACGCGATGCTCAGGAGTCCCCCTTGACGTACGAACCGACCATCATACCTTTCCTCACCAGGCTCTCGCTCGAGAGGGGGGCGTGAAGACCAGGTCCGTGGGACCTGGCGAGGTGCGGTACGCCCGGCGTGACCAGAGCGTAGCCCCCATGCCCAGTCCCCTCGCGCTACCCTCCCGAGGGAGAGCAGCGCGGCGAGGCTGGACACCGAGCCCGGAAGCTCCCTGAGGTTAATGCAGCCGCGAGGCCACCCCCAGTTCTTTATCACCAGCGCGGAGCATAGCGCTTCCTCTCTTGCACAGGCATAGCCGCTCCTCGGCAATGTCGACAGCCAGCGCGGAGCATGGTGCTTGCTCTGGTGCGTGGGAGGGGGCTGGAGGAGGTGTGTATAGGCACCCGTGAGCCAGCGCGGGACTCACGAGGCCCTACCTCAAGGCGGGTTGTGCGTGAACTTGACTGGGAGCACTTGTGTCAGTCCTGCAAGATGGTTAGGCAGCCTGCGCCGAATGAGCCTCTTGAGGTTATTGCATGAGAAGGCCAGACACCAACGACCCCAGGAGGTGACGTGAATGGGGCCGGCCCGCCAGACAGAGCTCAGGCGTTGGGTTTATCGACGCTGCAGGGATGGACCCGAGCACAGACGCCGTGCCCAGTCTTCTCATGCAAAGATCCTGAGGAAAAACAATATGTGCGCGGTTCCCGTGGCCACGGGGGCACCAGGTCGCACGCCCTCACTCATCCTCCTGTGATTAGCTCATTTGAGAACAAGGCACCAAGGTCCATGGGAGGTGACGTACACGGGGACTGGCCCATGAGCCAGAGCTCAGCCTCTTGGATTTAGGGACGCTGCAGGGACGGACTCGAGCACAGATGTCGTGCCAGTCCTTAATCATGAGGCGGTTGCAGGAGGGCTCGCAAGGGCGCGAGATGTTCTTGGCGACGAAGCGCCGGTCAGGCAGTTGATAATCTTAAGGTAGCTTGTAAAGGAAGGTAAACTAGCTCTGACAGATGCAAAAGAGATACATGCCGCAGGGACGGACCCATACAACTTGGGGATGATGCAGTCCGTGGGGCGCCCCCAAACTGAACGAACTAGAGAGATGTCACCTGGTACCGTCACTGAAGAGATGTCGGGGTAGTAGAAGACGTGCACTGCTGGAGACGTTTCTCACGAGCCGCCTTGGTCCTGAGCCTCGAGAGGCCCAGGGGACCCGAGGGGTTCCTGAAGGTGCACCTCCATCATCGCTAGAGTCGCCTGGTGCCTGGCCTCTGGAGCCGCCAGGGTGTCCCTTGTGCAATGCTAGAACACCACAGTTGTGCCTGGTAGGCTGAAAGGCATGCAGGCGTAGTTGTGGGGTGGACACTCACATCGGCCGACATAAGACGGCCAGAAGAGCTATCGATATGCGGCCCTGTTGTGCCCTGGGATGTCGATGCAGACGTGGAACTCCTTACCCTCGCTCGGCAGTGAGCCGTGCCTCGCGGTAGGTGGCAGTTGTCAGCGTTATGGGAACGGGGGTCCCCAGACTTGCCTGCCTGCGGCCTGCAGCGTAGCTCAGCAGTGGCCCAACACGGCCCGTCTTCATCAACAAGCGCTCAAGACCCTTGCGAGGGGCCAAGCCTCACGGGGCGGACGGCACAAGGCCTCCTTAGGGGCGGCCTCACCAGGCAGGCTCGCGAGGAGGTGGAGACATCAAGGCAAGGGGTACCTCGCGAGGTGCTCATGACGCAAGCCATGACGATCAAGACCAGGCAGGCGCCAGGCGGGCGCCAGCCTGCATAGTGTCCTCGTTTCCTCTTTGGTGCAAAGGGGGCAAGCGCAGGGGCGGAGTACCGAGGTATCAAGCAAAGGTTTCCATATCAGTGCAACGAGACCAAGACCAGCAGAGCGGCAGGACGGAGGTCACTGTGGAGCCCAAGACGGCGTCATCACTAGTGCCTTTGGCAGTCGAAGACCACCTTTAGTCAGGATAGCTTGTACAAGTTGTCCCCCTTCAAAATGGCTGTTGTTGGCTTCCTTCCCGCTCAATATTTGGGAAGAGGACCAGGGCCTCTATAAATAGAGATAGCCACCACAATAGGAGATCATCGAGTTCTCACCTAGAGCCAATAGAGATGGAGCAATTCCTCTCCAAGCGCACCACCACAAGAACACCTCTCGCGAGGCTGTTCTTCCTCTGTACTGTTCATCATCAGCCCAAGAGGCAATCCACCACACCACACATAGGAGTATGGTATTACACCACAACGGCGGCCCGAACCTGTATAAATCTTGTGTCTCTTGTGTTGTTCATCGTGCTAGCTTAGATTCGCGGCGAGGTTTTGGGGCGTGAATCGGTAGGGAGAAGATCTTTGTGCGCACCCCAGAGTTCGAACCTTAAGGGTTTTGCCGGAACCTCATATCCGACATTTGGCGCACCAGGTAGGGGTGCACCGGAGCTCTCCCTTCCGTCGGTTCGCTCTCCACCAACACCGTGCTTCGCCCCCAAGGCGGACAACGTGCCACCGGCTCTAGCGGCCGACGCCTTGATCTTTGGGCGAGGGCTCAAGCCGTGGCCCCGCCTTGCGGCGGTGCTGTCGCCCGAGATGCCGCCTTCTGGCAACGCGTGAATCCGCTGGATACGAGGAGGCCGTCCTCAAGGCCGGAGGTGACGACAAGGTCATGGCCAACTGGTTTCCCATGGCCATCACCGGCGTCCCGCGAGTTTGGCTGCTCCACTTGCCAACATCTTCTGTGGCCTCCTGGGAGGAGCTGCGCAACCTCTTCCTCGCCCAGTACACCGAGCCGGCGCCACCGGTCATCGCAGCTCTCCCTGGCGGCTCGCAAGCGCCACCCTCACATCGCCACGCCAAGCCGTACCTCCGCCAGATCGGCGCCGCCCTCGCGCGGCAAGGAGCTCCTCCGGGATGGGAGGCTCCCAAAGCCGACCTGACCTTCAACTCGCACGATCACCCCGTCAACACCGCCTGCTCGGGTGCGCTCCCAATGCTTTGCATGCCCACCATTTGCCAGGTGGCGGTCACCAGGACCCTCATCGACGGCGGTACCGGCCTCAACATGCTCTCGGTGGTGGCCTTCAGCCTACTCCATGTACCGCTGGAACGACTCCAACCCAACAAGCCCTTCTCGGGCGTCGGAGGTGGCTCCTCCAGCTCCCTGGGGCAGATCCGCCTCCCTGTGACCTTCGGCACCCACGACAACTTCTGCATGGAGCTGGTTAGCTTCGACATCGCCCGCATCAGCCTCCCGTACAACACCATCCTCGGATACACCGCCTTGGCCCAGTTCATGGCAGCGACCCATCCGGCCTACAACCTCATGAAGATGCCCGGGAGCAGCGGCACCAAGGATGCTCTGCTGGCGCTCAAGCTCGCCCTCAAGACAGCCGCGGCAGCACAGCCTGCCAACACGGACACCTCCAAGGCCAAGGGGGCTGCGCCGACCAAGAAGAAGCAGCTCTTCACCCAGGACAAGGCAGAGACCAACCAAGTGCCGGTTGAGGAGGACGGCCCCTTAGGAGCCACCTTCACCATAGGTGCCAACCTCGGCCCCGACCAAGAGGAGGCGCTGGTGAAGTTCCTACACTCGAACAAGGAAGTGTTCGCATGGGAACCCAAGTAGCTAGCGAGGGTCCCAAGGCAGGTGATTGAGCATCACCTGAATGTGTGCCCCAATGTACGCCCTGTGAAGCAGAAAGCAAGGCAGCAGTCCACCGAGAAGCAGGCCTTCATTGTTCAAGAAACCCGCAAGCTGGAGGCATCAGGTGTTATTCGCGAGGATCGCTACCCCGAATGGCTGGCAAACCGTGTTGTTGTGCCAAAAAGGGAGGAAACGAGCGCATGTGCGTCAACTTCACCAACCTCAACAAGTCTTGCCCTCAAGATCCGTTGCCACTCCCTCACATCGACCAAATCGTCGACTCCACCGCCGAGTGCGGCCTACTGTGTTTCCTGGATGCATTTTTGGGCTATCACCACATTAAGATGGCTATAGAAGACGTGGAGAAGACGGCTTTCCAGACCCCAAGCGGGCTGTACTGCTACACCTGCATGCCGTTCGGGTTGCGCAACGCGGGCGCAACCTTCCAGCGGCTGATGCACATCACCTTGGGCCGGCAGCTCGGGAAAAACGCCGAGGCTTACGTCGACGACATCGTGGTGAAGTCTCGTGAGGCGAAGACCTTTATCTAGGACCAGGAAGAGACCTTCACGAGCCTCTACGAAGTGGACCTGTGACTCAACCCGGAGAAATGCGTGTTTGGCGTTCCTTCCGGCAAGCCTTTGGGCTTCCTCATGTCCCATAGAGGGATCGAGGCCAACCTAGAGAAGGTCAAGGCAATTGAAGACATGAGTCCACCGCAAACTCTCAGAGAAATGCAGAAGCTCACTGGACGCATAACTGCGTTAGGGCGCTTCATCTCCAAGCTAGGGGAGCGCGCCTTGCCTTTCTTCAAGCTCATGAAGAAGAAGGTTCCGTTCGAATGGACACAGGTGGCCGACCAAGCGTTTCAAGACCTCCAGAAGTACCTGACCAGCCCTCCCGTCACTACAAAAAAAAGACACATCCGTGACATTTTGGGCCGAACGAATTTTTTTTGTCATACATATGACACTTCTATGACGATAATTGTGACAAAATCCGGTATCATCATAGATGTGGTGGGTTCCTATTTCTATGACAAAAAATCATGACATAAAATGGGCTTTTCGTCCTGGGCGGGCCGGAGACGCAGCTGCATGACATTCTTTGGGCCATCCATGACAGAAAAAACCGTGGTAGAAGAGAGGGCGAGGAAAATTTTGGGGAGTTCCCGGTTACGGTGGGAGGTCGGGGGACGAGCAATGCGCGTTTCTCTCGTACGTGCTGCGTGTGTGCGAGCATTGGCTCTAATCGAACCCGGCGATTGCCTTTGCAGGCTACGGCGTTCTTGAACCCGGCGATCGATCGATGGCTGTTAATCAACCCGATCGGCGATTCTCGCTCTCGCTGCTAGTTGAAGCATGTCGATCTTGCCTCTAGGATGAGCAGTGAGCATTGCGGGGGGTGGATGAGCGGTGGCGGTGGCTTTGCCTCGGATGAAGAGGACCCGTGGTGTGGAGGGCTGGATGAGCAGTGAGACGGTGGAGGGTGCCCGTGGAGGGGTGGTTGAGCGATGGCCGGTGGAGTAGCGCGGTGGAGGCTGGATGAGCAGGAGCCCGTGGAGGCTGGAGGAGGTCGGCGGTGGCCCGTGGAGGCCGGAGGAGGTCGACGGTGGAGATGAACAGTATCCACAGTCCGTTTTGCGGTCGCCACACCCTCCCGATGAACAGGACCCCGTTTGACCGTGGCGCTCCAACACAAGTCTGTTTAGATTCGTTTTGCGGTCGCCACACCCTCCCGATCGCAGGACCCCGTTTCGACCGTAGGAGGTCCGCTTCGTCCGTTTTGCAGTACGCCACACCCCTCCCGATCAACAGGACCCCCGTTTCGACCGTAGGAGGTCCGTTTCCTCCATTTTGCGGTACGCCACACCCCTCCCGATGAACAGGATCCCGTTTCGAACGTGGCCGATCGAACACAAGGTCGTTTCCTCCGTTCTACGGTACGCCAGGCCTCGCTTCCATCGCGTTTTCCATCCAAGCCCTCCTGATGAACACGACAACGCATTCTGTTCCGACCCAGCCGGCTGGCTCCCCATGAACAGGACGACGACGTTGCTTCTCTGTTCCCACCCAGCCATGTACACAAGACCTGGTCATACGTATGCGCGAGTAGGCGTTCGAGACCCTTCCCGTATGTACGTACGTGGCCGTATTTTCTTTCTTGCACCCTGGCCGCTGTATGTACGTGTACATGCTACATGCGCGCCTCTACTACGACACATCTGCGCCTCTACAACGACCAGTATGTACGTACACGTTCGCGACCAGAATGACAATGCTACGTACGCTTCGACCGGGTGGGTCCCGACTATCAGGCACTTCCTTGCCTGCAAAGATGTAGCTGGTGGGTCCCAGCAGTCAGGTGGGCGAATCGATTTGTTTTTTTTACCCGGACGCACTTCCTTGCGTGTGAAGGTGTAGCTGGTGGGTCCCGGCAGTTAGGGGGAAACGGTTTTTTCACGAAATATGGTGGCCCGTCTGGTGGGTCCCTGCTGTCAGGTGGAGGAATAATTATTTTGCACATAATAAGGAGGCACTTCCTTGCGGCCGCCGTGGACCTAGCTGTCAGCCTCTCCACGCACAGTACTCTTCCAATGGAAGTCGGTCATTGACCACATTGACCACGCCGCGCCGAGAGCACCACGGCGGTGGGCGGCAATGAGGCCTAGGAAGGGGCGGCGGGCCGGGAAGATGCAGCGATGGATGCCCACGCAAAGAGGAGTCTGAGGTTCACCTGGTTCGGCTCTGAGTGTGAGGCTGTCGTCGCCCTTGAGAATAACGAGGGTTGTGGGTGAGTAGAGGGATGGCCTGGCCAGCGGTGGGAGTAGTAGGGGGCGGTGAGGCCTCCGCGGAATCACAGCCGGCCACGGGAGGCAGGAGCATGCGGCAAGACCGGCGCTGCTTTGGGCGGTTGGAGCAGGAAGACCAGAGGTTGAAGAAGCACTACGGCCGTTGGATGGACATCGTACGGTCTCTAGAGCTAGAATCGTTCATATTGACTAAGTTGACAAAGACCTCCGTCCCCGTAAACTTAGTAACCCTGCAAGTCAACCTCCCACAAAGGTGAGTCCCAGCTAGCAGGGGGAGTATTCATTTTTTGTGCGTAATAAGGAGGCATTTCCGGTGGATCCGAGCTGATAGCGGGGGGAATGTTTTTTTGTGAAATACAGAGACCCTTCCAGTGGGTCTCAGCTATCAGGTGGAAGAATCGTTATTTTGCGCGTAATAAGGAGGCATTTTCCTGTGTGGGCCCGTACTGTCAGCCTCTTCCGATGGCTGTTGTTTGTTGACCATGTTGACCTCGCCACGCTGAGAGCACAAACGCGGTGGACGAGGGCAAGGCCTAGGAAGGGAACCACCCAGAGCCGGTGAAGCCTCCGCTGCGGATGCCCACGCTGAGGGGAGAACGAGCGCTAACTGGTCGGCTGCGGGGTGAGGCGGACGTCACCGGAAGATAACAGGATGTGTGGGTGGTTAGAGGGACGGCCTGCCAGCAGCACAGCCAGCCACGGGAGGAGGGAGCAGGCAGTCCCGCCGGCGCGGGTTTGGGCGGCTGGAGCAGGAAGATCAGAGATTGAAGAAGGACGACGGCCATTGGATGGACATCCAACAGTCACTGTTGTGTGCTAACTAATTTGACAAAGCCTTGCGTACGCATAAAAAAAATTCGGAGTGCGTCATCGTCAACCTAGTAGGCCCAGAAGTCAGCCTCCAAATCAGTAGAAAACAGCATACAGCCCATTAGCCATTATTTTCAATAATTTACATCCCATTTGCTAATTCTTAAGGATATTTGAAGCCCATATTCTTTTTATTAGCATTACGGACCATATATTACGGCAATCGCTAAAAATTCAACGAAATTTTGCATATTTTGGTGGGTCAGAACTCTTTTAATCATGAAATTTAGTCACGTTAAAATAATTTTCAAAACATTATATCAAAATAAAATTCAAAAACAATTCTCCGCAAAAAATGAATGAAATTTAGAATCTTAACTAGCAAGATGCCCGTTAGTTGCACGGAACATGAAGATGCATTTGTATGAGTAGTTTATCTCGTGGGAGAAAAGATGATATTTTAATGTAATTGCCGATTGGCTTTGGTTTTATAAGAGTAGAGTAGAAAATCCTAAAAAATGATATTTTAATGCAATTGCCGGTTGGCTTTGGTTTAAAAATTTACAGCCCATTTCTTACAACTTATAGCCCGTTTTCTGGGGAAGCCCATTTCTTACTATTTACATCCCTCCTCGTCTTGAAAGATTTGCAAGTAGGCCTCGGTTTTGGTATTCTCCAAAAAAAAGAACTGGGCTAGCCAGTTTTAGAAAGAAAAAATATATCAACTAGGCTCGTCATGTGCTTAATAAAATTATAAGCGTGGGCTAGACGGGCCACAGCCCCCGCACAACGCGTAGTTGAGCTCCGTCTCTGAAACTGAAAAACAACTGGGTGAGCTGCTGGGTCCCTGGTGTTATCGGCTCGTGTGTAATTTTCTCGTTTATTGACTACATTGACAATGGCGTGGAACCTAGCTGTCAAACAATTAGGAGGAAGTATTTTTTTGGCTTGTAATAACGAGGCACCTGCTTGCGAAATGCATTGACTCTGGTGGGTCCCTACTGTCAGCCTCTCCATGTACAGTAATCTCCTGATTCCTCTTGGTTGTTGACCATGTTGACAACGCCAGACGGCGGCGGGAACAACGAGCTAACCAAGGCGGAGAACGACGACAAGGCCTCGGACGGGAACAAACAGCAGCCATGGAAGATGCAGCAGTTTAGTGGCAGGTGGAGGGGAGTACGAGGGCAACAACATACAAGTCAAGCATACAAATGGTACAAAAAGCCCAAGGATTAATTGTTCATCAAATGTTTAGACAAAACCCAGATTGAACATGACAGTAACATCTAACCCAACCACTCTTTTTTGCAGTCACGAACAAATGGATCGGTCTGATCCATAAAATCAACATCCTGTGCAAAAAAAATTATTTCAGGATGTCTACAACTTATTGTAAATAGAAGCCGAGCACGTTTAGAAGCACATTTGTCCACCTGTAACTTCTTTTTTTTGCTATTCAACATGTTCGTCCGTGAGAAATCTCTTGCTATACAAATTAAGCCTCATGGACAACAGTAACCTTGCATTCAACAGGAAGAATGTGACAAAGCTTTTGTTTGCCTGGTTGGATGCATATCGTCCCATCGTTATTGTCCTCAAACGAATGTCATGAGAATTGAGAAAATCCGTGTGCTTACTATGCCAACGATTGGTTATATGTTTTTCTCCATGTGGTTCTGCCTAAGTAGACATGAGGATTGAAAACAGTTAAGGTCTGAAAAAAGAGTATGTCGAAAGAACGATAGCTGAATAGTTAATTATAGTACATTATATACTGGCTTTCAACGTGCATGAAATAATCACCTCTATGTATAAATTCTCTAGAGATCGAAAGCATCGTAGCAAGCCAATAATTATGTCCAGTTCAAAACTATACATTCCGATATATATGATCTTGACAGAATCCAGCAGCATTGATAGGCCATCAATGGACGAACTCTTCATTGAGCATATAACATAATATTAGTACCCAAAGTGTACTCCAAGATGATATAGAACTTATGCGCACAAATGAAAAATGCAGCATATGATTACAAATGTGTAGATGATAATATCTGAAGACTGAAAAAGCGAGGAGCCAAACACCAACTCCTTGTGATTATTAAGCGGGTCACGAGTTACACCCAAGGTCTCCGGTTTGGGTGCGAGAGGCAACGATTATTTCGAAGGTGTATAACAATTATGAAGGAGCAACCTTTAAAGTGAAGGGGCATCTTCGATGATGAGCTGCTGTCCTTTAAAACAAATTCCAATGCTTTTAAGGTGAGGCGACTTTATTTAGAGACAACTGATACGGATTTCTATTCCCAAAACAATCGGCAAGTGCTCTAGGGCAGGGCAACTGGAGTGGATGATGCTGTGCAGTGAGGCCTCCGATAGATAAACCACCACAAGCAAAAGTTTTTTTTAGCAGTGGGAGTCGAAGCATTTGTACCAGATCGTCTAGTAGATGGCACCGGGCGAAGGTGGCGGTGTGGAGAGAGGAGGAAAACCGTGAGATGGACAATGGTGGTGTGGGCACGAATTATTGGTATGTTTGTGGTATGAAACTTTCGTGGTAATGGTAGAAATCAAACTGTTGGAGTTTTCCCAATTCAGGGGATGTCAGCCAAGCGTCCACCTTACCGGGTATGGATAGCAGGTAGCTTGTTGGGATGCAGAGGCATTGAACGGGGCCCTGCTGGTGAGAAGAGACGATGGCTCTAAGGAGATCAAATTCAGAAAGGACAGATATCTGACGATAGTCGAGATTGAGGGGCGCGGTGCGCCATAGAGGGCGCCACCGAGTTAAGAGGACTAGTGTGCGGCAGCAATCCTTGGTGGGGAGAAGCGAGATGATCTCCTCAAGGAGGACGCTCGGGAGATCGCTGATGCGATCCACCGGAGATTCTCCTGGTTCCTCAGATCTGGGTGGGGGGACTTGCCGCTTCTCCCCGCGCTACCGGGTGCGGGATCTACAACCGGCGTCGCCGCTGGCGGGAGCCTCAACTTCTTGGCGCTTGGGCCAGCCGTCTCCATTTTCCTTGTGGCATCGCGCCAAGCTCACGGGTTTGAGCAGAGTAGCCAGAGACGAGCCTAGTGGCAGTGCGAGTGCGGAAGAAGGAGGGCTGGGGATTTCTGTACGAGTGGAAGAAGAGGTGCAGGCGTTTTCTGTATGAGTGAGGAAGAAGGTCAGCGGGGTTTTCTGGACGAGTGAGGAAGATTGGGGAGCGGGGGGAATTGGGTGGGGATACGGAAGCGGGAGAGCGAGTTGTTCGTGTTTATAAGGCCCGCTGCACTAACTACTCAGCTTTTCCCAAGAACCGCTCTCTTCTTTTCCGTTGCTGCATTGGAGCTGGCGCATGGGCTTGGCTAACTGGTCATGCATGCAGGATGCATGTGCCCGCTGGCCACTGCATGCACCTGGTTTGTTACTAGGCCTATTTAATAGGGTGGTTATGGAGTAAATTAAGGAGATTTATTTTCTCTGTGTGCATCCACCAAATTAGAGGATGCGATCTTCGATCTGAACACTCACATTAAACTAACATTCAGAAGAACAAAAGTTCAGCATGTCTGTGCATCTCAATAATTCACCATACTATAACCAATACAAAGCTGTGAGAAGGTGTGGAAATAAATAAAATCGGACGATACTTCTCTGAGCAAAGGGCCTCCGTGCGCACGCATTAATTTCCTGGGCATGCTTGTTTCTTCTCAATGTTGCGAGCACTTTGAGCATGTTGACAACTCCACAGCTAGCTAGCTGCCTCATCTTGCAATTGATGCTGACACATTTGCAGCAAACACATGAGGCAATAGAGATGACTCAACATGGGTCCATATTGTGCAGTTCCCCTGAAATCATATTCATTGTCCTGAATCTGAAAAGATAGGAAAACAGTAGCTATACTTAAACGGTGTTGCAAAATAGTAGCGCATATCACTAGCTCGGCATGACAAAACATGATTGAGGGAGTCCTGGACTAGGGGGTGTCCGGACAGCCGGACTATCATCGTCCGCCGGACTCCAAGACTACGAAGATACAAGATTGAAGACTCCGTCCCGTGTCCGGATGGGACTTTCCTTGGCGTGGAAGGCAAGCTTGGCGATACGGATATGTAGATCTCCTACCATTGTAACCGACTTTGTGTAACCCTAGCCTCCTCCGGTGTCTATATAAACCGGAGGGCTTTAGTCCGTAGGGGACAACATACATTACAACAATCATACCATAGGCTAGCTTCTAGGGTTTAGCCTCCTTGATCTCGTGGTAGATCCACTCTTGTACTAATCATATCATCAATATTAATCAAGCAGGACGTAGGGTTTTACCTCCATCGAGAGGGCCCGAACCTGGGTAAAAACATCGTGTCCCTCATTCCTGTTACCATCCGCCTAGACGTACAGTTCGGGACCCCCTACCCGAGATCCGCCGGTTTTGACACCGACATTGGTGCTTTCATTGAGAGTTGAACTGTGCCGTCACCGATAGGCCAGATGGCATCTTCAACCAACAACGCTGTCCAGGGTGAGACTTTTCTCCCCGGGCAGATCTACGTATTCGGCGGCCAGCGATCGCGGGCTAATTCACTTGGCCATCTGGAGCGGATCGAAGCTTCGCCCTGGCCGTCGAGTCGATTCGAGCTTAAACTTCACGGCCGATTTCGCGGAGACTTGATCTTGACGAACCGACCCACAGCCAAGCGCCGCCTTGCGGCGACAGGCATGATCTAGCTCTGCCGCCGAGCAGTGCCTTGGTGGCGCACGAATCCGCTTGACCATTAGTCCGGAGCTGATCGCCCGATCGAGGGCGGTGGATAGACGCGCACCGGGGCTTCAACATCCACGGCGATGGAGCCAAACACTAATCTTGTCCCTGCGGCTTCGTGATTCGAGGCGCCGGACTACTTGCGGACTCGAACCTCCGCACCCTCGCCAATCGATTCGGATTGGGCGCGGTTATGGAATTCATCGCGCGGACATCTTCCAACACTCGCCCTTTGGCGACATCCTAAACTTCGCTAAAGCATCTCTACGCTATCGGAGAGCCTGGCGGACTATGGCGGGATGGTTGGGGTATGCAGACGACGAAGAAATTCCAAGCCCACCCACCACCCACTTTGTAGCCACCGCCGGCGATCTAACGGACATGCTAGACTACGACTCCAACGACATCGACGCTATGGATGACGATGCCGGAGACAAGCAGAACCAGTGCCTTGCAGAGGCATCTGAAGACCACTCGTCATCGACATATATATGGTGGACACCCCAAAAGACGGGGGCGGCGAAGAAGCGTGAGGCGGACTCTTTAAAGAAGCAGCCCAAACGCCGCGTCGGCGCGCGCTCTAAATCCCGCCACAGCAAGAATGGAGATTCCGACACGAGATAATAATACTCGAGAGTGCCGAAGACAATCCCTCCCGCAAGACTCGGGCGCAGAGGATCTGAAGCAAGCCCTCACGAGAGGGCGGCAGACGAAGAGGTCGAGGATCATAACTATATGCCCCCTCCGAAGACGAAGCAAGCCTCAACGATGATGAATTCGTCGTACCTGAGGATCCCGTCGAACAAGAGCGCTTCAAGCGCAGGCTTATCGCCACAGCAAACAGCCTAAAGAAAAAGCGGCAACAGCTTCAAGCTGATCAGGACCTGCTGGCCGATCGATGGACCGAGGTCCTCGCAGCCGAAGAGTACAAACTCGAACGCCCCTCCAAAAGTTACCCAAGACGCAAGCTGCTCCCCCGATTAGAGGAGGAAGCATACATACCTCCATCACCAGCGCACGATATGGCTGACCGACCACCCCGTGGTCGTGACAGAGAGGCATCCAGGCCCCTAGCCAAGACAGTACCCCAGCATTGCTCCAAAAGTACGAAGCCAAGAGGGAACGCGCCGGACTTACGAGACATATTGGAGGACAAAGCAAGGCAATCCAGATCCATCTAGGGATCACGTGGGCGCCCCACGGCCCATGACGAATACCGTCGCATCGGATATAATAACCCCGGCCGGGCCGAACACAGCAGACAGTGCTTTCTCGAGCTGCGTCGCGATATTGCTCAATACAGAGGCGCCGCACACCCGCTATGCTTCACTGACGAAGTAATGGATCATCAAATCCCCGAAAGGTTTAAACCCGTAAACATCGAATCCTACGATGGCACGACAGACCCCGCGGTTTGGATCGAAGATTACCTTCTCCACATCCATATGGCCCGCGCGGCATCTCCATGCCATCAAGTACCTCCCTCAAGCTTAAAGGACCAGCTCGGCATTGGCTCAACAGCCTGCCCGCAGAGTCAATTGGGTGTTGGGAAGACACGGAAGCCGCATTCCTTGACAACTTCCGGAGCACGCGTCGTGCGACCACCGAGCGCCGATGACCTAAGCCACATTATTCAGCAGCCGGATTTAATCGGCGGACAATTACGGACACGGTTCTTGACAAAGAAAAAACCAAATCGTCGATTGTCCGGATGCAGAGGCCCTTGCAGCCTTCAAACACAACATCCGGGACGAATGGCTAGCCCGGCACCTGGGGCAGGAAAAGCCAAAATCCATGGCAGCCCTCACATCATTGGTGACCTGCTTTTGCGCGGGAGAGGACAGCTGGCTAGCTCGCAGCAACAATCTCCGTAAAAATTCTGGCAGTCCGGATACTAAGGACAACAACGGCAGGTCACGTCGAAACAAAAACAAACGCCGCGTGCTTGGCGACAATAAGGAGGATCTGGCGGTCAGCGCCGGATTCCGAGGCTCTAAACCCGTCGTGGAAGAAGCCATTTAAAGAACCACTCCGGTCCGTCCAATTTGGACCGAATACTCGACCGCTTATGCGGATACATGGCACCCTGAAAAACTAGGTAATCACACCAATAGAGATTGCTGGGTGTTCAAGCGTGCGAGCAAGTTAATTGCGAAAACAATGACAAGGGGCTAAACAATGACGGCGAGGAGGAGACCCGACCGCCCGAACAATAGAGGACGAAGGGTTTTCCCCACAAGTGCGGACGGTGAACATGATTTACGCGACCCATATACCCAAGAGGGAGAGGAAATGCGCACTAAGGGGCGTCTGCGATGGAGCGATCGCCCAAGTTCAATCCATGGTCCTCTTGTCCAATCACTTTCGATCGAAGAGACCATCCGACCAGCATACGCCATGGCGGATTCGCGCATTGGTTTTAGACCCAATCGCCGATGGATTTCACCTCACGAGAGTCGATGGGCGGCGGCGAGCTCGAACCTGCTTTATGAGGATACGGTCGCAAAATGGGCATAGACCCTCAAGGATTAAACCTACAAAGACGACCTTTAAAGGTGTCATACCAGGTGTGAAGCCAATCGCACGAGCTCGAGTAACTGCTGAAGTGGTCTTCGGATCCCGGATAATTTCGGGCGAGAGTTAATCTTGACATAGTCCCGTTTAGCGGCGGCTATCACGCCCTCCTCGGACGAACGCGTTTGCAAAATTCAGCGCGTGCCGCGTTATGCATACCTAAAGCTCAAGATGCGAGGCCCTCATGGAGTCATCACGGTCAATGGGAATACGGGCGCTCCTCGAGCGGAGGAGCATCTGGCAACTCTCGCGTCGGATGTCTGAGCAACCTTTTAAGGCAATTCTCGAGTCCGGCCGTTAGAAGGCGGATCTGAAAAACGCACCCGGAGCAATGCCAACCAAGACCACTGGCGCGATCGAGCATCGCCGTAGTAATCGTCCCCAACCCTCGCCAGCGCATGATCGCAAGAATAACACTCGCGTACATCATTATGCTTTGGAGATACCATGGGCACAGGGGAAGGGGCACGATCGCAACGGACCCAGAGTGCGGTTCGACCACACCGAGGGCTCGCAAGTGTGCCCCCCTTTTTTTATTTTTATTTTTTATTTCCCTTCTTTGTGTACACAGGACTCCGTTAACGGAGGCCCCGTCTGACGAACCCGCCGAACTCATGGCCTTAGATCGGGGGACGAAAGAAGGGTGCGAACACTCAGGTGGTCTCAATTACGAGCATTAAATTCGATTATATACACCAAGTCCGCAGCTCACCCCTGAACGGGGACATGTTTACTTAGTCCAAATCCCTTGCTTACCGCACTATTTGTATCAGTCCACACTAATAGCGGACCTCCTTTAATAAATAATGCAGCACTTTTCGACTGCAATTACATCACCTTTTTATATATATGTTCATTACATGACATCTTGCACCCGTATATTTTGGTACAGCCGAATACGCCAGGGGCTTCTGTTCCCCAAATTATGGTGTGATAAAGTCCGAACACTTTCATAAGTGCGGCACCCCGAACTTATAGCATTATATGAATCGGCTCCGAATCATGTCTTGGGTCAATAGTTGGGTTTGCCCGGCTCCCACATTTTGGTGCCTTACGTTCCGTTCATCGCCTAAGGTGGGCGGGAGAACCATCGCGATTGCGCCCGGTTGAGCCGGGCGGCGCCTCGATGGAAAAGCTAAAACTGATTGGCATGATAAGGCAAGAGACTGGTCGCTGTTCGAGAGGTTTTTTCGGGTCCTTAAAGACTCGCGCCGCTTCGAGCGAAGTTCCGGACAATGTCCGACGAAGCGTGGATAGCGCCGGATTCGATCTTCGAATACCGGGGCTTCACTAAATTTAAAATTATAGAATTCTATGTCTAAGTGAGAGTGTTCAAGCATTATAAGTCTGGTTGCCTTGTTCGTTGTGATTGAGCGCCTCCCTAGATGGACCCAAAAATGGGAACAAGAGTGCTCAAGTTTATCCCGAACATCCCAGCACTCGTGGCTTGGGGGCTGAAGACAACGACTTGCCATCTCTCAGATTTTATATATGGCTGCGAAGAAGGTAATATTTTAAATTAGACACGCGTTGCTTACGGCGCATATGAACGAAGTTTTCAGCGCACAGGATAAATACATAGCGAGTTCACTCAAAGATTACATTTCGAGGGCACTCATCCGCAATATCGCGGGCTCCCTTCAGGACAGTTTTATAATACATCTCCGGCGTGCGATACTCCTTGCCCGATGGCGGTGGGTCCATGAGAAGCTTCTCCGCATCCAACCTGCCCTAGTGCACCTTTGTGCGGGCAAGGGCCCGACGAGCACCTTCAATACAGGCGGAGCGCTTGATGACCTCCACCGAGGGCACGCATCCACCAGCCGCCCGCCGAGGCCGGCGTAGCTCCTGGCATGGCCTGTCGAGCCCACCGGGACTATAAGGCCCTTCATGGCCTCCTCGGCTACCTTGTGGAGTTCGACCAGCTGCTTCACTGGTCGCTTGGGGGCACGGATGTCGGCCTCGGCATCTTGAGCCCAAGACCTTCTCCGTCGAGCTCCCTCCACGCCACGATAGAATCTTGGCGGCATCGGACGCCTCTGGCAGATCTGCAAATGCCCCAGAGAGCTCGAACGCGGGTAAGTGTAAGGTAGTTTACATTAACATGCTTGCTTTGCATGAAAAATGCCTTACCGCCGCTATCTTCTTCACATCTTCAACCTCCCGAAGTGCCTTACGGGCCTCGGCCTTGGCGGACTTAGCACTTTCGAGGCGAGCAAGCTCGGACTCTCGAGTCTTGAGAGTCACGCTCCAAACTCTCATGCTTCTCCATGAGAGCACGGAGCTCTTGCCGTACTTCCGCCACCCGTGCCTCCTGCTTCTCTCACTCTTCCCTCTCATGGTGCATGCGTTTCGACGCCATGACACGGCCTCCTTCCGGGCTGCCACCTCGTTCGTGGCCCCTAAAATATCCAAATTATCCTTGTTAATTTTATTGCAACCAAAATCCTTTTCTGTAAGGTAACTATTCAAAGCGGTGTGACTCACCTTCTTTGTCCTCGAGCTGCTTCTTGGCATGGCCGAGCTCTTGCTCGGACCGCTCGAGATCCTTCTTCAACACTTCGACCTCCACCGATAGTGCGGCAGAGGTCAGCAGCGCAGCCTGCAAACCCATATTGACATATTTTAAGTACCCTGCGTATATCTTGTTAGATCCTCAGTCCGGCCTTTCTTTTCGAACACCGAACGGAGCATCAGGGGCTACTATCTATGCGGTATTACATTACATAATTTCAACTTCTTACCTCAAAGCCCGTTAAAAGGCTGCTGCAGGCCTCGGTCAGCCCGCTCTTGGCGAGCTGAACCTTCTGAATCACCGCACTCATGATAGTGCGGTGTTCTTCCTCGATGGAAGCGCCTTTAAGCGCCTCCAACAAGTTATCCGGCGCCTCCGGTTGGATGGAGATCGCCGGTGTCACGGTCTTGCCCTTCCTCCGAAGGGGCCGCCCGCCGGACTCTGGAACCACTGTGGGTTCCGAGGTCGAGTCTGGCACAAAGTCTGGGAGGCAGCCTGACAGCGCCTCCGGAGCCTCCTCCTGATGGGTCCCTCTCTGGGATCCCACCTCGGCGTCTTCGCCCGGCGGCGAGAGTAGTGGCGGTCGGAAGTGAATCCACATCCGGCGGGGCCAATGACCCGCTTGATGAAGCGGGGAGATCATCATCGGCGGACTACGGACGAGCGCGGCATTAGAAGGACACTACGCGACACGAAAGAAATTACATATCAAGGATCCAGATACTTACGATCTTGCCGGACGCCTGGCCCTTGGAGACCATTCATCCTCGCCAACGATGGTGTTGGCAAAACTCTCCGGGGGGATAGTCCTCCCCCTCTTGGACCCTTCGGCCTCCCCTATTGGGGAAGCCTTCCTCTTCTTCTCTCCCTCCTCTGGGAGAGAGTCCTCCTCCTCCTCCTCGTCTTCGGGGGAGGAGTCCACGTCGTCGTCAGACGCCTGATTGCGGGAACTCTTTCGAGTCCCCGCGGCCACCTTCTTGGCCTTCTTCTCCGACACCACGTCCGGTGCCGGAACCAACAACCCTGCTAAACGGGCGTTCTCTGGGTCTTCTGGCATGGGAGCCGGGCTGATGAGCTGCTTGGCCTTCTCCATCCATTCCTGTCAAAGGAAAGAAGGAAACCCTATGAGAATCAACTTAATTACCACAAGTGTCCCGTAATGGGGTTGAATCACTTACCTCGTCAGCCGGATGCTGCGAGCAGAATCCGCGATCTTCCGTCGCGGATACGGGGGCTTCGGCGCCCTTGAACAGCACCCTCCAGGCACCTTCGCATGTCGTATCGAAGAGCCCGCTCAGCGCCTGGTGCTGTTCCGGATTGAACTCCCACAGATTGAATGCCCGTTCTTGGCATGGGAGAATCCGGCGGATGAGCATGACTTGGACCACGTCGACGAGCCTGAGCTTATTGCTCACCAGCTTCTGGATGCAGGCTCGGAGTCCCGTCACCTCCTTCGGATTGCCCCACTGCAAGCCCTTCTCTTTCCAAGAGGTGAGCTGCGTGGGGACGCCAGATCTAAACTCGGGGGCTGCCGCCCATGTGGGCTTGCGCGGCTCGGTGATGTAGAACCACCCCGATTGCCACCCCTTGACGGAATCCAAGGCGCCGAGCCAAGGGCGTTAGGCAACTTGCCCAACATGGCGCCTCCGCATTCCGCCTGTGTGCCCTTCACAACCTTGACAGCGTTGAAGGTCTTGAGCCACAGGCGAAGTGGGGCTGGATGCGAAGGAAGGCCTTCGCACTGACGATAAACGCCGAGATGTTGAGGATGAAGTTTGGCGCCAGATCGTGGAAATCCAGGCCATAGTAAAACATGATCCCCCGGACGAATGGGTGGAGTGGAAATCCTAGTCCGCGAAGGAAGTGGGGAAGGAAGACGACCCTCTCATGAGGCCCAGGGGTAGGGATGAGCTGCCCCTCGTCGGGCAGCCGATGCGTGATATCACCGGAAAGGTATCCGGCGCTGCGCAGCTTCGTGATGTGCTCCTCCTTAACGGTGGAGGCCAACCATTTGCCTCCTGCTCTGGACATGTTCGGAGGAGGTCGGCGAATCTGCGCGAGCTTAGGCGTTGGAGCTTGAGTCTTGCGGAGATGGATAAGCAAAGGAGGAAGAAGGTGTAGGTGAGAAGGTGAATCCTTATCCCTTATATATAGGCGATTTAAAACTATCGTCCCCACCGCCTGGTAAAACTCGCTTATCTCCCAAGCGCCACCATCAATGGCGCGGTTGGGTTACCCACGTCCATATTGATGAGAATCCGGAATAAGGGAACACGATCTCTGCTTGACAAGGCGTGCTAAGAAACCGCTTAAGCTAAGCGTCTTTGAGGTGGTATAGTAAAAAGCGATTCAAGTAAAAGCCCGTAGCGGTGTGATGTCACGCCGCATAATCGTCGGCAGATTGAACTAGTGTACATTTTATTCTCTCTACGGTGGAATGTGGAATTTATTTTGCGAGCGGACACTATCTGGTGTTCATGATCTTCTCCGGATTATTCAAGGAGGAACCCGCCTTGCAATGCCGAACATTATCTTGTACCGGACTAATCGTCATTGAAGCTTTGGTTCGAGGACTCTTGAGGAGTCCTAGACTAGGGGTGTCCGGACAGCGGACTATCATCGTCATTGGACTCCAAGACTACGAAGATACAAGATTGAAGACTCCGTCCGTGTCCGGATGGGACATTCCTTGGCGTGGAAGGCAAGCTTGGCGTCTGGATATGTAGATCTCCTACCATTGTAACCGACTCTGTGTAACCCTAGCCTCCTCCGGTGTCTATATAAACCGGAGGGCTTTAGTCCGTAGGGGACAACATACATTACAACAATCATACCATAGGCTAGCTTCTAGGGTTTAGCCTCCTTGATCTCGTGGTAGATCCACTCTTGTACTACCCATATCATCAATATTAATCAAGCAGGACGTAGGGTTTTACCTCCATCGAGAGGGCCCGAACCTGGGTAAAAACATCGTGTCCCTCGTTCCTGTTACCATCCGCCTAGATGCACAGTTCGGGACCTCCTACCCGAGATCCGCCGGTTTTGACACCGACAACGATCATCTGGACGAAGGGGATACTGACCTTCCTGAGGAAGATTATATATAATTTCATAATTCCTTGGTTGATTTCCACCTTCGACTACACTGCTTGTTTGGTCCTCCACACATGACAGGATCGTTCCGCACTGCATTTAGGAAGTCAACATACGAATAAGCTAATTTCATCTTGCGGTGATCATTGTACCTAGTTACGAATGTAGGAATACCTGGAGCACCATGAGGTTAGCTGACAGCAGGTAGATGCAGCCATATAAATTTTGTGTGGTGCTACCAAAATTGAGGTTTGTATCCCTTCAAGTTATGAGAATTCTTCGTGAAGTTGGTAGAATGTGACGGCTTGTTCTTTGCATCAAACTTGCCTTTCCCCTGAGATTTGTTCTTGTTGTTTTGGGGCTAGTTGGGCTGGAAGTTCTTCTCGTGTAACATGTGGGCACTAGAAGCTCCCTCAGCGACCCGAGCACGTGTGTCTTTTGCTCTCGCCTTCTCCTCAAAATCAAGAGTGCTAATGAGATCCTGATAGAGGCAGAGGTGTCCCGATCTTTCAATGAGATGATAACTATCAATTTGGTGGAGTCGACTTCGACGATCCGACTACAAACGTGCACGACGTTGCGCCTTAGCAATCGCTAAACCAACTCCGAGAGGTTATTGACCACGTCGGAGCATGATCAACCTGACCATGAAGGTTTGTTCCTACAAGCAATCGAAGAACAAGCAAGAATATGATTAAGCAATCTGAATATTGCGAATATGGATGAAGTATTGATAGAAGTGGGGTTTCATAAGAGGCCTTGGTCTGGTTGTTGGACACAAACAAAGTACACGAAGTTGCAGCGATGGCTAACTTTTAACTAAATAAAACCCAAAATCTAAACGATGCTTTAAGGGCTATATTTATAGGGAAAAGAGAGGGGATTTTGTCCACCATTGCAAGGTGGGACTAAAACACCTCCAAAGTCATTTTCCCTATAATATGGACTCTAAAAATATATTACATGGGCTTGGCCCAAAATAAGGTGGCGCAATACCAATAATAAGCTATGGACGAAATTTATGAAAGGTCATCTTGTATATTTCGTCCATCATCTTGTATGTCATCATGGTGGCTTCAAAGTCCGGAAATCTCCACTTGAACCTCCGCTCATGTTCTCTTCGCACGCACCTTCATCTCCGTGCTTGACCATGCTCCAATGTCCAACCTTCTTGTCTGTGCTAGGCCCTTCAATTGCAAGCAACACAAACGTATCTAAGTTAGGCAGCATCATATTCTCATGAACACTAGAAACATTACCAAGAAACGAAAGTACCTGATAATTTAATTGGCGTATCTGAGCTCTAGTAACTGTTCCAAGAGGTAAAATAGTAGGGGATATGGGTGTAATTGTGGTTGCCATGTCCTCATCATCCTCCCCTTCTTGAAAACAAAGCTGTACTCGGTGTTGCTTAAACTGAAATCTGACTAACAAAAGAGACAAGGTGTACACGTTGTATATGTATCTGTCATCCATTTTCACTGATCTCAGTTGGGGCACATGTCACACATTTAAACAAGAGCACCCTTCAAAAGTCATGAAATATAAAGCCAATATATTATCACAAGAAGTCAAAGGCATGAAAAAATTGCAACTTAGTTTGCACATATAAGTGAAGCTCTTATTGATATCAAAAGATTGACAATGCTTATCATTAAACCATCCCAAGATTGATGAACCATCACCAAGATTAGAGGTCATATCAAAATGATTAAACATTGGCACAATTATTTTCAAACGTATTTGATCCAAATCTGATTTATTCCCTGATTCACTTGATTCTTTTGCATCGATAGTTAATTCAATGGGTTCACTCAAAATTGTTTGATCACATGGAAAAGTCAAATCATCAACGTAGTCCTCTAAAATAGCTGGTGTGATCAAAGTAGTGGGTAGCTCACCGCATGGTGTATTTAAGTTGACAAGACATTTATCATACTCATGTGGAGGTGGAAGACTAGTACCTTTGTCATTACCTCTTATGATCAACTCAGATGATGTAGGCACTCTCGATGATGATTTGTCGCATGGTGAATGTGATGTAGTCCTCACAACAACGGATGTGGTTGTCATAGTACGCCTAGTAGTTAAAGGGACAATCGTATCAACTCTTGGAATGTGTATCTCGAGCTTGTTCTCCTTGTGGGAAACATGTCGTTTTATTTCCTGTTCAGCTTTGCAAGCAAGATGAAACAAATGGTCCATAGGATAACACTCTTCATGAATTAGTATCTCCTGAATGTCACGATTTAATCTTTCCCAAAATCTATCCATACAATCTTCTTCACTTTCTTCTAAAGAGGAATGCAGCAAGGTAGTTTGTAAAGTATCATAATATTTCGTGACGGTGTCACTACCTTGTTTGAAATGTTGCAACTTTTTAATCATGTCACGAGTATAATAAGCGGGAACGAATGTATGTCGCATGGCAAGTTTCAAATCATCCCAACTAGTAGGTATATCATTAGGGTGTAACTGACAATATTCACTCCACCAAACTATAGCATAACCAGTGAAAGAACCAATTGCAACCTTAACTTTTTTACGTTCATCCGAATTATTGGAAGCAAAAATATTATTTATGTCAAACTCCCATTCAATATATAAAGCAGGTCTAAAACAGCCATTAAATGGTGGTATAGAAACATTAACCTGATCTTGTGCATTTGGATGTTTGTGCACCTCTCGTGACGGTTGTGGTATTTGCATAGGTGATGGCACGTCTCCCACGATCGACAAACCCCATGAATTGACTCTAGATCCTGTCATGATTAGTATAAACAAGAAACAAAATCCAAAAGTAATGTTCCTATGAACTACTGGGAAATGATGGTAAAACGCTCACAGTATAGCAAATCAAAGTCTTACAAGTTCTTACCATGCAGCAGGTGGTGACCGGCAACCAGCTGTGTCAAATAACTCCAAGAGTTGGGTAAAGCGATTGCCAGGTGAACGTATGGATACACGGTGTAGAAATATGTGGAGCTGGGTTGGCTTTATATATGTGAAAAAAATGCTACAACCACGTTAATTAATGCAAGCTAAAAATTCATTCAAAGTGGTCGAGTGTTGGTCCTAGGCTAGACCGTGCTAGAGACGCGAGCCTAAGACACAGACGAATTCACAACACATTGCCAACACCACACTTTGGTACAAGCCTCCTTCCACTTTTTTTCACTCCAAAGTACTGTAGTGCATACTGGTTTATAGCACAACAAATCACCGCTAATTTTTTTTATTTCTCCAAAGTCCAAAAGGAAATAGATCCGAACACAACTTTTCTTACTCTTTTTTTTCTTATTACCTGCTTCCTTTTTTATCGGTCCTTCTTCTCGTTCCTTAAATAAAAAAAAAATGCAGCCAACAGACACGTTGGTGCAATGCTCCTCGTACTATTTCCTTTAAAAAAATTACAAGGATCTCTTTCCTCACATGATCAATTGATGGGTCCTGCAACAATAAATCCCAACCGAAATTATTCTATGGCAAAAACGAATCCAAGATTTAGGCAACCAGCGTGGACTTTGCTTGAGAGAAAACAAGGCAAAAAACTGATCCAAACCTGCCTTCTCCTATCAGACTACCCACAATGGGAGTAACATAGGTAGTAACATCACACATATCTAGATAAAATAGATGATGTGGCAAGCAATAAATGAAGAAAGAGAGGTATGTGGTAACATAGCTAGTTACTACTAGTATGAGTAACATCACACATATCAAGGCAAGATGAGTCTATAGCCTAATAAATGCAGTGTTGCATGTTACTACACATATGTTACTCCCCATTGTAGAGGTAGTAACATAGAGTAGTAACATGTTAATGTTACTACTCTATGTTACTACCCATTGTGGCTAGTCTCAGGATACGTACAACCAGTAAACGCTTGGCAAGATTCACGATTTTTTTATTCAGGCCAGCCCCAAGTGCAACCAATCTACTCTCTCTCTCTCTTTCTATTTTTTTACTTCTTTACTTGTGATGCTTTCTAACAACCCGTCCAGAATTTGGAAACCGCCAACCGAATCTGGTTTCTTTTTTTCTTAGCGGAAGAAACGAATCTGGACTCCTCTCTTTTCTCTTCTATTGAGCATGACATGGCGCTTTTTTTTCAATCGAAACAACACACAGGCTATCAGAAATCCTGAGCCTTTTTTCTTCTCTCTCTCCCCTACCGATCCAAACTCCAACGCAAGTGCTTTGTCCTTTCTGGTTTTTTTTTTCTGATCCAGAGTTACCAAACTAGGAGGATTCGGTCTGAATCTCTTTTTTTTTGCTCTCTTGCCAAGTCAAACTCCTAGCATGTATGGGATCTCTTCCCAACAACTGAAATCTCTTTCCTTATTATTTTTTCTTACTTGATCCACACAACAAACGGATAAGGCCAAGGCACGAGGCTCAATGCATCTGATTGCTACCTCCCTCACGATTTATTTAATCAAGGAAGTTTCCAACAAACGTGGCTGCCCCCTTCCAATTCGCACACAATTATGTCTCACCTTTTTTCTTTCTTTAAACCAACAAGATTAGATCGGTCCACAAAATCTGCCACCACCCAAACCTTCAACCGAAAGATCTCTTCTTTTTTTGTATACGAGGAACGATGTGATGCCAAAACTGTTTGATATAATGGCCACTTACAAAAACAGCAGACACGGCGGTGGGAAGTTATATGTGGAAGTAGAAGATGACAACGAAGTGGATGATGGTGTGAGCGGACACAATATGAACAAAATGTGACTAGAACACGAGACTCTAAAAGACTAACACTAAAACCAGCAACTCAACACACGATCAACCGAAAATTCAACAATGGAAAAACTAGGTGATAATAGCGAAAGGCTCAGACTGTCTGGCACACGGATGAACTAATCTACAATTTTTTTTGGTGGCTTTTCTTGGACTCTAGGTATGAAAACAGATGCAATCTAGACTACGAAAAACTGAAAATCTCACCGAGCAACCTGAAAACTGATACCACTTGATAGAGGCGGAGGTGTCCCGATCTTTCGATGATATGATAACTATCGATTTGGTGGAGTCCACTTCGATGATCCGACTACAAACGTGCACGACGTTGCGCCTTAGCAATCGCTAAACCAACTCCGAGAGGTTATTGACCACGCCGGAGCATGATCAACCTGACCACGAAGGTCTGTTCCTGCAAGCAATCGAAGAACAAACAAGAATATGTTAAGCAATCTGAATATTGCGAATATGGATGAAGTATTGATAGAAGTGGGGTTTCATAAGCGGTCTTGGTCTGGTCGTTGGACACAAAAAAATTACACGAAGTTGCAACGATGGCTAACTTTTAACTAAATAAAACCTAAAATCTAAACGATGCCTTAAGGGATATATTTATAGGAAAAAGAGAGGGGATTTTGTCCACCCTTGCAAGGTGAGACTAAAACACCTCCAAAGTCGTTTTCTCTATAATATGGACTCTAAAAATAGATAACATGGGCCTGGCCCAAAATAAGGTCGCGCAACACCAATAATAAGCTATGGACGAAATTTATGAAAGGTCATCTTGTATATTTCGTCCATCATCTTGTATGTCATCATGGTGGCTTCAAAGTCCGGAAATGTCCACTTGAACCTCCGCTCTTGTTCTCTTCGCACGCACCTTCATCTCCATGCTTGACCATGCTCCAATGTTCAACCTTCTTGTCCGTGCTAGGCCCTTCAATTGCAAGCAACACAAACATATCTAAGTTAGGCAGCATCATATTCTCATGAACACTAGAAACATTACCAAGAAAGGAAGTACCTGATAATTTAATTGGCGTATCTGATCTCTAGCAACTGTTCCAAGAGGTAAAACAGTAGGGGATATGGGTGTAATTGTGGTAGCCATGTCCCCATCAGATCCAAAACAGAAAACTCATGTCTCTTGTTTTTCCGAGAAGTAGCAAAATCGTTCCACGAAGGTGGAAGCTTGGCAATGATGGTCCCAGCAACAAATTTGTCCGGCAACACACACTTAAAGTACTCAAATTCCTTAGAGAGTGACTGTATCTCATTAGTCTGCTGAAAAACAGAGCGCTCATCAGTCATCTTGTAGTCACAGAATTGCTCCATGACATACAACTCGTTGCCAGCGCCCGAGGGCCCAAACGTGGCCTCGAGTGCAACCCACATGTCTTTGTCGCTGTCAAACAACATATATGAATCCACAATAGAATCGTCCACTAAGTAGGGCGACTTTGAAGAGGGTATCCATGTTCTGAAAAGCTTCCTAATGTGTAGGATTAAGATCGCCCTCAGGCTTACCCTTAGTGGCGTCATAGCAGTATATGATCTGAAACCAATATACTGCTCTTATGCGCCACCTTTTATATTGCACCCCCTTAGAAGTAGGCGGCTTCAAAAGCGTCGCAAAACCACTCGGAGTAAATTGCCTGTAATCAGGTTTTTGGATTGGATTGTTGAATATATGAGCAATTTAGTATGAGATTTCATCCGAATCAGCAGTAAATAGATCATGACGACAATTGCAAATATCAAAGTAATGATGCGGACTAAACCAGGAGGACAAAATCACATACTGTACAGCGGGAGTAGAACCGATGTGGTTGATGTTGTCACTCATGTCGTTGATGAAGAGGTTACTGAGGTCGGGGAAGAAGGTTGTCGTTGAGGAAGTCATCGCTGGCAGCAGAATAGAGTGTGCTCCCCAAAACCTGATCGCCCTCTCCGTCTGACAGAACACGAAGGCGGGTTCGAGGACTCTGTCCCTTCTCGCGGTGCACGCGGAAGGAGGGCTGGAGAAGAATTGCGTGGCGGCGCTAAGATCCTAAACAGTCTTGAAACCATATGATCTGTGGCGGCTAGGGTAGAGCATGTCAGGTCGGTCGTGCGAGTATAATAGTAGGCCTTTGGCCCCCAAACCCCACGTCCAAGTCAAAAATAGCTAAAAAAAGAGTCAATAATAGCCCCACCAAGGTTTGTCTAAAAAAACAGAGTAATTAAGGCGTCTGTTAGTCCCTTTAGTATAAATACAATATCATTAATAATGGCCCCACCTTTTGTCTCACAAAGTATGTTGGAGTACAACCAGCTACACGTTTACAATCCACTTCTCTTCTCTCTCCTCTTCTCTCTCCTTCAACTAATCACAAATACTATATTTAAATCCTTATAGCCTGCTTATGTCATCTAATTGTAGTACTTGCTCCAAACTTACTATCCACTGTGTAGTCTGAAATCTTTGGGCGTCTTTGAGCGGTGCCCTCGGTCGTGCCCGCTCAACGGCGAAGCAGTGAGAGGTCGATCGCCTACGACTTGCCATCGATGTGGAGTGGCGGGCTTAGTGGGCGCCAGGCGAAGCCTTGGGGGGGGGAGGGGTTTTTGTTGGCCCAAGAAGGTGAGAAGCCAACTTGGGATCAGTCCGGACAAGGAAATATCATGTGCTCTCATACTCTGCATATGACACTAGTCTATGTTACTACTCCCTCCTTTCCGGTTTATAGAGATGTTTAGAGTAACATAGTAATATGTTAAAGTACAAGTTACTCCCCACTATGACCAGCCTTGGCCTCTCCCAGTGCTCCACCATGTATAGCTGCTAAGCCTGCCACGTAGGCATAAAATATGATGTGGCACCAATAAACTAAGCACCTATGCATTGAAGACTTGAGTTACTAAGCCATTTAATGCACTTAGCACCTCATCTAAAGAGCATTAATAGTATAGCCAGCTGCTGGCTATAAGTGAGTGCCATGTCATCTACAGCCCATCTTATAGTTAACATGTACAATAGTAGATCAAAAGAGTGTACTACTTTTTTATTATGTGGCCCACCTTTCATTCTCACAAAGTGCCTAGGAGCACGTGCTAGAGCTGGCTCTTCACGAAGAGCCCGCTTACCTTCTCTCCCCTCTTCTCTTTCCTCCACCTAAGCAGAAATATACTAGTTTATTCCTTATAGCCCGCTGACTCAGCTCTATTGTGCTTGCTCTAAGCACATCTAAGCACTTACTAGCACCCCCTTGACCGTGGACCTTGACGGTGTACGTCACCTTGTGTCTCATAATTTTCCTCGTCATCATCTGAGTCCTAGAAGATCTCACCCACATCATCATTAGCATGCAGCCGCCTTGATAGACAACATGCGCAGAAGGAGTAGAGGCGACTGGGACGCACCACCACCACGTCGTGGGCACTCCGTATGTGTTCGTGTGTGTGCAGTGTGCGTGTTTTTCCATCGGTGCTAGCTCTAAGGCCGAGGCTGCGGTCGTCTTTGTCTCCGACTAGTAGTTGAGCAACGATGGCAAAGAGGTGTTGCAAGAGATGTGTATGCACCGTTGCGTGCGAGCTTCGCCGTAGCACGACGAACCCGACGTTGCCGCGGATGGCGCACGCCTCCATGCAGCTGAGTGTGTGCGCATGCATGTGTTATTCACGTGCATTCTGCGGCCGAGCGTGTGTGCATGCACGTCTTGTGTACGTGTGTTGTGTGCTCCATGCTGTGCGCGTACGTGCATGAGTTGGATCAGATGGACTTAGTGCGTTGGCTTGTGTACATGCGTGGCTGTATGCATCATGTACATGTGTGGCTTGTTGCGTGGTTATCAATAATTCAATATAAACTACTCCCTCCTTTCCTAAATATAAGTCTTTCTAGCCATTTCAAATAGACTACAACATACGAATGTATGTAGACATATTTTAGAGTGTAGATTCACTCATTTTGTTTCGTATGTAGTCCCTTAGTGAAATCTCTAAAAAGACTTATATTTGGGAATGGAGGGAGTATAAAACATCTTCAACTTAGCATCCTGATGTACCGTTTCTAGTGGTTAGTGAAAAGTTCATGTTTTTTTGTTTATAGGTGGGCAGGCGGCAAAAAATAGGGGAAAACGCGCAAGGTTCTTTATAGACGCTCCACCGCAAGGTTCCTTGCTCCTCCTCGGTCGTCGGGAATCTATGCTCTTCAACTCTTTTCTTTTACGTGAGCTTTGTTCATCCTTTTCCCAACACGCAAGACATCTAGCATCAAGGTGCACGTGTCATGCCAGAAAATGGAGATAATAAGATAACCAGTGCGTAAGTGAGTCGTGCGGGGGGAATAGCGGGGGGAAACCCTTTTTCGTAAGTGAGTCATGCACTTCGATGGCACCTACGCAATATTTTTTCTCCTCGATGGCACGTGAATAGTGCATGTACTCAATGATGGAGCACGGGATGGTAGCAATGACATGGTCAGCCCTTTTTTGGAATGAGTACATACTACTAGTAAATAACTTTGATGTGTCCCGTCAACTCGCAGAACGACGAGAAGCTTGATTATGCCTTATCCCTCGCCAACGCGTGCGCGGTGGCTCGCAGCACGAGGAGAAACTTTTGCTTACAAGCGGTGGACGTGCAACAGTTCATTTGGTGTCAGATTGCCAGAAGCACTATTGTAGAACCATCGACTTCCGGAAGAGGCGAAGAGCCAAGCGCAGGGTCACCTAACCTTAGGCTAGGCGTAGTGGGAGTAAAATAAGTAGGGGTACCTCCTTTTTTTATTCTAGAAACAACCACACCCGAATATCAAGGTGCTGGTTACGTAGAACAAATTTCCTACAGTCCGTGCTCAGAGCTCCTCTATCTCTCTTCTCAGCCAGCCAGCGTACGCGCAGAGCCCATCATCTGTTTGCTCACATGTGGTCGCACATGTCAGTGAAAATGCAAGAGGGCCGACTGAACCTGCACATCTTTCACCTCGACATGCTGGTGATGAAAAACAAATCCAATAAAGATCTTCAGTGGCCGCTTTTGGAGTTACTCAATAGTAGTAAGATTCTATTAACAGTTTAACCCAAGATGCACATCACGTGGCTTCAACTACCACTCTATTTTCTTGCATGACACGACCTTGATACAAGGGATGTCCCACGTGTCGGCAAAAGGAGGAAGAACCCGACCAAATCTTCGGTTGTGCTCTCGGATTAGACTAGTTGTGCTAACTTGAAATTTTTATTGTGTACTCCCTCCGTTCGAAAATACTTGACTTCCATTTGTCCAAAAATGGATGTACCTATATACTAAAACATGTCTAGATACATATATATTTTGACAAATAGAAGGCATGTATTGTGCAACGGAGGGAGTAGAATGGATGCAAGTTTTTGTATTGGGAAGAAGAGTACATCCATATATTGATAGAGCGTTGGAGTTGGCCTTACAAGTGGGACCGCAGTTGAGGAAACCGACTATCGGCAAACCCCCACCTCGCACGCCGCGCGATGGCTGAGTTAGAGAAACGATGAGGTTGAAGAGATTGCTCTAGCACGGAATCCAAGAAATATGGTGTCAGATGGAAGTCGTGCTGGTGGCGTGTGCCGTACTCCTGGACGTGAATGCTTGTTTTGGACCATGCCACCCTACTACTCCTACTACTTACTATATAGTAGTAGTATCGAGGATTCGAGGTGCTGGTTACGTACAATATGGCTACAGTAAAAACACCCGCACGACGAGCGAAGCATGTGAAGCTAGTACAAATAGTGTACTACTATTGTTGATTGGCCTCATCCGATAACCTGTTGCAATGCACGTACAATTATGTATTCGAAAAATATTGTTTTGCCTCATCTCACCACTCACTCAGAAAAGCAACTCGAAAGCCATTCATAAATTTAGTAAGTTTATCACAGGCATATCATTTTATTACATACAACAGGTCATCAACCCACATCGACAACGAGGATAGGATATCCCGGAGTACCCATGTGATCATCCTATGTTCCGCCACCCTGGCTTAAAGGGATCATAAGATTATTCATGCTAGAAAAATCCGTATGCAGCCACAAGCCAATATGGGCTCTGGCATAGTTGAGTAAGTTGCGTGAAGCTCTTGAAGAGGTAGACTAGCAGATGTAGTGGGTTGTAGGTGGTATTGTCTATCCAGAGTAGAGAGTGAATGCTTCAGAAATACGGTGACTCGAATCTCCGACCATGGATGTATTCGAGTCTTGTGGGGAAAAGTGTGCAAACCTCTGCAGAGTGTATAAACTAATCATGGTTAGCCGTGTCCCCGGTTATGGATGTTTTGAGTATCTAGTTCTTGGATTATCATGTTGATCTCATCACTCTAAATATAATTTGTTTGGGTTTAATGATGACGCTTAGTTGGGATTCAGTTGGAGGAACCTTCTCAATGTTTAACAACCACCATGATAGTTAAATAAAATATTTTCCTTTGTTGTAGGGAAAAATTGGCTTTATGGAAAACTATAACCATAGAGCTCTCCACCAGCCATAGATGCATGTAGTGGTAGCAATTATTCTGTTCATTACTCTATGTGTTACATTGCCAGCATATTCCATGTGCTGACCCATTTTGGGCAGCAACGTTCATGTTGCAGACTATTCAGACGACGAGTAAGGTGCCATATGTCGTTATCTTTCACTCAGTGATGCCGTTGGAGTCAATGGACTCACTTTATCTTCCAAGCCTTCCGCTGTTATCGATTTTAGATGGCGTTAAGCCATATTATTGTTATAAATTCTCTTTTGAGACATTCGATGTAATGAGTGTGTGATTGCTACTCTATTATAAATCCTCAGGTACTGTGCGTGTCAGCATTACTGATCCAGGGATGACACTAATGCACAGAGATCAGACTGTTTGAGGTCTGGCCGCTACACCTCACAAGACCTATCAACTATCACACTCTCTCTATGTGGTGGTTCACTCACTCCCTCAAAGTAATTGCACTCAATCTCATGTATGGTGGAGTCACTCATCTCACTCAAGTGGTGGTGGTTGTGGCTCTCCTCACATGGGAATTGTGGCAACTCGTCATATATGGGGCTAGTGGTGAAGTCACTCTCACTCAAGTCAAAAGTCACTCAAGTCATCATACGTTGCCATTGTCGAAGGGAAAATCCCATGCTCAACCATCTCGTTATCGTCGTCATGGATGAAGGCCGAAGATGGCACATCATCACTCTCCTCCATGACCGAAGGGAAAATCCCATGCTCGATCATCTCATCATCGTCGCCATGGATGAAGGCCGAAGATGGCACATCACCACTCTCGTCTCCAAAGATGGAAGCATCATCCTTGCTCGCCACCTTGTCGCTTGCCTCCAAAGCTTGGTCCTTGGGGGGTCTCTGTAGTCGTACTCTTTATTGCACCATCTTGAAAAAAGAGTCGTGGTAGACTTGCCATCATCAATGCCACAAAGAGGGATGGAGGTGAAGTTGAACTTGGGAGCATCGTCCTGGAGCTCGTCGGGCTTGGGCATCTTGGTGGTACTATCCTCATGCTCGTTCTCATGGAGCTTGGTCGTCATGAAGTGAGCTTGGGGTGGAGAAGCCTTGGCCTTCATGAGTTCTTGTTCCGCCTCGAGCACACCAACATAGTTGTTGTTGAGGGACTTATAGTTCTTGAGGAAGATAGTCTTGGATATGTCATTGTTCAATCCCATCATGAAGTGGAACTTCATTGAAATGGGGTCATCCAAGCTGGCTCGTCGCAAGGCATTCTTCATCTCCTTGAAGTATGCATCGGTGGACTTGGATCCTTGGATGGTATTCTCCAATTGGCGTAGAAGTTGTTCCGTGTAGGTTGGAGGCACGAACTCTTGCCTCATAGCTCTCTTCGTCTTGGTCCAACTCATGTAATAGATCTCCGAAGGTGTGCGAAGCCACCAAGTCAAGGTGTGCACTTCACTTGTTCTTCTAAAGGGACTTGATGTAGCTTGAGGTAGTCATCCATCAATCACTCCCACTCGAGATACTCCTCGGGTTCTGAGTCCCATAGAAAGGAATCCCGTGGTTGGTGTTGAGGTCGTAGTAGCTCGTGGAAGTCGCAGACTTGAGCTTGGGGACATTCTTTTGAGCATAGTCTTGGGGTGCTTGTTCGCGAAGATGTCGTATGTCCATAGGCAAAGATGCCTTGAAGTCGCTTGGAGAAGATGCCAAGGGAGATGGTGAAGTCGTTGAGCGGTAGTTGGTGTTGGGCTCTTGACCTTCATGTTCTTGTCAGTGGTAGTGTCGATGCGGATGTGATATTGTGGTAGATGGTAGCTCGGAAGCACATGCACTTGAGTGTCGTCTCGAAGATCAGGAAGATCTCTTGTAGGACTTGATGAGGTCTTTGATCTCTTCCATTTGATCATCCATCTCTGCGTCAAAGTTGTTTTCATGGCATCAAACTCATCACCGTTGTTGTAGATCAAAGGTGAAATGCTTTGCCTACCCATCACAAGACTTGAGTAGAGGTGAGTAGGAAATGAGATAAAAAATACCAAGTTACCTTTTCCCAAAGTTGAGGATGTATCCCGTTTCACTCAATGGGAAAGAAAGAATAGTGGAATTGGTACCGGACTTGTTCACTCACACCTATCAAGTAATGCTTATGGTGTAGCTCGGTGAGGATGGTGGAACAAAAATTTGATGCAAAATGTTAGCAAGAGTCAATAATGTTGAAAAAGATTCACAAATTTGCAAGTGAAACAAGTAGACTAATAGCAATGAATGGCACAGGGGAACGCCCACACGGATAGATAAATGGGGGTGGTGCAACCAAGGAATGAGCACAAAATGTGGAATCCACGGAAAACGCTCATGTTGCACAACTCAAGAGAGACGCTAGCACGACTGCTCTATAGGCGGATACGACACTTGTGCACAACCTATGCTATGCGAAATAGAGAAACTTCCAATCCCAAGTACGCTATGTATGTATGTTCCGGTGCTTTAGCACAAGATGAATCAAGATGATCGAGTATGATACCATATGATATATTGTGATGCACTATGATACGATGCTATGGCTCTTGCTTAGAAGCACTTTGTTCACTCTTTTTCTTTGCTTAAAAGCTTATTCTTTTTTTTTGATATGGCCACTTATGCGAAATGCACAAACCAAGATAGCAATTGTGTATATGGGGGAACAATCTTGTGATACAAGGCATGATATGATGATACCAAGATGATATGGTATATATGCAATGGAAGGTATGGATCGCTAATGTGCTCAAGTAACGTTGCCGGCAATACTCAAAGTCTAGTCTCGATAGGCAAGTGACGCAAAATGGGCTAGGGGTTAACAATGTAATGGCACGGACAATGTACAATGATGGCGTCGAGGTTACCGTCCCTTGCTTGCGGTTGACGGTGTCAAAATGGTGAAGTGGTCAATGTCAATGACGTCCTCGTGGCAATGATGAGTGGCGTTGTTCTTGATCTCGAACCGTCCCTAATTAGCCGAAACACCTTAGGAAACGGAAAAACCACAACTCAAAATCTCAAGGACAAAAGCCAAATGGTGGTAGCGGAAAGCGGTGGTGTTTTGCACTTGGCAATGCGGAGGTGGAATGATGGGCTATACACGTGTCGGAGTTGAAGTTGCCATCCCTAAGTAGCCGAAACAGCTTAGGAGACACAAGCCACAACTCAAACAAGCTCAAACAACAATTGGGTTAAGTTGGGGTGGCGGAAGTGTATGGTGGGCAAGTCTATGCGGAAGTTATGGTGGTGGTTTATGAACAAGTAACCATCCCTAAATAGCCGAAACACCTTAGGAGACTCGAATCACTACTCAAGCAATCACTAATTCTATGGCACGCAAAATGGGTTAGGTTGCAGAAGTCGGTGGTGGTAATGCGGAGGATGTGGTGGAAGCCCTAGGCAAAGATGCCAAAGTTCCAAAAATTTGATGCAGTAAAATAATGTTGGTGGCATTTTTGTGGGATGGGGGATGTCAATAGCTTCAAAACGAGCTAAAGAACGTCAAAATCGGAGTCTATATGGAGTACTTATGGCAGAAAAAATTAGCCGAAGTTGATATCTACAGGAGTCGGACGTCCGGAAATGCACGGATGTTTGGTTGCCGGACGTCTGGTGGGGCTCGGAAATCCATTGTTTCAGCTCAGGTTAGGGGTTTCGGTCATCCGGTATAGGTCGGACGTCCGGTGGGTCAGTGTCAACGCGGGATTTGAGCTCCAGGACGCGATTTTGGGCGGAATTTGGGGATTTTGGGGTCAAAATTGAGCAAATTTTGTGGAGGGAAGATGTGGAAACTTGGGGAAATGCTAGATCCACTAGAAACCAAGCAAATCCATGGATCAAAATCAACAAAACTTCATCAACCAACAAATCACAAAAAAATGGGGCTATTTTTTGTGGGGATTTTCGAAATTTTGGACGAAGTCAAGCAAAAGAAGGCTAGAAAACGATGGGAGGGGCTCCAAATTCGTGATCAACGTGGCTCATGATACCATATGATATGTGGCTAACCAGGTGTAGGCCGATCTTTCACGATTTGAGTGGATTCCCTCGAATAACACGATGAACACGGGGAAGAAAGGAGATAAATCACAAGGGGGAACACTCGAGAACAAGTCCAATCACACATCCACTAGACAATCAAACACACAAGATCGCAAGGTACATGAACAACAAAAGGAAAGATACAAGGTAGTGTTTATCTCCGAGAGGAGGTCTTGATGGGGGTCCTCCCGTGAGGGGGTCTTGATGATATAACGTAGGATGTTCTCCTGGATGGAGGTCTTGGCCTCCAATGGAGTAGTGGTCTCTCTCTCTCTCTGTCTCTCTCTCTCTCAAGAGGAGTGGTAGGAGCAAAGCTCACATACAAATGAGCTATCACTTTGCTAACCCTAACTAGGAGGAGGAGGTCTATTTATAGTCTAAGTGCAAATGGGGGCGAAATGAAAGGTTACATGGGCCTCGGGCCCGAAGCTGTGCACACACAGGCAGTGGAAGTCCGGTCCTTACTGGTCGTCCGATGGCTCGCAGAGGTCCAGATATCCGGTAGGGTTTGGACTTCCGTTAATTTCGTTCTGTAAAAGTGGTGTCGGACATTCGAAGACGGCCGGTCGTCCGGCCGCTGTAGCGCGGGCCGGATGGGGCTTGGCTGGCAGGTTGGCACTTCAAGGCGTTGGACGTCCACTCCCTACTGGTCATCCGGCCACTGTATCTTTCATCGACGGGTCCATCAGGATGGTGAAGACTCCAGGCATCGGACGTCCGATTGTGTCCGGTCCTCCGGAGACGTCTGGACGTCCGGTGGTTGTAGCTTCCTGGCAGCTCCGTTTCTTCTATCTTCGCTTCGACACTTCCCTCGCTGATTGTGTAGTTGCACACTTGCGCTCGCACTCCTTCTCACCGTCCGTAGCTTTCCAACAATACCTATGCATGCACACGAGTGGAGTGTCAAGTAGTATACCATCCTTGAAGTGGTCAAGTGAGCACGTGTAAAGGAGATGATTCATCTTTATGTATGTGCAGGAGAGGCCGCACGTGTCAGTTGCCAAACAGATTCTTGACATGGTGTTGTCCGTATGATGCTCCGCATCAGGGGGGTAAATGTAGAGGAGCTCACGACGGGGCTAGTAGAAGGCGACGGCGAGGGCGGGGAAGCACTATGGTCGGCGAATCAATGATGATGGTGACGAAGTAGAGGCGGCGATGGAGATGACGGGGGCGGTGATCTGCTGCTTGTGGTGTTGCGTGCGTCGAGGAGGAGACGAAGAGCAGGACGGCGGAACATCTAGATCGACCGAAGAAGCAAGGGGGAGGAGGTGGGTGCGGTGGTGCTCTTCGGCGTTCTCAGGCGCCAACGAACAGAGAGAGCAGAGGGGAGAGAAGCTGCGAGTGAGGGAATGGAGGGGGCTCGGGCATCTCCAGGCTCTCAGTCGAGGGCGGGGGACGAATCAGGAGGTGGAAGAAGGAGGTGGCGTCCGCTGCGCGCGCGGGCAACATGCCTCTACCAGTAGGCAGAGGTAAACGAGGAGGAGGAGGTGGGCTGGGCCGCCAGATGGACTGTGCCAGGTACGTTTCCTTTCTACTTCTTTCTGTTTTCAATTTTGCAACTCTATTTGAATTTGGTTCTCAAAACCAAAGTATTTTACATACTTCTGGAAATTCATACGTGGTATATTACGATATATTTAGAGACACTCACAGGTTTCCAAAATTATTGGACTTGTAATTCTTTTGAAGAAGAATTAAATCCAACTCAAATATTTAATTAGTTAAATCCAAATGTCCAAAATAATTCTTCAAAAAATACTCCATATTTTTGGTTTGGATCAAAACCCTTCCCAAAATTATCAAACATCATTGAAGACCATTTTGGAAACATTGGATGCATTTTCCAGGGTTGTTTGCCCTTCTTTTAATCAAATGTTTTGAGGCTTTCAAATGTCCTCAGTTAAACTTTTAGAAATTTAGACATGATACATGAGTGCTCTATGATGCAACTAATAGAAGCAATAATCTAGGGCTGTGACATTTTAGTACATTGCAGAGTAGTGCTTGGCTTGGTGACACATCATACTAATTAACTAGATTCTGGATGCTTGTGTGACCCAACTCCGCACGATCAATAGTTCCAATGTAATCTTGCTAAAGCCAAGGCCTCAGTCGAGGCGATTCAAGGGCTCCGGCAATGTCTCCCTTACATGTGAGATGATCCTCCAGGAGCCCTTCCACTTCTTTTGTCTCTCCTCCAAGGTCACTTAATCAATTAGGAGTACTTAAGTAGCACTAACTAATTGTTGCCTAATTTTCCTGTCAGAGTTAAAAAAAAAATCTTTAGTAGGACCCTATGCTGAATCATGTACGTGTGTATGTGTGTCTGTAGAGGTGAACCATGTTGTGGAGCAGGGAGGGGATCTTGGTAGTGTCATGATATAATAATGCTATTGTTTTGCATGTCAATTTATTGGCACTGGTTCAACGAGCCAATGTTTTGCTACTATATTATCCATCATGAATTTGATGCTACTATTAAAGTAATATGCTAATGTCTTTCTATCCTGCTGCACAAAGCTAATGAAGGTTTCACCTTATTCCTAGTTGTGCAAACAATGATCATGTTGTGCCAATCATACATTTTAGTGGAACTGCACAAGAGAACATAATGAATTGTACCCCAACTAGTGCTTTAACTCTGCTAGAAGTTCTTGATAATCTTTCGATATAATCTCACCACTGGTAAACAAGAGTGATGTCAACCATACATTTGAAGTGCACAAAAATTTGTACTATTGAATGATTCCAGTGAGTTCTTTATCATCTATTCTGGGACTACTTGAATAAGCTTCTTACTCAGGTTGGTACCGGCCTAAGGCCTTCATCCATATTAGTTTGCTGTCATCTCTATTTGTATCGTGCTACTATGTTGCTACTGTCATGAGAAACTCCTTTATTTTTGCACGTTGAATTTTTGTAACCTATGATACGTGGCAATGCTTTGAGAGTTGAGCTAATTGGCACTGATTAAATAAACAATACCTCTCTTTAAGCAAGACTACTATGTTGCTAACTTTACCCATTAAGATAATGAGGGTGCTTCTATTTGCTAGTGTATGTTATATCAACCAGGCCCACCATTACAGTAATCTCACTCTCTCAAAATATGTGCCAACAGGGATGCTCAATTTTGGTGGAATTGCACAAAACAATTGGGTGCTTCATTGCCTCGACTGCATCCTTCCTTTCCTGTCAGTCACTTATCTTGGCTTCCAGCCAAAGGAAATAGTAATTGATACGCTTCCTCACACAGGTTGGTACCTGCCTTTATCCTGATTATTGTGCTTGTCATATGTATTAGTAATTTTGCATTGTGCTACTGTTGGATGATTTCATAAAGTAGTAACTTGGAGCTGAACTCGCTCGCAAATCATTACATTGGGCGATTTCAGAAGACTGCATAAAAAGATCGCAGATACTTATGTTGCTGCTATGTACTCCAAAGTTCACTCAGACAAGCATCGTTGTTGACAAGAAGAATTGCCAGACTTAACGCCAATAATATTGCTTGGCGCATAGCCCAGAAAAAGGAGTCCAGTCTTTGGTCCCAACTTGTGCCTTTTGGTTACCGACACATATGGTAGAGAACTATATGGCTTGGAGTCTAAAGATTCCAAACAAGTTGGTTGATGCATATATTCATCTGGCACTTAATTAGTCTACACGCTAGGGATGCTCCAATTCAGTTAAACTGCACAGAAATTTTGGGTGGTTCATTTTATCGACCACCTCCTTTCTTGTCTGCAATGTAGAATTTTGGCGAGCTACAGGACCAAGATGACCCACTAAACTTGTTGGATGAAAGTAGTGGCCAAGTTGCTCAAACCTCCCTCGGCATGGAGGCCACTATCTCGAGGATAAACCTACAAGAAAAGTTTAGATTGTTTGTGCTGCCTTTATGTACTCGGAAGTTTGCTCGTACAAACATTAAGTTTAGCAAGAAGGACCACAAAATGAACACCATTTACCAGTCTGTACCCTAGGTAATTTAAGTTTGTCCATGGATGACATTGGATGTGATCTCTCAATCATTTGGATCCATGCATGCTGAACTTGTGTATATCTAAATCTTTTCGTGGAAGTTATCTATGAATATGGTCTTGTGATCTATCAATCATTTGGATGCATAGACACGCTGAACTTGTGTATATATGAATCTATTGAATTCTCGATTGTGAATGTTGGCTATGAATTTGAAAGAGTCCTGTGAACCTGAATTTGTTACAAATGTTTACCTTTTCTGTTGTACTTGTGTGTGAACTTGTTAGAATGTCTACTATGGGATTGTGACGTGTCAGTGTCAACGACACTCCTTCCCGAGAAGAATTGCACCTGCTTGTTAGGGTAGCAACGGTGCATCAACTCTTTTTATCTTTTTTCTCTATCTTCCCCCCTCCCCCGCTCAACCCCTGTCGTAATGTTTTCAGCCTCAAAACAAACATAGTATTGCATTGTTTTTCGGCCTTCATGAAAAATCAAGTGCTGCTTTCTGTAGGTTGGCCCGCCCGGCAAATGGGCTGCTAGTTCACCACAGATTGGGAGGCTAAAAATACAAGTTGTATGGTGTAGAGGCATGTAAAAGAACGCCATCAAGAGCCATCCACTGAAAAGAAATCGCATCTGATGTGCTTCTTCAGTCGTGCCGCTTGCCCCCTCTTTAATCAAGTTCGCTCCATTCCCCAACCGCCATCACTGGAAGGAAGTTTATTTCCCTCTCGTGCTGCCGGGGGATTTAAGAAGCCGACATCGAATCCAATACCAGTGATAGCTGCTTGTCCAATTGATTTTCAGATAAGAAACTGCATGTTTCAAAGGCAGAGCATTTAAATCAACACGCACTTTTCAAACATGGAAAACAGAATGTTGGAAATTTTATTCATGGTAAAAAGTTGAACTAACAACAAGTTAACATCATGCTTATTAACATTCTTGTATAGCACATGTTTATATGATGCAAAGTCAAACGATATGCTATTTTCAAAATGGCATGACAATGTTGAGTGTGCGAAAAACTGGGTAAACTAGGGACGAAATTTTGGTAAGTGTTAGATATTTTTCAACTACACCAGCTGGAATGGAACCCGGGCAGTACAACTTTTGGGTGAGAGGGCTGCAGCCACCAGGCTAGTGCGGTATGTTCGAAAGAATGAAGGAGTCTCCCTTGGCTCCGGTTCTTACCCGTCCATGTGTGCTCGTCGTGGCGCCGTCGTATGCTGTTGTCAACATGCTCATCAAATGAGAGGAATCTGTAGAGGACTGTATGCCGAGAGGCTGGCAGTGGGGACCCACCATGTCCAACCCATACGTAAGAAAGTGCCTCATTGGAAGGAAAAAGGTTCCTCCTAATTGTATACGAAAGTGGGCAACTGGTTTGTCTACCTAGTCAATAAACAAAATAAATTTCCAATGATGACTGTCATCGGGAGCTTTTTTTAGGGGTATCGGGGATCTTTTTTTGGTAGGAAAGGGGTATCGAGGATCTAGCTCGTATCATTTATTAGATGGCGAACAAGTGTCAGCTAGGCCTAGGTTTTGTTTTTGAAGATGCGTAGCCCATGACATATCACTACTAGGGAAAAGGCTAGCAGCAGCGCGGGTTTTCAGGCTAGCAGCAGCGCGGGTGGCCGCGCTACTAATAAGGCGCTACAACTAACTCATAGTAGTAGCGCGGCCCCAACCAGCGCTACTACTGTTGGACGATATCAACAGCGCTTTTTAGGAACGCGCTACTATTAACTAGATGTAGCGATTTCTTCATCCCACGCTACTGCTATACCTTTCATCATTTTCCCTTTCAGTTCTCCTTTCAGATGCTAGAAACTAGGTACTATCTTTCATCAAATTCATAAACCATTACTAGGTACGGTAGTACTCCCTTCGTTCCAAATTACTCGCCGTGGTTTTAGTTCAAACCACGACGAGTAATTTGGAACGAAAAAGTACTAAGATAACAATTTCATGCATAGCCAACATGCATCCTCAAGCAAGACATGGTCATATCAACGGCCATCATCATATGTAGTTTTAGATGATATCGACGATGATCATCATATGTAGTTCTAGATGATATAGCCACACACACATATGTAGTTCTAGATGATATAGCCACACACACACATATGTAGTTCTAGATGATATCAAGACAATCATCATCCTCAAGCCTGGGCGGTTGGTGTTCTGATAGTAATTAGGATGGCCTGTCCAACACGAAGATTCTTGCCATCGAGGAATTTCTTCCACCCAACCGAGCTTAAGTGTGTGCGACCGTCCGTGTCCACGCAGAAAGTACAGGTTGTGACGGAGCCCCTTGCAATGGGCGTAGTCCAGCTGAGCCTTCTTCATCGTGCTCGATACCATAACTCACAGATATGCTCTTTGCCAATTTCTAAATAAGAAAAACATATCAATTAATAAGCATGTGATCGAACTCTACACTAAAACATATATATCATCGACTAGATTCCACACAACATATACCATATCATTGGACTGTACACTAAGTAATTCACACTATTAATTTGCATTTGTAAGTATAACATACCATATCATGTCGATCAACCATGGTATTTGTCAAGCGGGTCACGAATGGCACCCGACAAAGTCGAAGACGTGGCGGAATTATGTCCCACAGTTGGACACCTCCTCCTCACTCAGCCTTGTTCTTTGAGCTATGATGGCTTCATGAAGTGGGTCCTCATCATCTTCATCGAGTGGGTCCTCATTATCTTCATCATCTTCATCATCTTCGTCATCTTCATCATCTTCCACCAGGTTGAGATAAATGACAGCTAGCTTGGGTCTTTCTACTCGGAAGTTGAAGCTGATCAACTCACCACCAGTAAGATGCATGCGAGCGACGAAACGGGCCCATCCATCTCCTCCAATCTGCGACATATTGCGTCCTTTCTCGACCTCCATAGTGTACGGCCCCCAAGGAGCCTCAAATGTCACAGTGTCTCCTGTCAGCTTGTTGAATTTCAACCTCACATTGCATGGGACGATCTGTGTAAACTAAGCAAAATGACACAATGCAGTAATGCCAACACTAAAAATAAAATAGTTATTACATTTCATCTAATTTCTTACACCGCATGACGAAAACTCGGCCGGAAGTAGATGCCGAACAGCTTGCCAGTTGCAAGGCTGCTGGTGCATCTTGACTTGCACAGTTGACATAGTGGTGGTGGTGGTGGCGCCATTCTTCCTAAAGCAATATGAGCAAAGGATTACTAAATCAACTAAATCAAAATGTTCCTAAGTCAACTAAATGAATTAGCCTACTAAATCAACTAAATCAAAACGTTCTAAGTCAACTAAATCAACTAGCCTAGTAAATCAACTAAATCAAAATGTTCTAAGTCAACTAAATCAACTAAATCAAAATGTTCTAAGTCAACTAAATTAACTAAATGAATTAGCCTACTAAATCAACTAAATTAAAATGTTCTAAGTCAACTAAATCAACTAACCTACTAAGTCAACTAAATCAAAATATTCTAAGGCAACTAAATCAACTAGCCTACTAAATCAACTAAATCAAAATGTTCTAAGTCAACTAAATCAACTAGCCTACTAAATCAACTAAATCAAAATGTTCTAAGTCAACTAAATCAACTAACCTACTAAGTCAACTAAATCAAAATATTCTAAGGCAACTAAATCAACTAGCCTACTAAATCAACTAAATCAAAATGTTCTAAGTCAACTAAATCAACTAGCCTACTAAGTCAACTAAATTATATCAACTAAATCAAAATGTTGCATATGAGCAGGAGGGAGAAGGAGGGCGACTCGAGGAGGGAGAAGACAGTAGGATGGAGGAGGAAGGCGGAGCTGGAGGAGCCGGCCAGCGCGGCCGATTGAGGGAGGACGGAGGAGGAAGGCGGAGGAGGAGGGCCGGCCAGCGGCGAGTGGAGAGGAGGACGGAGGAGGAGGCCGGCACCGAGTCCAGCAAGGAGGAGGAGGTGACGGCCAGGCGCGGACGGAGGAGCGGCGACGGGCGCAGGCCTTGAGACAGCGTGGAGAGAGGCGACGGCCGGGCGCGCGCGCAGAATTTGTGGTGTGTGTGAGTGGATCCAAGGAGGAGATCGGGGAGATGGATGGCTTAGCAAGAGCGCTCTTGAAAAAATGTGCTATCTAAGCTATCTAGCAGCAGCGCTTTTCACGATAAAGCGCCATCGCTATATGTCAAGATGCAAAATACACATTGATCATCAACGATCTTTTGTGTACAATCTGATTCGACAATATGAGTACTCACGGTTTAGGTGAAGACTCATATTGCAGCCACAGATTCCGCACATAGAGTTCAATGAAGATCAAGTGCTTGTCAAAGTGTGAGAAGTAACATATTTAAGGTGGTATAAACTCTCTTCACGGAGCGAGGTGGGACTAAATTTTGTAGGAAACTTAGCGATGGCGCTTGTTCGAAATGCGCTGCTACTATGCTACGTAGCAGTAGCGCGCGTCGTGTTAATGCGTTGCTGCTATAACTAGCCTCGCGGTGGCCTCGTAGGAATTATAGCAGCAGCGCGTCTTTGGGTGGACGTGCTACTGCTATATTTGTATCAGCAGCGAGTTTCAGTGGCCCGCGCTACTGCTAGTTAGCAGCAGCGAGTTATTTTGAGACGCGCTGCTGATAAGATTCTGTGTATAGGCTTTTCCCTAGTAGCGAGGTCCATCATGTACGTATTGGCCTATTGGCGTCCACGTGTAGGTTTTATTTTTTTCTTAAATATCAGCAGCCAAATGTTTTTTTGAATAAAACAAAGATCTATGTTCTATTTATTTATATATAAGAATAATAATGCACTGTCCAATTTATGTTTTCACTTCTAACAACATTATATATATTTATATTGTTACTATTATCGTATCTTTTTGCGGGGTTATATTTAATAGAAACTTATATATACATTATAATAACATCCCTTGTCTTATTAACTTATAAAATTAAATGTTTAACAGAAGTTGGCCAGGATAATCCTGGTTGTTTTTTACTCTCGGGCAAGGAAAATCCTGGTAGCTTCGGTTTAAATGTAATAATAACGCGCTCATTTTTCTTTTGAGCAATAACTTGCTAATTTGTAAATTTTATATATAATAAAATGTGTAGCTTCGGTTTATTTTTTGATATTAGTTGCTCCTTCTAACCAAACATTAAATACAGAACAAGCATAGCTAATTCGTGTATTTCAAGAAAGTGCAAACGGGCTGTAATTTCTTAGAAAAAATTAAATGGGCCGCATTGACGCGAAATTGTTTCTTCGCCCAACCCAGCAAATGGACTATAAATTCTAGAAAACATGGGTTAAATATATGCCACATTTTTGCAGGCTGACATGTGGGCCAATAGGTCGAAGCCTACACAAGGCATTGTCAATTTATTTAAAAAGGGTTCTGACATCGATAGCCGTTGTATTTACATCCAACGGCCATCATTCATCTTCAATCTCTCGTCTTCTTCCTCGAGTGCCGCCGAGACTACCTGCTCCTGCCTCCGGCTACTAGGAGCACTGCTTAGCACGCTTCGCTGCGAAGCACTACCCCACTGCCGGCCAAGCCATCCCTCCACCCCTCCACATCTCTTGTTATTCTCCGCCGACTGCAGAACCACGCCGCACCAGAACCAGTTAACCCTCGTACACCTCTCTGTCTGCGACTCCACTGGCGCGTCTTCCCATCACCGGCTCGTTGCCATCTAGGGCCTCTCCCCGTCCATCGCCTTGGTGCGCTCGGCGTGACGGGGTCAACATGGTCAACAAACGGGAGTCATCAAAAGAGGATTGTATGTGGACAGGCTGATAGCTGGGTCCACAACCACAGCAAGGAAGTGCCTCCTTATTATGCACAAAATAATGATTCCTCCACCTGACAGCGCGGACCCACCAGAAGGGCCTCTGTATTTTGCAAAAAAAAACATTTTTCCCTAACAGCTGGGACCTACCAGCTATTTCTTCGGACGCAAGGTAGTGCCACCATATTAGGGACAAAAAAATATGATTCTTCACACTTACAGCTGGGACCCACCAGCTATATCTTCAAGTGCAAGGAAGTGCGTCCTTATCGTCCCTGATAGCTGGGACCCACCCGATCGAAGGGTACTTAGCCTTGTCTGTCTGGTAGCGATTGTGTACGTACATACTGTTCAATTGGTCGCTCTTCAACTATGAACTGTCGACGAGTAAGTAGCAGCACATGTCATAGTAGAGCCCCCCACGTAGCAGTCAGGCTGTCTTGTCTAAACCGTGTACACATACATACATCCACATGCCAAAAAATACGGCCACGTATGTACATATGAGCAGGGTCTCAAAATGCGTACTCGCGCATATGGACAGCCATAGCTCGTGTACATGGAGAGGCAACAAATGGCAGCGACGTTGACATCTAACCTGCTAGGTCGGACCGGAGGAAACAACGTCGTGAGCACCGGGAGCCATGTGACTGGGTCGGAACATGTGTTGTTCATCGTGAGCAAAGCCACAAGGTCAGGACTCATCGTGTTCATCGGGAGCCAACTGGCTTGGATGGAACAGCCGGAACGTGGTCTAGCGTACCATAAAATGGAGGAAAACGACCTTCTGTTCAAATGTGTACAGTTAAAACGTGGTCATGCTCATTGGGAAGGGTCTGGCGTACCACAGAACGGAGGAAATGGCCTTCTGTTCGAGTGCCTACGGTCTAAACGGGGTGCTGTTGATCGGGAGGGGTGTGGCGTACCGCAAAATGAAGGAACTGGACTTTTGTTGGAGTGCCGATGGTCGAAACGGGGTCCTATTCATCGGGATGGGTGTGGCGTACCACAAAACGGGACTCGACAAGATACTGTTCATCCACCATCTTACCGCCTCACACCTGTCTCCATGGGCTACTGTTCATCCACCGTCGACTTCCTCCAGCCTCCACCTTCGATAGTTCATCCACCGTCAACTTCCTCCAGCTACTGTTCATCCATGGGGTCCTATTCATCCAGCCTCCATTGGCTACTGTTCAACCAACCCTCCATGGGGTCCTATACATCCACCCCCACCTCCTCAATCGGGGTCATGTTCATCCAGCGGCAACGGCCTATACTAACACGGGGTCCTGTTCATCCAACCCCCACCGGGAACTGTTCATCTAACCCCAACAATGGTCAGTGTTCATGAAGAGGCAGCATCAGGTTCGATCGGCTTCAGTTAGCACCACTAGTGAAGGAATCGCTCGGGTTCAGTTAATAGCTAGGCATCGACCGCTCGGGTTCAGTAACATAGCTAGTGCAATCACTCGGGTTAAGTAAGCGAACGCCTCGCTTGGGTTTAGTTAGAGCCCAACGCCTCGCACACACACGCATACTTGTATGAGAGAAATGTGCAAACCTCAATGCATCTCTCAGCCCCGACCACCCACCATAACTGGGAAGTCCCGATCTTTTCCTCACCCTTGCTTCTACCACGATTTTTTCCATCATGGACGGCCCAAAGAATGCCATGTAGGTGCGTCCCTGGCACGCCCAGGACGAAAAGCCCATTTTCTATCATGATTTTTTGTCATTTAAGTAGGAGCCCACCACATCTAGGATGATACATGCTTTTGTCACAATTACATGTCATACGCTTGACAAGAAAAAAATTCATTCGGCCCAAAATTTCACGGATGTATCTTGTTTTGTACTTCAAATGGCAAATAATGTAAGTGCAAGAGATGGGAATTTATGATGGGTACTTGGTAGGCTTGATGTAGAACCTCCCAGCCAACAACACCAAAAATTCTTCATGCTACTTCTTGAAATTACCCATGAAGAGGAAAGGGTGATGCAACAAAGTAGAGATAAGTATTTACCTCAGTTAAGAACCAAGGTATCAATCTAGTAGGAGGCACAAGCAAGTCTCCAATATATGCACCTGCACAAACTAACAAAGACTTGCACACAACATGAAAATAGGGGTTTTCAATCCCTTCATGGTCACGAACAAGAGTGAGATCTAATAGAGATAGGTATAAAGATAAGTAAAAGAGTAAAGTAAAGTAAATATAAATAAATTGCACCAAGGTATTTTTGGGTTTTTTGGTTTATAGATATGAAAATATATGATGGAAAATAGACCCGTGGGTTATCGGTTTCACTAGAGGCTTCTCTCTTGAAAGAAAACATACGGTGGGTAAACAAACCACTATCGAGCAACCGATAGAAAAGCGCAAAGTTATGACTATATCTAAGGCAATGATCATGAATATAGGCATCAGGTCCGTGACAAGTAGATGAAATGATTCTACATCTACGACTATTACTCCACACATTGCCCGACTCCTTCCTGCATCTAGAGTATTAAGTTCATAAGAACATAGCAATGCTTTAAGTAAGATGACATGATTTAGAGGGATAAGCTCAAGCAATATAACATAAACCCCATCTTTTTATCCTTGATGGCAACAATACAATACATGCCTCGCTGCCCCTACTATGTGACTAGGTGAGGATACTGCAAGATTGAACCCAAAACTAAGCACCTCTCCCATTACAAGAAAACCAGTCTAGTTGGCCATACCAAACTGATAGTTCGAAGAGAAATACAAAAATATCTTATTCATGCATAAAAGAGTTCAGAGAAGACTCAAATAATATTCATAGATAATATGACCATAAATCCACAATTCATCAGATCTCAACAAATGCACCACAAAAGAGTATTACATCGGATAGAACTCCAAGAACATTGAGGAGAACATTTGATTAAAGATCAAAGAGAGAGAAGAAGCCATCTAGCTACTAGCTATGGACCCGTAGGTCTGTGGAAAACTACTCATGCTTCATCAGAAGGGCAGCAAGGTTGATATAGAGGCCCTCCGTGATCGAATCCCCCTCCGACAGACTGCCGGAAAAGGCCTCAAGATGGGATCTCACGAGAACAGAGGCTTGCGGTGGCGGGTAAGTATTTTGGTGCATGCTTATGATGTTTGAGGAATATTTGAGAATATATAGAATTGGTTTTAGGGTTGGAGGACTCCTGAGGGGCCCACAAGCCCTCAGGCGCCCCTAGGGCGCTCTCTAGAGGCTTGTGGACTCCTCTGGACAATTCTAGCCCTCTCTCCAAGTCACGTAGGTGTCTTCTGGTCCAAGAAAAATCATTGTAAAGTTTTATTCCGTTTGGACTCTGTTTGATATTCCTCTTCTTTAAAAGTCAAAAACAAGGAACAACAGGAACTGACACCGGGATCTAGGTTAATCGATTAGACCCAAAAAATAATATAAAATAGAATATTAATGCATATAAACCATCCAAAGCAGATAATATAATATCATGGAACAATCAAAAATTATTGATACGTTGGAGACATATCAGTGACGTGTTCCCAATCGGAACCACGAGGATTCTTGTGAGAAGCTCTGGTTTGTGGGAAGCTTATACCAATACCTGCCCCAAATGCCCCAAAAAGTTTACCACAACATGTTGGTTCCATTCCATGATACCATGCCAAATTTTATGAATTTCATACGAGTTCTGGATTTTCAGGAATTTAAAAACCAAGTTTCTCAATGTTTGCGGCCGAGCCATGAAGCCGAGGTGTTTGAAGTTCATTCCCATTTCTTGTATGGCACCTAAACATGCACCCAAGGATACATATGATTTCTCAACCCATTTTGGTGCACTGGAGCATGTGCATGTAGGTGAAATTTGAATTATGTACATTAATTGCCTAGAAAACTAAGTTAATGTATAAAAATTCCCAAACATACCCTAAGTATTTCCAAATTATAAGATGGCACTCCTATTGGTCCTTGTTTCCTAGAGAAAAACATCCAAGGCGAAAAGGGGCAAATTTATGTTGTTTCATCCTCAAAGGTGACACATTCCCTAGAGGAACCACGAGGCTTCTTTTGAGAAGCTCTAGTTTGAGAGAATGTTATACCAAACATGCCCCAAATGCCCAAAAATTTTACCACTGCATGTTGGTGCAATTGCATGATACCATGCCAAATTTCATGAATTCCCGAAGAGTTTAGAATATACAAGAATTTTAGAACCAATTTTCTCAATTTTTGCGGCCGAGCCATGATGCCGAGGTGTTTGAAATTCATTAATATTTCTTGCATGGCACCTAAACATGCACCCAAGGACACATCTGAGTTTTCAACCCTTTTGGTGCAATAGAGCATGTGCATGTAGTTCTAATGTGAATTATGGACATTAAATACCTAGAAAACTCAGTTAATGTATACAAATGCCCAAACAAACCATGTGTACTTCCAAATTATAACATGACTCTCCTATTGGTCTATATTGCCTCTAGAAAAATATTCAAGGCGAAAAGAGGCAACGAATGTTGTTTCGTCCACAAAGGTAACGCGTTACTTGCCGAAACCGCAAGGCTTCTTGTGAGAAGCATATACCAAAACCTGCCCCAAACAGGCTAAAAAAATGCCACAACATGTTGGTGCCACTTCATGATACCATGCCAAATTTCCTGAATTTCAGACGACTTTTGGATTTATAGGAATTTTAAAACAAAGTTTCTGAATGTTTGAAGTTGAGCCATGAAGGCGAGGTGTTTAAAATTCATTCCGATTTCTTACATTGTATGTAAACATTCACCCAAGGACACATATGATTTTTAAACCTGTTTTGATGCACTTGAGCATGTGCATGTAGTTCAAATTTAAAACCTGACACTCTTATTGGTCTATGTTGCCTCTAGAAAAAAAATTCAAGGCAAGAAGAGGCAACGAATGTTGTTTTGTCCTCAAAAGTGATACGTTCCCTACTAGAACCACGAGGCTTCTTGTGACAAGCATATACCAAAACTCGCCCCAAAGGGCCCAAGAAAATTGCCACATCCTATTGGTGCCATTTGATGATGCCAAGGCAAATTTCATGAATTTCAAACGAGTTTTGGATTACAGAAATTCAAAAACCAAGTTTCTCAATGTTCCTGGCCGAGCCACAAAGCTCGTGTGTTTGAAATTCATGCCCATTTCTTGCATGGCACCTAAACATGCACCCAAGGACACATATCATTTTTTAACCTAGTTTGGTGCACTGGAGCATGTGCATGTAGTTCAAATTTGAATTATGCACGAATGTTGTTTTGTCCTCAAAAGTGACACGTTCCCTACTAGAACCATGAGGCTTCTAGTGAGAAGCTTATAACAAAACTTGCCCCAAATGGGCCAAAAATAATTGCCACAACACGTTAGTGCCATTTCATGATACCATGCCAAATTTCATGAAGTTCAAATGAGTTTTGGTTTTACGGGAATTTAAAACCAACTTTCTCAATGATTGTGGCCAAGCCACGAAGCCAAGGTGTTTGAAATTAATTCCCATTTCTTGCATGGCACCTAAACATGCACCCAAGGACACATATTATTTTTCAACCCATTTTGGAGCACTGGAGCATGTGCATGTAGTTCAAATTTGAATTATGCACATTAAATGCATAGAAAACTTTTAATAAAAAATGCCCGTATAAACCCTGAGTAATTCCAAATTATAACATGACACTTCTATTGGTCTATGTTGCCTCTAGAAGAATATTCAAGGAGAAAAGAGGCAAAGAATGTTGTTTTGTCCACAGAGGTGACACGTTCCTTACCGAAACCACGAGGCTTCTTGTCAGAAGCTTATGCCAAAACCGGCCCCGAACGGGCCAAAAAATTTACCACATCATGTTAGTGCCACTTCCTGATACCATGCAAAATTTCATGAATTTTAGAGGCGTTTTGGATTCATAAGAATTTGAAAACTAAGTTTATCCATGTTTGTGGCCGAGCCATGATGCCGAGCTATTTGAAATTCATTCCTATTTCTTGCATGGTGACCAAACAAGCACCCAACAACACATATGATTTTTCAACCCATTTTCCTTTACTTGGGAATGTGCATATAGGTCAAATTTGAATTATGCACAGTAAGTGCCTTGAAAACTCAGTTAATGTGTAAAAATCCCGAGACAAACCCCGAGTAATTACAAATTATAACATGACACTCCTATTGGTCTATATTTCCTCTAGATAAATATTCAAGGCAAGAAGAGGCAACACATATTTTTTTGTCCACAAAGGTTTCTTGTGACAAAATGGGACAAAAAGATTACCACATTATGTTGGTTCCATTTCATGATACCGTGCCAAATTTGATGAATTTCAGTTGAGTTTTGGATTTATAGGAATTTAAAAACCAAGTTTCTCAATGTTTGCTTCTAAGCCACGATGCTGAGTTGTTTGAAATTCATTCCCATTTCTTGGATGGCACCTAAACATGCACCCAAGGATACATATGATTAATCCACTCATTTTGGTGCACTGGAGTGTGTGCATAGGTCAAATTTGAATTATGAGCGCTAAATGCCTAAAAACGCAGTTAATGTATAAAAAATGACCAAACAAACACCGAGTAATTCCAAATTATGACATGCCATTCCTATTGGTCTATGTTGCCACTAGAAAAATACTCAAGGCGAGAAGAGGCAACGAGTGTTGTTTTGTCTGCAAAAGTGACATGTTCGCTAGCGGACCCACAAGGATTCTTATGAGAAGCTCTCGTTTGTGAGAAGCTTATACCAAAACCTAACCCAAATGGGACAAAAAGATTACAGTAACATGTTGGTGCCATTTCCTGATAGCGTGACTAGTTTCATGAATTTCACACAAGTTTTGGATTTACAATAATTTAAAAACAAAGTTTCTTAATGTTTGTGGCCAAGCCAAGTTGCCAAGGTGTTTGAAATTCATTCCCATTTCTTGCATCACACCTAAACTAGCACCCAAGGACAGATCTGAGTTTTCGACCCATTTTGGTGCACTAGAGCATGTGCATGTAGTTCAAATTTGAATTATGCACATTAAATGCCTAGAAAACTCAGTGAATATATAAAAATACCAAACAAACCCTAAATAATTCCAAATTATAACATGACACTCCTATTGGTCTATGTTGTCTCTAGAAAAATATTCAAGGCGAAAAGAGGAAACGAATGTTGTTTCATCCACAAATGTGAGACGTTCCCAAGAGAAACCACAAGGCTTCTAGTGAGAAGCCCATACCAAAATTTGGCCCAAATGGACCAAAAAATTGCCACTGTATGTTGGTGCCATTTCTTGATAACATGCCAAATTTCATGAATTTGAGACGACTTTGGGATTAACAGGAATCCAAAAACAAAGATTCTCAATGTTCCTGGCCGAGCTATAGAGACGGGGTGTTCAAAATTCATTCCAATTTCTTGGATGGAACCTAAACATGCACCCAAGGACACATATGATTTTCAACCCATTTTGGTGCACTTGAGCATGTGCATACAGTTCTAATTTTCATTGTGCACATTAAATGCCTAGAAAACTGAGTTAATATATAGAAATGCCCGAACAAACCCTGGGTAATTCCAAATTATAACATGACACTCCTATTGGTCTATGTTGCCTCTAGAAAAATATTCAAGGCGAGAAGAGGCAACAAATGTTGTTTCGTCCACAAAGGTGACACGTTCCCTAGGAGAACCACGAGGATTCTTGTGAGAAGCTCTGGTTTGTGACAAGCCTATACCAAAACCTGTCCCAAATGTGAGATTAAATTAACACAACATGTTGGTGCCATTTCATGATACCATGCCAGGTTTCATGAATTTCACACGAGTTTTGGATATACAGAAATTTAAAAACCAAGTTTCCCAATTTTTACGGCCGAGGCGTTTGAAATTCGTTCCCATTTCTTGCATGGCACCTAAACAAGCACTCAAGGAATGTTGTTTCGTCGACAAAGGTGACACGTCCCTACCGGAACCACAAGGCTTCTTGTGAGAAGTAGTGGTCCGTTAGAAGCTTATACCAAAACATGTCCCAAATGGGAAAAAATAATTACCACAACATGTTGGTGCCGTTTCATAATACCATGCCAAATTTCATGAATTAAAGTTTCCAAACTTGTTTTCCATGCCAAATACCATGCCAAATGTTCCCTACCAAAACCTTGAGGCTTCTTGTGAGAAGCTCTGGTTTGAGAGAAGCTTATACCAAAACCTACCCCAAATGGGCAAAAAAATTACCACGGCATGTTGGTGCCATTTCATGATACCATGCCAAATTTCATGAATTTCAGATGAGTTTTGTATTCACAACAATTTGAGAACCAAGTTTCACAATGTTTGTGACCGAGCCACGATGTCGAGGTGTTTGAAATTAATTCCCATTTTCTGCATGGGAACGAAACAAGCAACCAAGGACACATATGTTTTTTCAAGCCATTATGGTGCACTTGAGCATGTGCATGTAGGCCAAATTTGAATTATGCGCATTAAATGCCTTCAAAATTCACTTAATGTATGAAATGCCCAAACAAACCCTAAGCAATTCCTAATTTTAACATGACACTCCTATTGGTTTGCATTGCATCTAGAAAAATATTCAAGGCGAGAAGAGGCACCGAATGTTGTTTCGTCCACAAAGGTGACATGTTCCCTACCCGAGCCATGAGGATTCTTGTGAGAAGCTCTGGTTTATGAGAATCTTATACCAACATCTTCCCCAAATGTGCCAAAAAGTTTACCACAACATGTTGGTGCCAGTTCGTGATACCGTTCCAAATTTCTTGAATTTCAGACGAGTTTTGGACTTTCAGGAATTTAAAAACCATGTTTGTCAATGTTTGCGGCCGAGCCACGATGCTGAGGTGTTTATAATTCATTCCCATTTCTTGCATGGCACCTAAACATGCAACAAAAGATACATATGATTTTCAACCTATTTTTGTGCAATACAGCATGTGCATGTAGGTGAAATTTGAATTATGCACATTAAATGCATAAAAACTCAGTTAATTATAAAAATGCCCAAACAAATGCTAAGTAGTTCCAAATTGTAACATGACAGTCCTACTGGTTTATGTTGTACTGGTTTATGTTGCCTCCATAAAAATATTCAAGGCAAGAAGAGGAAAGGAATGTTGTTTTGTCCACAAAGGTGACACGTTGCATAGCGGAACCACGCGACTTTTTGTGAGAAGCTCTGGTTTGTGAGAAGCTTATACCAAAATATGCCCCAAATGGGATAAAAAAATTACTACAGCATATCGGTTCCATTTCATGATATCATGAAAAGTTTCATGAATTTCAGACGAGTTTTGTATATTTAGAAATTTAAAAACAAGGTTTCTCAATGTTTGCGGCTGAGCCATGATGTAGAGGTGTTTGAAATTCATTCCCATTTCTTGCATGGTGCCTAAACATGCTCCCAAGGACACATATGATTGTTCAACCCATTTTGGTGCACTAGAGCATGTGCATGTAGTTCAAATTTGAATAATGTACATTAAATGCCTAGAAAATCCAGTTAAAGTAAAAAAATTCCCAACCAAACCCTGAGTAGTTACAAATTATAAGATGACGCTCCTATCAGTATTTGTTTCCTAGAGAAAAATATTCAAGGCAAAAAGAGGAAAATTTATGTTGTTTCATCCACAAAGGTGACACATTCCATAGCGGAACCACAAGGCTTCTTGTGAGAAGATCTAGTTTCTGAGATGGTTATACCAAAACCTACCCCAAATGGCCAAAAAACATACCACTGCATGTTGGTGCGATTGCATCATACCATGCCAAATTTCATGAATGTCAGACCATTTTTGAATTTACAATAATTGAAAAACCAATTTTCTCAATGTTTGCGGCCGAGCCATGATGCCCGGGTGTTTCAAATTCATTACTATTTCTTGCATGGCACCTAAACATGCACCCAAGTAAACATCTTAGTTTTCAACCCACTTTGGTGGACTAGAGCTTGTGCATGTAGTTCTAATTTGAATTATGAACATTAAATTGCCAGAAAACTTAGTTAATGTATAAAAATGACCAAACAAACCCTAAGTACTTCCAAATTGTAACATGACACTCCTATTGGTCTATGTTGCCTCTAGAAAAATATTCAAGGCGAAAGAGGCAACGAATGTTGTTTCGTCCACAAAGGTGACACGTCACCTACCGAAACCCCGAGGCTTCTTGTGAGAAGCTCTGGTTTGTGAGAAGTTTATAGCAAAACCTGCCCCAAATGGGTCAAAAAAATTGCAACAGTATGTTGGTGCCATTTCAAGATACCATGCCAAATTTCATGAATTTTGGACGACTTTTGTGTCACAACCCTAGAATAATGTTTGTAGATAGTTGCATCTGCATCCAGGCATCATATTTAAATTTATGAAACTTGAATTAAGTAAATCGGAAAGCCTCAAAATTCAATTAAAAGAAGGGCAAAGAACCTTGGAAAAATTGCATTCAATGTTTTCCAAGATGTTCTTATTAATTGTTGGATATTTTTGGCAAGACTTTTGCACCAAACCAAAAATATAGAACATTTTCGGGGAATATTTGGGCATTGAATTTAATTCATTATTATATTTGAATTTGAATTTATATTCATATAATTAGAATATATTCTCAAATGCTTCTGAAAAAATGTATGTGCCTTTGGAATGTCTAGTTACAATCACATAAATAATTACAAAATTTTTTGACACTTGTTTGAAATTCGTTTTAATTTAAACAGTGGCAAAATACAAGAAAACAGAGAAAACAGAAGAAAAATAGAAAGAACACAAAATTCACCTGGTGTCAGGACCGCGATCCTAAGTCACACGGATCTAGCATGTAACACATCATATCACTTTGCGGCCTAACGCATAGTACTCCCACGGGTGCCACCTTACCTAGCCCGGGACCATTGCACCTTTTGGCTCACGTATATGATAGTGTCGCTAGCATCCCTATGACAAAGAACCCGGGCTGACATGACTAGTCATGAACCCAAAGTGGCGCTAACTTACAGGGACATGCATACATGACCAAACAACGAACGTGTCGATCAACATCAAATGAACCCAAGTCATAGCAAGCTACAAGGACTTAAAGGAACACCGCGTGACATTTCCCTAAACGGACAGACACAGGAACGAAGAAGGACACATGCCGGCCAGCCTAAGTGTTCCGGAGCAGTAGCAAGCTACCATGGCTCAGTGGAAGGACTAGGAGACATTTCCCAGTAATAGAGGCTACCAAGGATAAACAACTAGGTTGTCAGATCCCACACATACCAAGCATTTCAACAAAACTCTACAACTCTGGTACTTTATTTAAAAGGCTCCAGAGATCCATACATATTATTCATACAGATAGGGGTCACACGACGCGACATTCAAGTCATACAAGCATACAAGCACATGTGGAAGCAACTTGTGTGAGTACAGACGACTAGAAAGGAAAAAGTCTTGAGGAACCCTATATATATACAAGGGTCCTTCACATGCTCAGGATCATCACCTGGCCATCAAGCTACTCATCAACGTCAGGGTCTACATAAAACCCTTCAGATGGGGTGGAATTATCTTCTGCAACAATAATTAAGCAAACATGAGTACATAGGTACTCAGCAAGACTTAGACCGGATCCTACAAAAATGCACATTATCAACGAAGGGAATAGTGGAGTTATTGCAGCAAGCCAGCTTTGACTCTTGGCTAAACTATCTTATGACACAACAACTTGTAAATGTTTTGTGCACACGATTCCACTACTCACCACAATAATACACTACCGCGGATCCTCTCCCGTCATCCTACGGAAGGGCCATCCATGGAAATCACACTTATCTTGATGCTTTTAGTAGTTTCCATTTACTTGTCTATGAACTGTTTAGGCAACCATGTAGTCCTTTACCGCGAACGCGACTATTCGAATAGATGATGTTAACCCTGCAGGGGTGTACTTCACACACGCTTCCACCACTTATCGCCGTTCACACGACATGTACTCGGCAACCTTCAAGCGGGAGCCCAACGAGGGTGTCGTCCATGGCCTGACTAACCACTCACATCTCTAGTCTAGGTTTATCGCCTATTCAGGTTCCATCCGTAGGGAGTCCGGCCGAGGTTTTCACATACGACCCCGAAAGATGTGTACAGGGTTCCGAGACACCAAAAGGGCGCCCAGCATACCCGGCCACGTACCTACCACATCGCAGCCCACCCCGAGGGTTAGCGCTGTGCACGGCATCCAGTAAACTACAAACACCAGAAACTACTTGCAACTCCTTGACAGAATAGAAGGGAGGTTAATAAGCCGAGATGGTCAAATAAGGATCCCAATGCATGGTAGTAGCTGAATATTAAATCACACATACAGATCTCAGTTCTTAGGGACGGTTCCAATGAAACAACCCACCAGGTGGTCCTACATGGCCTCTCATCGATACCTTTAGCAAATCATGTTCAACACTTCACTCTCATGACTGACACAAACATTTCACTCTAGCCCATCACCCCGATGAACCAGACCTGACACAACTCTAACCATAGTAGGCATAGCAAGGTAGGAAACGCAAACATCGCTCAATCAACTCCTACACATGCTAGTGGGTTTCATCTAGTTACTATGGCAATGACAGGTCATGCAGAGGAAATGGGTTCAACTACCAAAGCACTGAGCAGTTTGGAACGTTGTTGTCTTAAATGCAGTAAATGAGGGCAGGAGCGAGAACATGGGATTTTATCTATATGTTCAAATGGTGGATACTTTCCTGGCAGATCGGTAGACGCGTATTGTCCTTTAGTTGGATATTCACGGTAATCCTCCAGAACAGAACCTACCGCAGCAAATCATACCAGTAACACAATTAATACACGGCAATATGCAACAATATGACGCATGCATATGACATGGCAAAATGAGTGTGTTCGGATAATGCAACTACAACCAGATGGGTTTGAGCCATTTTGAACCAAAGGTTCAACCCCAAACTCATCTTATGAGTTTAAATAGTGCTTTATCATGTTTTGCACTAAACAAAAAGGTTAAGTTGCTTAAACATGCATGAAACTAGTACATATGGATAGATTGGATTTTTCTGATCATTTTTCATATATAAATCTTTGCATTTGGAGTTACAGATTAATTTCTATGATTTTTTGAAGTTTGCAACAATTTCTGGAGTTTCCTGAATAAGAATAAATCCAGAAAAAACATTACTGCGTCAGCACTGCGTCAGCAGGTCAACTGGGCGGTCCAGGTCAAACCTGACCAATGGGACCCACTGGTCAGTGTCACGCTTAGTTAACTAACTAATTAAGGTTAGATTAGTAGCTAACCAAGATTTGACCAAACGGCAGGGCCCACATGTCAGTGACCCAGGGGGGTCAAATCCCTGGTCAAACTGGGTCAAAACGCTAGCGTTTTCCCGCCAGTGATGACTAGACGTGTCGGAGGGGTGCGGGGTTTTCACTTTAGTGACCAAATGGATAGCAGAGGGCATCTACGGGTAGCTGGGACGAAGCCGCGTCGAGTGGTGGTGGTGGTTGAGCTCGGGGTCGCCGGAAATGACGCCGGCGATGTGCTTGGAGGCTGCCAGAGTTTTGGCGCGCTGGTACTCGTCGTTGCGGTGCTCGTGGAGGCTCGGGGCTAGCTTCTACGAGGCCTACACGGTGCAGTGAGTGGGTTTTGCACGGTGGTGAGGCCATTGCGTGGCCGAAGCCACGTAGGCGGTGAGCTTAGACGGCGGCGCGTGCGGGTGTGCTCCGTGCAGTCGCTATGGTAGACGGCAGAGAGAACAGAGAGGAGGGGGAGAGGCATAAGCTCATAGCGGTCACAGCAAGCTAGCCAGCGGGGTTGGGGACGAGCTGGAGCGAGCGGGACGGCGAAGTGGATCTCCGGCGACGGCGAGGCGGAGCGAGGTCGGAGTAGTGGCTTCAGGGCGAGCGAGCGCTCGGGGCTCGGTCTGCTCGATGGAGGAGATGGTGGCGGAGCTTCTTGACACAGCGGGGCGACGAGGAGGCGACGGTGGCCACGGTTACGATGGCGGTGCGGCCACAATGGCGTCGGCCATGGTGGGGAGAGAGCGAGAGAGAGGCACAGGGGTGTGAGTGAGGTGTCGGGGAGGTCGGGGCGACAAGGTGGAGCTCACCCACGCGTCCAGTGGCTCGGCGGCAAGCAGGTAACTGTGTGGCGAGCTCGGACACGCCGTCGCTCACCTCTCTACCTGCCTGGCGAGAGTAAGCAGCTGACTGGCCATGGGCCAGCACAGTGCTGGGCCGCCAGGTAGGTTTGGCCAGGTAAGTTTCTTTCCTTTTTATTTTCTGGTTTCTATTTCTTCTGTAACTTTGTGGCTTTATTAAAAATACCAGAACAATCCCAAAATTCATGAAACTGGTCAAGGCCACTGTTTGGAATATTTCCAGCAGTAAACATTTTAGTTTATGATTATTTGGACATTTAAAATATTATTTAGAATTTAAATGCCCAAATGCAAATAGATTATGATTTAATTCAGTGACCCAATGTTTTCCTCGAAAATTGTGCACCATTTTTGTGAGAGGTTCTAGACCAAGGCAAAGATGATGAACATTTTAGAAGTGCATTTCAGGTTCATTGAAAAAGATTTTAGTAAACCCTAGTTGGATTAAGTGGTGCTGGGGGTTTTTGTCATCCCCATTTCAACTTTCTATGAAAAGTAAACATGATGCAGTCACTCTAATGCATGCACTGACTAGGGTTGTGACAGCTCGCCCCCACTCCGAAAAATCTCGTCCCGAGATTTAGGATCCGTCAGATAGAAAGTGGGGTACTCGAGTCGAAGACGATCCTCCCTTTCCCAAGTGGCTTCTTTCTCGGAATGGTGTGACCATTGAACCTTGAGAAACTTGATGTTATGGCGTCGAGTGGTACGCTCGTCTTGATCAAGGATACGAATGGGATATTCCCGATATGTGAGATTGTCTTGGAGATCAAGCCTTTCATGGTCCCCTCCACAGATAGGATCCGAGAAGCAACGCATGAGTTGAGAAACATGGAAAACATCATGAACTCTGGAAAGATGCGGAGGTAGTTCCAATTGGTAGGTAGCTTCTCCTCGTTTGGCAAGTATGCAAAAGGGACCAATGTAGCGAGGAGCCAATTTGCCCTTGATACCGAAGCGATGGGTTCCCTTCAGAGGAGTAACCCGAAGGTAAGCCTTCTCGTCAACTTCAAAAGTCATGGCCTTATGTTTATGATCATATTGGCTCTTTTTACGAGATTGGGCTGTGTTGAACTTTTCATGAACAACGCGAACTTGCTCTTCTGCTTCCTGGATCATATCCAAGCCAAAGAATTGTTGTTCCCCAGTTTCTGACCAGTTAAGAGGCGTTCGACACCTTCGTCCATAAGAACTTCAAAAGGAGCTTTGCCCAAGCTAGATTGATAGCTATTGTTATAAGCAAATTCAGCAAATGGAAGGCATTTCTCCCAATCCATTTCGAATGAGATAATAGAGGCTCGGAGCATATCTTCCATAATTTGATGGATGCGTTCTACTTGACCACTTGATTGAGGGTGGAAGGCGGTGCTAAAGGAGAGACGAGTTCCCATCGCATTTTGGAAACTTTCCCAAAATCGAGAGGTGAAAGGACTTCCATGATCTGAGTTAATATCTAATGGAACACCATGAAGAGACACTATTCGAGAGATATACAAATATGCTAGCTGGCTAGCAGTTATCCTCTCTCAAACAGGCAGGAAATGGGCTACTTGGTAAAGACGATCGATGACGATAAAGATAGCATTATTCCCTCTCTTGGTCCTGGGAAAACCAGTGATGAAGTCCATACCAATTTTATCCCATTTCCATTCAGGAATAACTAAAGGTTGAAGGGTGCCAGCAGGCCGTTGATGCTCTGCTTTAACACGACGATAAACGTTGCAATTAGCAATATACTGAGCAATTTCTCTCTTCATCCTAGTCAACCAGAACCTCTGGCGTAGGTCCTGATACATCTTAGTACTACCGGGATGAATTGTGAGAGGACATTCGTGAGCTTCCTTAAGGATCAATCTGTCACATCCCTAGTTATGGTAATACTTAGCGCTTGCATTAGAGTGATGCATCATGTTTAAATTCTTTTGAATTTGAAATGGGGATTGATCAAATCCTAGCACCAAATCAAATCAAATAGGTTCAACATAAAATAATTTTCAATGAACCTAAGACGCCCTTCTAAAATGCCCATCGGTTTTGCCTTGGGTTAGAACCTTTGCCAAAATTGGTTCACATTTTTCTAGGACACATAAGGTCATTGGATTAAATCATTACTATTTGCATTTGGGCATATAAATGCTATAAAATATTTTAAATGCCCAAATAATTCTGAAAATAAATGTGGGCTGTTGGAAATAATCTAAACAGAGCCCCTGATTATTTTCAGGATTTTTAAAGATGCCTAAGTATTTTTAATAAAGCCACACAGTTATAGAAAAATAGAAAACAGAAAATAAAAGAGAAGGAGGGAACTTACCTAGCCGCAGCCCACCTGGTAGGCCCATCACTGTGCTGGCCCATGCTAGCCAGCTGCTTCGTCCTTGCCAGGCAGGCACAGAGGTGACGCCGGTGAGCACGAGCTCGCCACGGCGCCACCTGCTTGCCGCCCGCGCCCCTGGACACCTGGGTGAGCTCCATGTTGCCGCCCCGACCCCGCAGACACCTCACACGCCCCCTGCCTCTCTCCTTCGCCCGCTCCCGCCATGGCCGACGCAGCCGCGCCCGCGCCACCGTGAAACCCGCGTCCGCCGTCATCCCCGCGCCGTGCTGACTTGTCCAAGAGCTCCGTCGTCGTCCGCAACATCGAGCTAGCCGAACCCCGAGCACTTGCACACTCTCCTTCGCATCCATCGAGCTCGTCTTCACCGAACGCCGCCGCAGATCCCCCTCGCCGTATCTGCCGCACCAGCTCGTCCCCGACCGCGTCGTCTACACCGTCGTGTTTGCCGTGAGCTGCTACACCTCTCCATCCCTCTCTTTCTCGCTCTCGAGACCTGCATCGACCGCACCAAGCTCGGCTGCACTCCCCGCCGCCACCGCACGTCACCGTCGTGGCCACAGCCGCGTTGGCTCGATTCCGAGCACACCACCGCCCTCACCGCACTCTCAAGAGCCCAAAACACCACCCCACGTGCCATGCCGTGCCCCCTAGCGCCGTGTTCAACCTCCGCCGAACTCCGATGACCGCCACGGTCATCGCCGATGATGTTTTCGGCCACCCCGAGCTCCACCACTGCCACCAAACGATGCGGCTCGCTCCCCGCATCACGTAGACGTGCTCCTCCGTTGTTTTGGTCGTCGGAGCCCGAAACCGCACTCCCATTGCCGCGTCTGGCCTCGCCGGCGGCTAAACGCCGGCGAGTTTGACCGCACTTGACCCTGGTTGACTCCGTGTGGGCCCAGGTTGACTTCCCCTTGAGTCCGTGACAGGTGGGGCCCGTCTGCTAACTAAATTAGTTTTAGTGCTAAGCTAAAAATTATCTAGGCTAATTACCCTGACACGCGGGACCCCCAGGTCAGGTTGACCAGGACCGCTCCTTTAACCACTGACGTCACCCTGACGCAAAGCTGACGCATTAATTCAATAAATGGAATTATTCTTATACAGGAAATTCCAGAAAATTGTACAAACTTCAAAAATTCATAGAAATTGATCTGTAACTACAAATGCAAAGTTTTATATATGAAAAATGATCAGAAAAATCCAATATATCCATCTGTAGCATTTTCATGCATGTTAGAGCAACCTAACCTTGCTGTTTAGGTGAAACAAGTTAATGCACTAATTTGACCTGTTATTTTGGGTTTGCATTTGAATCCTTGATTCAAATGAACTCAAACCAATCTGTTCTAAGTTGCACTAGCCCAAACACAATCATTTTTGCCATGTCATTGCATGCATCATATTGTTGCATATTGCCATGTGGTGATTGTTTTTTGATGTGTTCTTCGTGGTAGGTTCTGCCTCCGAGGATATTCACGAGTATCCAACTAAAGGGCAGTATTCCACTACCACTCCGTCAGGCAAGCAAAACCCCCTTGTTCATTCCGATACAATCCTACTCTCTCGCTCATGCTCTCTTTTACTGCATTAGGACAACAATGATTCATCTGTTACTTGATGCGGTAGCTGAACCCTTTTATCCTCTGCATGACCTGTCATTGCCATAGTAAATAGATGAAACCCACTAGCATGAGTAGGAGTTGTTTGAGCCCCTGTTGTGCCTACTCATTCATGCTTGTTTGTCATGCCTGCTACTGCTTAGAGTTGAGTCAGGTCTGATTCATCGAGGGTGAATCAGAGGTGTGTGAACATGTTCTACTGTGTGTGAGCTAAGTGTGTGAACACGAATTGGTAAAGGTAGAGGTGAGAGGCCATGTAGGAGTACATGGTGGGTTGTCTCATTTAAGCCATCCTCAGGAACTGAGTTCTGTGTTTGTGATCCATGAAACAGCTACTACCATGCATTGGGCCCGAAACCAATGGACCCTCTCGGCTTCTTAATCACCCTTGTCCTCTGTCCAGGAGTTGCAAGTAGTATCTGGTGTTTGTAGTATGCTGGAGGCCGTGGGCAGTGCTGATCGGAGGGGTGGGCTGTGATGCGGTAGGCACGTGGCCGGGTATGCCGGGCGCCCGTTTGGTGTCACGGAACCCTGTACACGTTGTTCGGGGCCGTATGTGGAAACCTCGGCCGGACTCCCTGCGGATGGAACCTGAATAGGCGATAAACCTGGACTAGAGACTTGAGTGTTTAGGTAGGTCATGACCGACACCCTCGTTGGGCTTCCGCTTGAAGGTTGCCGAGTACATGTCGTGTAAACGGCGGTAAGTGGTGAGAGCATGTGTGAAGAAGTACACCCCTGTCGGGTTAACATCATCTATTCTAATAGCCGTGTCCGCGGTATAGGACTTCTGGGTTGCATGTATAGTTCGTAGACAAGTGAAAGTGGATACTATAAAATGCGCAAGATAAGCGTGAGTGCTATGGATGGCGTTCTCGTAGGGAGACGAGAGCGGATCCAAAGTGGTGTATTGGTTGGTGAATATGTGGACTCCTGTGCGCCACCTCAAAAGAGTTACTTGCAGTCGTAGTTCAGGATAGCCACCGAGTCAAAGATGGATTGCTGCAGTTAAACCCCACCATTCCCTTGTTGATAATTATGCATATGTAGTTAGTTGTGATGTAAGTCTTGCTGGTTACATTTGTACTCACGTTTGCCTATTCTACGTTTTGCAGAGAGACTCCGTCTCACTAGTAGTTCCGTGTGGACTCCGACGTTTAGCTTGTTACCTCAGCTACGATCTTGTGCCCTCGGCAGGATCTGGTAGATAGTCAAGCTTCTCAGCCTTTTTCATTTGTAGTTGTCTGTACTCAGACATGTTAAGCTTCCGCATGTGCTTTGACTTGTATGCTCTGAATGTTGGGTCATGAGACCTATGTTTGTAATATCTCGCTCCTTGGAGCCTATTGAATAAATACTTGAGTTGTAGAGTCATGTTGTGATGCCATGTTGTATTTGCACATATCGAGCATATTGTGTGTATGTTATTGAAATGCTTGGTACGTGTGGGATCTGACTATCTAGTTGTTTATCCTTAGTAGCCTCTCTTACCGGGAAATGTCTCCTAGTGTTTTCACCGAGCCATGGTAGCTTGCTACTTGCTCCGAACACTTAGGCTGGCGGCATGTGTCCTTCGTTCTGTGTCCGTCCCCTCGGGAAATGTCACACGATGAATACCGAGTCTGTTAGCCCGCTACTGGCCGGTTTATCGGAGTCTGCTAGCCTAGTGCTACAGCTGGACTCACTCGCTGATGACCGACACGTTCGATGCTGGGTCATGGATGCCTGTCCCTGTAAGTTAGTGCCACTTTGGGTTTACGACTAGCCATGTCAGCACGGGCTCCTTATCATATGGATGCTAGCGACACTATCATATCATATACGTGTGCCAAAAGGCGCAAATGGTCCCGGGCAAGGTAAGGCGACACCCGTGGGAATACCGTGTTACATGCTAGATCGGTGTGGCATTGAGTCGGGGTCTTGACACAATCGCCTCAGGTTTCGTACTTGGGAACCACTAAGCGGTTTCTGAAGTACATGACACCTTGATCATCAATGGAGAAACAATCTGAACTCCTTTCTTGATGTTTCTCTTAATACAGGAGATTCCCGGATCTACCTTCTGAGCTTTGATGATCTGATCCGAAAGGGTAGGTTTCTCCACCAAGGTAGAAAGGAATCCTTGAGGAACAATGTGAAGGTTAAGCTTCCAAAATTCCTCATGGAGAAGTGGTTGACTTTGTTGTAACATCAGGTTGTTACAATAAGATTTACGACTTAGTGCATCGGCCATGACATTGGCTTTCCTCGGGTTGTAAGTTATCCCTAAGTCGTAATCTGTGAACAGCTCTACCCAATGTCTTTGCCTGAGATTCAAATCCGGTTGGGTGAATGTATAGTTCAGACTTGGGTGATCGGTGAAGATTTCGCAATGATTACCAAGAAGGTAATGTCGCCAGGTTTTGAATGCATGGACTACAGCTACAAGCCCTAAATCATGTGTAGGATAGTTCTCCTCATGCGGATGCAACTTCCATGAAACATAGGCAATTACATGATGATCTTGCATGAGTATGCAACCTAGTCCTTGTCGCGAGGCGTCGCAATAGATAACAAAGTCCTTGGAGAAATCTGGTGGTACCAGTATGGGAGCAGATGTGAGGCATCTTTTCAGTTCCTGAAAACTGTGCTCGCAGTATGGGGTCCACTCGAACTTTTTAACTTTCTTAAGGAGTTCAGTTAGAGGTTTAGCAACCTTGGAGAAGTTCTCGACACCGCGGCGGCAGTAGCTCGCTAAGCCAAGGAAACTCTGAACTTGCTTCACTGATTCAGGTGGAGTCCAATTAAGAACGACTTGAACTCGCTCGGGATTGACAACAATACCCTTACCTAAGATTACATGGCCTAGATAGGTCACTTCTGGCAACCAGAATTCACATTTAAAGAATTTGGCATAAAGGCGATGCTCTCGAAGTTTCGTCAATACTAGCCTTAGATGCTCGGCATGTTCTTCCTCATTCTTGGAGTAGAGGTAAGTATATCGTCGAGGTATACCACGACGAATTTATCCAAATACTCCATGAAGATCGAGTTCATTAACCGAGAGAAGGTGGCTGGGGCATTGGTTAAACCGAAGGACATGACGGTGTACTTGTATTGGCCATAACGAGTAACAAAGGCCGTTTTGGGAATGTTCCCGTTCTTGATTTTGATTTGATGGTAGCCCAACCTCAAATCCATCTTGGAAAATACTGAGGATCCAGCGAGCTGATCATACAGGTTGTTGATCATGGGGGCGAATACTTGCTCTTTATGGTGACCAAATTGACGGGTTGATAATCCACAACCATCTAATACGTACCATCCTTTTTCTTGATGAAGAGGATGGGACAAGCCTATGGAGAAGAACTAGGACGGATGAAACCCTTTTTCAAGGACTCATCGAGTTTTTTCTTGAGTTCAGCTAGTTCCAGGGGTGCCATCTTATAGGCTCTCCTAGAGATTGGGACAGTTCCTGGGACAAGATCTATCACGAACTCGACATCCGTGTTAGGTGGAACACCAGGCAGTTCTTCTGGAAAAACATCCAGGAAGTCACGAACTACCGGGACAACTTCGAGGTCTGGAAGAGGACTAGCATTAAGAGAGTAGAGTTGACGCTCAGACACTTGGGTCAAGACAATGACTACCTTGCCCGATGGATGTGTAAGTTGAACAGTCCTAGAGTAGCAATCAATGTTAGCATGATGGGCTGTCATCCAGTCCATACCTAAGATGATATTTATGTTCGAGGATTTGAGAGCTATCAAAGATGCAAGGAAAACAAGTCTGTCGACATGAATTTCATTCCCATGGCCTACTCTATAAGTTTGCCACCTAGAGCCAGGAGTAGAAATTTCCATGGTGGAGGGCATATCACAAAATGCGGTGTTGTGCAAACGGGCATAGCTCTCAGATATAAATGAATGAGATGCTCCAATATCGAAAAGATCAGATGTAGGATGGCAGTTAAGAAGGAGCATACCAAGAGCGACGTTGGGATCATCGAGAGCCTCTTCAGCTGAGACACAGTTCACATGGCCACGTGTAGTGGTGGCTGGCTTGGCATAGTACACCTTTCCGGACTGATTGGGGTTGTTGATATGGGGACACTCTCGCATGTAGTGACCCGGTTCTCCACACTTGAAGCATGTCACAGTGTTGGTGCAGGAAGGAGCATTGGCGGCTGATCCACCATAAGCCTTAGGCGGTGCATACTGCTGGGTTGGACGAGGCACTTGATAGGATGGCCTTAGAGTGAACCTGGGTGGCAGAGCTGTGTTTGGCACCCACACACGGCGCTTCTGAAAGCCAGAACCAGATGAGGAACCAATGTCACGGGCGTGCTTGCATGTAGCTTCGAAGTCAGTCTGACTTGTCTCAACACTGATAGCCTTGTTCACTAGCTTCCGAAAGGAGGTGCATTCGTGCAGTCGAAGATCACGGCGAAGCTTGGGGCTGAGTCCCTTGCGGAACCTTGCCTGCTTCTTGGCGTCGGTGGACACTTCTTCAGGTGCATAGCGTGCTAGGTTACCAAACTCTCTGCTGTATGCATCCACGGTTAGCCTGCCCTGGGTGAAGTTGCAAAACTCCTCCCTCTTACCATCCATAAGACCTTCCGGCATGTGGTGCTCACGAAAAGCCTGGCTGAAATCGACCAAAGTGGTATCATGGCCAGCTGGGCGCATGGCCTCATAGTTTTCCCACCAAAGGCTGGCGGGGCCCTCAAGATGATAAGCAGCATAAGTGACCTTGTCAGCTTCGGTTACGTCTGCAGAATGTAGCTTCTGGGTGATGCTGCGGAGCCAATCATCCACATGGATAGGCTCGACGGAATGATGGAATGTTGGTGAGTACAACTTGATGAAGTCATTGAGAGACACCAAGTTGTTCCTCTGGTGATGTGCAGTGTTCTGCTCAATGTGTTCCAGCAGACGGCTGGTCTCACGTTTGTTCCTTTCAGCCTCCAACATGACCTCAGCCAAGGAAGGTGGATGAGGCAGATTCCCATCCCTAGCCCCACTGGCTTCACCCTGCACCTGGGAAGCACGGTTGCTTTGGGTGTTGGCCATCCTAGGAAAACAAAACAATAGTTTAGATAAGGATGGCAGAGCTCTGACATAGGAGTGCAGAATGTAATGGATGACACGGAATGCAGAGATGTTCATCTGTATGACATGGTAATACAGAAACTGGCATATATATCAACCATCGGTCATACACACCATACATAGTTTAGTACAAGCCCAAGCTGAAGTACAACTGCGGTGAAAGAACATTATATCTCATCAGAGGCATTCCAAGCTCCTATACATTATTTATCTACACCTCCGGAATTCATACACACTAAGTCATATCCCACAAGACACGCAGGAACATGGTGATACAACTACTACAATACTACTAGTGCCATGATCCAGCTCAGTCGTCTCCGTCTCCGTAGTAGTCTTCATAGAGATTACCCGCGTAGCCTAGAAGTGGAACATGCGGATCTGGAAACTCCCGGTCGCGTGGGGCCTGTGGACCATAAGGGCAAGGATGAGGCCTTGGTCCCACGAACGGTGGCAGACGACGCCCACGTCGAGGTGTGATGCCTCCAACATCAGGATAGTCCATGCGAGCTTGCAGACGAGTGCGTACGGGTACAAATCCCGCATATCAAGATAACCGGTCTGCACGACGGGCGCAAGCCATGTCAGAGTGGCCGAGTGGTCCGCTCGAGTGTTGTACAGCTCCATGCGAAGGGCACGGACCTCACGGTCCCTTTCCACCAACATCTATGTGGTGGTCCGAAGGCGCGGCTCCTCATGAGTAGTGTGAGCATAAAGACCTATGAATAGCCCTCCTGACCAGTAAGTCCTGTTGGCAGATAGCAGAACTCCGTGTTCTGAAGCGGCGCATGCCCAACTCGAATGATAGTTATCATGGAGTAAGCAGCATCCTGGACGGACATCTCCATGGTAACTTCGAGCCCGTAAGACCAGTGAAGGGGATCGGTAGCTCCGGGGTAGGAAGGAAATATCATCACTGTGCAGATGTACTGACTCTGATTAAAATATCGATACTCCTCTTCAACGGTATACTCTGGATACCATCGATAGCCTGTCTCTATCATCACATGGACCAAGATGATGTGGGGTGTGAGAAGACATCTGAAACATGAAATAATGCAGAGGCATTATAATTTCTAGCATAAATCGACAACATAACGACTATAAATGCTCAAAAAGGATTTTGAGACATTTTGCAAAGGATTGCATAGTCACTCAACAACATCATATCAAGGTTCTGGGTCCAACTAACAACATACTGAGGTAGTAGAACTGAACTAGGGTTTGTACACAACAATCCTATAAGAGTCTACGGATTAGTAACACGTGAACCTGATAGAAAGATGAGATCCTAGTCCTTCACCCCCATGGAAAGAATGGACTGACTCAGATCAGAATGCCTTGAGGTAAAGGACTAAAAAGAGCTTCACGTTCCATCCCACAATAAATTCCCCTACATATAACTAAAGCATTTCTAGACTCGACATCGACCATTTTGGCTTGAAGAACCTACAGGCAGTCCGGCTCTGATGCCAACGCTGTCAAGACCGCGATTCTAAGTCACACCGATCTAACATGTAACACATCATATCACTTTGCGACCTCACGCACGGTACTGCCACGGGTGCCACCTTACCTGACCCAGGATCGTTTGCGCCTTTTGGCTCACGTATACGATAGTGTTGCTAGCATCCATATGAAAAAGAACCCGGGCTGACATGACTAGTCGTGAACTCAAAGTGGCGCTAACTTATAGGGACAGGCATACATGACCCAGCAACGAACGTGTCGATCGACAGCGAATGAACCTAAGTCGTAGCAAGCTACAAGGACTTAAAGGAACACTGTGTGACATTTCCTCAAAGGGATAGACACATGAACGAAGAAGGACACATGCCGGCCAGCCTAAATGTTCCGGAGTAGTAGCTGTTGGGGAACGTAGTAATTTCAAAAAAATTCCTACGCACACACAAGATCATGATGATGGCATATCAACGAGAGGGGAGAGTGTTGTCCACATACCCTTGTAGACCGTAAGCGGAAGCGTTAGCACAACGTGGTTGATGTAGTCGTACGTCTTCACGATCCGACCGATCCAAGCACCGAGCGTCACGGCACCTCCGAGTTCATTACGTTCAGCTCGATGGCGATCTCCGGGCTCCGATCCAGCAAAGCTCGGAGATGAGTTCCGTCCACCACGACGGCGTGGTAGCGATGATGATGTTCTACGGCGCGGGCTTCGCCTAAACTCCGCGGTGATATGACCGAGGTGGAATATGGTGGAGGGGCACCGCTGCACGGCTAAGGCGATCCGTAGATCAACTTGTGTGTTCTAGGGTGCCCCCGCCTCATGATATAAAGGAGCCGGGGGAGGAGGCGGCCGACCAAGGGGGCGCGCCAAGGGGGGAGTCCTACTCCCACCGGGAGTAGGACTCCCTTCTTTCCTAGTTGGAGTAGGAGAAGGGGGAAGGAGGAGGAGGGGAGAAGGAAGGGGGCGCGCCGCCCCCCTCTCCTTATCCTATTCGGACTAGGGAGGGGAGGGGGCGCGGCCCACCTCTTGCCTCCTCTCCTCTTCTCCCTTATGGCCCATGTAGGCCCAATAACCCCCAGGAGGGTTCCGGTAACCCCCCGGTACTCCGGTAAGATGCCGATTTCACCCGGAACACTTCCGATGTCCAAATATAGGCTTCCAATATATCAATCTTTATGTCTCGACCATTTCGAGACTCCTCGTCATGTCCGTGATCACATCCGGGACTCCGAACAAACTTCGGTACATCAAAACTTATAAACTCATAATAAAACTGTCATCGTAATGTTAAGCGTGCGGACCCTACGGGTTCGAGAACTATGTAGACATGGCCTAGAACTATTCTCGGTCAATAACCAATAGCAGGACCTGGATGCCCATATTGGTTCCTACATATTCTACGAAGATCTTTATTGGTCAAACTGCATAACAACATACGTTGTTCCCTTTGTCATCGGTATGTTACTTGCCCGAGATTCGATCGTCGGTATCCAATACCTAGTTCAATCTCGTTACCGGCAAGTCTGTTTACTCGTTACGTAATGCATCATCTCGTAACCAACTCATTGGTCACATTGCTTGCAAGGCTTATAGTGATGTGCATTACCAAGAGGGCCCAGAGATACCTCTCCGACAATCGGAGTGACAAAACCTAATCTCGAAATCGCCAACTCAACAATGTACCTTCGGAGACACCTGTAGTACTCCTTTAAAATCACCCAGTTACGTTGTGATGTTTGGTAGTACCCAAAGTGTTCCTCCGATAAACAGAGTTGCATAAATTCCATAGTTACCAGGAACATGTATAAGTCATGAAGAAAGCAATAGCAATATACTAAATGATCAAGTGCTAGGCTAACGGAATGGGTCATGTCAATCACATCATTCTCCTAATGATGTGATCCCATTAATCAAATGACAACACATGTCTATGGTTAGGAAACATAACCATCTTTGATTAATGAGCTAGTCAAGTAGAGGCATACTAGTGACTATATGTTTGTCTATGTATTCACACATGTATCATGTTTCCGATTAATACAATTCTAGCATGAATAATAAACATTTATCATGATACGAGGAAATAAATAATAACTTTATATTGCCTCTAGGGCATATTTCCTTCAGTCTCCCACTTGCACTAGAGTCAATAATCTAGATTACAAAGTAATGATTCTAACACCCATGGAGTCTTGGTGCTGATCATGTTTTGCTCGTGAGAGAGGCTTAGTCAACGGGTCTGCTACATTCAGATCCGTATGTATCTTGCAAATCTCTATGTCTCCCACTTGGACTTGGTCCCGAATGGAATTGAAGCGTCTCTTGATATGCTTGGTCCTCTTGTGAAATCTGGATTCCTTTGCCAAGGCAATTGCAGCAGTATTGTCACAGAAGATCTTCATTGGTCCCGATGCACTAGGTATGACACCTAGATCAGAAATGAACTCCTTCATACAGACTCCTTCATTTGCTGCTTTAGAAGCAGCTATGTACTCCGCTTCACATGTAGATCCCACCACGACGCTTTGTTTAGAACTGCACCAACTTACAGATCCACTGTTTAATAAAAACACGTATCCAGTTTGCGATTTAGAATCGTCCGGATCAGTGTCAAAGCTTGCATCGACGTAACCATTTACGACCAGCTCTTTGTCACCTCCATATACGAGAAACATATCCTTAGTCATTTTCAGGTATTTTAGGATGTTCTTGACCGTTGTCCAGTGATCCACTCCTGGATTACTTTGGTACCTTCCTGCCAAGCTTATTGCTAAGCATACATCAGTCGGTACACAACATTGCATACATGATAGAGCCTATGCCCAAGCATAGGAACATCTTTCATTTTCTCTATCTTGGTACGTGGTGGGGCATTGAGTTTGACTCAACTTCACACCTTGAAGCACGGGCAAGAACCCTTTCTTAGCTTGATCCATTTTGAACTTTTTCAAAATTTTATCAAGGTATGTGCTTTGTGAAAGTCCTATCAAGCGTCTTGATCTATCTCTATAGATCTTGATGCCCAATATGTAAGCAGCTTCACCGAGGTCTTTCATTGAAAAACTTTTATTCAAGTATCCCTTTATGCTATCCAGAAATTCTATATCATTTCCAATTAATAATATGTCATCTAAATATAATATCCGAAATGCTACAGAGCTCCCACTCACTTTCTTGTAAATACATGTGAGGGAGTCCTAGACTAGGGGGTGTCCGGACAGCCGGACTATCATCGTCCTCCGGACTCCAAGACTACGAAGATAGAAGATTGAAGACTCCGTCCCGTGTCCGGATGGGACTTTCCTTGGCGTGGAAGGCAAGCTTGGCGATACGGATATGTAGATCTCCTACCATTGTAACCGACTCTGTGTAACCCTAGCCCTCCCCGGTGTCTATATAAACCGGAGGGCTTTAGTCCGTAGGACACAACATACATTACAACAATCATACCATAGGCTAGCTTCTAGGGTTTAACCTCCTTGATCTCGTGGTAGATATACTCTTGTACTACCCATATCATCAATATTAATCAAGCAGGACGTAGGGTTTACCTCCATCGAGAGGGCCCGAACTGGGTAAAACATCGTGTCCCTTGTCTCCTGTTACCATCCGCCTAGGCGCACAGTTCGGGACCCCCTACGAGATCCGCGGTTTGACACCGACATTGGTGCTTTCATTGAGAGTTCCTCGTGCGCCACCAATAGGCTCGATGGCATCTTCAACCAACAAGCGCTGTCGAGATGAGACTTTTCTCCCGGGCAGATCTTAGATTCGGCGGCCGCCTGCGGGCTAATTCACTTGGCCATCCGAGCAGATCGAAGCTCGCCCGCCATCGGTCGATTCGCAAGCCTAAACTTCACGGCCGATATCCACGGAGACTTGATCTTGACGGACTCGAGCCGCAGCAGAAGCGCCAGCCTTTGAACGATGGGCATGACCCAGCTCTGCCGCCCAAGCGGTGCCTTGGTGGCGCTGCGAATCCGCTCCACCGTTAGTCCGAGCCGATCGCCCAGATCAAGGGCGGTGGATAGACGCGCCACAGGGCTTCAACATCCACGGCGATGGGCGAACATTTATCTGTCCCTGCGAAACTTCGTGATTCCGAGGCTCGGACTCCTTGCCGGACTCCGAACCTCCGCGCCTACCAATCGATTCGGATTGGATGCGGTTATGGAATTCACCGCCGCGGACATCTTCAACACTCACCCTTTGGCGACATCCTAAACTCGCTAAAGCATCTCTACTTCTCGGGAGAGCCTGGCGGACTATGGCGGGGAGGGTTGAAATGCAGACGACGAAGAAATTCAGCTCCCACCCACCACCCACTTTGTAGCCACTGTCGACAATCTAACCGACAAGCTCGACTACGACTCCGACGACATCGACACTATGGACGACGAACAGGAACCATCGCCTACAGGGCACTGGAAGACCACCTCGTCATACGACATATATATGGTGGACACCACAAAAGAGGGGGACGACGAAGAAGCAGCGGAGGCGGATTCTTTAAAGAAGCAGCCCAGACACCGGCGTAATCGGCGCCGCTCTAAATCCCGCCACAGCAAGAATGGAGATTCCGGCACAGGGGATAATAATACTCCTGAGAGCGCCGAAGACAATCCCCTCCCGCAAGACGCAGAGCAGGAGGACGCAGAAGCAAGCCCTCACGAGAGGGCGGCAAACGAAGAGGTTGAGGATCATGATCATATGCCTCCCTCCGAAGACGAAGCAAGCCTCAATGACGATGAATTCGTCATACCTGAGGATCCCGTCGAGCAAGAGCGCTTTAAGCGCAGGCTTATCGCCACAGCAAACAGCCTAAAGAAAAAGCAGCAACAGCTTCAAGCTGATCAGGACCTGCTGGCCGATCGATGGACCGAGGTCCTCGCGGCCGAAGAGTATAAACTCGAACGCCCCTCCAAAAGTTACCCAAAACGCAAGCTGCTCCCCCGTTTAGAGGAGGAAGCATACATACCTCCATCACCAGCGCACGATATGGCTAACCGACCACCCCGTGGTCGTGACAGAGAGGCATTCAGGCCTCCAGCCAAGACCGCACCCCGGCATCGCTCCAAATGTATGAAGCCAAGAGGGAACGCGCCGGACTTGCAAGACATATTGGAGGACAAAGCAAGGCAATCCAGATCCATCTACGGATCATGTGGGTGCCCCACGACCCATGACGAATACCTTCACGCCGGATACAATAACCCCGGCCGGGCCAAACACAGCAGACAGCGCTCTCACGAGCTGCGTCGCGATGTTGCCCAATACAGAGGTGCTGCACACCCGCTATGCTTCACTCACGAAGTAATGGATCATCAAATCCCCGAAGGGTTTAAACCCGTAAACATCGAATCTTACGATGGCACAACAGACCCCGCGGTATGGATCGAAGATTACCTTCTCCACATCCATATGGCCCGGGGCGACGATCTCCACGCCATCAAGTATCTCCCACTTAAGCTTAAAGGACCAGCTCGGCATTGGCTAAACAGCTTGCCAGCAGAGTCAATTGGGAGCTGGGAAGACCTGGAAGCCGCATTCCTCGACAACTTCCAGGGCACATATGTGCGACCACCAGATGCCGATGACCTAAGCCACATTATTCAGCAGCCATTTAATCGGCGGACAATTCGGACACGGTTCACGACAAAGAAAAACCAAATCGTCGACTGTCCGGACGCAGAGGCCCTTGCGGCCTTCAAAAATAACATCCGGGACGAATGGCTAGCCCGGCACCTGGCGCAGGAAAAGCCGAAATCTATGGCAGCCCTCACATCATTAATGACCCGCTTTTGCGCGGGAGAGGACAGCTGGCTAGCCCGCAGCAACAATCTCCGTAAAAATTTTGGCAGTCCGGATACCAAGGACAACAACGGCAGGTCACGTCAAAACAAAAACAAGCGCCGCATGAACGGCGACGATAAGAAGGATCGACAATCAATGCGGGATCGAGCACTAAACCGGTCGTGGAAGAAGCCGTTCAAAAGAACCACTCCGGGTCCGTCCAATCTGGACCGAATACTCGACCGCTTATGCCAGATACATGGCACCCCTGAAAAACCAGCTAATCACACTAATAGAGATTGCTGGGTGTTCAAGCAGGCAGGCAAGTTAATTACCAAAAACAATGACAAGGGGCTGAACAGCGATGACGAGGAAGAGACCCGACAGCCGAACAGTAGAGGACAGAAGGGTTTTCCCCCACAAGTGCGGACGGTGAATATGATTTACGCAACCCATATACCCAAGAGGGAGAGGAAACGCGCACTAAGGGACGTCTACGCGATGGATCCGATCGCCCAAGTTCAATCCATGGTCTTCTTGTCCGATCACTTTCGATCGAAGAGACCATCCGACCAGCATACGCCATGGCGGATTCGCGCATTGGTTTTAGACCCAATCATCGATGGATTTCACCTCACGAGAGTCCTGATGGGCGGCGGCGTGCTGAACCTGCTTTATCGGGATACGGTCGCAAAATGGGCATAGACCCTCAAGGATTAAACCTACAAAGACAACCTTTAAAGGTGTCATACCAGAGTGGAAGCCAATCTATGCAGGCTCGATCCTGCTGAAGTGGTCTTCGGATCCTCGGATAATTTCGGGCGAAGAGTTAATCTTCGACATAGTCCCGTTTCGCAGCGGCTATCACGCTCCGCTCGGACGTACCACGTTTGCAAAATTCCACACGGTGCCGCATTATGCATACCTAAAGCTCAAGATGCCGGGCCCTCGTGGAGTCATCACGGTCAATGGAAATACGGAACGCTCCCTCTGAACGGAGGAACATACAGCAGCCCTCACGGCAGCAGTACAGAGCAGCCTTTTAAAGCAATTTTCGAGTCCGACCGTTAAAAGGCCGGATACAGCAAAATGCGCCCGGAGCAATGCCAACCAAGACCACCTGGCGCGATCAGAGAACGCGTAGCAATGCGGCCCCAACCCTCGCCCGCGCATGATCGCAAGAATAACACTCCGCGTACATAATTACGCCTTGGAGATACCATGGGCACGAGGGAAGGGCACGATCATAGCGGACCCAGTGCGGTTCGACCACACCGGGGGCTCGCAAGTGTGCCCCCCTTTTTTTATTTTTTATTTTCCTTCTTTGTGTAGACAGGACTCCGTTAACCAGAGGCCCTGTCCGGCGATGAACCTGCCGAACTCATGATGCAACAGCCAGGGACGAAAGAAAGCTACGACGAACATTCAGGTGGTCTCAATTACGAGCATTAAATTCGATCATATACACCAAGTCCGCAGCTCACCCCTGGAGGGGGACATGTTTACTTAGTCCAAATCCCTTGCTTACCGCACTATTTGTATCAGTCCGCTTTCATAGCAAACTTTCTTTCATAAATAATGCAGCACCTCTTTTATTGCAATTGCATTATCTTTTATATATATGCTCATTACACCCGTATATTTTGCTACAGCCGAATACGCCAGGGGCTTCTGTTCCCCAAATTATGGTGTGATAAAGTCCGAACACTTTCATAAGTGCGGCACCCCGAACTTATAGCATTATATGAATCGGCTCTGAATCATGTCTTGGGTCAATAGTTGGGTTTGCCCGGCTCCCACGTTTTGGTGCCTTACATTCCATTCCGTCGGCTAAGGTGGCCTTTGGGAGAACCACTGCGATTGCGCCCGGTTGAGCAGGCGGCGCCTCGATGGAAAGCTAAAACTGGCGGCATGTTAAGGCGAGACTGGTCGCTGTTCGAGAGGTTTTTTCGGTCCTAAAGACTCACGCCGCTTGAGAGAAGTTCCGACAATGTCCGAGCGAAGGCGTGGATAGCGCCCGGTTCGGTCTTCCGAATACCGGGGCTTCGCTGAAATTAAAATTATAGAATTCTATGGCTAAGTGAGAGTGTTCAAGCATTATAAGTCCGGTTGCCTTGTTACGTTGTGTTGGCGCCTCCTAGATGGACCCAAAAATGGGAACAAGAGTGCTCAAGTTTATCCCAACACCCCAGCACTTTCGTGGCTTGGGGGCTGAAACCAACGACTTGCCATCTCTCGATTTTATAAGCGGCCGCCTGAAGGTAATATTTTAAATTAAACAAGCGTTGTAGCAGCACATGAACAAAGCTTCAGCGCGCAGGATAATACATAACGAGTTAACTCAAAGATTACATTCCGGGGGCACTCATCCGCAATATCGTGGGCTCCCTTCAGGACAGTTTTATAATACATCTTGGGCGTGCGATACTCCTTTCCCGGTGGCGGTGGGTCCGTGAGAAGCTTCTCTGCATCCAACCTGCCCCAATGCACCTTTGTGCGGGCAAGGGCCCGACGAGCACCTTCAATCTGGTGGGCGCTTGATGACCTCCACCCGGGGCATGCATCCACCAGCCGCCGCTGAAGGCCAAAGTAGCTTCGAGGCATGGCCTGTCGAGCCACACCCGGACTATGAGAGCCTTCATGGCCTCCTCGGCTACCTTGTGGAGTTCGACCAGCCGCTTCACTTGGTCGCTTAAAACACCGGATGTCGGCCTTAGCATCTTGAGACGAAGACTTTCTCCGTCGAGCTCCCTCCTCGCCACGATAGAATCGGCGGCATCGGACGTGCTCTGGCAGCAGATCTGCAAGCGCCCTAGAGAGCTCGAGCGGGTAAGTGTAAGGTAGTTTACATTAACATGCTTGCTTTGCATGAAAAATGCCTTCCCCGCCACTATTTTCTTCACATCTTCAACCTCCTGAAGGGCCTTACGGGCCTCGGCCTTGGCGGACTTGGCACTTTCGAGAGCCGAGGCAAGCTCGGACTCTCGAGTCTTGGAGTCACGCTCCAAACTCTCATGCTTTTCCATGAGAGCTTGGAGCTCTTGCCGTACTTCCGCCACCCGTGCCTCCTGTTTCTCTCGCTCTTCCCGCTCCGCGGCCGCACTACGTTGGGCCGCGGACACGGCCTCCTTCAGGGCTGCCACCTCGTTCATGGCCCCTACAATGCCCATATTATCCTTGTTAATTTTATTGCAACCAAAATCCTTTTCTGTAAGGTAACTATTCAAAGGGGTGTTAATCACCTTCTTTGTCCTCAAGCTGCTTCTTAGTATGGCCGAGCTCTTGCTCGGACCGCTCGAGATCCTTCTTCAACACTTCGACCTCCGCCGATAGTGTGGCAGAGGTCAGCAGCGTAGCCTGCAAAACCCATATTGACATATTCTTAGTACCCTGTGTTTATCTTGTTAGATCCTTAGTCCGGCTTTTCTTTCCGAGCACCGAACCGAGCATCAGGGGCTACTGTCTATGCGGTATTACATTACATAATTTTAACTTCTTACCTCAAAGCCTGTTAAAAGGCTGCTGCAGGCTTCGGTCAGCCCGCTTTTGGCGAGCTGAACCTTTTGAATCACCGCACTCATGATAGTGCGGTGTTCTTCCTCGATGGAAGCACCTTTAAGCGCCTCCAACAAGCTATCCGGCGCCTCCGGTTGGACGGAGGCCGCCGGTGTCACGGTCTTGCCCTTCTTTCGAAGGGGCCGCTTGTCGGACTCTGGAACCACTGTGGGTTCCGATGTGGAGTCCGGCACGAAGTCCGGGAGGCCGCCTGACGATGCCTCCGGTGCCTCCTCCTGGTAGGTCCCTCTCTGGGATCCCACCTCGGCGTCTTTGCCGGCGCGGGGGGTAGTGGCAGTCGGAAGTGAATTCACATCTGACGAGGCCAATGACCCGCTTGTTGAAGCGGGGAGATGATCATTGGCTGGACTACGGACAGAACGCGGCATTAGAAGGACACTACGCGACGCGAAAGAAATTACATATCAAGGATCCGGATACTTACGATCCTGCCGGACGCCTGGCCCTTGGAGACCACTCGTCCTCGCCAACGAAGGTGTTGGCGAAACTGTCTGGGGATAGTCCTCCCCTCTTGGACCCTTCGCCTCCCCTTTGGGAAGCCTTCCTCTTCTTCTCTCCCTCCTTCGGGAGAGAGTCCTCCTCCTCCTCGTCTTCGGGGGAGGAGTCCGACTCGTCGTCGGACACTGATTGCGGAACTCTTTGAGTCCCGCGCCACCTGTCTTGGCCTTCTTCTCCGGCACCACGTGCGGTGCCGGAACCAGCAGCCCTGCTAAACGGACGTCCATTGGGTCTTCTGGCATGGGAGCCGGGCTGATAAGCTGCCTGGCCTTCTCCATCCATTCCTGTCAAAGGAAAGAAAGAAACCCTTTGAGAATCAATTTGATTATTACCAAGTGTCCCGTGATGGGGTTGAATCACTTACCTAGTCAGTTGGATGCTGCGAGCTGAATCTGCGATCTTCCGTCGCGGATGCGGGGGCTTCGGCGCCCTTGAACAGCACCCTCCAGGCACCTTCGTATGATGTATCGAAGAGCCCGCTCAGCGCCTGGTGCTGTTCCGGATTAAACTCCCACAGATTGTGCCCATTCTTGGCATGGGAGAATCCGGCGGATGAGCATGACTTGGACCACGTCGACGAGCCTGAGCTTATTGCTCACCAGCTTCTGGATGCAGGCTCGGAGTCCCGTCACCTCCATCGGATTGACCCACTGCAAGCCCTTCTCTTTCCAGGAGGTGAGCTGCATGGGGACGCCAGATCTGAACTCTGGGGCCGCCGCCCATGTGGGCTTGCGCGGCTCGGTGATGTAGAACCACCCCGATTGCCACCCCTTGACGGAGTCCACGAAGGCTCCTTCGAGCCAAAGGACATTGGGCAACTTGCCCAACATGGCGCCTCCGCATTCCTCTTGCGTGCCCTTCACAACCTTGACAGCGTTGAAGGTCTTGAGCCCACAGGCGAAGAGGGCGGATGCGAGGAAAGCCTCGCACCGACAATAAACGCCGAGATATTGAGTATGAAGTTCGGTGCGGTTGGGAAATCCAGCCGTAATAGAACATGAGCTCCCGGACGAATGGATGGGCGGAAAGCCCGATCCGCGGAGGAAGTGGGGAAGGAAGGCGACCCTCTCATGAGGCCCGGGGGTAGGATGAGCTGCCCCTCGTCGGGCGACCGATCTGTGACATCGCTGGAAAGGTATCCGTGCTGCGCAGCTTGGTGATGTGCTCCTCCTTAGCGATGGAGGCCAACCATTTGCCTCCCCTCCGGACATATTCGGAAGAGGTCGGCGAGATCTTGCGAACTTGGGCGTTGGAGCTTGAGTCTTGGAGATGGATAAGCAAAGGAGGAAGAAGGCGTGGTAAGAAGGTGAATCCTTATCCCTTATATATAGGCGGATGAAAACTATCGTCCCCGGCCCCGGTAAAACTAAGCTTATCTCCCAAGCGCCACCATTCATGGCGTGGTTGGGTTACCCACGTCCGTATTGATGAGAATCTCGGAATAAGGGAACACGATCTACGCTTCGATAAGGCGTGCCAAGAAACCGCTTAGCTAAGCGTCTTTGAGGTGAATACGGTAAAAAGCGATTCAAGTAAAATCTGGTAGCGGTGTTATGTCACGCCCGCGTGTCGTCGGTGATGGAGCGGGTGTACATTTTATTCTCTCTACGATGGAATGTGGAATTTGTTTTGCGAGCGGACACTATCACGGTGTTCATGATCTTCTCTAGATTATTCAAGGAAGAACCCTCCTTGCAATGCCGAACATTGTGCGCGCCGGACTAATCGTCATTGAAGCCTGGTTCGAGGAGCTCTTGAGGAGTCTGGACTAGGGTTGTCCGGACAACTGGACTATCATCGTCCGCGGACTCCAAGACTACGAAGATACAAGATTGAAGACTCCGTCCGTGTCCGGATGGGACTTTCCTTGGCGTGGAAGGCAAGCTTGGCGTCTGATATGTAGATCTCCTACCATTGTAACCGACTACTGTGTAACCCTAGCCCTCTCCGGTGTCTATATAAACCGGAGGGCTTTAGTCCGTAGGACACAACATACATTACAACAATCATACCATAGGCTAGCTTCTAGGGTTTAGCCTCCTTGATCTCGTCGTAGATCTACTCTTGTACTACCCATATCATCAATATTAATCAAGCAGGATGTAGGGTTTTACCTCCATCGAGAGGGCCCGAACCTGGGTAAAACATCGTGTCCCTTGTATCCTATTACCATCCGCCTAGACGCACAGTTCGGGACCCCCTACCCGAGATCCACCGGTTTTGACACCGACAACAGGCTTCTCCAAAAGTCTGTATAAAACCATATGCCTTGATTACACTATCAAAGCATTTATTCCAACTCCGAGATGCTTGCACCAGTCCATAAATGGATCGCTGGAGCTTGCATACTTTGTTAGCATGTTTTGGATCAACAAAACCTTCTGGTTGCATCATATACAACTCTTCTTCCAGAAATCCATTCGAGAATGCAGTTTTGACATCCATTTGCCAAATTTCATAATCATGAAATGCAGCAATAGCTAACATGATTCAGACAGACTTATGCATCGCTGCAGGTGAGAAAGTCTCATCGTAGTCAACTCCTTGAACTTGGACCTTTCGCAACAAGTCGAGCTTTATAGACAGTTACATTACCATCAGCGTCAGTCTTCTTCTTAAAGATCCATTTATTCTCAATGGCTTGCCGATCATCGGGCAAGTCAACCAAAGTCCATACTTTGTTTTCATACATGGATCCCATCTCAGATTTCATGGCCTCTAGCCATTTTGCGAATCTGGGCTCATCATCGCTTCCTCATAGTTAAATGGGTTCATCATGGTCAAGTAACATGACTTCGAGAATAGGATTACCGTACCACTCAGTGCGGATCTTACTCTGGTAGACCTCGAGGTTCGATAAAACTTGATCTGAAGTTTCATGATCAATATCATTAGCTTCCTCACTAATTGGTGTAGTTGTCACGGGAACCGGTTCTTGTGATGAATTACTTTCAATAAGGGAGTAGATATAGTTATCTCATCAAGTTCTACTTTCCTCCCACTCACTTCTTTGAGAGAAACTCCTTCTCTAGAAAGGATCCGATTTAACAACGAAAATCTTGCCCTCGGATCTGTGATAGAAGGTGTACCCAATAGTTTCTTTTGGGTATCCTATGAAGACACATTTCTCTGATTTGGGTTCGAGCTTATCTGGTTGAAGTTTCTTCACATAAGCATCGCAGCCCCAAACTTTAAGAAACGACAACTTTGGTTTCTTGCCAAACCACAGTTCATAAGGCGTCGTCTTAATAGATTTTGATGGTGCCCTATTTAACGTGAATGCGACCGTCTCTAAAGCATAACCCCAAAATGATAGCGGTAAGTCAGTAAGAGACATCATAGATCGCACCACATCTAGTAAAGTACGATTACGACGTTCGGACACACCATTTCGTTGTGGTGTTCCGGGTGGCATGAGTTGCGAAACTATTCCACATTGTTTCATGTGTAGACCAAACTCGTAACTCAAATATTCTCCTCCATGATCAGATCGTAAAAACTTTATTTTCTTGTTACGATGATTTTCCACTTCACTCTGAAATTCTTTGAACTTTTCAAATGTTTCAGACCTGTGTTTCATTAAGTAGATATACCCATATCTGCTCAAATCATCTGTGAAGGTGAGAAAATAATGATACCCGCTGCGAGCCTCAACATTCATTGGACCGAAACATCGGTATGTATGATTTCCAACAAATCAGTTGCTCGCTCCATTGTTACGGAGAACGGCGTTTTAGTCATCTTGCCCATAAGGCACGGTTACTTAAGTACCAAGTGATTCATAATCAAGTGATTCCAAAAGCCCATCGATATGGAGTTTCTTCATGCGCTTTACACCAATATGACCTAAGCGGCGATTGCCACAAATAAGTTGCACTATCATTATCAACTCTGCATCTTTTGGTTTCAACACTATGAATATGTGTATCACTACTATCGAGATTCAATAAAAATAGACCACTCTTCAAGGGTGCATGACCATAAAAGATATTACTCATATAAATAGAACAACCATTATTCTCTGATTTAAATGAATAACCGTCTCGCATCAAACAAGATCCAGATATAATGTTCATGCTCAACGCTGGCACCAAATAACAATTATTTACATCTAAAACTAATCCCGATGGTAGATGTAGAGGTAGCGTGCCGACCGCGATCACATCGACTTTGGAACCATTTCCCATGCGCATCGTCACCTCGTCCTTAGCCAATCTTCGCTTAATCCGTAGTCCTTGTTTCGAGTTGCAAATATTAGCAACAGAACCAGTATCAAATACCCAGGTGCTACTACGAGCATTAGTAAGGTACACATCAATAACATGTATATCACATATACCTTTGTTTACTTTGCCATCCTTCTTATCCGCCAAATACTTGGGGCAGTTCCGCTTCCAGTGTCTAGTCTGCTTGCAGTAGAAGCACTCGGCCAGAGCTTAGGTCCGCACTTGGGTTTCTTCTCTTGAGCAGCAACTTGCTTGCCGTTCTTTTGAAGTTCCTTATTCTTCCCTTTGCCCTTTTTATTGAAACTGGTGGTCTTGTTAACCATCAACACTTGATGCTCCTTCTTGATTTCTACCTCCAGCTTTTAGCATTGCGAAGAGCTCGGGAATAGTCTTGTTCATCCCTTGCATATTATAGTTCATCACGAAGCTCTTGTAGCTTGGTGGCGATGATTGAAGAATTACATCAATGACACTATCATCGGGAAGATTAACTCCCGGTTGAATCAAGTGATTATTATACCCAGACATTTTGAGTATGTGTTCATTGACGAACTATTCTCCTCCATCTTGCAGCTATAGAACTTATTGGAGACTTCATATCTCTCAATCCGGGCATTTGCTTGAAATATTAACTTCAACTCTGGAACATCTCATATGCTCCATGACGTTGAAAACGTCGTTGAAGACCCGTTCTAAGCCGTAAAGCATGGCACATGAACTATCGAGTAGTCATCGACTTTGCTCGCGCGACGTTCTTAACGTCGTCGGTTACATCGATAGTAGGCCTGGCACCCGGGGTGCTTCGGGGCGTAACTTTTACGTGCAGCAATGAGGATAATCCTCGAGTTACGGACCCAGTCCGTGTAATTGCTACCATCATCTTTCAACTTTGCTTTCTCAAGGAATGCATTAAAATTCAACGGAACAACAGCACGAGCCATCTATCTACAAACAAACATAGACTAGCAAAAATACTATCAGGTACTAAGTTTCATGATAAATTTAAGTTCAATTAATCATATTACTAAAGAACTCCCACTTAGACAGACATCTCTCTAGTCATCTAAGTGATCACGTGATCCAAATCAACTAAACCATGTCCCATCATCACGTGAGATGGAGTAGTTTCAATGGTGAACATCACTATGTTGATCATATCTAATATATGACACACGCTCGACCTTTCGGTCTCCGTGTTCCGAGGCCATATCTGTATATGCTAGGCTCGTCAAGTATGACCTGAGTATTCCGCGTGTGCAACTGTTTTGCACCCGTTGTATTTGAACGTAGAGCCTATCACACCCGATCATCACGTGGTGTCTCAGCACAAAGAACTTTCGCAAAGGTGCATACTCAGGGAGAACACTTTTTGATTATTAGTGAGAGATCATCTTAAAATGCTACCGTCAATCAAAGCAAGATAAGATGTATAAAGGATAAACATCACATGCAATCAATATAAGTGATATGATATGGCCATCATCATCTTGTGCTTGTGATCTCCATCTTCGAAGCACCGTCGTGATCACCATCGTCACCGGCGCGACACCTTGATCTCCATCGTAGCATTGTTGTCGTTCGCCATCTATTGCTTCTCGACTATCGCTACCGCTTAGTGATAAAGTAAAGCAATTATAGGTCGTTGCATTTCATACAATAAGCGACAACCATATGGCTCCTGCCGATTGCCGATAACCGGTTACAAAACATGATCATCTCATACAATAAAATATAGCATCACGTCTTGACCATATCACATCACAACATGCCCTGCAAAAACAAGTTAGACGTCCACTACTTTGTTGTTGCAAATTTTACGTGGCTCCTATGGGCTTTAGCAAGAACCTATTCTTACCTACGCATCAAAACCACAACGATAGTTCGTCAAGTTGGTGTTGTTTTAACCTTCACAAGGACTGGGCGTAGCCACACTCGATTCAGCTAAAGTGAGAGAGACAGACACCCACTAGTCACCTTTAAGCACGAGTGCTTGTAACGGTGAAACCAGTCTCGCGTAAGTGTAATCGTAAGCGTAATGTCGGTCCGAGCCGCTTCATCTCACAATACCGCCGAACCAAAGTATGACATGCTAGTAAGTAGTATGACTTGTATCACCCACAACTCACTTGTGTTCTACTCGTGCATATAACATCAACGCATAAAACCTAGGCTCTGATACCACTGTTGGGGAATGTAGTAATTTCAAAAAATTTCCTACGCTCACGCAAGATCATGGTGATGGCATAGCAACGAGAGGAGAGTGTTGTCCACGTACCCTCGTAGACCGTAAGCGGAACCGTTAGCTGCTAACGCGTTGATGTAGTCGTATGTCTTCACGATCCGACCGATCAAGCACCGAGCGTCACGGCACCTCCGAGTTCAGCACACGTTCAGCTCGATGGCGATCTCCGGGCTCCGATCCAAAGAAAGCTCGAGAGATGAGTTCCGTCGGCCGACGGCGTGGTGATGATGATGATGTTCTACGGTGCATGGCCGCCTAAACTCATGACGATATGACCGAGGTGGAATATGGTGGAGGGGCACCACACACGGCTAAGGAGCGATCGTAGATCAACTTGTGTGTTCTAGGGTGCCCCACCCCCCACCCCCCACCCCGTATATAAAGGAGCCGGGGAGGAGGCGGCCGCCAAGGAGGCGCGCCAAGGGGAGTCCTCGCCCCACCGGAGTAGGACTCCTTCTTTCCTAGTTGGAGTAGGAGAAGGGGGAAGGAGGAGGAGGGGGAGAAGGAAGGGGGGGCGCCGCCCCCCTCTCCTTGTCCTATTCGGACTAGGGAGGGGAGGGGGCGCGGCCCACCTCTTGCCTCCTCTCCTCTTCTCCCTTATGGCCCATGTAGGCCCAATAACCCCCGGGAGGGTTCCGGTAACTCCCTGGTACTCCGGTAAGATGCCGATTTCACCCGGAACACTTCCGATGTCCAAATATAGGCTTCCAATATAACAATCTTTATGTCTCGACAATTTTGAGACTCCTCGTCATGTCCGTGATCACATCCGGGACTCTGAACAAACTTTGGTACATCAAAACTTATAAACTCATAATAAAACTGTCATCGTAACGTTAAGCGTGCAGACCCTACGGGTTCGAGAACTATGTAGACATGGCCTAGAACTATTCTCGGTCAATAACCAATAGCGGGACCTGGATGCCCATATTGGTTCCTACATATTCTACGAAGATCTTTATCGGTCAAACCGCATAACAACTTACGTTGTTCCCTTTGTCATCGGTATGTTACTTGCCCGAGATTCGATCGTCGGTATCCAATACCTAGTTCAATCTTGTTACCGGCAAGTCTCTTTACTCGTTACGTAATGCATCATCTCGTAACCAACTCATTGGTCACATTGCTTGCAAGGCTTATAGTGATGTGCATTACCGAGAGGGCCCAGAGATACCTCTCCGACAATCGGAGTGACAAAACCTAATCTCGAAATACGCCAACTCAACATGTACCTTCAGAGACACCTGTAGCACTCCTTTATAATCACCCAATTACGTTGTGACGTATGGTAGTACCAAAGTGTTCCTCCGTAAACAGGAGTTGCATAATTCTCATAGTTACGAGGAACATGTATAAGTCATGAAGAAAGCAATAGCAATATACTAAACGATCAAGTGCTAGGCTAACGGAATGGGTCATGTCAATCACATCATTCTCCGAATGATGTGATCCCATTAATCAAATGACAACACATGTCTATGGTTAGGAAACATAACCATCTTTGATTAATGAGCTAGTCAAGTAGAGGCATACTAGTGACTATATGTTTGTCTATGTATTCACACATGTATCATGTTTCTGGTTAATACAATTCTAGCATGAATAATAAACATTTATCATGATATGAGGAAATAAATAATAACTTTATTATTGCCTCTAGGGCATATTTCCTCCAGTAGCAAGCTACCATGGCTCAGTGGAAGCACTAGGAGACATTTCCCGGTAAGAGAGGCTACCAAGGACAAACAACTAGGTTGTCAAATCCATCACATACTAAGTATTTCAAATCATACACACAATATGCTCGATATCTGCAAATACAACATGGCGTCACAACAAAACTATACAACTCAAGTACTTTATTTAAAAGGCTCTAGAGAGCCATACATATTATTCATATAGATAGGGGTCACACGACCCGACATTCAAGTCATACAAGCATACAAGCACAAGCGGAAGCAACTTGTTTGAGTACAGACAACTAGAAAGGAAAAAGGCTTGAGGAAGCCTATTTATCTACAAGGGTCCTTCACATTGTCAGGACCCCGACTCAATGCCACATCGATCTAGCATGTAACACCTCATATCACTTTGCGGCCTCACGCACGGTATCCCCATGGGTGTCGCCTTACCTTTGCTCGAGACCGTTTGCGCCTTTTGGCACACATATATGATAGTGTCGCTAGCATCCATATGATAAGGAGCCCGGGCTGACATGGCTAGTCGTAAACCGAAAGTGGCACAAACTTACGAGACAGGCATCCATGACCCGACATCGAGCGTGTCGGTCATCAGCGAGTGAATCCAGGCTGTAGCACTGGGCTAACAGGGATTCAATGAACCGGGCTGTAGCGGGCTAACAGGACTCCGGTATTCATCGCGTGACATTTCCACGAAGAGGCAGAACACGAGGAGCGAAGAAGGACACATGCCGGCCAGCCTAAGTGTTCCGGAGCAGTAGCAAGCTACCATGGCTCAATGGAAGCACTAGGAGACATTTCCCGATAAGAGAGGCTACTAAGGATAAACAACTAGATAGTCAGATCCCACACATACCAAGCATTTCAAAAACATACACACAATATGCTCGATATGTGCAAATACAACATGGCATCACAACATGACTCTACAACTCAAGTATTTTATTCAGTAGGCTCCGAGGAGCGAGATATTACAAACATGGGTCTCACGACCCAACATTCAGAGCATACAAGTCAAAGCACATGCGGAAGCTTAACATGTCTGAGTACAGACATCTACAAATGAAAAAGGCTGAGAAGCCTAACTATCTACCAGATCCTGCCGAGGGCACAAGATCGTAGCTGAGGTAACAAGCTAAACGTCGAAGTCCACGCGAAACTACTAATGAGACTGAAGTCTCTCTGCAAAAACATAAAATGGGCAAAAGTGAGTACAAATGTACCCAGCAAGACTTACATCAGAACTATATACATATGCATCATTATCAACAAAGGGATGGTGGGGTTTAACTGCAGCAAGCCAGCTTTGACTCAGTGGCTATCCTGAACTACGACTGCAATGTAACTCTTTTGAGGTGGCGCACACGAGTCCACATATTCACCATATCAATACAACACTATGGATCCGCTGCCGTCTCCCTACTAGAACGCCATCCATAGCACTCACGCTTATCTTGTGTATTTTAGATTATCCACTTTCACTTGTCTATGAACTATATAGGCAACCCAGAAGTCCTTTACCGCGGACACGGCTATTCGAATAGATAATGTTAACCCTGCAGGGGTGTACTTCTTCACACACGCTCTCACCACTTATCGCCGTTAACACGACACGTACTCGGCAACCTTCAAGCGGAAGCCCAGCGAGGGTGTCGGCCACGACCTGACTAACCGCACAAGCCTCTTGTCCAGGTTTATCGCCTATTCGGGTTCCATCCGCAAGGAGATCCGGCCAGGGTGTCTCTCAAGGCCCCAAACGATGTGTGCAGGGTTCCTGAGGGAGTCCTGGACTAGGGGGTGTCCGGACAGCTGGACTATCATCGTCCGCCGGACTCCAAGACTATGAAGATACAAGATTGAAGACTCCGTCCCGTGTCCGTATGGGACTTTCCTTGGCGTGGAAGGCAAGCTTGGCGATACGGATATGTAGATCTCCTACCATTGTAACCGACTCTGTGTAACCCTAGCCCTCTCCGGTGTCTATATAAACCGGAGGGCTTTATTCCGTAGGACACAACATACATTACAACAATCATACCATAGGCTAGATTCTAGGGTTTAGCCTCCTTGATCTCGTGGTAGATCTACTCTTGTACTACCCATATCATCAATATTAATCAAGCGGGACATAGGGTTTTACCTCCATCGAGAGGGCGAACACAGGTAAAACATCGTGTCCCTTGTCTCCTGTTACCATCCGCCTAGGCGCACGATTCGGGACCCCCTACCGAGATCCGCCGGTTTGACACGACATTGGTGCTTTCATTGAGAGTTCCTCGTCGCGTCACCAATAGGCTCGATGGCATCTTCAACCAACAGCGCTGTCCAGGATGAGACTTTTCTCCCCGGGTAGATCTTCGTATTCAGCGGCTTCGCACTGCGGGCTAATTCACTTGACCATCTGGAGCAGATCGAAAGCTACGCCCCTGGCCGTCAGGTCAGATTCGGAAACCTAAACTTCACGGCCGATATCCGCGGAGACTTGATCTTCGACGGATTCGAGCCGCAGCCGAGCGCGCCGCACTGTAATGATGGGCATGACCCAGCTCTGCCGCCGAACAGTGCCTTGGTGGCCGCACATGAATCCGCTCCGGCCGTTAGTCCGGAGCCGATCGCCCAGATCAAGGGCCGGTGGATAGACGCCGCCCTGGGGGCTTCAACATCCACGGCGATGGAGCTGAACATTTATCCTGTCCCCTGCGAAACTTCGTGATTCGAGGCTCCGGACTCCTTGCGGACTCCGAACCTCCAGCGCCCTACCAATCAATTCGGATTGGATGCGGTTATAAAATTCACCGCCGCGGACATCTTCAACACTCACCCTTTGGCGACATCCTAAACTTCGCTAAAGCATCTCTACTTCTCGGGAGAGCCTGGCGGACTATGGCGGGAGGGTTGAAATGCAGACGATGTAGAAATTAAGCTCCCACCCACCGCCCACTTTGTAGCCACTGTCAATGATCTAACCGACATGCTCGACTACGACTCCGACGACATCGACGCTATGGACGACGATGCTGGAGACGAACAGGAACCATCGCCTACAGGGCACTGTAAGACCACCTCGTCATACGACATATATATGGTGGACACCCCAAAAGAGGGGGACAGCGAAGAAGCAGCGGAGGCGGATTCTTTAAAGAAGCAGCCCAGACGCCGGCGTAATCGGCGCCGCTCTAAATCCCGCCACAGCAAGAATGGAGATTCCGGCACAGGGGATAATAATACTCTGAGGCGCCGAAGACAATCCCCTCCATAAGGCAGAGCGGGAGGGCGCAGAAGCAAGCCCTCACGAGAGGGCGGCAGACGAAGAGGTTGAGGATCATGATCATATGCCTCCCGCCGAAGACGAAGCAAGCCTCAATAATGATGAATTCGTCATACCTGAGGATCCCGTCGAGCAAGAGCGCTTTAAGCGCGGGCTTATCGCCACAACAAACAGCCTAAAGAAAAAGCAGCAACAGACTTCAAGCTGATTAGGACCTCTTGGCGATCGATGGACCGAGGTCCTCGCGGCGAAAAGTATAAACTTCGAGCGCCCTCAAAAGTTACCCAAAACGCAAGCTGCTCCCCGTTTAGAGGAGGAAGCATACATACCTCCATCACCGGTATGCGATATGGTGACCGACCACCCGTGGTGCGTGACGAGAGGCATCGAGCCTGCAGCCAAGACCGCACCCGGCATCGCTCCAAATGTATGAAGCCAAGAGGAGCGCGCGGACTTGCGAGACATATTGGAGGACAAAGCAAGGCAATCCAGATCCATCTACGGATCACGTGGGCGCCCCATGACCCATGACGAATACCGTCACGCTGGATACAATAACCCGGCGGGCGAACACAGCGAACAGCGCTCTCACGAGCTGCATCGCGATATTGCTCAATCTGAGAGGTGCCGCACACCGCTATGCTTCAGCGGCGAAGTAATGGATCATCAAATCCCGAAGGGTTTAAACCGTAAACATCCAATCTTACGATGGCACAACAGACCCCGCGGTTTGGATCGAAGATTACCTTCTCCACATCCATATGGCCCGCGGCGACGATCTCCACGCCATCAAGTATCTCCCACTTAAGCTTAAAGGACCAGCTCGGCATTGGCTAAACAGCTTGCCGCGCGAGTCAATTGGGGCTGGGAAGACACGGAAGCCGCATTCCTCAACAACTTCGGGGCACATATGTGCGACCACGGTAGCCGATGACCTAAGCCACATTATTCGCAGCCGGATGAATCGGCGGACAATTACGGACCACGGTTCACGACAAAGAAAAACCAAATCATCGGCTGTCCGGACGCGGAGGCCCTTGCGGCCTTCAAACATAACATCCGGGACGAATGGCTAGCCCGACACAGGGGCGGGAAAAGCGAAATCTATGGCAGCCCTCACATCATTAATGACCGCTTTTGCGCGGGAGAGGACAGGTGGCTAGCCGCGGCAACAATCTCCGTAAACATTACGGCAGTCCGGATACCAAGGACAACGATGGCAGTCACGTCGAAACAAAAACAAGCACCGCGTGCGGCGGCGATAAGGAGGATCGACAATCAATGCGGATTCGAGGCTCTAAACCGGTCGGCGGAAGAAGCCGTTCAAAGAACCACTCGGGTCCGTCAATCTGGACCGAATACTCGACCGCTTATGCGGATACATGGCACCCTGAAAAACCAGCTAATCACACTAATAGAGAATCTGGGTGTTCAAGCGAGCGAGCAAGTTAATTGCGAAAACAACGACAAGGGCTGAACAGCGATGGCGAGGAAGAGACCCGACCGCCCGAACAATAGAGGACGAAGGGTTTTCCCCACAAGTGTGGGCGGTGAATATGATTTACGCAACCCATATACCCAAGAGGGAGAGAAAGCGCGCACTAAGGGATGTCTGGCGATGGAGCGGTCGTCCGAAGTTCAATCCATGGTCTTCTTGTCCGATCACTTTCGATCGAAGAGACCATCCGACCAGCATCGCCATGGCGGATTCGCGCGTGGTTTTAGACCCAATCGTCGATGGATTTAACCTCATGAGAGTCCGGATGGGCGGCGGCGATAACTGAACCTGCTTTATCGGGATACGGTCGCAAAATGGGCATAGACCCTCAAGGATTAAACCTACAAAGACAAACTTTAAAGGTGTCATACCGGAGTGGAAGCCAAGCTATGCAGGCTCGATCCTGCTGGAAGTGGTCTTGGATCCCGGATAATTTCGGGCGAAGAGTTAATCTTGACATAGTCCCGTTCGTGGCGGCTATCACGCTCTGCTTTCGGACGTACAGCGTTTGCAAAATTCAGCGCGTGCCGCATTATGCATACCTAAAGCTCAAGATGCGGGCCCTCGTGGAGTCATCACGGTCAATGGAAATACGGGCGCTCCCTCGAGCGGAGGAACATCTGCCGCCCCTCGCGGCGGTAGTCTGAGCAGCCATTTAAAGCAATTTTGAGTCCGGCTGTTAAAGGGCGGATCTGACAAAAGCAGCGCCGGAGCAATGCCAACCAAGACCACTGGCGCGATCGAACGCAGCGTAGTAATCGGCCCCAACCCTCGCCAGCGCATGATCGCAAGAATAACACTCGCGTACATAATTCGCCTTGGAGATACCATGGGCACAGGGGAAGGGCACGATCGCAACGGACCCAGAGTGCGGTTCGACCACACCGGGGGCTCGCAAGTGTGCCCCCCTTTTTTTATTTTTTATTTTCCTTCTTTGTGTAGACATTACTCCGTTAACCAGAGGCCCTGTCCGGCGATGAACCTGCCGAACTCATGATGCAACAGCAAGGGACGAAAGAAAGCTACGACGAACATTCAGGTGGTCTCAATTACGAGCATTAAATTCGATTATATACACCAAGTCCGCAGCTCACCCCTGGAGGGGGACATGTTTACTTAGTCCAAATCCCTTGCTTACCGCACTATTTGTATCAGTCCGCTTTCATAGCAAACTTTCTTTCATAAATAATGCAGCACCTCTTTTATTGCAATTGCATTATCTTTTATATATATGCTCATTACACCCGTATATTTTGCTACGGCCGAATACGCCAGGGGCTTCTGTTCCCCAAATTATGGTGTGATAAAGTCCGAACACTTTCATAAGTGCGGCACCCCGAACTTATAGCATTATATGAATTGGCTCCGAATCATGTCTTGGGTCAATAGTTGGGTTTGCCCGGCTCCCACGTTTTGGTGCCTTACGTTCCGTTCCGTCGGCTAAGGTGGCACTAGGAGAACCACTGCGATTGCGCCCCGGTTGAGCCGGGCAAGCGCCTCGATGGAAAGCTAAAACTCACTTGGCATGATAAGGCGAGAGCTGTCGCTGTTAGAGAGGTTTTTGGGTCCTAAAGACTCACGCCGCTTGACGAGTTCGGACAATGTCCGACGAAGGCGTGGATAAGCGCCCTGGTTCGGTCTTCGAATACCGGGGCTTCACTTGGTTAAAATTATAGAATTCTATGGCTAAGTGAGAGTGTTCAAGCATTATAAGTCCGGTTGCCTTGTTACGTTGTGTTAAGCGCCTCCTAGATGGACCCAAAAATGGGAACAAGAGTGCTCAAGTTTATCCGAACACCCCACTTTCGTGGCTTGGGGGCTGTAGCCAACGACTTGCCATCTCTCGATTTTATAAGCGGCCGCCTGAAGGTAATATTTTAAATTAAACAAGCGTTGCTTAGCACATGAACAAAGCTTCAGTAGCGGGATAATACATAACGAGTTTACTCAAAGATTACATTCGGGGCACTCATCCGCAATATCGTGGGCTCCCTTGAGGACAGTTTTATAATACATCTCGGCGTGCGATACTCCTTGGCGGTGGCGGTGGGTCCGTGAAGCTTCTCCGCATCAACCTGCCCCAATGCACCTTTAATGCGGGCAAGGGCCCGCGAGCACCTTCAATCTGGTAGGCGCTTGATGACCTCCACCCGAGGCACGTATCCACCAGCCGCGCTGACAAGGCCAAAGTAGCTTCGGGCATGGCCTGTCGAGCCCTGGCCGGACTATGAGGCCTTCATGGCCTCCTCGGCTACCTTGTGGAGTTCGACCAGGCTGCTTAATTTGGGCGCTTAGAAGCACCGGATGTCGGCTTCAACATCTTGAGACGAAGACTTTCTCCGTCGAGCTCCCTCCTCGCCACGATAGAATCGGCGGCATCGGACGCTTCTGGCAGATCTGCAAGCATACCTCGAGAGCTCGAGCAGCGTAAGTGTAAGGTAGTTTACATTAACATGCTTGCTTTGCATGAAAAATGCCTTACCGCGCTATTTTCTTCACATCTTCAACCTCCTGAAGGGCCTTACGGGCCTCGGCCTTGGCGGACTTGGCACTTTCGAGAGCCGAGGCAAGCTCGGACTCTCGAGTCTTGGAGTCACGCTCCAAACTCTCATGCTTTTCCATGAGAGCTTGGAGCTCTTGCCGTACTTCCACCACCCGCGCCTCCTGTTTCTCTCGCTCTTCCCGCTCCGCGTCCGCACTACGTTCGGCCACGGACACGGCCTCCTTCAGGGCTGCCACCTCATTCGTGGCCCCTGCAATGCCCATATTATCCTTGTTAATTTTATTGCAACCAAAATCCTTTTCTGTAAGGTAACTATTCAAAGGGGTGTTAATCACCTTCTTTGTCCTCAAGCTGCTTCTTAGCATGGCCGAGCTCTTGCTCGGACCGCTCGAGATCCTTCTTCAACACTTCGACCTCCGCCGATAGTGCGGCAGAGGTCAGCAGCATAGCCTGCAAAACACATATTGACATATTCTTAGTACCCTGCGTTTATCTTGTTAGATCCTCAGTCCGGCTTTTCTTTCCAAGCACCGAACCGAGCATCAGGGGCTACTGTCTATGCGGTATTACATTACATAATTTTAACTTCTTACCTCAAAGCTGTGTAAAAGGCTGCTGCAGAGCTTCAGTCGGCCCGCTTTTGGCGAGCTGAACCTTTTGAATCACCGCACTCATGATAGTGCGGTGTTCTTCCTCGATGGAGCGCCTTTAAGCGCCTCCAACAAGCTATCTGGCGCCTCGGTTGGGCGGAGGCCGCCGGTGTCCGATCTTGCCCTTCTTTGAAGGGCGCTTGCGGACTCTGGAACCTTGTGGGTTCGATGTGGAGTCGGCACGAAGTCGAGAGGCCACGGCAGCGCCTCCGGTGCCTCCTCTGGTAGGTCCCTCTCAGGATCCCACCTCGGCGTCTTCGCGGCCGCGAAATAGTGGCGATCGGAAGTGAATTCACATCCGGCGAGGCCAATGACCCGCTTGTTGAAGCGGGAGATCATCATCGGCGGACTATGGACGAGCAGCGGCATTAGAAGGACACTACGCGACGCGAAAGAAATTACATATCAAGGATCCGGATACTTACGATCCTGCCGGACGCCTGGCCCTTGGAGACCACTCGTCCTCGCCAATGAAGGTGTTGGCGAAACTGTCCGGGGGGATAGTCCCCCCCCTCTTGGACCCTTCGGCCTCCCCTATTGGGGAAGCCTTCCTCTTCTTCTCTCCCTCCTCCGGGAGAGAGTCCTCCTCCTCCTCGTCTTTGGGGGAGGAGTCCGGCTCATCGTCGGACACCTGATTGCGGGAACTCTTTCGAGTCCCCGCGGCCACCTTCTTGGCCTTCTTCTCCGGCACCACGTGCGGTGCCGGAACCAGCAGCCCCGCTAAACGGACGTCCATTGGGTCTTCTGGCATGGGAGCCGGGCTGATAAGCTGCCTGGCCTTCTCCATCCATTCCTGTCAAAGGAAAGAAAGAAACCCTTTGAGAATCAATTTGATTATTACCAAGTGTCCCGTGATGGGGTTGAATCACTTACCTAGTCAGTTGGATGCTGCGAGCTGAATCTGCGATCTTCCGTCGCGGATGCGGGGGCTTCGGCGCCCTTGAACAGCACCCTCCAGGCACCTTCGTATGATGTATCGAAGAGCCCGCTCAGCGCCTGGTGCTGTTCCGGATTAAACTCCCACAGATTGAATGCCCGTTCTTGGCATGGGAGAATCCGGCGGATGAGCATGACTTGGACCACGTCGGCGAGCTGAGCTTATTGCTCACCAGCTTACGGATGCGGGCTCGAGTCCGTCACCTCCATCGGATTGCCCCACCGCAAGCCCTTCTCTTTCGGGAGGTGAGCTGTGTGGGGCGCCAGATCTGAACTTCGGGGCCGCCGCCCATGTGGGCTTCTTGCGGCTCGGTGATGTAGAACCACCCGATTGCCACCCCTTGGCGGAGTCCACGAAGGCTCCTTGAGCCAAAGGACATTGGGCAACTTGCCCAACATGGCGCCTCCGCATTCGCTTGCGTGCCCTTCGCAACCTTGACAGCGTTGAAGGTCTTGAGCCACGGGCGAAGTGGGGCGGATGCGGAGGAAAGCCTCGCACACGACGATAAACACCGAGATATTGAGGATGAAGTTCGGCGCCAGATCGTGGAAATCTAGGCCGTAATAGAACATGAGCCCCCGGACGAATGGATGGAGCAGAAAGCCCAGTCCGCGGAGGAAGTGGGGAAGGAAGACGACCCTCTCATGAGGCCCAGGGGTAGGGATGAGCTGCCCCTCGTCGGGCAGCCGATGCACGACATCGCCGGAAAGGTATTCGGCGCTACGCAGCTTGGTGATGTGCTCCTCCTTAACGGTGGAGGCCAACCATTTGCCTCCCCCTCCGGACATATTCGGAAGAGGTCGAGGCGAGATGCGCGAACTTGGGCGTTGGTGCTTGAGTGCGCCTAGATGGATAAGCAAAGGAGGAAGAAGGCGTAGGTGAGAAGGTGAATCCTTATCCCTTATATATAGGCGGACGAAAACTATGCGTCCCCCGCTGGCCTGGTAAAACTCGCTTATCTCCCAAGCGCCACCATTCATGGCGCAGCTGGGTTACCCACCCACGTATTGATGAGAATCCCAGAATAAGGGGAACACAATCTCTGCCGACAAAGGCGTGCCAAGAAACCGCTTAGCTAAGCGTCTTTGAGGTGATGCGGTAAAAAGCGATTCAAGTAAAAGCACGGTGGCGGTGTGATGTCACGCCGCGTGTCGTCGGCAGATGGAGCAGGTGTACATTTTATTCTCTCTACGGTGGAATGTGGAATTTATTTTGTAGAGCCGGACACTATCCTGGTGTTCATGATCTTCTCTGGATTATTCAAGAAAGGAACCCGCCTTGCAATGCCGAACATTGTGCGCGCCGGACTAATCGTCATTGAAGCTGGTTCGAGGAGCTCTTGAGGAGTCTGGACTAGGGGTGTCCGGACAGCGGACTATCATCGTCGCCGGACTCCAAGACTACGAAGATACAAGATTGAAGACTCCGTCCCGTGTCCGGATGGGACTTTCCTTGGTGTGGAAGGCAAGCTTGGCGATACGGATATGTAGATCTCCTACCATTGTAACCGACTCTATGTAACCCTAGCCCTCTCCGGTGTCTATATAAACCGGAGGGCTTTAGTCCGTAGGACACAACATACATTACAACAACCATACCATAGGCTAGCTTCTAGGCTTTAGCCTCCTTGATCTCGTGGTAGATCTACTCTCGTACTACCCATATCATCAATATTAATCAAGCAGGACGTAGGGTTTTACCTCCATCGAGAGGGCCCGAACCTGGGTAAAACATCGTGTCCCTTGTCTCATGTTACCATCCGCCTAGACGCACAGTTCGGGACCCCCTACCCGAGATCCGCCGGTTTTGACACCGACAGTTCCCAAGCCCACCATCCGGGTGCCACTTGGTACACCGACCCTTGTGCCTAGTCATCCCAAGCCCACATGCAGGGTGCCACTTGGTAGACTAATAACACTACCTACAAACACGAAACTAGTTGAAACTCACGGGCGAGAGATCATGTTGATTAATAAGTCGAGAGGGCACTTAAGCATTCAATGCGTGGTAGTAACTGCTTCGGGATCACAAACACGAGAACTCAGTTCACGAGGATGGTTTCAATGAGACAACCCACCATGTACTCTTACATGGCCTCTCACCGCTACCTTTACCAAATCGTGTTCACACACTTAGCTCACACACAAGTGGGACATGTTCACACACTCTTATTCATCCTCGATGAATCGGACTGACTCAACTCTAAGCGTAGCAGGCATGACAAACAAGCACGAATGAGTAGGCACAACAGGGCTCAAACAACTCCTACTCATGCTAGTGGGTTTCATCTATTCTTGTGGAATGACGGTCATGCGAGAGGATAAAGGGGTTCAGCTACATGACAAATAATGTATGAATCGATGTTGTCCTAATGCAGTAAAAGAGAGCAGGAGCGAGAGAGTGGGATTGTATCGGAATGAACAAGGGGGTTTTGCTTGCCTGGCACTTCTGAAGATAAAATAGCTCTTCATCGGTGTCATCGAACTCATCGTTGGAAGCACGTCTAGCGAGAGGGGACAAATACCGGCAACACAGAAGGATACACAATCAATGCAATGCACAATATGATGCATGATCATGACATGGAAATATGCTATGATTTGAGCCGATGCAACTAAAACCAGATTAAATGAAGTTGGTTTGAATCAAAGATTCAAATTCAAACTCCATATGTGATTTATTATATGCCATTTAATTGAATTGTCCTAAACAGTAGTCATAAGTTGTTCTAACATGCATGAAAATGGTACAGATGGATAGATTGGATTTTTCTGATCATTTTTCATATATAATTTATTTCATTCTGAGTTACGGTTGATTTTATATGATTTTTAGAAGTTTATAACATTTTCTGAGATAAATAAACCATTTAAGATTTATTTAAATTCCAGAAGAGTTACTGCGTCAGCATGACATCACTGTGATGTCAGCGGTCAACAGGGCCGGTCCAGGTCAAACTGACCAGTGGGGTCCACTGGTCAGTGGCACAACTAGTTAACCAAGTTAATTAGCCTTAAATTAATTCTAACTAAACTGTTTGCGGGGCCGGGGCCCACTTGTCAGCAACTAATTAGCTAACTAACCTAGGTTAATTAGTGTTAAACTAATACTAGCTAAAAGTGTCAGGGGGGTGGCCCACGCGTCAGTGACACACGGGGGAGGGGGGTAGGTCAAACCCTGGTCAAACGAGTCAACCTCGCCGGACCTGGTCCACGGCTCATTGCCGGCGACGCCAGGGACTGCGGAGGTGCTCGGGAAACGCCCATAGGGCTCGGTTTTGGACGCGGTTTGCGGCTACAGAAAGCTGGGAGCATGCGGAGTGCAGTGGCGTGCTCTGCTGCAAGCTGCAGCGGCTGTGTCCATGGCGGCGATGAGGCACGGCGCCGACGAGCTTTGGCTCCGATGGAAAAGGCGGCTACTATGAGAAAAACACCACGGGGTTAGGGGGAAGCAACGGGAAGCTCACAGCGCATCCGATGGAATCGTCGAAGAGCTCGGGGACGCGCTGGTGACGGCGAATCGGTGACAGCGACGCTCGGTGCAGGAGGTTGAAGATGAGCTCCAAGGCGGCGTCACGGGGCATCCGGCGATGTGATCTCCGACTTGAGGGTGCGGTGTTCGACGGTAGAGCAGTGGGACACGATGGAGGGGCGAGGGAGGCCCGGTGGCCCTGGGTAGGGTGAGTGGCGGTCTTGGGTGTGCTCGGCGGTGCAAGGAAGAGAGGCCAGAGGAAGAGGGCAACGCAGAGGAAGGAGGGGAAAGTGAGAGGGGGTCGTCCTCATCTCCTAGGCGTGTGCAGGTGGACTCGGGGGAGGCTAGCCAACATGGCGCGGGAGGTGTGCACTTCGGCGCGTCTGAAGTCTCTCCCTCTGCCTACTGGCAAAGGTTGAAGATGACTGGCAAGTCACGAGGTGGGCTGGGCCAGCCAGTGGGCCGCCAGGTAAGTGGCCCGTGGCCTTTCTCTCTGTCTCTCCTCTCTCTTTTGTTTCTGTTTTGCTATTTTATTTTGTTTTGTTTTGATTTAGTTTCTAAACCAAATCATTTTTGTAGATTCTGAAAATTATTATGTGGCCTGATACAAAATATTCAGAGCCACTCACAAGGTTTCAGAATTTTTGGAGTTATAAAAGTATTTATAGGAATTTATATCTCCAATTCAAATAAGTATTGATTTAATTCAAAGACCAAAAATGTCCTGGAAAAATGTGTATCATCTCTGGTTAAGGTTTTCACCTTTTCCAATCATGAACATTTATGAGGGCATTTTGGGTTTATTGAAAATAATTTTATTTGATCCTATTTGAATTCTTTCTGATGCTAGGGTTTGATCAATCCCCATTTCAACTTAAATAATATTTAAACATGATGCAACAGACAAGTGCTAGCCTAGTGCAAGGTAAAGCTAGGGATGTGACACACATGCTCAGGATCATCACCTGGGCATCAAGCTACTGATCAACATCAAGGTCTACGTAAAACCCTTTTAGAGGGGGCGGCATTCTCTTCTGCAACTATAATTAAGCAAACATGAGTACAAAGGTAACCAGCAAGACTTACATCAGATCCTACATACATGCACATTATCAACAAAGAGAATAGTGGAGGTATTGCAGCAAGCCAGCTTTGAATCTTGGCTAAACTATCTTACAAGATAGCAACTTGTAAATGTTTTGCGCACATAAGTCCACTACTCACCACAATAATACACTACCGCGGATCCTCTCCCGTCTTCCTACGGAAGGACCATCCATGGCAGTCACACTTATCTTGAGGCTTTTAGTAGTTTCCATTTACTTGTCTATGAACTTTATAGGCAACCAAGTAGTCCTTTACCGCGGATACGGTTATTCGAATAGATGATGTTAACCCTGCAGGGTTGTACTTCCTCACACACGCTTCCACCACTTATCGTCGTTTACACGACATGTACTTGGAAATCTTCAAGCGGAAGCCCAACGAGGGTGTCGGCCACAACCTGCCTAAACACTCAAGTCTCTAGTCCAGGTTTAGCGCCTATTCAGGTTCCATCCGCATGGAGTCCAGCCGAGGTTTCCACATACAGCCCCAAACGATGTGTACAGGGTTCCGAGACACCAAATGGGCGCCCGGCATACACGTCCACGTACCTACCACATCATAGCCCACCCCGAAGGTCAGCGCTGTGCACGGCCTCCAGTAAACTACAAACACCAGAAACTACTTGCAACTCCTGGACAGAGGACAAGGGCGGTAAATAAGCCGAGAGGGTCAATTAAGGATCCCAATGCATGGTAGTAGCTGAATCTTAAATCACACATACAAATCTTAGTTCTTAGGGACGGTTCCAATGAAACAACCCACCATGTACTCCTACATGGCCTCTCATCGATACCTTTACCAAATCATGTTCAACACATCACTCTCATCACCGACACAATCATTTCACTCTGGCCCATCACCCCGATGAACCAGTACTGACACAACTCTAAGCATAGCAGGCTAGCAAGTGTAACAGCCTGGATTTTGGCCCTTTTCTTTTTCTTTTGATTTATTTAGTTTTTGCTTTGTTTTTCTTTTTGGAGTGGTTCTATGGTCTTGCCACCTGGGAAATCACCCTCATTCACCCTCCCAAGTGGCTAATCATTCTCAAAACCTTGCCAAGATCATGTCACTTCACTCCTTGACCAAAGCCTAAACTCTTTTTCTAGGGAAAATTCCTTTTTTCTATTAAAGGAATAACTCTATCTGCCCTAGTTTGTGAAGCAACCTATATTTCTGTCCATCCAACAATTCCCAATTAATTCTAATAATTCCTTTGAGTCATATATAACTTAAATATGCCCAAACACTGCCTTGGCCAGTTCAAAAATAATTCCCCAATATTCCTTTTTCTATTCTGCCCTGAATGGTACTTTATGAAGGAAGTGCCATTTATATTTTTCCTCGTGGCTCCCAACCTTTTTGGGCATGTTTATATGTCCAAATAATTGCCTCATGCACAAGTTCAACTTTATTTGTCTAGCTAATCTTCCTTAGTGAATTCTCAAAGTTTCTCTCACACAGAAGGCTTTGTGAAGGAAGTACTAGCTAGGAGTACCCAAATGAGTTGAACTTTTGCACACTCCTTAAGGTGCTCATATTAACCACGTCCACCCATTTGCAGCCTCATCCAATTATCTATGTGAGAACATGAGCAAATCTTTGATTCTGGCAATATTTTCAGGTTGTGAAGCAAGTGTATTTTATATTGCTTCAAAAACCCTGATAAATTACCAGATCATTCTTATACCCATAAAACATCTCTCCACCCAATTTGGAATTATTTCAATGAGCCATTTGATCACCAAAATTATTCCAAGTTTCTGGACAGAAATGATTTTTTGTGAAGCAAGTGCCATTTTGGCTTCTCGATTTGGTATGAGCTTTTTACAGCATATTTATATGTCCATATCATGAGGATTTGCCAAGTTGCATTCCATTCCATCACACGATGTGAGTGCATCATCGAAATTTAGTTTCTGACCAGATTTGGTAGTTGCAAAGCAACTCAACTATATTAAATTTTGGTCCATTTCCTGCCAAAATATCCAGTATTGTAGTTCCTCCAAGCCTAAACACCCCAGACATAACATTTGACCCATAGCATCTCTCTGTTGATCACACTTAGTTGATCAAGTTTACTGCAGTAAACTTCAAAGGTTGCTTACCATTTAACTAGAGCAGTTTTCACCGAGCTACCATCGTAGTTGAAACCGCCCCAGGAAGGACTTACCCCTAGACAACAATTGCCAGCCATTTGGATCTTCTTGTTGCAAGTCTGCGCGGTGTCCACCGCTTTGGCGTGCAATGGCCGCGCCCAGAACGTCTTCTTGCTCGGGCCCGTCCTCTACTCAGCTTCTCAGCGAGCACGGGCATGTCCCTTGTCTTCCCCTCCTCGTCGTCGTTCCACTGGACCCCTCTCACCCTCCGTCCGCTTCTCCGTCGGTGCTCGTCGCCGCGCGCCCACGGGCGAGCTGTAGCCGACCGCCTCTTTTCGCGGCGTGACATCTTCCTCCTCTCGTCCCCGAGCTCTGCTCGTCCCTGTGCCTCTCTGTAGCTCCTCCACGCCTCCCCGTCACCTTCGCCGAGCTCATGAGCGAGCACACGCGTCCGCGGCGCCGGACACGTATCCGCAGCGGTGCCAGCTCGGCCTCTTTGCCTCGCGGCTATTTAAGGCCTCCCGCGAGCCCTCCGAACTCACCAACCGCTCCCCCTCACTCCTCTAATCCTCAGGAGACCCTTCCTTGAGCCTCTAGAGCTCTCCCTGCTCGCCGTCGCCGCCATGGCCGTCACGGCCATCTTCTCCAATTCGCCCGGAGTCATCCCCCGCCTTGCCTTATTCCACCACCAGAGATCTCCCTCAACACCCACAAGATCGCCCCGACCTCCATCTCCTCCTCTGGTGGCTTGTGGCCGCGTGCTTGACGAGGCTCGGAGCTCTTGTCCGCCGCGTCGAGGCCCTGCTTCGTCCCGCACCCGCCGGCACGTGTGAGGAGCCCAGGCGGATGCGCCTCCCCGCGCTGGTCACTCCGGTGGCCGGGGCGCCACCTGAGGTGGACCGAGCCACCGGAATGGCCACCGGCGCCGAGCCTCGGCTCTACCCCATCGGGCAAGCAAGGAGTTGAAGACGACGACCGCGCCCGATGTTGACCCTTCCCTGGGCCCCGCCTGTAGGCCTCTCTGCGCTGACCGGGCCGACCCGCTGACATGGATAAGTGACGGGCCCCACCCCGCGGGACCCGCACGTTAGGGACCCCAAGCCGCGGCCCCACCCCTGCTGACATGGTTAAGTGAAAGCGTACTCGCAAGAATACGTTTTCCGAAAGCGTATTTCCTCGAGTGTGTGTTCTGTTTTTCCAGCCGATGGCCTGTTTGTGATGATTTCTTTACAGATAGGTCCCTAGCAGAGAAACGTTCATATCTTTTTACCCGTAGCTCCAAATGAGGTGAACCCGAAGCCCACTTCTTCGTTTCGTCGAGCCTGTTCTATAGGAATCATTTTCACCATGTTTTGACATGCTAAAAATGACCATTTTGCCCCTGCCCCTATTCAGCCCCCTCCGAGAGAGTACGTTTTTCGGCGATTCTTTCCGCGAGCTTCTCGCACTTTCTCCTAGTGATTTCTTCCACCCCAGGCAAGCCACACCCTCCCTTTGCATCACTGTAATGCAGTGACACGTCTTAATCTATTAGAACTTGTTCAAAATATTGCTTTAGCTACATGACTCTGTGCATGTTATTTTCTTGGAGTATTATTTTAATATTACTGTTGTCATGCTGTTGTTTGGATTACTAGGAGTTACGTTTGCAGTTGATGAGTATCATGTTGTCATTGGAGTATTAGTGGTTGATATTATGATTGTTTTCATGATGATATCTGTTATTATATTTTGGAGTATTACTTTGGATGTCATGCTGCCTTTGGAATATTAGTGGTTAGTATGACTATTTTCATGATGCTAGTTGATGTTCTATTACTGTTGCTTCGAGTAATATTTTCAGAGATGATGTTTACATGTGGATCTTAGCTAGATAGCTTTATTCTTGTTATTGGAGTAGTAGGATTATTGTTTTTGTATTCATCATGATAGTAGTGTTGTGCTACCCTTGGAGTATTTTGAGATGATGATATTATGCTTGTATTATTTGTTGGATATTGCTATGACTTGGATTCTAGTTTGATAGTTGACATCGGTGTATCAGTTATCATAGTTATATTTTTGGGGTTAAATTCCGTCATTAAGTTCGTCAGGTGCCACCGAATCGGGGTTTTCTAGTGCAACCACATTTGCCTATTATGGGAAGGCCCTATTGCGATGCTATTGTCATGCCTCTCGCCGGTGCCTCCAATGAGGGAAAGTTATGGGCGTGCGGTACCCTGGCCCGGTAAGCAGACATAACCTTGTGTGCCCATAGTTGGTATTGAGATCTCTTGTCCCCGTTTGGGACCGTTTTGCCATGATGGTGGCTGTTGGTGTCTGGGGTAGAGATGGGGCCACCCATGACTTAGCCTAGTGGGGAGTTAGTCGGCGTGGCCGGGAGAGTGTCATGGCAGTAGATCGGTTTTGTCAGAACGTCGTTGGTCCACCCAAATGGGAGTGCGAGGCCATGGGTTTTGTGGTGTGGGTAAAGTGCGATACCTCTGCAGAGAGTGTGTGTGTTTAATCTATCGATAGTCGTGTCCTCAGTCATGGGCATAAGTTCATACTAGGTCACACTGTTCGATCGACACTCACATGACGGAATGACTTATAGGTGATGTATATGTTGATATTGTGAGCTATAATAGTTTGGCAGGATGATGATGATGATTTTGGGATGATCTTGAGAAGGATCGTTCAGTTTGTGATGTGGTCACGAGGTGATCATGTGGATGTTCAGTTTGTGATCTGTGAGTGATCACCGTTCGATTATGAGGTAACCCGTTGAACCTGGTGTGGTTCCGTTTGTGATCCGTGAGTGACCACTGTTTTGTTTTGATCACGAGGTGATCGAGATGGTATATGGCTTGGCCGGTTAGCCAAGTGTGATATGGCTCATGTGGTACTTGAGATCTAAGATGATGGCTTATCAGTATTCTAGTAGTTCATATCGTGATTATTAGTTGCTTCATCATGGTAGCTGTTAAGTTAATTAACCTGCTTAATGTTATGTTATTGTCTTGCCTTGATGTTTCTGGTTGTTGTGAGCTTGCAAGTACATTCAATGTACTGACCTGGAGAGTCATGCCAGATTGCAGGTGATGCCGTGATTGCTTGATTGCTTGTCATGGTTTCCCTCCATGCGAGCTAGATCGTGTCCCAGCCAGAGTCCTTGCGGAGTGGAGTTCACTACCTTCATCGTTGTTTCGCTGCTAGAAGATTTCTGCTGCTACGAGTTGTTCTGCTGCTAGCATAGAGCAAGTGTAGTATCACAGGTGTAGTGTCGTCGTGCTGATGTGCTCCTTTGTAACATCAGAACTTTGTATTTATCCTTTGAAATAAGAGCTGGTTTGTTCTATGTCAAGCAATGCCGTATTCCAGAGACTTCTCCTTGATCTCTGGACTGGAATTCGGGGTGTTCCGGTTTCTCTATGCTGGGGTGCCAAAGCTTGGTATCAGAGCAGGTCTGGCTGTAGGACGCCCTAGTCAGCGCGAGCGATAGAAGCTAGTAGAAATTGGTAGTATAGAGTCTGGCTTGATGATTGCATTTGGTTGCTACATTTGTTTGTTCCATAGAATGCATATAGAATTATTATTTGTTACTAACGGTTTATCTGGTGAGTGTAGCTGGCAGCGGATCGGATCCAGTACAGCTCAACCTTTGCATTTCTCGAGTTGCTTTTCTTTCGGTGTTTTGTGTCATTTCTGTCCCAGCAGAGTGATACCAAGTGATCCCGACACTGTTTACAAAAATGGTGCTCAGGTGTAGGCATGCATATTGTGTGACTAGCAGTAACATGTGACATTGATTGTTGTTGTGTGCTTTTGTTTGGTTGAGTTTCCTTTTGCTTCTTTCTTTTTGGGCCCCGGTGTTACATTATTTTCCCCCTATAAAGAGTTGCTCATCCCCGACACCGGACTCGAAGGAGCAATAAGGATTTGAAGTATTTGGAAGAAGCTCAGCTAGACATTATGGTCTACCCAGTCAACTGCATTATGGCATTAACCTCTGCTCAGAATACCAATAGTGTATTGAATTGACTATCAGCATCGAGTCTACCTCAGTACAAAATCCTCACAGCAGTAATGATCAAGTCAGCAGCAAGACAAGTCAGGTACAAGATCAACGGTATATTTTTAGACAGAGGTATGGACCATATACTAAATTTTGGCTCAGCAATGCATGATGCTTGAAGTATGTTATCATCTGAAATAAAGTCAGAATGTGATATGCTCAAGGAAGACTGTCAAACCATTTTTCTCATGCAAATAATCAGCCTCAGAATATTATGGGCGTGTGTATGGACTTCAGTATGCATATCAATATGATGTTTTGGATATAAGAAACTCAGTCTTCTTCCACATGCTATCCAAATAATTTATGGGGCAAGGCTCCTCAATTTTCCTCAACATGATATGTGAACAATTTCCGGCCCTTGATACCCGGTCTTTTTTAGCAAGATACCTCAGTAAAAGCTTCTGACAAACGGAAATGAATTTTTCTCAACAAGCAAACCTGAGGAGAAGCTTCTCAAGTACTGAACTCAGGCTTCTACAACACATTAATCAGAGCAAGCTTCGTGTGTAAGCTATAGAGCCTTCTTCTGGACGATACCCAGACAAAATATTTGAGCAGAAGTTAACAAGTCTTCCTCAGCAAGCTACTCGGGTGGCTTCCCTTGTAAGCCACCCAGTCCGCGTCAGTACCACAATATTGCACCGTCCTCAGAGATTTTCTGATGATTTGCCAATATATGGCAGTACCGCTCAAGAACCAGACTTGCAATAATTTTGTCAGAGATACAATTCAGTCAAAACATATGCCTACCGCAAGGATTGAGTGTTCGGTGGCATATCCTTCTTATATATGGTGAGCATGTATCCTCAATCATATTAGTCACTCATACGAGATGCGGGAAGGATCCAACAGATATACCTAAGCTAAGTAAGGATCCCACAACCTCATGAGTTAGGCAAAGGATCAATGAGATCTGGAGATGACATCATAGAATCCACAGTCTTGACAAAGGACATCAAGGTCATCATCCCCGCAACTAACAAGGAGGTATCATCAAACCTGGTCACCTTCTTGTATGATTGGACTCAGGAATGAGCTCTCTACAGCTACAAACCCCAGGTATATGTCACATGTGTGCGAACCCAGGTTAGAAAACAAGCACAAGGAATAATGTCAAAAATATTGCACTAATCACGTCCATGGTCATACGAAGAATCAAGGACATGTGTGGCCAAGTTATTTCAGTATGGTATCCTAACAAACAAAACCATGATCGTAAAAAGGATGAGACTGACAGCAAAGGGATTTTCATATCCCGCTGACCCGCTTGTCATGGTTAGTGTGGAATATCCAAGTCTGTTCTGTCAGATCCAAGATTCCTTTGCAACCTCAGCAATTTGACCTCAGCAGCAGTGTTAAAGCATATCATAGCCCATTACCACCGATGGGTATATCGACCACATGAGAAAAATCAAAAGCCGAACAATCAGCTTAGACCCGGTATACTCATTGATGGAATCAAGTACATGGTCAGTCTGTCAGGAAAAGCATTTGTCCGTCAGCCCCTTGTCAGGCCAGTCTCAAGATGTAAATATTTGAGGTATGACACAGCTATAAGTCCATATTCCATTATATTGCTCACGACAGAAGGCAGTAAAATCTTTGGTACATATCTCATGCTTGAGCCAAAGAAATAAATCAAGATAAATCAGTGCCACCTATGAGCAGTCAGATCCCATTACGAGGATGTCCATGATAATTCTCAGCATTTATTGAAACCAGAAGGCCTGTATTTATTTGAAGCAACCCCAAGATAGAAGAAAAAGGTTTCATGACCAAAGGAAAATCTACGCTCATATCCATTGGATATCATCGCAGATATGAGAAAATTCACATAAATAAAAGGATTTGGTATGTGAGCAAAAACCTGTTAGAATTTAGGAAAGGTGAAGCAAACCACCCCAAAGCAAGGTAAGTCGATCATCTGAAATTCTTGGGGGAACAATAAATAAAGGAAAAAGGATACCAGAGTTGGAAATGATGTCCTCAAGTCATACTTGTTCCTAGAGCAACTAAATCTCGAGGACGAGATTTCTTTAAGGGGGTAAGGATTGTAACAGCCTGTATTTTGGCCCTTTTCTTTTTCTTTTGATTTATTTGGTTTTTTTTCTCTATTTTTCTTTTTGGAGTGGTTCTGTGGTCTTGCCACCTGGGAAATCACCCTCGTTTCGCCTCCCAAGTGGCTAATCATTCTCAAAACCTGGCCAAGATTATGTCACTTCACTCCTTGACCAAACCCTGAACTCTTTTTCTAGGGAAAATTCCTTTTTTCTATTAAAGGATTAACCCTATCTGCCCTAGGTAGTGCAGCAACCTATCTTTCTGTCCATCCAAAAATTCCAAATTAGTTTTCACAATTCCTTTGGGTCATATATAGCTCAAATATGCCCAAACATTGCCTTGGCCAGTTCTAAAATAATTCCCCAATATTCCTTTTTCTATTCTGCCTTGAATGGTACTTTGTGAAGGAAGTGTCATTTATATTTTTTGTAGTGGCTCCCAACCTTTTTGGAAATGTTTATATGTCCAAATAATTGCCTCATGCACAAGTTCAACTTTATTTGCCTAGCCAATCTTCCTTAGTGAATTTTCAAAGTTTCTGTCAGACAGAAGGCTTTGTGAAGGAAGTACTAGCTAGGAGTACCCAAATGTGTTGAACTTTTGCACACTCCTTAAGGTGCTCATATTAACCACCTCCACCCATTTGCGGCCCCATCCAATGATATATGTGAGCACAGGAGCAAATCTTTGATTCTGGCAATATTTTCAGGTTGTGAAGCAAGTGTATTTTATATTCCTTCAAAAATCCTGATAAATTACCAAATCATTCTTATACCCATAAAACATCTCTCCACCCAATTTGGCACCATTTCAATGAGCAATTTGATTACCAAAATTATTCCAAGTTTCTAGACAGAAATGATGTTTGTGAAGCAAGTGCCATTTTGGCTTGTCGATTTGGTATGAGCTTTTTACATCATATTTACGTCCATATCATGAGGATTTGCCAAGTTGCATCCCATTCCATCACACCATGTGAGTGCATCATCCAAATTTGGTTTGTGACCAAATTTGGTAGTTGCAAAGCAACTATACTAAATTTTGGTCTTTTTTCTGCCAAAATCTCCAGTATTGTAGTTCTTCCTAGCCTAAACATGCCAGACATAACATTTGACCCATAGCATCTCTCTGTTGATCACACTTAGTTAATCAAGTTTACTGCAGTAAACTTAAGAGGTTGCTTACCATTTAACCAAAGCAGTTTTCACCGACCTACCACCGTAGTTGAAACCGCCCCAGGAAGGACTTACCCCTACACAACAATTGCTAGCCATTTGGCTCTTCTTGCTACAAGTCTGCGCGGTGACCACCGCTTTGGCGTGCAATGGTCGTGCCCAGAAGGTATTCTTGCTCGGGCCCCTCCTCTGCTCGGCGTCTCAGCAAGCATGGGCATGTCGCTTGTCTTCCCCTCCTCATCGTCGTTCCCCTGGACCCCTCTCCCCCTCCGTCCGCTTCTCCGTCGGTGCTCGTCGCCGCGCGCCCACGGGCGAGCTGTAGCCGACCGGCTCTGTTCGCGCCGTGGCATCTTCCTCCTCTTGTCTTCGAGCTATGCTCATCCCTGTGCCCCTCTATAGCTCGTCCGTGCCTCCCCATCGCCTTCCCCGAGCTCATGCGCGAGCACACGCATCCACGGCGCCGGACACGTATCTGCAGCGGTGCCAACTCGGCCTATATACCTCGCGGCTATTTAAGGCCTCCCCCGAGCCCTCCGAACTCACAAACCGCTCCACCTCACTCCTCTAATCCTCCTGAGACCCTTCCCCGAGCCTCTGGAGCTCTCCCTGCTCGCCATCGCCACTGCGGCCATCTTATCCAATTCGCCCGGAGTCATCCCCCTCCTTGCCTTATTCCACCACGAGAGATCTCTCTCAACAACCACAAGGTCGCCCCGACCTTCATCTCCTCCTCTGGTGGCTTGTGGCCGTGTGCTCGACGGTGCCTGTAGCTCTCTTCCACCGCGGTCGAGGCCCAGCTTCGTCGCGCCCCCGCCAGCATGGGTGAGGAGCCCAGCCGGATGCGCCTCCCCGTGCTGGTCACTCCGGTTACCGGGGCGCCACCTAAGGTGGACCGAGCCGCTGGAACGGCCGCCGGTGCCAAGCCTCTGCTCTGCCCCTTCGGGCGAGTGAGGAGTTGAAGACGACAACCGCACCCGACGTTGACCCCGTACCTGGGCCCCGCCTATCGGCCTCTCTGCGTTGACCGGGCCGGCCCGCTGACGTGGATAAGTGACGGGCCCCACCCCGCGGGACCCGCACGTCAGCGACCCCAAGCCGTGGCCCCACCCCTGCTGACATGGTTAAGTGAAAGCGTATTCACAAGAATATGTTTTCCGAAAGCGTATTTCCTCGAGTGCGCGTTCTGTTTTTCCAGCCGAGGGCCTGTTTGTGATGATTTCTTTATAGATAGGTCCTTGGCAGAAAAACGTTCATATCTTTTGCCCCATAGATCCAAATCTGGTGAATCCAAAGCCCACTTCTTCGTTTCGTCGAGCCCGTTCTTTTGGAATCATTTTCACCATGTTTTGATATTCTAAAAGTGACCATTTTGCCCCTGCCCCTATTCAGCCCCCTCCAAGAGAGTACGTTTTCCAGCGATTCCTTCCGCGAGGTTCTCGCACTTTCTCGTGGTGATTTCTTCCACCCCAGGAAAGCCACACCCTCCATTTGCATCATTGTAATGCAGTGACATGGTTTAATCTATTTGAACTTGTTTAAAATATTGCTTTAGCTACATGACACTGTGCATGGCATTTTCTTGGAGTATTATTTTGATATTACTGTTGCCATGCTGTTTTTGGATTACTAGGAGTTATGTTTGTAGTTGATGAGTATCATGTTGTCATTGGAGTATTAGTGGTTGATATTATGATTGTTTTCATGATGATATCTATTATTATATTTTGGACTATTACTTTGGATGTCAGGCTGCCTTTGGATTATTAGTGGTTAGTATGACTATTTTCATGATGCTAGTTGATGTTGTGTTACTGTTGCTTGGAGTAATATTTTCAGAGATGATGTTTACATGTGGATCTTACCTGGATAGCTTTATTCTTGTTATTGGAGTAGTAGGATTATTTTTTCGGATTCATCATGATAGTAGTGTTGTGCTACCCTTGGAGTATTTTGAGATGATGATATTATGCTTGGATTATTTGTTGGATATTGCTATGACTTGGATTCTAGTTTGATAGTTGATATCGGTGTATCAGTTATCACAGTTATATTTTTGGGGTTAAATTCTGTCATTAAGTTGGTCAGGTGCCACCGAACCGGGCTTTTCTAGTGCAACCACATTTGCCTTTTATGGGAAGGCCCTAATGTGATGCTATTGTCATGCCTCTCGTCGGTGCCTCCAACGAGGGAATGTTATGGGCGTGCGGTACCCTGGCCCGCTAAGCAGACATAACCTTGTGTGCTCATAGTTGGTATTGAGATCTCTTGTCCCCGTTTGGGACCGTTTTTCCACGATGGTGGCCTTTGGTGTCTGGGTAGACACGGGGCCACCCATGACTTAGCCCAGTGGGGAGTTAGTCGGAATACGGGGCTGTATTACAGAGACTTCTCCTCGATCTCTGGGCTGGAATACGGGGAGTTCTGGTTTCTCTGAGCTGGGGTGCCATAGCAAAGTATCAAACACAAACATGGCTCAATCAACTCCTACACATGCTAGTGGGTTTCATCTAGTTACTGTGGCAATGACAGGTCATGCAGAGGAAATGGGTTCAACTACCGCAACACTCAGTAGTTTGGAACATTGTTGTCTTAAATATAGTAAATGAGAGCAGGAGCGAGAATGTGGGATTTTATCGATATGATCAAATGGTGGTTGCTTGCCTGGCAGATCGGTAGACGGGTACTGTCCTTCAGTTTGATATTCACGGTAATCCTCCGGAACAGAACCTACTGCTGAGAATCATACCGGTAACACAATCAATACATGACGATATGCAACAATATGATGCATGCATATGACATGGCAAAATGAGTGTGTTGGGCTAATGCAACTACAACCAGATGGGTTTGAGCCATTTTGAACCAAAGGTTCAGCCCCAAACTCATCTTATGAATTTAAATAGTGCTTTATCATGTTTTGCACTAAATAGTAAGGTTAAGTTGCTTAAACATGCATGAAACCAGTACAGATGGATAGATTGGATTTTTATGATCATTTTTCATATATAAATCTTTGCATTTGGAGTTACAGATTAATTTCTATGATTTTTTCAAGTTTGCAACAATTTCTGGAATTTCCTGAATAAGAATAAATCCAAAAAAAGCATTACTACATTAGCACTGCGTCAGCAGGTCAACTGGGCGGTCTAGGTCAAACCTAACCAGTGGCACCCACTGATCAGTGTCACAGTTAGTTAACTAACTAATTAAGGTTAGATTAGTTGCTAACCTAGGTTTGACCAAAGGGCAGGGCCCACATGTCCGTGACCCAGGGGGGTCAAATCCCAGGTCAAACTGGGTCAAATCGCCGGTGTTTAGCCGCCGGTGTCGACCAGACACGGTGGAGGGGTGCTGGTTTCGCACTCCGGCGACCAAATGGACGACAGAGGGCATCTACGGGTAGCTAGGAGGAAGCCACGTTGAGTGGTTGGTGGTTGAGCTCGGGGTCGCTGAAAACGATGCCGACGACGAGCTTGGCAGCTGCCGGAGTTCTGGCGAGCTTGAACTTGTCGTTGTGGTGCTCGTGGAGGCTCGGGGCTAGCTCCTAAGAGGCCTATGCGGTGCGGTGAGTGCATTTGGCATGGTGGTGAGGCCGTTGCGTGGCCGGAGCCACGTCGACGGCGAGCTCAGGCGGCGGCGCGTGCGGGCGTGCTCCGTGCAGTCGCTACGGTGGACGGCACCAAGACTGGAGAGGAGGGGGAGAGGCGGAAGCTCACATCAGTCATGGCAAGCTAGGTAGCGGGGCCAGGACGAGCTGGAGCGAGCGGGACGGCAAAGTGGATTTCCGGCGACATCGACGCGGAGCGAGGTCGGTGTAGTGGCTTCAGGGCGAGTGGGTGCTCGGGCTCGGTCTGCTCGATGGAGTATACGGTGGCGGAGCTTCTGGACACGGCGGGGCGATGAGGAGACGATGGTGGTCGCGGTTACGAAGGCGGTGCGGCTGCGGTGGCGTCGTCCATGGTGGGGAGAGAGCGAGAGAGAGGCGCAGGGGGGCGAGTGAGGTGTCGGGAGAGGTCGGGCCGACGAGGTGGAGCTCATCCACGCATCTAGCGGCTCGGCGGCAAGCAGGTGACGGTGTGGCGAGCTCGGGCGCGCCGGCGCTCACCTCTGTGCCTGCCAGGCGAGAGGAAGCAGCTGACTAGCCATGGGCCAGCACAGTGCTAGGCCGCCACGTAGGTTCAGTCAGGTAAGTTACTTTCCTTTTTATTTTATGTTTTCTATTTCTTCTGTAACTTTGTGGCTTTATTAAAAAATACCAGAACAATCCCAAAAATCATGAAACTGCTCAAGGCCACTGTTTGGAATATTTCCAACAGTAAACATTTTAGTTCATGATTATTTGGACATTTAAAATATTATTTATCATTTAAATGCCCAAATGCAAATAGAGTATGATTTAATTCAGTGACCCAATGCTGTCTTAGAAAATTGTGCACCATTTTTTGTTAGAGGTTCTAGACCAAGGCAAAGATGACGAACATTTTAGAAGGGAATTTCAGGATGATTGAAAAAGATTTTAGTAAACCCTAGTTGGATTAAGTGGTGCTGGGGGTTGCTACGTCTTGAGCTTGCGTTGGTTTTCCTTGAAGAGGAAAGGGTGATGCAGCAATAGTAGCGTAAGTATTTCCCTCAGTTTTTGAGAACCAATGTATCAATCCAGTAGGAGGCTCCTCAAAAGTCCCACGCACCTATACAAACAAACAAAGAACTCGCAACGAACGCAATAAAGGGGTTGTCAATCCCTTCATGGCCACTTGCGAAAGTGAGATCTAATAGAGATAGTATGATAAGATAAATATATTTTGGTATTTTATAATATAGATGCAAAAAGTAAAGATGCAAATAAAAGTAGATTGGAAGCAAATATGATAAAATATAGAGCCGGGGGCCATAGGTTTCACTAGTGGCTTCTCTCAAGATAGCATAGGTATTACGGTGGGTGAACAAATTACTGTCGAGCAATTGATAGAAAAGCAAATAATTATGAGATTATCTAGGCATGATCATGTATAAAGGGATCACGTCCGTAACAAGTAGACCGACTCCTGCCTGCATCTACTACTATTACTCCACACATCGACCGACTCCTGCCTGCATCTAGAGTATTAAGTTCATAAGAACAGAGTAACGCCTGAAGCAAGATGACGTGATGTACAGGGATAAACTCATGCAATATGATATAAACCCCATCTTTTTATCCTAGATGGCAACAATACAATACGTGCCTTGCAACCCTTTCTGTCATTGGGTAAGGACAACGCAAGATTGAACCCAAAGCTAAGCACTTCTCCCATGGCAAGAAAGTTCAATCTAGTAGGCCAAACCAAACTGATAATTTGAGAGACTTGCAAAGATAACTCAATCATACATAAAAGAATTCAGAGGAGATTCAAATATTTCTTATAGATAAACTTGATCATAAACTCACAATTCATCGGATCTCGACAAACACACCGCAAAAAGAGTTAACATCGAATAGATCTCCACAAGAGAGGGGGAGAACATTGTATTGAGATCCAAAAAGAGAGAAGATGCCATCTAGCTAATAACTATGGACCCAAAGGTCTGTGGTAAACTACTCACAACTCATCGGAGGGGCTATGGTGTTGATGCAGAAGCCCTCCATGGTCGATTCCCCCTCCAGCGGAGCGCCGGCGATGGCTCCAAGATGGGATCTCACAGATACCGAAGGTTACAGCGGTGGAAATTGTGTTTCGTTGGCTCCCTGGATGTTTTCGGGGTACGTAGGCTTATATAGGAGGAAAAAGTACGTCGGTGGCCGCCCGAGGGGCCCACGAGACAGGGGGAGCGCCTATATGGGTGGGCGCGCCCTACCCTCTCGTGGCCCCCTTGGCTGCTACTTGACTTGAACTCCAAGTTCTCTGGATCACGTTCGTTCCAAAAATCACGCTCCCAAAGGTTTCATTCCGTTTGGACTCCATTTGATATTCCTTTTCTTCAATATACTGAAATAGGCAAAAAAAAACAATACGGGTTGGGCCTCCGGTTAGTAGGTTAGTCCAAAAAATGATATAAATGTGTAAAATAAAGCCCATAAACATCCAAAAGGGGTAATATAATAGCATGGAACAATCAAAAATTATAGATACGTTGGAGACGTATCAAGCATCCCCAAGCTTAATTCCTGCTCGTCCTCGAGTAGGTAAATGATAAAAACCGAATTTTTGATGTGGAATGCTACCTAGCATAATTCTCAATGTAATTTTCTTTATTGTGGCATGAATGTTCAGATCCAAAAGATTCAAAATAAAAGTTCATATTGACATAAGAAATAGTGATACTTCAAGCATACTAATCAAAGTAATCATGTCTTCTCAAAATAGCATGGTCAAAGAAAGTTATCCCTACAAAATCATATAGTCTGTCTGTTGCTCTATCTTCATCACACAAAGTATTTAATCATGCACAACCCCAGTGACAAGCCAAGCAATTGTTTCATACTTTAATAATCTCAAACTTTTTCAACTTTCACGCAATACATGAGCGTGAGCCATGGACATAGCACTGTATGTGGAATAGAATGGTGGTTGTGGAGAAGACAAAAAAAGGAGAAGATAGTCTCACATCAACTAGGTGTGTCAACGGGCTATAGAGATGCCCATTAATAGATATCAATTTGAGTGAGTAGGGATTGCCATGCAACAGATGCACTAGAGCTATAAATATATGAAAGCTCAACAAAAGAAACTAAGTGGGTGTGCATCCAACTAGCTTGCTCACGAAGACCTAGGGCATTTTGAGGAAGCCCATCATTGGAATTTACAAGCCAATTTCTATAATGAAAAATTCCCACTAGTATATGAAAGTGACAACATAGGAGACTCTCTATCATGAAGATCATGGTGCTACTTTGAAGCACAAGTGTGGAAAAAGAGATAGTAGCATTGTCCCTTCTCTCTTTTTCTCTCATTTTATTTTTTTCTTCTTCTTTCTTTTTTCTTTCTTTTCTCTTTTTTTTCTTTGGCCTTTCTTTTCTTTTATTTTTGGCCTTTCTCTTTTTTTTCTTTTTTTTTTGTAAAGTCTGAAGTCTCATCCCGACTTGTGGGGGAATCATAGTCTCCATCATCCTTTCCTCACTGGGACAATGCTCTAATAATGAAGATCATCACACTTTTATGGATTTACAACTCAAGAATTACAACTCAAAGCTAGAACAAGATATGACTCTATATGAATGCTTCCAGCGGTGTACCGGGATATGCAATGTATCAAGAGCGACATGTATGAAAATTATGAAGGTGGTCTTGCCACAAATACGATGTCAACTACATGATCATGCAAAAAGCAATATGACAAAAGTAATGCGTGTCATATGAACGGAACGGTGGAAAGTTGCATGGCAATATATCTCGGAATGGCTACGGAAAAACCATAATGGGTAGGTATGGTGGCTGTTTTGAGGAAGATATATGGTGGGTGTATGGTACCGGCGAAAATTGCGCGGCACAAGAGAGGCTAGCAATGGTGGAAGTGTGAGGGTGTGTATAATCCATGGACTCAACATTAGTCAAAAGAACTCATATGCTTATTGCAAAAATCTAGAAGTCGTCAAAAACAAAGTATTACGTGCATGCTCCAAGGGGGATAGATTAGTAGGAAAATACCATCGCTCGTCCCCGACTGCCACTCATAAGGAAGACAATCTATAAATAAAATTGTGCTCCAACTTCATCACAAAGCGGTTAACCATACGTGCATGCTACGGGAATCACAACCCTCAACACAAGTATTTTTCATAATCACCTCAACTAGCATTACTTTAATATCACTACCTCCATATCTCAAAACAATTATCAAGCATCAAATTGATCATAGCGTCCAATTCACTTTCGATGATAGTTTTTATTATACCCAACTTGGATGCTCATCATTCTAGGACCAAATTTGTAACCATAGCAAATACCATGCTGTTCTAAAAGACTCTCAAAATAATATAAGTGAAGCATGAGAGACTAGCAATTTCTTCAAAATTAAGTCACCACCGTGCTCTAAAAGATATAAGTGAAGCACTAGAGCAAAAACTATCAAGATCAAAAGATATAAGTGAAGCACATAGCATATTCTAATAAATTCAAGAAAGTAGGCTTCTCTCAAAAAGGTGTGTACAGCAAGGATGATTGTGCTAAACTAAAAAGCAAAGACTAATATAATACATGACGCTACAAGCATAACACATATCATGTGGTGAATAAAAATATAGCTCCAAGTAAAGTTACCAATGAACGAAGACGAAAGAGGGGATGCCTTCCCGGGGCATCCCCAAGCTTAGGCTTTTGGCTATCCTTGAATATATTGGGGTGCCATGGGCATACCCAAGCTTAGGCTCTTGCCACTCTTTATTCCATAGTCCATAAAAGCTTTATCCAAAACTTGAAAACTTCACAACACAAAACTCAACAGGAAATCTTATAAGCTCTGTTAGCAAAAGAAAACAAAACTACCACATAAGGTACTATAATGAACTCATTCTTTATTTATTTTGGTGTTAAACCTAATGTATTCAAACTTGTCTATGGTTTATAAACTATTTTACTAGCCATAGATGCATCAAAATAAGCAAACAACACACGAAAAATAGAATCTGTCAAAAAACAGAACAGTCTGTAGCATCTGTAACTAACGCGAACTTATGTAACTCTAACAATCCTACCAAAATAGGAAGTCCTGGAAAATTTATCTATTGATCAACACCAAAAACAATCAACGCAAAAGCACGTTTCTGTGATTTAACAAAACTAAATTCGTGTGCGCAAAGTTTCTGTTTTTCAGCAGAATCAAATCAACTATCATCATAGGTTATCCTATAGGTTCTACTTGGCACAAACACTAATTAAAACATAAAACACGTCTAAACAGAAGGTAGATGCAAAATTTATTACTAAACAGGAACAAAAACAAAAAACACAAAGAAAATTGGGTTGCCTCCCAACTAGTGCTATCGTTTAGCGCCCCTAGCTTGGCATAAAAGCGAAGATAGATCTAAGTAGTGCCATCTTTGACACTAAATTCATAAGTAGCTCGCATGATAGATTCATAAGGTAATTTGACTTTCTTTCTTGGAAAGTGCTCCATGCCTTTCTTTAATGGAAATTGGAATCTAATATTCCCTTCCTTCATATCAATAATCGCACCAATCGTTCTAAGGAAAGGTCTACCAAGAATAATAGGGCAAGAAAGATTGCAATCTATATCAAGAACGATAAAATCTACGGGCACCAAATTTCTATTTGCTACAATGAGAACATCATTGATCCTTCAAATTGGCTTTTTAATGGTGGAATCCGCAAGATGCAAATTTAAAGCGCAATCATCAAGATCGTGGAAACCTAGAATATCACATAAAGTTTTCGGAATCGTGGAAACACTAGCCACCAAATCACACAAAGCAAAACACTCATGATCTTTAATTCTAATCTTATAGTAGGTTCCCACTCATCATTAAGTTTTCTAGGTATCGAATGTTCCAAATTAAGTTTTTCATCATAAGATTGCATCAAGGCATCAACGATATGTCTGGTAAAAGCTTTATTTTGACTATAAGCATGAGGAGAATTAACAATGGATTGCAACAAGGAAATACAACCTTCTAAAGAACAATTATCATAATCAAATTCCTTGAAATCCGAGATAGTGGGTTCAATACTATTTAAAGTCATGACCTCTCCAATCCCACTTTTACCAAATTTAGCATCAAGATCTAAAAACTTCGAATTCTTGGGACGCCTTCTAGGTAAAATTGACTCCTCTTCAGTCCCATAATTATCAAGATTCATATTGCAAAACAAAGATCTAATAGGAGACACATCAATAACTTTAAGACCCTCATCATTATTTTCATGGAAACTAGAAGAACACGCCTTTATAAAGCAATCTTTCTTAGCACGCAATCTAGCGGTTCTTTCCTTACACTCATCAATGGAAATTCTCATGCTTAGGAGAAGAAGATCTAAGTTTAAAAGAATCAACATCAAGCGAAAGTCTATCAACGTTCCTAGCCAAATCATCGACTTGAGCAATTTTTCTTCAAGCAACGCATTAAAATTCTTTTGAGAAATCATAAATTCTTTCACACTATTCTCAAAATCAGAGGGCATCTTATTAAAATTACCATAAGAATTATTGTAGGAATTTCCATAATTATTAGAGGAATTACTAGGGAACGGTCTAGCATTAAAGTTTCCTCTATAAGCATTGTTTCCAAAACTATTCCTACCAACAAAATTCACATCCATAGATTCATTATTATTCTCAATCAAAGTAGACAAATGCATATCATTGGGATCAAGAGGAGTATTCTTAGTAGCAAACAATTTCATAAGTTCATCCATCTTTCCAGTCAAAACATTGATTTCTTCTATAGCATGCACCTTTTTACTAGAAGATCTTTCGGTGTGCCATTGAGAATAATTAGCCATAATATTATCAAGAAGTTTTGTAGCATCTCCTAACGTGATTTCCATAAACGTGCCTCCCACGGCCGAATCTAAGAGATTTCTAGAAGCAAAGTTCAAACCGGCATAAAAATTTTGTATGATCATCCATAAATTCAAACCATGAGTAGGGCAATTGCGAATCATCAATTTCATTCTTTCCCAAGATTGGGCAACATGCTCATGATCAAGTTGTTTAAAATTCATAATATCGTTCCTAAGAGTGATAATCTTAGCGGCAGGAAAATACTTAGAGATAAAAGCATCTTTGCACTTGTTTCAAGAATCAATACTATTTTTAGGCAAAGACGAAAACCAAACTTTAGCACGATCTCTAAGTGAAAACGGAAATAACTTCAATTTAACAATATCGTTATCCGTATCTTTCTTCTTTTGCATATCACACAAATCCACAAAGTTGTTTAGTTGAGTAGCGGCATCTTCTCTAGGAAGGCCGGCGAATTGATCTTTCATTACAAGATTCAGCAAAGCAGTATTGATTTCACAAGACTCAACATCATTAAGAGGAGCAATCGGAGTACTAAGGAAATCATTATTAATTGGAGAAATCACAAAATTTGGTATTATCTTGCGCCATGGCAACAAGCAATCCAACACACAAGCAAACAGAAAAAGGCAAGCGAAAGAGAGAGGAGGATATTGGGAAAGAGAGGGCAAATAAAATGGCCAGGGTGAAGTGGAAGAGAGGAAAACGAGAGGCAAATGGCAAATAATGTAAATGCGAGGGAGATGAGTTTGTGATGGGTACTTGGTATGTCTTGACTTGAGCGAAGACCTCCCGGGCAACGACGCCAGAAATCCTTCTTGCTACGTCTTGAGCTTGCGTTGGTTTTCCTTGAAGAGGAAAGGGTGATGCAGCAATAGTAGCGTAAGTATTTCCCTCAGTTTTTGAAAACCAAGGTATCAATCCAGTAGGAGGCTCCTCAAAAGTCCCACGCACCTACACAAACAAAGAAAGAACTCGCAACCAATGCAATAAAGGGTTGTCAATCCTTCACGGCCACTTCGAAAGTGAGATCTAATAGAGATAGTATGATAAGATAAATATATTTTGGTATTTTATGATATAGATTGGAAAAGTAAAGATGCAAATAAAAGTAGATTGAAAGCTTATATGATAAAAGATAGACCCGGGGGCCATAGGTTTCACCAGTGGCTGCTCTCAAGATAGCATAAGTATTATGGTGGGTGAACAAATTACTGTCGAGCAATTGATAGAAAAGTGAATAATTATGAGATTATCTAGGCATGATCATGTATATAGGCATCACGTCAGCGACAAGTAGACTGACTCCTGCCTGCATCTACTACTATTACTCCACACATCGACCGCTATCCAGCATGCATCTAGAGTATTAAGTTCATAAGAACAGAGTAACACATTAAGAAAGATGACATGATGTAGAGGGGTAAACTCATGCAATATGATGTAAACCCCATCTTTTTATCCTCGATGGCAACAATACAATACGTGCCTTGCAGCCCTTTCTGTCACAGGGTAAGGACACCGCAAGATTGAACCTAAAGCTACGCGCAAGAAAGATCAATCTAGTAGGCCAAACAAAACTGATAATTCGAAGAGACTTGGAATGATAACTCAGTCATACATAAAAGAATTCAGAGGAGATTCAAATATTTCTCATAGATAAACTTGATCATAAACTCACAATTCATCGGATCTCGACAAACACACCGCAAAAAGAGTTTACATCGAATAGTTCTCCACAAGAGAGGGGGAGAACATTGTATTGAGATCCAAAAAGAGAGAAGAAGCCATCTACTCCCTCCGTCCTGAAATACTTGTCATCAAACTAGATAAAAGGGGATGTATCTAGATGTATTTTAGTTTTAGATACATCTTTTTTTATCCATTTTGATGAGAAGTATTTTCGGACGGAGGAAGTAGCTAATAACTATGGACCCGATGGTCTGTGGTAAACTACTCACAACTCATCGGAGGGGCTATGGTGTTGATGTAGTAGCCATCCGTGGTCGTATCCCCCTCCGGCGGAGCGCCGGCGAAGGCTCCAAGATGAGATCTCGCGGATACAGAAGGTTACAGCGGTGGAAATTGTGTTTCTTTGGCTCCCTGGATGTTTTCGGGGTACATAGGCTTATATAGGAGGAAGAAGTACGTCGGTGGCCACCCGAGAGGCCCACGAGACAGGGGGGGCGTGCCCTGCCATCTCGTGGTTGCCTCGGCTGCTCCTAGACTTGCACTCCAAGTCCTCTGGATCACGTTCATTCCAAAAATCACGCTCCCAAAGTTTTCATTCCGTTTGGACTCCATTTGATATTCCTTTTCTTCGAAATACTGAAATAGGCAAAAAAACAGCAATACGGGCTGGGCCTCCGGTTAGTAGGTTAGTCCCAAAAATGATATAAATGTGTAAAATAAAGCCCATAAACATCCAAAAGGGGTAATATAATAGCATGGAACAATCAAATAATTATAGATACGTTGGAGACGTATCAGGGGTTTCTGTCATCCCCATTTTAACTTTCTGTGAAAAGTAAACATGATGCAGTCACTCTAATGCATGCACTGACTAGGGTTGTGACACCTGGGCCAACTTACCTGGCCGGCCCAGCCCACCAGCAGGTCGCCCGTCATCTTCCTCCCCTCGTCCCGAAGCAGCTACATGCCAGCAGCTGCGCACGCCCATGGCCACATCCTGCCTCCACCTCCTGCTTCTCCTCGAGCCTCTTCCTCACACGATGGAGACTCCTAAAGGCCCCTCTCTCCTCTCCCTCACTCGCTACCCTCTCTCCCTCCCTCTAGATCTCGTGCACGCGAATACCCGAGCACTTCCGTGGGCCACCGCGTGTTGCCCGCGTGCCCACTGATATTCCTGACCCTAGGGAGTATGTCCGGACGCTCCGTCATCCTGCACTACCTCTCCTCCTCGACGCACGCAATGCCTAGAGCAGCAGAACACCGCCACCATCGTTGTCTTCAATCTCAGGTTGACAAGATCGGCCTCATCGCCCCGCTCGCTCCAACGCCTCCCCGGCCCCTCCATCTGCACCACCGACTCGTTGTGACCCACTAACCATCTCCCCTCCGTCTTTTCGGTCGCGCGCGTCCCATAGCCGCTGCTCATCGAGCTCCAGCGCCGTCGTCCGCCATGGCCGATGGGCGTGCTGCTGTCGAGCTCCTCTAGACTCCCCGTGCTGCCTAGCGTGCCCCCTAGACTGCGCAGGAACTGAGCACATCCCTCTCTTCGGTCGCTAGCCGTCCGCAACGCACCGTCCGCGCACCTACGATCTCCGGCCGCCGCCCGGCTCGTCGTCCCCGCAGTTACACGCCACCCCAGCTCCTCTCGCTTGCACCCCTAGATGTGTGCGAGTCCCAAGAGGATGTAGATGCCCTCCACCGTGAGTTTGGTCGCCGGAGTAGCAATCCCGGCGACCTCTGCCGTCTGGATCGTCGGCGATGACCTAACTCCGGCCTAACCGCCGTTTAGCCTAAGGTAATCTGTCATGCCCAATATGTGATCCTATCCGAGAGGAACTCGAGGGTCCCACCAAGGATAGAGACGCATATTGAATGCTTTTGCAAGGTGGATATCATTACATCGTACCATTACATAATAGATGGGGATACATATAATGGCATACAATGCCACATGAATACAACAACATCATACATAAGAGCAAATTCGAGTACGGATCAAACACAAACAGAAACTCAAACGACATCCAGCCTGCTAGCCCAGGCTGCCAACCAGGAACCTAACCCCTGATCGAAGAAGCAGCAGAAGAACTCGAAAACAAGCAAGCATCGCTCTCACGTCATGATCATTGCATTACATGTACCTACAACTGTTGTTTTAGTAATCTGTGAGCCACGAGGACTCAGCAATCCCATTACCATGGGTATCAAGACTAGCATAGCTTAATGGGTATGGAATGGATAAGTGGTGTGGCTGTAGCAAGCGACTAAGAAATGTATGGCGGCTAACTTACGAGTACAAGAACAAGATGAGAAGCTACGCAGACGGTCGCAAACTAGTAATGATCAAGAAGTGATCCTGAAGTACTTACGTTCATACATAACCCCACCATGTTCTCTTCTCGAACTCACTCGAAAAGAGACCATGATGGTTACGCATGCGGTTGGTGTATTTTAATTCTAATCTAGTGTCAAGTTCTCTACAGCCGGACATTAAAAATTCCCATCTGCCACATAACTGCGGGCACTGCTCTCGAAAGTTTGAACCCTGCAGGGGTGTCCCAACTTAGCCCATGACAAGCTCACGATCCATGAAGACAATCCTCCATCGTGGGACATCCGATCAGACTCGGGATCCCGGTGTACAAGACATTTCGACAATGGTAAAACTAATCCAACAAGACCTCCCGGCGTGCCGACACCCTGATAGTACCCACGCGTATCTCGTCTCAGGTCACATCCGGATGAGCACAACGTATAACAACTAAGACCCGAGTTTCCCCGGGGGATGCCGCACACGACTCTAGTTTGGGACCAACACCATCGGCATTGGCCACGCTGTTTATGTGGAAAATCCTCGGGTTCATGATGCCCTATGCCAATTAATTAATTAATTCAGTATTATTATGTTGGCAAAAGTTAAAACCAATGTTGGGCCTTGCTGGAACAGTTTTATTCAAAGCAAACTATCAAGAGGGGCCCATAAACCCTCATCCTGTTAGGGACGCAAAATCAAGGAACATAACACCAATATGACGGAAACTAGGGCGGCAAGAGTGGAACAAAACACCAGGCATAAGGCCGAGCCTTCCACCCTTTACCAAGTATATATGTGCATTAATTAAATAAGAGATATCGTGATATCCCAAGATATCCATGTCCCAACATGGAACAACCTGTAACTGCTCCTACAACTAGCAATGCTATAAGAGGGGCTGAGCAAAGCGGTAACATAGGCAAACAACAGTTTTCTAGGATGGTGGAAAAGGTTAGAGGCTGTTTCATGGCATATAGGGAGGCGTAATAAACAAGTGGTAGGAAGCACGACATAGCGATAGCATCGAGACAACTAGCATAGCAATGATAGTAGTGAGATCCAGGGTAACGGTCATCTTGCCTGAAATCCCGCCAGGAAGAAGATCGAGTCCATGAAGAAGATGAAGCTACATAGATGAACCAAGCGTAGTCGAACAAATCCTGATGATCGCAACGGAACATGAACTATCGACAAGAAGCACAACCGAAAAGAAGCAAACAACATGGTAAACACACAACACATAAACATGGTATGATGATCAACCAAGTATGATGCATGACAAGTCTATATGATGCTACTCATGGCAAGAGATGATGCATACAAGAACAACACACCAAGGCAAGTTTAAATGAGGCCGGAAACAACATATAACAATTCGGGTAAGTCGTCATATGCAATTTTCAAAATTGGTCCAGATATGAACAAAACATTAAGTGGAAGTTGTTAAACAACAAGTTAAAGTGCACCATGATGATCTACACAAAATTCTGGTCAAGTTACATATAAAGTTCATTTAATTCCGAGCTACGGCGTAGACGATGTGAACAACACAACTTAAACATGGCATTGATGCAAAATGCATCCAAACATCAATAAAACACTCTCAAGACATGAATGCAACAAGATAATAAGAAACAACATGCAATTCGAAGCAAGTTTCATATAGAGCATGCTCAAAACGGTGCAACGGTTCAACACATACACCCAAAACAAGATATAACAATCTGCCCAAAACAGCAAGTAGGCACTTCGGAATCATCAAAACAACATGCTACAGGAACAATGGATAGCAAGCAAGGGCATGGCATCAAATTACACATAACAGAGAGCAAATAACTTCAAGGCATCATATGCACATGCCTCATGCACTAGTGGGAACCATCAAGACAAGTTTGAATATTATAACAGTTTCAGCAAGTGTAAAACAACAACATTATCATAACATGTTTGCTAGCTTAGAACAGTGGTTATATATAAAGTCCAAAATTATCAAAAAAGGCATGCGGAGAAATTACTGATAGCATACTTCGAATCATGTAATTGGAGCATCTCCATAATAGGCATAGATTAATTAATATCAATCTCACAACATGGCATCATGAAGTTAAAAGAAAACTGGAACATCATTTAGGCATGTTCATAGCAATGAAACATATGCTACAAGACCTATATGAGGCATCAAATGACTTGGAATGATATAACATAGCATGGACATAAAAATATGTCAACTAAGCATCTCCAGATTATGCATGGATTTGATGGTAGCATCAAGCAAACACAACAACATACTGTAACAGATTCAGACTTCGCAGAAAATTAGCAGTAAGTAGCCCACTTCACAAGGTTGACGCACTGACCACTGGGCATACCAAAATAAATGGATTACACTACTGCACGTATGGCATGAATATGCTCCTAAAACATGTTGACATGATGCTCAAAAGAAAATCACACAAAAAGATATAAAAATGACAAAATGACAAGTTATAACAGTTTTCAGCAGTTAACATCAGCCAACACTTTTGTAACTGGGATTAACATATCAAGATGCATCCTAACATGAATGCAAAGCCCACCAACCTATAAATCACTCTGAGCTGAAAATTTGAGTCACAAGATCATCACCATAGGATCAGCAGGTAAGAAGTTACAACACTCACAAGATGCATACATGATATTAAGAAGCAGCAGATTTCAACAGTTTATGTCCCTTAGCAGTTTTGCAACAAAGATTAAGGCTTCAAGATGAACAAAAACATGAATGCAAATTACACTATCATGTATAGCATCAAGAGATGAACATTTTGATATATCATACATCATCATAGGGTAAACATGCACAAAGATACAACAGGTCAAAGATGCACACATGATGCTGATGAAACTGAGGACTTGCTCATTTTCTGAAGAAAAAAATGAGCGAGCGCATGAAAACTAAAAGTCCCTCAGATGGGATTTAGGGGGCGCTCACCCATGGGCTTGGCCCAGGTCGATGAAGAGGGGGCAGGCCAGCGCTGCTGGGCCATGAGATGGGCTGCAGGGCCCATGCGAGGTGGGCCGCGTCGTTCCGCCGATGCAGGGACAGGGCAAGCGGTGTGGGACGACGACGGGAGCCGCCGGTAGCGCAAGGAGTGGACGGGGACGGGCGGATCTAGGCACGGGGGCTTCGGATCCGGCGATGACGGGGCCGGAGGACGGTGGATCTGGCCGGCAACGACCTCGACAGGGCGACATGCGGCGATGGCGGCTGTGCAGACCAGGCGGCGGGGAGCTTCGGCGTGGGCAGAGGCTTGCGAGCGGCGGGCGGCGGTGCTCCAGTGAGCCGCGGGGCGACGCGGAGGCGCTCTGGCGGGAGGGATGGAGGCGCGGGACGCTTGGGAGGAGCAGCGCTGGGGCACTCGGGCGGCGGCGGCGGTCGGCTCAGGCCCGGGTGGGCCCAGTGCGGCCTAGGCCGAGCTGGATCTGGGCCGTGGCAAAGTGGGGCGCTGTGGCACACTTGGCACCCCCTGGTTGGCTGCGGCCAATGGCGGGGCTGATGGCTGGCCACTCTGGGCGTGCCAAGAGGCGTGCGCGGGCCGGATCTGGAGGGGAAGGTGGCGGCACGATGGTGGGAGGCTGGTGGCGCGTCCCCCTAGGTGGGAGGAGGCTAGGGGATGATTGGGGGCGTGGATTTTGGGAAGAAGGAGAAGGCCAAAAATGGCAATGGGAGGGGGTTTAAATAGGAAAGGGGGGTTAGGGTTAGGGGTTTTAGTCTGTTTCGGACTGTACGATCTCGATCGTGCGGATCCCAGTGGAGGAGAGGGTAGCTTGGCCATAAGTGGGTTGTGTAGAGGCATTGGGCTGAGATGAGAAGGAAGCAGAGCAGCCCAGCGGCAGTTTCAGAGACTGAAACGTCCGATGAATAAACCGACTATATTACGACTATATATTTAACAGTTGGGCTATCAAACGAACTTCGAATGTGACGGAACTGGACAGGTGGTCTACCTACACTATAATAAGACCGCACGCAAACTTTCACCTCATTCCGAGAACATTTTTATGACACTTATAAAAATAATATTTCGGAGGTGCCGCGGGCGTGTGCGAGTGTGTCTGGACTCCGAATGGACAACGGAGAGAAAAAGGAGGACCCGGACGGATGCAAGTTTTGGAAAACATGCAGATGAAATGTAGATGATGACATGGCAAAGTGCAACACGCAAGCGAATGACATGGCAACAATGGCGAATAACTGGAAGACACCTGTCGCATCGGTCGCAGGGCGTTACAACTCTCCTCCACTAACAGAAGATCTGGTCCCGAGATCTTAGGAACGAGATGAAAGACAAAGAGGAGGAGGTGAAGCAAGATCTCAAAGAGGGAAGATGAACAAGGTCGAGAGCAATCGATAGAAAAGAGGAATGGCGAATAAGACGAGAATCGAAATCTCAAGGAATAAGATAGACTGAAACCACTCCTGTTAGAACAAAGTAGAAAAGGAGTAAAACAAAAGAATTTGGGCAGCACTCCGGCTGAAAAATGGAAGGAATAGAAAATAAAGTTCACAAGATGGGATGACACTTGTTGAGATGAAGAACACAATGCCTCCGAAAGAATTGAAATAGTGGAATGACGGGAACGGATAAGAGAAGAACAACTTCCACCAAGAATGAATTCGATAGAATCCTCAGAAGGAAGGATTGAACAGAGTTGTTGAGGAAATCAACAACAAAAGAATCATCTTGTTGTGGACTTATGTAAAAAACATCTCAGAACTTGAGGTGAAATTATGCCACAACCAAATGCCTGAATAGCTGAGGAGAACGAAGAAATGCAAAACTCCACTTCAAAAGAATACGGAGAATTAATTGCACTTCGAGACGCAAGAAGAAAAGATACTTCAGCTCCTCCAACAAGAATCTTGATGAACATTCGAAGAATTAATTAAATCCTTAACGAACCACCATGAAGAACTCTGGTAACAAAAGGATGATGAGATAGAAATGAAGGATTAAAAGAATAATATTAAAGCCTTACTGTGATTTAGATGGAGCTTTGCGACGAGACAAGCGAGAAACACTTGGAGCTCCGGAAAAGAGAAGATGAACAACTTAGAACCAAGAATTATTCACCATGAACCATCCCCGAAGGAAGGAATTAATCAACTTGATGAAAGAAGAATAAGAATTATGTTATGCATATCCTCCATCAATTAAATCGATGGGAAGCAATGGATTTGCATACTACTTATTCGCATTGAAAAATTAATCAGGGGAACTATAGCACACAACTTGGAAAGGTCTTCAATGAGCCACCGGTAGAATTGGAAAGAATGAATGAATTGATATGATAACAAAGGAAATGGAATCTAGAACGAACCATCGTGACAATTTGAAAAATGAATGAAGAAAAAGAATGAATCACCGGGAAGATTTAGAAGGGCAACTATGCTTGAAGGGATTTAGCTGCAAGGGAATGAAGAGATGACGAGCAGACTAGAGAATACTTGATCAGAGCAGCGGAAGAATATGGAGACGAACGAAGAGGCATCAATTCTGGATAATTGGAGAACGAAACTAAAACTCAAAACTAAGAAATCTTCTGGAATGATGGCCTTCGGTGAAACAAAACGGAAAACAACTCCTGACATACTCCGGATGGGTAAGAAAAGAATTCTCACAATCAGAAAGAGTTTGAGAGGATAACAAGAAGCTAGAACCTTGAATCTTCGGGAGAACAAATAAGATTCAGAGGAAGACTCTTCTTCGGTCTTCAAATGTAGATAATGATGATGAGAAACACCACAAAAATTGTTGCGACACTCCGGAAGAATGAAAAGAGTAAAGGTAGATTGAAAAATGAAAATGATTTGAAAGCGATCTTGGAGAAGGCATATGACTGATGGAATCCATTCTTACGTCACAGTTTGAAAAGAATTTGAGAATAACTCTGAAGAATTAGAAGGGTTAGGTAAGATCCTGGGAAAAGACCTATGGGTTAGGGCCCACTGAAAAGAAACACCGTTGAAAAGAATTGTTGAATAACAAATGATGTACCAGAATGATTCAATGACTTGAATGAGGTGACAACCTCGAAATAATTGAACGCAAACACGAATCTTCTGGGATGTCTTCCGCACTCCAGAACGATTAAATGGCCATAGGCGAACAAGCAAGGGGAGAACATTTGAGCCAAGGAAAAGAAAATGATGAACCCAAAAAACTTGAGTTGAGTCCACTGGAAAAGAAAACAAGGCGAATCAATGATGAACTTGACGAGAATTCACCGGTTGAAGTGATTGAGGAAAACTAAAGAGGCTCCGCACGAATTAAATTGATGCTCGAATCGAGACATAGACTTTGGGAAGAAAAGGGGTGGGAGGGCGGGAAAAACAAAGGCAACTTGGAAGGGGGAACCAACAAACAACTTGAAGAGAAAAGCAAAGGTTGAAATAATTGAGGAAAGAATGCAAAGGCTTCGCACGAGTAGGATGTATACTCGATTACAGATTCCAGCTCCGAGAAGAAAAAGGGTGGGTGGGTGGGAAAAGAAGACAACTGAGGACAGAGAAACAACTTCATTGAGAGAGAACTGAGGATTGATCTTGCGAAAGACAAAGAGGGTCGAGTCAACTTGACGAGAAATGCACCGGATAAACAGAGCTGACAACGCAACGAACAAAAAATTAACTACGTGATCCTAAGAAAAAAATTGAAGGGGAAGAGGAGTAATTCATAACACCTACATCAAGATTCCTCACCAGAGCGACGAAGGGACTGAGGAGTAAAAATAATTCCTACTCTCCGATATAACTAGACTCCAGAAATAGTTTTCTTCTAGACTCAACAACGCCCAAACTACGATAAACCAAGGGGGCTCCTACGGTCGATGGAGGCTCTGATACCAACTTGTCACGCCCAATATGCGATCCTATCTGAGAGGAACTCAAGGTTCCCACCAAGGATAGAGTCGCATATTGAATGCTTTTGCAAGGTGGATATCATTATATCGTACCATTAAATAATAGATGGGGATACATACAATGGCATACAATGCCACATGAATACAACAACATCATACATAAGAGCAAATCCAAGTACGGATCAAACACAAACAGAAACTCACATGACATCCAGCCTGCTAGCCCAGGCTGCCGACCAGGAACCTAACCCCTGATCGAAGAAGCAGCAGAAGAACTCGAAAACAAGCAAGCATCGCTCTCACGTCATGATCATCGCATTACCTGTACCTACAACTATTGTTTTAGTAATCTGTGAGCCACGAGGACTCAGCAATCCCATTACCATGGGTATCAAGACTAGCATAGCTTAATGGGTATGGAATGGATAAGTGGTGAGGCTGTAGCAAGCGACTAAGCAATGTATGGTGGCTAACTTACGAGTACAAGAACAAGATGAGAAGCTACGCAAACGGTCGCAAACTAGTAATGATCAAGAAGTGATCCTGAAGAAATTACGTTCATACATAACCCCACCATGTTCTCTTCTCGAACTCACTCGAAAAGAGACTATGACGGTTATGCATGCGGTTGGTGTATTTTAATTCAAATCTGGTGTCAAGTTCTCTTCAATCGGACATTAAAAATTCCCATCTGCCACATAACTGCGGGCACAGCTCTCGAAAGTTTAAACCCTGGAGGGGTGTCCCAACATAGCCCACGACAAGCTCACGATCCGTGGAGACCATCCTCCATCGCGGGACATCCTATCAGTCTCGGGATCCCGGTGCACAAGACATTTTGACAATGGTAAAACTAATCCAGCTACACCTCCCGGCGTGCCGACTCCCTGATACTAGAAGCGCACATCTCGTCTAAGGACACGTCTGGATGATCACAACGTACAATGATGAGGACATCAATACCATTGTTACACCCACAGCCCCTGCTGCTATACATACTGGACCAATTACTAGAGCTCGCGCATGCCAATTAAATTACCAGGTACTTTCGTTTCTTGGTAATGATTCTAATGTTCATGAGAATATGATGCTGCCTAAATTGGATACATTTGTTTTGCTTACAAATGAAGGGCCTAGCTTGGAGAAGGATGAACATTGGAGCAAGAACAAGCATGGAGATGATGGCATGTGCAAGGGGAACAAGAATGGAGTTACAAGTGATGATTTCAGGATGTTGAAGCCACCATAATGAGTGCATGAAGCCTTGGACGAAATATACAAGATGCTACTTCATAAGTTTCGTCCAAAGGCTATTCAAGGTGCTGCGTCACCTTATTATTGGGCCAGGCCCATGTATTTTCGAAATACTTGAGTATAGGCTGTTTTTAGAGTCCGTATGTGTGGGCAAACAAGAGATAGGGTTGGTTTCGGACCCCTTCCCCAAGGGCCACGAAATTCCCCCCTCTTCCTCCATATATACAGCCCTTAGGGTGTTGTTTAGACTTTGGGTTTTGTTTAGATTAAAAGTTCGGCATAGCTGCAACTTCGCGTACTTCGTTTGTGTTCAATGACCAGACAAAGGCATCACAGAACCCCACCTTGATCAATAAAGCTTTCATGTTATATTCGCAATATCCAGATTACATTCTCAGTTTCTTGCATGTTCTTCGTTTGCTCGCAGGAAAAAGACCCTCATGGTCATGTTGATCATGCTCCGGCGTGGGAAATAACCTCTTGGAGTTGGTTTAGCGATTGCTAAGGCGCGACGTCCTCGCATGTTCGTAGTCAGATCGTCAAAGTCGGCTTCCACCAAAGCGATATACATCATCTCATCGAAAGACGGGACACCTTTCCAGGTTGCTCGGTGAGATTTTCCAGTTTTTTGTAGTTTAGACCGAGTCTGTTCTTCATACCTATTGAAGGAAATATGCCCTAGAGGCAATAATAAAGTTATTATTTATTTCGTCATATCATGATAAATGTTTATTATTCATGCTAGAATTGTATTAACCGGAAACATGATACATGTGTGAATACATAGACAAACATATAGTCACTAGTATGCCTCTACTTGACTAGCTCATTAATCAAAGATGGTTATGTTTCCTAACCATAGACATGTGTTGTCATTTGATTAATGAGATCACATCATTAGGAGAATGATGTGATTGACATGACCCATCCGTTAGCTTAGCACTTGATCGCTTAGTATTCTGCTATTGCTTCCTTCATGACTTATACATGTTCCTGTAACTATGAGGATTGTGTAACTCCGCCACGGAAGAACACTTTGGTACTACCAAACGTCACAACGAATCGGGTGATTATAAAGGAGTACTACAGGTGTTTCGAAGGTACATGTTGAGTTAGCATAATTCGAGATTAGGTTTTGTCACTCCGATTGTCGGAGAGGTATCTCTGGCCCTCTTGGTAATACTCATCACCCAAGCCTTGCAAGCATGTAACTAATAAGTTAGTTATGAGATGACGATTCGGAACGAGTAAAGAGACTTGCGGTAACGAGATTGAACTAGGTATTGGATACTGACGATCAAATCTCGGGCAAGTAACATACCGATGACAAAGGGAATAACGTATGTTGTTATGCGGTTTGACCGATAAAGATCTTCGTAGAATATGTAGGAACCAATATGGGCATCCAGGTCCCGCTATTGGTTATTCACCAGAGACGTGTCTCGGTCATGTCTACATTGTTCTCGAACCGTAGGGTCCGCACGCTTAAGGTTTCGATGACAGTTATATTATGAGTTTATGTATTTTGATGTACCGAAGTTTGTTCGAGTCCGGATGTGATCACGGACATGACGAGGAGTCTCAAATGGTCGAGACATAAAGATTGATATATTGGACGGATATATTTGGACACCGGAAAGGTTCGGAGAAGTTTTGGAGCTACCGGAGGTTACTGGAACCCCGGGAGGTATATGGGCCTTATTGGGCCCATATAGGAAGAAGGAGAAGGAACAAGGGAGGGACGCGCCCCAGCCCAATCCGAATTGGGGAGGAGCCGCCCCCTTTCCTTTCTCCTTCCCCTCTTCCTATTACTACTACTAGTACTTATTCCTAATACTAGTACTCTTTCCTTCCCTCCAAATAAGATAAGGAAAGGGGGAAACCTACTTGGAGTAGGTTTCCCCTCCTCTATGGCGCCCCCCTTGGGCCGCCTCCTCCTCCCTCCCTCCTTTATATACGGGGGTAGGGGGCACCCTAGGACACACAAGTTGATCATTGAGATCGTTCCTTAGCCGTGTGCAGTGCCCCCCTCCACGATATTACACCTCGGTCATATTGTAGCGGTGCTTAGGCGAAGCCCTGCGACAGGAGAACATCAAGATCGTCACCACGTCGTCGTGCTGACGGAACTCCCCCTTGGCGCCGCTGCTGGATCGGAGATCGAGGGTGCGTCATCGAGCTGTACGCGTGTCAAGAACTCGGAGGTGCCGGAGTAACGGTGCCTAGATCGGTTGAACCGGGAAGACGTACGACTACTTCCACTACGCTGTGTCAACGCTTCCGCTTCGGTCTACGAGGGTACGTAGACAACACTCTCCCCTCTCGTTGCTATGCATCAACATGATCTTGCGTGTGCGTAGGAAATTTTTGAAATTACTACGTTCCCCAACAGTGGCATCGGAGCCTAGGTTTTTATGGTTTGATGTTATATGCACGAGTAGAACACAAGTGAGTTGTGGACGATATAAGTCATACTGCCTACCAGCATGTCATACTTTGGTTCAGCGGTATTGTTGGATGAAGCGGCCCGGACCGACATTACGCGTACGCTTACGCGAGACTGGTTTTACCGCCGTGCTTTGCACACAGGTGACTAGCGGGTGTCTGTTTCTCCAACTTTAGTTGAACCGAGTGTGGCTACGCCCGGTCCTTGTGAAGGTTAAACGGAGTCTATTTGACAAACTATCGTTGTGGTTTTGATGCGTAGGTGAGATTGGTTCTTGCTTAAGCCCGTAGAAGCCACGTAAAATTTGCAACAACAAAGTAGAGGACGTCTAACTTGTTTTTGCAGGGCATGTTGTGATGTGATATGGCCAAGATGTGATGCTATATTTTATTGTATGAAATGATCATGTTTTGTAAACGGTTATCGGCAATCGGCAGGAGCCATATGGTTGTCGCTTATTGTATGAAATGCAACGCTCAGTAATTGCTTTACTTTATCACTAAGCGGTAGCGATAGTCGTAGAAGCAATAGATGGCGTAAACGACAACGATGCTATGATGGAGATCAAGGTGTCGCGCCGGTGACGATGGTGATCACGACGGTGCTTCGAAGATGGAGATCACAAGCACAAGATGATGATGGCCATATCATATCACTTATATTGATTGCATGTGATGTTTATCCTTTATGCATCTTATCTTGCTTTGATTGACGGTAGTATTTTAAGATGATCTCTCACTAATTATCAAGAAGTGTTCTCCCTGAGTATGCACCATTGCGATAGTTCTTCGTCTTTGAGACACCACGTGATGATCGGGTGTGATAGGCTCTACGTTCAAATACAACGGGTGCAAAATAGTTGCACACGCGAATACTCAGTTATACTTGACGAGCCTAGCATATACTGAGATATGGCCTCGAACACGGAGACCGAAAGGTCGAGCGTGAATCATATAGTAGATATGATCAACATAGAGATGTTCACCATTGAAACTACTCCATCTCACATGATGATCGGACATGGTTTAGTTGATTTGGATCACGTGATCACTTAGATGACTAGAGAGATGTCTGCCTAAGTGGGAGTTCTTAAGTAATATGATTAATTGAACTTAAATTTATCATGAACTTAGTACCGATAGTATTTTGCTTGTCTATGTTTGTTTGTAGATAGATGGCTCGTCTTTGTTGTTCCGTTGAATTTTAATGCGTTCCTTGAGAAAGCAAAGTTGAAAGATGATGGTAGCAATTACACGGATCGGGTCCGTAACCTAAGGATTATCCTCATTGCTGCACGTAAGAGTTATGTCCTCGAAGCACCGCTGGGTGCCGAACCTGCTGCTGATGCAACTAACAACGTTAAGAACGTCTGGCGAGCAAAGCGATGACTACTCTATAGTTCAGGTGCCATGCTTTACGGCTTAGAACCGGGTCTTCAACGACGTTTTGAACGTCATGGAGCATATGAGATGTTCTAGGAGTTGAAGTTAATATTTCAAGCAAATGCCCGGATTGAGAGATATGAAGTCTCCAATAAGTTCTATAGCTGCAAGATGGAGGAGAACAGTTCATCGGGAGCATATACTCAAAATGTCCGGGTATAATAATCACTTGATTCAACCGGGAGTTAATCTTCCGGATGATAGCGTCATTGATGAATTCTCCAATCATCGCCACCAAGCTACAAGAGCTTTGTGATGAACTATAACATGCAAGGGATGAACAAGACTATTCCCGAGCTCGTCGCGATGCCGAAAGCATGGAGGTAGAAATCAAGAAGGAGCATCAAGTGTTGATGGTCAACAAGACCACTAGTTCCAAGAAGAAGGGCAAAGGGAAGAAGAAGGAACTTCAAAAGAACAGCAAACAAGTTGCTGCTCAAGAGAAGAAACCCAAGTCTGGACCTAAGCCTGGCCCGAGTGCTTCTACCGCAAGCGCATCGACACCGAAGCGGAACTGCCCCAAGTATTTGGCGGATAAGAAGGATGGCAAAGTGAACAAAGGTATATGTGATATACATGTTATTGATGTGTACCTTACTAATGCTCGCAGAGCACTGGTATTTGATACTGGTTCTGTTGCTAACATTTGCAACTCAAACAGGACTACGGATTGCGAAGATTAGCTAAGGACTAGGTGACGATCGCTGTGGAAATGGTTCCAAAGTCGATGTGATCGCGGTCGGCACGCTACCTCTACATCTACCATCGGGATTAGTTTTAGACCTGAATAATTGTTATTTGGTGCCAGCGTTGAGCATGAATATTATATCTGGATCTTGTTTGATGCGAGACGGTTATTCATTTAAATCAGAGAATAATGGTTGTTCTATTTATATGAGTAATATCTTTTATGGTCATGCACCCTTGAAGAGTGGTCTATTTTTATTAAATCTCGATAGTAGTGATACACATATTCATAATGTTGAAGCCAAAAGATGCAGAGTTGATAATGATAGTGCAACATATTTGTGGCACTGCCGTTTAGGTCATATCGGTGTAAAACGCATGAAGAAACTCCATACTGATGGACTTCTGGAATCACTTGATTATGAATCACTTGGTACTTGTGAACCGTGCCTCATGGGCAAGATGACCAAAACACCGCTCCCGGTTCTATGGAGAGAGCAACAGATTTGTTGGAAATCATACATACAGATGTATGTGGCCCGATGAATGTTGAGGCTCGTGGCGGATATCGTTATTTTCTCACCTTCACAGATGATTTGAGCAATATGGGTATATCTACTTGATGAAGCACAAGTCTGAAACATTTGAAAAGTTCAAAGAATTTCAGAGTGAAGTAGAAAATCATCGTAACAAGAAAATAAAATTTCTACGATCTGATCATGGAGGAGAATATTTGAGTTACGAGTTTGGTTTACATTTGAAACAATGTGGAATAGTTTCGCAACTCACGCCACCTGGAACACCACAACGAAATGGTGTGTCCGAACGTCGTAATCGTACTTTACTTGATATGGTGCGATCTATGATGTCTCTTACCGATTTAGCGCTATCATTTTGGGGTTATGCTTTAGAGACGGCCGCATTCACGTTAAATAGGGCACCATCAAAATCCGTTGAGACGACGCCTTATGAACTGTGGTTTGGCAAGAAACCAAAGTTGTCGTTTCTCAAAGTTTGAGCTGCGATGCTTATGTGAAGGAACTTCAACCAGATAAGCTCGAACCCAAATCGGAGAAATGTGTCTTCATAGGATACCCAAAGGAGACTATTGGGTACACCTTCTATCACAGATCTGAAGGCAAGATTTTCGTTGCTAAATTCGGATCCTTTCTAGAGAAGGAGTTTCTCTCGAAAGAAGTGAGTGGGAGGAAAGTAGAACTTGATGAGATAATCAGATCTACTCCCTTATTGAAAGTAGTTCATCACAAGAACCGGTTCTGTGACGACTACACCAATTAGTGAGGAAGCTAATGATATTGATCATGAAACTTCAGATCAAGTTTCTACTGAACCTCGTAGGTCTACAAAAGTAAGATCCGCACTAGAATGGTACGGAAATCCTATTCTGGAAGTCATGTTACTAGACCATGATGAACCTACGAACTATGAGGAAGCGATGATGAGCCCAGATTCCGCAAAATGGCTAGAGGCCATGAAATCTGAGATAGGATCCATGTATGAAAACAAAGTATGGACTTTGGTTGACTTGCCCGATGATCGGCAAGCCATTGAGAATAAATGGATCTTTAAGAAGAAGACTGACGCTGATGGTAATGTTACTGTCTACAAAGCTCGACTTGTTGCGAAAGGTTTTCGACAAGTTCAAGGGGTTGACTACGATGAGACTTTCTCACCAGTGGCGATGCTTAAGTCTGTCCGAATCATGTTGGCTATTGCTGCATTTCATGATTATGAAATTTGGCAAATGGATGTCAAGACTGCATTCTTGAATGGATTTCTAGAAGAAGAGTTGTATATGATGCAGCCTGAAGGTTTTGTTGATCCAAAAGTGTTGACAAAGTGTGCAAGCTCCAACGCTCCATTTATGGACTGGTGCAAGCATCTCGAGTTGGAATAAACGCTTTGACAAGGTGATCAAAGATATGGTTTTATATGAGACTTTTGGAGAAGCCTCAGATTTACAAGAAAGTGAGTGGGAGCTCAGAGCATTTCTAGTTTTATATGTTGATGACATATTATTATTTGGAAATGATATAGAATTTCTGGATAGCATAAAGGATACTTGAATAAAAGTTTTTCGATGAAAGACCTCGGTGAAGCTGCTTACATATTGGGCATCAAGATCTATAGAGATAGATCAAGACACTTAATAGGACTTTCACAAAGCACATACCTTGACAAAATTTTAAAAAGTTCAAAATGGATCAGGCAAAGAAAGGATTCTTGCCTGTACTACAAGGTGTGAAGTTGAGTCGAACTCAATGCCCGACCACAGCGGAAGATAGAGAGAAAATGAAAGATATTCCTATGCTTCAGCCATAGGCTCTATCATGTATGCAATGTTGTGTACCAGACCGACGATGCTTAGCAATAAGCTTGGCGGTAGGTACCAAAGTAATCCAGAGTGGATCATCGACAGCGGTCAAGAACATCCTGAAATACCGAAAAGGACTAAGGATATGTTTGTCGTATATGGAGGTGACAAAGAGCTAGTCATAAATGGTTACGTCGATGCAAGCTTTGACACTGATCCGGACGATTCTAAATCGCAAACCGGATACGTGTTTATATTAAACGGTGGAGCTGTAAGTTGGTGCAGTTCAAAACAAAGCGTCGTAGCAGGATCTACATGTGAAGCGGAGTACATAGCTGCTTCTGAAGCGGCAAATGAAGGAGTCTGGATGAAGGAGTTCATTTCCGATCTAGGTGTCATACCTAGTGCATCGGGACCAATGAAGATCTTCTGTGACAATACTGGTGCAATTGCCTTGGCAAAGGAATCCAGATTTCACAAGAGGACCAAGCACATCAAGAGACGCTTCAATTCCATTCGGGACCAAGTCCAAGTGGGAGACATAGAGATTTGCAAGATACATACGGATCTGAATGTTGCAGACCCATTGACTAAGCCTCTCTCACGAGCAAAACATGATCAGCACCAAGACTCCATGGGTGTTAGAATCATTACTATGTAATCTAGATTATTGACTCTAGTGCAAGTGGGAGATCAAGGAAATATGCCCTAGAGGCAATAATAAAGTTATTATTTATTTCCTCATATCATGATAAATGTTTATTATTCATGCTAGAATTGTATTAACCGAAACATGATACATGTGTGAATACATAGACAAACATATAGTCACTAGTATGCCTCTACTTGACTAGCTCATTAATCAAAGATGGTTATGTTTCCTAACCATAGACATGTGTTGTCATTTGATTAATGAGATCACATCATTAGGAGAATGATGTGATTGACATGACCCATCCGTTAGCTTAGCACTTGATCGCTTAGTATTCTGCTATTGCTTCCTTCATGACTTATACATGTTCCTCAGAACTATGAGGATTGTGTAACTCCGTTTACGGAAGAACACTTTGGGTACTACCAAACATCACAACGTAATCGGGTGATTATAAAGGAGTACTACAGTGTTTCCGAAGGTACATGTTGAGTTAGCATAATTCGAGATTAGGTTTTGTCACTCCGATTGTCGGAGAGGTATCTCTGGGCCCTCTCGGTAATACTCATCACCCAAGCCTTGCAAGCATGTAACTAATAAGTTAGTTATGAGATGACGATTACGGAACGAGTAAAGAGACTTGCGGTAACGAGATTGAACTAGGTATTGGATACCGACGATCAAATCTCGGGCAAGTAACATACCGATGACAAAGGGAATAACGTATGTTGTTATGCCGTTTGACCGATAAAGATCTTCGTAGAATATGTAGGAACCAATATGGGCATCCAGGTCCCGCTATTGGTTATTCACCAGAGACGTGTCTCGGTCATGTCTACATTGTTCTCGAACCGTAGGGTCCGCACGCTTAAGGTTTCGATGACAGTTATATTATGAGTTTATGTATTTTGATGTACCGAAGTTTGTTCGGAGTCCCGGATGTGATCACAGACATGACGAGGAGTCTCGAAATGGTCGAGACATAAAGATTGATATATTGGACGGATATATTTGGACACTAGAAAGGTTCCGGAGAAGTTTTGGAGCTACCGGGAGGTTACCGGAACCCCCCGGGAGGTATATGGGCCTTATTGGGCCCATATAGGAAGAAGGGAGAAGGAACAAGGGAGGGGGGCACGCCCCCCCCCCAGCCCAATCCTAATTGGGGAGGGGGGCCGGCCCCCCCTTTCCTTTCACCTTCCCCCCTCTTCCTATTACTACTACTAGTACTTATTCCTAATACTAGTACTCTTTCCTTCCCCCTCCAAATAAGATAAGGAAAAGGGGGGAACCTACTTGGAGTAGGTTTCCCCCTCTATGGCGCGCCCCTTGGGCGGCCTCCTCCTCCCTCCCTCCTTTATATACGGGGGTAGGGGGCACCCTAGGACACACAAGTTGATCATTGAGATCGTTCCGTAGCCGTGTGCAGTGCCCCCCTCCACGATATTACACCTCAGCCATATTGTAGCGGTGCTTAGGCGAAGCCCTGCGACAGGAGAACATCAAGATCATCACCACGCTGTCGTGCTGACAGAACTCCCCCTCGGCGCCTCTGCTGGATCGGAGATCGAGGGTGCGTCATCGAGCTGTACGCGTGTCAAGAACTCGGAGGTGCCGGAGTAGCGGTGCCTGGATCGGTTGAACCGGGAAGACGTACGACTACTTCCACTACGCTGTGTCAACGCTTCCGCTTCGGTCTACGAGGGTACGTAGACAACACTCTCCCCTCTCATTGCTATGCATCAACATGATCTTGCGTGTGCGTAGGAAATTTTTTGAAATTACTACGTTCCCCAACACCTATAGTCCACGAAAAAGCCAAAAAAAAATTAGGGTTAGTTCATCATATCCGAACCAGTCTGAGCCATTGCATAATCTTTTCTGTATTTGCGTTGTTGAATTTGCGATTGCATCGTCGTGTCTAGTTGCTGGTCTTAGTGTCTAGTCCTTTAGAGTTTCGAGTTCTATTCACAAGTTGTCACACCCCCGCAGCATCATCATCATCATCACCGCTGCCATATACCACCATCGTCATCACCACTGCCATATACCACCATCGTCATCACCGCTGCCATCTACCACCATCGTCATCACCGCAGCCATCTACCACATATCCATCGCCATCACGATTCGCCACCTCCATCACAGATTCGCCACCAATCCATGTTCCACCACCCTACATATCTCCGCCACCAGTCCGAGTTTCCACCAGATTCATATCCGCCATCAGTTATAGTCCGAGTCCAGTATTTGTTGCTTTGTTTTCGACTTTCAAATCACGCCATACTCCGAGTCGTGACAGAGAAGGACTCCCGAACTTTCGTGTTACCCGCAGTAGAAAAATAGCTCCAGTTTCAAAAAAAACTAAGTCTGGAAAATTCTGGCTAGGCAGTTTCTAGACCATTTGTAGACTTTTTCGAAAAATATTTGTTGCGGAGCAAAAAAAAGAGGAAAAAAATTGCAAAAAAAAGTGAAAAAAAAGAAAAAAATTCAGAGCGTGCTCCTCCCTTGTTTACGTGCAGCGCCGTGATTTTGTTAGTGTTCTAGGCTCGCGTCTCTAGCACGGTCTAGCCTAGGACCAGCACAGTACTGTCGTTGAGCGTTTATTCAACTTTGTATCTCCGAATTGATTATTTGCTGACCCTTTTTGCTAACATATTATAAGCCTTCCCAGCTCCACATACATCTACGTCGTGTGTTTGACTCTCCTTGGTAATCGCTCTATCCAAACTTTGAGTGTTTTGACTACAACGGTTGCCGATCACCGCCTGCTGCTGGGTAAGAACTCGTAAGAATTCGAGTTTTGCTTGACGGATTTGTGACACCCACCACCACCACTTGTTAGTAGTCTATAGGATCATATTCTTGTGTGTTTCTATTGTTGCTAACCATGCCAGGATCACAAGCCGACGAGATTGACTGGGAGAATTTAACGAACAAGGAGCTTCATGATAAGTTTCAGCAAATGATGACTGAACAGGTGCAAGATGTGCTGAACAATTTTGAAGTGGCCATGGAGAAGATCACTAGCCTTGAGAAGATGTTCGAAACAAAGCTCGATAATAGATTTAATGAACTGCTTGCTTGTCTTCCACCGGCTGCACCTGCCGCACCTCTGCAACAACAACAACTACTACCTCCACGTCACAAAATAGCCCTCCGCCGAGCGAGCCGTGTCCTTCTTCAGCCTAGCCAAACTGTTGGTGCTGCTGTTGATACTTCTGTGGCTCCTGCTGCTGATGCGGAGGATGATTATGCGGGAGATTACGAGGATGAGGTTGATCAAAATCAGAACTACGTGCAACCACCAGCACCACAACCACCAGGTCGTCCACATGCAAATAATCACAATGGTAGGGCTCTCCCTCAGGTACGAGATCATGACCATCTTCCTAAACTGAAATTGAATATTCCACCATTTGAAGGTAGATATGTTCCTGATATATATCTAACTTGGGAGTTAGAAACTGAACAACGATTTACATGTTTACAATTTCCTGAGGAGAGACGTGTTCCTGCTGCTGTTTGTGCTTTCACTAGCTTTGCATGTGTTTGGTGGTCTGAACATTGTAGATTATATCCTATTCCAGCTACTTGGGCTGCTTTGGAAACTGCTATGCGTACTCGTTGGGTTCCACCATATTATCAACGTGAATTGCTTCAAAAATTGCAGCGTTTGAGACAAGGAAATTTTTTTGTAGAAGAATATTATCACGAATTACAAACTGGCATGATTAGATGTGGTATTGTTGAGGAGAATGAACCTATGCTTGCACGTTTTATGGGTGGATTAAATAGAGTGATTCAGACCATCCTAGAGTATAAGGAGTATATTAATGTCACTCGTTTATTCCATCTTGCTTGTAAAGCTGAACGTGAAGTGCAGGATCGACAAGCATTGGCGCGAACTAACTTTTCTGCAGGTCGACCTTCATCATGGACACCCCGTGCCTCTTCTACTTCCACTGCACCAGCACCTCCATTAGGTTCCACCTCCAGCCGTGATACAAGAAAGCAGGAACAACCACCACTATATGCCAAGAGCGCACCTGCCGGGCCTACATAGAGCTCTTCTTCTTCCATGTCATCAACTGGGCATACAAGTGTTATTATTTGTCGTCGTTGTAAGGGAAGAGGTCATTATGCGAGAGAATGCAAATCTCAGCGTGTGATGCTTGCTACTGAGGATGGTGGGTATGAGTCCGCTAGTGACTATGATGAGGAGATGTTGGCTCTTATTACACGTGAAGAACACGGTGGAGATGATTCTGATCATGAGACGCAATACATGGCTCCTTAAGACGCTGACAGGTACAAATATTTAGTTGCTCAACGTGTTTTGAGTGTGCAGGTCACACAAGCTGAGCAAGATCAGAGGCATAATTTGTTACATACAAAGGGAGTTGTGAAGGAACGTTCTGTCCGCGTCATCATAGACGGAGGGAGCTACAACAACTTGGCTAGCATGGAGATGGTGGGGAAGCTCTCTCTCACCACAACACCACATCACTACTAGGGAAAAGCCTAGCAGCAGCGCGGGTTTTGGGCCTCTCAGTAGGGCGGGGACCGGCGCTACTAATAAGGCACTACAGCTAACGATAGCAATGCGCTGTTGTCCCACGCCATGCTATACATGAATAGTTGTAGCGCTCTTTAGAAAAGGGCGCCATCGATATTATCTGTGAAGCGCTGTTTACAGGAAGCGCCTTCGTAAGGCGGCGCTACTGCTAAATTTCCCCCCTCGCTACCACTAGTTTTATTAGTTGTTTTCCTGCATATTTGTTTTGTATTTGTTTTGTATTTGAATACACTTTTTACAATAATCTCTAGCGTATCATACACATACAAATGTAATCATAGCATATACATACAATTAGTCTCATCAAATCATGTCATCATTATAATCATCATCCAACACAAAGTGGTCTCTCGTCATCAATCTCGAAAATAGTGATACAAGTCTCGATTACTTGCAAATACATCGTCATCCATCTAAATAATGATATACCCGAGAAGAGCTATCACTTTGAGTACATGAGTTTGTATCCCTCTCTCGCATTAGCGTGAACCTAAACTAACTACTACCTGTTGCTCGGAAACCGGAAACCGGTACACCTGGGCCTGACACTCCGGCCACTTGTCGTATATATACTCCTAGCATAGCACTTCTTTGCCATCTATGATCTATGCACCTACATCGTCACATGAGTCGATGATATGCAACATATATAGTTGAGCAACAGAAAGAGACAGACTTGGCAAAAATAGAAAGAACATATCATAAGCATAAATAAAAAAGTTCATCGTACCCAAAATGCCCTAACTAGAGTGATTTTCGCTAGTCGAGGAGGAGGACGATTTAATTACATCACAAATAAAGTTTCACCATGCATAAATCAAAGTTTTGTCATACAGAAAGTATGGACTAAACGGACACATTGTCATATATCGACAATCACTCCACCATGTCGTGCCATCCATCCATGTCAGGGAGATAGTCCTCGAGCTTAGTGAAAGGCTTCATGTCGAGACGCTGAGAGGATATCCATGTTCGGACGTCTTCCCGCGACATTTGTCCTTCTCCGTAGAACATCCTTGTTTTTCCGACGACCTCCTTCATGATGATTTGGGCAAGTTCGCACTGGATGTTATAGAACTCAGCTCGACGTCGATGATCCTCAATATCTCCTATGTCCTTTGCCCATTGCAGAATATGGGTATCGCCAGATCTAGGTGACATGTGAAGGTTCTGGTGATCCCGTCTGTACTCCATCATGTGGTGTAGGACATAGAATCCACCATAAGAGAATCGTTCGGTTGCTAGATGCAGCAAAAGTCGGTCTTATGGCTGAAGGCGACCCTGCCACCCCTTCTCTTTTTGTCCCTAACCTCTCCACCCCTTGCTTGGTAGTAAAACATAGCACTGTCGAGAACATCTTTGATGTGGGTGTAATCCTTTTTGTGAATTTTCTTCGACGAGTCCAAGTAAAGAGCATGGGAGAATCGGGGGTAGAGGATGATGAGGACGGCGCGCCCGCCGCTGCGCAAAATAAGTACACCTCAAATTAATTAGCCTCCACCGTGCAAATGAATTATTGAAATCGAAGGAAGGATAGCAGCGCGGATGACTTACGCGGTATGATAAGGCACGAGAATCGCCTCCTTGTCCTTATTGGCGAGCATGAAACTGGCAATGTAATCCCTCGCGTATTCACGCTGCTCTGCGTAGACTCCGAAGAAGCCCTCGTGCATGTAGTACGGGTCAGCGACACAGATATGATGTATCTGCTCAACCCCAATGATGTAGTTCATGTGCAAGGCATAAAGGCGGACAAACGTAAAATCCAGCTTCTTCACGTGAAACATGTCGAATATGTAATCGAATCGGAGGAAGAACTTATCCGCAGGGAAGCTGTTGACGTATGACATTTGCCGCGGAACGTTAACCACGTAGAGTGGGTATCCTGGATCTTTCGAGGCGATGAGGCCTTTCTCTACCCGCAGCACATCGTCATGAAGTCTCCTTAGATCGCCGAATCTGGCCCGTAGCGCTATTGCAGGTAGGATTGGTTGACCGGGGATATGCCATTTATCCGCATCGGGGATATCTATACGGTCTTGAAGCCGAGGCTGCTGAGGCGGCTGGATCATAGAATCAGCTTTTTAGTACTACTTGTCACCCCCAAACTGATGGACAAACTGAAGTAGTCAATAGAACATTTTCTACTATGCTTAGGGATGTTTTGAAGAGTAATAATAAAATGTGCGAGGAATGCTTGCCTCATTTTGAATTTGCTTATAATCGTTCATTGCATTCTACTACTATGATGTACCATTTTGAAATTGTGTATGGTTTCCTACCTCGTGCACCTATCGATTTGTTGCCTCTTCCATCTTCGGAGAAGGTTAATTTTGATGCTAAACAACGTGCTAAATTGATTTTAAAAATGCATGAGTTAACTAAGGAAAACATTGAGCGTATGAATGCTAAATATAAACCTCCTGGAGATAAAGGTAGAAAACATGTTGTGTTTGCACCTGGAGATCTTGTTTGGTTACATTTGCGTAAGGATAGATTTCCTACTTTGCGCAAATTAAGCTAATGGCATGTGCTGATGGTCCTTTTAAGGTGTTAGAGAAAATAAATGATAATGTATATAAACTTGAGCTGCTTGTAGATTTTGGGGTTAGTCCCACTTTTAACATTGCAGATTTGAAGCCTTATTTGGGTGAGGAAGATGAGCTTCCGTCGAGGACGACTTCATTTCAAGAAGGGGAGGATGATGAGGACATCAATACCATTGTTACACCCACAGCCCCTGCTGCTATACATACTGGACCAATTACTAGAGCTCGCGCATGCCAATTAAATTACCAGGTACTTTCGTTTCTTAGTAATGATTCTAATGTTCATGAGAATATGATGCTTCCTAAATTGGATACATTTGTTTTGCTTACAAATGAAGGGCCTAGCTTGGAGAAGGGTGAACATTGGAGCAAGAACAAGCATGGAGATGATGGCATGTGCAAGGGGAACAAGAACGGAGTTACAAGTAATGATTTCAGGACGTTGAAGCCACCATAACGAGTGCATGAAGCCTTGGACGAAATATACAAGATGCTACTTCATAACTTTCGTCCAAAGGCTATTCTAGGTGCTGCGTCACCTTATTATTTGGCTAGGCCCATGTATTTTCGAAATGCTTGAGTATAGGCTGTTTTTAGAGTCCGTATGTGTGGGGAAACAAGATATAGGGTTGGTTTCGGAACCCTTCCCCAAGGGCCATGAAATTCCCCCCTCTTCCTCCATATATACAGCCCTTAGGGCGTCGTTTAGACTTTGGGTTTTGTTTAGATTAAAAGTTCGCCATAGTTGCAACTTCGCGTACTTCGTTTGTGTTCAACAACCAGACAAAGGCGTCATAGAACCCCACCTTGATCAATAAAGCTTTCATCTTATATTCGCAATATCCAGATTACAATCTCACTTTTTTCTTGCTTGTTCTTCTTTTGCTCGCAGGAAACAGACCCTCGTGGTCAGGTTGCTCATGCTCCGGCGTGGTCAATAACCTCTCGGAGTTGGTTTAGCGATTGCTAAGACGCGACGACCTCGCACGTTCGTAGTCGGATTGTCAAAGTCGACTTCCACCAAAGCGATATCCATCATCTCATCAAAAGACGGGACACCTTTGCCTCTTTCATACAACAACTAAGAACCGAGTTTCCCCGTGGGAAGCCGCACACGACTCTAGTTTGGGACCAACACCATCAGCATTGGCCCCCCTATTTATGTTGAAAATCTCGGCTTCATGACGCCCTATTCCAATTAATTAATTAATTCAGTATTAGTATGTTGGAAAAAGTTAAAACCAATGTTGTGCCTTGCTTGAAGATTTTTATTGAAAGCGAACTGTCAAGAGGGGCCCATAAACCCTCATCGTGTTAGGGACGCAAAATCAAGGAACATAACACGGGTATGATAGAAACTAGGGCGGCAAGATTGGAACAAAACACGAGGCATAAGGCCGAGCCTTCCACCCTTTACCAAGTATATATGTGCATTAATTAAATAAGAGATATTGTGATACCCAAGATATCCATGTCCCAACATTTAACAACCTGCAACTAGCAACGCTATAAGAGGGGCTGAGCAAAGCGGTAACATAGCCAAACAACGGTTTGCTGGGATGGTGGAAAACGTTAGAGGTTGTTTCATGGCATATAGGGAAGCTTGATAAACAAGTGGTAGGAAGCGCGACATAGCGATAGCATCGAGAAAATTAGCATAGCAATGATAGTAGTGAGATCCAGGGTAACGGTCATCTTGCCTGAAATCCTGCTAGTAAGAAGGTCGAGTCCATGAAGAAGATGAAGCCACGTAGACGAACCAAGTTTAGTCTAATGAATCCTTACCATCGCAACGAAACAGGAACTATCGAGAAGAAGCACAACCGGAAAGAAGCAAACAACATGGTAAAAACACTACACATAAACATGGCATGATGCTCAACCAATTATGTTTATTACAAGGCTATATGATGATATTCATGGCAAGAGATGATGCATACAAGAACAACACACCAAGGCAAGTTTCAATGAGGCCGGAAACAACATAAAACAATTCCGGTATGTCCTCATATGCAATTTTCGAAATTGGTCCAGATCTGAACAAAACATTAAGTTGAAGTTGTTAAACAGCAAGTTAAAGTGCACCGTGATGATCTACATGAAGTTCTAGTCAAGTTACATATAAAGTTCATTTAATTCAGAGCCACGGCCTAGACGATATGAGCGACACAAGTTAAACATGACAGTGATGCAAAATGCATCCAAACATCAAGCAAACACTCTCAATACATGAATGCAACAAGATAATATGAAACTACATGCAATTTGAAGCAAGTTTCATTGAGCATGCTCAAAATGGAGCAACAGTTCAACACATACACCAAAAAATAAGATATAACAAAAATCTGTGCAAAACAACAAGTAGGCACTTTTCAATCAGCAAAAGAACATGCTACAGAAACTATACATAGCAAACAAGGGCATTCCATCAATGTACACATAACAAAGAGAAAATAACATCAAGGCATCATATGCACATGGCTCATGGACTAGTGGGAACCATCAAGACAAGTTTGAATGTTGTAACAGTTTCAGCAAGTGTAAAACAACATCATTATGATAGCATGTTTGCTAGCTTAGAACAAAGGTCATATGAAGTCCAAAATTATCAAACATGGCATTTGGACAAAGGACTAATAGCATACTTCAAATCATTTAATTGGAGTATCTCTAGAAGAGGCATATATTAATTAATATCAAGCTCACAACATGGCATCATGAATTTAACAGAAAACTGGAACAACATTTAGGCATTTTCATAGCAATGAAAACATATGATACAGGACATATATAAAGCATCAAATGGCATTGCATCATAGATCATAACATTGGCATCAAAACATGTCAAATAAGCATCTCCAGATTAGGCATAGCTTTGATGATAGCATCAAGCAAACACAGCAACATAATATAACAGATTCAGACTTGACAGAACATTAATAGCAAGTAGCCCACTTCACAAGCTTGATTCACTCACCACAGGGCATAAATGGATTACACTACTGCAAACACGACATGAATATTCTCATAAAACATGTTGACATGATGCCCAAAGGAAAATCACACAAAAATATAGTATAAAAATGACAAAATAACAAGTTATAATCGTTTGCAGTAGTTAACATCACAAGCACTTTTGCAACAGGGATTAACATATACGGATGGACCCTAACATGAATACAAAGCACACCAACCTATAAAGCACTCTGAGCTGAACATTTGTGTAACAAGATCATCACCATAGAACGTAAAACGTTACAAGATGCAAACATGATGTTAAGAAGAAGCAGATTTCAATAGTTTCTGTCCCTTAGCAGTTTTGCAACGAAGATTAAGGCATCAAGATGAACAGAAACATGAATGCAACTTACACTATCATGTATAGCATCAAGAGGTGAACATTTTGACATATCATACATCATCATAGGGTAAACATGCACAAAGATACAACAGGTCAAAGATGCACACATGATGCTGATGAAACTGAGGACTTAGTCATTTTCTGAAAAAATAATGAGCGTGCGCATGACAACTAAAAGTCGCTCAGGCTGGACTTAGGGGGGGTTCATCCATGGTCTTGGCCCAGGTCGATGAAGAGGGGGCAGGCCGGCGCTGCTGGGCCACGAGATGGGCTGCGGGGCCCACGCGAGGCGGGGCCCATGCGGGGTCAGGTCGTTCCCCCGATGCAAGGACGGGGCAAGCGGCGTGGGACGGCGATGGGAGCCGCCGGCGGCGCAAGGAGAGGATGGGGACGGGCGGATCTAGGCACGGGGGCGTCGGATCCGGCGATGACGGGGCCGGAGGACGGTGGATCTGGCCGGCAACGACCTCGACGAGGCGACATGCAGCGGTGGCGGCTGTGTAGACCGGGCCATGGGGAGCTTTGGCGTGGGCAGAGGCTTGCGGGAGCGTCTGGTCGCCGATGGGAGGAACTCCGGCGTGCAGCGGTGCTCCAGCGAGCCGCGGGGCGATGCGGAGGCACGCTGGCGGCGGAGATGGATGCAAAGCACACGAACATGTAAAGCACTCTGAGCTGAACATTTTCAGAACAAGATGATCACCATAGGATCAAGAGGCAAAACTTTACAATACTCACAATATGCATACATGATGTCAAGAAGCATCAGATTTCAGCAGTTTATGCCCCTTAGCAGTTTTTCAACGAAGATCAAGGCATCAATATGAACATAAACATGAATGCAACTTACACCAGCATGTAGAGCATCAAGAGATGAACATTTTGACATATCATACATCATCATAGGGTAAACATGCACAAAGATACAACAGGTCAAAGATGCAGACATGATGCTGATGAAACTGAGGACTTAGTCATTTTCTGAAAAAATAATGAGCGTGCGCATGACAACTAAAAGTCGCTCAGGCTGGACTTAGGGGGGGTTCATCCATGGGCTTGGCCCAGGTCGATGAAGAGGGGGCAGGCCGGCGCTGCTGGGCCACGAGATGGGCTGCGGGGCCCACGCGAGGCGGGGCCCATGCGGGGTCACGTCGTTCCCCCGATGCAAGGACGGGGCAAGCGGCGTGGGACGGCGACGGGAGCCACCAGCGGTGCGAGTAGAGGACAGGGACGGGCGGATCTAGGCACGGGGGTGCTGGATCCGGCAATGATGGGGCCGGAGGATGGCGGATCTGGCCGGCGACGACATCGATGAGGCGACAGGCGGCGGTGGCGGCTGTGCAAACCGGACGGCGGTGAACTTGGGCATGGGCGAAGGCTTGCGGGAGCAGCTGGTCGTCGGTGGGAGGAACTCCGACGGGCGGCGGAGCACCAGCGAGCTGCGGGGCGACACTGACGCGCGCTGGCGGTGGGGATGGAGGCGCGGGACGCTCGGGAGGAGGAGCACTGGGTGCTCGGGCGGCGGCGGTCGGCTCAGGCCAGGCGGGCCTGCTGCGGCCAAGGGGCGGGCCGGATCTGGGCCGCGGCGAAGTCGGCCACTGGGGCGCACGTGGCACCCCCTGGTTGGTTGCGGCCGATGGCGGGGCTGACGGTTGGCCACTCCGGGTGCGCCAAGTGGCGGGCGCGGGCCGGATGTGGAGGGGAAGGTGGCGGGGCGGTAGTGGGAGGCTGGTGGAGTGGCCCCCGAGGTGGGAGGAGGGTAGGGGATGATTGGGGGCGCAGATTTCGAGGAGGAAGGAAAAGGCCGAAAATGGCAAGTGGATGGGGTTTAAATAGGAAAGGGGGGTAGGGTTAGGGGTTTTAGTCCGTTTCGGTCCATACGATCTTGATCGTGCGGCTCCAAGTGGAGGGGGGTAGCTGGGCCATAAGTGGGCTATGTAGAGGCATTGGGCTGAGCAGAGAAGGAAGCAGAGCGGCCAAGCGGCAGTTTCAGAGACCGAAACGTCTGACCAATAAACCGACTATATTACAACTATTTAACGGTTGGGCTATCAAACGAACTCCGAATGCGACGAAACTTGACAGGTTGTCTACCTACACTATAATAAGACCGCACACCAACTTTCACACCATTCAGGGAACATTTTTATGCCACTTATAAAAATAATATTTCGGAGGTGCCCCGGGCGCGTGCGAGTGTGTCTGGACTCGAACGGACAACGAAGAGAACTATGAGGAACCGGACGGATGCAAGTTTTGGAAAACATGCAGATGAATGCAGATGATGACATGGCAAAGTGCAACAGGCAAGCGAGTGACATGGCAACGACGGCGAATAACTGGAAGACACCTGGCGCATCTTTCTCGGGGCATTACATAATCACACCCCTGGGTCACTGACTGTTTGGCCCCAAACCTACTAATTCTTGGTTAAGCTTTTAACTAAACCTAATTAACCCACTGACTCAATGACATGTCGGCCAAGGCCCTGATTAACTTAGGTAAGTATTTAACCTTCCACTAATTAACTCTATTAATTAGTTGTGACACAGACAGTCGGGTCCTACTGGTCAGGTTAGACCTGGACCAGCCCGTTCACATGCTGACGTCGCTGTTACATAATGCTGACGCGGTAAAGGATTCCTTAGATTAAAACTAATTCAGAAAATTCCAGAAAATGTTATAAACTTCAAAAATTTATAGATAATTAACCTTAGCTCGGAATGAAATAATTTATATATGAAAATGGTCAAAAAAATTCAAAGAATCTGTTTATGGCATCTTCATGCATGTTTGATCAAGTTAACCTTACTGTTTAGGATGAAAGTTGATTAGGACAAATTTGGTAATAGATTTGGAGTTGGAATTTGATGTAGTTTTGAATTCCACTTCAATCAAAATGACTTTCTGTTGCATTAGCCCAAATCACAGCATATTGCCATGTCATGATCATGCAATATTGTTGCATTGCATTGATTGTGTTCTTTCTGTGTTGCCGGTGTTTGTTCCCCCTCGGTAGACGTATGTTCCGACGATGAGTTCGATGACACCGATGATGAGCTATATCATCTTCAGAAGAGCCAGGCAAGCAAAACACCCTTGTACTTTCTGATACAATCCCACTCTCTCGCTCCTGCTCTCTTTTACTGCATTAGGAGAACAACGATTCAACTGTTACAGGCTACGGTAGTTGAACCCCCTTTCCTTTGCATGACATGTCTTTGCCACAGTAAATAGTTGAAACCCACTAGCACGAGTAGGAGTTGCTTGAGCCTTGATGTGCCTACTCATTCATGCATGTTTGTCATGCCTGCTATTGCTTAGAGTTGTGTCAGGTTCAATTCATCGGGGATGAATTGGAATGTTGTGAACATATCCTACTGTTGAGAGCTAAGTGTGTGCACACGATTTGGTAAAGGTAGCGGTGAGAGGCCATGTAGGATTACATGGTGGGTTGTCTCTGTCGGATTTTGGGTTCCGGCAGACCCTTGAGGTTCGAACACTGGGGTGCGCGTGGAGATTCAACCCTCTACCGGCTCGCTCCTCGCAGAATCGCTAAGGCCTAAACTACCAAACTGAACAGCACAAGAGACACAAGATTTATATTGGTTCAGGCCACCATTGTGGTGTAATACCCTACTCCAGTGTGTGGTGTGGTGGATTGCCTCTTGGGCTTGATGATGAACAATACAAGGCAGAACAGCCTCGCGAGGGTCTATTCTTGGCTGGTGCGACGAACTGCTGGGATGAGTTCAATCGCTCTATCTACTGGTTTCTTGGTGAGGATCCCGATTGCTAGGTCAGGTCCAGATGCCTCTACCATGGGGGTGGCTAGTCCTATTTATAGGCAAAGGCCCTGGGCCTCTTCCCAAATATTGAGCGGGAAGGGCGCCAACAATTGGCCATTTTGAAGGGGAACAGTGGGTACACTTATCCTGACTAAAGTTGGTCCTCGCCTGTCAAAGGCTCTGGTGGTGACGCCGGCTTGGGCTCCACAATGACTTCCTTCCGGCCGTTGGGCTGGTCTTGGTCTTGTTGCACCAAAATGGACGCCTTTGCTTGATGCTCTCGCCCGCGCTTGCTCCCTTTGCACCAAAGAGGAAAGGAGGAAACTGCGCGGGCTGGCGCCCGACTAGCGCCCTTCGTCGTCATGGCTTGGGTCATGGGCACCTCGCGAGGTACCCCGCCTTGAACTCTCCGCCTCCTCATGAGCCAGCCTAACGAGGCCGTGCCTGAGGAAGCTCCTTGTCATCCTCCCCGCGAAGCTTGGCCCCTCGCGAGGGTCTTGAGCTTGCGTTGATGAAGATGGGCTGTGCTGGGCCTCCTTTGAGCCACGCCGCAGGCTGCAGGCAGGCAAGTCTGGGGACCCCCGTTCCCAGAACGCCGATAGTAGCCCCCGGCCCACGGCGCACCGGACTTGGCCGAGAGGCGAAAGGGCAAGTCTTGGCGTCATGGCCCCTAACAGCTCTGACCTTAGGCGCCAGCGTGGCGGTTGATTGGACGTGGGCGGCACTGTTCCCCCACGCCTCCTTATTTCGTGCCTTGCTAGGCGGACTCACTTCCGAACACAGCCGCTCCCCTTTCCGCTGCTTGAGCGCTCCCTGTCATTTCTTCTCTCGAACTCTAGCTTCCGCATCCAATCCAATCTCGAACCTTCCCCATCCCTTTCCTGTCGTCATGGCTCCGCCGAGGAAGGGAAAAGGGAAGAAGCCCGTGCCGCCGCCTGGCTCGTCGTCGACGGCGGCCCCCGCCGTCGATTGGCTGGTCATAATCAATCAAGAAGGCCTGGGCAAGGTCCGCTCAGCCCTGGCCACCATCTTCAACGAGTGTGGGAGGACGACGGCCTGGCCCGCGTCTTGCTTCTCCGTTGACAGGATTCCTACCATGGTCCGGTATTTCACCGACGCCCTGTGGGCGGGACTGGTTCCCCCCTTCTCTGATTTCTTCAACGCAGTGCTTTCCCATTATCAGATCCATATGATGCACCTGGGTCCTGAGTCCATCACCCTTCTCGTGGTATTTGCCTTCGTTTGCAAGGCAATGACGGGCATCCTTCCTTCGGTTGCCTTGCTGCACCACTTCTTCTCTCTGCGCCTTGTCAACCCCACCCAATGCTTGGGGTGTGTGAGCTTCATTGCTGTGCCTGAGACAGCGGCTTCTGGAATTGACTTCAGTCTTCCTCCGCCCGCGCTTGGGTGTCGCGAGCGGTGGTTGTATGTGGACGTAGGGGTGCCCAGCCCCCTGCTGACGGAGCCATCTTCGCCTGCTGTCCCCAACTCAGCCGGGGCAGTGGCCTTCATGAGCCCCTGCTCGCCGCCGTCTGCACCGCTTCAAGTTCCTGAGGAAGCTTGTTATGACGGCGCCCAAGGTGGTGAAGGAGTCCTTGCTACGCCGCGTCGCCCCTCTCCAGTGCCACTCTCATCGAATGTGGGCCTACAGCGGTCGTAGGGACCGTATGCGTCTCCAGGAAGAGGACCTGGCGCCTGAAGCTATGAGGAAGGTGCTCTTGGTCTTGACTGGGGATCCTTCCCCTGGCGACATTCGTCAAGGGGGGGCCTTGCTGTACCTCTGCTCGAACAGAGGCGACTTTGTGAGCCAGATGCCCATCTTCGGCGAATGGGGGCCGCACCCTACTGGCCTCCAGGGGCCTCGCGAGAACCCAGTGGTGGTGGTCGCCCTCGTAGCCGCCCGGGGCGACTCTTCCTCAAGTGGTGGTGCAGGGAGGCATGAGCCTCCGGAGGCCGAGGGTGCCCTCGCCGAGGCGACAGCACTGGGCGGCGCTCATGAGGGAGCGGCTCCCGAGGCTCGTGCTGCTGCAGTTGAGGGTGGCGAGAGTCCGCTCGCAGTGCCTGAGGCTGAGGCTCCCGAGGCCCCAACCGCTCTTCTTGGTGAGGTGACCGGCAGTGCGCATCAGGCGGACGCCCCCGACGCGAGTCGCCTCGATGCTTCCTCCTTGTCGTAAGCTGACCCCTACGCTCAACTCTTGGGTTGCTTCCGCGTTGACTTTGAGTCCCTACGGAAGAGGAGGGAGGCCCTGGGCGACTACTACCCTTGTCGCCTGCTAAAGCGTAGGAAGTACTATGCCATCGACGAGTAAGCCTTCTCCCTTCCCTGCTCCTGACTCTTTCATTACTTGTTCTGATCCTTGCCCTGCAGGGCCCTTCCTTCCGAGCTCACGGGGGTGGATGAGGAGCCATCCCCCTCGCATCCACCTCTTCTGTCGTCTTCGATCATCCTGAGCAGCCGGGCCCTTGTGGTGAGGCCGGTTGGCGAGACGAGTCATCCCGAAGCGCAACACGGCCCTGCACTCCACGCGGTCTTCCTTCGCGGGCCTTCTCATGGCATAGCTAGCCTGCCGTGGGCTTCTCGTCTGGCCATGGACCGCGATTGGCTGGGGTACTCCCGGCGCTCTTCACTTGTAGATGGACTGGCTTTAGGTTGGGCCTTCGGCAGGGTGCGCCCAGTCATCTCGAGGGCGCCAGCCCCCAGCCCCTTGCCCGAGAGGGGTGTGCTGATCTGAGCCCCACGGCACTCGCTTGGGGCGGATGATGGTGTGGAGGACGTACTTGAGCGCCCCCGGGAGCGTTGCGCTCTTCGCCAAGGGTTCCTCCGGAGGGCGGCTGACGCGGTGAGTCTTCTTGGTGAGGAACTCGCTGATGAGGACGCGCGCCTTGAGGCTGAGGGCCTTCGGCTGGTTGCAGAGAGGCGTGAGCTGGAGACGGCTGCCGCCCTCGCGCACCGTCGGTGCGATCTTGATGATGAGGAGGCCAAGGCGTCGCTGGCGGCCTCTCGGGAGGCCCGTTCCCAGGCCGTCGAAGAAGCCCGGGAAGCTGACCGGCGGCGAGAGGCCACGGAGGAGCAGGCACAAGAACTCTTGGCCCGGTGCCGCTCACTGGAGGAGCAGGTGGAGCTGCGCGAGACGGCCCTTGCGTCGATGAAGGTGGCCTCCGGCGACCCAGTGGAGCTCCAGAAGCGTGAGAAGGGGTTGACGCTGGAAGCCGCCGAGCGCACGCGCGAGCATGAGCACCTGGAGACGAGGGAGCGTTGGGTGATACGGGCGGAGGACGACGTCGCTGCGCGGGAAGCCCGTGTCTCCGAGGAGGTCGGACGTCGGGTGGCGACGGCGCGCCTGGATCTCGAGCGCGAGCTCAAGGAGAGGCTGGAGTTGGTCCGGACCGAGGCTGAAGGTAGTTCCAACGCCCTCAAGGCCAAACTGGAGGAAGCAACGCGGCAGGCCGATGCCTTGCGGGTCGCACTTGAGGCAGCGCAGGGGGGGTCAGCTACTTCCCATGCCGAGGTGCTTCTTCTTCGCCAACAGGTGGTTGAGGCTGAGGCTGTCGCTCGCCAAAACGCGGACGAGATGCGTTAGCGGCGGCTCTTGGAGCATGAGCAAGCCCCCATGCTCTCCACGCTTCGAGAGAGGGCCAACACGACCTTGGCTAACATCTGCGAGGCGGCGGTCGGCGAGCCGCGTGCTATTAACTATGTCGGCAACCTTCAGTTCTTCACCGACATCGTGACGTAGCTGGAGGCACGGTCGGTTCTTGCCAACAGGTTGGTGGAGGAGAGGATTCGAGCCCTGCTCGGGCGCGCCTTTTCCCGCGTCTTCAGCCATCTCTAGAACATGGATCCTCACTTCGATTTTGACGCTGCCATCACCCCAGTCCCCCAGGCCGTCTGAGATGACCTGGCGTATTGGGTGGAAGACAACGTGGACGCCCTTGTCAGGGCCTTCGCTTCAGACAACGACGGCGTGATTGTGGCCGCCGACAAGGGCTGCGTGGTGAACGGCCCTGACGCCGCTGGCGGCAATGCGGAGGGCGATGGCGAGGCCAGCAACGCCAGCAACAGCTCGGGCGGCGCTCCTGAGGATGCATTGGGGGATTTATCTGACTGACAGCACGCCGTTCCTGTTTCCTTATCCTGCATGAATAGAACTCAGGCTTTTGTCCCGGTGGTTGTGAGAGCATTTTTGGAGGGGGTGCCCCTGATGTAAAACCAATGTTTCAGCGCACTAGTCAATGCTACATTGCTCATAGGCCCGTGCCAGGTGGTTGGCCATGTGACGAGCCGGCTGGTTAGTTTACCTTTGTACTGTGCGGGTCCTAAGATAATTTGTGGGAGGCTGCGGTGCCTCGAACGCCCCCTAATCGAATCCGTAGGATCTGTAGTGAAAAACCTCCTGAGAGGGTACGTCAGCGGCAGTCTGTGCTGCACGCAAGCTAGGCCAGACCCGGTTCGCGAGGGGCTCACGAGGGGAGGCAGCCGGGGTGAGGTCGTGACCGAAATGCGAGAGATTGCTCGAACGAGACTAAGCACCCCTTCCCCAACACACGCAAATATCAAATTCGAGTTCAACTTAAATCCGGCGGGGGAAAGCAACAGCCAAGGGAAAAGCAGCAAAAGATAACAAAAGGTCGCGTCCGGCACCTAGTCTAGTCTTGGACGTCTTCTGACCAGCGCGGAGCTAAGTGCTGCCACTGGGCGTGGGAGGGAGCCCCAGGGCCTGAGGCCGGCACCCTGAGACTCCGGGGCATGTACAGCCCCACTCATTATTACGTGAGAGTGTCACGGGGCGGCGAGCTTCACATGCACTGGGCCTTCTTCACAGGTAACGGCCTTGCTTCATATCGCCAGACGAGGGCCCCGCCTTGCGCCACACTCTAGTGCCATTAACGACGACCGGAAACTAGGACGCCGCCGATGGGGTAGAGCGGTCGCCAGCGGTTCCCCCGACGACCACGGGTCCTCCGCCAGGCAGGCCCGAGGCACCTCCCGGCGGAGGGCCTACCTCCTGGAACGCTTGCTTCAACACCGCGGTGGTGATGTCGGATCTCGGCCCCTCTCCCGCAGCCCCCGACGCCCTCCTCCTGAGGGGTAAGAGACTGCTGGAGCGGGGCAGCTGCTCGCTGTGGCGACCTGCACCTCCCGCGACCCATGATTAGTGTATGCCTGCTCCTGAGGGATTAGTGGTACCCGATAATCGTCGCTTCAAGCGTGGCTAGTGGGGCCGTCCCGGGGTTCCTGGAAGAGCTCAGCTTCTGGCGCCTCGTCCCCCCAGCTTGGGCTAAGGAGCGAGCCTTGTTCACCCTCGCGCGGGTGCCCTTGATCCATCATGTGGGGCACGTACTCTTCCGTGGCCGTTACCCCGAAGGCCGCGCCATAGGGCTCCGCGTGCCATGCAGCTCTGCTTGACGTGCTAGCCTGGTGATGGTAGCGCGGCGGCCCACGGGGGCCGTGGGTCGTGACGAGTCCCTCTTCGCCGGCGGGGAGCAGAGTCGGTGCTGCCGCCGGCCCCGTGCTGACGGCTTCGCTGGTGTTGGAGTACCTTTGGAGCCCATGGTTACACGCGGGGCCCCCGTGTGGGCCGCCCTGGGCCTAAGACGGGAGCGGAGTGCAGAAGGGGTGATCCCCCGAGGCGGCGAAGCCCAGGAGCTCCGCCACCCGCTCTAGCAGCACGTCGCAGCCGCCTTCCATCAGTATGCACTACAGCAGCTCTCGGGCCACCGTGAGCACGGCCCTTGAGTTCGCCTGCTCCCGGCGGGTGTACGACATCGTGGCTGCGGCGTGGTTGGAGGCCCTTGCTGCCGACCGCGTCTGCCGCGGTGTTAGAGCCGTCGAGGCCTGTCCGCGTTGCCCACGGCCCGCAGCGCCCTGCGGACCGCGAGCTGCCTGGGGCATGGGGTCGCCCGGGGCGAGAGGTCTGTGAGGGCGGGCCAAGCCGCCCAAGGATCAGGGTTGCCCGCCTGGTCGTCGGACATGGTGATGACGATGCGACGGGCGCGGCGGCAGCGAGCGGATCCCGCGCACCTACCGGCGCGCCAAATGTCGGATTTCGGGTTCCGCAGACCCTTGAGGTTCAAACAGGTGGGGCGCGGCGGAGATTCAACCCTCATGGCTCGCTCTCGCCAATCGCTAAGGCCTAAACTACCAAACTGAACAGCACAAGAGACACAAGATTTATACTGGTTCAGGCCAGCATTGTGGTGTAATACCCTACTCCAGTGTGTGGTGTGGTGGATTGCCTCTTGGGCTTGATGATGAACAATACAAGGTAGAACAGCCTTGCGAGGTCTGTTCTTGGCTGGTGCGACGAACTGCTGGGATGAGTTCAATCGCTCTATCTACTAGTTTCTTGGTGAGGATCCCGATTGCTAGGTCAGGTCCAGATGCCTCTACCCTGGGGGTGGCTAGTCCTATTTGTAGGCAAAGGCCCTGGGCCTCTTCCCAAATATTGAGCGGGAAGGGCGCCAACAATTGGCCATTTTGAAGGGGAACAGCGGGTACACTTATCCTGACTAAAGTTGGTCCTCGCCTGTCAAAGGCTCTGGTGGTGATGCCGGCCTGGGCTCCACAATGACTTCCTTCCGGCCGTTGGGCTGGTCTTGGTCTTGTTGCACCGAAATGGACGCCTTTGCTTGATGCTCTCGCCAGCGCTTGCTCCCTTTGCACCAAACAGGAAAGGAGGACACTGCGCGGGCTGGCGCCCGACTGGCGCCCTTGCTCGTCATGGCTTGCATCATGGGCACCTCGCGAGGTACCCCGCCTTGAACTCTCCGCCTCCTCATGAGTCAGCCTGACAAGGCCGTGCCTGAGGAAGCTCCTTGTCGTCCCGCCTCATGAGGCTTGCCCCTCGCGAGGGTCTTGAGCTTGCGTTGATGAAGATGGGCTGTGCTGGGCCTCCTTTGAGCCACGCCGCAGGCCGAAAGCAGGCAAGTCTGGGGACCCCCGTTCCCAGAACGCCGACAGTCTCGTTGAAACCATCCTCAGGAACCGAGTTCTGTGTCTGTGATCCAAGATAGCACTACTAGGGAAAACCTTATACACAGAATCTTAGCAACAACACGGCTCAAAAAAGAGGCGCTACTGCTACTTAGCAGTAGCGATCTCTAGAAAAGCACGCTGCTGATGAAAATTTAGCAGTAGCGCTTGATGGAGAAACCGCGCTGCTACAAAAATGTACCGACAGAACCCAACAACCTCAGTTTACCAGCAGCGCGGTGGCGCCATGCACGGTACTGCTAAAGCAATAGTAGTAGCGTGCTTATTTTTCACGTCGCTGCTGCTAATTTTGAAATTGTTCTCACGGTTGGCCTGTTTAGCAGTAGCGCATGTCTGTAAAGCGCGTTGTTGTTACACCCTTAGCAGTAGCACTCCTGATGCGGAGCATCCTATGGACATCACCATGTCAAGAGTTCGTTTGGCAAGTGACACGTGCAACATCTACTTCACATACATAAAGGTGAATCATCTCATTTACACGTGTCCACTTGACCCCTTTGAGGATGGTATACTACTTGACATTCCTTCCGTGTGCATTCATAGGTATTGTCGGAGCTTCAAACACAGCGAGGACGAGTTCATGCGGAAGAACATCTACACCATCCAAGAGGGAAGCCAGAAGCGGAGAAGGAAGCGCCAAGAAGAAGGCAGCAGCTCCAGCGCCCCGCGCGCACGGGCCCTCCGACCCCGTGCCCACGGGCCTCCCAGGCTGGTGGTCCTGAAGACCCCGTGCGCACGGGCGTGTACCGTGCCCACAGGACCCCCATGTCCATGGGCCTCACGGACCCCGTGCGCACGGGCCCTTGCGTCCGGTCCCTGGATACCCCGTGCGCACGGGCTCCACTTACCCCGTGCACACGGGGCCCCCTGTGTGATGCTGCGGGCTTTGCCCTTGTTTTACCATTTCGCCCCCACCTATTCCCCTCTTTGCCTAGGGCTATATATAATCCTTCATCTCCTCCATTTAGACTAAGCTAAGGATAGATCTAAACACTAGAGCTTAGCTCATGTACCTCCCCTTGTGGGATTCCACTCCATTGGAGTTCAAGGCCTCCATTGGAGAAGATCCCTAGTGGATGAAGACCCCCTTGAGGGAAGGATCTATCTAGATCATCAAGCCCTCATCTCCTTCATAGGATTTGGGATGAACTCTACAATGTATCTTATTTCCCTTTGTTGTTCATGTACCTTGTGGATCTTATGTGTTTGATTGTCTAGTGGATGTGTGATTTGACTTGTCTTGAGTGTTCCTCTTGTTTTCCCTCTTTTGTTCATCTTGTTCTTGGGGATTCCCCCTCCAATTCGTGAAAGATCTGCCCATAGGGTTCCACCCTACATCATATGGTATCATGAGCCATGGTTGATCACGAAATTGGAGCCCCCTCTTTGTTGTCTAGCCTTGTTTTGTGTAATTTCGTCCTAAATCCGAAAATCCCCACCAAAAATAGCCCCAAATTTTTTTGTGATTTGTTGGTTTGATGAGATTTTTTGGATTTGATCCATGGATTTGCTTGGTTTCAAGTGGATCTAGCATTCCCCCATCTTTTCCCCACCTTCCATCCCCAAAATATCCCCAATTTGGCCCTAGAAATCTTCAATTTCCGCCCCAAAATCGCGAAATTTCCGCCCAGCCCGTGCCCACGGACCCCACACCCGGTGCGCACGGGCCCCCGAAAAGTCTCTGGACACCCCGTGCCCACGGGCTTGTACCGTGCGCATGGGACCCCGTGCCCACGAGCCCTAGACCCCGTGCGCCCCCCCCCAAGTCAGCCGCGTGCACTTCACCGTTTTGCCCATAACTTCCACATCCGGATTCCGATTTTCACGTTCTTTAGCTTGTTGAGTAGCTACTGACATCCCCCATCCACCTAGATAGGTTCCATCACCATTTGACTTCATCAAAATTTTGACATTTTGGCATCTTTTCCTAGGCCTTCCACCATATCATCCGCACAACCACCATAGCCTTCCGCAACCTAACCAATTTTGCTCCATTTAGCAATAGTGGTTGCTTGAGGAGTGATTTGAGTCTCTTAAGGTGTTTCGGCTACTTAGGGACATATGCTTCTTCACAAACCACCACCACTTCCACATTCCCATTTCCACTTCCACCATTTGACATTTGTCATTTGAGATTTTGAGTTTGAGGTTTTTATCGTTTCCTAAGGTGTTTCGGCTACTTAGGGATGGGTCTACATAATCTTGGTATCTACATCAAGAACACCGCCACTCATCATCACAAAGGACGGTAACCTCGACGACACCATTGTATATTCCCTTGTAAATTGCATTGATAACCCCTAGCCCATTTCGTGTTACTTGCCTATCGAGACTAGCCATTTGAGTATTGCCGGCAACGTTACTTGTGCACATTAGTGATCATACTTCCCATATCATACATACCATATCATCGTGGTGCATATCTTGGTATCATATCTCGTGTCACAAGTTTGTTCCCGGATATACTCAATTGATATCTTGGTTTGTGCATTGTGCAAATTGGCCATAGAAAAAAAAGAGAGAATAAGCTTTTAAGCAAAAGAAAGAGAGCAAAGAAGCTTGTAAGCAAGTGCCATAGCATCATACCCCCATTGCACATAAGATTGTCATATCCTATCATCTTGGATCATCTTGAGAGAAAAACCGGGAAAGTTTATCCATTTTGCATCTTATAGGTTGTGCACAAGTGTCGTATCCGCCTATTGAGCAATCGTGCTAGCGTCTCTCTTGAGTTGTGCAACACGAGCGTTTTCCGTGGACTCCACATTTTGTGCTCATTCCTTGGTTGCACGACCCCATTTATCTATCCGTGTGTGTGTTTCTGTGTACCACATTTGGTATTGCTCTACTTCTTTCACTTGCGAATTTGTGAATCTTTTCCAACATTATTGACTCTTGCGAACATTTTGCATCAAATTTTTGTGCCACTATCCTCACTGAGCTCTACCATAAGCTTTACTTGATATGTGTGAGTGAACAAGTCCGGTACAAATTCCACTATTCTTTCATTTCTCATTGAGTGATACAAGATACATCCTCAACTTTGGGAAAAGGTAGCTTGGTACTGTTTATCTCATTTCCTACTCACCTTTGCTCGAGTCTTGTGATGGATAGGCAAGGCATTTCCTCTCCGGTCTACGACGACAACAACGGCGTGAACAACTACATCACCAAAGCGTCCATCTTCGATCTACAACGACAAATGCAAGGCGCACAATCAAGATTGCGAGAGCGCATCGAGAACATCTCCATCGACATTCGTCACTCCGAAGCAAGGAAAAGGGACTACATCGACAAGAAGCTTTCCGCACATAAAGAGGAGCAAGATGCAAGGATTGAGGAGATTAGAAACTTGATCAAGTCTTCTTCCCCTTCGTCATCTTCAAGGCGGCGAAATTCAAGCCACAAGCCTTCGGAGCGCGGCCATGATGCAAGTGCAAATCGTCCTCGTCCACATCTACATGGCGACCACCATCACGTTCGTGATCAACATCGTCATGAAGGGCAAGTCACCTCCAAGCATCATGTGCACGACGACGACGAATGACATCATCATCATGAAGATGCTCCACAAGCGCAAATGCACAAGTCCCAACAAGCCCTACTTCACGCCAAGTCCAAGCTTCATGAGCACAAAAGAAGACCGCGAGACGACCACCACCAATACGGCGCTACGGCTACACCAACCACTTTGGAATCTTCGCCAAGTGCTATCAAGGCATCTTCGCCTTTGGATGTATGGCATCTTCGCCTACTTCCCACGAATATGCCTACAACGACTTCATCAAGTCCAAGGCGACGACCTACGAGCGAGGGTGACACTTCCATCTTTGGAAGCCCCTCAAGGATGATGGCCGAGCATGGGAAATTCCCTTCGGTCATGGAGACGAGCTACAAGGTGCCACATCATATGGGCCTCCAACAAGAAGACGGCGACAAGAAGGTTGAGCATGGGACTATCCCTTCAACCAAGGCGACGATAGTAGTTGAGCATTGAGCATGGAGACATTTGCACCTACATCTCTTCGACACCCACATATGTCGAGATGCCCCATTTGTCATGTGAGGAGAGCCACCACCACATGAGTGACATGAGTGACTCCACCATATGTGACATTGAGAGCATTTCCTATGAGAGGATGAGTGTGACCACCACTAGCCCCACACATGAGAGCATGCCACATATCCTATGTGAGGTTGAGCGCCATTTGAGTGACTCGACCAACCATATGAGTGAGAGCATTCTTGAGGGAGTGAGTGAGCCACCACACTTAGTGAGTGAGGTAGTTGACACGGCACAGGAGACCACTAATTCCTAACGACTTACCCTCTACTCCTAGTGTGTTTTCTTCTATGGTGCTAGGTCTCCTACATGACGACATGCCTATCCTCGACGAGTCCATCCCTCCAATGGACAATATGATGGCCATGGTGGACGATGATGCACCCCCACATGGTTCCATCAACATGAAGATGACAACGAGACGATCTTCAACACCTCACCTACAACACATGAGCGACGCTCCAAAGGTAACATAGGTGATGGTGCTTCTCTTGTCCCACTAGTGGACTATCTTGACATCGATTGCTCCCATGATGTTGACGCACCTATTACCATGCTTCATGCTAGTGAAACTTCGTCATGCCTTGACTTACCTATTTATGATGAATATGATGATGAGCATGTTGAGTTGCCTAGTTGTGATGCTATGCTCCATAGGATATCATGTGAAAATTCTATTGGTCACATCATGTTTGATAATCCATTGAACTTGTCATATGCTATGAGTGAGATCTCCCATATTGCATCATTTCAATCTCAACATAGTAACTATGCATGCCCCATTAAAATCAACCCCATTTGCACTTATGGCATAGATGACGAGATGATGGTCATTGGCTTTTGCTTCTCTTGTGATGATATTGCCATGCTTCCTTCACATGATTTGCGCAATTCATCTACTATGTCATGCCATGATCACATTGTTCCGAATATGCATTGTTTTGGATGTTGTCAATATTCTCCACGTGATGTTTCTACTCTTGCTCATGAGGAGACCCCCATAGTTTCCTCATACATATTAGGAGATCTTGATGCATTTCATACTTTGCATGATTCTAATGATAGTGTACACCTTATGCATTCCATGAATAACAATGCTCTAGATATTTCTCATGATGCATTACACAATTTGAGTCTCCATTATGCTATACACAATAACAAACCTATCATGATGGATGACATGTTTCTATATCATGCATCTCATTTATTTGAGCGTTGGATATTTGGTGCTAACCAACACAAGCACGTATGCATCATGATGGATGATGTGTACATCTACCACGCACACACAATTTTCCTCTTGTCTTTGTTTTTTGTAGGTACTCATGTATACTCGTCGACCTCTCAATCCCAAGAGTTGACGAAACGAGCTCTTGAGAGCAATGATGAGTTGGGATCCCGTGGACTATCCTTACCACCGTCCCCTTCGCGCAAGGACTATGCGCAACTCCTCTACTTGGCTCTCACACGGCTATGGGCCATTTACCACTTGTCACATTATGCTCATTTTACCGTGTTCACTTTGCATGCTATGCTTGCTTCTATGCCTTTACCATGCAATTGTGACCCTTGCTTGCATCTACCCATGTTTCATCATTATGCTACTTCTATGTGTATTTGCATGCTTGGTAGAGATCCTTGTTGGTTTTGCCATGTTTATCATGTGCCTCATGCTATTTTACTCATATCTTGCTTTCATGCTTGTGATATGTCATGTGCATTATTCATGCCCACTATTTGCACACATGACATGCTTGCCATGATTCCTCCTAGTATGTTGCATCTTCGCACTACTAGCTTTCTTGACTTGATTGCTATGATTGCTTGCTATGTTGCATCACCCATGTTCCACTATTACTTGCTTTCTTGGGTTGATGACATACATGCTCATGCCTCTCACATGATATATCTTGATCATTGTCTCTTGTGTAATAATTGCTCATCTCATGCGGTTGATGACAACCATCCATATGCTTTGCACCTGATTCATATTGCTTCGTGTCATATATCTCCATGTGTTGCATCTCTCATGCTAGATGATTTGCCATGTATTGAGTGCAACAATGCTTATAGTCTTCCTCTTAAGATTGCCCCCATAGCATTCTTACATATGTTTGGAGATTTTGACATATTCCTTGTGAAGCATGCTTTTCTTACCTCTTTGCACCATATACCTAGTGCCTTGAATATCGCCATTGTTGCATCATATTATTCATGCACTTGTGCATCTAATGGTTATGTGCAAGAGAAGAGAACCATCATGATGGATGATGTGTTTATCGACCATGCGCATACGCTCTTTGTTTTTTTGTGTGCATGTGTAGGATACTTGGACTTCGTGCCGACTTCCACTTCACGTGAGTTGACCATTCGAGCTCTTGAGAGCGAGCCTCATACATTCGACCATGAATCGCTTCTACACCACATTTCCTACCACTTCGACATTGTGAAGAACGCACAAAGACATGCTTTCGAGGTGATATCATTCTATCTCGAGAAAACACAAACCATGAGCATGCATACTGTGGATCATACTTCATGTGTTGCTTGCTCCATTGTTATGCCTCATGACATATATGCCTTGTGTGTTGCATCTAGTTCTTCACATATGCCATGTCCCTTTGCTTATCACATGCTTGACTTGATTGCCTCACACATGTTGAACAATTGCTCTTTTCATTGTGTTGAGTGCCACGATATCTTCACTTCACCCTATGCACGTTATGCTCGGATTGTCTTGCACTTGCCCCATGTGTTTAGACATTTCACTATATTTGGTGTTGTGAATGACTCTTATGCCTACCATAGACCGTTCATTGAGCATTTTATGCATGCTTGCTATGACCTTGAGGTAGATGCTTGTTCACTTATGACATATATTTGCATCTTGACCTCCCATTTACATGCTTGTTCCCATGATGTACTTGATTGTGCTCAATTTATATGCTCAAATGCCATGAGACACTTCTTTGTCAAACCATATGTTATGCTTGATGACAACACTTGTTGGGTGAATCACCTCTTGAATGCTTGGTTTTGCTCTTACGAGAACCACATTTGTTTTTCCAAGTGCTTGTTATCTTTGCTACTTTTGAAGGAATTACAAGACGGTGCGACATTGGAGAGTGCCCATTTGGAACTACAAGATAACGAATGCTTGGTGATCGTCCACTTCTACACGACGCCATCATCTCTTCCCATGGTGATTTGGATTTCGATCCTAGGTCGGATCTTTCCCAAGGGGAGGGGATGATGCGGAGCATCCTATGGACATCACCATGTCAAGAGTTCGTTTGGCAAGTGACACGTGCCACATCTACTTCACATACATAAAGGTGAATCATCTCCTTTACACGTGTCCACTTGAGCCCTTTGAGGATGGTATACTACTTGACATTCCTTCCGTGTGCATTCATAGGTATTGTCGGAGCTTCAAACATAGCGAGGACGAGTTCATGCAGAAGAGAACATCTACACCATCCAAGAGGGAAGCCTGGAAGCGGAGAAGGTAGCGCCAAGAAGAAGGCAGCAGCTCCCAGGCGACCCCGTGCGCATGGGCCCCTCCGACCCCGTGCCCACGGGCCTCCCAGGCTGGCGGTCCTGAAGACCCCGTGCGCACGGGCGTGTACCGTGTCCACGGGCCTCACGGACACCGTGCGCACGGGCCCTTGTGTCCGGTCCCTGGATACCCCGTGCGCACGGGCTCCACTTACCCCGTGCACACGGGGCCCCCTGTGTGATGCTGCGGGCTTTGCCCTTGTTTTACCATTTCGCCCCCACCTATTCCCCTCTTTGCCTAGGGCTATATATACTCCTTCATCTCCTCCATTTAGACTAAGCTAAGGATAGATCTAAACACTAGAGCTTAGCTCATGTACCTCCCCTTGTGGGATTCCACTCCATTGGAGTTCAAGGCCTCCATTGGAGAAGATCCCTAGTGGATGAAGACCCCCTTGAGGGAAGGATCTATCTAGATCATCAAGGCCTCATCTCCTTCATGGGATTTGGGATGAACTCTACCATGTATCTTATTTCCCTTTGTTGTTCATGTACCTTGTGGATCTTATGTGTTTGATTGATTAGTGGATGTGTGATTTGACTTGTTCTTGAGTGTTCCTCTTGTTTTCCCTCTTTTGTTCATATTGTTCTTGGGGATTCTCCCTCCAATTCGTGAAAGATCTCCCCATAGGGTTCCACCCTACATCAGCTCCTTTCCTCCCGCGCTACTACTAAGGCGCAACACCCCGCAACCTTTTCCCCACCCGTCCTCCCCTCCCCCATCCCCTCTCCTCCCTTTCCCCTACCTCCCACATCCTCCCTCTCTCACTCTTATTCTTCCTCAAGACTTCTCCCCTGTCGGTGTCAAAACCGACGGATCTCGGGTAGGGGGTCCCGAACTGTGCGTCTAGGCGGATGGTAACAGGAGACGAGGGACACGATGTTTTTACCCAGGTTCGGGCCCTCTTGATGGAGGTAAAACCCTACGTCCTGCTTGATTAATATTGATGATATGGGTAGTACAAGAGTGGATCTACCACGAGATCAAGGAGGCTAAACCCTAAAGCTATCCTATGGTATGATTGTTGTAATGTATGTTGTGTCCTACGGACTAAAGCCCTCCGATTTATATAGACACCGGAGGAGGCTAGGGTTTCATAGAGTCGGTTACAATGGTAGGAGATCTACATATCTGTATCACCAAGCTTGCCTTCCACGCCAAGGAAAGTCCCATCCGGACACGGGACGGAGTCTTCAATCTTGTATCTTTGTAGTCTTGGAGTCCGGCGGACGATAATAGTCCGGCTGTCCGGATACCCCCTAGTCCAGGACTCCCTCAGTAGCCCCTGAACCAGGCTTCAATGACGATAAGTCCGGCACGCATAATGTTTGGCATTGCAAGGCGGGTTCCTCCCTTGAATAATCCAGAGAAGATCATGAACACCAGGATAGTGTCCGGCTCTACAAAATAAATTCCACATTCCACCGTAGAGAGAATAACATGTACACCAGTCCAATCTGCTGACGTATTATGCGGCGTGACATCACACCACTACCAAGCCTTTGTTTGAATCGTTTTTTACTATACCACCTCAGCACGTTTAGCGAAGCGGTTTCCTTGGCACGTCTTGTCGAAGCAGAGATCGTGTTCCCCTTATTCCGACATTCTCATCAATACGTGCGTGGGTAACTCAACCGTGCCCGTCGCCACGCCTCCTCTATCAAAGGTGAATCCCGAACGGTCACGGAGACAACCCTTGGTATTTTTCCCCTTCATAAGAGGACCAAGGATCGTTCCTTTTCTTCAATCTCGCATCGAATCTCCTTCTCGCTCCCAGTTCCAACACCCAGAGCCCCAGATTCGAGCGCTTCGGATTCTCAACCATGTCCGGCTCCGACCTCCAGGGCCGGTGGATGCCCTCCTCCGTCACGGAGGAGGACGTGTTAAAGCTGCGGAGGAGGACGTGTTAAAGCTGCGTGAGGCCAAGTACCTGTCCTATGAGATTTCGCACAGGTTGCCTGCCCAAGGGCAGGCCGTGCCTGCCCCCGAGCCCGGTGAGTACGTTGTCTTCGTATCCCACCTCCGCTGTGGTTTAGGCTTCCCGACGGACCCCTTCGTGAGAGGGCTCATGTTCTACTACGGGCTGGATTTTCACGATTTGGCTCCGAGTCCATCCTCCATATCTCCGCATTCATTATCGCTCAGGAGGCCTTCCTCCGCCACCCCCACTTCGCCTGTGGGTGAAGACCTTCAATGTGGAGCCAAGATGATCGGGGCGCCAAGCGAGTGCAGCGGGGCGGCCATAAGCATAAGGGCCGATGCCCCGTGGCCTGAGGGTTCCTTCCAAGAGGAACTCGGACTGTGGCAACAGGAGTGGTTCTATATCACCGCTCCGAAGGGCAGCAAGCAAAAGCCGCCACCTTCATTCCGCCCGGGACCTCCACGCCGACTGATGTCGTGGGTCGACCAAGGGCTCAATTGGGGGCCATCCGAAGACGTGCCCTCACTGCAGGGCTGGATTCGAGACCTCCAAGCGAGGGAGATCAATCTGGTCGTGGTGATGCAGGTAATGCTAACCAAGCGTCTCCTGCCCTGCAAACGTCGTCCTCTCCGTCTATGGGAGTTCAACCCGGAGGGACCTCGAATTCTCCAACACTTCATGGGTGCGACACCCGTGGAGATGTACAAGTTGTTCTTCGGACCGTAGGTGGCGTGTCCGGAATTGACCGAGGACGCATGCCTAAGCCGCAATCGCCCGGATACTCAGGTAAATAGCTCAGAGTCTGGACGTTTTATTTATCTGCTTTTCTAGAGTTCGCCTCCTGACCCCATAACTTTTCACAGGAGTGGGTAGCGCGATCAAAGCTGATAAGGTGTCCGGCTCCCCTCCCAGAGACCGCACTGGAGCCCATCCTGGTCAGAATGTTGGAGGTCGCGCCCATAAAAGGGGGCGATGGGAAAGATAAAGGAGCTATTATTTCGCCCAAAGGGGCGTCTGAAGAGGGGGGAATCAAAAACTCCTCCTTCCAGGGGGAGAAGAGGACCGCCTCCGAAGATCCGGAGGCCAAAGCCCCTAAACGAGGGAAGAGATCTTCACCGGGGGGTCCGGCGTCCGGGGAGAATCTGGACGTACAATCATTGCCAAAGGATCAGCCCTCCAACGAGCCGTGAGTATGAAAGATTTCATTAGTGAGAAAGTACCTCCATTTGTGCTTCTGTGGGTAACCGAAATTTTTATCTTGCAGTTCGGATTTGCAGCCTTCGCAGATGTGTTCGTCTTCAGGGGATCTGCTTCCAGAGATGATGGAGAGCGAAACGCCCCCGTCTACTGCACCGTCAGATAGGGCAGACGAGCCTGAAGTATCGTCACGGAGGGTGTCCCCGAGTCCGGAGGGGCCGGAGAGTTCGGCACCCACTAGTATCCGGCCAGGTGAACTGAAGAGTCTGCTTGAGAGGGCGTCCATCTCAGAAGATCACCGTGCGTTGATGCGTATGGTGATTGGAAGGATTTCGTCCGCTGAGAGCGGATTGCGTAATGCCGCTACGAGTTTGCTGGCGGGATTTGAGGTACGCAAGAATAACACACTTGTTTTTTTTATAGTTCCGCACATAAAAGTGTGTCCTATATAGATAGTAGCCCCTGAGACTCGGTAGGTTGTCGAAAACGACAGCGTGCCGAGGATCAAAATCGCAAGTAATGAATGTCGCCGTTCCTATGCAGGTGGCCGATAGTCCGAGGGCTAGCCGGACTGGTGGAGTTGCCGAGTTAATGCGGCAACTTGACGTGGCGGATGCGGACATCGCACTTGTCAACCGGCGACTTGACGAGTCGCAAGGTAAATGAGTTCTCCGCAGTCGCTTTATTAAGGGGGTCAAAGCCCTCCTCTGATAAATTATATGCTGTGGTACAGACGGTGCTGCTGCTGTGGAGAGCCTTCGGGCCGAACTTGCTCAAGCTAAGGAGCAAGCCCGAAGGAGTGACGCGGCTGCCTCGAGGGCGGCCGAGGAGTTGAAAGCCGAAAAGGCTGCACACTGCCTAAGCAGGGAAGAGGTGGCCGAATTGGCCGTGAAATTAAAGGATGCTGCCGACCGCAATGAGGCTCTTGGAAAGGAGCGCTTATCGGAGCGGAAAGACCTGGGGAAGGCCACCGCCGAGGCCAAGGATGCCCGTTCTGCAATGCGGACCATGAAGGAGGAGCTACGCCAGGCCGGAGATATCGTGGCTGGCAAGCCTTTTCTGCTGCGTCGCCGGTTTATGGATCAAAAGTATGCTCAATTTGGCCAGCTGTGGAGTCCGGAGGATCCGTATATGGACTTAGCGGCAAGTGCGGCTGATGCCATTGAGCACTTCCGGAGCCAGAAGGATCACAAGACGGAAGAGCTATTTTGGTCTCAATTCCATAGTTCAGATTGCTCACTTCCGTTGACCGATCGGTTGGCCGAATGGGCCGAGCTAAATAGATTGTCCGGACTTGCAATGACTGACATCGTGGCTCATGTCTGGCCAGAGAGGCCCAAGGCGACGAGCTATTTCAGCTTACTGCAGCAATTTCTTGGGGCGGTGCCGCATATCAAGGAGATGAAGCGGTCGGCCTGCATCGAAGGCGCGCATGGATGGCTCTTGCCCGTGAAGACACATTGGACGAGATGGATGCCACCTCTATCGCCGCCCAGGGTTCGGATGAAAGTCGGTTACCCGCCGAGCACTATTTTGGGGAAGTTATGCGTGGCGCTCGTGTAATAGAGTCGCAGTGCTCGAAAAATGTCACGTTCAAATGAACGTTTTAGCTTGTAAAACGATTATTATGCTATAACTGCTTTTTATACTTGTGCGTCCCAAGTAGTAAAATTTCTCCTATGCGGCTGTTTACGTATACATTTGTATAACCTGAAAGATTGCAGTCTTCGGCTTCAGCCCCCACGCACAAGGTGCGGGGGTGTTCGCAAAAATAGCACTTTTTCACACTTAATCCGATGTCTCGATCCTGTTAAGGAGGTGATAGCGTAGCAAACGAGGCAATCCGGACTATAATGCTTTATCACTTTCACTTAGCCAGTGGAGTTCGAGGGTGGGGCTACGATATAGCCCCTTGGGGCACCGCACTTCTCCGAGTTCGGGGCGCATGTGTGCCTGACCGGGAAACAGTCCTTAGTCAAAGCGGGGAATTCTAAACATTCCGGTAGTCGATCGAGTGGTTGACCAGTCTCTCGTTATATCATGACGGTCGCCGGCTTTCATCGAGGTGCTCGCCCGGCGGCCCGGGGCACAATCGCAGAGTTCTCCGGTGCCGCGTTAGCCGATGATACGGAACGTAAGGCAGCAAAACATAGGAGCCGGGCAAACCCAACATTTGACCAAAGACATGATTCGAGCTGATGCATATAATGCCTAACTCGAGACGCCAACACTCCCGAAGGTGCTCGGTCTTTATAATAATGGGCGAACAATGCCCTAAGCCCCTAGTGTCCGTGCATCGGCATGGTCTTCGACGTGGCCGATGCTAAACGTCGAGCTCCGCTTTGGTTATAGGGAGAAACCAAGGAGAATAACAACAAGAGACAGAAAAAGGTTTACGCAGGTCTTAATCAAAAGAATCTCGCAACGGGTCCCTACTACACGCTCTGCTACCAGTCTCCGCGCAGCCGTTATCCGGACGGGTATGCACGTTGTTCATCTCGTAAAAGAGAGGAACGCTTAGTTTGAAAACAATTTGTGCGAAAAAAGGTATGTGTGAAAGAAAAATATAATAAGTAAAGCGGGGTTTGAATGAACCCGCAGTTGTTTATGCGCGCATCCCCTTGTGAAGGGGTGTGAGGCTAGGGAGCCCCTAGCCCATCGATGTCGGACTCGTTTATCCGTGTCCGGGTCTTTGGATGACCAGATCGAAATGATGCCACGCGGACCGGCATCTTGAGTGTAAGAGACGCGTAGTGCGGTATGGCGTTGAAACGACAAAAGCCTTTCGTCCCAAGAGTGCTTGATATCCACTTTTAAATGGGACGATATGAAAAATTAGTTTTTCACGCGAAAGTTGTTCGTGATCCAACACGACTTCTAGTAATAGGGAGCTCGTGCACTTGGCCTAAGGGCTGGCGCCACTCCTTTGAAGGAAGTGCGGCTGTGTCGAATTTTGGTAGGGTCTATCCCCATCTTGCGGATTGTGTTTGAATACAGCAGTTTAAGTCGCTGCCTCCGGCCCATCGTGACTTTAGTAAATTGTAGTCCGTCGATTATGGGATTCAATATCGTGGCAGTCCGTCCGCGTTTGACGCTTCGAATAGTCCAGGTGGTCGAAAGTGATTGGCTTTGATATCCAATCTCTATGGTCTGCTGGGTTGGACCGTGCGGGCTCTTTTCAGGAAGTGCCGCACTATTTTTCCGTATTATCACATGAAGTGAGTTTACTGCTTTGACCTCTTGTGGGAAAGTCTTTGGTTTTCCGGTGTTCTACTGGTGGGGTTTATCGTCTTTGCTTGACGCGTCGAGCCCCTTGTGTTCGGCGTTTAGTCGGCCGGACTGTTTAAAAACCCAACAATCTCGATGGGTGTGGTTTGCAGGCCTTCCGGGGGTACTGTGGATTTGACATATCCGACCCAGAATCTTGTTTAAGTTGGACAGCTCATCGCTGTCGTCCTTAAGAGGCGGTGTTTTGTTGTTTGGCCGTGAGCTTTTGAATCCGGCGTTGACTGCCGTGCTCTTTGGGCTTTTCTCTTTATTTCGGCGCAGCTCTTTTCTGCGCCGTGATTTTCCGTTTCCATCTCTTATCTCGGATGTACTTGGGTCACTGGTGCCGCATCTTGCTAGCCAGCTATCCTCTCCCGCACAGAAGCGGGTCATGAGGCTTGTTAGCGCGGACATTGTCCTCGGTTTCTCTTGGCCGAGGTGTCTGGCAAGCCATTCGTCTCTGGACGTTGTGTTTAAAAGCTGCTAAGGCTTGGCGTCCGGACAATCGACTATTTGGTTCTTTTAGTGAGGAACCTGTTCGAAATTCTTGTGACTCTCCGGGCTGTTGAGTTATGTGACTTAGATCATCTTCATCCGGAGGGCGGACATAAGTCCCTTGAAAATTTTCTCTAAACGCGTCCTCGAGCTCTTCCCAACTTCCCACAGTGTTTTCTGGGAGGCCTTTAAGCCAATGACGGGCTGGCCCTTTGAGCTTGAGGGGTAGGTATTTTATGGTGTGGAGATCATCTCCTCTGGCCATGTGTATATGTAGTATATAATCTTCTATCCAGACTCCAGGGTCTGTTGTTCCATCGTAGGCCTCTATGTTTATTGGTTTAAATCCTGCTAGTAATTCATGGTCCAGCACCTTATTGGTGAAACATAGTGGGTGTGCGGCGCCCCTGTATTTGGGTGTGCTGCTATCTTCGGACGCTTGACGTGTTGCCTTGCTTCCTGGGGCCTTCTTCTTTGGCCCGTAGATGGACCTGGCTGGGCCATCTATCCTTCCAAGTTCATTGGTTGGTTTATGTGCGGCGCCGCTTTCAGAATTTGCCCTGTCATCCGGCCGTCTATCCAACCAGGCAACCTCTTTATTTTTTGACTGTGGGGGCTCTATGGCCTCGTCGTCGAATTCTGGTAGCAGCTTGCGCTTCGGGTAGCTCTTTGATTGGTGGCCATTGCCGTATTTATCCACGGTTTTGAGTACTTTGCTCCACCTCATTCTGAGTGTGTCCTCCGCTGTTTTGAGCTTCCGCTTTTCCTTCTTCAAGCTTCTTGCAGTGTTGACGAGTCTTTTCCGAAGGTTTTTACCTTCCCGCAGCGTGTCCGGCGTGAGGTCGTCCGAACTGTCATTTTCGCCGGGCCTGGACTGATTATCTGACTCATCCTGTTCGGACGGTTGCTTATCTGCATGTTCGTCGTCCACTTTTGTGCCCTGCTGTATTGCGGGGTCCTTAGGAGCATTGTTGTTGTCGAGGCGGGACTTAGGGTGGCGTCTGCGCCGCCGTTTTGGTTGTTTATCGGCGGGGTTATCTTCTGCCGCGGCCCGTTGGTCCTCGTTATCGCTCCCTTTTGGGGTGTCCACCATGTATATGTCATATGACGAGGTGGTCCTCCCGTGCCCTATAGGCGCTGTTTCTTGTTCGTCTCCGGCATCGTTGTCTATACCGTCGATGTCTTCGGAGTCGTAGTCTAGCATGTCGATTAGATCGTCGACAGTGGCTACAAAGTGGGTGGTGGGTGGGCTCTGAATTTCTTCGTCGCCCGTATCCCCACCATCCTGGCCATAGTCCGGCCAGGGCTCTCCCGATAACGAGAGATGCTTTAGCGAATTCGGGATGTCGCCAAAAGGCGAGTATTGAAAGATGTCCGCGGCGGTGAATTCCATAACCGGCGCCCAATCCGACTCGATTGGTAGGGGCGCGGGAGGTCCGTAGTCCGGCAAGGAGTCCGGCACCTCGGAATCACGAGTTTCGCAAGGGACAAGATTAGTGTTCGGCTCCATCACCGTGGAAGTTGAAGCCCCTGAGGCGGTGTCCATCCATCGATCCTCGATCTGGGCGATCGGCTCCGGACTAATGGCCGGAGCGGATTCGTCTGCGGTCACCAAGGCACTGTTCGGCGGCAGAGCTAGATCATGCCCATCGTGAATAAAGGCGCGCGCTTGGCTGTGGCTCGAGCCCGTCGAAGATCAAGTCTCCGCGGACGTCGGTCGTGAAGTTGAGACATCCGAATCTGACCTGACGGCCAGGGGCGTAGCTTTCGATCTGCTCCAGATGGCTAAGCGAATTAGCCCGCAGAGTGAAGCCGTCGAATACGAAGATCTGTCCGGGGAGAAAAGTCTCACCCTGGGCAGCGTTGTTGGTTGAAGACGCCATCGAGCCTATCGGTGACGACACAGAGGAACTCTCAATGAAAGCACCAATGTCGGTGTCAAAACCGGCGGATCTCGGTAGGGGGTCCCAATCGTGCGCCTAGGCGGATGGTAACAGAGACGAGGACACGATGTTTTTACCTGTGTTCAGGCCCTCTTGATGGAGGTAAAACCCTCGCCCCGCTTGATTAATATTGATGATATGGGTAGTACAAGAGTGGATCTACCACGAGATCAAGGAGGCTAAACCCTAAAGCTAGCCTATGGTATGATTGTTGTAATGTATGTTGTGTCGTACGGACTAAAGCCCTCCGGTTTATATAGACACCGGAGGAGGCTAGGGTTACACAGAGTTGGTTACAATGGTAGGAGATCTACATATCCGTATCGCCAAGCTTGCCTTCCACGCCAAGGAAAGTCCCATCCGGACACGGGACGGAGTCTTCAATCTTGTATCTTTGTAGTCTTGGAGTCCTGCGGACGATAATAGTCCGGCTGTCCGGACACCCCCTAGTCCAGGACTTCCTCATCCCCCATTACTCTCCCTCTTCTACCTACCTTTCTCTCTCTTCATTACTCCTAGCTAACTACACCACCTCCATTAATGCATCTCCTTTATCTTTTCCCTTCCCTCCACAGGATGAAGTTGTCTCCTCCCAAATTAGCTAGCTAGGTAGATGTAGCATTTATTCAAGTGACCTATTTTCCCCCTAACTAGATCTATCTTTGTCAAGAAGAGCTTTGTGCACCTTTGATCTCCCTACATCATCATCTCCACAGTGTGCTCGATATTGAGATAGAGGTGATTAAAATTTCATGCTTTTGCAAAATGGAAATATGTGTATGTGTGTGTGATATGATAATTGGGAAATTGTGTGTGTGTGGCAGAGTTGACTCCAAATTGTGCTATTGAGTTGCCTATGTTTTGCCGAAATGTCGATTTATTTCCGTTTCGGCGAATTCCGGGTAAACTCTAGATCTATATATGTCCTATTTTTAGGCAAGGTCATGCCGAATTTTTGTATGACTTTGATGCATGCACGCATTTTTATAATCAATTTGTTTTTTATTACCGTGCAGACGATTATGATGGTTAGTTGAACAATAGTGGACAGGTGGTTGCGGTCGGCGGTGCAGGACATGAAAGAAAATAACCGGACAGAGGTTTTATGTTCGTGTCGAAAATGCAAAGGAATAGTTTGGCTTGACCCCTATGACGATGGTTGTGTCGAAGCACACCTGCTCATGACTGGTTTCATGGATGGCTATTCTCGGTGGATAATTGAAGATGAGGATGACGATGTTGAGGACGCCGACAGGGTAGGCAATGATGACACGGGGCAAGACAACAAAGAGATGATCGATAATGGCGGCGGGGAAGAGGCCGAACATGGCGGCGGAGATGGGGCCGGACATGGCGGAGGAGAAGGGGCTGGACATGGCGGCGGAGAGAACGACGTGGACTCCACGCAGCAGAGTTCGTCGGTACTAAGTTCAATCATGTGGGGCCCTCATGTTCAAGCATTGCATCGCAAGGAGACAAGTACGAGAGAGCTGCTTCTAGAGAGGAGGCTAAGCTGGAGCAACTGGTGGTAGACTCGAACACTCCATTGTATGATGGTTGCAATCCTGAGGTGACCCGCTTGAGTTTCACGCTCCAACTCCTGAAGACGAAGGCTAAAAACAAATGGACCGACACTAGCCTCGATGAGCATCTCAAGTACCTTAAGGATGTTCTTCCCGCGGGGAATCTGTGTCCTACTAGTGTTGATGAGGCCAAGAAGATCGTGTGCCCTCTTGATCTGCCGCACATTAGAAACCATGCATGCATCAACGATTGCATAATTTACTGGAAGGAGCACACGAAAAAAACAAGCTGTCCGGTGTGCAATGCTTCTCGATACAAGAAGTCCGGGAAGAAATATCCCCAGAAAGTTGTACAGTACTTACCGATCACTCCCCGTCTCCAGCGGTCTTCTGTAGATCCCAAAGAAGCAAAGCTAATGCGCTGGCATGCGGAGAGGAATAAGCCCGATGATGGAGATGACCCGAAGCTGAGACACATCAAGGATGGAAGCCAGTGAAGAGCGTTGAATAGCTTCTATCGATATTTAGAATGTGATGCAAGGAACATCGTGCTCGGCATGTGTACCGATGGCATGAATCCATTTGGCAACCAGAACACCAACCATAGCGCATGGCCCGTGTTTGTATGGATGTACAACCTCCCCCCTGGTTGTGCATGAAGTCGAAGTACATTCACATGAGCATGCTTATTCAAGGGTCGAAACAACCAGGACATATTATTAATTTGTATCTGGGGATACTTCAAGAGGAGTTAGACACGTTACGGAAAACACCGGCCAAGACATGGGATGCCAGCAAAGGCGAGTATTTCTACATGAGAGCCGCGCTGATCACGACGGTGCGAGACAAACTCGGTTACGGGTATGTCGCAGGCTAGGTGTGCCATGGATATTGCGGATGCACGCGATGCATGGATGATACGACGTCTCAGCAGCTAACGTCAAGGAAAGATGGCGGGTCTGGGAAAATCGTGTACATGGGGCATCGAAGATGGCTCGAACAGGACGACCCGTGGAGAAACCATGGACATCTATTCAATGGTCACGCTGAGCATCGAGGACCTCCACGTAAGCGGAGCGGTGCCGAAATCGATGAGCTTTTGAAAAACTAGAAGGAGTGCCCCGCGCCGGGAAAGACGATGAAAAGGCACCGGAGCCGCTGCTGAAGGTATGGAAGACGAGGTCTGTGTTCTGGGACTTGGAGTACTGGCACAAACTCGATTCACCTCATTGCCTTGATCAAATTCATATATGTAAGAATGTTGTTGAGAGCTTGCTCGCGACACTGATGAACATGCCGGATAAGACCAAGGATGGGCCGAAGGCAAGAAAATACTTGCAAGATTTGAAAATCAGGGAAGATATGCACATGCCGCCCCGTAAAATGTCAGACGAGACAGAGACGGAGACAGAGGCACGGGAGAAGAAGGGCAAGAAAATAAAGAAAGAGGATTATTGCCCCCCTTCTTGCTTCACCTTAAGTCAGGGTGAGATCGATCAATTCTTTAAGTGCCTTACCGGAGTCAAAGTTAGTTCCAGTTACTGTGGCAAGATAAGTAGATATCTAGACACGGACAAGAAAAGGTTCAGCGGGATGAAGTCCCATGACTGTCATGTGATGATGATGCAGATACTACCTGTTGCCCTTAGAGGGATAATGGACAAGCACGTCCATGACATGCTTATTGGTCTCTGCAACTTTTTCAATGTCATCTCTCGAAAGTCGATCAGTGTGAAGCAGCTCCGAAGGCTACAGGAAGAGATCATTGTGATACTGAATGAGCTTGAGATGTACTTCCTGCCCGCGTTCTTTGACGTGATGGTGCATCTGTGTGGCCATATTGTGGACGACATAATAGACATGGGGCCGTCATTTCTGCACAACATGATGTCGTTTGAGAGGATGAATGGGATCATCAAAGGATTCGTTCGTAACATGTCCCATCTAGATGGAAGCATCATCCAGGGCTATTTGACACAAGAGTGCAGCTCTTTCTGCGAGAATTTTCTATATGGCGCAGACCTGCAGCCGCCTGGTATTAGTGTTGGCTTTCCCATTAACAAGAACGATGGGAGGCTCGAAGGAGAAGGTCACTCCAACGGCCGCAGGGAACTGCACGTGGCATACTCAGATCGACCCAATGACTTTTACAGAGCAAACATGGTAGTGCTACAACACCTAGACAAGGTAGATCCTTTCGTGGCAGCTCACAAAGAAATTATCGCAAAGAAGTATCGTGATTGGGGGGTATGCAGGACGGACGCCGAAGTTACTAGAGAGCACAACTTCACTTTCCTGCATTGGTTCAAAGAGCATATTATTGCTAATCCCCCGGAGGAGGGCTCTAAGGGTGGATTGCTCATATACGCCTTAGCACATGGCCCCTCGCCCAACCTCGTAACCTATCAGGCATACGATATCAATGGATACACGTTCTACACGGAGGCCAAAGATATGGACAGTGATAATCACAACTCAGGGGTGACGATGGAATGCATGACCGGCAGCGACAATGGTGCAACTGAAAGATTTTATGGAAGGGTCGAGGAGATCTGGGAGCTTGACTACGCTGGACTGCACAACACGACGATGTTTCATGTCAGATGGGCTAACAATGTCGAAAGACAAAACCGGAATTTCACTACCATGAATGTACCCGACGCCAAGAGCGCTACCATGAACGCTATCGCAAAAAAGAGCCATGGGTACACGCTAAGCACGTGACACAATGCTTCTTCATAACCGACCCGTGCAATCCCAGCTTTGTTGTCATGAGGACAGGCAAAAGGAACATCATTGGAATGGATGGAGTCGCCAACGAGGAAGACTACGATCAGTACGACAACCCAATGAGGGAAGATGATGATGATGATGAAGTGTATGTCAAAAGAAGAATCAATACTACACTACCTAAGAAAAATCGTACTCCATGGAAAACGCGAATTCACAATGAGGGGCTCAATTATTCTTCAATGAATAAGAAGGAAAAGAAGCTGACTCAAAAACGAAAACATCAACGCTGAGGAACCGTATGTTATCGGTCAAATGATGTAATATATATATATATATATATATATATGTATATATATATATATATATGTTCCTATTTTGTATACATATTTAACCGTCAAATGATGCAATATATATCGCCTTCCGTTCATCCACTGCTCTCGGAAAAAAAAGTGAGAGAAAATAAAGGAAAAGAAAAAGGAAAACTGGTTATAGTAGTAGCGCTTTGACCAAAAAAGAGATACAGACTAGTCAAGGTAGCAGAGGCGGTTCAGATAAAACCGCTTATAGCTGCTCAGAATAGTAGTACCGCTTGGTCTAAACGCTTAATGCTATGTCCACTTAACCCAAAATCCTCACTCTCTCGCTTCATCCCGCCTCGCTTCCCCCAAATCCCCACTCTTCTTCCCCGTCAGACCGCCGCCTCTTGCGCCGCCTCGACCTCAGCCCGCCTCGACCCCCGACGCGCCATGCCTCCTCCTCTGCTTCCTCCTCCCAACCTCGACTGTCGCCGGGCCTGCCTCCTCGCCCCTACACCTCTCAGAACCCCCTCTCTCGCTAGCTAGGTTCTTCGTTAATTTACTTAGGTTTTAGTTAGGGCAGTAGGTTAATTAGGTTATCTATTTAGTTATGAATTTAGCTTGGTTTTAAAATAGCACAGAAACTTAGGGTTAAGCAATTGTAGTTAAAAGAAAAGGCAGTATTGAAGCAATTGTCCAAATCAACATCCCTTGTTAAAGCAAATTTAGTTAGGCTGAATTTATATGAAATTTTGAACTGGACATGTCATGTTTTCGACATGTCATGTTTGGAATTTGTTCATGTCATTTGGACATGTGATGTTTTGTTTCAATTTTGGTAAATGATCCGAGTGGCCTATGTTACGCCGGAATGTTGATTCATTTCCGTTCCGGTGAATTTCAGGCGCTCGATATGTCTATTTTTTAGCAAAGGTCATGCCAAAATTTTCCCTGAATTTTCGCATGATTTGTGCTAGATACTATGCATATCGAGTGTTGGCACATAGATTTCATTTTTATGTCATTTCTCATTGTCGGTGTACTAAGGTAGGGGTACCTCAGTACCCCAACTTGTGCACGGACAGTTGCAGCTCCCCGTAGCTGGATCCACCATATGCTTGCCGGAGACCATTCCGGCTCCCTACCAAGCCATTCAAGAACAAAGTGTACAAGACAGAAGGTTAAGACCCCGGCAAGAGGAGCTTGCCGGGAAGGCCGTTCCAGGCTCAAGGCTACCTCACTCACGCAAGTCCCTGGCGAGAGGAGCTCGCCGGGGAGACTAGAAGATCACATCACAAAAGACATGCCTCGGCGCTTATACGCGCCCGCAAGGGCCCGGGAGCGGCAAGTTATAGAGCCCGACAAGCTCCGGCCCGCAAGGTACTTGCCGGAGAGCTGCGCAGCACTCCATCTCATCTCGCCCACGCTACGCTTTTAGCCTTCTCCAGAGACGCGGGCGGGTGGTCAGGCTGCATGAGGGTGCGGTGGCACTCCACGGTGGTGGCTCCATCGCCGTGGCAAACGGAGACGCAAGGGCGGGAGCTTTTGGGGTGATGGCGACGGCATTTAATGCTCTTGTCCCTCTCACAAAAAGTAGGTAGAATCCATCGCTCATGCAATCGTAGCCGCACTGCTCCCGACTGCTCCAACTACCACCTCTTTTACATTTTTACCCTCTACCCCACGCTGACACTGTCGGTGACCCTTGCCCTATAAAAGGAGGCCCATGCACAATGTAGGGAGGTTCCGATCATTCGCCATTTCGCGAGGCTCAACCCTTGGCAACTCTAGCGCTCGATTCGGCTGGTTCCACACCACCACTCGCCGCATTCTCGAGCAAGATGATATACGACACAAAGCAGCAGAGGGGTTTTACGCGACCATCGCGTCCGGCCGGGTAAAATCCACCGCCGCTGCTTCCGCCTCGACCGCTCTCTCAGGCATCCTCCGCCTCGCATCAACACACGGCGGGCCGCCCCGCGCCCCATAGGTGTCGCTGCATCCATCGCGCAACGACATCTTTGGCGCGCCGTAGGGGGCGCCGAGGTTGTGCGGACCTGATCCGGCGTCGCGCGCCGCGCTTTTCATCAACCTCTCCGGTTTCGCCACCGCTTCATCGACTACCGTGCTATGGCCCCAAGACGAGCTTCGAGGGTCGTGACCCGTCTCGCTGTCTCACCCGCCGCCACCGGAGCCGGGCGGTGGGCGGAGGGGACGCCAACAGTAAGGGTGGACACCGGCGAGGGTACTCGCGGCGCCACCAGATCCAGGGATGGCGGATGACCGCGCCGGGTCTCCGCAGATCCACGCCCAGCCCAAAGACACGACAACCCGCAGCAGCCGTGCCACGGAAGATGGTACTCGATGCTGGGGCAAGAACGCGTCGGGGCTCGCGGATGCTCCGGACCGCTGTCCATGCATGAGCAAAAGCGAGTGCCGAGGCAGACTCGCCTCCTATCGCTACTAGGAGTCCGAGCATGTTCAGACTCGCCGCCGCTTCGCCTCCCCTCGCACTTCCGGCAAGCGATCTCCTCGAGCGCTTATGCTGTCGCCGAGGACGCCGCCATCGAGCTCTAAGTCCGCAAGGGCGGCTCGTGCTCACTCCGACAAGTGCAGCTCCTCGAGCGCTTATAAGCCCGGCGAGGACAGCCTCGGTGCTCGCTCCGCGAAGCGCACTCCCGGGTGCTGCGCTGCCGCCAAGGACGCGCCATTGAGCTCCACCAGCAAGTGCGAGAAACAAGAAAAGAAAAGCTAAGTCGCCGCGCCGCGCAGCGAGCACTTCTTAATTCCATGCTTTTATCTGTTATATCCTCTCGCTTTGTCATTTGTGCCGGAAACTCCAGGCGCCGAGGAGCCTGCTCGTGAACGGTCGCACCCTTACTTTGCTTCAACACGCCAACGAGTTAAGAGTGAATCGCGACCAGCCGGCGCCTCGCTTCGCTTCGAAGTCTGCTCAGCAAGTTAAGCGCGCCGCGAACTAGACACGGCAAGGTTGCTTGCCGAAGCGACGCCACCCAGCGGGCTGCTGATGTCCCGCATCAGCAAGCGCGTTAAGCACCGCAAGTTCCCTAGAAGCGAGGGGTGAAAGCACACAAAGGATGCAGGCGTAGGGTATAACGTGGCAAGCTTTGCCGTGAGATGTCCTTGGTATGGGAGGCTTGTGCGCGAGAGGAGCCAAGCCGTGGTCCAGCTTATGCATTTGTTTTGTTTCCGAGTCCGCCAACAAACACAAGTGTGCTGCTGCACCCTTATCTTGCTTTCGAGCTTGCTCAGCAAGGTAAGCGCCGAATCGCCCGGCAAGGTGGTTTGCCGAAGCAACACCGCCAGCTGGCTGTCCCGGCAAGCGTGTTCGCCTCGCAAGCTCCCCGAGGGCGAGAGTACAAACATACTAGGGCAAGGCACGCATCGTATTGCATAGTCGAGATTCATATACGATACATATACATGAAGCCGTCGATATCTACCTCAGCTGTTTTCATGACTGAAATTGCAGCGACAAGGAGGAACCGAAAGGCCACACCAGCACCTAAGGTCCGCAAGCCCGGTCGCCGGGCTGCGGTGCCGAGGTTCTCCTCGGCAAGCCAACCTCGCTGGGCTGCGAGCGCCAAGATTCGCCTCCGCAAGCCGAGTTGTTTGGGGCTGCAGATGTCGGCTAAGTTTTTTCATCCTCGCCATGCATCCTCTTATGGACCGAGATGCGGGCTGCGCTTTTGAACGAAAGCGTGTCTTGTAAAAACCCGTACGCGGAGGAACCGAGTTGTGGTCCAGTTGCGTACTTGGTTTGTTTCCGAGTCCGCTCAACAAACACAAGTGTGCCGCTGCACCCTTATCTTGCTTTCGAGCACGCTCAGCAAGTTAAGCGTCGCAACTGGCCCGACAAGGTTGCTTGCCGGAAGCGACACCACCAGCGGGCTGCCCCGCGGTCGATAAGCGTGTTCGCCCCGGCAAGCTCCCCGATAGCGTAAGAACACGCAAGGCACGCAGTCAAGTAAAGGACTCAGTCCGGCAAGCTTTCCCCTCTTTTCATTAAAAACATCCAATTTAGTACAAGTCCATAGAGGATGAAAAACATGATAGAGAGGATTACAAGTTCTTAAATGCAGCTAATGCCCGAGGGCTTACAGATTAAAAAGATAAGGTGCCGTGATCCTCTCCTGCTTTCTCTGCTCAGGAGTTCAGGAGGTAGGTCAAGGAGCTCCCAAGATAAGCCTGCTGGGAGAGGAGACCCCTGCAAGAGGAACTTGTCGGAGAAGGGCGAAGGAGCGCCTAGGAGAGCGTGGCGGTGACGCCGCCAGGCCCCAGAGCTGCGCAAGGTGACGGGCATGGGGAACGATGCCCGGGAGCCACGGCGCCAGAAGACACCAAGAGAACACCCTGGGCCGCCAGAGCTTGGCGGAGTCGGAGGCGCTTGAGGCGAGCTTGAAGACGGAGTGGTGGGACATCGCACGAGGGCACCTCGCCTCGATTCGACTTAACGGCCTTGCCGCCGTCCCCCTCTTCCTCTTCTCGCTGCCCTCTTCACGCCACCGCCAAGGAGACGGCCCCGGAGTTGAAGGCCGGCAACCCGAAGATGGGGTTGCCGGTGGCGCGAGGCAACGGTGTCCGACGCCTAGTCGGGCCCGCCATCCCCTCGCCGTCCGCTGTCGCCGCCTCCTCGCACTCTCGCCGAGGAGGGACCTTCGCTATCCGAGGAGCTGTCCACACAGCAGCGCACCCGGTTCCATAGTCGCCAAGACCTTGACGGCAAGGAGGTCACCATCCAAGAATTTGAAATGGAGGGTGAACCCCGCCAAGCTATGGATCCGGCGAATGTCTTCCACCCTCGGTCGAAGAACATCACGCCGGGCTGGGGACACGACACTCACCCGAAAGTGCCGCTGATCCCGCAGCCCCTCATGCGTAACTCCATCACGTCGGGTGGATCCGTCCCATCGCGTCCGCGAACGGACCGGCAGCCGGAGGCGGCGGCGAGGCGCCCGCGAAGCTTGATGAAGAACTCCTGGGGTCATCTCCGTGTGGACCGCACCATGGTCGAGACGCCGGAGGAGACGGGAGGCACGCCCCCACGGCCGCCTCTCTCGACCGCCTCGCCACGCCGCCTCGTCTCATGCCACGCCCCTCCCTCTCCCTCTCGTGGCCGGGCTCTACCGCCACGGGAGCGGATGGGGAGTGGTGCGCTGCCTAGAAGCAACCCGCGCCGCCACCGTCAAGAGCCGGATTCCTCCTTCCATGGCGGCAAGAAGAACAGAAGATGAAGATGAAGGAGAAGTGGATGAGTGTGGCCATTGTGCACCCTTCCGCCTTTTTAAAGGGGCGAGGTGGGGCTCAACCGCCCGGCCGACCAATCGGAAGCGAGGAGGCCAGAGGAGCGGGCCGACTCGCTTTCTCCGCCTGTGGACGGCTCGGTCTCCCACCTTCGCCGCCCACGACCCCGTGCATGAAGGCCGCAGGCGAAAAAGTGGAGCCGAGCGACGGATGAAGCGACCCTCTCTCGCGCCCACGATCACGGGTGGATGCCTTAAAGGCTGCATGCCGCCCCACGCCTCCCACGACGCCAAGAATCGACGCGCGTCTGCTGCACGGAGAGGCGGCAGATGCGTAGTGGGTTCGACGCGCCATGGGCTTCAAGTGTCTGCAGACTGCTTTTGGGCCCGGCCCAACAGCTTCGGCACTGTATGGCCCAGGCCGGGGCTCTGTCGGTGTATTAAGGTAGGGGTACCTCAAGACCCCAACTTGTGCACGGACAGCTTGCAGCCCCGTAGCTGGATCCACCATATGCTTGCCGGAGACCATTCCGCTCCCTACCAAGCCATTCAAGAACAAAGTGTACAAGACAGAAGGTTAAGACCCGGCAAGAGGAGCTTGCCGGAAGGCCGCCTGTGCTCAAGGCTACCTCACTCACGCAAGTCCTCAAGCGAGAGGAGCTCGCCGGGAGACTAGAAGATCACATCACAAAAGACATGCTCGGCGCTTATACGCCCGCAAGGGCCCGGGAGCGGTAGTTATAGAGCCCGACAAGCCCCGGCCCGGCAAGATCAAGACCCGGCAAGGTACTTGCCGGAGAGCTGCGCCGCACTCCAGCTCATCCGCCCACGCCGCCTTTTAGCCTTCTCCAGAGACGCGTGGCGGGTGGTCAGGCTGCATGAGGGTGCGGTGGCACTCCACGGTGGTGGCTCCATCGCCGGGCAAACGGAGACGCAAGGGCGGGAGCTTTTGGGGTGATGGCGACGGCATTTAATGCTCTTGTCCCCTCTCAAAAAGTAGGTAGAATCCACTGCTCATGCAATCGTAGCTGACTGCTCCCGCACTGCTCCAACTACCACCTCTTTTACATTTTTACCCTCTACCCTTACGCTGACACTGTCGGTGACCCTTGCCCTATAAAAGGAGGCCCATGCACAACGTAGGGGAGGTTCCGATCATTCGCCATTTCGCGAGGCTCGAACCCTTGGCAACTCTAGCGCTCGATTCGGCCGGTTCCACACCACCACTCGCCGCATTCTCGAGCAAGATGATATACGACACAAAGCAGCAAGAGGGTTTTACGCGACCATCGCGTCCCGGCTGGGTAAATCCACCGCGCCGCTTCCCGCCGATCCGCTTCTCTCAGCATCCTCCGCCTCGCATCAACACACAAAGGCCGCCCCGGCGGCCCCATAGGTGTCGTGCATCTATCGCAAGAACGACACTCATTTTTTTTCATACTTTTACAAATAAACGAGGAGACTTAATCATAGGAAACATGTCGAACAATGAAGAAACTGGGCCTTCTGACCAAGATGCATACAAGATGGATTATGAGGGTGAACAAGAGTACCTCGACTATTTGACTGCGAAGCAAGGTTTTCAGGTCGGCCTCGATGATGGTACTGATGCCGACATCGACACCGACGGCACTGGCACCGATGGCGGCGCTGAGACCGGCAGGGAAGGTACCCGCGGGGAAGATACCGGCGGGGAAGGTACCGGCGCCGATGTTGCTACCAAAAAGAAGAAGCAGAAGAAGCAGAGGATACAAAAACCTAACAAACTAGGGATTGGATGACTAGTGATCACAAAGATGGCACCTGGCAAGTTTGAGCCATTAGAGGCGGAAGAACCTCGCAAGTGCTATGGGAACCAAGTAGGATGCAACCTACGGGAATGCGCGAGCATCAACAACGACGACTTAAGGAGTAAAGAACATTTGACGCAGTTGCTCCTGACGAAGTTGCACAAGAGATTCAAGTTCCCCGACCGGGATGATAACATAGAACAACCATGGGATGATCCGAAGATGAAAAAGATTAACAATCACGCCATGGGCATGTTAAGCAATGATTTGGCATCCTGGAAAGGGAGGGTGAAACAAGCTATTGAGGCTGAGGAACCCATGTCCAAGATTCTGGAGGAAAATCTGACACTTACGGAAGAGGAGTTCGAAAAGTTCAAGGACACTTGCGCTACCGAGACAGCCAAGGCTAAGGCTGCGAAATTCAAGAGCCTTCAGCAAAGGAACACGGGGAAGCATCGCCTTGGAAGCCGTGGCTACCTCAGTAAAAGGCCCATATGGGATAAGGAGGATGCGGAACATGAAGCCGCGGGTATCCCAGAACCCTTCGCGAAGTTCACCGACCCCTTGGAGCGTGACTTCATCAGGGCTCGCTACAAGTGGGACAAGGAAAAAAAGGTTTTTTTACACAGACCAGATCATGAGGAAATTGATTAGACTACTGGTAATTATTCTTTTACCACCTTACATTTAGCTCCATATCTAGTCGACTACACATTCCTAAACGGTTCACGCTCCTTCTGCAGGAGAAGCAACACCAGCTTGTAGCCGAAAGCCCTACTTCTTCGATGAGGCCCAAGTGGGACACCCCTCTCAACCGGGCCTTGAACAAACTTAAGGGACTCACTTTGGGCCAGCGGCAGCAATATGGTCGTGTGCACGGCGCTGGAGACGGCGCCACGTGGAAGGTGTTTTACAACGAGGGCTCGGAGGCCAAGAAGCAGAAAAAGAAGTTTAGTCAGGAGGACATCGACGCGAAGGTGAAGCTTGTGGTCGAGAAAAAAGCAGTTGAGGATGCGAAAAAAATAGCCCAGAAAAATGAGTTGCTACAGAGAAAATAATGCAGCAGAATCGCACAGAAAATGATTTTACTACTCACTTGGTTCCAGCTATCATCAACTGGACGAAGGAAAATCTAGACAAGACGGTACATGATTTCGCGATGCCCAGTTTCATCGGGAGCAACTCCATGAACAACAACAACAACAACAACACCGCACCATCACTTGCTCACACAACCGGGCCTCCTCTCACAGTCGCTCCCGCTCATAGCAGCCTGTCCTCAGTCTCTGGCGCGCTAGGTGGGCCTTTGTCTTTGGCTGAGCTCGACGCCATCACGGTAATTACATGTCGCACCAACATATATATATATATATATATATATATATATATATATATATATATATATATATATATAGAATATTCCATTTTCCTTGCCTTTCGGATGTTTTACGCCACAGACATATGTGTTTGTAGGTCGAAGAAACCCCGTGCACCATACTCTACTTGATCAAAGGCTAGAAGGTGGACGTGGGAAAGGGGATGATAATGAAGGCCCTTGCAACCCACGTTCCATAACTGGCCGATCGCCGCTGGGCACTTCAAGGTTAGCTTGTCCAGTGTGAAATCAGGGCACGAGGATTTGCCTCATCCAGTACAGCATGTAGGAGAGGATGACGAGACCCCACTGCAGATTGGAAGCTGCAAGGGTTGGGTGCTGCTACAGCCGAAGAATCTTATTCTTCTGGAGCCGGCCGAGAGCACACCAATAACCACTCATCAACAAGCATGTGCGGAGACCACCACCCCGCCTACGCAATTACCAACTCCTGTAGTGCCGGGTGAGAGCGGTGGATGACGTGATGAAGGGGGTGCAATAGTACTGGCTGATGTAATCGGTCCTGTAGAACAGAGAATGGATGATGAGACGGAGGTCGATCCTATGTGTTTCCTCAATACAAACGCGTATGACTGTGACATAGATATGATGAGTCAACCATATGACGAATCGGGCTATCAGCATGCTAATGAGGATATGGATGATATGGCCAGGCAGGAAGGTCATTGGAAGGATTGCAAAAAGTCTCTCTTCATGAATTGCTCACAGGACACGCCTGAAGATGCCGCCTCAACACAGGATGAACTAGCCGGGGGTCGTACAGTGCTTAGCCCGGGAACTGTGGGGCAGGGGTTAAGGAAGGGTCTAGAAGGTGTGCCCAAGAAAAAGGAGAGGAAGAGATCGGGGAAGATAACTGCCTCCAAAGAAGCCAGAGCACATAGCAGCCAGACGATGGATTCTGAAGAGCGTGTACCCGTGAAAGGTCTGGCCATGTTCCATCTCACGGGCGAGACGATGCTACCGCCAAAATCGCTGGAGGCACTATCAGGGGATCTCAGGAGACTGCCCGACCATGTGCTGTCGACTAAGAAAATCCTACTAGCCTCAAAGGATCCAAGATATCCGACATACGTGGCTCGTGTGCCTGAGGGGAAGTGCTACATCGACACACGGCCCGCGGAGGTGTTCTTCCTGCGGTTTGACCATATCTTTGAGATGTTTTTGACAAGGCAGCTCGATTTTATAATCGTCCGCCTTTTTGCACTACATATGAGCTCCGTCATGAAGAGTGAAGAAGTCTCGCAAATTTGTGTGGCAGATCCGTACTACATGGACGAGTCTTTCTTGAGTCTCTGCGACTTCGAGCATGAAACTGCTAGGGACTACCTCCAAAACTTCATGGTACAAAGTAAGGACCAGGAAATTGTCCTCCTGCCTTATCATCCAAAGTAAGTCAATTCTGGACAACCCTTTCATACATTTCAATCATTCCTTCTCGCTCCTATGGAGAAAAATTTGAGGTGTCTTTTCCCCGCAGCAACAGGCGCGCCGTCCTTATCATTCTTTTCCCGCGAGTCTCTGACGCTGTGTATTTTGACCCTTCCAGAGACTACGAGAAAAAGGACTACACCCACATAATGAATATTCTAGATGATGCTCTCAAGGGCTTCAGCATTAGAGGTGGCCACATCCATGTCCCAAAACTAAGCAAGAAGGATGGATTCTACATCGTCCATCTCATGATTGAGTTCAGCACGGATCACCAAAAGCTTCGCATGACAAGCAGAAATGATGATCATATCCACAAGTGGCTACAATCTCATGGAGAAGCGGATTATAAACTTAGAGATGACTTCTTTCGCATCCAAAGGGACATTGGGACGATCATCATGAAAGAAGTCATCGATGAGAAGGGGATGTTCCACCATGGCCCTCTATCGTGAGCTGACGTCCGAACTCGCATAGGCATGCAACGTCTAGACCTCACGCCATTCAAGAAGCTAGGGTCCATCCTCGATGATATGGAAGGATGGAACTTCTAGTGATTTACGATGCCGATGATGATGATATGTGTCGGTTGAACTTGTATATACTTTCTGTAGCGATGAAATTTTGTGATGTCCATGGTCCCTGCCGAACTTGCGTAACGCTACTTTGTTAGTTTGCATACGATGACCTGCGTACCTCTAGTTCATTTGTTTGCGTACTATATGTTGCATCTAGTTGCTAACCCCTTCTTTTTCGTGTTGCTCTAGTATATTTTGTTGCATATGATTGTACATCCTCTTCATGAAAATGCATCTCTAATAGGTACCTAGTTTCTTGATGGTGAAATGGTAGTGCTATGTCGTGTACAAAGGGAAGGTTCCGGGGGTGTACAACGAGTGGCCTGAGTGTCAGGCGGAAGTGAATGGGTTCTCGGGTGCCAGCCATAAAGGCTTCAAAAGCAGACAAGAAGGAGAAGCTAGTTACTTGAGGTTCACGCTAGCGCGAGAGAGGACTCAGAATCACTACCTCATGTATCGCATAGTTCCGCCTCACTCATAGTGATAGCTCTTCTCGCGTATACCTTTGTTTAGATGGATGATGTTGTAGTTGCAAGTATTCGAGACTTGCATATATCGCTATTTTTGAGAAGATGACAAGATACCACTTTGTGTTGGATGATGATTATGATGAGACTATCTGTATGTATATGCTATGATTACATTTGTGGTCTCGCAACCAATTATATGTGTATCATGATGACATTTAAATTTGCTAAATATTCTTCTATAAAGCCTGTTCAAATACAAAACAAGTATGCAGATTTTTTTTTACTAAAATTAGCAGTAGCGAGTGGAGAAAAGTTAGCAGCAACACGACAGTAGCAGTAGCGCGCACGAGAGAAGCACGCTATAGCTATTAGCAGTAGCGAGCTCCCGGGAAGAACACTGCTGCTACACTTGTATATTAGTAGTGCGGGCTCGCACGCGCTGCTGCTACGGGTTAGCTGTAGCGCCTTATTAGTACTGTCGTGTCCCGCACTATTGATATACCTAGAACCCGCGCTGCTGCTAGGCTTTTCCCTAGTAGTGTAGTTACTACCATGCATTGGAATGCTTAAGTGCCCCTCTCGACTTACTAATCAACTCGATCTCTGGCCAGGAGTTGCAACTACTTTCTGGTGTTTGTAGGTAGTGTTAGTAGTCTACCAAGTGGCACCTAGTATAGGTGAGCTTGGGACAGAGTAGGCACAGTGTCACGTTGTACCAAGCATCGCCCATTTGATGGGCTTGCACCACAACATTTGGGCCGTGATGGAAACCTCGGCCGGACTCCCTTGCGGATGGAACCCAAATAGGTGATAAACCTTGCCTAGGGTCTTGCGTGGTTAGTCAGGTCGTGGCAGACACCCTCGCCAGGTTCCACTTGAAGGTTGCCGAGATACATGACGTGTACATGGTGGTAAGTGGCGAGAGCGTGTGTGAAGAAGTACACCCCTGCAGGGTTAACATGATCTATTCGAATAGTCGCGCCGCGATAAAGGACTACTAGGTTGCGTGTACAGTTCATAGACAAGTGAAAGTGGATACTCTAAAATGTGCAAGATAAGCGTGAGTGCTATGGATGGCCTTCTCGTAGGGAGATGGGAACATATCCATAGTGGTGTATTGATATGGTGAATATGTGGACTCGTGTGCACTACCTCAAAAGAGTCACCAACAGTCGTAGTACAGGATAGCTAGTGAGTCAAACCTTGCTTGCTGCAGTTAAACTCCACCACCCATTTGTTGATACTGATGCATATGTAGCTAGTTCTGATGTATGTCTTGCTTGGTACATTTGTACTCACATCTGCTCAATTTATGTTTTAGCAGAGAGACTTCATTACCACTAGTAGTTCCGCGTGGACTTCGACGTTTAGCTTGTTACCTCAGCTATGATCTTGTACCCTTGGAAGGGTCTTGTAGATAGTCAGGCTTCTCAGCCCTTTTCATTTGTAGGTGTCTGTACACAGACATGATATGCTTCCGTTGCTTGTATGCTCTGTATGTTGGGTCATGAGACCCATGTTTGTAATATCTGGGTCCTCGGAGCCTATCAAATAAATACTTTGAGTCATAGAGTCTTGTTGTGATGCCATGTTGTATTTGCACATATCGAGCATATTGTGTGTATGTTATTGAAATGCTTGGTATGTCTGGGATCCAACAATCTAGTTGTTTATTCTTGGTAGCCTCTCTGATGGGGAAATGTCTCCTGGTGATTCCACTGAGCCATGGTAGCTTGCTACTGCTCCAGAACACTTAGGCTGGCTGGCATGTGTCCTTCTTCGTTCCTGTGTCTGTCCCTTTGGGGAAATGTCATGCGTTGTCCTTTAAGTCCTTGTAGCTTGTGACGACTTGGGTTCATACGTTGATGATCGACACGTTCGTTGCTCGGTCACGTATGCCTATCCTTGTAAGTTAGCGCCACCTTGGGTTTACGACTAGTCATGTCGGCACGGGTTCTCTGTCATATGGATGCTAGCGACCCTATCATATACGTTAGCCAAAAGCCGCAAACGGTCCCGGGCCAGGTAAGGTGGCCCCCAGGAATATCGTGTGTGAGGCCGCAAAGCGATATGATGTGTTAAATGCTAGATCGCTATGACTTAGGATCGGGGTCCCGATAGCTTTGGTATCATAGCTTCACTGCATGTAGGATTACCAAGCCAAACTAGTCGAAGTCGAGTCTAGAAATGCTTTAGTTATATAAGGGAATTGAATGTGGAAGGGAACGTAAGGATCTTTTATTCCTTTACCTTATGCCTTCTGATCCGAGTCATCCTATCTTTCCTACGGGATTAAGGAACTAGGATTTCTCTTCTTTCTATTAGGATCACGTGTTACTAATTCGTAGACCTATATGATTGATGGATTTAAGCCTCAGTTCAGCTCCTACTACTTCCGTATGGTTGGCAGTTGGTCTCGGAACCGATGATCGAGTCATTATGCCACCATTTTGCAAGTTGTCTCAAATCTTTTTGAGCATCTACAGAATTATGTTGTCCGAGTCATCCCAGGTTTCTAAACAATCTGATGCATTTGCAAAATCCTTTCCCTCTGATTTGGATGTTCGTTTAGGCCAGATTAACCACACTAACCAGTGTGTTGAGATACTCTATTGCCTCGATATATGTCTTGGAGATATCATTACGACCCTAGGTGTCTTAGGGAATCACGTAGCAATCTAGTCATGTTTTGTGTTCCCATTGTGATGATTCTGGCCATCATTCTTGAAAGCATCTCGATCTATATGGAAATCTCGATAAATGGTTATTGCGTCCATTGACAACGTTTTCATCTTCCATGATTCATGTTGAACATTGAATCTAGTGTTGGAAACTTTGTAAGCAATGCTTCATGTTCCATTCATGAGGTATATGTTCAGATGAAAGGAGTGACTTCCTCTAATTCATGTGCACTTGGTGTAAGTTGCCGCCATGGATTGGAGAAAGATTGTTATTGCTTCCTTTCGAATCGTGCCAAGTTAGTCATGCATGTGCAAAGTATACTATGGTTTGGTAGATTAATTACCTCCACTCCACATGTATTCCGTAGCACACAAAGCCACTGATTGATTTGTTCTAGGAGAAGAAGTCCCTTCTTAAGAGCAAGACATATGCAAGGACTTTGATATCCTCGATGGTGGTTCCCCACCTGAACACGGTAGTGTTTTGTTGTAATACTTCTACGTGGTCATGCTTGTCTTGGACAACATGTTCACATGTATGTAGCAGAACCAGCTCATGTTTTGGACCTTGCTTCCGTAGTTCATTTCCCGAGAATCTCGCAACATCATCTTGTCAGTTTGTGTTGCAAACTTTCTTATCTATACATGTTGTCTGAAATATCCTGTTACCAACCATATCTGAAACTCAGGCAGTTATGATGGCTGGAACTTTTCAAGGATCTAAGACGTAGGTCCCGATAAGGTTAATATTTTGGCTGACACACCTTGCCAGAAGATCTATTATTTTAGCTTCTTGATTGAGCAAATTTGACCATCTTCCCCATGATGATTTGGCCCTTTTCTTCCCAAAGTACGACCTTTACTGATGACCATATCGATGCTACTCGAAAAGCATAATCGTCGAATCTAGTACATCAAGAGAAAATTAGAAGCGGAGTGCTAAATGTTTCTCGGTCAATCATTCATATTTTGGGTCTCGGTCGAACATCAGAATCTAGTACATCAAGGTGAAATATGAGAAATTGTTTTCTTCCTTTGCATTTGCATCGTCCTTCACTCTCATCATGGTAGTATGAAGTGTCACCAGGATCTTGGCACATATGTTGGTAAAACCTTGATGAATATGGAAATGCTCAAGTTCTTGAAAGCACGCTCTGCCACTAGGTTATATCCTTGGTATCAACCGGAATGTGTCTTCCATTGCTGAGTTGTTCTATAACCATAGTTTTCTTTCCAAACTGAGTATGACATTCTTGCTAATTCCTTCAAACGATCGGTTATGAATTGCCTTAGCTAGTATGAAGAGTTCCATTGATCCATGTATCAAAAGTAGTTCTTTTTGCCACTTAAGGGAATAATTTTACACGTCACCTTCACTAAGGTGCATTGTTATGGGATCATTGGAAATATTCCCTCGCTACTTTGAAACCCTTGTCAATTTTTTTCTTTCGTCCTTCTTGATGTGTGTTTTGTGTGATAGAGGCAAAGGTGTCCCGTCTTTCGATGAGATGGTGGCTATCGTTTTGGAGGAAGTCGACTTTGACGATCCGACTACGAACGTGCGAGGACGTCGTGCCTTAGCAATCGCTAAACCAACTCCGAGAGGTTATTGACCACGCCGAAGCATGATCAACCTGACCGTGAAGGACTGTTTCCTGCAGGCAAATGAAGAACAAGCAAGAAACTAAGATTGCAATCTGGATATTGCGAATATAAGAGGAAAGCTTTATTGATCAAGGTGGGGTTCTGTGACGCCTTTGTCTGGTCGTTGAACACAAACGAAGTACGCGAAGTTGCAACTATGGCGAACTTTAATCTAAACAAAACCCAAAGTCTAAACGGTGCCCTAAGGGCTGTATATATGGAGGAAGAGGGGGGGGGGATTTCGTGGCCCTTGAAGGAGGGGTCCGAAATCAACCCTATCTCTTGTTTCCCCACAGATACGGACTCTAAAAATAGCCTATACTTATGTATTTCGAAATTACATGGGCCTGGCCCAATAATAAGGTGAAGCAGCACCTAGAATAGCCTCGCGACGAAATTTATGAAGTGGCATCTTGTATATTTCGTCCAAGGCTTCATGCACCCATTATGGTGGCTTCAAAGTCCTGAAATCATCACTTGTAAGTCCGTTCTTGTTCCCCTTGCGCATGCCATCATGTCCATGCTTGGTCTTGCTCCAATGTTCATCCTTCTCCAAGCCAGACCCTTCATTTGTAAGCAAAACAAATATATCCAATTTAGGCAGCATCATATTCTCATGAACATTAGAATCATTACCAAGAAACAAAAGTACCTGATAATTTAATTGGCGTGCGCGAGCTCTAGTAATTTGTCCAATATATGTAGTAGTAGGGGCTGTGGGTGTAACAATGGTATTGATGTCCTTGTCATCCTCCCCTTCTTGAAATGAAGTCGTCCTCGACGGAAGCTCATCTTCCTCACCCAAATAAGGCTTCAAACCTGCAATGTTATAAGTGGGACTAACCCCAAAATCTGCAGGCAGCTCAAGTTTATATGCATTATCATTTATTTTCTCCAACACCTTAAAAGGACCATCAGCATGAGGCATTAGCTTTGATTTGCGCAAATCAGGAAATCTATCCTTACGCAAATGTAACCAAACAAGATCTCCAGGTGCAAACACAACATGTTTTCTACCCTTATCTCCAGCAATTTTATATTTAGCATTCGTACGCTCAATGTTTTCGTTAACTCATGCATTTTTAAAATCAATTTAGCACGTTGTTTAGCATCAAAATTAACCTTCTCCGAAGATGGAAGAGGCAACAAATCAATAGGTGCACGAGGTAGGAAACCATACACAATTTCAAAAGGGCACATCTTAGTAGTAGAATGCAATGAACAATTATAAGCAAATTCAATATGAGGCAAGCATTCTTCCCACATTTTCTTATTATTCTTCAAAACAGCCCTAAGCATAGTAGACAATGTTCTATTGACTACATCAGTTTGTCCATCAGTTTGGGGTGACAAGTAGTACTAAAAAGCAGTTCAGTCCCCAACTTAGCCCATAAACATCTCTAAAAGTGGCTAAGAAATTAAGTATCATGATCTGAAACAATAGTATTTGGCACACCATGCAAGTGAGTAATTTCACGAAAGAACAAATCAGCAACATTAACAGCATCATCGCTTTTATGACATGGAATAAAGCATGCCATTTTCAAGAATCTATCCATGACAACAAATATGCTATCCCTCCCCTTCTTTGTTCGAGGTAAACCTAAAACAAAGTCCATAGATATATCCTCCCAAGGAACACTAGGTACAGGCAAAGGCATATATATAAACCATGAGGATTGAGTTGTGACTTAGCTTTTTGACATGTAGTGTAGCGAGCAATAAAAAGCTCAACATCCCGTCTCATCTTTGGCCAAAAGAAATGTGTAGCCAGTACGTCCTCCATCTTATTCACGCCAAAGTGTCAGATTAATCATCCTCCATGCTCCTCCTGAAACAACAAAAGACGAACGGAGCTAGCTGGAATGCATAGCTTGTTAGCACGGAACACAAATCCATCATTAATGACGAACTTGTTCCACATTCTTCCTTCTTTACAATTCTGCATTACATCTTTAAAATCAGCATCATGCACATATTGATCTTTGATGGTCTCCAAACCAAATATTTTGAAGTCAAGTTGTGAAAGCATAGTATAGCGATTTAGACAACGATCAAGCAATAACATTTTCTTTTCCCTTCTTGTATTTAATGACATAAGGGAAAGTCTCAATGAATTCAACCCATTTAGCATGTCTACGATTAAGTTTGCTTGACTTTTAATATGTTTCAAAGATTCATGATCAGAGTGTATAACAAATTCTTTGGGCCATAAATAATGTTGCCATGTTTCTAAAGTCCGAACAACAGCATATAATTCTTTATTATAAGTAGAATAATTCATACTAGGCCCACTCAATTTTTCAGAAAAGTATGTAACAGGTTTGCCATCTTGTAATAACACACCTCCTAATCCAATTCCACTAGCATCACATTCAAGCTCAAAAGTCTTATTAAAATCAGGAAGTTGGAGTAAAGGAGCATGTGTCAACTTATCTTTCAATACCGTGAAGGCTTCTTCCTGTGCGATACCCCAAAGAAAAGGCACATCTTTCTTTGTAAGCTCATTGAGAGGTGCAACAATGGTGCTGAAATCTCTCACAAAACGCCTATAGAATCCAGCGAGGCCAAGAAAACTCCTCACTTGTGTGACCGTTTTGGGCTGCGGCCAACTCTCAATAGCTTCAATCTTGGCTTTATCAACTTCAATTCCTTGTGGAGTATCAACATAGCCAAGAAAAGATACTCGGTCGGTGCAAAAGGTGCACTTCCCAAGGTTACCAAACAAACGTGCATCACGTAAAGCAATAAAAACAGCACGTAAATGTTGCAAATATTCCTCCAAAGAACTGCCATAAATCGGTATATCATCAAAATAGACTACCACAAATCTTCCAATAAAAGCACGTAAAACTTCATTCATTAATCTCATGAAAGTACTAGGTGCATTAGTTAACCCAAAAGGCATGACTAACCACTCATATAATCCAAACTTAGTTTTAAATGTTGTTTTCCATTCATCTCCCAGTTTCATACGAATTTGATGGTATCCACTACGCAAATCAACTTTGGAGAATATTGTAGAGCCACTCAATTCATCAAGCATATCATCAAGCCTAGGAATAGGATGACGATAACGAATAGTAATATTATTAATGCCTCTACAATCAACACACATACGTGATGTACCATCCTTTTTCGGCACTAGAATAATAGGAACAGCACAAGGACTAAGGGATTCGCAGATATAACCTTTGTCGAGCAGCTCCTGACTTGACGATAATCTCCTTCGCCTCCTCCGGATTGGTACGGTATGGTGCACGGTTGGGTAATGATGCACCGAATTAAGTCAATCTGATGCTCAATCCTCGAATGGGAGGTAATCCGTGGCACGCCTTGTGGAAAGACGCCGTAACTCCCCGCAAAATGTTAGTGACAAGAGGTGGCAAAGAGGAAGGCACGTCCTCGAATGAAAATAATGCCTCTTTGCACACAAAAGCATAGCAAACAGATTTGCTAAAATCTAGCTCATCAATATCAGATTTAGTGGCAAGTAAACATGCACTTTTCAATTTAATTTCAGAAGCAACACTATTAGGCTTCATTTGTTGCTCAAATTCTTTTGCCACAATCTGATTTTCACTCTAATTTTTTCCTATTTTTCTTTATTAGCTCGATTAATATCATCTTTCAAAATGGACTCAGGAGTCATAGGAAGCAAAGTAATATTTTTATCCTTATGAACAAGAGTATACTGATTGTTTCTACCATGGTGTACAGAATTTTTATCAAATTGCCATGGTCCACCAAGTAATAAGGAGCATGCTTGCATAGGTACCACATCACAATCAACATAATCAGCATATGTAGAGATACTAAAATGCACACGAACAAAGACGTGTTACCTTAACCTTGCCGCTGTTGTTGAACCGCTGGATGTACTAAGGATGTGGATGTGGTCTTGTGGTCGAGATAGCTTCTCCACCATCTCCCTGCTAGCCAAGTTGTTGCATCTCCTCCATCTATGATGACACGCATGTAACGCCTCCTTCACAACGCCTTTGTATGGAACAAATTGTGCCTCTGATTTTGCTCAGCTTGTGTGACCTGCACACTCAAAACACGTTGAGCAACTAAACATTCATAGCTGTCAGCGTCTTCAGGAGCCATGTATTGCGTCTCATGATCAGAATCATCTCCACCATGTTCTTCACGTGTAATAAGAGTCAAAGTCTCCTCATCATAGTCACTAGCGGACTCATACCCACCATCCTCAGTAGCAATCATCACACGCTGAGATTTGCATTCCCTCGCATAATGACCTCTTCCCTTACAATGACGACAAATAATATCACTTGTGTGCCCAGTTGATGCCATGGAAGAAGAAGAGCTCTGTGCAGGCACGGCAGATGCACTTTTGGCAGATAGTGGTGGTTATGCCTGCATTCTTGTATCACGGCTGGAGGTGGCACCTAATGGAGGTGCTGGTGCAGTGGAAGTAGAAGATGCACGCGGTGTCCATGATGAAGGTCGGCCTACAGAAAAGTTAGTTCGCGCAAATGCTTGTCGATCCTGCACTTCTCGTTCAGCTTTACAAGCAAGACGAAATAAACGAGTGATATTAGTATACTCCTTATACTCTAGAATGGTCTGAATCTCTCTATTTAATCCACCCATAAAACGTGCAAGCATAGCATCATTCTCCTCAACAATACCACATCTAATCATGCCAGTTTGTAATTCCTGGTAATATTCTTAAACAGAATTTTTTTCCTTGTCTGAAATGATGCAATTTTTGAAGCAATTCACGTTGATAATATGGTGGAACCCAACGAGTACGCATAGCAGTTTTCAAGGCAGCACAAGTAGTTGGAATAGGATATAATCTACAATGTTCAGACCACCATATACATGCAAAACTAGTGAAAGTACAAACAACAGCAGCAACCCGTCTCTCCTCGGGATATTTTAAACATGTAAAACGTTGTTCAGCTTCTAACTCCCAAGTAAGATATACATCAGGAACATATCTACCCTCAAATGGTGGAATATTCAATTTCAGTTTCGAATATGGTCATTATCTCGCACTGAGGTGGTGGTGCAGCCTACTGCTATGAATATATACCGAGGTCGACTGCTAGTGGTGGTGCCGGTGGCTGCACGTAGTTCTGATTTTGATCAACCTCATCCTCGTAATAGTCCTCCGCCTCTGCAGTAACAGCATGAGCTACAGAAGCACCAACAGCAGTAGCAGCGGCACCAGAATTTTGTCCTGGCTCAATAGGAACACGCTGTGCTCGCCCTACTGTATCGCGGTGTAGAGATGTCAATTGACTTCTCAATGTCATCCATCTTTTCCATTGCCTTTCCAAAGCTAGCCATCACGTCTTCCACCTGTTGACCCAACATTTGATGAAACTTATCCTGAAGCTCCTTGTTCATCATGTTCTCCCAGTCAATCTTGTCGGCTTGTGTTCCTGCCATAGTTAGAAGCAATAGAAATAGACAAGAATATGATCCTACAGACTACTGGAATATGGTGGTGATGGGGTGTCACAAATCTGCTGCTTAATCTCAAATTCTTACCAGCCTACCCAGCAGCAGTGGTGATCGGCAACCGTTGTAGTCAAAACTCTCAAAGCATGGATAGAGCGATTACCAGGGAGAGTCAAACGCACGACGTAGATGTATGTGGAGCTAGGAAGGCTTATAATATGGTAGCAAAAAAAGTCAGCAATAATCAATTCGAGATGTAAAGTTGAATAAACGCCAATGACGGTCTTCAGGTTGGTCCTAGGCTAGACCGTGCTAGAGACGCGAGCCTAGAACACTAACAAAATCACGGCGCTGCACGTAAACAAGGGAGGAGCACACTCTGATTTTTTTCTCTTTTTTTCACTTTTTTTCCTCTTTTTTTTGCTCCGCAACAATTTTTTCGAAAAAGTCTACAAATAGTCTAGAAACTGCCTAGCCAGAATTTTCCAGACTTAGTTTTTTTTAAACTGGAACTATTTTTCTTGTATGGGTAGCACGGAAGTTGTGGAATCCGACTTGTTGACGATTCATAGTATCGCGTGCTCCGGAACTATTTTTCTACTGTGGGTAGCACAAAAGCTGGGGAGTCCGACTTGGTCACGTCTCGTATTATCACGTGATCTGGAACTCAGAAATAAAGGAACAAATACTAGACTTGGACTAGGACTGGTGGCGGAGATGAATTTGGTGGAACTCGGACTGGTGATGATGGTATATGATCGGCGGTGAAGCATGGACTGGTGGCGAATATATGGATACAGATCGGTGGCGTATAAGCGGTGGTGGTACATGGCAAGGGCGATGATGATAGTGCGGCTGCTGATAGAGGCAAAGGTTTCCCATCTTTCAATGAGATGGTGGCTATCGTTTTGGAGGAAGTCGACTTTGATGATCCGACTATGAACGTGTGAGGACGTCGCGCCTTAGCAATCGCTAAACCAACTCCGAGAGGTTATTGACCACGCTGGAGCACGATCAACCTGACCACGAAGCTCTGTTTCCTGCTGGCAAACGAAGAACAAGCAAGAAACTAAGATTGCAATCTGGATATTGCGAATATAAGAGGGAAGCTTTATTGTTCAAGGTGGGGTTCTGGGACGACTTTGTCTGGTCATTGAACACAAACCAAGTACGCGAAGTTGCAGCTATGGCGAACTTTAATCTAAACAAAACCCAAAGTCTAAACGACGCCCTAAGGGCTGTATATATGGAGAACAGGGGGGATTTTGTGGCCCTTGGGGAAGGGGTCCGAACCCAACCCTATCTCTTGTTTCCCCACACATACGGACTCTAAAAACAGCCTATACTCAAGTATTTCAAAAATACATGGGTCTGGCACAATAATAAGGTGACGCAACACCTAGAATAGCCTCTGGACGAAAGTTATGAAGTAGCATCTTGTATATTTTGTCCAAGGCTTCATGCACTCATTATGGTGGCTTCAACGTCCTGAAATCATCACTTGTAACTCCGTTCTTGTTCCCCTTGCGCATGCCATCATCTCCATGCTTGTTGTTTCTCCAATGTTCATCCTTCTCCAAGCTAGGCCCTTCATTTGTAAGCAAAACAAATGTATCCAATTTAGGCAGCATCATATTCTCATGAACATTAGAATCATTACCAAGAAACGAAAGTACCTGGTAATTTAACTGGCGTGCGCGAGCTCTAGTAATTGGTCCAGTATGTATAGTAGCAGGGGCTGTGGGTGTAACAATGGTATTGATGTCCTCATCATCCTCGCCTTCTTGAAATGAAGTCGTAGTCGACGGAAGCTCATCTTCCTCACCCAAATAAGGCTTCAAATCTGCAATGTTAAAAGTGGGACTAACCCCAAAATCTGCAGGCAGCTCAAGTTTATATGCATTATCATTTATTTTCTAACACCTTAAAAGGACCATCAAGACGTGGCATTAGCTTTGATTTGCGCAAATCGGAAATCTATCTCACGCAAATGTAACCAAACAAGATCTCCGTGCAAACACAACATGTTTTCTACCTTTATCTCCAGCAAGTTTATATTTAGCATTCATACGCTCAATGTTTTCCTTAGTTAACTCATGCATTTTTAAAATCAATTCAGCACGTTCTTTAGCATCAAAATTAACCTTCTCTGAAGATGGAAGAGGCAACAAATAAATAGGTGCATGAGGTAGGAAACCATACACAATTTCAAAAGGGCACATTTTAGTATTAGAATGCAATGAATGATTATAAGCAAATTCAATATGAGGCAAGCATTCTTCCCACATTTTCTTATTATTCTTCAAAACAGCCCTAAGCATAGTAGACAATGTTCTATTGACTACTTCATCATCCATCGCTTTGGGGTGACAAGTAGTACTAAAAAGCAGTTTAGTCCCCAACTTAGCCCATAAACATCTCCAAAAGTGGCTAAGAAATTTAGTATCACGATCTGAAATAATAGTATTTGGCACACCATGCAAGCAAATAATTTCACGAAAGAACAAATCAGCAACATTAACAGCATCATCGCTTTTCTGACATGGTATAAAGTGTGCCATTTTCGAGAATCTATCCACGACAAGAAATATGCTATCCCTCCCCTTCTTTTTTCGAGGTAAACCTAAAACAAAGTCCATAGATATATCCTCCCAAGGAACACTAGGTACAGGCAAAGGCATATACAAACCATGAGGATTGAGTCGTGACTTAGCTTTTTGACATGTAGTGCAGCAAGCAACAAAGCGCTCAACATCCCGTCTCATCTTTGGCCAAAAGAAATGTGTAGCAAGTACGTCCTCGGACTTCTTCACGCCAACGTGTCCCATTAGTCCTCCTCCATGCGCCTCCTGCAACAACAAAAGACGAACAGGGCTTGCTAGAATGCATAGCTTGTTAGCACGGAACACAAATCCATCATTAACGACGAACTTGTTCCATGTTTTTCCTTCTTTACAATTCTGCATTACATCTTTAAAATCAGCATCATGCACATATTGATCTTTGATGGTCTCCAAACCAAATATTTTGAAGTCAAGTTGTGAAAGCATAGTATAGCGATGAGACAATGCATCAGCAATAACATTTTCTTTATCCTTCTTGTGTTTAATGACATAAGGGAAAGTCTCAATGAATTCAACCCATTTAGCATGTCTACGATTAAGTTTAGCTTGACTTTTAATATGTTCAAAGATTCATGATCAGAATGTATAACAAATTCTTTGGGCCATAAATAATGTTGCCATGTTTCTAAAGTCCGAACAAGAGCATATAATTCTTTATCATAAGTAGAATAATTCAGACTAGGCCCACTCAATTTTTTAGAAAAGTATGCAACAGGTTTTCCATCTTGTAGTAACACACCTCCTAATCCAATTCCACTAGCATCACATTCAAGCTCAAATGTCTTATTAAAATCAGGAAGTTGGAGTAAAGGAGCATGTGTCAACTTATCTTTCAACATCGTGAAGGCTTCTTCCTATGAGGTACCCCAAACAAAAGGCACATCCTTCTTTGTAAGCTCATTGAGAGGTGCAGCAATGGTGTTGAAATCTCTCACAAAACGCCTATAGAATCCAGCAAGGCAGAGAAAACTCCTCACTTGTGTGATCGTTTTGGGCTGCGGCCAACTCTCAATATCTTCAATCTTGGCTTTAACAACTTCAATTCCCTATGGAGTAACAACATAGCCAAGAAAAGACACTCGGTCGGTGCAAAAGGTGCACTTCCCAAGGTTACCAAACAAACGTGCATCACGTAGAGCAATAAAAACAACACGTAAATGTTCGAAATGTTCCTCCAAAGATCTGCTATAAATCAATATGTCATCAAAGTAAACTACCACAAATCGTCCAATGAAAGCACGTAAAACTTCGTTCATTAATCTCATGAAAGTACTAGGTGCATTAGTTAACCCAAAAGGCATGACCAACCACTCCTATAATCCAAACTTAGTTTTAAATGTTGTTTTCCATTCATCCCCCAATTTCATACGAATTTGATGGTATCCACTACGCAAATCAACTTTGGAGAATATTGTAGAGCCACTCAATTCATCAAGCATATCATCTAGCCTAGGAATAGGATGACGATAACGAATAGTAATATTATTAATGCCTCTACAATCAACACACATACGTGATGTACCATCCTTTTTTGGCACTAGAATAATAGCAACAACACAAGGACTAAGGGATTCGCGTATATAACCTTTGTCGAGAAGCTCTCATACTTGACACATAATCTCCTTCGTCTCCTCTGGATTGGTACGGTATGGCGCACGATTTGGCAGTGAAGCACCGGGAATTAAGTCAATCTGATGCTCAATCCCTCGAATAGGCGGTAATCCGGTGGCACGCCTTGTGCAAAGACGCCAATAACTCCCCGCAAAATGTTAGTGACAGTAGGAGGCAAAGAGGAAGACACGTACTCGAATGAAAATAATGCCTCTTTGCACACAAAAGCATAGCAAACAGATTTGCTGAAATCTAGCTCATCAATAACAGATTTGGTGGCAAATAAACATGCACTTTTCAATTTAATTTCAGAAGCAACAATAGATGGTTTATTATTGGGCATCATTTGTTGCTCAAATTCTTTTGCCACAATCTGATTTTCACTCTTATTCTGCTCCTGTTTTGCTTATTAATATCATCTTTCAGAATGGAATCAGGAGTCATAGGAAGCAAAGTAGTATTTTTATCCTGATGAACAAGAGTATACTGATTGTTTCTACCATGGTGTACAGAATTTTTATCAAATTGCCATGGTCGACCAATAAGGAACATGATTGCATAGGTACCACATCACAATCAACATAATCAACATATGTAGAGATACTAAAATGCACACGAACAGTATGTGTTACCTTAACCTTGCCGGTGTTGTTGAACAATTGGATGTAGTAAGGATGTGGATGTGGTCTTGTGGTGATAGAGAGCTTCTGCACCATCTCCATGCTAGCGAAGTTGTTGCAGCTCCCTCCGTCTATGATGACGCGCACAGAACGTTCCTTCACAACTCCCTTTGTATGGAACAAATTATGCGTCTGATTTTCTCAGCTTGTGTGACTTACACACTCGAAACACGTTGAGCAACTAAACATTCATACCTGTCAGCGTCTTCAGGAGCCATGTATTGCATCTCATGATCAGAATCATCTCCACCGTGTTCTTCACGTGTAATAAGAGCCAACGTCTCCTCATCATAGTCACTAGCGGACTCATACCCACCATCCTCAGTAGCAATCATCACACGCTGAGATTTGCATTCTCTCGCATAATGACCTCTTCCCTTACAACGACGACAAATAATATCACTTGTGTGCCCGCTTGATGCCATGGAAGAAGAAGAGCTCTGTAGGCCCGGCAAAGTGCGCTCTTGGCAGATAGTGGTGGTTGTGCTTGCTTTCTTGTATCACGGCTGGAGGTGGCACCTAATGAAGGTGCTGGTGCAGTGGAAGTAGAAGATGCACGTGGTGTCCATGATGAAGGTCGACCTGCAGAAAAGTTAGTTCGCGCCAATGCTTGTCGATCCTGCACTTCACGTTCAGCTTTACAAGCAAGATGGAATAAACGAGTGATATTAGTATACTCCTTATACTCTAGAGTGGTCTGAATCTCTCTATTTAATCCAACCATAAAACGTGCAAGCATAGGTTCATTCGCCTCAACAATACCACATCTAATCATGCCAGTTTGTAATTCCTGATAATATTCTTCTACAGAATTTTTTTCCCTTCTCAAACGCTGCAATTTTCGAAGCAATTCACGTTGATAATATGGTGGAACCCTACGAGTACGCATAGCAGTTTCCAAAGCAGCCCAAGTAGCTGGAATAGGATATAATCTACAAAGTTCAGACAAAAAACACATGCAAAGCTAGTGAAAGCACAAACAGCAGCAGGAACACGTCTCTCCTCGGGATATTGTAAACATGTAAATCGTTGTTTAGTTTCTAACTCCCAAGTAAGATATATATCAGGAACATATCTACCCTCAAATGGTGGAGTATTGAATTTCAGTTTAGGAAGATGGTCATGATCTCGTACCTGAGGGAGAGCCCTACCATTGTGATTATTTGCATGTGGACGACCTGGTGGTTATGGTGCTGGTGGTTGCACGTAGTTTTGATTTTGATCAACCTCATCCTCGTAATCTCCCGCATAATCATCCTCCAAATCAGCAGCAGGAGCCACAGAAGTATCAACAGCAGCACCAACAGTTTGGCCAGGCTGAAGAAGGACACGGCTCGCTCGACGGAGGGTTGTTTCGCGACGTGGAGGTAGTTGTTGTTGTTATTGCAGAGGTGCGGTAGGTGCAGCCGGTAGAAGACGCGCTAGCAGTTCATTAAATCTGTTATCGAGCTTTGTTTTGAACGTCTTCTCAAGGCCAGTGATCTTCTCCATGGCCTCTTCAAAATTGTTCAGCACATCTTGCACCTGTTCAGTCACCATTTGCTGAAACTTATCATGAAGCTCCTTGTTCATTAAGTTCTCCCGGTCAATCTCGTCGGCTTGTGATCCTGGCATGGTTAGCAGCAATAGAAACACACAAGAATATGATCCTACAGACTACTAACAAGTGGTGGTGGTGGGTGTCACAAATCCGTCAAACAAAACTCAAATTCTTACCAGTTCTTACCCAGCAATAGCGGTGATCGGCAACCATTGTAGTCAAAACTCTCAAAGCTTGGATAGAGCAATTACCAGGGAGAGTCAAACACATGGCGTAGATGTATGTGGAGCTGGGAAGGCTTATAATATGGTAGCAAAAAGGATCAGCAATAATCAATTCAGAGATGCAGAGTTGAATAAACGCTCAACGACGGTACTGTGCTGGTCCTAGGCTAGACCGTGCTAGAGACGCGAGCCTAGAACACTAACAAAATCACGGCACTGCACATAAACAAGGGAGAAACACACTCTGGAAATTTTTTCGCTCTCTTTTTCTTTACCCTCTGTTTTTTTGCGCTCCTCTTTTGTTTTGCAAAAATTCACTAGAATGGCGAATCTCTCAAAACTCTTCCCAGGTCAAACTGACAGGATGGGCACGAAAAAAAATTTGACAATTTTTTTTGGAAATCAGGGCAGCGAAAAAAAATCACTATGATGGCGAGTGTCTCAAAACACTCCCTGGGACCTAAAAATAGGATAGGGAAAAAAATATTTCCGGTCACCAATTTTTTTCCAAGACCTACTCAGGCAAGGAAACACGAATCGGAAATTAGATGGATCTCGAAAACAAACCTAATATGCAAGGAACTCGGATTGGTGGTGGATATATGGTGGTGGTATATGGCAGCGGTGGTGGTATATGGAAGTGGTGGTGGTAGTGGTGGTAGTATATGGATATGGATCGGTGGTGGTATATGGATACGGATTGGTGGTGGTATATGGATGCGGATTCGGAGTGGTGGTGGTAGGTGGCAGGGGCGATGATGATGGTGCGGTGGCGGCGTGACAACTTATGACCAGAACTCGAAACTCTAAAAGACTAGATGCTAAGACCAGCAACTTGACGCGGCGATGCAACCGCAAATTCAACAAAGAAAAATACTGAAAAGACTATGCAAAGGCTCAGACTGGTTCGGATATGATGACCTAACCCTAATTTTTTTGGCTTTTTCGTGGACTGTAGGTAAGAAGAACAGACTCAATCTAAACTACGAAAAACTGTAAAATCTCACCGAGCAACCTGGAAATCTGATACCACTTGATAGAGGGGGGTGTCCCGACCTTTCGATGAGATGATAACTATCGATTTGGTGGAGTCGACTTTGACGATCTGACTACAAACGTGCACGATTTTGTGCCTTAGCAATCGCTAAACCAACTCCGAGAGGTTATTGACCATGCCGGAGCACGATCAACCTGACCACAAAGGTATATTCCTACAAGCAATCGAAAAACAAGCAAGAATATGATAAAAGCAATCTGAATATTGCGAGTATATATGAAGTATTGATAAAGGTGGGGATCCGTAAGTGGTCTTAGTCTGGTCGTTGGACACAAACGAAGTACACGAATTTGCAATGGCTAGCTTTTAACTAAACAAATCCCAAAGTCTAAACGGTGCCCTAAGGGCTATATATATGGAGGAAGAGGGGGGCAATTTCGTGGCCCTTGGTGGAGGGGTCCGAAATCAACCCTATCTCTTGTTTCCCCACACATACGGACTCTAAAAATAGCCTATACTTATGTATTTCGAAATTACATGGGCCTGGCCCAATAATAAGGTGACGCAGCACCTAGAATAGCCTCAGGACGAAATTTATGAAGTGGCATCTTGTATATTTCGTCCAAGGCTTCATGCACTCATTATGGTGGCTTCAAAGTCCTGAAATCATCACTTGTAACTCCGTTCATGTTCCCCTTGCGCATGCCATCATCTCCATGCTTGTTGTTGCTCCAATGTTCATCCTTCTCCAAGCTAGCCCTTCATTTGTAAGCAAAACAAATGTATCCAATTTAGGCAGCATCATATTCTCATGAACATTAGAATCATTACCAATAAACGAAAGTACCTGATAATTTAATTGGCGTGCGCAAGCTCTAGTAATTGGTCCAGTATATGTAGCAGTAGGGGTTGTGGGTGTTACAATGGTATTGATGTCCTCATCAAACACTAATCCTGAAAGTATAGGGAGTGTGCGATGTGATTATATCAATCTTGGAACCACTTCCAACACACATCGTCACTTCACCCTCAACTACTCACTGTTTATTCTGTAACTACTGTTTCAAGTTACTAATTTTTCGCAACCGAACAAGTATCAAATACCCAGGGGCTAATATAAACAATAGTAAGGTACACATCAGTAACATGTATATCAAATATACCCTTGTTCACTCTGTCATCCTTCTTATCCACCAAATATTCAGGGAATTTCCGCTTCTGGTGAACATTTCCTTTGCAGTAGAAACACTTAGTTTCATGTTTTGGTCTAGTTTTGGGCTTCTTCACGGGAATGACAACTTGCTTGCCATTCTACTTGAAGTTGCCTTTCTTTCCCTTTGCCCTTTTACTTGAAACTAGTGGTCTTTTCAACTATTAACACTTGATGCTCTTTCTTGATTTCTACCTTCGTCGATTTCAACATCACGAAGAGCTCGGGAATCGTTTTCGTCATCCCTTGCATACTATAGTTCATCACGAAGTTCTACTAACTTGGTGATGGTGACTAGAGAACTCTGTCAATCACTATCTTATCTCGAAGATTAACTCCCACTTGATTCAAGCGATTGTATTACCTGCATAATCTGAGCACATGCTCACTAGTTGAGCAATTCTCCTCCATCTTTTAGCTATAGAACTTGTTAGAGACTTCATATTTCTCAACTCGGTATTTGCTTGAAATATTAACTTCAACTCTCGAACATCTCATATGGTCCATGATGTTCAAACGCCTTTGAAGTCCCGATTCTAAGCCGTACATGGTGCACTAAACTATCAAGTAGTCATCGTATTGAGCTAGCCAAACCTTCATAACGCCCGCAGATCCGCTTCCCGCAATAGGTCTATCACCTAGCGTGCATCAAGGACATAATTCTTCCAGGCAGCAATGAGGTTAAACCTCAGATCACGGACCCAGTCCGCATCATTGCTACTATCATCTTTCAACTTAGTTTTCTCTAGGAACACATATAAAACATAGGGAAGCAACAAGGCGAGCTATTGATCTACAACATTATTTGCAAAATACTATCAGGACTATGTTCATGATAAATTAAAGTTCAATTGATCATATTACTTAAGAACTCCCACTTAGATAGACATCCCTCTAGTCATCTAAGTGATCACATGATCCAAATCAACTAAACCATGTCCGATCATCGCGTGAGATGGAGTAGTTTTCAATGGTGAACATCACTATGTTGATCATATCTACTATATGATTCACGCTCGACCTTTCGGTCTCTAGTGTTCCGAGGCCATATCTCAGATATGCTAGGCTCGCAAGTTTAACTCGAGTATTCCGCGTGCAACTGTTTTGCACCCATTGTATTTGAACGTAGAGCCTATCACACCCGATCATCACGTGGTGTCTCAGCACGAAGAACTTTCGCAACGGCGCATACTTAGGGAGAACACTTATACCTTGAAATTTAGTGAGAGATCATCTTATAAAGCTACCATCGAACTAAGCAAAATAAGATGTATAAAAGATAAACATCATATGCAATCAAAATATATGACATGATATGGCCATGATCATCTTGCGTCTTTGATCTCCATCTCCAAAGTACTGTCATGATCTCCATCGTTACTGGCATGACACCATGATCTCCATCATCTTGATCTATATCAATGTGTCGTCACATGGTCGTCTCGCCAAGTATTGCTCTTGCAACTATTGCTATCGCATAGCGATAAAGTAAAGCAATTATTTGGTGCTTGTATCTTATGCAATAAAGAGACAACCATAAGGTTTCTGCCAGTTGCCGATAACTTAAACAAAACATGATCATCTCATACAACAACTTACATCTCATCACATCTTAACCATATCACATCACAACATGCCCTGCAAAAACAAGTTAGACGTCCTCTACTTTGTTGTTGCAAGTTTTACGTGGCTGCTATGAGCTAAGCAAGAACGGTTCTTACCTGCGCATCAAAACCACAATGATAGCTCGTCAAGTTAGTGTTGTTTTAACCTTCTCAAGGACCGGGCGTATCCACACTCGGTTCAACTAAAGTTGGAGAAACTGACACCCGCCAGCCACCTGTGTGCAAAGCACGTCGGTAGAACCAGTCTCACGTAAGCGTACGCGTAATATCGGTCCGGGCCGCTTCATCCAACAATACCGCCGAACCAAAGTATGACATGCTGGTAAGCAGTATGACTTATATCGCCCACAACTCACTTGTCTTCTACTCATGCATATAACATCTACGCATAAAACCTGGCTTGGATGCCACTGTTCGGGAATGTAGTAATTTCAAAAAAAATTCCTACGCACACGCAAGATAATGGTGAAGCATAGCAACGAGAGGGGAGAATGTGTCCACGTACCCTCGTAGACCAAAAGCAGAAGCGTTAGCACAACACGGTTGATGTAGTCTTACGTCTTCACGATCCGACCGATCCAAGTACCGAACGTACGGCACCTCCAAGTTCAGCACACGTTCAGCTCGATGACGTCCCTCGAACTCCGATCCAGCCGAGCTTCGAGGGAGAGTTGCATCAGCACGACGGCGTGGTGACGATGATGATGCTCTACCGATGTAGCGCTTGGCCTAAGCACCGCTACAATATTATCGAGGTGGAATATGGTGTAGGGGGGTACCGCACACGGCTGGGATAGATCAACAGATCAACTTGTGTGTCTAGACGTGCCCCCCTACCCCCGTATATAAAGGAGCAAGGGGGGAGGCGGCCGGCCAACAGGAGGGCGCGCCAAGGGGGGAGTCCTACTCCCACCGGGAGTAGGACTCCTCCTTTCCTTGTAGGAGTAGGAGAAGGGAAGGAAAAAGGAGAAGGAAGGAAGGGGGCACCCCCCTCCCTAGTCCAATTCGGACCAGTCCATGGGGAGGGGTGCGGCCACCCTTTCAGGCCTTTTTCTTCTTTCCCGTATGGCCCATTAAGGCCCAATACGAATTCCCGTAACTCTCCGGTACTCCGATAAATACCCGAATCTCTCGGAACCTTTCCGATGTCCGAATATAGTCGTCCAATATATCGATCTTTATGTCTCGACCATTTCGAGACTCCTCGTCATGTCCTCGATCTCATCCGGGACTCCGTACTCCTTCAGTACATCAAAACTCATAAACTCATAATATAACTGTCATCTAACTTTAAGCGTGCGGACCCTACGGGTTCGAGAACTATGTAGACATGATCGAGACATGTCTCCGGTCAATAACCAATAGCGGAACCTGGATGCTCATATTGGCTCCTACATATTCTACGAAGATCTTTATCGGTCAAACCGCATAACAACATACGTCGTTCCCTTTGTCATTGGTATGTTTACTTGCCTGAGATTCGATCGTCGGTATCTCAATACCTAGTTCAATCTCGTTACCGGCAAGTCTCTTTACTCGCTACGTAATGCATCATCCCGTAACTAACTCATTAGCTACATTGCTTGCCGTGCTTGTAGTGATGTGCATTACCGAGAGGGCCCGAGATACCTCTCCGACAATCGAGTGACAAATCCTAATCTCAAATACGCCAACTCAACATGTACCTTCGAGACACCAGAGAGCTCCTTTATAATCACCCAGCATACGCTAGACATTTGGTAGCACACAAAGTGTTCCTCCGGTAAACGGGAGTTGCATAATCTCATAATCATAGGAACATGTATAAGTCATGAAAAAAGCAATAGCAACATACTAAATGTTCAAGTGCTAAGCTAATGGAATGGGTCAAGTCAATCACATCATTCTCCTAATGATGTGATCCCGTTAATCAAATCACAACTCAGGTCTATGGTTAGGAAACTTAACCATCTTTGATTAACGAGCTAGTCAAGTAGAAGCATACTAGTGACACTATGTTTGTCTATGTATTCACACATGTATTATGTTTCCGGTTAATACAATTCTAGCATGAATAATAAACATTTATCATGAAATAAGGAAATAAATAATAACTTTATTATTGCCTCTAGAGCATATTTCCTTCATGTTCTTGAGCTCTTGAACTAGCTACGGGTGTTGTGTGGTTCGAAAGAGCCGAATCCTTTTCATGTACGCCATGGGCCTCCTTTTATTGGCGAAAGGGGCTGCCACACTGGCACACAGGAGGTGGAAAAGCCTACAGTGCCGCGAGCTTATCGCTCGTATTATCGGGGACGGGAGCGAGGCCCGTCCCATCCGTCGCCGCTCCTCCTCGCTTTGGCACGCGCCCTGGCCAGTGATGCATGCGGTGCCATTTAGGCAGGCAGGCAGCTGAGATGGCGCAGTGGTGGAGCCTCCACGAAGATCTGCAAGCCGCCATGTAGGTGTGTGCTGAGATGGCCTGGAAGCCGCATGTTTCCACGCAGGTGCCTGCCCAGCTGGTTGGGGTGGCAGCTGCATGCGAACGGCGGTGGGGATTTGGTTTGGTGCGGGCTCGGCAAAGGGCCTCATTGCCGCCTCGGCAAGAGTCTTTCCGGTGGCCCGCAAGGGTCTTGCTGTGGTAGCTGTCAAGCGCCCCCGCAAGGATCTTGCCAGGGGTCTTGTGGGTTTCTTTGGTAAGGCTCTTGACGAGGATTGTTGCTCTCCAATCCTTATCTGATCTTGAATACTCTTTGTCTTCACAAAGATCTGCATGCCACCATGGAGGTGCCTCCAGAGCCGTGGCCCAACGTAGTTGATGGTGTTGGAGACCGTGGGTTCGAGGGTGGCTCGCTCCGTTGGTGTGGGTGAGCCGCCCCGGTAAGTGGCTCGGCGGGGCTGCTGAGGCTGCCCCCCCGGCAAGGGTCTTTCCAGTGGGAACTTGCTCCACCCATCTGCTCTCTGTAGCCTTGGTCTTTGATGTTGTCTGGTTTGTCTTCTGCCCTCTGCTTCTCTCCAGCTCCCCTCCTTTGCCCTCCTATGTGCGGCCATGGCGCGTGGCTCTAGCTGCCCGTGCACAAGTAAAGGGGTCAAAAAAGAGCCCCTACTTTTGTACACCGACAGGAGCCCCCGTGCCTGGGCCACACATAAGCGCGACACATTGTTGGGCCAGGCCCAGAACGGTGCGCGGGCAGGCGGGGTGGATTTTACCGTGGTAATTGTTCCGTCCGCTGCGCTTCCCCACGACTCGCGTTGAATGCGTGACTTGGGGGTCGCGCGCGCGTGCGTGATCGAAGCATGCTGGCGTCATCTTGCGGTGGACAGTAAAGAGGCGGCTTACATGTCTCTTTGAGACCGCAGGGCCGCTGCTCATTTACCACCCTTACATGGGAACCGTCGCTCCACGCGTCCCACTGCGCCCCTCTTTTGTGTTGCATGCATCATGCAGAGCGAATGACAGGTGCGCGGGATACGGGAAGTCGCGCGCGGGGGTCGATTCCCACGCGCCTTCAATTGAGCTGGGAGGGCGGTCGACGGCCCCGCCTGTTGTCAATTCAATGGGCCGGATTGCCCGAGAGGGGTGGCCGAGCCTCGCCCCCACCCCTTTATAAAGAGGGGAACGGGATGAACGGTGCCTCTCAATCCTTCGTCATCCGCTTCTCCCCATTCCTGCTTCCTCCTTCCTTCTGTCATGGTGAAGGGGCGTGGCAACGCTTCATCGGTGGCGGTGAGGGTCTTGGCTAGACAACACATCGCTCCTCCCCAAGAGCTCGTAGCGGCGGAGCCAGCTGTTAGAGGGAGGGGGAGGGGGCGAGGCCGAGGCAATCGCGGCGCTCGAGGGAGAGGAGGACGGGGCGACAGATCGACCTCGCCTCCGCCAACGGCCCCTCCTTCGGTGGAGGGCCACGTTGGGGATAACCCTTGCGATTTCTTCATCAAGCTGCGCCAGCCGCCGCGTCGTCGTCTTAGCCACCCGACTCCATTTGCGCGGGAGATGGAACTGGATCCGCTGCAGGCGTTGCGGTTGCATATGAGGGGTTGTGGGAACAGCAGTACATGGGCCGATGTCGAGTTCCCTGACCCTCACGTCATGTATCTTCGCCGAGGGTGGAAGACCTTCACCCGCATCCATAGCTTGACGGAGGGGCTCACTCTCAATTTCAAACTAATGGAGAGTGGCCTCCTCTCCATCAAGATCTTCGGGCACTTCGGGACCTGCGTGAGGTGCTGCATGGAGAGCTCCTCTGATGATGAAGATTCGTCCTCGAGCAAGAGTGGCGAGGAAGACAGCGGCAATGATGACGAGGGTAGCGGGCGGCAGGATGACGGGTCCGACTAAGCGTCGGGCGGTGCTTCGGGCGGCACCGGCGACCCCATCATCCGTGTCACCGGCTTCTTGAACTTCTCGGGGTCGTCTCCTTGGGCGGCTAGCGTTGGGAGGCTGCAGAGGAGGAAGAGGGCGGGCGGCAAGGCTGTCAAGTCGGAGTATGCGGACACTGACGCCTTCGTCGTGTATTGACATCCTGCCGCCTCGTCTTCGAGCTCTTCCCCGACACCGTCATCACCAGCCAACCTTCGGACGGCCACCGAGATGTTCTCTTGGTTCTTTCCGCTGCTCGTAGCTTGCCTAGGCGTCCCTTCTCCATTCTACTTTCTTGACATGCCTCCTGAGGAGAGGGACAAGATAGGGATGACAGGCATCTTATCTCTTTTTAGTCTTGTAAGCCTTCGGGCCTTCACTAAATTTAGAACTTGTAATCCCCCAATTCATGTTTTTCATTTCATATGAACTGTACCTGTATGGAATGTTTTTTAATGAAAAAGAGATGTTTGCCAGGTTTTTTCGTTCGTGGGTGAACCCCCCGAGAAGGAGCAAATCCTCGTTGTTATTTAAGATAAACGTTTTTCGCCCAGCAATAGGCCTTGCCGTCCCCCCACTTTGTTCGACCTTTCTCATGCCCTTGGTGGAGGCAGTGATGAGGTGGGCTTAGGCTCCTCGTTTCATTTCCTTGCTGCCGCGACTACCACCAAATCCGGATCCAGGAGATAATCCTTGGGTACGGAGAAAGGTGAGCACAGTAGCCTAGAAATGAAGCAAGGCTTCACATATCCCAGTCCATAACGAAATGCATGATAGAGGATAAAAGGCTTATCTGAATCTGTAGCCCCCCCGGCAACCTTGGCTTACCGTGGGTGGATCTTTGTACTTGCAGCCCCCGGCAACTTCGGTTTGCCAGGGTCCGGACGCCAGTCTGTTCCATTTCTTCCAAACAGACCGACAGAAATGCTTATGTGCCCTGCGAAGCAAAGAGGACAAAGAAGAACAGAGAGACGCGCACTCGACCTCTAAGCTAGGGGTTAGTCGCCGCCAAGCACTATCAACCCTAACCGAGGAAGAGACTCGACCTAGCATGCATGCTATAACTTAGGGCGCCAGCGCTTCGTTTATTTATGCTCAGGGTCTGTGCCTGGCTTTGTACAAAGGGTTACATGTCTCGCCGGCAAGGCTTGCACAAAAGGTGGCTTGCCAGGAGGCCCGGCAGCCACACCTTATGGGTAAAACTTGCGAAGATGCTCGATGTTCCAGGAGTTGCTCACTGCTATGGCATCTTCGGTCTCCAGGCGGACTGCACCGGGCCTGGTGACTTGTGTTACCGGATAAGGGCATGCCCATTTCGGTGTCAACTTGTTGGAATTCTTGGCCGACTGAACGTGCCGAAGAACAAGGTCGCCTTCCTCAAAGCTCCGGGCACGAACCTTGCGGCTATGGTAGCGTGCTTCTCTCACAGCCGCCCGGAGACGATCTTCCTCAAGGAGCGTTGTGCCATCTTGACATAATCGCTCTTGCTCAAGCTCATCATAAGTGAGCACTCGAGGTGACCCATATATGAGTTCCCTGGGGAGAACTGCTTCTACCCCGTAGACCAGGGCAGAGGTTGTCTGGCTGGTGGCTTGATTTGGCGTCGTTTTGATGGACCAAAGAACCGCCGGCAACTCGTCAATCCAGCGCCTCCCACTCTTGTGCAGCCTGTCAAAAGTCCTCACTCTTAAGCCTCACAGAAATTCAACATTTGCTCTCTCCGCTTGGCCCTTGCTCCAAGGATGTGCCACGGAAGCAAAGCAGACCTTGCTGCCGAGATCCTCAATGTTTTGCTTGAAGGCATGGCTTGTGAACTGTGTGCCGTTGTCGGTGATGATCCTGTTGGGTACCCCAAAATGGCAAACTAATCCCTTGAAGAACTTGATGGCTGACTGCGCTGTCTCTTTCCTCACTGCTTCCACTTCCGACCACTTTGTGAACTTGTCGATTGCGACATACAAGTACTCAAAGCCCCCAACGGCACGAGGGAAAGGGCCCAATATGTCGAGCCCCCAGACTGAGAAGGGCCAGGAGAGAGGGATGGTTTGAAGGGCTTCAGATGGTTGATGAAGCTTCTTTGAATGGAACTGGCACGCTTCACACTTGGTTACTTGTGCTGTCGCATCATGGAGGGTGGTGGGCTAGAAGAAACCTTGCTGTAAAGCCTTGCCAGTGAGGGCCCTTAACCCTATGTGGGAGCCACATATGCCTCCATGTACCTCCGCCAACAGCTCTAGTCCTTCCTCCAGGGAGATGAACTTTAATTTCACCCCATTCGGTCTTTTTCTATACAATATGTTGTCAATGAATTGCTACAGAGCAGACCGGCGGGCTACTCTTTCTGCCTCTTCCTGCTCCTCAGGAAGTTCTCCTTTTTGGAGGAATCGGACGGTGTGCTGCGCCCATGCCGGAGCCTGTGGCTCGACAACAAGGACCAAAGGCATCTCTTCTGCCACAGGAGCGGCCGTCTCTATGGCTATGGCCTGAGGACCTGCCGTAGTTAGTTGCCCCGCGGCAGGATCAGCATTCACGGTAGCATCATTGCCAGCAGCTCCGGGGAGCTTGGTGGGGAAGTACTTGCCGGGGCCTAGCTTCCTCCGCTTGTTCTGCCCGGTTGATGGTTCAACGGATGGTTGAGTTAACTGAAGCACAAAAGTACCTGGTTCCACAGGTAGCTTGAGGGCAGCGCTTTGGATGTAGTCGGCGATGTCGCTCGCCGTCGAGGGTAATGCTCGCTCAGATACCGTCAAAGCGCTCCTCCAGTTTCCTCACCTCATCCACGTAAGCTTCCATCAACGGGCTCTGATAATCTTTGTTTATCTGCCTGACGATGAGCCGTGAGTCGCCCCTGACGATGAGCTTTTTGACTTCGAGGTCCCTCGCGATCCTGAGACCGGCAAGCAAACCCTCGTACTCGGTGGTCTTGTTGGTTGACATCTCCTGGGGAAAGTGCATTTGGATGACATACTTGAGGTGCTCTCCGGTGGGTGCGACAAGCAGCACACCAGCACCAGCGCCTTGCAGCGAAAAAGCCCCATCAAAGTACATGATCCAGTTGTGGCTCGTTTCCTTGCTGGGGAGAGTGGCCTCCTGTACCTCTTCATCGGGCATCGAGGTCCATTCCGCAACAAACTCCGCCAAAACTCTGCTCTGAATCATCGAGGTGCTTTCGAATTTTGAACCAAAACTCAACAGCTCCAGGGCCCATTCCACGATCCTCCCTGTCGCATCTGGCTTATGCAGTATCCGCTGGAACGGGAGGCGGGTGACCACAGTGATCTCGTGCGCTTGAAAGTAATGATGCAGCTTCCTCGAGGCCATAAGGAGGCCGAAGAGCAGTTTTTGCACACTGAGTACCTCGACCTAGCCCCCTGCAAGAGGGAGCTGACAAAGTAAATTGGGTGCTGCACCATTTTCTTCTTCTGCGCCACTTCACCCAGTCGCGCGGGCCCTGTCGCACTAGCGTCGATCAGCCTCTGCCGGGGACTCAGTTTTGCCGAGACCGAGCACTGCCGGGGAGGGTTCTGGCTCGCCATCCATTGACTCTGCCGCTGCCGCTGCCTCTCCGTCGACCTCTCTCTGCGCCACTAGTGCGGCGCTAACCACTTGATTCGTTGCCACTAGGTACAGCAACAACGGTTCTTGTGGTTTGGGCGCGACCAGCACCGGCGTAGAGGAGAGGTACTTCTTCAAGTCTTGCAGCGCTGCCTCGGCCTCTGGGGTCCACTCCATTGGGCCCGTCTTCTTAAAGATCTTGAAAAAAGGAAGGGCACGCTCCGTGGACTTGGAGATGAATCTGCTCATGGCGGCAACGCAGCCAGTGGGCCGACACACGTCCTTCATCCGTTTAGGTGCCTCAATCTACTCGATGGCCTTGATCTTATCTGGGTTTGCCTCAATCCCGCGCTGCGACACAAAGAACCTGAGAAGCTTGCCGGACGGTACACCAAAGACACACTTCTTAGGGTTCAACTTGAGGTTGATCTTGCGCAGGTTTGCAAATGTTTCCTCCAGATCTTGCACAAGTGTTGCTCTGTCCTTGGTCTTGACCAGTATGTCATCCATATAAGCTTCCATACTTCTATGTAGCTGGGGCTCAAAACCAATTTGGACTGCCCTTGCAAAAGTCGAGCCAGCACTCTTCAACCCGAAAGGCATCCGTAAAAAGCAATATGTACCACATGGGGTGATGAATGTTGTCTTCTCCTCGTCTTCTTTTGTCATGAAGATCTGGTGATACCCTGAGTAGGCGTCGAGGAATGATAAGAAGTCACAGCCAGCCGTGGAGTCGACAATCTGGTCGATGCGCGGCAACGGGAAGGGATCCTTTGGACAAGCCTTATTGATGTCTGTGTAATCAATACACAACCTCCACTTCCCGTTTGCCTTGCGCACCACTACCGGGTTGGCCAACCACGTCGGATGGAGCACTCCCCTTACCAAGCCTGCTGCCTCTAGTTTTCTGATCTCCTCCGTGATGAACTCCTGCCTTTCCAGAGCTTGCTTCCTGACCTTCTGCTTGACGGGCCGTGCATGAGGACAGACAACAAGATGGTGCTAAATCACTTCCCTGGGAATGCCAGGGATGTCGGAGGCTTGCCACGCAAACACATCGACATTTGCCCGCAGGAAAGTGACGAGCTCTTTTTCCTATTTGCTGTCGAGGGTGGAGCTTATGGTAAAAGCTCCCCCCATATCGTCCTCCTTGACGGCTACCTTCTTGGTCTTTGGTGGTGCGGCTCTGGACTTCTTGCTCTTGTCGGCAGAGCTCTCTGGCACATCCTCAACAGGAGCGCAACACCCCGAAGAGGTGCGCTTGCCGGAGTGGGTGCGAGGGGTCTCGCCGGTCTTCTTCCCTCCCGGGGCGCCATCGACAGGAGCAGGTGCCTTGGCGGCATTTGTTGCTACTGGTAGAGTTGGTAGGCACAAATCAGCACATCTTTCTTGTCGGAGGGGACAGTGATGATGTTCAACGGCCCAGGCATCTTCAGCATGTTGTAGGCGTAATGTGAGGCCGCCATGAACTTTGCTAGTGCCGGGCGGCCGAGGATCCCGTTGTAGGGCAAGGGGATCTTGGCTACATCAAATACAATCCTCTCCGTCCTGTGGTTCAGCTCGCCTCCGAATGTCACGGGCAGCGTAACCTTTCCTTTCGGCTGGCTCCTCCCCGGGTTGACCCCTTGGAACGTGCCCGTCTCCTCGAGGTCTCCATCAGGGATCTGCAGCCTCTTGATCACAACAGGCAAGATCAAGTTCAGACCGGCCCCGCCGTCAACCAGCATCTTTGTCACCTTGAGGTTGCGGATTGTTGGTGAGACCAACAATGGCAAGCACCCGACCATAGTAGTGCGATCAGGGTGGTCCTCGGAGTCGAAGATGATAGGCGTGCCGGACACCTCAACGGCTTCCGTGCGTCGAGTGATGGCTCCACCCTGTGATCTTACGCACCCACTGCTTGAGCTGGCGGTGGGATGTATGCAGCGAGGCGCCACCATCGACACACATGGCTTCTGTGGCTTTGTAGAACTCGTGGCGCCGGACTCATCGTCCTCGTCATGATCATCGTCTTCCTGCTTATTGTCGCGGCCCCGGGCGGGCCTCTCTTGCTGGTTATCTTTGCTGCGGCAGCCCCCCTTGGTCGCCACGCTTCTTGCCGGATCCCTCGGCACCCTCTTGGCCCTTCCCCTTGTCCCGCCGCTCGTACCCGGCTTTCTGCTTCTCAGCGAGCAGCTCCACTTGCCGGCAGTTCTGGAGATCGTGCCCTTTGGTGCGGTGGATCTTGCAATCCTGCTTGTCAGAGCCCCCTGGCTTATTGGCAGCCGCGAAGGCCCGGCAGGCGGCACACCCGGCAACCTCCTTGCCGAGGTCACTCTCCTTGGGTTTCTTGGTGGCACCGGTATCGTCGGACCCCACGACGGTTGATACGTCTCCAACGTATCTATAATTTATGAAGTATTCATGCTATTATATTACCCATCTATGATGTTTTATATGCATTTATATGTCAATTTATATGATTTTTGGGACTAACTTATTAACCTAGAGCCCAGTGCCAGTTTCTGTTTTCTCCTTGTTTTTGAGTTTCATAGAAAAGGAATACCAAACTGAGTCCAATTGACGTGCCAATTTTTGATGATTTTTTATGGACCAAAAGAAGACCATGGAGCATCGGAGTTGGGCCAGAAGAGTCCCGGGCTGCCCACGAGGGTGGGAGCGCGCCCACCCCCTGGGGCGCGCCCCCCTATCTCGTGGACAGCCCGGAGACCCTCCTAACGTGAAACCTACGCAAAAAATTCATAAAAATACAGAGACCTTCGGGAAATAACATAGATCGAAAGTTCCGCCGCCGCAAGCCTCTGTAGCCCACGAGAAATCAATTTAGGCCCTCTTCGGCACCCTACCGGAGGGGGCCATCATCACCGGAGGCCATCGAGGAGGATCTCGGAGGGGCCCTCATCGCCATGAAGGCCAAGGACCAGATGGGGAAAGCCATGGAGGAGGAAGCACAAAGGGCAGAACCTCTCCTCCTCTCTCTTGGTGGCACCGGAGTGCCATCGGGAGGGGAGTCATCGTCGTATTGATCGTCTTCATCAACATCAACATCATCATCACCATCCTCATCTCTTTTATGTGGTCCACTCTCCCGCACCCCGCTGTAATCCCTACTTGAACATGGTGCTTTATGTCACATATTATGATCCAATGATGTGTTGCCATCCTATGATGTTTTGAGTAGATATCTTTTGTCCTTGGGTTGATTGATGGTCTAGATTGGTACGAGTTGTATGTTTTATTTTGGTGCTGTCCTATGGTGCCCTCCGTGTCGTGCAAGCGTGAGGGATTCCCGCTGTAGGGATTGCAATATGTTCATGATTCTCTTATAGTGGGTTGCGTGAGTGACTGAAACACAAACCCGAGAAAGGGGGTTGTTGCGTATGGGATAAAGGGGACTTGATACTTTAATGCTATGGTTGGGTTCTACCTTAATGATCTTTAGTAGTTGCGGATGCTTGCTAGAGTTCCAATCATAAGTGCATATGATCCTAGTAGAGAAACTATGTTAGCTTATGCCTCTCCCTCATATGAAATTGCAATGACGGCTACCGATCTTGTTAACAATTGCCTAGGACAATTCCCCACACCGATGCACCATTTTTCCACACTCGCTATTTATAATATTTAGTAATATATTCTAACTTTATGATAACAACACCTACTTTCATATTTTAGCTCTCCGATATCATGCAAAGTTATCCTCTTTATACCCACAACACAGTTTTATTTCTTGTTTCTAGTTGGAAGCAAACATTCGGTGCACGTAGAGTCGTATCAGTGGCAGATAGGGCTTGAGAGAATATTGATCTTACTTTTAGCTCCTTGTGGGTTCGACACTCCATACTTATCACTTCCACGTTTGGGAATTGCTACGATGATTCCCTGCACTTGGGGATTATCAAGCTCTTTTCTGGCGCCGTTGCCGGGGAGCAATAGCGTGGGGTTGACATTCCTGTGTGTGCTTGTTTGCTTTCTTCACTAAGTAGATTTTGTTTTTCCTTTTTTCTGTTTAGTTGTGGGTGAAACATACCAAAAAAATTAAAGAATGAAAATACAAAAAAAATTGCTTGCCTCTCATGCCTAAAAAAGTTTTTCAAAAAGAGAAGTGATTGGAAAGTTATGCATTGAAGAAGTGAGGGTCGACCTTGAGCACTTGTGTTCATGCTCACGGAAACAATGTAGAATTTTTCATGGAAGTTTATCTGTAAATAATTATCCCTTTGTATATATCCATTGTATTATAAAAATAATGTGCCAAGCTTTGGTTTTAGTATGATAAGATTGCTTGCTTACTATGTGCAGAACAAAAACAGAAACTTTGGCTGTAGTGCATGAATTTACATTTTTTACTGTAAAGTCAAATGTGTCTAAAACTTATTGTACATTACTTCTGTACAAATTTTTCAAATTGTCAAATTTATTTCATAATTGTTGGAGTTACAGAAGTTTACTAAACTTCCATATTACTACAGACTGTCCTGTTCTTGATAGATTCTGTTTTTCGTGTGTTGTTTGCTTATTTTGATGCATCTATGGCTAGTATGTAAGGGTATGAACCATAGAGAAGTTGGAATACAGTAGGTTTAACACCAATATAGATAAATAATAAGTTGATTACAGTACCTTAAAGTGGTAGTTTGCTTTATTACACTAACGGATCTCACAAAGTTTTTGTTTAAGTTTTGTGAATGAAGTGTTTGAAGAACGAGGAGTTACCGATGTGAGAAGAATAAAGAGAGACAAGAGTTCAAGCTTGGGGATGCCCAAGGCACCCCAAGTAAATATTTTAAAGGATACTCAAGCATCTAATCTTGGGGATGCCCCGGTTGGCATCCCATCTTTCTTCTTCAACAGATATCGGTATACCTTGGTTTTTGTTTTGTTCACATGATTTGTGTCCTTTGTGTTTTTATTTTTCTTTAAGAATCATGATAGTATGAGATAGCTCTTGATTGATTTATAGAATAGTTCATGTGCTTCACTTATATATTTTAAGTATGATCTTATAGAATTGCTCTTTGTGCTTCACTTAAATCGTTTGAGTGTGGTTTTATAGAATGCTTCGTGTGCATCACTTATAAATTTTGAGCTTGGACATTGGTTAGTCTATATTAATTGTAGAATGCTCCATGAACTTCACTTATATATTTTGGAGTATGAATCATACTATAAATTAAAGTGGGTTTGGAAGAGTGTCAACTTTAGGAATTAGTGATCCCACTATCTTGGAGGGTGTTGAATCTTAGTGTGAAATTTATGAAGGTGGATTTGGAAGAGTGTCAACTTTAGTTAGTATTCCACTATTTTGGAAGAGGTTCCAATTGAGTATGAACAAAGTTGTTATCCATGATGCTAGTGAAAACTATTACGAGGGAGGAATATATGCTTGTAGGAGTTGCAATAATATCAAGTTTCCTCTCTATGTGCGTAAAGTTTTGAAGTTAAACTTGTTTTGCCTTCCTATGCTAGTTGATTCTTGTTCCTATAAATTGTGTGCTCACAAAGTCCCTAGGCATAGGAAGTAGGTTATATTTAAATGTGCTAGTCATATTCTTCATGATGCTCCTTTTATGTTTCAACTCTCATCTTTTATGTGAGCATCATCGAAATTATCATGCCTAGCTAAAAGGCAAAAAGCGCTTGTTGGGAGACAAACCAATATTTACCCCTACTTTTTTTGTGTGTCTACATGATTAAGCTACTGTAGTAATCATGTTTTATAGCTTTTTTTCAATAAAGTGCCAAGTAAGACCTTTGGGAAGACTTGGGTGAGAGTTAATGTGATCTTGTTGTAAAAAAACAGAAACTTTGTGCTCACGAGATTAGCTGTCATTTTTTTTACAGAAGAGTGCTTTTGAGTTGATTATTTTTGCAGAAGATTAATAGACAAATTCCTCACGTCCACCAATTTAGTTGATAATTTGTGGAGTTGCAGAAGTATGGTTCTTGTTTATATCATTACAGACTGTTCTGTTTCTGACAGATTTTGTTTTCATCGCATAGTTTGCTTGTTTTCTAGTTTCTATGGCTTATATTTCGCAATATAAATTGTAGAAATGATATGATACAGTAGGGATTGTGTGAAAACAATTATGAACCTTGTCTTTTACAGCACCAAAGTGAATGGTTTACTCTTTATCATACTAACCTATCTCACGAAATTCCATTAAGTTTTGTGTGGTTGAAGTTTTCAAGTTTTGGGTGAGATATCGATAGGAGGAGAATAAGGAGTGGGAAGACCCTAAGCTTGGGGATTACAAAGGCACCCCAAGGTAATAATCAAGGAAGACTCAAGCGCCTAAGCTTGGGGATGCCCCGGAAGGCATCCCCTCTTTCGTCTTCAAAACTATCGGTATACCTTACTCGGAGCTATATTTTTAGTCGTCACATGATATGTGTTTTGCTTGGAGCGTATTTTCAATTTTACTTGCTGTTTGAATAAAATCATTGGATCTGAAATATTGAATAAAAAAGGAACCCTCCCATGGCTAGTTAATTATTTGACTACTCAGTGTCCTTCACTCATATCTTTTGGAGTAGTTTGTCATTTACTCATGTGCTTCATGTTTATCCTATGAGTAAATGGGGGAATGAATTGAATGTCATAAATCTGCATTTATATATGTTTCATATGCTTATAACATGGATAGTAATGACTTCACATATAAAGAGTATGAGGCATAAAAGTTGTTGAGAGTTGACAAACATAGTTTTGGTCATCGTTGCAATTAATAGGAAGTAATAAAGAAAGAGAAGCTTCACATATCAATATACTATCTTGGACATCTTTTATGATTGTGGCACTCATTAAGTATGACATGCTAAAGAGTTGATGTCGGACATGGAAGACAACGTAATGGTTTATGTTTTCTCACATCTCAGTTAAAGTATATTGTCATGAATCTTCCTAACATGTTGAGCTTGCCTTTCCCCCTCATGCTAGCCAAATTCCGTGCACCAAGTAGAGATACTACTTGTGCTTCCAAATATCTTTGAACCAAGTTTTGCCATAAGAGTCCACCATACCTACCTATGGATTGAGTAAGATCCTTCAAGTAAGTTGTCATTGGTGCAAGCAATAAAAATTGCTCTCTAAATATGTATGATCTATTAGTGTGAAGAAAATAAGCTTTATACGATCTTGTTATGGAAGCAATAAAAGCGATGGACTGCATAATAAAGGTCCATATACAAGTGGAAATATAAAGTGACATTCTTTTGCATTAAGATTTTGTGCATCCAATCATAAAAGCGCATGACAACCTCTGCTTCCCTCTGCGAAGGGCCTATCTTTTACTTTATGTCTTTTATATTATGCAAAAGTCAAGGTGATCCTAAACTTTCCCTTTTTATTTTATCCTTTGGGAAGCACCTCGTGTTGGAAAGATCCTGATATATATATCCAATTGGATGTAAGTTAGCATGAGCTATATTGTTGACATCACCTAAATGTGAATACGTTGGGAGGCGAAATTATAAGCCCTTATCTTTCCCAGTGTCCGATTAAAACTCCATAACCATAAGTATTGCGTGAGTGTTAGTAATTGTAGAAGACTATATGATAGTTGAGTATGTGGACTTGCTGAAAAGCTCTATTGTAGAAGACTATATGACAGTTGATTATAGTTTGTTAGTTCTCAATGAAGTTTCTGGACCATACTTGACATTGTGAATAGATTGTTACTTGATCATGAAAAGTTTTATGAGATAAGCTACTGTTATGGCACATGTTGATGCTAGAAAAGGTGATTGAAATTATCATTGATCAAACTTGTGCACCTGCTAGGATTCACACTTCATAAGTTATTTCTTTTATCATTTACCTACTCGAGGACAAGCAGGAATTAAGCTTGGGGATGCTGATACGTCTCCAACGTATCTATAAATTATGAAGTATTCATGCTATTATATTACCATCTATGATGTTTTATATGCATTTATATGTCATTTTATATGATTTTTGGGACTAACCTATTAACCTAGAGCCCAGTGCCAGTTTCTGTTTTCTCCTTGTTTTTGAGTTTTACAGAAAAGGAATACCAAACGGAGTCCAATTGACGTGCCAATTTTGGATGATTTTTTATGGACCAAAAGAAGACCACGGAGCATCGGAGTTGGGCCAGAAGAGTCCCGGGCTGCCCACGAGGGTGGGGGGCGCGCCCCCCTATCTCGTGGACAGCCCGGGGACCCCCCCTAACGTGAAACCTACAACAAAAATTCCTATAAATACATAAACCTTCGGGAAATAACCTAGATCGGAAGTTCCGCCGCCGTAAGCCTCTGTAGCCACGAGAAATCAATCTAGGCCTTCTCTGGCACCCTGCCGGAGGGGGCCATCATCACCGGAGGCCATGGAGGAGGATCTCGGAGGGGCCCTCATCACCATGAAGGCCAAGGAACAGAGGGGGAAAGCCATGGAGGAGGAAGCACAAAGGGGAGAACCTCTCCTCCTCTCTCTTGGTGGCACCGGAGTGCCATCGGGAGGGGAAACATCCCCGTGGTGATCGTCTTCATCAACATCACCATCCTCATCTCTTTTACGCGGTCCACTCTCCCGCACCCAGCTGTAATCCCTACTTGAACATGGTGCTTTATGCCACATATTATGATCCAATGATGTGTTGCCATCCTATGATGATTTGAGTAGATATCTTTTGTCCTTGGGTTGATTGATGGTCTAGATTGGTACGAGTTATATGTTTTATTTTGGTGCTGTCCTATGGTGCCCTCCGTGTCGCGCAAGCGTGAGGGATTCCTGCTTTAGGGTGTTGCAATACGTTCATGATTCGCTTATAGTGGGTTGCGTGAGTGACTGAAACACAAACCTGAGTAAGGGGGTTGTTGTGTATGGGATAAAGGGGACTTGATGCTTTAATGCTATGGTTGGGTTTTAACTTAATGGTCTTTAGTTGTTGCGGATGCTTGCTAGAGTTCCAATCATAAGTGCATATGATCCTAGTAGAGAAAGTATGTTAGCTTATGCCTCTCCCTCATATGAAATTGCAGTGACGACTACCGATCTTGTTAACAATTGCTTAGGACAATTCCACACACTGATCCACCATTATATCACACTCGCTATTTATAATATTTAGTAATATATTATAACTTTATGATAACAGCACCTACTTTCATATTTTAGCTCTTTGATATCATGCAAAGTTATCCTCTTTATACCCACAACACAGTTTTATTTCTTGTTTCTAGTTGGAAGCAAACATTCAGTGCACGTAGAGTCGTATTAGTGGCAGATAGGGCTTTTGAGAATATTGATCTTACCTTTAGCTCCTTGTGGGTTCGACACTCCATACCTATCACTTCCACCTTTGGGAATTGCTACGATGATTCCATGCACCTGGGGATTATCAACGGCTCGCACGGTCTTGCCCTTGCGCTTCCTCTTACAGTGCCGGACCTTCTTCGCCGGGTTGGCGGTATCATCCGTGGAGTCGGTTTCCGCGCCGGCGTCTTCGCCGGGTACTTCCTTCCCTCTTCAGCGCGAGTGCATCAATCAGCCAGGACATAAAGTTCGGCCAGATCTCTGACCGTGTTCATCGCCAGCTCTTCACGCATCTTACGATTGCGCACAATATGATGGAATGCACTGATCATGGCGGCAGGATGAACGTTGGGGATGTTGTACTGCACTAGGCTGAACCTTTGGATGTACTTGCGCAAGTTTTCTCCTTCCTTCTGGGGGATGATATGTAAATAACTCGCCTGGCCATGAGCTTGGTGGCCTCCAGTAAAGGCGCCAACAAACTCATGACACAGATCTGCCCAAGAAGAAATGGAGTCTACCGGCAAGTGCATCAACCATGACATAACATTGGGCTTGAGTTCCAACGGAAAATAGTTGGCGAGCACCTTGTCATCGCGAGCCCCGGCAGCTTGTATCACGATGGTGTAGATGCTGAGGAACTCCGACGAGTGAGTCTTGCCGTTGTACTTCTTGCCAACGTTGGGCTTGAACGTGTGGTGGGAGGGCCACTGGAACTGACGCAGCTCCCGGGTGAAGGCCGGACAACCCACCTCATAGGGTAGGCCACCGTAGCCCCCCGGCACTGGGTGGTCTGTAGTAGGCCCTGCCCGCCCGTCCGACTGGTGGCGCTCGATGGTGGTTCGAGCGTCTTCATGAACTCGCTCCCAAAGAACTTGGCGCTGGTCGAGGTGGGTTCGCTTGTCGGGCGACGCTATGGAGATATCATCACGAGCGTCATCGTGACGGACCAACACCCGCGGTGGCCGGGATGGAGGAGGGGAGTGCACCATTGCCGCATCGCCTCCGGCCCGGCCTCCGCTGGCATGCGGTGGCTCGACGAAGCGATGGCGTACGGGTCCCGCCGGCCGCAACTCATCGTTGTTGGCGATGCCGACGAGGCTCCGGACGGTGGCCCTCCATTCGTCAAGCTTCTCCGCGGCGGGAGGAAAATCGAAGAGCAGCTGCAAGCGTGCTAGGGCTTCTGCTGGCGTGGGTGGCGGCGAAAGCTATGTGGACCGCGATGCGCCTCGACTTCTAACCGCGTTAGAAGGAGCCCCGTCACCGCCTCGCAGTCGTTCTCCACCTCCATCAGCACCTTGGCGTGCATGCTGGCCCTCCTCTTCATGTGATGGGGGCGGACTCTTCCCAGGGCGGCGCCTAGGGTCACCAGCAGGGCGGCGCTGCTCATCTCACACGACATGAGAAGAGCGCGCCGTGGGCACCGGTGTTGGCGTCTTGGAGGCCGCCGCGCTTCCGTCTGACGGTACGATGACGCCCTTGGAGGGCCCCGCGCCGCCTGCGGGGGGCCCGACTCCGTCTCTGGAGCCCGCGACGCGTGGCTCGTCGCCTGGCGCGTGAACGACGGCGCTCACCAGGCTTGGGCTGCCAGGGTGATGTGGATGTTCGCGGGCCACGCCACGGGTTCTCTCCGCGAATGACCCGCTACTGGTCCGCACCAGTACAGGCAGTCCGGTCCCAGACGAACCGATCTCCGTGGTCGTCTTCTTCTTAGGAGCCATGGCGACGAAGAACTGCTAGGCCAACTACTAGACCATATTCTCACGATTGCACCCCCTACCTGGCGCCAAAGATGTCGGTGGGAAAAGACACCTATGGGATCACAAGAATCCCTACTACGGTTGCGGGGCGCGGGGTTGTGAGAAGAGCAGGATTTTTAACCAACACAGGGATCGTTTACACAGGTTTGGGCCGCGAGGATGCGTAAAACCCTACTCCTGCTTTGGTGGATGTATTGAGTGTTCTAGAGCTCTCGAACTAGCTATGGGTTATGTGTGGTTCGAAAGAGCAGAATCCTTTTCCTGTACGGCATGGGCCTCCTTTTATAGGCGAAAGAGGCTGCCACAATGGCACATCGGAGGTGGAAAAGCCTACAGTGCTGCGAGCTTATCGCTCGTATTACAGGACAAGACACATTTCATGCGTGGCTTAGGTGTCCTCTCGCTTTATCGGGGATGGGAGCGAGGCCCGTCCCGTCCGTCGCCACTCCTCACTTCGACACGCGCCCTGGTCAGCGATGCATGCGGTGCCATGTAGGCAGGCAGGCAGCTGAGGTGGCGCGATGGTGGAGCCTCCACGAAGATCTGCATGCCGCCACGCAGGTGTGTGCTGAGTTGGCCTGGAAGCCGCATGTTGCCACGCAGGTGCCTGCCCAGCTGGTTGGGCTGGCAGCTGCATGCAAATGGTGGTGGGGATTTGGTTTGTTGCGGGCCAGGCAGTGGCCCTCCTGTCGCCCCTGGCAAGGGTCTTGCCGGGTGGCCCGGCAAGGGTCTTGCTGGGTGGCCCGTTAAGGGTCTTGCCGTGGCGCGCTGGCGTCCCCGGCAAGGATCTTACCGGGTGTCTTGTGGGTTTCTTTGGTAAGGATCTTCACGAGTATTGTTGCTCTCCAATCCTTATCTGATCTTGAATACTCTTTGTCTTCACAAAGATCTGCATGCGACCATGGAGGTGCCTCCCGAGCCCTGGCCCAACCTAGTTGATGGTGTTGGAGACCGTAGGTTTGAGGGTGGCTCGCTCCGTTGGTGTGGGCGAGCTGCCCCGGCGAGGGGCTCGCCTGGGCTCCCGAGGCTTCCCCCCGGCAAGGGTCTTGCCGGTGGGAACCTGCTCCGCCCATCTGCTCTCTGTAGCCTTGGTCCTTGATGTTGTCTGGTTTGTCTTGTGCCCTCGGCTTCTCTCCAGCTCCCCTCCTTTGCCCTGCTATGTGCGGCCAGGGCGCGTGGCTCTGACTGCCCATGCACAAGTAAAGGGGTCAAAAGGAGAGCCCCTACTTTTGTACACCGACAGTTTGTAAAAGCATGGATTTTGCCCTTTTCTTTTTCCGATGATTTTCTTGGATTTCTGAATTTTATTTTCTTTTTGGTGGCTATGTGGTTCTGAAACTTGGGAAGATCATGTCTTCCTAGGTTTTATAGTGGCTTGTCATCTCTAAAACCAACCCTAGCTCATGTCATTTCCATCGTAGCCCAAATCCCAATATTCTTTTTATTGGAAATATTCCTTTTCTATTAAAGGAATAACCCTTCAAGCCCTAGGTTGTGAAGCAACCTATATCCCCATCACTCCTAAAATCCCCATATAATTCTAATAAATTTTTGGGTCCTATCTTGCTCAAATATGGCAAAATATTTCACTTGCCATGTTATTTATCTTGCTCAATTAATTCCTTTACTATTCTGCCCTAAATGGAACTTTGTGAAGCAGGTGATATTTATCTTTGCCCATTTGACTCCAAACTTCTGGGACACCTTTTCCTATCATTATCATTGCCCTATGCAAAATTTCTACCTCATTTGCCTAGTAATTATTTTTCAAGATTTTACAAAGTTTCTGTTCGGGAAGAAGTTTTGGCTCAATCCATTACCCCATTTGCCCTGTGGAATTTTTCCAATTTTCTGGTTAGAATATAGCTTTGTGAAGCAAGTGCCACTTTGGTTCATCCAAATGGCCTGAACCTTTTGGCCATCTTCATATAGTCAAATCATAGGGCTATAACCATTTTCAGCTCAACTTGCCTCCTCATGTGAGTGCATCATCCAAATCTCTAATTCTGGCCATTATGGCACTTTCTACAGCAACCCTCATCTAGACTCCTCCTCTTAAGCTGATTTTTTGTAATCAGGATCATCTTAGTGCTTGATCACGTTGTGCCAAAGATCAGAGTCCAACTCCATACGTGTGAACCACAGCAAGTTACAAACACCTTGTTGTTGCAATGTTTTGGAGCTAGGTGTAAATCACTTCTTTGCCTTGGACCCAATTCTTTCTTCATCTATTGTAAGGGCACTATGGACTATCCACTGGACCTGGCCGGTCACACCAAAACGAGCCATTTTCTCTAGTGCCCGTGGTGATCACGCTTGCGTCATGCGTAATTGCATGCTTTAGATCGTTCTCGGCCCTGTTCCCGTTGTTTCCCTCATCGTCTCGACCTCCATCCATGTCCTGGAGCTTCGCCATGCTCGACTTCATCACCCCGTGCTCGGCCCCCCTCTTGTTTCGCCATAAATGAGCCGCTAGTTCCATGCTCGTGCCGTGCCCCACCATTGTCCACCATTAGCACACTGCTTGAGCTCATCCGTGAGCTCTAAAGCTCTCCCCTGCGCCTGTTTAAGCTCCCCCGAGGTCCTCTTCACCTCACTCATCCCTCCCCCGCCTCTCTAGTCCACCGGAGTCACCTCATCTCGCTGTTGTTTGCCCTCACCGTCCATGGCCGCCTAGGCCTCGGCTTGGGTTATGCCACCACAAGCCTCCCCTCCGTGACGACCGACTCCCCATCGTCCCGCTGAGCCTCCCCACCCCGTTTGCCCCTTGCCGGAGTGCCTGTTCCGCCAAACTCCACCTCCTCCCGTGCCTCCTTGTACTCCTTCTGGCACCGCCCGTCGCTGCCACCCTGCTCCTGACCGGTGCCCGTTTCCCCTCTGAACGAAGTCTGCACTCCACCCTGACCTCGCCAGCACTCTCGCCCGACCCCAACACCCACTGGAGCCTCTCCATTGGCCAGAGCCACTGCCGCGGTGGAGCGTGTCCCGCGGCGCTGCGGCTGTTGGCCCGTCTGCTGCCCTGCTGTGTCTCCGGAAAAAAGTAAAAAGAGGGGTTGGTACAACCGCTATCTATAGTCCTCCCTACCTAACTCTGATGGCAGGAGACAAGGGCATTTAATGCCCATCTGGTCGCCCAAATAGTGCAGGAAACGACCCTTAGGGGCGCCACCGATCGCCAGGATGGCCTTCTCGTCATCTCCACTTGCCACCTCGCACCGCTTGGCCGTACAACTACCCGCCACGTGCGCCAGGAGGGATCTTGTGGCGACACGTCGTTGGATGCGCTGGAGCGTGGGCGCAGAGTAGTGGCATCGCCGCGGCAAGCGCCTTGCCGCGGTCGTTGTCTTGTCACACCCGAAAGCTTGTCGCTCGCCGGGCCTTGCCGGGACGCGCGGCGCGTTGCGGCAAGTTTCTTGGCTGGCCCTCCCGACAAGCTCCTCTTGCCGGGGCCTTGTCCTTCCCGGCAAGCTCCTCTTGCCGGGGTCTTGTCTTCTCAGCTTAAACACTTTGTTCTTGAATGGCATCAATAGGAATAGCGGAGGATCTTGGCGGACACCCGGCAAGCCTTGCCGTGGGACGCTGCGACTGCCCGTGCACAAGTTCGGGATACTAAGGTACCCCTACTTTAGTACACCGACAGGAGCCCCCGGGCCTGGGCCATACACGGTGCCGAGCGTTGTTGGGCCAGGCCCAAAACAGGGCACGGGCACGCGCGGCCTGGGTCCATACCAAATCTATCTCCGTATCCACCGCGCCCTCCCGTAACGGCACACGTCAAACGCGGCGTCGTGGGAGAGATCATGGGCAATTCTTTAATCAGGAAAGGCGTAACGTTCGCCTCTCCCCTTTATAAGCAGAGGAAACAGGGGCCGTTCCCCCACTTTCGCCATTTGCGGTTCCTTCCTCAAAAAGCTCCGCTGCTCCCCTCCGGTCCCCAAGCTGAGAGAGAGAAACGCTCCGCCGCCCGTCGCCGCTACCGCCCTCAACGCCTCCGCCCTCCCCCGCCGCCCCCGCCATGGCTCCGAAGACCGGAAAGAGCACGAAGTCGGCCGAGGCGCTGCGGCTTGAGGCGCTGCGCAAGGAGCGAGCGCTTTTCCCCCCCGAGCTCACCCCGAAGGTGCTGCGGGAGGAGTTCTACCTCTTCTGGTCGACGGAGACGCGGGCGCATCCGCGCACGCTGGTGCTCTCCGCCGAGGCTTCTACTTCGAAGCGGTGCCCAAAAGGGTACTACTTATTTCCTTTGTTCTTCTACTGCGGGCTCTGCCTACCTTTTTCTGATTTCTTCTGCGATATCATGAATACCTACGGGTTTCATCTCCTTGACTTCACTCCCAACGCCGTTCTGACAATGGCAGTTTTCGCACATCTCTGCGAGAACTTCGTTTGCATCCACCCAAATGTTGCTCTTTTTCGCCACTATTTCATCCCCCGAGCCGAGAAAGGAGAGCCCTTAGCTGGCGGGATTGCCTGGATCTCACGAGTCGGCATGAAGGAGGTGTATCTGGAAGGGGAACTCCGCAGCAAGTGGGATGAGTGGAGAGCGGAGTGGTGTTGGATTGCTAACGCCAATCCGCAGCCATTCACCAACCTGCGCCAAACCCGGGTAGTGCGCGGCGGCGACTGGAGCGCTCTGTCGGCGGACGATGCCAAGCTGAATATCGCCATCACTCGAATCTTGCGGCTCAGGCTTGCCGGGCTCACCGTAGGGGCCGTTGGCGCGGACTTCCTCCGCCGCCGCATCGCCCCTCTGCAGGAGAGGGGAAGGCCCGCCTGGCTGTTTGGGGGCCCGGCAGATATCATGAGGCTGCGTCCAGGCCTTAATTTTAACTTTACTGTTTTGGAGCTTGACGGGATGCTCAAGGAGCTATTCAAGAACGACGCCAACCATCCGGAGTGGTTCAGGCTGCCGCAGGGCGTCATCCCACTGTGCAACAACTCCCAGCTTGATCGCATCCGTGCAATGATGCCGGAGTGCGACTCGCACGGGATTATCCCAACTTGGAAGGAGCCCGCCGACAACGTCGTGCGGCAATTCTTCGACAACCTGGTGGAGGTAGCAGTCCGCGCCGACGAGCAGAGGCTCCTCACCCGCGACACCACCGACGATGAGATGCGGTACATTGCTACCAGGGCCGAAGAGGCGGCGGCAGCTGCCGCCGCGGGCGAGTTTGGCTTCACGTTGGAGGAGGCAGAGGCGGCCGAGGCGGCAAGCCTTGCCGACCGAGAGGACCTTGGCGGGGAGGTCGCTGGCGAGGAGCAGCCCGAAGCCGAGGCAAGCGAACCTGCCGGGGGCGCAAGTGGCCAACCATCTTCAAGCAGCTTGCCGCAGACGAGGCCCTCAGCGCAGCCCCCAGCTCAAACAAGGAGGCGCCTTCGCAGGACCGGAGACACAGCAGGGCGGCAGAAGGGCCAACAGCCGCAGCGCCAGGACACGCTCCATCACGGCAAATCAAGTGCTGCAGGAGCATCTCATGCTGCGCGGCAATCGGGCGGGTCTTCTCGAGCCGCCACGACCGATCCGCCGCAGCTCCCTGCAAGCGCCCAAGGAGCCTACTCCTCCGCCTCACCGCGCAGAAAGGGTACCAGACTTCGACCTCTCCGCGCTGAGCTCCGACGAGGAGGAAGAAGAGGAGGAGGAGTAAGACTTTCTTCTTGTTGTACTTGTATTTCTTCGATCTTTGTTGTTTCTTGTCTTGCATCTGATCTGCTTCCCTCTGAATCCTTGTTCCATTTCAGGACTCTGGCCGAGAGAGCGGCGAAGAGGGCCAAGGTCCCCGTGGTTGTCATCGAGGATGATCCTGCTGTGATGGCAGAGGACACGTCCGAGACCACCTTGACGGACCCGGTACCATCTCCTCGAAGCAGCCCCCAGCACAGCCCCCAGCGTAAGTATTTGTTCACTTCCTATTGTGGGGCGTGCCTGGGTGCTCTTTCTTTGCTGATATCTTGGTTGCTGACTTGCTTGTGTAGGAGTAGAGCAGGCCCATCAGGAGCAACCAGAAGCCGCTCCAGAGGCGATGTCTGCTTCGACTACGCCGCCAAGGGGCGATTCTCCGACAAGGGAGCGCTCTCCGGCAAGGGAGAGGTCCCCGGCAAGGGACGGAACCAGTGAGCCTTCGGTGGTGGAGCCCATGGTCACAGAGCCCAGCACAGGTAACCCTCCTTGTCGAAAACTTTCCCTTGGGTTCTTCTTCTGATCTTCTTTTTGGATATTTGCTTGACTTTTCCTTCCTCTTCCTGTCTTCAGATCTCCCTCCCACAGATCCGATGGAGACTGAGGCCATCGGGCGGAGGACGACGCTGCAACACCAAGATGTCGCCGCCCGAGGAAGAGGCCGACGCTGACGATCCCGCCGGCGAAGAGGCCGCCAAGGCTACTGGTGCAGGAGCTGGCGAGGGGTCCGACGATCGCACTGACGACCCCGAGGGCACAGGAGCACAAGGCGCTACACCGACTGCCGACCCCTCCGCCGCTGATGCAGCACCGGGCTCCGAAGAGCCCCAGCCCGGTGCCTACTTGAAGGCCGGCGAGGGTGTCTTCATCCATCTTCCCTGGGCGTCGAGCTCCAGGGCGTCGATCGAGGGAGAGTCTTTTGACGGAGAGGTGCTCGCCTCCGCCGGGCTGTCAGTGGTTGACACACCAAGCAGTAGTAGCGGCAAGTCTGAGGAGGAGGAACTGCTCTGGAAGTTGGTGTCGCTCTACCGTGCCCGGCAAGCGAAGTTGGAGTCCCGGGAAGCGCTTGTCGCACGGGCGGGAGTTGACATAGAGAAGCATGCGGAGGAGCTCCAGAGCCGAAACCAAGAGGCCCTCCGGTCCATTGCGGAGGAGAGGGCGCAGCTTGTCGAGGCGCGGAAGGCCTTCATCCTTGAGAAGGCAGAGGCTGAGGAGCAACAGAGGCTTGCCGCTGAGGAGGTGTCCATCCGAGAAGGTGAACTGACGCAGCGGAAAGTCAATCTGGACAGCTACGAGGAGGAGCTCGCCGCACGCGAGCAATCACTTGGCGGGGCGCTCAAGGAGGCGAAGGAGGCTGCCGCAACTGTCGAGGCTGCCAAGAAGGAGTTGGAGGTGAAGGCGACGCAGCTGGAGGCTGATCTGAAAGGGAAGAATGAAGAGCTTGCTGCACTCTAGCGCGAACGCGAGAAGGATGTCCTTGCTCATGGCGATCTGCAAGTTCAAATCGCCGACAAGGGCAAGGAACTGAACGCCGTCAAGGACTCAAATGCTGACTTGGAGCTGAAGCTGGCCACGCTGACGAAGACACTAGACGGCGCCAAGAAGAGGGAGGAGGACTTGAAGCAGGAGCTCAAGGGCAACGGGAGTTGTTGACGAGGGCCGCCGAAACTCAGAACACCTTCAGGGCTACGGTGGAGCTCTGGACAGAAGGCCTCGTCAACATTGCTGCAACCATCGACGAAGAGCTGGCGCAACTAGACTTGGCGGGCTTCGGGTACTCCTCCAACGAGAACCTCCAGCCCAGCGCCAAGCTTACTCTGTTCTTCAAGGGCGTGGCGACGGCTCTCCAGCAGCTCCGGGAAAGGATCCCAAAGCAGCTGGCTGATGAGTCGCGCACCATCTGCGCCAGAGTCTTGAAGAAGGTGTTGGTGAAGGTGCTTTTCCGCAATCCGACCATCAACCTCACCAATGTTCTCAAGAAACTGCCGGCAGGTGCTGATCTTGCAGAGCTCAAAGCCGTTGTCGCACCCATCATGGACTAGGTGAATGAAGTCAGAAGGGTCGACTGCGATCGTGTAGATTAGGGCGCCCTCTTCCTCCTTTTTCTTGCCGCTGCCAGATATGCCATAAGAACAATCCATTAGAGCGCGGCAAGTTATTTATTGTAATATAACTTTATTTTGGGTATATTTGCTATGTTATTTCCTTTACTTGACTCCCTCCCTTGTATGTTTTACCCTACGCTTTTAGGGAACTTGCGGTAGCGAGGAACCCTTGCCATGAAGCGCCGAGTCTGCTAAACATCAAGAGCTCGTCATGCGGTGTTGCCTCCGTAAGAAACCTTGTCGAGACTAGTCGCAGCACACTTTCATTGTTCAAAGGACTCGAAACAAAGTAAGGGCGCAACTAGCCACGAGCCGTTCCTCCGCCGCATGTGTTTTCCATACAAAGCACGGTCGCTCAAGGAATATAACTTAAGAAATTTAAAACTGATTGTGCTCAAACTTTGGCAACTTAGCTTTTACATCATCTCAAGTCCCCAAGACGGCTATACTTCTTTGAACGACGCCTAGTCCACGTCATTGTCTTCTCCTTCTCCCCCCGGTGAACTTGTGGGCGGAGGAACCTTCTCTTTGAGAGAAAGAAAGAAGAGAAAATAAAGATATGGAGCCATAAGGCTCGTTATTGCTTACCGCGGGCAATTGCTGCACAAGGTGTCAGTTTATACATGCAAAAAAGAAAAAGGCATGAAATTTGACAACTTTTGCAGAGCATATGATCTTTATTTATGCACGGGATCTGCGCCCGGCTTTGTATAAAGGGTTACATGCAACAGCGGCAAGGCTTGTACAAAAGGTGGTTGCCGGGACTGCAGGTTCCGGCAACCGCGCCTTATGGGTAAAACTTACGAAGATGCTCTATGTTCCAAGAGTTGCTCACCGGAAAGCCATCTTCGGTCTCAAGGCGGACAGCGCCAGGCCTAGTGACTCGCTTTACCCGATAAGGGCCTTCCCACTTCGGCGTCAACTTGTTGGAATTCTTGGCGGATTGAAGGCGCCGAAGAACAAGGTCGCCTTCCTTGAAGCTTCTGGCATTAACATTGCGGCTATGGTAGCGACGCAAAGCTTGCTGGTAGCGAGCAGCTCGTACAGCAGCCTGAAGACAATCTTCCTCGAGGAGCACGGCGTCATCTTGCCGCAGCTGCTCTTGCTCAAGCTCATCATAAGCGAGCACTCGAGGCGATCTGTATACGAGTTCCGTGGGGAGAACTGCCTCCGCTCCGTAGAAAAGAGCAAAAGGTGTCTGGCCAGTGGCTCGATTTGGCGTCGTCCTGATCGACCAAAGAACCACCGGCAGCTCCTTGATCCAATTTCTTCCGCACTTGTGCAGCCTATCGAAAGTTCTGGTCTTGAGCCTGCGCAGCACTTCAGCATTTGCCCTCTCCGCTTGACCGTTGCTTCTCGGATGAGCAACAGAAGCGAAGCAGATCTTGGCGCCAAGATCTTGGACGTACTGCATGAAGGTGCGGCTCGTGAATTGTGTGCCATTGTCGGTGATGATCCTTTTAGGGACTCCGAAACGGCAAACAATCGACCTGAAGAACTTGACTGCTAATTGTGCTGTCACCTTCCTCACTGCTTCCACTTCCGGCCACTTTGTGAACTTGTCGATTGCCACGTACAAGTATTGAAAGCCCCCGACAGCTCGGGGAAAGGGGCCGAGGATGTCGAGCCCCCAGACCGAAAATGGCCAGGATAAAGGGATCATCTGGAGAGCTTGAGCTGGTTGATGTATCTGCTTGGAGTGGAACTGGCACGCTTCACACTTGGTTACTTGTGCAGTTGCATCCTGGAGGGCTGTCGGCCAAAAGAAACCTTGCCGGAAAGCTTTGCCGGCAAGTGCTCTTGCACCAATGTGGTGACCACATATGCCTCCATGTATCTCCGCCAACAGCTGCTGTCCTTCTTCTCGGGGAATACACTTCAATTTCCCTCTGTTGAATCTTTCTGTATAGTATGTCATCGACAAACTGATACATACTTGATTTCCGGGCTACTCTCTCCGCTTCTTGTTGCTCTTCGGGAAGTTCTCCTGTTTGGAGGAAACGGACGATCTGCTGTGCCCATGCCGGAGCTTGTGGCTCGACGACAAGGACTAAAGGCGCAAATGCTGCTGCGGGAACATCTGCTTCCACGGCAAGAAATTGCGGCTCAGCCAGAGCGTGATGTTCCCCGACAAGATTGCCGGAGCAAAACTTGTCGGGAGCGTCTGCTTCAACGAAACAAACCTTAGGGCTTGTCGGAGCAGACTGCTCCTCAGCACACTTTGTGTTGATCTTGGGGACCTTCTTGGCGGCGGCTTCGGGAAGCTCAGCCGGAAAGTAGTCACCAGAAATCAACTTCCTCTTCTTGCTCTGTCCAGTTGATGGTGTTACAGATGGTTGAGTCAGCTTGAGCACAAAGATCCCTGGTTCCACAAGCAACTTGAGTGCGGCGCATTTTGACAGGCCATCTGCAATGTCGTTCTGAGCTCTTGGAACATGTTCCATCTGCAGGCCATCAAAATGCTCTTCCAACTTCCTCACTTCATCAATGTAGGCTTCCATCAATGGACTCTGATAATCTTTGTTTACTTGGGGGACGACAAGCTGTGAGTCACCCCTGACAATAAGCTTCTTGATCCCAAGGTCTGCCGCGATCCTGAGTCCGGCAAGCAAGCCTTCATACTCTGCAGTATTGTTTGTTGCTTGCTCCTTGGGAAAGTGCATCTGGATCACGTACTTGAGGTGCTCTCCGGTGGGTGCAACGAGTAACACGCCCGCACCGGCGCCTTGGAGCGAAAAGGCACCATCAAAGTACATGATCCATTCCTTGCTTGCTTCCTTGACGGGGATCCTCGTCTCCAGAGTTTCTTCATCGGGTGTTGGCGTCCATTCTGCTATGAATTCTGCCAATGCTCGGCTCTGGATAGTTGAAGTACTTTCAAACTTGAGGCCAAAGCTCGACAGTTCCAGTGCCCACTCGGCAATCCTGCATGTTGCTTCTGGATTCTGCAATATCCTCTTCAACGGAAAGCGAGTGACAACTGTGATCTCATGTGCTTTAAAATAATGGCGCAGCTTCCTCGAGGCCATGAGAAGGCCGAAGAGCAACTTCTGCACACCAGAGTACCTTGATCTAGCCCCCTGCAAAAGGGAACTGACAAAATAAACTGGGTGATGCACCATCTTCTTTTGTTTCTCTTCCTGTGGTTGCACAGATCCATCCTTGTCGGGACCAGAGCTTGACGGGGAAGCCCCCTGCTTGTCGCTGGACTCGCTTGCATGCGTCTGTCGGCTCATCATCCGCCTCCCTCTCCGCTACTTAACGCAGCACTAACCACTTGATTGGTTGCCGCTAGATACAGCAGCAACTTCTCTTGTGGCTTAGGTGCGACAAGTATTGGAGTGGAGGACAGGTATCTCTTCAAGTCCTGTAGCGCAGCTTCTGCTTCCGGAGTCCATTTCATTGGACCTGCCTTTTTCAAAATTTTGAAAAATGGCAGGGCGCGCTCGGCAGACTTAGAGATGAATCTACTGAGAGCAGCAACGCAGCCGGCAAGCCTTCGCACATCCTTGACGCGCTTCGGTGCTTCGATCTGCTCAACGGCCTTGATCTTGTCGGGATTGACTTCGATCCCCCGCTGAGATACAAAGAACCCGAGAAGCTTGCCAGAAGGGACTCCAAACACGCACTTCTCGGGGTTCAGCTTGAGATTGATCTTGTGCAGATTTGCAAAAGTCTCGTCTAAATCTTGGATCAAAGTTTCTTTGTCCTTGCTCTTGACCACTATGTCATCCATGTAAGCTTCTACATTTCTGTGCAACTGTGGCTCAAAAGCATGACTGACTACCCTTGCAAATGTTGAACCAGCATTCTTTAGTCCGAATGGCATCCGTACAAAGCGAAGACGTGCCACATGGAGTAATGAATGCGGTCTTCTTCATCTTCTTCGCCATGAAGATCCGGTGATATCCTCGAGTATCGTCAAGAAATGAAAGCAAATCACATCCCGCCGTGGAGTCGACAATCTGGTCAATGCACGGCAAGGGAAATGGATCTTTGGGACAAGCTTTATTAACGCCGGTGAAGTCAATACAAAGCCTCCACTTCCCGTTAAGCCTTGCGCATTTACTCTTGGATTGGCTAACCACGTTGGATGGAGTACTCCTCGACAAGGCCTGCTGCTTCCAACTTCTTGATCTCTTCTGCAATGAATTCTTGTCGCTCCACTGCTTGTTTCCTTACTCTCTGCTTGACGGGCCACGCGTGAGGACAGACGGCAAGGTGGTGCTCAATTACTTTCCTGGGAACGCCGGGGATGTCAGACGGTTGCCATGCAAACACATCGACATTCGCCCGCAGGAAAGCAACGAGCGCGCTTTCCTATTTAGGGTCAAGCATGGCACTGATGGTGAAGGTACCACCAGTGCCGTCCTCCTTGGAGGCGCACTTGCCGGTGGAGCTCGATGGTGCGTCCTCGACGGTACCGCAGCACTCCGAAGAGGTGCGCTTGCCGGAGTGGGCATCAGAGCTACTCTTGCCGGACTTGGTCTTCTTCTTCCCCCTGGGAGCTTCAGCGGCAAGTGTCTTGCGATCTGCTGCAGGTGCTGCTTCCCGGTAGATCTTGTCGGTACAGATAAGTGCATCTTTCTTGTTGCCAGGGACAGAAATGACACTTATCGGACCGGGCATCTTGAGCACGTTGTAGGCGTAGTGAGAGGCTGCCATGAACTTGGCGAGCACTGGACGGCCAAGTATCCCATTGTAGGGTAATGGGAAATCAGCAACGTCAAATGTGACCTTCTCTGTCCTGAAGTTCAATTCGCTGCCAAATGTAACTGGCAGTGTGATCTTCCCCTTCGGCTTGCTTCTTCCCGGATTAATTCCTTGAAAGGTACCAGTCTCTTCGAGCTCGCTGTCAGGGATCTGGAGCTTCTTGAGCACCGCGGAGGAGATCAGATTCAAACCGGCCCCGCCGTCAACCAGCATCTTCGTGACCTTGAGGTTGCGGATGGTTGGCGAAAACAACATCGGCAAGCACCCGACCGCAGTTATGCGATCAGGGTGATCCTCAACATCAAAGATGATGGGCGTGCTGGACCACTTCAGAGGCTTGCGCGATTCAACTGACGGTTCTGCTGCGTTTACTTCCCGCACCCACTGTTTTAGCTGGTGGTGTGAGGTGTAAAGAGAAGCACCGCCGTCGATGCACAAAACCTCTGTTGCCTTCTGAAACTCCTGCTCGTCGGTCTCATCCTCATCCATCTCTTCATCTTCGTCTTTGTCTTCATCCTTGTCACGGCCGCGGGGAGGCCTGTCTCGTTGCCGCTGCTTGGCCTTGCCGCGGCGCCCTCCCCGGGCGGGACGCTTCTTGCTGGATCCTCCTCCACCTTCCTGGGCCTTCTCCTTGTCACACCACTCGTATTCAGCTTTCTGCAGCTCTACGAGCTGCTCAACCTTCTTGCAAGTCTGGAGATCATGGCCCTTGGTGCGGTGGATCTTGCAGTACTGCTTGCCGGAGCCGTCCTGTTTGCCGGCGGCCACCACAGCCTCGCTGGAGTCACCAGCTTTGGCCTTCTCGGCGCCACTTCCGTTGCCGGACTGCTCGACAACTAGCACATCCTTAGCTTTCCTCTTTCTGTTATTTCGCCTCCGGTTCTTCTTTGCCGGGGCGGCATCCTCACTGTCAGATCCTTCTGCTCCTGCGTTCTCTCCGCGAAGCCTCCTCCTTCAAAGACGTGCACACTTGTCGGCCAAAGCATATAGCTCGCTGACATATCTGATTTTGCACATCGCCATCTCCTCCCTCATCCTGCGGTTACGCACGTTCTGATGGAACGCGCTGATAACCGCGGCGGGGTGAACATCTGGGATGTTGTGCTGCACCTGGCTGAATATCTGTATGAACTTGCGCAGGGGTTCTCCTTCCTTCTAGGCGAGCAAATGAAGATCGCTTTCCTGGCCATGGGGCTTGTGGCCGCCTGTGAAGGCGCCGACAAACTGATGGCACAGATCTGCCCATGAGGAGATGGAGTTGTTCGGCAAGTGCATGAGCCAAGATCTGACATTGGGCTTGAGCACGAATGGGAAATAGTTGGCGAGGATCTTCTCGTCGCGCCCCCCGGCAGCCTGCACCACAATGGTGTAGATGCTGAGGAACTCCGACGGAAGTATCCTGCCGTCGTACTTCTCGAACGCGTCGGCTTGAAGTTCTTGGTCATCGGCCCTTCGACTGCCGCAGCTCACGAGTGAACGCAGGGCAACCTATCACAGACTGCAAGTCGCTGGTTCCCGGGCGCATGCATATTGACAGATAGGCCCAGCGCGCTGGTCTGACTGACGTCGCGCTTCTCTTCGACGCTCGATGCGAGTGCGAGCGTCTTCGTGTCGTCGTTCTTGGAGAACTTGGCGTTGATCGCGGCGAGCTCGTGGGTCCGACGACGTGGTGGAGTTGGTGTCGAGGTTAGCCCAGCGAGTCGGCGATCTTGGCCTTCGGGGCGGGGAGTGCACGGTGGTGGCACCCCCACCGGTCTTGTTGCCATCGGCTTGCGCCTGGACGTCTTGCCGCGGCTTGGAAGTTCTTGGTTGCCGGGGCTTGTCGCCATTGGCGAAGCCGATGAGGCTCTGGATGGTGATCCTCCAGTCGTCGATCTTGTCCGTGCCGAGGGTAGTCTAGTGCTTGATTGATCTCGGGCCAACGCTTCTTCTGGGGTTTTCGGCGGCGGGGGCGAACGACGCGAGGAGCGTGATATGCTCAAACTTCTAACAGTGTTAGAAGGAGCAACATCTCGTCCAGGCGACCGTGTTGCGCTCGCGCGAACATGCTGGCGTGTATGTTGGCCTTGAGCGTCCCGCGACCCGCCAGCTTGGCCTTGTTCTAACGCGAGCACGGTGCTAGGAGCACTGTGGCGTTGTCGATCCCGCGCCTCCTGAGAGGGGCGCGGCGCATGTACGGACGTCGAAGTTTGCGGGGCCTTGTCCTTGGACCTGGTGACGATGTGAGTCCCCCCGTCGGCGCCCGTTCCTCCGCCGGCGTCTACCCCACCGCCCGTTCGCTCCTGTGGCGGTGGGATCGACGCAGACAGACCAACCACCTCCGAAGCCTTCTTCTTTGGTGGCATGTCAACGAAGATGATGATGTAGCGCGCGCGAACACCGGATCAGGTTCGCACAACCTCGACGCCCCCTACCTGGCGCGCCAAAGATGTCGTGGGAAACGAGCACCTATGGGGCAGGGCCCCTTTTCGGTCCGGCAGGGAGCGGAGAGAGCACGAAGAGCGGATCGAGGCAGAGCACGCAAGGGATTTTACCCAGCTTTGGAGCTCTCCGGAGAGATAAAACTCCTACTGCTGCTTTGTGTTTCTATTCTGTTCTTGCTCGAGAGCGTGGGAGTGTTGTAGTTTCGAATGAGCCGAACCCCTTCTACGTGCGCATGGGCCTCCTTTTATAGGTTAAAGGGGTCACCGACAGGTGGCAACGCAGACATGGGTAAAAAAGTAAAAAGAGGGGTTGGTACAACCGCTATCTCATATCCCTCCTACCTAACTCGACGGCAGGGGACAAGGGCATTTAATGCCCATCCGTCGCCCAAACAAAGGCAGAAACGACCGTTAGGGCGCCACCGACGCCACGAATGCCTTCTCGTCATCTCCACTTGCCACCTCGCACCGCTTGCCTGTACAGCTACCCGCCACGTGCGCCAGGAGCGATCCTGTGGCGACACATCGTTGGATGCGCTGGAGCGTGGGCGCAGTAGTAGCCGCCGCGCAAGCGCCTTTGCATGATCGTTGTCTTGTCGCACCCGAAAGCTTGTCGCTCGCCGGCCCTTGCCGGGACGCGCGGCGCATTGCGGCAAGTTTCTTGGCTGGCCCTCCCGACAAGCTCCTCTTGCCGGGGCCTTGTCCTTCCCGGCAAGCTCCTCTTGCCGGGGTCTTGTCTTCTTATCTTAAACACTTGTTCTTGAATGGCATCAATAGGAATAGCAGAGGATCTTGGCGGACGCCCGGCAAGCCTTGCCGCAGGATGCTGCGACTGCCCGTACACAAGTTCGGGATACTAAGGTACCCCTACTTTAGTACACCGACAGCCACCGTCCTCGGCTGCGCCGCGCAGCCCCACTTCCGGCTATCCCCAGTCTCGACCAAGACCTCCCCTAGGCGCGGTGCTTGTCAGTGCACCTATCCATGGTCTCGCCTCCGGAGCCGTCCCGGTGGTCACCTCCCGCGCCTCTGTCCCGCCCGCATCTGTCCTTGTCGGGGAGGAGGAGGGAGGAAGAAGAAGACAGGGGGAGAGAGATGGATAAGGTGGGACCCCCTGTCAACCGCACAAGCCGGGCCCTGCCACCGCCACATCACGTAAGTGAAAACGTTTTCTGGTCAAAAACGTTTTCTGCTTCGGGAAAACGTATTTCGCGAAGCTTCACGCCAAAATACGCTTTCTGGAAACATACTCTAGTTCTACTACGGCCCAAAATACGTTTCCTCTATTTTGAAAACATATTTCACCTTATGCGCTTTCTGTTTTCTGGCTCAGGGACCTGTTGGTGATAAATTATTCACATATTAGTCCCTAAACTACCACCCTTCGTAACTTGTCAAGTAACTCCGATCGAGGTGAAACCAACGCTCACATCTTCGTCTCGTTGAACTCTTTCTGTTGGTAACATTTTCATGAGGTGTTCACACAGTGAAAATGACCATTTTGCCCTTGCTTCTAATCAGCCCCCTCTGGGAGAGAACCGTCCAACATTTCGTTCCGCGGCTTCACCGCACTTCTTCCAGGAGTCTCCGTCACCCCCAGGCAAGCCACAACCACCATTTGCATGATAGCTCTGCAATAGCATTGGTAGCTAGAATCATTAAGAATTGTCGGTTCGTTTTGCTACTGCTGTCACTATTTCGGTTATGCTTATGGATCGATGTTTACCGTCATGCTATGTTTCCTTGTACTATGTCATCATGTTCTAATTTCTAGTATTACTTTCGTATGCCATGCTTGGTAGTAGTACATGTTGGTGTTGGTTATGTTCTTCATTGCCTGACTATTGTCGGTGACCCATTACCGTTGATATGCATGTTTCTTTGCATATAGCTGGTTTATGCTTACTTTGTAGTATTCCTGATGTGTTCTTGCATGGTATTTATCATTGATGCTAGTGGTCATGATATACTATGAGCAGTGGTATACTTGTGATATGCATGCTCGTAATTATGCCCTGCTCAGTTGGATATGATTCATTATTGATATGGTTAATAGTTATGTTGCACCCCATGCTTATGTTGATATCATGCTCATGCATCGTAGTTGCATCATGTTATTTTCATATGACTCAGCTTATTCACTACAAAAAAAAGACACATCCGTGACATTTTGGGCCGAGCGGAAAAAAAAATTTGGCATACTTATGCCACTTGTATGACGATAATTGTGACAAAACCCGGTATCATGATAGATGTGGTGGGCTCCTACTTCTATGACAAAAAATCATGACAGAAAATGGGCTTTTCGTCCTGGGTGGGCTAGAGACACAGATGCATGACATTCTTTGGGCCGTCCATGATGGAAAAAAAACGTGGTAGAAGCGAGTGCGAGGAAAATTTCGGGGAGTTCCCGATTACGGTGGGTGGTTGGGGGCCGAGCGATGCGCGTTTCTCTCATACACGTACGCGCGTGTGTGCGAGGCGTCGCCTAACTGAACCGGAGCGATTGCACTGGAGGCTATGCGTTACTGAACCCGAGCGATCGATCGATGGCTGTTAACTGAACCCAATCGAGCGATTCCTTCGCTACTGCTGCTAACTGAAGCCGACCGATGCTGCCTCTGGATGAACAGTGAACGTTGCGAGGGGGGTTGGATGAACAGTGAGCGGTGGGGGTGGATGAACAGGACCCCGTGGTGTTGCCTCTGGATGAACAGGACCCTGATCGATCGAGCCGGTTGTGGATGGATGAACAGGACCCCGTGGAGGGCTGGATGAATAGGACGACCCCGTGGAGGGCTGGATAAGCAGTAGACAGTGGAGGGGTGGATGAACAGTAGCCCGTGGAGGGGTGGTTGAACAGGAGCCCATGGAGAGGGCTGGTTGAACAGTAGTTGGTGGAGTAGCGCGCGGTGGGGGTGGATGAACAGGAGCCCGTGGATGAACAGTCGTAGGTGGAGGCTGGAGGAGGTCGATGGTGGTTGAACAGTAGCCCATGGAGGCTGGAGAAGGTCGACGGTGGAGATGAACAATATCTCGTGGAGTTCCATTTTGCGGTACGCCACACCCCTTCCGATGAATAGGACCCCCGTTTTGACCGTAGCGCTCCAACACAAGTTCGTTTCCTCTGTTTTGCGGTACGCCACACACATCCCGATCAACATGACCCTGTTTCGACCGTAGGAGGTCCAACACAAGTCCGTTTCCTCCGTTTTGCGGTACGCCAGACCCCTCCCGATTAACAGGATCCCGTTTCGAACGTGGCCGATCGAACACAAGGCTGTTTCCTCCATTCTACGGTACACCAGGCCTCGTTTCCATCAGCTGTTCCATCCAAGCCGGTTGGCTCCCACGCGTTCCGTTGCCTCTCGATGAACACGACACATTCCATTGCCTACCGATGAACACGACCCATTCCGTTGCCTCCCCATGAACACGACAACGATGCAGTTTCTCTGTTCCGACCCAGCCATGTACACGAGCCCTGGCCGTATGTATGCGTGATAGTCGTTTGAGACCCCGCCCGTATGTACGTACATGGACGTATTTTCATTCTTGCACACTGGCCGGTGTACGTATGTGCACATGCTACGTACGCGCCTCTACTATGACACGTGCGCGCCTCTACATCTACCAGTATGTACGTACACGTTCGCGACTAGAATAACCATGCTACGTACGCTTGGACCAGGTGGGTCTCGACTGTCAGGCACTTCCTTGGGTGCGAAGATGTAGCTGGTGGGTCCCAGCAGTCAGGGGGTGAATCGTTTTTTTTGCCCGGATGCACTTCCTTGCGTGCGAAGATGTAGCTGGTGCGTCCCAGCAGTCAGGGGGGAACTTTTTTTTTGTGAAATACAGTGGCCCGTCCGGTGGGTCCCTGCTGTCAGGTGGAGGAATAATTATTCTGCGCGTAATAGGGAGGCACTTCCTTGCGGCCGCCGTGGACCCGTCTGCCAGCCTCTCAACGTACAGTACTCTTCTGACGGAAGTTGTTCCTTGACCACATTGACCACGCCGGGCGGAGAGCACCAGGGTAGTGGACGACGTCGAGGCCTAGGAAGGGGACGACACGAAGCCGGGGAAGACACGATAGTGGAAGCCCGCGCGGAAAGGAGTACGAGGGTTCACTAGTTTGGCTATGATGTTAGGCTTCCGCCGCCGCAGGGCCTGGCCAGCGGTGGGAATAGTAGGAGGTGGTGAAGCCTCCGTGGCAGCACAGCCGGCCACACGAGGCAGGAGCATGCGGCACGACCGACGCTGCTTTGGGCGGCTGGAGCAAGAAGACCAGAGGTTGAAGAAGCACTACGGCCGTTGGATGGAGATCGTACGGTCACTAGAGCTAGAATCGTTCATATTGACTAAGTTGACAAAGCCCGCCGTCCCCGTCAACTTAGTAGGCCCACAAGTCAGCCTCCCACCAAGGTGGATCCTAGCTAGCAGGGGGAGTATTCATTTTTTTGTGCGTAATAAGGAGGCACTTTCGGTGGGTCCGAGCTGACAGCGGAGGAACGTTTTTTTCACAAAATACAGTGGCCCGTCTAGTGGGTCCCAGCAGCCAGGGGGGAAACATTTTTTCACAAAATACGGTGGCCCGTCCGGTGGGTCCCTGCTGTTAGGTGGAGGAATAATTATTTTCCGCGTAATAAGGAGGCAATTCCTTGCGGCTGCCGTGGACCCAGCTGTCAGCCTCTCCACGTACAGTACTATTCCAATGGAAGTCGGTTGTTGACCACATTGACCATGCCGTGCCGAGAGCACCACGATGGTGGATGATGGCGAGGCCTAGGAAGGGGATGACGCGGAGCCGGGGAAGACGCGGTAGTGGATGCCCACGCGGAGAGGAGTATGAGGGTTCACTGGTTCGGCTGTGGTGCGAGGCTGCCGTCGCCGTAGAATAACAGGGGGTGTGGGTGAGTGGAGGGATGGCCTGGCCAGCGGTGGGAGTAGTATGGGGGTGGTGAGGCCTCCGCGGCAGCACAGCCGGCCACGGGAGGCAGGAGCAGGCGGCACGACCGGCGCTGCTTTGGGCGGCTGGAGCAAGAAGACCAGAGGTTGAAGAAGCACTATGGCCGTTGGATGGACATCACACGGTCACTGGAGTATTGACTAAGTTGACAAAGCCCTCCGTCCCCGTCAACTTCGTAGGCCCACAAGTCAGCCACCCACTATGGTGGGCCCCAGCTAGCAGGGGGTATTCATTTTTTTGTGCATAATAAGGAGGCACTTCCTTGCATGTGAAGATATAGCTGGTGGGTCCGACCTGTCAGCAAGGGGAACATTTTTTTCGCGAAGTACAGAGGCCCTTCCCATGGGAACTAGCTGTCAGGTGGAGGAATCATTATTTTGCGCGTAATAAGGAGTCATTTCCTTGCATGCGGCCGTGGACCCAGCTGTCAGCCTCTCCACGTACAGTTCACTTCTGATGGATGTCGTTCATTAACCATGTTGAGCAGGCTACACCGAGAGCAACAGGGCGGTGGACGACGGCGAGGCCTAGGAAGGGAACGACACGGAGCCATGAATACTCGGCAGTTGTTTCCCAAGCGGAGGAGTACGAGGGTTTACTGGTCCGTCTGCCATCCCCGAAGAATAACATCACGTGTGGGTGAGTAAAGGGATGGCTAGGCCAGCGATGGGAGTACGGTGGGGCCGTGAGGCCTGCGCGGCAGCATAGCCGGCCGCGGGAGGACGGAGCAGGCAGTCCCGCCGGCGCTTATTTGAGCGGCTAGAGCACGAAGAGCAGAGATTGAAGAAGCACGACAGCCGTTGGATGGACACCCAATAGTCACTGCTCTCGTTTGTTGACTAAGTTGACAGGGCGTTGCGTGTGCGTCAACCTTTTTTTAGGAAAGCATACGCGTCAACCTGTAGTAAGCGCACAAATCAGCCTCAAATATGTGGAAAACAGCATACAACCCATCTGCCATTATTTCTAATAATGTACAACCCATTTGCTAATTCTTAAGAATTTTTTTGGAGCCCATCTTCTTTTTGTTAGCATTACACCCCATATTGTGGCCATGGTCAAAAAGTATACGAAATTTTGCATATTTTGGTGTGGTCAACTGTTTTTAATCCTGAAATATCGATTCACATTCAAACTATTTTGAAAAATAATTTATATAAATATGAAATCCGAATAATTGTCCACGCATAAAATTCAATGGAATTTAAAATCTTGTAATGAAAAAAAATTGAAACTAATTCCCGGTTTGATGTGTTTTAAAAATGTACAGCCCATTTCTGGGCAAACCGAATGAAACTCTCCTCGTCTTGAAAGATTTGTAGCCCAGCAAGGCTGATAAAGCAAGTAGGCCTCGTTTGGGTATTTCTTCAAAAAAACTAGAACTGGGCTAGCCATTTTCAGCAAGAAAAAACACAACTGGGCTCATGATATGGTAAAAATAAATAAAACCCTGGCTAGACGGGCCACAGCCCCCGCACAGCCCCATTGTTACCCTGATCCGTCGCTAAAACTAGTATATATAACAAATGCTTGTTCCTCCAAAAAACTGCGCGTCCTGCTGGGTCCCTAGTGATAGCCGCTCGTAGTGTAATTCTCTCTTTTATTGACTACGTTGAGAATGGCATGAGCCCCAGATGTCCAACCATTTGGAGGAACCATATTTTTGGGCTTGTAATATAGAGGCACTTGCTTGCATACTGCAATGACACTGGTGGGTCCCTACTGTTATCCTCTCCATGTACAATCATCTCCTTGTTCCTCTTGGTTGTTGACGACGTTGACAATGCAAGAGGGCGGCGCACCATGTACGGCGAGCGAACCAAGGCCGCAAGGCGGAGGACAATGGTGAGGCCTTGGACGGAACAAACAGGAGCCATGGAAGATGCGGAGGGGAGTATGAGGGTTGACTGGTTCGGGTGCACGTGCGTGTTGGGGCTGACGTCGCCGGAGAATAACAAGACGTGTGGGGGAATAGAGGGAGGGACTGGCCAACGTTATAGGATACGTACGGTAGGGCGGCGGAGGCGCAACCAGCTATGGGTGGCAGGAGCAGGCAGAGCCGATGGGGTGGTTTGGTTTGGGCGGCTGGAGGAAGAAGAAGACAAGAGATAGAAGATACACGACAAATGTTGGATGTCAATCCAACGGCTGGTAGGCAGAATCTTTTGTTGACTGGCTAGTAAGTCGACACCACCTTGGATAGGTTATTTCCTCGCGGGTCCCAAATGTCAGAATCCAAATTTGTCACGGTCATGCAGCCTTTCCTATGAAAATTTACAACCCATTTGATGTGCTAGGTCGAAATAAGTTTGTGGGTGCTGGTGGGGGCTAATCACTTGGCTTCTGTAATGCAAAGTGAGCTCAAGCAGCCGGCGAGAGTGATGTTATTTCCCTTGGTTGGGATTTTTTACAATATTTCACTCTAAATTAAACGAATGGCAAGCCATTTGCCTTGTTTCAAAGAAAACATGACAGTCACAGCCGAGTTGAAAAGGGCAAGAACATCTGACTCCATCTTACAAACTGTACAAAAGCAAAAGTGTTAATTGTTCATCAGGTTTACAAAAAAGCCCATGTTGAAAAGGGCAACAACATCTAACTCCAGCACTGTTTTCGGTAGTCACAGTCAAATGGATCAGTCACGTCCATAGAATGAACATCCTGGGTCGTAAAATTTACTGGATCATGACCACAATATGTTGTAAATAGAAGCCCGGCATGTTCATAAGCTCTTTTGCCCACCTGAAACTCCTTTTTTTGCTCTTCGACATGCCCATCCGTCAAAACCATGCTGCTGATAAACTTAAGCCTGATGGACAATAGTAACATCGCATTCAGCAGGAAGAGTGTGACAAATCTAGTTTTTGCACGGTTGGCTACATATCATTCTAGTGTTATTGCCTTCAATCGAATCTCATGAGAAGTGAGAAAATCCCGATGCTTACAAATCCACCGATTGGTTATAACTTTCTTACCCCATCATGTTGCCTAAATAGACATGAAGATTGAAAACAGTTAAGGTCTAAAAAAAGAGTGTCGAAAGAGCAACAGCTGAACGGTTAATTCTAGTACACTATATGCGGGCTTCCAATGTGTGTGAAATTATCACCTTTATATACAACTTCTCTAGACATGGAAAGTATTGCGGCAAGCCAATAATCTTGTTCTGATCAAAACTATTCATTTGGATATATAAGATCTTGATAGAATCTAGCAACATTGATAGGCCATCCATGGAGAAACTTTTCATTGAGCATAGAACATCATATTCGTACAAAATGTGTCCTCCAAGATTATATATAACTTATGCGCGGAAATTTAAAATGTAGCTTATGGTTACAAGTGTAGATGATAATATAAAGTACCTGAAGAACTATGGAGCCAAACACCATATTGAAATGAGCATAGAGATCATGTATTACACCCAAGGTCTCCAGTTTAGGCGTAGAGGGGACCGTTATTTGCAAGGGTGAATAACTAGAATCAAGGATCTACCTTTGAAGTGAAGGGGCATCTTGGATGATGAGCTGCCTTCCGTCAAAAGAAATTCCAATTCATACAAGGTTAGGCGACTTTATTTGGAGACAACCGATTTTAACTGTGAAAACAAGCACCAAGCACTCCAGGGCAGGGCAACTGGAGTGGATGATGTTGTGCAATGAGGACTCTGATATACGAACCCGCACAAGTGGAAGTTTCTTGAGAAATGGGAGTCGAAGGTTTAGTACCAGATTGTCTGGTAGGTAGCACAGCGCAAAGGTGGCGGTGTGGAGAGAGGAGGAAAACCGCGAGATGGACATCAGTGCTGAGGGCACAAGTACATGGCGTTCGGTATGTGGTATGTGATTTCCAGGGGAATAGTAGAACTCAAGCAGTTGTAGTTCTATGAATTCAGGGGATTTCAGCCAGGCGTCCACCGTGCAGGTTATGGTATGCTTGCTCATGTAGCATGACAGCATGCAGTTGCTTTGAACGGAGCCCTGGTAGGAGGAGATGATGGCTCTGGGGATTTCAAAATCATTGAAGAGAGATAGCTGACGACGGTCGAGATTAAGGGGCACGGCGTGCCATAGAGGGCGCCACCGAATTGAGAGGACTTGGGTGCGGCAGCAATTTTTGGTGGGGAGAAGCGAGATGATCTCCCCAAGGACGGCATCCGGGAGATCCCTGATGCAGTCCACCCGAGATTCTACGGGTTCTTGGGATCCGGTGGGGGCAGGGGCACCACTTCTCCCCGCGCTGCCGGGTGCGGGATCTACAACAGGCGTCGCCGCTGGCGGGAGCCTCATCTTCTTGGCGCTGGGGTCAGCCGACTCCATTTTCCTCGAGGGCGTCGCGCCGCGCTCACGGATTTCAGCAGAGTAACGAATGACAAGCCTAGTTGTATTGCAAGTGAAGAAGAAGGGGAGATGGGGCTTTTCTGTAGTAGTGAGGAAGAAGGGGGGCTGGGGTTTCCTGTAGGAGTGAGGTGAGGAATTTGGGGCTATGAGTGGAGCGAGCTGAAGTGAGGTGGGTGTGAGCGAGGAGGAAGAAGAGCACTCTGGTTTTTTGGAGGGGACGGTGTGCTGGGTGTGGGTAGCGCCTCTCATTGAGTAAATATATGGGCTTTTTGAATTGATTTTACTATTTACTAGTGTGGATGGGCTGTTTTGTCATTGGCCCAGAGAAACAATTACTACTAGTACAGTGGAGACACTCTACAGCTACCCAGAAAAACAATTACTACTAGTACAGTGGATACAATACCGCTTCTTGCTCCTCCTAGGTCATCGAAATGTCTCCCTCTACTGAATGATGTTATACTTTTGTTCACCGACATGCGGGCCATGCAGCGCACGGGCCCAAATGTCATCCACCAAATTAGAAGGCAGTATGCAGGCGAAGAGTCACCCCGGTTGTAGCGCGGCAGTAACGAGCCATTGTATCACAAAACCCCACCTCTCTATAGTCTAAGTTTGACGGATGAAGCAACCATCATTTCACTCTTCGCTTAATCCCCTTCTCCCTCACCATCTTCAAGAAGGCAACACTCGCATCTGCCACTGTTCTACTCTCCCAACGAAGGGAAGGTAAGCGGATCTGTGATGTTGGTATATTTTCGTTCAGAGAAAAAAAGAACTTTGGCAAAGCAGTAACCGATCCTCACTCTCTTTTTTGTTTCATTGTCATTGCGATTGTGTTTTCCTTTTAGTGGTCGCCTAGTATTCGTCCGTTTCATGATGGACCAAGGAGAACCAGGCAAAGATCTGCCGATATTGGAGCAGACGCGGGAGGCTAATCCCCACGAGATAGAGAGCTCCACGAAGATGGAGGCAGCCACCGAGCTGACCCCAGATACGCTCACGGCCACTACCGAGATTGTCAACGCACCGTTTGAGGTTACAGCCCCCGTGGCACTGCAGGAGCAGTTTTCCGCCTTCGAGGATGTGTCCCCCCCCCCCATGCTGAGCTGCCCAACGTCATTTTCTTCTTTGCCGATCTCGATTGTGGTTTTTCATCTAAGTATGTGGTGAGGAATAATGCAAAATTTTATTAGCTTCGATGCCATGCTATATATAGAGGTTTAAATAACTTGTGTTTCTTATACTGGAAAGTAATTCAGAATTTGTTTCTGTTTCAATTAGAGCCCTAATGCAGACAAGGATTATGTGGTTGTACATGTCACTGGCTATGAGGCGGAGGACCTGAATATACGCACTGGGAAAACATAGTTCTTAGGCTGTTGGATCCTGGAAGCCATTTGCGGTTATACCAAAGAAGAGTAGTATTCCGGCCTCACTGTTGTCAAGCGTGTTGTCTAGGGTGTACTGAAGCACAAGAAGTTCAAAGCTACTCCTTTGTTTGTGAGGCATACTTTTCTTGTCAAGCTTACGCAGGAAGACGACGTGGCATGCCTCCACAAACAAGTTTATCAGTGGCAAGGCCACAAGGTTGTCTTCATGAAGGTTCACAGGATTGAGCTTCTGCGGGATGTCCTCGATGATGTTCATGGCAAGGTCCATCATGTGTCCAGCCCAAATTAGATTGAGGAATGAAATAGTAGCCCCAACTAGTGTTTAATAGTAGTTTGGATTGTGTCTAATTATCCAAGCCCTGCCTGTTATCGAGCCCTCTGGGGCTAGTACTCTATTTGAATGCGTCTATGGGAACTGTTGCTAGTTTTATGTGCCCGTGAATCATGTGAGAACCATCATAATTGTTGCTGAAACAGATGTGTCCTCACTAGTTTTTTCATGAATATGGCATGGTAAGACATAAATTGTCACAGCTTATCATACGAGCAGTGTGTGTTTTGAGGAAATAGAGTACTCGTTCGAGAACTGTGCACCGACGTATACATAAGTACTTGTAAACACTGTTGGTGCTACCCCACTTGTAAGCAGTTGTGCAAAACACGACACATTTACATAGCTCGCTTCAACACTAGGCTATCGACCAGCTAACAATCAACAATCTGCTGTCTGATATAAGCAACTATGTATCTTGTTATAGTGGTTCATGCAGTTAACTGAGGCCACAATCCAAACGTTCACACGCTAGTCCAGCGCTCAAGTGGAACACTCACATTAAACTCATCTTCATAAAAAACTTGAAAAGCATAAGTTAAGCAATTTTATACATCTCAATAATTCATAGAACATAACAAACATATACTAGTTCACAGCAAAAGACAAAGTTGTGAGAAGGTTTACAAATCAGGAAAAAACAAGCGAGGCTTCTCTGAGCAAAGGGCCTCCCGGCAGGCTTTAATTTCCTGGAGTTCACTCTGGTTTTTTCTTGTTGCCACCATCCAGGGTTAGGATCTCTCATTCCAGAATAACCAATTCTAATTGTGGTCTCAGCTGGAATGCTGAACTGAACAATGCAGTGTACTGAACTTCTTGTGCATTCCACTAAATTTAAGCACCGCTATTTGCAGAAATAAGCAGACCACAATGCCTCTTGTCCACGCACCTGTCCAAAAAACCGCCATGCAGCCGTGCCAGCTAGTCGTCGGTCCATGGATGAACTGGTAGAAAGTGCATTCTGGACTACGATGCAGTTGTTTTTGCGCGTCCCTACACCGCAATCAGGAAGTAAAACGTACGAATCAACTTCTTTTAGATTGCGTTGGTCATTCTACCTAGTAACTAACAATGTAGGAATACCTGGAAGACGGGTGGTTAGACGACGACAACGAGGGATAGCTATCTCATTTTGCGTAGTTCTACTAAAACGGAGGTGTGTGCTTTTGATTGCGTGGATAGAAATGATACGAAGAGAGACATCCCGAAACGATATGGAGACAGACATCCCTGTTTGCGCAAATATGAAATACGGTTATTTAAACAGTGACAGATATTTGCAGTGGCGTATGATTAACAGCAGCATCTATTGTGTTATAATTGGCACTAGATTGACAGTATGAAGTGTCCTTAAGTAAGTAGCATCACATCTCATCAACACTATCACTAGATTAACATGCAGAACAATAGCATTAGTACTACTGTCATGAGAGTAGCACATGGTCAGTAAATGTGCAATCAAATATGTGTAGTTCCACTAGGATGAAGCAATGTTAGCGGTGTGAGATTTAAGTGTAACAGCAAAAACATAATTTATGGTAAATAAAGGAAGACGGAAGCACTTCATAAAATGGTGGTGGCATTGCTTCAATTTATCGACGGCACTAGACCATTACTTATAGTGACATTAGGTGGCATTGCTTAATGCTTCATGTGATTTTACATTAACGGTAGCGATATGGGCGTTGCGACAGCAAGGGCATAAAGTGGTGAGGCAGATGTGGCTGCCGAGAGCCGCAAACACTCAGACAACATGTATGCATTTGTGCCATTTTTATCTCCTCGGCGACATTTTCCTATGTGAGCACAGGAAATCTAGACCTGCTCATTCTTATTTGCATTGTCCCCAAACACCCATCACTTTCTTTCCTTTTTCAACCAAGAGATAGGTCCACTTTCCCCCACCCTTCGCCATCCACCATGCTTTCTTCGTCTTTTCAACCAAGAGACCGGTTGGGTAGCGAGTATCTACTACTTTCCCCCGTTTCCTCTTAGAACCAAATCCTAGATTCATGCTACAACTTTCCCACTTTCTTCCCTCTTTGAACCAACACTTAGAGGCGACTATATGAACTAGCTTTACCTCTAATAATACTAAAAGTCTAGGTGGCTTTGGAACAGCGGACGCAAGTAGAATAAGATCCACACGAAGGGAGCTGGAGCAGTAGAGCAAGGCAGGTTTTGAAGGAATATATACCTGAGGGTCGTCGGCATGTGGCAAAGATGGCGTCGGGAGGCCGCATCTTGGCCACAATACCGCAGGGAGGAAGAAGGGGTCGGAGGCCCTCCCGAGCCGGCGCTCTCTTGGAGAGAACGACATCGCCGCCGATCGGGACGCGCGGGCAACCATTGGTCTCCTACCTCGCCGCCGACGATAGCATGAACGATGCACCTACACCCCTGCCCCGGTCGAGGTTGTCCGGCCGGATTTGTGACCAGCCGTGGGCTGAGAGAGAGTGTGGCCACCTATGTCTTGCTTAGATCTGGAGAGCATGAGAGAGTGAACGACAGGAACCCTAGTAAAGCAAGCGCTAAGGCTCCTGCTTATATATATAGTGGAGTGATTTTGGTGTACCAGCTTCAAAAAAATGCACTCCTACGTGTACTCGTGGGTGGGTGTGAGAGAACTAGTGCGTGCGTGCACCTCTTCTCTTCGTGAGAGTACAATATACTATGCCCAAAGAACATTCGCCGCAAGAGTAATAGTATAAGTGTGTGACGTGTGAGGTAAAATAAAATGTGCGCGACGTCTTTTGTTTTTTAGACGGTGGGTGCGAGAGGACTCGGGAGAGTCGTGACTCGTGAGGGTGCGTGTGCGTCAGAGAGAGGGGGGCACGTATCAATGCAATGCATGTGTCCGTAAATCATTATCCGACATACGTTCGCCATAAGCCTTTTCCTGACGAACACCATAAGAACCGTTAGATCGGCATCCGACAGTGTCAGTTTTGCCATGTCATTTAATAGAACAGCCACTCCTCCTACACACAAATCTTCCGCGTGAGTGTTAGCAACTGCCGTATGCTCCCTTCGTTCCAAAATGCAGTGGATATAGCTTTATTGAAAATTCGAACCTCGCAAACTTTTACCGAGTTTTCGTGTACCAAATTGCACATGTAAAATACCATGTATATATCATTTCATTCATCTTCGAGAGGTAACTACAAAGATGGGGGAGGAGTCTACACAGAAAGACCATCGTATCAGCCGCAGCAATTTCCACCATCCTTTGGTGTCGAGGAATATCATAGGAACTCTATGTGATATGATTTTTATAGGATTTTTTCCTTTAGAGCCAATTGGTTCATAGGAATAGATTCATATACTCCACATTTCAAAGGAAATAAACATGATATAATTTCTATACCTTTAGAGCCACTTGGTTCATATGAATGGATTCCTATACTCCCTTAATTTCAAAGGAAAATAAACATTAGCTTATATGCAATAGAAAAGTTCCTATGATATGAACCAAATTACATCTCTTTTCTAATCCCTCCTCATAGGAATTGAGATACATGTCATCTCTAGATTCAATAGAAAAGTTCCTATGATGTGAACCAAATGTCATCTATTTTCTAATCCCTACTCATAGGAATTGAGATACTCCATGTCATCTCTTTCCCTACAACTTCCATGTATACATCTTCTATTCCTAAATAGCTAGTACAACCCACTAGTAGCTTTTTTCCAAGACATGCAACTATGGCACAAGAACTATATAGTGTGCCAATAACTTTGAAAGATGGTCGCTGGATGAAGCTAATCCGAAAGTGCAGAGATGGCCAATCCGAGCACTACTGGCCGTTGATATCATCACCAGATCTGCCATATGTATAATTTAGAAGACTCCATGGTTGAACTTAAGCATAATGCACAAACCTCAAAACACAAGCACTTCTCCTTTGTTCTAGAATCTTCTGTATCATAATTGAATTTTTTTTTCTTAATGAATTGCCATTATTTGTTTTTTACTTTATGCTTTACAATGCACAACCCCATGAATCTTAACATTTTTATAAAACTAATTGATTTTGAATGAGATGAACTATAAGAACTAAACGAACATCTACATCATGCACATATGACTCAAAGCTTTACATGCTATGGTGTGTATTTATTCATAATTTGGTTTCGAAATCTCATGCTGCCTTACTAGTTTTGAGTAGAGTAGCAAATTTCACGCGGCCCCGGGTATATCAAAATGCAGGGCCCATGCATCATTGCCTTTTGGTCGAACCTACATCCACAATTTTTTGTACGTACTATATCTCAACAGGCCCCCAAACCCAAAATGTTGGCTCGTTCCCGTAAAACCAAGCGGCCCACACATATTTAAGGCATCGACTCGAACTCAATCCCTCTCCCGTGTACTACGACGTGGCCCCGCACGCTGTAGTACTCCAACAAACCCTACCACCGCACTCATCATCGGCTTTTCTCAAGAGGACGAGGGAGAAGCCAATTTGTAGTGGAGGCGCTTTCAAAAAAAGGATCTATAGTGGAGAACCCTACCCTAGGCCTAGGTAGCTGCCGCACGCATCATTGTTTTCTCTTTTCTTTATGCTCTTGCGCCCTAGAGTGAAATGCGGGAAAGGTGGGGCTTTGTGATTTGACCCCTCATCGCTCATTTTCTACCACTACGGCGCTACGACCGGGGTGCCTCCAATTCCAACCACTGCTCCGGACTGTAATTTGGTGCATCGCACGTGGAACAAGACGGTGGATGAGCAACATGTTGGCCAAAGGGGGCCTGTTAAGTGTGTCTCCATTTCGTGTGCGGACTGGCCTGCTTGAGTTGCTACGCCAACACGACAGGAGCAGCCTACCACTTGGTTTTGATCCTTGGTGAATCCCGACTATATTGATCTAAAAAGATACGTGCTGAATTACCCTCTCCGTCTCGTTTTTTTAGGCGTCTCGGTTTATAGGGCGTGCACATAGTTCTAGCTCATCCATTTGACTAACTAAATATGAGTTACTATGTCACAAAAAGTATATCATTGGATTCTTAAGCGGATGTAGTTGTATTTAAAAGTCGAGGGCGGGGCTTTTCCTACGCGGTAGGCGGGGCAGTTCCGCCTAGTCGGTTTGACAGAGATGTGAGAAGACGAGGGAGTAGGCTGCTGCAAAGGTAGGGTTGTGTGATTTGACAGCGAGTTACTGCGGGACAGGTGGTGCCCCCGTGATTTGACTTGCCATTATCATTTTAACTGCGGTGCTACGACCGGCGTGAGTCTCCCGATTCCTGACCACCACCATACAGGTGCCTCTCCCAATGCTCCACCATGTAGTAGAGGCTGGCTCTTGCATGAGAGCCAACTTCTCCACTTTTTCCTTGCCTCTTTCCTCCACATATGCAAAAATGCCATGTAAAGCGGGCATATAGCCCACTATTGTACTTACTTGGTCCAACAGGTGCTAAGCTTGCCACAAAGGCATAAAGTCTGATGTCGCAAGTTAATTAATAAGAGAGAGACTAGTTTGGTGACCCAAGGAAGAAACGGTGCTAAGTGCATGTACCTAGGTGAAAAGAAAAATTTGAGTCTATAGCTAATTAAATGAAGCAAACTTAGCAACAAAAAACTACTAATAAGCACCTATGCATTGCGGACTTGATTGCTAAGCCATTTAATGCCCTTAGCACCTCATTTAAGCACCATTTCATTGGAAGAGGTCACTCATTGGCAAATGCAATAAATACTACTCCCTCTGTCCCATAATATAAGAACGTTTTTGGCACTACACTAGTGTCAAAAACGTTCTTATATTATGGGACGGAGGGAGTACGAAGAAAGAGATAGAGAGAAGTAAAAAAATAAATACACTTATAGCCAACCTTATAGCTAACCTTGTTGTAGTATGAGTGACTAAGTGATGACTATGTATGACATGCCAACATCAGATAGCCTAACGCACCGTGTTAAATCTCAAAGGGCGCGACCGCGCAAGCGACGCGATGGTCGTGGTAGGCGCGACCATGATACGGGCGGCTGGCAACCCTTGGATCTGAGATCGAAAGGTCGCATGCTAAGTTGCTGAAAATTTGCAGAATAACCATCCAGGATAGGATATTCACCCATAGGTCTAGAATCACGCCATGCACCGTTCGATCTCAGATCCAAGGGCTCTCGGAAGCCCGTATCATGGGAGAATGGAAAGCCACTACCCTGCTGTTCACAAGCTGGCAGTTCACTCCTACTCATCCCCACACGTCCTTTAATATTACGGCGGTTCGCTCCTAGTCGTCCGTCCTTTCACATTATGGCAGTTCCACTGATCCTAACCCTCCTCCCAAATCCATGGCGTCCCAAATCTCCATGATCGACGGTGAGTACAAGGTTAGAACCATCACCGGCGATGAGTTCGATGTCATGTACACCCGTTCTTCCGTGACGGTGAAAGGATGCCTTGCTCGCTTCAGATGCATGTTCGAAAACTCAAATGATGAGTGGGTCGCTGGGCTAGATGTTGAGTACACCATAGTCCTAGGATGAGAGAAGGATCTAAAGGAGGAAGAGAGGAAGAAGCCCTCCGTGATCCAGGTTTGCGTGCTTGGTCTACCACATATGCCATCCCGACGTTGAATGCCAGGATTTTAAGAACTTCCTCAAGAGCGACCTAGTCGAATTCATTACTGTAGACTTTACGAACGACAAAAAAGTCCTGGGTTGGATAGGCCTCATTGTAGGCAACCCCTTTGACCTCCAGAAGAATCGGCTGTTGCCCTCCACTGGTCAGCCTTCAATGCTGACCCTGGAAGGAGCCATGGTTCATCCTTCATACGGTAAACTGGAGAAACTTCATTAGACGTTTCATCGTCATGCATGGCAGTGGAATGTACTAGATATAGACCACATCCACGATGCTGCAATGGATGGCTACCTTTGTTTCAATATCTATAAGGGTTGGATGAAGAGCAAGAGCCAAGTGTGCGGTTCAAGCAAAGAAGTATCGGCCAAGAGGAAGAGGGACAAGGACGAAGTCTAAGACATGGACGAGGACTCCGAGTAAGGTGGCAGTGTCATTGCTCATGGTGGGTCTAATGCAGTGTCTACCGGATTAATTGCATAGTTTAATTTCAGGTGTTCTTACTAATTTGAGGGGTGTGTTGTGCTGAGCCCCCAGCAGAACTATGTTATGTTTCTTCTCGTTACTTTAACTCCTCAGTACGTACATACTAGTATTTCTTTAATAGAATTAAGCACCCCATTTAAGCACGTACTATCTTTTTTAATAGTACTATATGCATAATTTGGTGACGAGCGCTCTCTATATGTACCACCTTTTTTTCAATTTCAATTTTTGCTCCATGACGCAATCCATCGATACTACTACTATACAAAAGTATACATTTTTTAAAAGGCTAGAGTACTGTTCATCACATATATAGCCAGTTAAATTCTCAACCTAGAACGACGTGCATGCCATGTAAACCGATACGGAGGAAGTATAGTAAAAATGAGGTGATTTTACCGAGCGACCAACAGGGGAGCATGGCCTGTCATGCGGTCCCACGTGTCATGATACGAAGGTGATGCGCGTGTCCCTCTCGAGGCAGAAGCAATACTATGTGGATTGAGATGATGGCAAACCGAAGTGTGAAATAATGGTTGCTTCGTCCGTCTGGGAAGGTGTGGCATTGTGGTTTGACGTCTCATTGCGCATTACTACTACTGGGGCGGTACGACTGGGGTGCGTCCCCCCTGCTGTTCTGCACTATTATTGGGTGCTTGACACGTCGACCCGGTTGCTATATGTCCCACATGTCGGCGACAAGAAGTACAGAATTCATGAAAGGGAGCGTTCATGGAGGAGTATACAAGACACGGCTTGGGTTTTTGCTACTTTGCGCGATCCATTGATACAAACCCAGACTAAAAAAAGGCGAGGGCGGGTCTTTTCCCGCTCGGCAGGCAGGGGAGTTTGGCATAGTCTATTCGAGGCAAGGAGGCAGGAAGGGAAACAAGCAAATAAAGGTTGAGCAACTTAGTTTTGGAAAATTTGATTTTACGGAGTACGTACCCACTAGGGTTTATAGGGCTCATCTAAAAAGTATTCGTTTTTCCGTTTGATAAGTCTCAGTTCTAGTACTAGTAGTAGTACCATCACATGTTGGATTTCGAGGTGCGTTAGATCACCCGATGCAAGCAGTGTGAAGAGAAAGCTCACCAATGCATGTAGAAGTTCATAGAAATTTAGTGGTAATTCATGCATTCATTCTAATTAATGCCTCGGTAAACATAACTTCTTTAGAAAAGCGAGCATACTATTTACTTGTGAAAACTAGGAAATTAATTCGACCACTCACCGTCTACCTTGGTTGGAGAGATTTTGAAATTGAGCCATAAACTGGAAAGGAGGGAGTAGTAACTTTTGTCTCGATTACTATTTGTGGCCTTGTATAGATGCAAAATGTATTTTTTTATAGTGGCCTTGTATAAGTAAATGGAGGGAGTACTAAAGGACATATATATTCCAAACAATATGATAATCTCTCTAACCAAGGTAGTAGGGACGTGGAGTAAACGGAGGGAGTACTAAAATTTTCTCCTCGTCCTGCGAGCCACCGCATGTGTGGGCGAGGGAGCGGGCCTAAGGCGTACAGTAGTACTCGTAAGCAAGCTTCACCTCATCCTGCGAGCCACCGCGCCCGTGGGCGGTGGAGACGGCGTACTAAGCAAGCTTCTCCTCATTCTACGAGTTGACAGGACACATCAAAAGTACTCCAGTGTATAGAGCCTTGCCTCTAAGGTAGGCCCCACATGGTTTGCCTCTTTTTTAACATAACACGTCAAGTCACAATTTGTTTGTTCACTCGTGGTAGACGATCCTCCCTCCACCAAGTGGACAACTAGTACACGTGTCAAATTACCACGTGGGCTGCCTTTTCGTACACAAATGAGCTCCATTGTGTACCAGCGTGGGTGTGGTTTGGAAAGAGACGGGAGTACGTGCGCCGTGCGTGGACCTCTTCTCTTCGTGCACGTCCCCCACCTATGTGTGTGTGTGTGAGAGAGATACAAACCTAGACATAATGTGCTGTCCATCCCCATGCCTCCGCCTAGTCCGACCACCAGTCACCACCACGCCCCACTCCTCCTCACCTTATCTCTCATCTTTCTCCCTCCATTTTTATGTACAAGGGGCCACTATCAAAATTACAATTTACAGATATACAAGGCCACTAACACTAATCGATGCAATATTAATGGTGTTTGCTTCGTAGTACTAGCAAAGGAGGACATTAATTATCCCTTGCATGCATGCGGGAGTGTGAGCATTGGCTTGATGTGCATGAAAGAGAAGAATACACGGCAAACAAGGAAACAAGGTGGCTTGCAACATTGTCATGAAGACATTAATTTTTGCCTTGGTACCTGTAATATGGGTTCGTGGCCTTGTATACAAAAATGGAGTCCAAAAAAATTCTCAAGATGTGATAAAGTTGTCGAGATATCATTAGTTTTTACAAAATGGGATTACTTCTGCATGGGTCAATCACAACAGGTGTTTTGTCAAAAAATGCATCTTGATGTTCCGTGCAATGCACGGGCATCTTGCTAGTCCATGAAAACAACACATGGCAAAATTCCACGACAAACGAGAGATTTGAATCTGTTGGGAGGGCTGTTTGGATCTTGCCCGGGGTAGCCAAAATATTGGCGACCCTTTTGTCCACCAGTGCCTTTGCCACCGATGAACGAGGAATGGCTCGGATGCTCATGCATCCTCCAGCGCGCACGTTGGAGACGAGCTTGCACGAGCTGTGTTTTTTTGTCCCACCACGCCGCCCGAGCCGCCCGCGGACCGACCGGCGACCCGCAAATTACGCCAACCAACCGTAGCCGCACACATTATGACAGCAACTCAACCAACCGGACGAAATTCACACAAACACGTAGAAAAACTGATATTTCATATAAACAACGATGGAAATCATATAAATACCGAGTTTTCATACAAACATGACGGAATTCATCACATTCAAATGAACTACTCGGTTCTAGTTTTGGATAGCACAGGTATATAATACCTGGCCTAAATGGTCGCCCGTCGATCGATTTGTGTTCCTCATGTCCGGCAGCACGATCACCAGACTGCCGGGAGCCCCGGAGGTATATGCTTCAGCGCAAAGGACGGCTCGCTTCCAGACTACCCCACTGATATCATTGGCTGATGCCTAAGATGATGGTGTAAGGGGGCTTTCCCACTTCCGTGGAGCCCAGGCAGGGTCGACGAAGGTCCTCGCAACAAAAGGATCCGGCACGACACCTGCTGTGTACGCCGGCATCGCCTCCGTGGTGGCCTTCATGGGACCCAAGCGGCGGCGGCCTCCCGTGTTCTACTTCTCCTCAATGATGGCGGCGGACGCGGAGGCGCAGGCCACCGACTCGTCGCTCTTCGTGCACCCGTCTTCTATCGCTGCTTGCATGGCGCAGCCGCCGGCATGGGAGTCTCGGCCACAGAAACGGGAGACGCAGTACGATGCAGCGGCATGGACGGCAGCAACGACGCCCGTGCGCCACTCCTTGTCGAGCTGGCCTGGAGCGGCGAGTTGCTGAACCGCGCGCCGGCTTGGGGCGACAACTGGCTCCATCGAACAAGGGGAGGGAGGTGGATCAGTGAGCTGCATAGCTCATATCCGGCAGGCTACCCAGCCGTCTTGGATGCGGAATAACTACTCTTCGTAAGCCATTGTAAGAGTGGACAAAATGGTGAGGAGGAGATAGGGGAGCAGCGGAGGTGTGCGATTCTTGGCCGGCATTTGGCCTCGTTTAAATAGGAGATTAAATAGACGGACAGGAGGATCTCGGCCGACATTGCATTTAATGCTGGCCCGGTCACGAACGGACGTGTGTCTAGAGTGGGTTTCTCTGCTTACACACGGGCGGGTTTCATTGAGGCGTTTGAATGCGGAAGGAGGCGTGTTTAGCCGGGCGTGCAGCGAGTGGCGCCCTCAACTCTGACATAGAACACCGCGCCGTTATTCCACTAACATGTGGGCTCTTTGGGTACAAGGTCTGCATGTCAGTGACCCAACGCAGGTAGCGCATAGTAGAGGAACCTTTGGTGGGCTAGGGTAGTCAGAAGTGGGCATTTCATAGCTGATGATTGTTCATTGAGTGTGATGTCATCTTTTTCATGTAGATAAGCCTACTATGTTGATTGCCCGTTCGATACGTTGTGATTCATAAAGAGCGCTGCAAACATCAATGTTCTGCTTATCACAGATAAGATTGATTAATACCCATAACAATCCATGTCCTTAACAAAGGATGCATGCACATATAGGTTGAGCATGTGTCTTACGTCGTGTGTTGTGTGCATGCAGGCGTGCGAGTGTTGCGTGCGTGCAAGGGTACGTTTCAGTGTTGCATGCATGGGTGCGTACGTGCGTGTGTTCGTGAGTGCATGTCTACGTGTCAGTGTTGCACACCTGCATGCGTGCATGTGTTCGTTATGTGTACGTGTTAGTGTTGCCCGCCTGCATGTGTGCGTGTCTTGCGTGCGTGCATGTGTATGTGTAGGGTGAGGCTACACGTCAGTCGACTGACTTTTTCATCTCTAGACATCAGATTTTCCAGCCGTTGGATACGAAATCAAGGGCCTCCAATTTATCATCAAACTCCACCCCCTGAGCTACCAGCCACCACCGTCCGAATCGCCGGCTCCCGTCACCCGCGGCCAGCCCGCGCCGCCACGCCGCCCACCCGCCTCAAACCACTCCGCACCGCGGGTCCGCGCCCACCGCCATCCTCTAGGCCCCCCGACCGAAGCTTTTTCTCCGCGATCCCCATCCCACCGCCCAATCAACGCCCCCCCACCGCTGGCGATTGCCAACCAGAGGCCTCACGACTTTGAATACCCACCGACCAGTAATTTATTACCATTTCTGTCCTTCATATACGCACTGACGGGTGGGCCCTATGGTAATGTGCACTGTTGAATGTGGACCATTTGACTGGTCAATTGATCGTGTCATCAACAAATTACAGAGCTGTATGGTGAGCCAGTGACCGTATGTTCACCCTAAAATGTACTCCTATTTTATTAACACAATACAGGCTCAAACTAACATTTCTTTCTTTCATATACAGGCTGACAGGTGGGCGCCACGGTTACGCGCCCCGATGGTGCAACACTAGATGCGCCACGTGGAACGTTTGACTGGTCAATTGATTGTGTCATCAACAAAATACGGAGTTGTATGGGTGAGCCAGTGACCATATAATCATGACATGTTTTTTAACATGGTACAGACACAAGGGCTCATATATACGCACAAGCACTCACCGCTATAAGCGCACACACGCAGACCCTACCTCTATGAGCACCTTCGAGAGAGTGGGCCAGCATATGATCTTGAGATTTTACGAAGTCACCATAGGTGCCTCGTAGTCGAGTGGAATGTCTCCTCCCACTAAACGCACATCGCCGGAAAATACTGAAATTAACACAAGATAAATGCGAGCACCGGGACTTTAACCCTGGTGGGCTCGAGAAACCACTGTCCTCCTAACCATCCAACCACATGTTGGTTAGCACGACAAAATGTATGTGGTGACTGTGATGAGCTTATTTTGAAGTCCAGTGACCATATCGTGGTTTCGCTTCAAATACAATGACTGTAAGTGTCGTCAACAAAATATGGAGCATGCATCAAATGCAAAGTCCGTCAGTATCATCAACAAAATATGGAGACGTATCATGAGCTATATACCATATGATCACCACAAGAATGTATACGGTGACCGTAATGAGCATATTCTGAAGTCCAGTGACCGTATTGTGCTTTAGATTGAAATACATTGACCATTACGCGTGCATGTGTCATGGGCATGCATACTTTTAGAGGGCCGAGAGATAGTTTGTGTGCATACATGAAAGTGGTGTAGAAAGAGGGGGTGTCCGGTGGAGACAAAGACAGATATGTCGTTCGTTTCTCTTTCCCGTGAAAAATATTTTAGGAGAATATATAAAAATTCACAATGTAGAACAAATATTTTTGGATGCACCATGCAATTAACTTTCATGTATAACATTGTACTATTGTATATGCTTATTTTCTTAGTGGCCAATTGCGTGTGTGGTGTGGTGGGCACATCATTTCTACTTGTAGTGGGTCAACATGAAGACTCATGGGTCGGTTCCATCTTGCGCCACATATAGGTTGGACTGAGACGCATTATAGGAAGACCCATGTGGACACTACTAGAAAAAGGGCTATAGATGGGATTGACACTAACGGCGCACCAGACAAGCGGTGCGCCATTAGTATATACTAATGGCGCACCACCTTCTGATTCACCATTAGTGTTGAAACTACTAATGGCGCACTTGGCCCAAGGTGCGCCATTAGTATATAAAAAAAATTTGAACTAGTGCGCCTGTCCAAACATACTAATGGCGCATCCCGACGACTAGTAATGGCGCACCTGTCGGAAAGTGCGCCACTAATGTTGTTTTTTTATTATATTTTTTATTCTTTTTCTTTTTGCAAAACTACTAATGGCGCACTGTTCCACAGTGCGCCATTACTAGTTTAGTAATGGCGCACTGTGGAATAGTGCGCCATTAGTATGTTTTTTTTGCAAAACTACTAATGGCACACCACCAGAAGGTGCACCATTAGTAACCTGGATTACTAATGGCGCATTTATGGTTGGTGCGCCAGTAGTAAGTGGGCAGCAACAAGATATTTTGGACAGCCTCTCCTACCCACACTCACTTTCTCCCCACTTCATTCTCTCCACCGCCTCCTCCTTGTCTCGGGTGCCTACTCTTTTTCACCTCATTTCCACCATAGATTCATTCAAATTAAGTGGTTAAATTACCTTGTTTTGATAGGTAAGTAAGGGGGGAAGCTATATTTATGTTGTTCTCCCTACAACAATGTGCACATGCACTTTTTATGGCCTAGCTAGATCTATGTATGTTCGTAGTGTTGCATATGTTTGTGGTGTTGCATATGTGTTTGTGTTTGCAGGTGTACCGGTATTTGAAATGCGATAGTTGCCAATATTTTGCCGGAATGTTGATTCATTTCCGTTTCGGCGAGAATTTTGGCATTAAGCATTCTTTTTGGTCCTATTTTTAGGGAAAGTCATGCCAAATTTTTTCTTCGTTCTAAAATATCGTTTTGCTCTACCCCGCAGGCGAAGGCCGAGATGCTTCAAAAGAACGAGACGGAGATAAGATGTCCGTGTCGAAGATGCAAGCTGAAGAGCCTTATTGCGGACCCGGATTCCGGGCAGGTGCGGGACCACCTGCTCTTGCGTGGTTTCATGGATGGCTATCGGTGGCAAGGTGATGAAGATGACTACGAAGTCGTCCATGGGGGCCGGGCAAGAAATGAGGAAGGGCAGCAAGACAACCACCGCGCTCGGGCGGGCGAGAAGACGAAGAATCCCGGAGATGATCACGACGGTGATCTTGTACCGATCATCATGTAGAAGATGCGTGACATGATGATGAGGAAGATGCGGAGCGGGCACGACGGGCATGATCATGAAGATGATGATGCCGGTGGAGCGACATTTGGACCATCGATGGGCTGGGTGCAGGACCTCATATTCAAGAGCTGCTTCTCAAGCGCACGGATAACGCAAGAGCTGCCGCCGAGAGAAAGCCAAGATGGATCAACTTGAGTTAGACGCGTTACTCCATTGTATGAAGGATGCAGGCCGAGGATACCCGCTGAAAGTAACGCCATGGCTCGAGATGAAGGTAAAACACAAAATGACCGACGATGCTTCGACGAGAACATGTCATTCGCACGAACGTCTTCCCAAGGGGAACAAGTGCCCGACCAGTTTGGAGGAGGCGAAGAAAATCATGTGTCCTCTGGATTTACCGCACGTGAAATACCATGTGTGCATGAACAATTGCATCATTCAGCTCTCAGGAGACGCCTCCAGCTGCCGACTTCACCGAGCCTCAGATAGGCGAGGTGCGAAATATTATCAGCCCCAACACACTCAAGAAGGCGGTCTGTGAGCAGAACTCGGTCCCATTACAGGAGAAGAAGAAGGCACGCAAAAGAAAGACTAAGAAGGGTGCGAGCCATCCGGCACCGAGTATGATCCGTGCTCAGGACGGGCCACCTTCACCTAAGGATATCTCGAGGAGGGTGCATGTGGCGGGTAGGGCGATGCTACCGAAAAATATGCTCAATGCTGCAACCGGTGCTATGCGGAGTCTCGCATGATGTTGTTCTTTCTTTGGAGAAGCGGCATCTCGAGAGAAGGATGTGGCATACCCGGTTTTCGCGCCAAGGTGCCGAGGGCAAGGGCTTTGTGGATAACTCCATCGGGCGTCGATCGTCCTGCGGTTTGATGACATCCACGCTATGTTGAACCTTCATCCGCTGCACTACACCTTCGCTCCGCTTATTTTCGCCGAGTATGGAGATGCGGATCATTCGCGACAAGACCCCGGACATCGTGATAGTCGACCCCTTCTACATGCGTGCCAAGATCTTGGGCAGCGCTGGGACCGCAAGTCGCGAGTTCTTACCTCGGCGCCATTCGCAAACCAAGATAAGGATAACTTCCTCATGCCTTACTTTCCGAGTAAGTCCTCCCTCAACCGGCCCGTAACATATGAATTCTTAGATTTTGATCGTTTTTCTTTTAACATTCCGTGTTTTCTGCAGTGACACACATTGCACGCTCATCCTCCTAAGCCCCAAATATTCCATGGCCACGTATTTAATTCGGACCGTTAGTCGAACGTAGACTACACAAATGTCAAGAAGGTTCTTGATGATGTTCTCTCCGGCTACGCCAAATCTGGAGGCACCTTCACCAAGCCTATTCGTAAGTACGGCAAGCACGTGTTCTCCCACAATACGACGTTCTGCTGCGTCAAGCAGCCACCTGGCGGTCAGAAGGGTGCCTACTACACCATCCATCACATGTGGGCGATCGTACGGGACCATCATCAACTTCTGCTACCGAGTAAACTCAAAGATTAGGCAAAGAGCGTGTCGGCAATTCAGGATGCGGACCTCCGACAAGAATTCTTTCTCATCCAGTCGGAGTTTGCGGAAATCATCCATCGAGATGTCCTTCGTACCTCGGGGTAGTTCTACCTCAGCAATCAACCGTCCAACAATGACATCGACACAATGCTACAAATGCAGGCTGACAACGACCATTATTTCATGACTCCCACGATAGACGGCGGCTTCATCCACGCTCCGGTCCCTTGAGTCGAGTCGAAAGCAGTGATGCTGTGTCTAGTTCTGAAACATCGATTGGCTCATGTTGTAATTAAACTTTAATGAACTTGTAGTATGTCTCTTTGGTTTCGAGAGTCGTTCAACTTAGATGTAATCGATGCTATTAATGTCTTGCTTTTCTCTTCCGATCGCTCATTGCATACTTATATATTGCTTATGTATTGTCTGTGAATTGGTACTAACGCTTACGCTTGGCTAGTGCATAGTGATGCCGTCAGATGTCGTGTACAAGGGTAAGGTTCCGGAGACTACGACGATCGGGAGGAGTGTCGGAGACAGGTTCACCGATTCAGCGATAATGCTACAAAGGGTACACCACTAGGGCCGAGGCCGAATCTAGATACGCCCGCTATCTAGCGGGAGAGGGGAGGGAGCGTTGGAGGAACCGGATGAAGACGAGTTTCATCGTGATGATGCTCATCGTGATGACCGCAGCTCTCTTCTATGATGGTAGTTTAGATGATCGATATCGACTTGTAATGTGAAGACAAACTCGCTACTCGCAGTCTTGAGACTTGTAATATAATGTTCTATCTTTGTTCGGTCTTTTCAATTCGGAGACTAATATGATGAATTGTATTCGGAGACTAATATGATGAATTGTATTCAAAGACTAATCTTCTATTGTATTCGATGAATCTGTTGTTGATGTGTGTTGTCTATATTTTGTCCAATTATACATTTTGTAAAACAGAAAATTAAAAAATAAAAAAACCTAATATTCATACTAATGGCGCATCACATCACAGTGCGCCATTAGTATACCAAAGTATACTAATGCCGCATCATTAAACAGTGCGCCATTAGTATGCGGAAGTTACTAACGGCGCATCTTGCTGTTGTGCGCCATTAGTATGCCAAAGCACCTGGGTATGCATGGCCCCCTGGGAGGCATACTAATGGCGCACTGCTGTATATGCTAATGGCGCATCCGAGGTGCGCTATTAGTATACCAGATACTAATGGCGCACCAGTGGTGCGCCATTAGTAAAATATACTAATGGTGTGGCACTAATGGCGTACCACTAATGCGCCATTAATTGCCAAATTAGGTGCGCCATTAGTAGGCCTTTTCCTAGTAGTGGGAGGACTCGGCGTACAACACGAAGCTACCAGAGTCGCGGAGGACTCTATCCCCACTGGTGATAAGCCGGCTATATATGATTTGTAACCCTAGGCCCCCAGTATGTTATAGAAGCTTGGGGGCTAGTTCATCGATAGTATACACACATGCACAATGCCTGGTATTCACGTGTACTTTGTACACACCGCTATCACTAATATACAGTACCAGGAGTAGGCTTTTTCTTCAACTGCAAGGGTCCAAACTAGGGTAAAACTTTGCCTCGTATTACCATCCAGCCTAACAGTCAGGGATATCCTACCAATGATATGATGAAATCATATCTGCCAACTACTAAGAGAGAGGTGTGTCTGGGGGGCAATGTGTGCGAGAGAGGGCTAAAGATAATGTGCTTGCGGGAGACACATAGGCACATATATGTGTGTATAGAGGGCTAGTAGATACTGTGCATGTGTATATATATATATGTGAGAGAAATAGTGTTTTCCAACTGAGATTAGTGAAAAGAGTGGTACATAGTAGTCAGAAAGAGAGAGAGAGAAACAGAGAGAGCATGTGCGTGAGACACCCCGACACCCCGAGAGAGAATGTAAGAATGTGTGAAAGAGAAATGCCGATGCATATAAAGTGTGTGCACTTTTGTGTTAAATAGAGAGATATATAACGCGTTTGTGAGAACGGGCCGAGGCATAGTGCATCTATGTGTAAAAGGCGGTTCTACGCATTAAATTAAAATATAAATGGCATTATTATTTTTGGATGAGATCATGAATTTTGCAAATTACGTATGGACGAAAATCGGTCTATCAGACACCCGTACTCTATTGAATTCTAGCATGTGCATGTCTTTATTTCATATTATCGATCCATAGAGTGACAGCGGTTTGAAATACAGGCAATGGATGGTTTTGCAGTTCATATATAAACATTAATTAGTGCACTTCATGTTGTTAGTGTGAAGCACTTTATACATTTGTCACTTGCATGGATACATTCCAAATTGCTAGCTATGAAATAGAATACATGTCGAAGTCAACATAAAGGAGGTTTCAAAGATTCGAATTCATAGGAAGTGCATTCATCTATTTGAACCTGCGATAATGGCATTTGTAAATCAGACGTAAAAGGGGGCATCAATCTTTGTTGTGCGTTTGAACATGCTATATATATTCATACGCATGTCTAACTTTTTTTTGCAACAAAGGAGATTATATTTGGAACCATGCATGAACTGAGGTAAGTTGCATATTTTTTAATATATACTCGTGTACAATGTATATTCAAATGTACCCCCTCCATTCCAAAATAATCGTAGCTTTAGGATTTTCAAGAGCAAAGATTTGTGAACTTTGACAAATCCTGAAAGTTCAATTCAGGAGAACCAAAAATGTTAATGCTTCTGCTCCCAAATATTGAACAAAGCGCCAAATAGGCCTCCGGTCACCCGAAACCGTGCGAGATTAATGTTTGGTGGTAGGAAATTACTGTCCTGACTCTGGCCCGTGTAGCCTATCGGCCCGATGTCCAAAGGACTAAACCGGGGTAGGTTTGTAACTTCACCAAGACGCCAGTCTCAATCGCCTCTGACAAGCATTCATAGGCCGTGGGCACCTAAACACCCATGCGCTCGGCCGAAATCTATCCGCCCACATTTGGGACACCTGAGATTACCGTCCTACCCCCAACATGCAATATGTCCGAAATTTTAGATGGGGGCAAAGTTTGTAACTTTCCCCAAATTTCAACCAAGCGCGTCCCAATCCGAAACATTGTTCCCCCTTAGTTCCCCGCCTCCCTCCGTTTCCCCATTCATACTCCGCGGGCGCCAAAACGCCCTCTCCACCAGCCACGAAACCCTAGCCTCCTCCGTCCTCCACCCCATAGCGCCCAATCCACTGTCGCCCTCCTCCATCACGCTGGAGCCGGTACCCCGACGTCGTCGTCCAACGCAACCGCAACCGCAATGCCCTCCACGACGCCGATGCCGACGTGCGCCGTACCAGAACCACTCCGACCACGCCGTGCTGCGCCTCACTACTGTCGCTCCACTGTCGCAACCATCCACCACAACTGAGCTGTTCCCTCTACCCCGTCGTTCGCCGCCTCGGATCTGGTTCCCCGCCGACGACATACGGCCAACGCACCACACTCAACAACTTGGCCATGGGTTCGTCCAAGGCTCCACCGTCCTCCACAACTTCTCATTTCGAGCGAACCACAAGAATATCATTGGAAAAATAGAAGGAGGACATAGCACTGCCAGTAGAAAGAGGAATTCCTCTTCCCTTATTCATGCAAATCTTACATATCTGCTCACACCGTATTCATCCCACGAAAGAAACTAGTTGAGCGCTTCTTACTGCATCTTCTTCGAGATACTAAATGCACAAGGTTTCCTCCCTTTACTATTTCACCTTTGCTAGAGGTCAGTAGCCCGCCTAGATTTCAATTCAGGGTCAGTCGAACTGCAATTAAAAGAAGCAGCACCAGCTTAGGCGCACGGAGCACCTAGTCCGCCTGTTCGCCGGTGAACCGGTGGATCGGTGTCTATCATAGGGGTGTGAGGGTGCAGGAGCTGCTTGCACCTGATCTAGAGGTCGGCGGGGCTTGAATGGATGGCCAAGGGGCGGTGCCAAGCACGGCGGTGCGGTGAGGTCGACGGGAGGGCGCAGGCAGGGGACTGGGCTAGTGGTCGCTGGCATTTCAAGGAAGATCGTCAACACTGAGTGGCTGGAGGTAGTTGAAGGCGATCTACCCATTCTTTGTACATCGGACGGTGCAGAAAAAATGGACTGAACTATTTGTTTTCAGTCGACTATTATTTTCATAGAATCCTGTAGTAATTTAGTGTGCCATGCATGTTGTAGAGCTATCATATGTCTCCCGTCATTTATTTCTCACCGACCTACTATCTACTACCTTTACACTGTACTAATTGTGCACACACTTCACCCATACTCACACTATTGTGTTTTTATGGATGGGTATTTTAGACTCTGACGCAGCGTTGATGAATGCAGAAAAGAAAAGACAGATGTCGCTCCAGTGTAATTTGAAGATAAGCACTAAGCATTTCAGCGCTCTAAAGGGTGCAGTGTCAGCAGTTGGAGACAGTAAACGTAGCTCTACAGTTGATGATCTCAATTGCCACACACAACCATCCCAGGTGCTTGCTTTAACTTCGCAATGTCAAATGTGGTTGCATGTTGCATATGGTGTCTAGCTTGTATTGCTTCCAATTTGGTTAAATTGCATCTGCTTACTTTACACATTATACCTTTGATAATGACATGCCTTCCTATTTTTGATACATACTACATATGTCTATTAACCATGTTCGTACATCAAACTAATGCTCTTTTGTATCCCTCGTCAATCACTTATGATGAGACAGTCACCCCAGTGGGTTACTGTGAGACGCCCTACTCATTTAAAGAGTGAAGTGTCATCCTCCCCACGTGATTCTCAAGAAACAGCAAGGCTAAATGAAGATAGTCAACTAGCTCTCTAGTTGATGACTGCAATTCCCACACACCACCATCGCAGGTGCTTGCTCTTACTTGGCAGTGTGATATGTGGTTGCATGTTGCATATGGTATCTACCTTGTAATGCTTCTACTTAGGGCAAAATTGCATCTGCTTAGTTAACACATTATACCTATGAAATATGACATGCCTTCTTCTTTTTGGTACATACTACGTCTTTCTATTAACCATGTTCTTACATCAACCTACTTTTCTTGTGTATACCTCATCAATCACTTCTGACGATACACCTTCAAGTTGACAGTGTAATATTGGTTGCATCTTGCATATCATTTCAAACATGTATTGCCTCTAATTTGTTGAAGTGACACTTATAATGAGACACATCTAACTTGGTAGAAGGATTTTGGTTGGATCTTTCATATGGTTTCTAGATTGCATTGCTTCCGGTTTGTTGAAATGCCTTATGCTTAGCGTTTTTCATACATATTCCATCCTCCTACAATGTGGTTGCCATACATAAAAGTTGTGTTCGTCAGTATCATGCATCAACGAATTTGGAAGTGCGAATTTCATTCCTTTTTCTTGTGTGTTTACATGACAAGGCAAAATCCTAAAGGACGAAGGCACGGAATGATGGTGGTCCTCGGGAGCAATCGAAACAGATGATATCTACAGATTCTCCTGCTACTCGTACTGCAGTGCTAGTTCCAAATCTCATCTCCCCTACTCCACAACCCAAGGTGCTTGCTCTAACATGGCAGTGTGATATCTGGTTGCATGTTGCATATGGTGCCTAGCTTGTGTTGCTCCTAATTTGTTAAATTGCATCTCCTTAGCTTACACATTATACATGTGAATATGACAGGCTTCCTATTTTTGGTACATACTACATCTGCCTATCACACCATGTTCTTACATCAAACTGCTTGTCTTGTGTATCTTGCATCTATCGCTTATGATGAGACAGTCATGCCCGTGGGTTAATATGAGACGCGCTACTCTTATAAAGAATGCAATGTCATCCTCTCCACATGATTCTCAAGAAACAGCAAGCCTAAATGAAGATATTGAACATAGCTCTGTACTTGAAGACCGCACTTCCCCTACACCACCATCACAGGTGCTTGCTCTAACTTTGCAGTGTGATATGTGGTTGCATGTTGCATACGGCGTCTAGCTTGTAATGCTTCTAATTAGGGTAAATTGCATCTGCTTTGTTTCCACACTATACCTGTGAATATGACATGCCTTCCTATTTTTGGTACACATTACATCTATGTGTTAACCTTGTTCTTACATTAAACTACCTCCCTTCTGTATCCTGCATCAATCACTTACCATGAGTCACCTTTATTTGTTGCATATTGCATATTATTTCTAGCCTGTTGCCATGTATTGCTTCTAATTTGGTCAAATACATCTGTTAGGGCACCCTTTTAATTTGGCAGAGTGATATTGGTTTCATCTTTCATATGGTTTCTAGCTTGCATTGATTCTAACAAGTTCAAGCACCTTGTGCTTAGTTTACACTTTATACATCATACATTTCAATATGTCACGCTGTCCTGTTTTTCATACATATTCCATCCTACTATCATGCGGCTGCCTTACATGAAAGTAGTGTTCGTCAGTATCATGCATCAATGAGATCTGACGAGCAAATTTTATTCCTTTTTCTTGTGGGTTTGACTTGACAAGGCAAAATCAAGAAAGAGGAAGGAAAAGAGTAAGGAAGACGATGATTGTGGTCCTCTGCAGCAACGTAAATGGAGCTTCTGTACCGATTCTCCTTGTACTGATAGTGCATTACAAGGTCCAAGTCTCAGCTCCCCTACTCCACCATCCAAGGTGCTTGCTCTAACTTGGTGTCTAGCTTGTATTGCTCCTAATTAGTGTAAACTCCATCTGCTTAGCTTATACATGATACGTGTGAATATGACACGCTTTCCTGTTTTTGGTACATACTATATCTGTCTATCACACCATGTTCTTACATGAAACTACTCTTCTTGTGTATCCTGCATAAGTCACTTATGATGGGACACCTTTAAGTTGGCAGTGTGATATTGGTTTGCGTCTTGAATATGATTTCTAGCATGTATTGCTTCTAGTTTGATGAACGCCACCTATGACGAGACAGTTTTAACTTGGCAGAGTGGTATTAATTGCACCTTCCATACGGTGTCTAGTTTGCAGAGCTTCTAATTTGTTGAAGTGCTTTCTGCTTAGTTACCACATCATAGGTGTGAATATGTCAAGCCGTCCATTTTTTCGTAAATATTCCATCCTCGTATCATGACTTTGCCTTTGATCAGAGTAGTGTTTGTCAGTATCATACATGAATGAGTTCTGAAGAGCGAATTATAGTCCTTTTTCTTGTTAGTATGATATCACAATGCAAAATCAATAAAGCTGAAGGAAATTGGCAAGGCATTGGATGATGGTGGTCCTTCCGAGCAACTGAAACGGAGGTTCTCTATAGATTCTACTCCGCCATCCTCCCAACAAGATTCGCAAGACAACGCAAGGCTAGACAATCAACATAGATGGATGATGAGCACATCTCCCCAACTCCACCATCACAGGTGCTTGATCTAACTTGGAACTGTTATATGTGGTTGCGTTTTCCATATGATGTCTAGTTTGTATTGCTTCTGATTATGTTGAATTGGATCTGCGTAGCTTACAACTTATACCTGCAATGATCACTTACCATAAGGCACATTTAACTTGGGACTATGATGTAGGTTGCATCTTGCATTGTCTTCTAGCTTGTACTGCTTCTAATTTCTTGAAATGGCACTTACGACGAGACACTTTTTACTTGATAGAGTGATATTGGTTGCATGTTCATATGGTGCCTAGCTTTCATTTCTTCTAGTTTTGTTGAAATGCCTTCTGCTTACTATTTTTTTCATACATATTCCATCCTCCTATCGTACGTGTGCATATGAAACACTGTCTTTTTTTGTATATATTCCATCTCCTATCCTACGCTTGCCTTACATCAAAGTAGTGTTCGTCTGTATCATGCATCAACCAGTTATGCAGAGCTAATTTTATTCATCTTCTTGTGGTTTTGACTTCATAAGGCAATATCAGAAAATAGGAAGGAAAAGAGTAAGTTAGGGGATGTTGGTGGTCCTCCGCACCGACGCAAATAGAGACTCTCTAGATTTTCCACTGCTACTGCTAATGAAGTTGAAGTCCCAAATCTACATGATGAGTTCATCTCCCGTACTCCACCATCGCAGGTACTTGCTCTAAGTTGACAGTGTGATAATTGGTTTCATGTTGCATATGTTTTCTAGACTGTATTTCTTCTATTTTGATTAAATTGCACCTGCTAAGTTTATACGTTATACATGTGCATATGACATGGCTTTCTGTGTCTAGAATACACTACATCTATCTATCATACCATGTTCTTACATCAAAGTACTGCTGTTCTGTATCCCGCATGAGTCACTCATGATTGGATGCTTTTAACATGGCAGTTTGATGGTGGTTGCATCTTGCATTGATTTCTACGTTGTACTGCTTCTAATTTTTCTAATTGCCACTTATGACAAGACACTTTTAACTTGGTAGAGTAATATTGGTTGCTTCTTTCATATGGTGTCTAGCTTGCATTACTTATATTTTCTTGAAAATCCTTCTGCTTAGTTTACACATCGTAGCTGTGAATATGTCATGTCGTCCTGTTTTTCCTACATATTCCATCCTCATACGGTTGTCTTACATCAAAGTATTGCTTGTCTGTATCATGCATCAATGAGTTCTGAAGAGCAATTTTATTCTTTTGTGTTGTGGGTACGGCTTGACATGGAAAAGTCAAAAAGAGTAAGGAAAATAATATAGTAGGGAGTGTGTTACTCGTTAGGTGAATCAGAAAAGGATCTGCCGTTGAGATTCTGCTGGTACTTATAGTGCAGTAGAAGGTCCAAGTCCACCGGCTAAATCTACAAACACAATATCACGTGCTCCACCAGCTGCAACATCCGCTTCAACTGTACCAGCATCTCAACGAGTTACTCATTCGTTTGCTCCAGAACTTGCCAGTTCCCAAGCTGCCTTCACACCTAACACTCCTTCTGAAGCGCTGCTGACACAATAGGACTTGGCAAGATCAGATGAACCTCATGAGCATCAACACCAAGACGGTACCTAACCGAGTCAAGTTGCAGTTGCATGCTCCTTTATATGTACTCTCACAGTTTGATGTACACTAACACTTTCCATATTCGTTGTTGAACTAGCACCACGACGCAAGCAGAAACAGACATCAAGGATAATGCTTGACATATTAACAAAATCTAAAGGAGGAAGAATGGAGATCCATTCTGAGGTGGGTTTAAAAAGGCCACATGATGCTATAGAGTCAGCCAAGTTAGTATCAGAGGCAGTCGTTACCGTTAGGTGTCATGCACATATCCTCCCAACGTGGATCCAGTACAGGAATGAGAAAAACAATACGTAGTTTAACACCTTCCTTGACCATTTATCCGTAAGTAATGTTATTCATCACAATTAGTAATATTGTCTTGCTCTGTCCTATACTTTCTAGCTTCCTCCTAATAAGACTCACATTCTTTTTTCAACAGATGAGGTTCAAGTTGGATCCAAAAGATGATGCAACTAAACAAGCATGCACTCATGTTTTTCAGTCTACTCTACGACAATATCATCACCACCTTAGAAAATCTCACTTTGAAGGCAAGGCTAACAATGAAATCGCCCAAACATTTCAAGTGGAATATATTACAGATGAAGACTGGACAACCCACATTAAACACTGATCTGATCCAAAGTATCAGGTAGGCTATATGTATTTGATCAGACCACATATTGAACATGTATTTATGTATGTGCCTTACAAGTGTATCTTCTTCTAGGCTAACTGTTTTAAGAACAAAACCAACCGTTCTAAAGTGAAATTCCAATAGACAACAGGATCTCGTAGCTATATTGCACACTGCGAGGCTCTTGTAAATACCTGCTACTTCCTTCTTTTTTTGTGCCATATTATAGTATCTATATTGACGTGTTCCAAATACAGAGGAAAGCCCGTGCGGACCAAAAAGAACCTGAACCGAATGCAGTGCAAATCTTCAAGGATTGCCACACCAACAAGATGAAGGGCATGAGCAGACCAGTTCAAGCCGCTATTGTAAGTCCTTACTCCTCCTGCCTTTAAACTGATTGGTACTGTGATGTGTTCATTTAACTACTTGGTTTGCAGCCAATGTTAGTTACTCTGTTCACTTTTATACATAGTTGTCTTAACGTATCATTTCACCTTACATGGTTTAAAAGAGATGAAGGATATTCTTTTGGTCTTGATCTGTAATTTAGTTCTTATGTTCATGTGCGCACACAATGATAAAATAGCATGTTTGTTTTATATCTTTTTGCCCATGATATGAATGATGTCATACTATGTTCATCCTACTTTAAACCATGTCTCTTTATCCTTAGATGTCAACGAATGTGAGGAAATAGACAATACAGTAGGCATGCTACATGGACATATGTTCCGAAAGTGATTTTATTATGTAGTTGGCACTACAATACATGCTAATGTATTATAGTAGTTCACCAAAATAAGTTATGTATAAACGTGTAACCTACTTTGTTTGTTTTTGTCTCATTAGTAACTTATCTGGTACACTAATCTACAAGTTCAATCTTTTAGGAAGCTATGGAACAAATGATTGAACAGCCACAACCACCTGAAGGTGACGAGGCTACCACAGGCACAATGTCACCTCTTGCTGCAGTGCGTCAGTATATCTCCACTAACAGTGCAAAAGGCACCTTCCTGCGTAATTCTGGGTTGGTTGTCAAGGTAACCTCATCCAAATTGCCTACTAAACAAAATCTTCCTGCTAGACAGAGTGATATATTTGTGCTCCAGACACAAGTCCAATCCCTAATGGACATCATTTCGGAAACAAGAATAGTGGTTGACAAATGTCGTCATGATATGAATGGTTTTAAAACCAGACTATCAGACTTTCACTTCATTGTTCAAGAGCAATGGCGGAAAAAGGGTGAAGATCGTGCTGCTCCATCAGATTCTACAGCCTGAAACATTAGCACTCAGGTCAAATGATTTGTGCTTCTATACATCTGATGGTGCTTTTATCTGCAAGGACTATAAACTTTATGCCAACAGGCCTTTTGTTGTATGGTTGGAATTTATTTTGTTGTGATACATCATCTATGATGCTGCCATCGGCTGCAGTAATTACGATGCTATTTTTGTATAGTGTAGGTTTATCTTAGTAATGTATTCGACCGAAAGCTTTGTGGGAGCCCAACATGCCAACATTCGTCGGGCCCATTCCAATTGGGCTAAAAACGATTATGGGCCGAAATTGGCATGTAGCCCACTAAAAATATTTGGGCCTAAGTCAGCATAAGCTTTCATATTTTTCTGGTAGGCCTGTGCCCATAGTGGGCCTTTAACAGGCTAAACATAATTTGGGCCCTCAGTACAAAATAGGCCGCTTACAGGTGTAAATATCTCGAGCCCATAAAAACATGGGCCTTTAATAGACTGAAAGTGAGATTGGGCCCTGATTGTGCCAAATAACCCACTGGTCTTAGCAGGCCGAAATGGTGGCCCATTTACGATGCGGATCTTTGACAGGCCAAAATTCAGACGGGTCGTAAATGCGCCGAACTAATACACGAGTCTTTAACAGGCCGAAACTTCGGTCGGGCTAGATCATTGTCATTTTTATATGGGTCGTTAATGGGCCTGATATGACGTTGGGCCACATATGGCCCATGGTTTTCATCCGGTATTAACAGGCCGAAAGTGGCCCAAATCTATAGTGGGCCTCTAACAGGCCGAATGTCAGACATGGCCGAATATGACCCAAATCCTTCACGGTCGTTTATGGGCCGAAAGTTTTGATGGCATGTAAATGGGCCCAAATGAAGCAGGACCTTTAATAGGCCGGAAATACACCGGGCTGTAATTCGGCCCAAATACTTAGCAGACTATTAACAGCCCAGAAGTGACCATGGGCCGCGATGATGACAAGTTCAGGAGATGCCATTGACGGGCCGATTTGACACTACCCGTACGAGCCTTAACAGAGAATGTTGGGCCTTTAGCTGGGCCGGCCCATTATGGTCTGTAAAATCTTGTGGGCCTTTAGCTGGGCGGCCCCATTGTGGTCCACTAAATCTTGTGGGCCTTTAGCTGGACCGGCCCATTATGGTCTGCAAAATCTTGTGGGCCTTTAGCTGGGCCGGCCTATTATGGTCCGCTAAATCTTATGGGCCTTCAGTTAGGCCGGCCCATTTAAACTTTATGGGCCACTTTTGGGCCCGTCCACGTGTCAACATATCATATGCCCATCTCGACCGTTGGATGAGTGATACCTGTGCCAACGCGGAGCTGACGCGTGGATCCGTCGGCCAAAGAGAATTTTACACGTGGAAAATCGGCATTGGTCGTGGCTGTTAGCGGGTTATCGGATCCAAAACCGGACCCGATAGCTTAACGGTGGTTAACGACATCCCGTTATGGTGGATGCCACGTGTCGGTCACCCTTGACGAAAGCACATCTATGACGCGCAATTTATCGTCATGGAAGTGGACACTTTCATGATGATAATTTTGGTAATGTCATGGAACACTTCTACGACAGCACATGTATGACTATCTTGATTCTGTCATAAAATCGTCATGGATGTACATGCATGACAAAAAATGCGACCTACTGTGACAAACACATATCATCATGGAAGTGTATTTTTTTGTAGTGATTGCATTCAAGTTTAACCGGACTTAATTGAACTTGAACAACTGTTGGCTGAGTCATGGTGCCACCATATCAAGCTGACCAGTGCAAGCACATTTGACTTTTATGGAAAGGTCCTAACTAGGTCTATTGTCATGCCTCTCGCCGATGCCTCCAAAACGAGGGAAGGTTATCGGCGCGCGCTACCCTGATCAGCTAGGCGGAGAGAAGACTTGTGAGCCCGACTTTGATTATGTGCACATGTCCAGCCAGAGTCCCTGCGGATTGGAGTCCATCATCGCCGTTCGTTCTTCCGCTGCCAGTAGTGGTTCCGTTGCCTCACGTTGTTACGCTTCTTGCATAGAGCAACTGTGGTTGGTATAGTGTCACCATGCCAGTGTTATTCATTGTAATATTAGAGACCTTGTATTCGTATTCAGGTTGTAATAGAAAGCTGGTTTTTTCTATGCTAAGCAGTGTCATATTCCAGAAGACTTCATCTCGATCTCTGGGCTGGAATATGGGGCGTTCTGGTTTCTCCGAGCCGTGGTGCCACATGAACCACAATCACACTTGGTTGCTGAAGATCACGCTCAGTGAAGAAAACAACTCTTCAACACTCAAAGCCGAAACCTATCCGTCTAGAGAGTGTGCAACTCTCAAGAGTAATAGGTACAAGAGCTCTCACTCAGAACTACTGTGATGCTAAACCATTGTCTAAGTTTGTGCTCTCGCTACAAGAGCCTTCCCTAATGAGAAATGAAAAATTAGACATTGGGATCAGCCAATGGCCAAGCGACGACACGAGTCCAACTGTCCTATTTTAGCACAATAGTAACATTGCTTGTGGAGCAACAAATGCTAACTCTTCGGTCTGAGACAAATCTCTCGCAACGAAGAAGAATGCAGTCTATTGCTGACAAGTATTTGCTTGGAACACAAAGTGATTTCTCTCGCAACTTTCATAGGTTTTGGCTAAGCATCACAACAGATCTAAGCAATTAGAACCTATACCCCTCATAATAGTATGGAGCTCCTATGACTCGAAAGAATGAAAGAAGAACAACAAAGTGAATACTACGTCTTCACTTTGTCTTCGGTTTCCATCGCTGCAGTCAATTTCTTCGCATGACTTTACCGATTGAAAAGCTTTGCTTGTGCAGTAAACTTTCGAGGGGTTGATTTCTTCACATCAATATTCTCGACTCTATTACTTCAACGAATATAGCTTGTTCTTATCTATAATGCAGATATACTTCGGTGGAGTTCCTCGAACTCAGCACTGAAGACAAAATTATCTTCGATTGTGTATGGACTTTTTTTCTCTCTGTATGCACTAGCAAACAAATCTGTCCATATCTGTTTCTTTCAACAATCTCCAAAACACAAGGTAGGCAGATATTGCGCCAACAATCTCCCCCTTTTTGGACGAATGTTGAAAAAACAGATCACATCGAATGATAGATAATGAATGGAATGTAATACAAAGATTAATGAAAGACGAGAGATAATTACTAAGATGAAATATCCTCCCCCTTAAGATGTGCTTCAGATCATGTAGAATTTGAGGGAAGAGATATTATTCTTTGTATGAGTGTCATTGACAACTGAGGTGATTCCTGTCACCGAATCTTCGAAGAAGGTTAGCTGTAAAAATAATGGTTGAGTGATTTGTAACAAGGATATATCATGAAGGTTTTCTCAGAACACAATTTGAATCCACACAAGATGTAGTTTTTCCTGCATGTTAGATATACCATATGATCAGAGCAAGAAAAAAAATAAAGGTGAATTGCTCGGAATGTATATGCTTCAGATGTAGTTTCCCTGCAACACATAACATCATACGAGGCATAACATCGAGGGAAAGATACTTTTTTAGGGAATCATATGGCCTTTCATAATGCATAAGAGTTTAGATTGAATTTTTTTTTTCCTGCAAGGTTAGATAACATGAAATAGCAATCAACGTGTATCCAACCATATCAGTTGAGCTATCAGGTACTCGAAGTATGTTTTCCTGTAAGATAGATAATTATCAAAGATAATCAATCATAGGAAAAACACATTCAATGGTACCTGCAGGCATAAAGTGCGAAGCAAATAATATTGCAGGCGGGGGTTATTAACGTTACATGACGTCCAAGGTTTCAACACCACATGCGGTGCGATAAGTTCATGAAGTAAATAGTCCAAGGGAAAACAAAAGATTGAATGAAAACACCCTGCAAACCCCCATAAACTATCACGTGATGTAATTCCCCCCTTTTTGTCAATGACTATCAAAAACGAAAGAGAAGACATACGAGGAATTACTCCGTGGCAGTGTTTTCCGAATCCAAATTAAAACCACTAGACGATTCAGAGTCTAAAGAATGCAGAATGGTCGAGGCGGAAGCAGGAGTAGTGGCCTGGGCTCTGGAAGACCTAGAGCGATAAACATCTGGCTTTTAGACAAGTGTACCGGTAGTATCTGCAATTTCATCATCATGCTTGACAAACAATAGATCCATTGAAGCAGACCCCTGTGGGAGCACTGGAGTTTGTCAGCAAGCAAGACCAGCTAGTCATACTCCTTAAAGAGGACCTTTTGGGCTAAATCCTTCCAAGAGTAATTCTCTCTCAATAAAGTCCATGAGCGCTTCCTTGCATCTTTCTCATGTAGAAGAATTTGATGAGTGTGATTATGAGTTAGATTCAACTTAGTCATTAATTCTAGCTTTTCTTTTCTATCCATCTTAGTGCGTCTCTCCAAAGTCTGCTGTGTGTGAATAGAAATCTCATAAAGAGATGGATTTTCCTCATGAGGGATTTCAACACTGGCTTTCTTAACCTTTGGTGCATTTTCAGACCCAGAAGCATTTGCGGTATTATCAATGAGTTCCTTGCCTTTACTATTATCCATCACAATGCGCAGAATGTCACGAACTGGTGGCATGAATACTTTCGGCATATGAGCCCAGAAGAAATTCTCATTTGTGAGCTCCTCCATTGCGAACATGATCCATGGAGCATAAGGCTTCAATGACTGAGGGCTATTTGTTGTGCATGCGACGTTTCGAATGAAAAGATCTTGAATGTCAAACTTGATTCCCAGAGATAATGCCACAAGTGCATTCCCCACGATGCCTTTGATGGCGTTCGGCTTGTTTGTTGGCATGATGGTATTGCACAGAATGTGAAATAATACTTTATTGTAATAGGCAAACTTCTTCGGATCAACATCAATTCATTCGTCACCTACCATGGTGGGATCCATTAGGACCTCGAGTTGTGCTTCGGACACTTTGCAAAAATGCAGTCTATGCTCTCTATCATTCTCAAACTCACATAGAGGAATATTTATCAAGGCCAGAAAATGATATGCTGAACATTTGATTCTTTCTCTGCTAGTCATCCATTCAAGCATCCAAGTTGAGGTATTTCCAATCTCTCCTCAGATATACAATGTGGCATAAAACTGAAGAATAATCTCTTTGTTCCACCCATGATTGAAGGGCATGAATCCCTTCAGTAAATCATGTTCAATATGCTTAACTGCATGATTGAAATAGGGCATTTTCTCAAGTTCAGCGAAGTTCAAAATCTGATGATTAAAAATTATGTGCTTGCCGAACAAGATCCGAGCATAGTAGACAACTTGTTCTTGAGTCCAAAACCTCGGTGATAAAGAAGTCGTTCCTCCTTCATAAGGGCTGACCCCAAAGAATGCGAGCTTTGAGGAATGAAGTTGTTCATTGAATGCGGGGCCATTGGGGCAGTACTCAGCTGAAACCGCGGAAATGATTCCTGAGGATTTTTCCAATATTCTTCCACACTAATTTCCATCGGCTGAACATTATCATAGGCTGTTACATTCTCACCATACTTGCGTATGTTAGCCACCATACTTGCTTAGTCGCTGCTGCAACCTCACCACTTTACCCCTTCCTTTCCCATTAAGCTTTGCTAGTCTTGATACCCATGGTAATGGGATTCTTTGAGTCCTCGTGGCTCACGGATACTTCAAAACCAGTTTGCGGTGCCTATGTTACCGAGTAGGTGGCGCAACCAAGCTCAAGGAGGAGCTCGTTGAAGATCTTGCCCTTTGTGTTGTTTCGTTCTAGTTGATCAGTAGTGGAGCCCAGTTGGGGTCGATCGGGGACCTTTGTCGCATTTGGGGTTCTTCTTTATTTTGGTTCCGTAGTCGGACCTTGATTGTATTTGGATGATGTAATGCTTTATTCATGTAATTGTGTAAAGTGGCGATTGTAAGCCAACTATGTATCTCTTTCCCTTATGTATTACTTGGGTTGTATGAAGATTACCTCACTTGCGACATTGCTTTCAATGCGGTTATGCCTCTAAGTCGTGCTTCGACACGTGGGAGATATAGCCGCATCGAGGGCGCTAAGTTGGTAATCGAGCCTTCCTGCACCTTAGGAGCCCCACCGCTTGATCGTTTTTAGCGGCGAGTTGTGTCTAGAAAATGTTTTGAGTCATTTAGGATTATATATATCGGAGAGTTAGGAATTCTTTTTACTCCTCAGTCCCTTCGTCGCTCTGGTGAGGTCTCCTGACGTAGAGTTTTGACTCTTCTCTTCTCAAATTTCACTAAAAAAATTTTTAGGATCACGCGGGTATCTTGGAATGGTTCCGATGGTTTTATGATGAGAACATTGTCTTGGTGCCTCCTGTCAGGGGTTTAGTGGAAGTGTCCCAGGGAGTTGAGCTCTGAGGTGTTGTCGTCATAATTTTATCGTTGCAGTTCGGAATACCGAGTTTAATACGCCGACATCGAAAATCTCTTTTATGCGTTGTTGGTGAGATAACCCGATAACCCGATCTTGAGGTGAGTACGGAGTATTGCCATGACTCGTTTAACGGATGCTTTTGAAGGTTGAGGTACACTATTTCGAAGGTTTCTTGGTTATGTGTTGACGGATGGATACAATTTGGATGTAGGTATTGTTAGTTTGGGTGAGATATATTGCTTCCTGTATCCCCAACACCGATTGCATAACCGGAAAGTTTCGGAGTTTTATAGGTGGGAATTCAAGTAGCTCCTAGAATATCTTTTCGACAGATGCATGATATGGGATTGGGTAAATCCCTATCATATGTATTTGTTCCGGCTTATTCTGCAAGCCAAATCCTTTGTTTTGTGTTATTTGTGGTATTCGAGTTGCTTCGATGTCAAATGTTGAATCCATACCTTTCCTAAATGGTGTTCTCATATTGCTATGTGAATACCAATCCCTTTTGATCATCGAGAGTGTCATGACAATTCTTCTCTAACCGGCGGGATTCTCTCCAGGCTAATGCTATCATTCTCCCCATCCGCAAGATCATTTCTAAGTTTTCCCAACGGTGTTTATTTCATCTGTTCCAAGTTGCCTTTGTTTTTCCCGCCCTCCCACCCTTTTTCTTCAAGGACTCATTTATTTTAATCAAGTATCCATTTATTCATGTGAAGTCTCTTCATTCTTTTCAATCAATGTTCTTATCTGGTGATTTCCCATGAAGATGCTCAACAGTTTCAAGTTCATCATCCTTCATTGTTGTTTCTTCTTCGGTGGATCCTATTCAAGCTTTCGATATTCATCATATTCCTTTCCTCGTTTCTAATGCTTTCTCATACCGATGCACCTCTTAATCATTCACTTCTTCCTATTCATTTGTTCTGGAGTGCTGAAGATATCTCACAAGACTTGTGTTTCCATTCTCAATCCCTTCAAGATATTTCGAGGTTGTTATCTCATTCAAGCCATTTAATTCAACCGGTGCAATTTCTCTTTAAAATCATTTCCAACGGTGTTTTCTTTGGAGTGGGCCCTAACCCACAGGTCTTTTCCCAGGATCTTACCTGACTCTTGTAATTATTCCGGAGCCATTCTCAAATTCTTTTTGGAGTTTGACGTAAGAATGAATTTTCATCAGTCACATGCCTTCTCCAAGCTCGTTTTCAAATTCTTTTCATCTTTGGGTCAACCTTTCCTCTTTTAATTCTCCCGGAGTATCTCAACAATTCATGGTGGTTATCATCATCATTCTCAACATTTGAAGACCGACGAAGAGTTTCTCTTTAATCTTGCTCTATTCTCTTCAAAATTCATGGTGCTAGCTTGTTGCCATCCTCTCATAATTATTTTCGATTGTGAGAATCTTTTTCACCCATCGGGAGATATTCAAGAGTCTTCTCAGTTTGTCATCCGGAGTCCATCAATTCAGGTTTATTCATTCTCAGCTGTCAGTTATCATTCTCCTATCTTGCCGGTGCATCAATCGAATATCCTCTAATCAGTTCTTGATCTCTTGGTTCTCATGTATCTAGTTTGTCTCAAGCACCTCCGTTCATTTGCTAATTCTTACCGGTGATGCACCCCTACTTCGATCATTTTCAATTCTTACGGTGGTTCTTTCAAGATCTCTCTTCCTTGTTCATCATATCAATTCATTCGTTCTTTTCAATCCTACCGGCGGTTCGTTGAAGACCTTCTCAAATTTTGATACATCTCTTTTAATCCTTTCTACGGGAATAAGTAGTATGCAAAATCCATTACTTGTCATCAATCTAAATTGGTGAAGGATACGCATAACATAAATCTTATTCTTGTTTCATCCAAGATTGATTAATCTCTTCTTTTTGGTGTTTGTTCATCATATCACATTCTCGGTTCTAAGATGTTCATCTTTCTTTTCGGAGTTCCAAGCTCTAATTATCACGGAGATCCATCTAAATCTTTGCAAGGATTCACCTTGTGTTTTCAATTTCTCTTTCTTTTCATTCCTTTTGTTTACCGAAGTTCTTCCTGGAGGTTCTACATGATGGTTCATCAAGGATTTAATTCCCTTCTCAAAATTTTCATCGAGATTCTTTCCTAAGGAGCTCAAGTTTTCTTCATATGGTAATCGGGAGTGCAATTCTTCTACCTTAGCTTTTGAGGTGGTATTATGTCATTCTTGACAATTTCCATTCATGTTTCGTGATTCACATGTTGTCAAGAATGAGGTATTTTAAATCCATCAATCTCTTCTTTGGAGTTATCTTGGTATAGATTTCACCTAAAGCCTTTCCTTAAGGAATGTTGCTATTTGTGGTGATTATGCATAACCCAAGCTTGCTCTTTATCCTCTTGGTGGAAGAAGTTTTTCATCTTTTTGGTGCTCTCAATCAAATCAACGGTTTCCATTTGTGGCCGGTTGTCACCTCATCATTTTGATATGTGCTCCATAAGCCCACAACAAGCTTGTTCTTTTCGTTGTTGATTTTCCAACAACTCCGTTCAATCCTTCTTGCAAGGGTGCCTTCCAAGTTCACTTGTGGCAAAAGTTGTCATTTTCTTCTCCGTCCATTTATCCCAACGGTCTATCTTCTATTCTTTCTTCCGAAGGCATTGTGATGTTGCTCTTTTCACTAATCATCTCGAATTGTGAGGATCATGTTCTTTTCTTGATTATCCATTTAACCGGAGTGTTGTGTCATCTCTTCCATATCTTTTCATCTCATCAAGTTTTCTTCTCTTTTCTACCGGAGTGCTGTCCAAATTCTGCCATTCTTGTTCCTTGGCTATCTCATTATACCGATGTGGTCATATTCTTTTCGTTCGTGAAGCTCTTATTTCCATGTCTTTCAACCTTCAAGTTCTCGTAATACTCCTTGTTCATCTTTTCTAACGGATTGTTTGCAATCTCGTTCATCTCTGTTGTATTGTTTCTTTTAAATTGCTCAACCTCTCAAGGTTCATGGTTTCACTCGTTCGTCAAAGAAGCAACTTAGTTTTACCTCTTCTCTTCCTCTTCCTTTTCCCTCCGGTGCCATCCTATATCTCGGGACGAGATCCTCTCGTAGTGGTGGAGTGTTGTAACGCCCCGGATCCGATGCGCCAGGTGTCCGCCAGTTATTCGATGTCGTTGCCATGTCATTTGCTTGCGTGTTGCACTTTGCCATGTCATCATCTGCATTTCATATCATGTCATCATGTGCATCTCATTTTGCATACGTGTTCGTCTCATGCATCCGAGCATTTTCCCCGGTGTCCGTTTTGCAATCCGGCACTCCTATGCCCTCCAGTGTCCCCTTCTTATCTCTTCTCTTGTGCGAGTGTTAAACTTTCTCGGAATGGCCCGAGGTTTGCCAAGCGGCCTTGGTGTAGCACCGGTAGACCGCCTGTCAAGTTTCGTGCCATTTGGAGGTCGTTTGGTACTCCAACGGTTAGCCGGGTAACCGTAAAGGCCTCTTTGTGTTGCAGCCCAACACCCCTTCCAAAGTGACCCAAAACCCACCTAACTCCCCTCCATGCTCTCGGTCGTTTGATCACGATCGCGTGGCCGAAAACCGCACCTCATTTGGACTCTCCTAGCTCCCTCTACCTATAAAACTAGACCTCCCCCCGATTTTTCGCGCAGATCAAACCCTAGCCTCTTCCCCTGCGCGTCGCTGGACATGTCCGGACGGAGCCGGACACATCCGCCGGCCACGTCGTCCGAGCCAATCAGCGCCCGCCACGTCAGCAGCGCCGCTGCCTCGCCCAATGGCCTCGCGCCACCTGTCGCCGCTGCCTCCCACCACGCGCCCGAGCCTGCGGTCGTCAGATCCGGCCAGCCCGGCCCGGCCACCGCCGCCGCGCTGCCATGCCCGCGCCGCCCGGCCGCCGCCGCCTCAGCGCCGCTGCCCGGCCTCTGCGCCGCCGGCAGCGCCGCCTCCGCCGGCCGCCCGCGCTCCGCCGCCCGCCGCCACCTCGTCCGCCTCGCCCGCGCCGCCGTCTGCAACCGCCACCGCCCCATAGCGCCGCCCGCCCGCCCCGCCCCGCCGCCGCTTTCGCACCTCGGCGCGGTGGTGGCCGCCGCCGTCTCAGCGCCCGGTCGCGCCCAGCCCTTCAGCGCCGTGGCGTGCCGCGCCTGCCCGCCCTCCTGCCGCCCCTCCTGCGCACCACCGGCCGGATCCGGCGAGATCCGGGCCGGGGCCACCTCCTCCGCCCTTCCCCGGCCGCTCTCCGGCGAGAGCTCCGGCGAGCCGACGCACATCGTAATCCGTGCCCAGATCCGCAGGTTGACTTTCCCCTTCCCCCGAAATGCACTAAGTCCCTAAATTTTGTCATCATCATGCCATATTTGACCTGTCACATCTCTGCACCCGTAGCTCCGTTTCATGCGTATAATATGTCAAATTGTTCGCCTCGGCGAGTAGATCATTTCATTCCATTGCATCATTTTCATTTGAGTTCATCTTGATGCCCGAAATGCTGTTGGAAGAGTGCATGTTGATGGTAATCTGCTGAAACTGTTATAACTTGCTGTTTTACCATTTTTGCCATGATTGATGTGTGCATCCTATGAGTATGAGCTCTACATGAATGTTGATCTATGCCATGCCATCTTTCCAGGGGTGTTAACCATGTATTTTTGTGAGTTGTGTGCTGAGTGTATCAAGCTTGTTAAGTAGGGTAGTTGTTGTTGTTGTTTTCCAGACAGATTCTGTTATATTTTGTTGCTATGTTAACATGCTTCTACTAATCATTCTATGCATAATCTGGAGATGCTCTATAAACATGTTTTGATCTACATGTCATGCTCTATCCATTAATGCCCTTGGTTGAAATTATAGCCTGCTGGAACATGTTCATATCTTGCTCCAAAGTTGCTTGAAAATGTTGTTGTCAGCCTGTTAACATTAAGTTCACTTGTTCCCATGTGTTTTCCTAGTGATCCATGCACCCTATGACCTTGCTCTTGCCATGCTTAGCTTCATAAACATGCCTTCTTACTGTTGGTTTCCTTGCCATGCCATGTATTGCTCTGTGGTGAGTGGTTCAAGCTCACCAACATGCTTACTTATTGTTGTTCCTGCCATGTATGAATCTGTAATATAACTTGCCATGTTTACATGGGTGCCATCATATTTTCTATGCCTTTTTGGCTCATGGTCAGTAAGGGACTTTTGATCTATGCTATTAGTAGATTCATGCCATGCCTTTGTTTGCCATGATAAGTTTCTGTAACATGTTGTTTGATAGCTCTAAACATTGCAACCTGATGTTATTTCTGCTAAAGCCTGAAACTGTTATTATTTGCAATATCTCCATGTGTTTTTGAACATATTCTAGTTGTTTCTGGAGATAGCTCAGTGTTCATGTTTTGTTATGCTTTACATGTACTTCATGCCCATGCCTTTTGTTATTATGTTGGGGTGCTGTAGCATATTGTTTTGATGCTTGCAATATGCCTAGTTGCTGTTATGGACAGATTGTTGCTATGACTTGTTTCATGTGCGTGTGTTGAACCGTTGCTCCGTTTTGAGTGTGCTCTATATGAAACTTGCTTGATTTTGCATGTAGCTTCATATTATAATGGTGCATCCTTGTTTTGGTGTGTTTGCTTGATGTTTGGGTGCATTTTGCATCAATGCCATGTTTAACTTGTTTTGCTCATATCTTCTAGGCCGTAGCTCCGAATCTAATGAACTTTATATGTAACTTGACTAGATTTTCGTGTAGATCATCTTGGTGCATCTTAACTTGTTGTTTAACAACTTGAACTTAAGGTTTATTCAGTTCTGGACCAATTTCGAAATTTGCATATGAGGACTTACCGGAATTGTTATATGTTGTTTCCGGCCTCATTTAAACTTGCCTTGATGTGTGCTCTTGTTTGCATCATCTTTTGCCATGAGTAGCTTCATCTAGTTTTGTCATGCATCATGCTTGTTGTGCATCATGTCTTGTTTATGTGTGGTGTGTTTACTATGTTGTGTGCTTCTTCTCGATAGTTCCCGTTTCGTTGCGATCGTGAGGATTCATTCGTCTACGTGTGGTTCGTCTTCTTCATGGACTCGTTCTTCTTCCTTGCGGGATTTCAGGCAAGATGACCGCTACCCTGGATCTCACTACTATCATTGCTATGCTAGTTGCTTCGTTCTATCGCTATGATGCGCTGCCTATCACCTGTTTATCAAGCCATCCCATATTGCCATGAACCTCTAACCTTTGACACCTTTCCTATGCAAACCACTGTTTGGCTATGTTACCGCTTTTGCTCAGCCCCTCTTATAGCGTTGCTAGTTGCAGGTGAAGTTGAAGATTTCTCCATGGTGGACAGGGTTTATGTTGGGATATCACAATATCTCTTATATTATTAATGCATCTATATACTTGGTAAAGGGTGGAAGGCTCGGCCTTATGCCTGGTGTTTTGTTCCACTCTTGCCGCCCTAGTTTCCGTCATACCAGTGTTATGTTCTCGGATTTTGCGTTCCTAACGCGGTCAGGTGATTTATGGGACCCCCCCTGACAGTTCGCTTTGAATAAAACTTGTCCAGCAAGGCCCAACGTTGACTTTTACCATTTGCCTCACCACCACCTACCTTTTCCCTTGGGAGTCGCTCTCTCGAGGGTCATCTTTATTTTAGCCCCCCCGGGCCAGTGCTTGTCTAAGTGCTGGTCCAAACCGAGCGATGTCCGGCGCCCCCTGGGCAACCAGGGTCTATGCCAACCCGACGTCTTGCTCATCCGGTGTGCCCTGAGAACGAGATATGCGCAGCTCCTATCGGGATTGTCGGCGCATCGGGCGGCTTTGCTGGTCTTGTTTTACCATTGTCGAAATGTCTTGATGTACCGGGATACCGAGTCTGATCGGAGTGTCTCGGGTGAAGGTCTATTCCTTCCTTGATCGCGAGAGCTTGTCATGGGCTAAGTTGGGACACCCCTGCAGGGTACAAACTTTCGAGAGCCGTGCCCGCGGTTATGTGGCAGATGGGAATTTGTTAATGTCCGGTTGTAGACAACTTGACACCAGATCCGAATTAAAACGCATCAACCGTGTGTGTAGCCGTGATGGTCTCTTCTCGGCGGAGTCCGTGAAGTGAACACGGTTTCTGTGTTATGTTTGACGTAAGTAGGTGTTCAGGATCACCTCTTGATCATTGCTAGCTTCACGACCGTTCCGCTTGTTCTCTTCTCGCTCTTGTTTGCGTATGTTAGCCACCATACTTGCTTAGTCGCTGCTGCAACCTCACCACTTTACCCGTTCCTTTCCCATTAAGCTTTGCTAGTCTTGATACCCATGGTAATGGGATTGCTGAGTCCTCGTGGCTCACGGATACTTCAAAACCAGTTTGCGGTGCCTATGTTACGAAAGGTGACGAACCAAGCTCAAGGAGGAGCTCATTGAAGATCTTGCCCTTTGTGTTGTTTCGTTCTAGTTGATCAGTAGTGGAGCCCAGTTGGGGTCGATCGGGGACCTTTGTCGCATTTGGGGTTCTTCTTTATTTTGGTTCCGTAGTCGGACCTCGATTGTATCTGGATGATGTAATGCTTTATTCATGTAATTGTGTGAAGTGGCGATTGTAAGCCAACTATGTATCTCTTTCCCTTATGTATTACTTGGGTTGTGTGAAGATTACCTCACTTGCGACATTGCTTTCAATGCGGTTATGCCTCTAAGTCGTGCTTCGACACGTGGGAGATATAGTGGCATCGAGGGCGTTACATGAGGTGTTTGAAATTTATTCCATTTCTTGGTTGGCACCTAAACATGCACCCAAGGACACATATGATTTTTTCAACCCATTTTGGTTTAGTGCAGCATGTGCATGTAGTTCAAATTTGAATTATGCACATGAAATGCCTAGAAACCTCAGTTAATGTATAAAAATGCCCAAAGAAACCATGAGTAATTCGAAATTATAAAATGACACTCCTATTGGCCTATGTTGCCTCTAGAAAAAAATTCAAGTTGAGAAGAGGCAACAGATGACCTTTTGTCCACAAAGGTGACACTTTCCCTACCGGAACCAAGAGGCATCTTGTGAGAAGCTCTGGTTTGTGAGAAGTCATACCAATACCTGCCCCAAATGAGAAAAACAAATTACCACCGCATGTTGGTGCCATCTCATGATACCATGCAAAATTTCATGAATTTCAGACCAGTTTTGGATTTACAGGAATTTAATAACCAAATTTGTCAATGTTTGCAGCCAAGCCACGATGCTGAGGTATTTGAAATTCATTCCCATTTCTTGCATGGCACCTATCCATGCACTCAAGGACACATATGATTTTTTTCACCCCATTTTGGTGCACTGGGCATGTGCATGTAGTTAAAATTTGAATTATGTGCATTATATGCATAGAAAACTAAGTAAATGTAGAAAAATGCCCAAACCGTGAGTTCTTCCATGTTATAACATCACACTCCTATTGTTCCATGTTGCCTCTAGAAAAATATTGAAGACACGAAGAGCCAACGAATCTTGCTACATCCACAAAGGTGATACGTTCCCTAGCGGAAGCATGAGGCGTCTTGTGACAAACCTTGGTTTGTGAAAAGCTTATACCAAAATCTTCGCCAATTGGGACAAAAAATTTACCACAACCTGTCGGTGCCATTCCAAAATTTCTTGAATTTCAGATGAGTTTAGGATTATAGGGATTTAAAAACAAAGTTTCTCAATGTTTGCTGTCGAGCCACGATGCCGAGGTGTTTGAAATTTATTCCCATTTCTAGGATGACACCTAAACATGCACCCAAGGACAAATATGATTTTTCAAAAAATTTGGTGCACTGGAGCATGTGCTCAAATTTGAATTATGCACATTAAATGCATTGAAACCTCAGTTAATGTATAAAAAAGCCGAAACAAACCCTGAGTAATTCCAAATTATAACATGACACTCCTATTGGTCTATCTTGCATGAATAAATGTGGCAACCCAAATCAAACTAAACTCAGTTTATATTTATGTCAGCCCAACCACAACCAAACCAACTTGTCTTTCCGCCCAAATTAAACTGAAACTGAGTGCTTACCTGTGGTTGAAGCCAGTTGCTGAAATGGTTTGAAAACCATTCAAGTAGTAATAATAACCATTGTCCGGCACACCCCCGCCTCTGCTTCCACTCTCTTATCGCCGCCGCTACCTCCTCCAGTCCTCCTCCTCGCACCCCCTGCCTCCGCTCCCTTGTCCACCCGCCTCACGCTCGCGCAACGCGGCCCCGCCGCCACTGGCTCACTTGACTCGTACGCGCTCTGCTCCGCGCTCCGCCGCACCTCCGCGGCGCAAGCGGGTCCCCTATGCATGCTCGCCGTGAGGTCCGGGTGGCTCGGCAGCATCTTCGTGTCCTACGCGCTCGCCGCGTCCTAGGGCGGGTCCGGCACTGGAGTTTGCGAGGAGGTTTCGGGAGTTTGGGCTGCCGGCTGATGGGTACACGATGACAACCGTGGAGAGGGCCTGCGAAGAGACGGCGAATGCTGATTTGGGCGGCGGGCGGCGCAGGCCGGTCTGACGAGCGGCATGGCGACAACGACCGCCGAGGCGGGGCCTGGGAGCTGAACGTGAGAGACGCTGGATGGTAGCGGCTATGGAGGCCAGTCCAGCAAGCCGTGCGCGACGATGGTGGTGAGCGGCTCTCGATGGCAGCGGCCGCGGAGGCAGGTCCAGAGAGCTGCACGTGAGCGCCCCTCGATGGCAGTGGCCGTGGAGGCCGGTCCGACAAGTCGCGCGGGATGGTAGCTCCGACAAAGAAGGGGCCAGCGACGCGCGAGCTGCTCCGGCGAAGGCGGGGTCGACGCACCAAGCGCGAGCGGCAGCCGTTGAGGTCCGATGGGCTAAGAAGAACGGGCTCGAGATTTACGAACGGAACCAACGTCAACAACCGGGCATGAACTGCGGGTCTAAACTTATTGGAGCTGGACCTGTTCGGGCCTATAACCGACCATACCCAACCATTTGCTATAAGAAACCAATCTGAACCAAACTCTTTTTACAGTCAGCCTATTAACACCTGAACCAAACGAACCCGATAGCATAAACCAAACCGATATACCCGGTTATTCCAAAACTGTTCTCAGATTTAATCTTGCCTCTAGAAATTCAAGCGAGAAGAGGCCAAGAAATGTTCTTTTGTCCACAAAGGTGACATGTTCCCTACAGGAACCACGAGGCATCTTGTGAGAAGCTTATACCAATACCTGCCCCAAATGATAAAAACAAATTACCCCCGCATGTTACTGCCATCTCTTGATACCATGCAAAATTTCTAGAATTTTAGATGAGTAATAGATTTAGAGGAATTTAAAAACCAAATTTGCCAATTTTGCGGCCGAGCCACGATGCTGAGGTGTTTGAAATTCGTTCCAATTTCTTGCATGGCACCTAACCATGCACACAAGGACACATATGATTTTGCAATCCATTTTGGTGCACTGAGCATGTGCATGTAGTTAAAATTTGAATTATGCACATTAAATGCATAGAAAACTAAGTAAATGTATTAAAATGCTCAAACAAACCCTAAGTAATTCCATGTTATAACAAAACAGTCCTATTAATCACTGTTGCCTCTAGAAAAATATTCTAGACAAGAAGAGGCAACGAATCTTGCTGCGTCCACAAAGGTGACACATAGAGGAAACACGAGGCCTCTTGTGGGAAGCTCTGGTTTGGGAGAAGCTTATTGACGAGGACATCAATACCATTGTTACACCCACAGCCCCTGCTGCTATACATACTGGACCAATTACTAGAGCTCGCGCACGCCAACTAAATTACCAGGTACTTTCGTTTCTTGGTAATGATTCTAATGTTCATGAGAATATGATGCTGCCTAAATTGGATACATTTGTTTTGCTTACAAATGAAGGGCCTAGCTTGGGGAAGGATGAACATTGGAGCAAGAACAAGCATGGAGATGATGGCATGCGCAAGGGGAACAAGAACGGAGTTACAAGTGATGATTTCAGGACTTTGAAGCCACCATAATGAGTGCATGAAGCCTTGGACGAAATATACAAGATGCCACTTAATAAACTTCGTCCAGAGGCTATTCTAGGTGCTGCGTCACCTTATTATTGGGCCAGGCCCATGTAATTTCGAAATACATAAGTATAGGCTATTTTTAGAGTTCGTATGTGTGGGGAAACAAGAGATAGGGTTAGTTTCGGACCCCTTCACCAAGGGCCACGAAATTCACCCCCTCTTCCTCCATATATACAGCCCTTAGGGCACCGTTTAGACTTTGGGTTTTGTTTATATTAAAGTTCGCCATAGCTGCAACTTCGCGTACTTCGTTTGTGTTCAACGACCAGACAAAGGCGTCACAGAACCCCACCTTGATCAATAAAGCTTTCATCTTATATTCGCAATATCCAGATTGCAATCTCAGTTTCTTGCTTGTTCTTCGTTTGCTCGCAAGCAGACCCTCGTGGTCGTTGATCGTGCTCAGCGTGGTCAATAACCTCTCGGAGTTGGTTTAGCGATTGCTAAGGCGCGACGTCCTCACACGTTCGTAGTCGGATCGTCAAAGTCGACTTCCACCAAAGCGAAATCCACCATCTCATCGAAAGACGGGACACCTTTGCCTCTATCACTTATACCAAAACTTTCCCCAAATGGGACTAAATATTTACCACAACGTGTCGGTGCCATTTCATGATACCTTACAAAATTTCATGAATTGCATATGAGCTTTGGATTTATAGGGATTTAAAAACAAAGTTTCACAATGTTAGACGCCGACCCACAATGCCGAGGTGTTTGAAATTTATTCCCATTTATTGGATGGCACCTAAACATGCACACAAGGACACATATGATTTTTGAACCAATTTCGGCGCACTAGAGCATTTGCATGTAGTTCAAATTTGAATTATGCACATTAAATGCCTAGAAACCTTAGTTAATGTATAAAAATACCCAAACAAACCCTAAGTAATTCCAAATTATGACATGACACTCCTATTGGTCTATGCTGCCTCTAGAAAAATATTCAAGGCGAGAAGAGGCAACAAATGTCCTTTCGTCCACAAAGGTGACACGTTCCCTACCGTAACCACGAGGCATCTTGTGAGAAGCTCTAGTTTGTGAGCAATTATACCAATACCTACCCCAGATGAGAAAAATAAATTACCACCACATATCAGTCCCATCTCATGATACCATGCAAAATTTCTGGAATTTCAGACAAGTTTTGGATTTACAGGAATTTAAAATCCAAATTTCTCAATGTTTGCGGCCGAGCCACGATGCTGAGGTGTTTTAGATTCATTCCCATTTCTTGAATAGCACCTAACCATGCACTCAAGTATCCATATGAATTTTTAACCCATTTTGGTGCACTGAGCATGTGCATATAGTTCAAATTTGAATTATGCAAATTAAATGCCTAGAAAACTAAGTAAATGTATAAAAATGCCCAAACAAACTCTAAGTAATTCCATGTTATAACATAACACTCCTATTGGTCCATGTTGCCTCTAGAAAAATATTCAAGACAAGAAGAGCAACGAATCTAGCTACGCCCACAAAGGTGACACATTCCCTAGCGGAAGCACAAGGCTTCTTCTGAGAAGCTTAGGCCAAAACCTAGTCCAAATGGGCCAAAAAAATCTTAAAACAGTATGTTGGTGCCATTTCATGGTACCATGCCAAGTTTCATGAATTTTAGACGAGTTTCGGATTTCCAAGAATTAAAAAACTAAGTTTCGCAATGTTTGTGGCTGAGCCATGACGTTGATGTGTTAGAAATTCATTGAAATTCCTGCATGGCCCCTAAACATGCACCCAAGGACACTTATGATTTTTCAACCCATTTTGGTGTACTGAGCATGTGCATGTAGTTCAAATTTGAATTATGCACATTAAATGACTAGAAACGTAAGTAAATGTATAAAAATGCTCAAACAAACCCTGAGTAATTCCATGTTATAACATACAGTCCTATTGGTCCATGTTGCCTCTAGAAAAATATTCAAGACAAGAAGAGGCAACGAGAAAAATATTCCCTGGAAAAAGCACGAGACGTCTTGTGAGAAGCTCTGGTTTGTGAGAAGCTTATACCAAAACATTCCCTAAATGGGACAGTACATTTACCACAACATGTAGGTGCCATTTCACATGAGTTTTGGATTTACAGGGATTTAAAAACAAAGTTTCACAATGTTTGTTGTCGACCCACGATACCAAGGTGTTTGAAATGTGTTCCCATTTCTTGCTTGGCACCTAAACATGCGCCCAAGGACACATATGATTTCTCAACCCATTTTAGTGCACTGGAAGATGTGCATGTAGTTCAAATTTGAATTATGCACATGAAATGCCTAGAAACCTCAGTTAATGTATAAAAATGCCCAAACAAACCCTGAGTAATTCCAAATTATAACATGACACTCCTATTGGTCTATGTTGCCTCTAGAAAAATATTTAAGGCAAGAAGAGGCAACGAATGTCCTTTTGTCCACAAAGGTGACACGTTCCCTACCAGAACCACGAGGCATCTTGTGAGAAGCTCTGGTTTGTGAGAAGTTATACCAATACCTCTCCAAATAAGAAAAACAAATTACCATTGAATGTTGGTTCCATCTCATGATACCATGCAAAACTTCATGAATTTCAGATGAGTTTTGGATTTACAGGAATTTAAAAACCAAATTCCCCAATGTTTGTAGACGAGCCACAATGTTGAGGTGTTTTAAATTCATTCCCATTTCTTGGATGGCACCTAACCATGCACTCAAGGACACATATGATTTTTCAACCCATTTTGGTGCACTGAGCATGTGCATGTAGTTCAAATTTCAATTATGCACATTAAATGCCTAGAAAACTAAGAAATTGAATAAAAATGCCCAAACAAACCCTCAGTATTTCCATGTTAGAACATAACAGTCCTATTGGTCCATGTTGCCTCTAGAAAAATAGTCAAGACAAGAAGAGTCAACGAATCTTGCTACATCCACGAAGGTGACACGTAGCAGAAGCATGAAGCGTCTTGTGAGAATCTCTCGTTTGTGAGATGCTTAAACCAAAACCAGCCCCAAGTTGGAAAATATATTTACCACAACGTGTCGATGCCATTTCATGATACCTTTCAAATTTTCATGAATTTCAGATGAGTTTTGGATTTATAGGGATTTAAAAACCAAGTTTCACAATGTTATCTACCGACCCACGATGCCGAGGTGTTTGAAATTTTTTCCCACTTCTTGGATGGCACCTAAACATGCACCCAAGGACACATATGATTTTTAACCCATTTTGGTGCGCTAGAGCATGTGCATGCAGTTCAAATTTGAATTATCAACATTAAATGCCTATAAACCTTAGTAAATGTATAAAAATGCACAAACAAACCATGAGTAATTACAAATTATAGCATGACCCTCCTATTGGTCTATGTTGCCTCCAGAAAAATATTCAAGGCGAGAAGAGGCAATGAATGTTAGTTTGTCCACAAAGGTGACACGTTCCCTACCTGAACCATGAGGCATCTTGTGAGAAGCTCTGGTTTGTGACCAATACCTGTCCCAAATGAGAAAAAAAATTCACCACGGCATGGTGGTGCCATCTCGTGATACCATGCAAAATTTCATGAATTTCAGACAAGTTTTGGATTTACAGGAATTTAAAAATCAAATTACTCAATGTATGCAACCGAGCCACGATGCTGAGGTGTTTTAAATTCATTCCCATTTCTTGCATGACACCTACCCATTTCTTGTGAGAAGCTTATGCCGAAACCTGGCTCAAATGGGGCAAAAAAATCTTAACACAGTATGTTGCTGGCATTTCGTGATACCATGCCATATTTCATGAATTTCAGATGCGTTTTGGATTTCCAAAATTTAAAAACTAAGCTTCTCAATGTTTGCAGCTGAGCCACGATGCTGATGTGTTAGAAATTCTTACCAGTTTCCTGCATGGAACCTAAACATGCACCCAAGGACACTTATGATTTTTCAACCCATTTTGATGCACTAAGCATGTGCATATTGTTCAAATTTGAATTATGCACATTAAATGCCTAGAAAACTAAGTAAATGCATAGAAATTCCCAAAAAAACCCTGAGTAATTCCATGTTATAACATAACACTCCTATTGGTCCATGTTGCCTCCAGAAAAATATTCAAGAGAAGAAGATGCAACAAATCTTGCTACGTCCGCAAAGGTGACACGTTCCCTAGTGGAAGCACGAGGCTTCTTCCGAGAAGCTTATGACAAAACCTGGCCCAAATGGGACAAAAAAAATCTTAACACGGTATGTTGGTGACATTTCATGATACCATGCCAAATTTCATGAAATTTAGACGAGTTTCGGATTTCCTAGAATATCAAAACTAAGTTTCTCAATGTTTGCGGCCGAGCCATGATGCTGATGTGTTAGAAATTCATTCCAATTTCCTGCATGGACCCTAAACATGCACCCAAGGACACTTATGATTTTTCAACCCATTTTGGTTAACTGAGCATGTGCATGTTGTTCAAATTTGAATTACGCACATTAAATGCGTAGAAAACTAAGTATATGCATAAAAATGCCCAAACAAATCCTGAGTTTCCATGTTATAACATAACAGTCATATTGGTCCATGTTGCCTATAGAAAAATATTCAAGACAAGAAGAGCCAACGAATCTTGCTACGTCCACAAAGGTGACACGTAGTAGAAGCACGAAGCGTCTTGTGAGAAGCTCTCGTTTGTGAGAAGCTTATACCAAAACCTGCCCCTTATTGGAATATATATTTACCGCAACATGTCGGTGCCATTTCATGATACCATACAAAAATTCATGAATTTTGGATGAGTTTTGGATTTATAGGGATTTAAAAACCAAGTTTCACAATGTTTGCTGCCGACCCACGATGCCGAGGTGTTTGAAATTTTTTCACATTTCTTGGATGGCACCTAAACATGCACCCAAGGACACATATAATTTTTTTGACCCATTTTGGTCAGCTGGAGCATGTGCATGCAGTTCAAATTTGAATTATGCACATTAAGTGCCTATAAACCTCAGTAAATGTATAAAAATGGACAAACAAACCATGAGTAATTACAAATTATAGCATGACCCTCCTATTGGTCTATGTTGCCTCTAGAAAAATATTCAAGGCGAGAAGAGGCAATGAATGTCATTTCATCCACAAGTTCCCTACCTGAACCATGAGGTATCTTGTGAGAAGCTCTGGTTTGTGAGATGCTATACCAATACCTGCCCCAAATGAGAAAAGCAAATTACCACTGCATGTTTGTGGCATCTCATGATACTAGGCAAAATTTCATGAATTTCGGACGAGTTTTGGATTTACAGGAATTTAAAAATTAAATATCTCAATGTTTGCGGCTGAGCCACGATGCTGAGGTGTTTTAAATGCATTCCCATTTCTTGCATGGCACATAACCATGCACTCAAGGACACATATGATTTTTCTACTCATTTTGGTGCACACAGAATGTGCATGTAGTTCAAATTTGAATTATGCACATGAAATGCCTAGAAAGCTAAGTAAATGTATAAAAATGCCCAAAAAACCATGTGAAATTCCATGTTATAACATAACAGTCCTATTGGTCCATGTTGCCTCTAGAAAATATTCAAGAGAAGAAGAGGCAAAGAATCTTGCTACGTCCACACAGGTGACCTCGCAAAAGCACGAGGGTTCTTGTGAGAAGCTTATGCAAAAACCTGGCTCGAATGGGACAAAAAAAATCTTAACATAGTATGTTCGTGCCATTTCGTGATACCATGCCAAATTTCATGAATTTCATGAGTTTTGGATTTCCAAGAATTTAAAAACTAAGTTTCTCAATGTTTGCAGTCGAGCCACGATGCTGATGTGTTAGAAATTCATTCCAATTTCCTGCATGGACCCTAAATATGCACCCAAGGACACTTATGATTTTTCAACCCATTTTGATGCACTGAGCATGTGCATGTTGTTCAAATTTAAATTATGCAACTTAAATGCCTAGAAAACTAAGTAAATGCATAAAAATGCCGAAACAAACCCTGAGTAATTCCATTTTATAACATAACACTCATATTGGTCCATGTTGCCTCTAGAAAAATATTCAAGAGGAGAAGAGGCAACTAATCTTGCTATGTCCACAAAGGTGACACGTTCCCTCGCGGAAGCACGAGGCTTCTTGTGAGAAGCTTATGCCAAAACCTGGCCGAAATGCGACAAAAAATCTTAACACACTATGTTGGTGCCATGTCATGATACCTTGCCAAATTTCATGAATTTCAAACAAGTTTTGGATTTCCAAGAATTTAAAAACTAAGTTTCTCAATTTTTGCGGCCGAGCCACGATGCTGATGTGTTAGAAATTCATGCCAATTTCCTGCATGGCCCCAAAACATTCACCCAAGGACACTTATGATTTTTCAACCCATTTTCGTGCACTAAGCATGTGCATGTTGTTCAAATTTGAATTATGCACATTAAATGCCTAGAAAACTAAGTAAATGCATAAAAATGACGAAACAAACCCTGAGTAATTCCATGTTATAACATAACAGTCCTATTGGTCCATGTTGCCTCTTGAAAAATATTCAAGAGAAGAAGAGGCAACGAATCTTGCTGCGTCGAGAAAGGTGACACATAGCTGAAGCACGAAGCGTCTTGTGAGAAGCTCTCTTTTGTGAGAAGCTTGTATCAAAACCAGCCCCAAATTGGAAAATGTATTTACCGCAACATGTCGGTGCCATTTCATGATATCTTACAAAATTTCATGAATTTCAGATGAGTGTTGGATTTATATGGATTTAAAAACCAAGTTTCACAATGTTTGCTACCGACCCACAATGCCAAGGTGTTTGAAATTTATTCCCATTTCTTGGATGGCACCTAAACATGCACCCAAGGACACATATGATTTTTTAACCCATTTTGGTGCGCTAGAGAATGTGCATGCAGTTCAAATTTGTATTAAGCATATTAAATGGCTAGAAACCTCAGTAAATGTATAAAATGCCCAAACAAACCCTAAGTAATTACAAATTATAGCATGACACTCCTATTGGTCGATGTTGCCTCTAAACAAATAATCAAGGCAAGAAGAGGCAATGAATGTCAGTTCGTCCACAAAGGTGACACATTCCCTACTTGAACCATGAGGCATCTTTTGAGAAGCTCTGGTTTGTGAGATGTTATACCAATACCTGCCCCAAATTAGAAAAATGAATTACCACTGCATGTTGGTGCCATCTAATGATACCATGCAAAATATCTTGAATTTCAGACGAGTTTTGGATTTACAGGAATTTAAAATTCAAATTTCTCAATGTTTGCAGCCGAGCCATGATGCTGAGGTGTTTTAAATTCATTCCCATCTCTTGCATGGCACCTAACCATGCACTCAGGGACACATATGATTTTTCAACTCATTTTGGTGCACTTAGCATGTGCATTTGTTTCAAATTTGAATTATGCACATGAAATGCCTAGAAACTAAGTAAATGTACTAAAATGCCCAAAAAACCCTGAGTAATTCCAAGTTATAACATAACACTCCTATTGGTCCATGTTGCCTCCAAACAAATATTCAAGAGAAGAAGAGGCAGCGAATCTTGCTACGTCCACAAAGGTGACAGGTAGCAGAAGCACGAAGCGTCTTGTGAGAAGATCTCGTTTGTGAGAAGCTTATACCAAAACCTGCCCCAAAGTGGAAAATATACTTACCATAACGTGTTGGTGCCATTTCATGATACCACACAAAATTTCATGAATTTCGGGTGAGTTTTTGATTTATAAGGATTTAAACCAAGTTTCACAATGTTTGCTGCCGACCCACGATGCCGAGGTGTTTGAAATTTTTTCCCATTTCTTGGATGGCACTGAAACATGCACCCAAGGACACATATGTTTTTTAACCCATTTTGGTGCACCGGAGCATGTGCATGCAGTTCAAATTTGAATTATGCACACTAAATTCCTATAAACCTCAGTAAATGTATAAAAATGCACAAAAAAGCCATGAGTAATTCCAAATTATGACATGACACTCCTATTGGTCTATGCTGCCTCTAAGAAAATATTCAAGGCGAGAAGAGGCAATGAATGTCATCTCGGGCACAAAGGTGACACACTCCCTACCTGAACCATGAGGCATCTTGTGAGAAGCTCTGGTTTGTGAGATGTTATACCAATACCTACCCCAAATGAGAAAAACAAATTACCACCGCATGTTTGTGCCATCTCATGATACCATGCAAAATTTATTGAACTTCACACGAGTTTTGGATTTACAGGAATTTAAAAATCAAATTTCTTAATGTTTGCGGCCGAGCCACGATGCTGAGGTGTTTAAATTCATTTCCATTTCTTGCATGGAACCTAACGATGCACACAAGGACACATATGATTTTTCAACCCATTTTGGTGCACTGAGAATGTGCATGTAGTTCAAATTTGAATTATGCACATGAAATGCCTAGAAAGCAAAGGAAATGTATAAAAATGCCCAAAAAATCATGAGTAATTCCATGTTATAACATAACTCTCCTATTGGTCCATGTTGCCTCTAGAAAAATATTAAAGACAAGAAGAGGCAACGAATCTTGCTACGTCCACAAAGGTGACCCCGCGGAAGCACGATGCTTCTTGTGAGAAGCTTATGCCAAAACTTGGCTCAAATGGGGCAAAAAAATTAACACATTATGTTGGTGCCATTTCGTGATACCATGCCAAATTTCATGAATTTCAGATGAGTTTTGGATTTCCAAGAATTTAAAAACTAAGTTTCTCTAAGTTTGCGGCCGAGCCACGATGCCGAGGTGTTAGAAATTCATTCCAATTTCCTGCATGGCCCCTAAACATGCACCCAAGGACACTTATGATATTTCAACCCATTTTGGTGCACTGAGCATGTGCATGTAGTTTAAATTTGAATTATGCACATTAAAATGCCTAGAAAACTAAGTAAATGTATAAAAATGCCAAAACAAACCCTGAGTAATTCCATGTTATAACATAAAAGTCCTATTGGCCCATGTTGCCTCTAGAAAAAAATTCAAGATCGCGAATGGGCCTATAGGCTAGTGGTTGCAGCGACCTTAGTAGCACCCCAGGTCCTGGGTTCGACTCTCGGTAGGAGAGGATTTAAACTAGCCTGGGAAAAAATTTATGGAATAAAAAGAGTTATGGGGCTATTGCTCTACAATAAATAGTCAAAAAAAAATTCAAGATAAAAAGAGGCAACGAATCTTGCTACGTCCACAAAGGTGACACGTTCCCAAGAGGATGCACGAGGCTTCTTGTGAGAAGCTTATATCAAAACCTTCCCCAAATGGGACAAAACATTTACCACAATGTGTCGATGCCATTTCATCACACCTTGCAAAATTTCATGAATTTCAGATGAGTTGTGGATTATAGGGATTTAAAAACCAAGTTTCACAATGTTTGCCGCAGACCCACGATGTCGAGTTGTTTGAAATTTATTCCCATTTCTTGGATGGTACCAAAACATGCACCCAGGTACACATACGATTTTTCAACCCATCTTGGTTCACCGAAGCATGTGCATGTCGTTAAAATTTCAAATATGCACATGAAATGCGTATAAACCTCAGTTAATGTATAAAAATGCCCAAACAAACCCTGATTAATTCCAAATTATAACATGACACTCCTATTGGTCTATGTTGCCTCTAGAAAAATATTCGAGGCGAGAAGAGGCAACGAATGTCCTTTTGTCAACAAAGCTGACAGGTTCCCTACCGGAAGCACGCGGCATCTTGTGAGAAGCCCTGGTTTGTGAGAAGTTATACCAATTCATGCACCAAATGAGAAAAAAAAATTACCACCGCACGTTGGTGCCAGCTCATGATACCATGCAAAATTTCATGAATTTCAGATGAGTTTTGGATTTACAGGAATTTAAAAACCAAATTTTTTTAATGTTCGAGGCCGAACCACGATGCTGAGATGTTTTAAATTCATTCTCATTTCTTGCATGGCACCTAACCATGCACTCAAGGACACATATGATTTTTCAACCCATTTTGGTGCACTAAGCATGTGCATGTCGTTCAAATTTGAATTATGCACATTAAATGCCTAGAAAACTAAGTAAATGTGTCAAAATGACCAAACAAACCCTGAGTATTCCATGTTATAACATAACACTCCTATTGGTCCATGTTGCATCTAGAAAAATATTCAAGACAAGAAGAGGCAACGAATCTTGCTACATCCACAAAGGTGACATGTTCCCTAGCGGAAGCACGAGGTGTCTTGTGAGAAGCTTTGGTTTGTGAGAAGCTTATATCAAAACCTTCCCCAAATCAGACAACAAATTTGCCACAATGTGTCGGTGCCATTTCATGATACCTTACAAAATTTCATGAATTTGAGATGAGTTTTGTTTACAGGGATTTAAAAACCAAGTTTCTCAATGTTTGCTGCCGTGCCACAATGCCAAAGTGTTTGAAATTTATTACCATTTCTTTGATAGCACCTAAACATGCAACGAAGGACACAAATGATTTTTACAACTAAGGGTGCGTGTGCGGTGATGTGTCAGTTTCTGCACATTGATCATGTTGATCGAGTCGAAGATGACAAGCGGGGCAACAAGGACAAGGTTAGGGGTCACTGATGGATCACTAGCCAACCTATACGAAGCATATAGGACAACAACTAAAGTAACAAAAGCAGGTTACAAAAGCAACCTATGCATCAGAATAGGAGCTATCTAACAATAGTGGCAAAATCTAATGCAAGCATGAGAGAGAAGGAGTGGGCGATATAGGAATGATTAAGGGCATTTTGATTCCCTCGAAGCTCTTCTGCAAGTAGCTGGACGTAAGAGGTGTAGTCGTACATGGGAGTAGCGTCGGTCTCGGGGTCTACCAGATAGAAGAGGGGGAAGAAATAATAAATATAAAACAAAAAATGCATCACAATGCATGGCATGGAAATATTGTATACTAGGGGTGACCTAACGGAGTGCTACATGTTACAGACGGAGTGGGAAAACATCTGGGAATGATTTCCCTACTTCCGACAGTTTTTGTATAGAGGAACCGGAGGGGAAGGATCCATGTTCATCATGTTAGAGGCATGGGATAGATGAGTGGATAGCATATTCGAATTCTTCACAGTTTTCTTAGCAACTTCCATCTATAAATTATTTTCATCCGAATTATGGTTGAATTATATGAATTTTTGAAGTTTAAATAACATTCTGAAATTACTAGAATTCATTTAATTTGAAAAAATTAAATTACTAAAATGGTATGGGTACACAGAGGTGTACCCAGCAGAGTGGCACAGGGCTGACAGGTGGGGCCAGTCAACTACTGAGTCAGCAGTTGACTGATGAACTGATGAATAGTGCTATAATCTAATTAGTTATGTGGCCTGTAGTCAGTGCCTAATTACAGGGGATTTAGCACTAATTGGGGTTAGTCCCCAATTAAACAAGCAGGGGGGTGTCCATTGGGCAGAGACCCAAGATGGCCACGGCCAGCCTCGCCTGCGCGGTTGCTCCCAGAGGAGTACCGGCGGCCAGCTCACAGCATCCCGGAGGCAAAGAAGCAACGCACGGCCCCGGCAGCGGCGGCCCTAGAGAGTGGCGGGGGGACTCCACCATGCAGGGGAGGGAAGCAGGACGCAAGAGGCTGCGACAGGGGGTCGTGATAACCGCAAAAGGAGGTAGCAGCATCACAACAGCAGCAAGAGGCAAGTGGGGGCGCGAGGGAGGCCAGGGCATGGTCAAGCGTGCGCGCACGAAGCAAGGGATAGGCGTGGGCGCACGCGAAGCACGTAGGGGCACAGGGGAGCACAATGGTAGTGGTGGGCATGGCAACAACGGCGTTTAGCACAGGCAGCATCAATAGGCAGTAGCTTGGAGTAGCAACAACAAACACAGGCGCGCGCGAACGGCAGTGGGCGGACAGTGCGCAAGCTAGTGTACGTTGGCGCACGCTAGGACATGGCCAAAGTGAGGCAGGGCGCTGCGAGAACGCGGTGAGCTCGGCCAGTGGATCGGTGAGCGGAGCTCTGACTCCACCGGAAGGATGACGACATATGGCAACAAAAACGATGCGGGGAGGGGTAAAGAGTGTCTGCTCACATTGATTACAAGGAGCTGCACAGGGTGGTCGGGGAGGCACCACAGTAGTGGGACAGTGGAGCAACAGTGGCGGCGGCCCAGGCAGGTGGGGACAACAAAGACGTGGGCGATGACCGAGGGGGAGAATGGAAGGGGCTAGAGTTCTATCTAGGGCATTGGGGACGGCCTCCATATCCCAAGAGGAGCCGTGGGATGGTCTCCATGGCGCCAACGGTGACCATGGCGGCCTAGATGGTCACCATGATCCTCTCTGATGAACAGAGGAGGGGGCACCTGGAGTGGGTTGGGTGTTAGTGTGTACTTAGCCCAAGTGCACAACGGGAGCTTTTATTTCTCTTTTCTTTTTTTATCTTTTTTGTGTTCTTTAATTGTTTCATGTTTGCATTTATTTTAAATTGCAAACTAGTTTTATAAGTAAGAAACTTGGTCCAATATTAGGGATTCTTCTAATTTTAAAAGAATTTGAAAGGCTGAAAATGCACTGAATTAATTGCTAGGGCCCATTTTCTCAAAATAGTGATGTTGGTTTTTTAAGGAACCTTAATTTTGAAATTGACTTTGATTTTTCTTAAGTGGTAATTTGACTTAGTCAAACTTGATGACATGGAACCATTAGTGGGAGATTACTATAGCATGACACTGGAGGTGTTACAAATTTCCTCCACTATAAGAAATCTCATTCTGAGATTTAAGAGGTAGAGTAAGGGGGAAAAGGTATGGTTTTGAAATTCTAACAAATCTTCTTGGTATCGGTTTCTCTTCTCAAATAAGTTGAGCGCTTTCGTTGATGTCTTCAATTCCTTGTTTCATGTCATCATGTTGACATCATCATTCGTTCTTCATGAACTCAGTCGTACTTACGAAAGGATATGGGGTGAAACTATAAGATGGATGTTTGCTGTAACGCCCCGGAGTCGTTGCGCCAGGTGTCCGCCAGTTATTCGCCGTCGTTGCCATGTCATTTGCTTGCGTGTTGCACTTTGCCATGTCATCATATGCATTTCATATCATGTCATCATGTGCATTTCATTTTGCATACGTGTTCATCTCATGCATCCGAGTCTTTTCCCCGTTGTCCGTTTTGCAATCCGGCGCTCCTATGTCCTCCGGCATCCCCTTCTTCTCTCCTGTTGTGAGCGGGTGTTAAACTTTCTCGGAATGGCCCGAGGTTTGCCAAGCGGCCTTGGTATACCACCGTGAACCGCTGTCAAGTTCGTGCCATTTGGAGCTCGTTTGGTACTCAACGGTTAGCAAGATAACCGTAAAGCCTCTTTGAGTTGCAGCCCAACACCCCTTCCAAAGTGGCCCAAAGCCCACCAAACTCCCCTCCATGCTCTCGGTCGTTCGATCACGATCGCGTGGCCGAAAACCGCACCTCATTTGGACACTCCTAGCTCCCTCTACCTATAAATATATGCATCTCCCACGAAATCCCGGTCTAACCCTAGATCATTTTCCCCTCCGCGCCGCCGAACGTTTCTTCTGCGTCGCCCGGACATGTCCGCCCGCAGCCACCTCACTCCGGCCAATCCGCTCGCGGCACGTCACCCCCGCCGCTTCCTCGCCCAATACACCGCCGCCACGTCACCCCGCCGCCGTCTCCACCTTGGCACGCATGGGCCCATCTGAGCCCGCCCGGGCCCGAACCGCCGCCGCCGCAGGCCAGCGCTCCGCGCCCGCCGCCATCGCCGGACCCGTCGGCGCTGCCGCCGCCGCCTCGGCCGCCGGCGAAACTCCCGCCCGTCGCCGGCCACGGACCCGCCGCCTCGCCGGGCTGCTGCGGCCAGATCCATCGCGGACCGCCGCCCGCCAGCCTTAGTCCCGCCGGAGCCGCCGCCCCTCGCCGTCGACCACCTCCGCCGCGCTGCCACCGCCACCGGAGCCCTCGCGCCTTCAGCCGCGCCCGGTCTCCGGCGACCTCGCCGGCCACGCCTCGCCACGCGCCGCTCGGCGCCAAGCGCCTCCCGCCGCCCCTCGCCGCTCCACGCCGGATCCGGCGAGGAGACCTTCCCCGCCCGTCTCCGGCCACCACCACGTCGATCTCCGGCGAGCTCGCGCCGCCGCCTCGTAAACCGTGCACCCGCAGGTTGACCCCCGAAATCCTCTAAGTCCCCGATTATGCATAATTTTCATGCCATGTTCATGCCATCGCATCTCTGCACCCGTAGCTCCGTTTTGCACGTATAATATGTCAAATTGTTCGACTCAACGAGTACATCATTTCATTCCATTGCATCATTTTCATTTGAGATCATATTGATGCCCAAAATGCTGTTGGAAGAGGGCTTCAGATCGTTAGTTCCAGAATCTTATCAGCACGAGCTCTTTTGTCATTTTTGCCATGATTTATGTGTGCATCCTATGAGTATGAGCTCTACATGAATGTTGAACTATGCCATGCCATCTTTCCAGAGGTGTTGACCTTGTATTTTTGTGGGTTGTGTGCTGAGTGTATCAAGCTTGTAAAGTAGGGTAGTTGCTGTTGCTGTTTTCCTGACAGATTCTGTTATAATTTGTTGCTATGTTAACATGCTTCCACTAATCATTCCATGCATAATCTGGAGATGCTCTATAAACATGTTTTGATATACATGTCATGCTCTATCCATTCGTGCCCTTGGTTGCAATTATAGCCTGCTGTAACATGTTGTAATCTTGCTCTAAAATTGCTTGAAAATGTTTCCTGACAGATTGTTTGCATGAGAGTCAATTTTCACGAGGTCGTTGTAGTTGATCCGTGTATGCTATGACCTTGCTCTTGCCATGCTTAGCTTCATAATCATGCCTTCTTACTGTTGGTTGCCTTGCCATGCCATGTATTTCTCTGTAGTGAGTGGTTCGAGCTCACGAACATGCCTACTAATCGTTGTTTCTGCCATGTTCAAATCTGTAATATAACTTGCCATGTTTACATGGGTGCCATCATATTTTCCGTGCCTTTTGGGCTCATGGTCAGTAAGGGTCTTTTGATATATGCAATTAGTAGATTCATGCCATGCCTTTGTTTGCCATGATAAGTTCCTGTAACATGTTGTTTGATAGCTCTAAACATTGCAACCTGATGTTATTTCTGCTAAAGTCTGAAACTGTTATTACTTGCAATATCTCCATGTCATTTTGAGCATGTTCTAGTTGTTTCTGGAGATAGCTCAGTGTTCATGTTTTGTTATGCTTTAAGTGTACTTCATGCCCATGTCTTTTGTTATTATGTTGGGGTGCTTTAGCATGTTGTTTTGATGCTTGTAAGATGCCTAGTTGCTGTTTTGGACAGATTGATGCTATGACTTGTATAGTGTGTGGGTGCTGAACCGTTGCTCCGTTTTGAGTGTGCTCTATATGAAACTTGCTTGATTTTGCATGTAGTTTGATATTATCATGTTGCATCCTTGTTTTGGTGTGTTTGCTTGATGTTTGGGTGCATTTTGCATCAATGCCATGCCTAACTTGTTTTGCTCATATCTTCTAGACCGTAGCTCCAAATCTAATGAACTTTATATGTAACTTGACTAGAATTTCGTGTAGATCATCATGGTGCATCTTAACTTGCTGTTTAACAACTTGAACATAAGGTTTATTCAGTTCTGGACCAATTTCGAAATATGCATATGAGGACTTACCGGAATTGTTATATGTTGTTTCCGGCCTCCTTTAAACTTGCCTTGATGTGTTGTTCTTGTTTGCATCATTTCTTGCCATGAGTAGCTTCATGTAGCTTGGTCATGCATCATGCTTGTTGTGCATCATGTCTTGTTCATGTGTGGTGTGTTTACCTATGTTGTGTGCTTCTTCTTGTTAGTTCTGTTTAAATCGCGATCGTGAGGATCCGTTCATCTTCTTCATGGACACATTCTTCTTCCTTGCGGGATTTCAGGCAAGATGACCGCTACCCTGGATCTCACTACTATCATTGCTATGCTAGTTGCCTCGTTCTTTTGCTATGCTGCGCTACCTATTACCTGTTTGTCCAGCCATCCCATGTTGCCATGAACCCCTAACCTTTGACACCATTCCTAGCAAACCGTTGTTTGGCTATGTTACCGCTTTGCTCAGCCCCTCTTATAGCGTTGCTAGTTGCAGGTGAAGTTGAAGATTTCTCCATGGTGGACAGGGTTTATGTTGGGATATCACAATATCTCTTATATTATTAATACATCTATATACTTGGTAAAGGGTGGAAGGCTCGACCTTATGCCTGGTGTTTTGTTCCACTCTTGCCGCCCTAGTTTCCGTCATACCGGTGTTATGTTCCCGGATTTTGCGTCCCTTACGCGGTCGGGTGATTTATGGGACCCCCGACGGTTCGCTTTGAATAAAACTTGTCCAGAAGGCCCAACATTGACTTTTACCATTTGCCTCACCACCACCTATTTTTCCCTTGGGAGTCGCTCTCTCGAGGTCATCTTTATTAGCCCCGGGCGTTGCTTGTCTAAGCGTTGGTCCAAACCAGAGCACCGTCTTGGGACCATCCCTTGGCAACTTGGGTTACGTCGGTACCAGACGCTTCGCTTATCCGGTCGTGGCACGAGGCGAGATCTGTGCGGCTACTATAAGGATGTCGGCACGCCGGAGGCTTTCTGGTCTTGTTTTACCATTGTCGAAATGTCTTGATGTACCGGGATACCGAGTCGATCGGAGTGTCTCGGGTGAAGGTCTATTCCTTCGATGATCCCGAGAGCTTGTCATGGGCTAAGTTGGGACACCCTGCAGGTATAAACTTTCGAGAGCCGTGCCGCGGTTATGTGGCGAGATGGGAATTTGTTAATGTCCGGTTGTAGACAACTTGACACTTGATCCGATTTAAAACGCATCAACCGAGTGTGTAGCCGTGATGGTCTCTTCTCGGCGGAGTCCGGGAAGTGAACACGGTTTCTGTGTTATGTTTGACGTAAGTAGGTGTTCAGGATCACCTCTTGATCATTGCTAGTTGACGACCGTTCCGCTTGTTCTCTTCTCGCTCTTCTTTGCGTTGGTGAGCCACCATACTTGCTTAGTCGCTGCTGCAACCTAACCACTTTACCCCCTCCTTTCCCATTAAGCTTTGCTAGTCTTGATACCCATGGTAATGGGATTGCTGAGTCCTCGTGGCTCACGGATACTTCAAAACCAGTTTGCGGTGCCTATGTTACCGGCGGTGGCGCAATCAAGCTCAAGGAGGAGCTCGATGAAGATCTTGCCCTTTGTGTTGTTCCGTTCTAGTTGATCTGTAGTGGAGCCCAGTTGGGGTCGATCGGGGACCTTTGTCGCATTTGGGGTTCTTCTTTTATTTTGGTTCCATAGTCGGACCTTGATTGTATCTGGATGATGTAATGCTTTATTCATGTAATTGTGTGAAGTGGCGATTGTAAGCCAACTATGTATCTTTTCCCTTATGTATTACATGGGTTGTGTGAAGATTACCTCACTTGCGACATTGCTTTCAATGCGGTTATGCCTCTAAGTCGTGCCGACACGTGGGAGATATAGCCGCATCGAGGCGTTACAAGTTGGTAATCGAGCCTTCCCGACCTTAGGAGCCCCACCGCTTGATCGTTTTAGCGGCGAGTTGTGTCTAGAAAAATGTTTTGAGTCATTTAGGATTATATATATCGAGAGTTAGAATTCTTTTACTCCTCAGTCCCTTCGTCGCTCTGGTGAGGTCTCCTGACGTAGAGTTTTGACTCTTCTCTTCTCAAATTTCACTAAAAAATATTTTTAGGATCACGCGGGTATCTTAGAATCGTTCCGATGGTTTTATGATGACAACATTGTTCTTGGTGCCTCCTGTCATTTAGGGGTTGTGGCAGTGTCCCGGGGAGTTGAGCTCCGAGGTGTTGTCGTCATAATTTTATCGTTGCAGTTCGGAATACCGAGTTTAATCGCCGACATCGAAAATCTCTTTTATGCAGTTGTTGGTGAGATAACCCCGCTAACCCAGTACTGAGGTGAGTACGGGAGTATTGCCATGACTCGTATAACGGATGCTTTTCGAAGGTTGAGGTAGACGATTTCCGAAGGTTTCTTGGTTATGTGTTGACGGATGGATACAGCTGGATGTAGGGATTGTTAGTTTGGGTGAGATATATTGCTCCCCTGTATCCCCAACACCAGATTGCATAACCAGAAAGTTTCGGGAGTTTTATAGGTGGGAATTCAAGTAGCTCCTAGAATATCTTTCCGACAGATGCATGATATGGGATTGGGTAAATCTCTATCATATGTTTGTTTCCGGCTTATTCTGCAAGCCAAATCCTTTGTGTTGTTTTATTGTGGTATTCGAGTTGCTTCGAAGTCAAATGTTGAATCCATACCTTTCCTAAACGGTGTTCTCATATTGCTATGTGAATACTAATCCTTTTGATCATTGATTTTGTCATGTCAACTCCTTTCCAACCGGTGTGCTTCTCTTCAAGTGGATCCCATCATTTTTCCCATCCGCAAGATCAATTCTAAGTTTTCTCAACGGTGTTTCTTTTGTTCATCCCAAGTTGTCTTTGTTTTTCCCCGCCCTCCCACCCTTTTTCTTCAAGGACTTAGATTTCTTAATCAAGTATCCATTTATTCATGTGAAGTCTCTTCATTCTTTTCAATCAATGTTTTATCCGGTGATTTCCCATGAAGATGCTCAACAGCTTCAAGTTCATCATCCTTCATTGTTGTCTCTTCTCCGGTGGATCCTATTCAAGCTTTCGATATTCATTATATTCCTTTTCTCGTTTCTAATGCTTTCTCATGCCGGTGCACCTCTTAATCTTTCACTTCTCGTTATTCATTTGTTCTGGAGTACTGAAGATATCTTGGAAGATTTGTGTTTCCATTCTTAAATCCGTTCAAGCCATTTGGAGATTGTTATCTCATTCAAGCCATTTAATTCAACCGGTGCAATCTCTCTTTAATACCATTCTCAACGGTGTTTTCTTTTGAGTGGGCCCTAACCCACAGGTCTTTTCCCAGGATCTTACCTGACTCTTTTAATTATTCCGGAGTTATTCTTAAATGCTTTTCAAGTGTGACATAAGAATGGATTCCATCAGTCACATGCCTTCTCCAAGATTGTTTTCAAATTATTTTCATCTTTGGCTCAACCTTTCCTCTTTTAATTTTCCCGGAGTATCTCAACAATTCATGGTGGTTATCATCATCATTATCAACATTTGAAGACCGAAGAAGGATTTCTCTTAAATCTTGGTCCATTCTCTTGAAGATTCATGGTTCTAGCTTGATGCCATCCTCTCATAATTGTTTTTGATTGTGGGAATTCTTTCCACCCATCCGGAGCATTTCTTGAGTTGTTTCCATTTCTTTCTTCCGAAGGCCATCATGTCATAATTCTTCATTCTCAGCGTGTAGCTATCATTCTCCAAATCTTACCGGTGCATCGCTCAAATACCCTCTAATCAGTTCATGTTCTCTTCATTCTCATGTATCTAAATCCCTTCAAGTATCTTCATTCGTTTTCCAATTCTTCCCGGTGAATTGTGCCTTTGCTACGTTCATTTTCAATTCTTACGGTGGTTCTTTCAAGATCGCTCTTCCTTGTTCATCATATCAATTCATTTGTTGTTCCAATCCTACCGGTGGTTCGTTGAAGACCTTCTCAAGTTTGCACCATATCTATCTTAATCATTTCTACGAGAATAAGTAGTATGCCAAATCCGTTGTTTGTCATCAATTTAAATTGGTGAAGGATACGCATAACATAATTCTTATTCTTGTTTCATCCAAGTGATTAATCCTTTCCTTCGGAGTTTGTTCTTGATGAATAAATTCTAGTTCCAAGTGTTTTCATCTTTTCTTTTCCGGAGTTCAAATTTTCCTCGGCCATCTCGTCGGAACTTCCATCTAAATCATCGTAAGATTTAATCTTATTCTTTCATCCTTCATTCTATCTCACCATCCTTTTTGTTAACGGAGTTCTCCATGGTGGTTCATCAAGGATTCTTTCATTGTTCAATTGTTCTTCAAGATTTCTCTTGAAGTTAAGACCCGCCAAGCTATACTCTAAATTAAACATGGTGCTCAACACATGTTTTGTTTTGAGGAGTTCAAGTATTCTTCTTCTTGCATTCCGAAGTGCAGTTCTTTCTATCTTATCTTTGAGGTGGTGTTATGTCACTCTTGACAATTTCCCTTCGTGATTCAAGTTGTCAAGAATGAGATATTTTAAATCCATCAATCTCTTTGTTGGAGTTATCTTGGTAAAGATTTCACCTAAAGCCTTCCCTAAGGAATGTTGCTATTATGGTGCTTATCAATGATCCAAGTTTTCTCCTATCCTCTTGGTGAAAGAAGTTTTTCATCGCCTTGGTGCTCTCACTCAAATCAATGGTTTTCCATTAGTGGCCGGTTGGCACCTCATAGTTTTGAGATGTTTTCCATAAGCCCACTACAAGCTTGTTCATTTTGTTGTTGATTTTCCCAACAACCCCGTTGTAACCTTCTTGGAAGGATGCTTTCCAAGCTCATTTGTGGCAGAAGTTGGCATTTTCTTCTCCGGCCTTTTATCCCAGTGATCTATCTTCTATTCTTTCTTCCGAAGGCTTTGTGATGTTGCTCTTTTCACTCATCATCTCGTATTGTGAGGATCATGTTCTTTTCATGCTTATCCATTTAACCGGCGTGTCGTGTCCTCCATTCAAGTTCTTTTCATCTTATCAAGTCATGCGTCTCTGTTCAACCAGAGTGCTGCCCGAATTCTTCCTCTCTCATCTTGTTTTAACTGAAGTGGTTTCGAATTCTATCTTGCCATTAAGCTCTTATTTCCTTGTCTTTCAACCTTCAAATTCTTGTAATACTCCTTGTTCCTCTTTTCTAACGGATTGTTTTGCAATCTCGTTCATCTCTGTTATACTCTTTCTTTTAAATTGCTCAACATCTCAAGGTTCGTGGTTTCACTCGTTCGTCAAAGAAGCAACTTAGTTTTACCTCTTCTCTTTCTCTTCCGTTTTCCCTCCGGTGCCATCCTAGATCTCGGGACGAGATCCTCTCGTAGTGGTGGAGTGTTGTAACGCCCCGGAGTCGTTGCGCCAGGTGTCCGCCAGTTATTCGCCGACATTGCCATGTCATTTGCTTGCGTGTTGCACTTTGCCATGTCATCATATGCATTTCATATCATGTCATCATGTGCATTTCATTTTGCATACGTGTTCATCTCATGCATCCGAGTCTTTTCCCCGTTGTCCGTTTTGCAATCCGGCGCTCCTATGTCCTCCGGTGTCCCCTTCTTCTCTCCTGTTGTGAGCGGGTGTTAAACTTTCTCGGAATGGCCCGAGGTTTGCCAAGCGGCCTTGGTATACAACCGGTAGACCGCCTGTCAAGTTTCGTGCCATTTGGAGCTCGTTTGGTACTCCAACGGTTAACCGGGTAACCGTAAAGCCTCTTTGAGTTGCAGCCCAACACCCCTTACAAAGTGGCCCAAAACCCACCAAACTCCCCTCCATGCTCTCGGTCGTTCGATCACGATCGCGTGGCCGAAAACCGCACCTCATTTGGACACTCCTAGCTCCCTCTACCTATAAATATATGCATCTCCCCCGAAATCCCGATCTAACCCTAGATCATTTTCCCCTCCGCGCTGCCGGACGTTTCTTCTGCGTCGCCCGGACATGTCCGCCCGCAGCCACCTCACTCCGGCCAACCCGCTCGCGCCACGTCACCCCCGCCGCTTCCTCGCCCAATCCACCGCCGCCACGTCACCCCGCCGTCTCCACCGCGCCCGCCCGGCTCATCCGAAACCCGCACGGGTCGCCGCCGCCGCCGCAGCAGCCGCTCTCCGCGCCCGCGCCGGCCATCGCCGGACACCGTCGGCGCTGCCGCCGCCCGCCCTCGCCGGCGAAGCTCCCGCCCGTCGCCGCAGACAGACCCCGCCCTCGCCGGATCTGCTGCGGCCGCGCCCACCATGGGACCGCCGCCCGCCCGCCTTAGTCCCGCCGGAGCCGCCGCCCCTCGCCGTCGACCACCTCCGCCGCTGCTCCGCCGCCACCGGAGCCCTCCGCGCCGCTTCAGCCGCGCCCGGTCTCCGGCGACCTCGCCCGGCCGCGCCTCGCCGCGCGCCTCGGCGCCGCGCCTCCCGCCGCCCCTCGCCCGCTCCGCGCCGGATCCGGCCGGATCCGGCCGAAGGAGACCTTCCCCGCCCGTCTCCGGCCACCACCACGTCGATCTCCGGCGAGCTCGCGCCGCCGCCTCGTAAACCGTGCACCCGCAGGTTGACCCCCGAAATCCTCTAAGTCCCCGATTCTGCATAATTTTCATGCCATGTTCATGCCATCGTATCTCTGCATCCGTAGCTCCGTTTTGCGCGTATAATATGTCAAATTGTTCGTCTCAACGAGTAAATCATTTCATTCCATTGCATCATTTTCATTTGAGATCATCTTGACGCCCAAAATGCTGTTGGAAGAGGGCTTCAGATCGTTAGTTCCAGAATCTTATCAGCACGAGCTCTTTTGTCATTTTTGCCATGATTTATGTGTGCATCCTATGAGTATGAGCTCTACATGAATGTTGAACTGTGCCATGCCATCTTTCCAGAGGTGTTGACCTTGTATTTTTGTGAGTTGTGTGCTGAGTGTATCAAGCTTGTAAAGTAGGGTAGTTCTTTGTTCTTTGTTTTCTGACAGATTCTGTTATAATTTGTTGCTATGTTAACATGCTTCCACTAATCATTCCATGCATAATCTGGAGATGCTCTATAAACATGTTTTGATATACATGTCATGCTCTATTCATTCATGCCCTTGGTTGCAATTATAGCCTCCTGTAACATGTTGTAATCTTGCTCTAAAATTGCTTGAAAATGTTTCCTGACAGATTGTTTGCATGAGTCAATTTTCACGAGGTCGTTGTAGTTGATCCGTGTATGCTATGACCTTGATCTTGCCATGCTTAGCTTCATAATCATGCCTTCTTACTGTTGGTTGCCTTGCCATGCCATGTATTTCTCTTTAGTGAGTGGTTCGAGCTGACGAACATGCCTACTAATCGTTGTTTCTGCCATGTTCAAATCTGTAATATAACTTGCCATGTTTACATGGGTGCCATCATATTTTCCGTGCCTTTTGGGCTCATGGTCAGTAAGGGTCTTTTGATATATGCAATTAGTAGATTCATGACATGCCTTTGTTTGCCATGATAAGTTCATGTAACATGTTGTTTGATAGCTCTAAACATTGCAACCTGATGTTATTTCTGCTAAAGTCTGAAACTGTTATTACTTGCAATATCTCCATGTCATTTTGAGCATGTTCTAGTTGTTTCTGGAGATAGCTCAGTGTTCATGTTTTGTTATGCTTTAAGTGTAATTCATGCCCATGCCTTTTGTTATTATGTTGGGGTGCTGTAGCATGTTGTTTTGATGCTTGTAAGATGCCTAGTTGCTGTTTTGGACAGATTGATGCTATGACTTGTATAGTGTGTGGGTGCTGAACCGTTGCTCCGTTTTGAGTGTGCTCTATATGAAACTTGCTTGATTTTGCATGTAGTTTCATATTATCATGTTGCATCCTTGTTTTGGTGTGTTTGCTTGATGTTTGGGTGCATTTTGCATCAATGCCATGCCTAACTTGTTTTGCTCATATCTTCTAGACCGTAGCTCCAAATCTAATGAACTTTATATGTAACTTGACTAGAATTTCGTGTAGATCATCATGGTGCATCTTAACTTGCTGTTTAACAACTTGAACATAAAGTTTATTCAGTTCTGGACCAATTTCGAAATATGCATATGAGGACTTACCGGAATTGTTATATATTGTTTCCGGGCTCATTTAAACTTGCCTTGATGTGTTGTTCTTGTTTGCATCATCTCTTGCCATGAGTAGCTTCATGTAGCTTGGTCATGCATCATGCTTGTTGTGCATCATGTCTTGTTCATGTGTGGTGTGTTTACCTATGTTGTGTGCTTCTTCTTGTTAGTTCCTGTTTCGTCGCGATCGTGAGGATCCGTTCATCTTCTTCATGGACACATTCTTCTTCCTTGCGGGATTTCAGGCAAGATGACCGCTACCCTGGATCTCACTACTATCATTGCTATGCTAGTTGCCTCGTTATTTTGCTATGCTGCGCTACCTATTACCTGTTTGTCCAGCCATCCCATGTTGCCATGAACCCCTAACCTTTGACACCATTCCTAGCAAACCGTTGTTTGGCTATGTTACCGCTTTGCTCAGCCCCTCTTATAGCGTTGCTAGTTGCAGGTGAAGTTGAAGATTTCTCCATGGTGGACAGGGTTTATGTTGGGATATCACAATATCTCTTATATTATTAATGCATCTATATACTTGGTAAAGGGTGGAAGGCTCGGCCTTATGCCCGTGTTTTGTTCCACTCTTGCCGCCCTAGTTTCGCATCATACGGTGTTATGTTCCCGGATTTTGCGTCCCTTACGCGGTCGGGTGATTTATGGGACCCCCCTGACAGTTCGCTTTGAATAAAACTTGTCCAGCAAGGCCCAACATTGACTTTTACCATTTGCCTCACCACCACCTATTTTTCCCTTGGGAGTCGCTCTCTCGAGGGTCATCTTTATTAGCCCCGGGCGTTGCTTGTCTAGCGTTGGTCCAAACCAGAGCACCGTCGGGACCATCCCTTGGCAACTTGGGTTACGTCGGTACCAGACGCTTCGCTTATCCGGTCGTGGCTCGAGACGAGATACGCGGCTACTATCGGGATGTCGGCGCGCCGGAGGCTTTGCTGGTCTTGTTTTACCATTGTCGAAATGTCTTGATGTACCGGATACCGAGTCGATCGGAGTGTCTCGGGTGAAGGTCTATTCCTTCGATGATCGCGAGAGCTTGTCATGGGCTAAGTTGGGACACCCCTGTAGGGTATAAACTTTTGAGAGCCGTGCCCGCGGTTATGTGGCAGATGGGAATTTGTTAATGTCCGGTTGTAGACAACTTGACACTTGATCCGATTTAAAACGCATCAACCGAGTGTGTAGCCGTGATGGTCTCTTCTCGGCGAGTCCGGAAGTGAACACGGTTTCGTGTTATGTTTGGCGTAAGTAGGTGTTCGGATCACCTCTTGATCATTGCTAGTTGACGACCGTTCCGCTTGTTCTCTTCTCGCTCTTCTTTGCGTTGGTTAGCCACCATACTTGCTTAGTCGCTGCTGCAACCTAACCACTTTACCCCCTCCTTTCCCATTAAGCTTTGCTAGTCTTGATACCCATGGTAATGGGATTGCTGAGTCCTCGTGGCTCACGGATACTTCAAAACCAGTTTGCGGTGCCTATGTTACCGAACAGGTGACGCAATCAAGCTCAAGGAGGAGCTCGATGAAGATCTTGCCCTTTGTGTTGTTCCGTTCTAGTTGATCTGTAGTGGAGCCCAGTTGGGGTCGATCGGGGACCTTTGTTGCATTTGGGGTTCTTCTTTTATTTTGGTTCCGTAGTCGGACCTTGATTGTGTCTGGATGATGTAATGCTTTATTCATGTAATTGTGTGAAGTGGCGATTGTAAGCCAACTATGTATCTTTTCCCTTATGTATTACATGGGTTGTGTGAATATTACCTCACTTGCGACATTGCTTTCAATGCGGTTATGCCTCTAAGTCGTGCTTCGACACGTGGGAGATATAGCCGCATCGAGGGCGTTACATTTGCAAGGATTGATATTTGGTACATAGCTCAGGAAATGTGGCACAAGGTATCTATCCAATTGAATAATTGAAACACATCGAGAGCAAAGTAATAAGGTACGATAAGAAGTTTCAAGCGGGTAGGCAATCATTCGATGCCTAAACCAGAGTGTGAAAAGGGCTCAGAGCAACAAGGAATAATATAGCATCTGATACCAGAATAGATCTCTAGCAATGTGGCTCATGAATTACATATGAAGCCAAGTGCAAAGGATACTTCAGAATCAAGGTTGTATTGGAGTGTCAGGTTTCGATCATGTTTAACTATGGTTAATTAGTGTGGATTAAGAGTAGGAAAGGCAGAGACATCTTGCATGGTCAGGATAGAAAGGTATGTCAGAGGAAAGCCCGTCAGTTATGTTGGCAACAACATCGGTACCAAGGGCGGGGGACGAATAGAACCACTTTACTCCTCGTTGAAACGAAGCCAACCATAGGCAAAGTTATTGTTCACCGGTGGTTACCAGAATGTTAACTATAATAGTAACAAGGTCTTACTAACAAGGTTGTACACCGAGGTGTTTATATAAGTAGGAAACTATTACTGCTTAGATAAAACAGATCAAAAGAAAGGTGAAACAAAACAATGGAATGAAAAATGTGATTATCAGATTAACCAGACAAATGGAAAGGAAAGGTGTTCATACCGAAGTATTAGAGCATACCTTTCCCATGGACAAGCAGAGAATGATACACATAATATATATGGCAGGACAACAAGAACATGTCCATTTCGATAATGGGGCAAGAACAATCAAGATGTTTATAAATACAATGGTATTTGGATAATTGATCCACAAGCATTTAGCATTGCGCTTCCGATGTTCTTGTTGATGATCTGAATACCACAGACATGCATCGGCATAGCATTGATATGGTCATCAGGTAAAGGTCTGACTTTGGGTATACAAAGGATCCATCAGGATCAATTTATAAAATAACTCATACAATTTCCTCACAGAAGAATGCCTAATCTTGGTGAACAAGATACTATAATAACAGGTCCTCCGGCCAGGTGCGCTAGGCATGACAACATCTCACCGAGTTACATAAAGACTAATGTTATAACTCTCGCAAAATTATCCAACCTTCATACCTGCCTGAGATTCAAATTTGATTTGTGTCAGGATACCTCAGACTTGAGATGCCTGAAAGGAAATGGTGCAACACAAATCGATGAGATGACATTGCAAGATTATCTGGAAAATAGCTACCAAGCAAGCTCTGCAATATGAGCTAGATTGCATGACACACGTGAACACACTTCCCAAGACAATCGTGACCACATGGAAGTCTTAAGGCGAAAAGACAGCTGAGGTCTGGTTAGGAAACATCATCGCGGATATCAAAGCCCATGTGTAAGTACAAATTAGCTCTTACAAATGGACTCATTTTCGTCGAACAAACCAATCAATGGCTTGGTGTGCTAGGAAATACATATGGAGTGAAAGTAGTAAATCTATCAAACCATAGAATACCTCCCACATGCATGAATCATTTGGGATGATCCTAGAGGAATCTAAACAAAACTTTCTCATATTCATGGCGCCAGCATGCATCAAATGCAAGTGAACTTAGAGGAGATACTCCTTGCATCAAAGATATACTTCATGAGCTAGGCTCAAATATAATGCTTTCCAAAGTTTCATCATGAACCATGGAGAAGATGAGGGTGTGGCCGATGCGCTCAACAACAATCCATCGAGATTTGAATAGGGATGGATTTCCAAAATTATATGAAGTAGATAGCAATAGACATACCAAGTATACAATGAAGTATGTTTTAGGAGAACATCCACAATTAAACATCTATCAAAAGTGCACCAAATCGTAGTCGCATGCATGGATGAGGTTGTAGATGAGGTCGACCGCCAAATCTTAGAGGACCACCTCGCCTTCAAGGCCACCTTCGATGCTACCACACAGTTAGAAAATATAGTTCGTAGTATTTTCTCGAGGCTGCCGACGATGCCACAGACCTAGGGTAGGGTCATGGGCCTGACATATATGTGCTACCCAAGGTCACTACCATAGGAGCAAAGACATTCAAACCAAAACAGGATGTATCAACTGAAACCATCGAGTGCAATCCACTCGACCAGTCACCTCACTCGGATACCCCCAATTTCACTTGACCTGGATGCAGTCATTCGACCATATAGGAAGCCACTCGGAGTACAGAAGACCTAAGGTCATTCAGGAGGACAATGGACAGGTGTTCACTCTGTAGTCTTAATGATTATTGATAACACTTTATAGCTGGCATTACCAGTAATGCCCTATCTTAATGTACATTGAACCCATGTAACGGAGGATGGCTGGTGTCCTGGCGCACTTTATATAAGCCACCCCCCTCCTCTAGGGAAAGGGTTCGCATCCCTTGTAACACACACCCATATTCCAGTTGACCGCCTCAGGGCATCCAGACGTAGGGCTTTTACCTCCTCCGAGAGGGGCCTGAACTCGTAAACTCGTGTGTACAACCTTGCCGTAGCAAGGGCCTCGCCTCCTCATACGTACCCCCTATTCTTACTGTCAGATTTGGTACCATGACAGTTGGCGCCCACCATGGGGCAAAGCGTCTTAGTGACTTCCGGCAAAGGTTGCATTTTCTCCGATCTTCATCAACATGGTTTTCGGCGGCGGTTTGGTCATGGGCCGCGAGTTCCGACTCGACGCGCTCACTTTCGTCGCCGACGACTCCACTTGGCTCCAGAAAGCCCACCTCGACATTGAGGCTCTCCCGATCCGTGGTTCGTCGCACTTCCGCGCGAGTGCCCGTGGCGGTCTCCTTCGGCAGCCGTCGATCCCGTATCGGTCGGTCCTCGCATAGCCTTATCACTTTGCTGGACACTGCCGCAAGCGATCTGGTCGGTCGCAGCTCGAGCGGTGGGTGAAGCATGCGGTCGCTTGTCAGACGGTCACCCCACAAGTCGCGCAATCGATCCCGATGAATTTCACTGTGGTGCAATCGACCTGTCGACTGACTTTGGAGACATGTTTTCCGAGAGCGGGAGTTGTGACCCCGTGATAGAAGTCCTTATGGTCAACTCCCGTTGCAGCCCACTTGGTTTCCGTCATAGCGGCGGCAACGGTGGCGGCGATGGCCCATCATTCGGCCACGAGGAGTATCAGCCCCAACCTCTCAACTCACAGCAGAGGGAGGAGCTGCACCGCCACAACATGGAGGCCCTCCAAACCCCCATCATAGGGGAAACCGACGAGGCTCGGGCCTTGGAGGCATCGCGCCTGGCCATGATGGCTGAGTGCACTCGTTGGGAGAATCTCCAACATTCTCTCGATGAGTATGCCTGTCGACTGATCCCCGAGTCTAGTCAACGTCCATGACAGTTATTTCTGCCTGAACCTCAGGTATTCCGCACACCGATCCAGAATCTTGCAGCTGCTGCACGAATAGCAGAGACCATTCAGCCGTCCCGTTCAGACGCTGGAAGGGGCTTGGAACAGATCAGAACGCTGCTCCGAGCAGCAGGAGAGCTGAACTCCGCTATGTCCCAGTTGCGGAACATGATCCACAACAGATCAGTAAGGGAAGATACCGTTCAGTCGGAACACAGTCCTGGGTTGCCTTTGCAACCTGAAGATCGTGATCACCATCAAGATCGGCACCTAGGAATAGCTCATGGAGAGTTCAACCGGGAGTATGCCCATGACAACCACCATCGAGTGCCTTCACCTCTTCCGAGAGATGGGTCGTACGAGCCCCGGCGGTATGATGACAGCCTGACAGGCGCCCATATCATAATGACCGCAGAGTTCCAGTTGACCCAAGAGAGCCTGGCTTCGATGCAAGGTCAGTCCTTGTTCAGGGTTTGGTCGACCGGAACAGAGCATATAGAGAGGGACTGGATAGAGACAGGCCTAGTGGAAACAGGGTCCACGTTTCTGGCCCTGAGTATTTCGGAAGAGCCATCAGGGCCGCTGAGATCCCTCACAACTTTAGATTGGCGACTGGCATCAGTAAGTTCACAGGAGAATCAAAGCCCGACACTTGGCTTGAGGACTACCGAGTGGCTGTGCACATCGGTGGCGGCCGCAATGAAGTGGCCATGAAGCACCTCCCTCTGATGCTTGAAGGTTCTGCCAGATCTTGGTTGAATCAGTTGGCCCCTGGAAGCATTTTCAGTTGGGATGAGTTGGCCTGAGTGTTTACCAAAACATTTGAGGGCACCTAGACCTGCTGGTTTGTCAGAGTTGCAGCATTGTGTGCAGAAACAGAATGAGACTTTGAGAGATTATATCCAGAGATGGATCACTCTGCACCACACAGTAGAGAATGTATCAGATCACCAAGCAGTATGTGCCTTTAAAGAAGGTGTTCGCTATAGAGAGCTCAGTTTGAAGTTCGGTCGGACCGGAGACATGTCTCTGGCTCAGATGATGGAGATTACCACTAAGTATGCCAACAGCAAAGAAGAGGACCGACTCCGGAACGGCAAGAATAGACCAATTGCCAAGGACACCGAAGGAGGAAATTCCAGTCAGAAGCAGAAGCGAAAGGCTGAGGCAGCAAGCCCTGCCGAGGCAGCAGTTTTGAACCAAGGAAAGTTCAAGGGGAAGCCTAAAGGGCCTTGGATCCCTAAAACAAGTGAAGGATCAAGCAGGAAATGATTTGATGGATTTGTCGTGTCATATACACACCAAAAAGGATGAGGAGGCGAATCTGATTCTCCCCAAGCATAGGACTTGACAGTGTCGACTCCTGCTCCAGAGCTTCCAAAAATCCAACCCAGTGAAAAGGACAAGGAGTCCTATAAGGAGGAAGACAAAGAGGATGATGGTGGTTACCCCAATGTTAATGCCACCTTGGTGATTTTTGCTGATCTCGAGAGCAAAAGTCGACTGAAAGTTATTAACAGAGAGGTGAACATGGATGCTCCGGCAACCCCAAGATATTTGAAGTGGTCAAAAACCCCTATTACATTCGACCAGTCCGATCACCCGCCGCACGTTGCTACCCCTGGGCGGCAAGTGTTGGTGGTCGACCCAGTCGTTGGGGGCACCCGACTGACCAAGGTTTTGATGGATGGTGGCAGTGGTCTAAATATATTGTACATTGAGGCCCTCCGGGGGATGGGCATTCCGATGTCCAAACTCAGTGAGAGCAACATGAGATTCCATGGTATCATCCCGGGAAAGAAAGCCGATTCACTCAGTTAGATCACTCTTGATGTGGTTTTTGGTGATTCTTTGAATTACCGCAAGGAAAAGTTGACGTTTGAGGTAGTGGATTTTGAGAGTGCCTATCATGCCATTCTAGGCAGACCTGCTTATGCTAGTTTCATGGCTCGACCGTGCTATGTGTACCTCAAGTTGAAAATGCTTGGCCCCAAAGGCGTAATCCCGGTCACTGGTAACCGGCAGAGAGCAGAGGATTGTCTCCAGAACAGTTTGAAGATCGTTGATGAGCAGATGGCAGCAGTAGAGTTTCAAGAATATCAGAAGACTGCAAATCCGATTGATTTGCAGCATGCCAAGAGGCCTTCCTCGGAGTCCGCGTTTTTATCGGCCGGTGAGACCAAACCAGTCAACATTCACCCGATCGACCCCAATGCTGCTCCGACCCATATCTCAACGGCACTCAACAGCAAATAGGAAGAAGCGCTCATCTAGTTCCTCCGTGAGAACTGGGACATCTTTGCAGGGAAGCCATCTGACATGTCAGGTGTACCCATGGGACTAGTTGAGCACCGTGTGCGAGTCGACTCAAAGGCTAAACCCGTTAAAGAGCATCTCCGTCAGCCCACCAAGGAGAAGAAAGAGACGATTGGTGAGTAGGTGGCTCAGCTTCTGGCCGCCGAGTTGATCCGCGAGATATACCACTCAGAGTGGCTCGCCAATGTCGTTATGGTCCCCAAGAAAGATAAGTCAGTTCGAATGTTTATTGGCTTCAAGCACATCAATCGAGCCTGCCTGAAAGATCATTTGCCTATGCCCGACATCGACCAGATAGTCGACTCAACTACGAGATGTGAGCGATTGTCCTTTTTGGATGCTTATTCCGGTTACCATCAAATCCGACTGTATGGACCCGATGAGATAAAGACAGCTTTCATCACCTTGTTCGGGTGTTTCTGCTATGTTACTATGCCCTTTGGCCTCAAGAATGCTGGTGCCACATTCATTCGCATGATTTAGAAGTGTCTACTCACTCAATTCCGTCGGAATGTGGAAGCATACATGGATGATAGTGGTTAAGTCACGCAAAGGTTCCGACCGGCTGACTGACCTTGCTGAAACCTTTACCAACTTAAGAAGATATGATATCAAGCTCAATCCATCAAGGTGCACATTCGGAGTCCCAGGCGGAAAGTTACTCAGTTTCCTCATTTCCGAATGAGGGATCACGCAAATCTAGAGAAGATTGGCACAATCCTCCGAATGAAGCACCCTGTGCGTGTGCACGATGTGCAGAAGCTTACTAGTTATTTGGCTGCATTGAGTCGATTCATCTCATGCCTCGGTGAAAATGCACTACCTTTTTTCGACTCATGAAGAAGTCTGACAAGTTCGAGTGGAATGACGAAGTTGAAGCAGCGTTTGAAGAGCTCAAAGCCCTGCTTTCCAACCAGCCGGTGCTTGCTGCTCTAGTTAGCAAGGAGCCCTTACTGCTTTACATCCTAGCCACTAGACAGATTGTCAGCATAGTGCTCACTGTCGAGCGGGAATAAGAAGGCAAAGCCTTCAAAGTTCAGTGCCCTGTGTATTACATTTCAGAAGTCTTGACCCCGTCCAAGCAGAAATATCCTCATTATCAGAAGCTTGTTTATGGGATTTACCTGACAACGAAGAAAGTTTCACACAACTTTTCTGACCACTCAGTTTCAGTCGTTAGCGATGCTCCATTGTTAGAAATTCTGAATAACAGAGATGAAACTGGTCGAGTGGCAAAATGGGCGACTGAACTCCTTCCTTTAAATATCAAGTTTGAGGCAAAGAAAGCCATCAATTCTCAAGCAATAGTAGATTTCATCACAGAGTGGATTGAACAACAGCAACCGACTCAGATTCAGTGGGAACATTAGACCATGTTCTTTGATGGATCCAAGATGTTGAATGGCTCTGGTGCAGGAGTGGTTTTAGTGTCCCCAAGAGCGGAAACTTTGATTCTTCAAACAATGAAGCTGAGTATGAGGCACTATTGTATGGGTTGCGTATGGCCATTTCACTCGGCGTCCGGTGATTAATGGTCTATGGTGAATCAGACATAGTGGTTAATCAAGTAATGAAGAAATGGGACGTCAGGACTCCAGCAATGACCGGTTATTGCAATGCAGTGAGAAAGCTAGAGAAGAAGTTCGAGGGGTTAGAGCTCCACCACATACCCCGAATCAAGAATCAAGCCGCGGATGATCTGGCGAAGATAGGTTCCACTCGGAAGCCAATCCCCCAGCAATGTGTTCTCAGAGCATCTCCACACTCCATCAGTATAAGAAGATCCCTTCAAGGAGGAGCCCCCGCAACCGGTAAGTTCAACCAATCCGACTGAGATTGAAGTCCCAGCTATACTTGACTTAATCATGGAAGTCCTAGTGGTCACGCCCGACTCCATACATCGTATACCTGCTCAGGCAGGAACTCCCAGAGGATGAGGATGAGGCCTGCTAGATAGTCCATCGATCGATAGCTTTCACCGTGATAAAAGGACAACTTTACAGAGAAAGTGTCACAGGAGTGGCTCAACGCTGCATCACCCCAGAAGAAGGTCGAATGATCCTAAATGATATCCACTCGGGGACCTGTGATCACCATGCGTCCTCTCGGACGATCATGGCCAAAGCATACCGAGTGGGATTCTATTGGCCGGGTGCAAATGAGATGGCAAAAGATATAGTCAACAAGTGCGTAGGTTGCCAGTTCTACTCCAACATGTCTCATAGGCCTGTGTCTGCCTTGAAGACTATTCCACTCGTCTAGCCGTTTGCAGTTTGGGGGTTAGATATGGTTGGACCCATCAAGACCGGCAGAAGTGGTTTCACTCATTTGCTCGTGGCATTCGACAAGTTCACTAAGTGGATCGAAGCCAAACCCATCAAAAACCTTGACTCAAGCACTGCCGTCAGTTTCATCAAGGAGTTGATATTCAAATATGGAGTTCCTCACAGCATTATCACAGATAACGGCTCCAATTTTGATTTTGATGAGTTTAAGGCGTTCTATGCTTCCCAAGGCAGTCGGGTCAACTACGCGTCTGTTGCACACCCGTAGTCGAATGGGCAAGCAGAAAGGGCGAATGGTTTAATCCATCAAGGGTTAAAGCCCCGACTGATGCGCGACCTCAAGCACACTTCCAGAGCTTGGGTGACTGAGTTACCATCCATCTTATGGGGGCTGAGAACAACGCCAAACCAGTCGACTGACCGAACCCCTTTCTTCCTGGTGTACGGCGCCGAGGTTGTGCTTCTGAGTGATTTGTTGCACAACGCTCCCTTGGTTGAACTCTCAGAAGCTGAAGAAGAGCAGGCATGCGAAGACGCAGTTGATCTCCTGGAAGAGGAATGTGAGATGGCTCTGATTCGGTCGACCATCTATTAGCAAGATCTGCATCGATTCCATGCCCGTAATGTCAGAGGTCGAGCGTTCCAGGAAGGAAACCTTGTGCTCTGAGTGGATCTAAAACGGCCTCACAAGCTTGCTTCGGCCTGGGAAGGTCCCGTCATCATCACCAAGGTGCTACACAACGGAGCATACGACATCTACTACGTAGCCAAGAATATGGACAAGCCTCGCGCGTGGAACGCATAGCTGCTTCGCCCTTTCTATACCTCAAATCACTCGGATCGACGAGTTGTAATAAGAAGTCCTTTAGTTAGCTTAGCAAAGACAAGATTTTTGCAGTATCTTAGTGATTGATTTCCCGTAATCATTTGTGTTCGAATCCCCCAGTGGGTGGTTCAGCCGCGAACCTGATTCACCTAAGGATAAAAACACTCCGAGTGCAGAGCAATCCTCCCACTCGAAGGCTTAGCTGCGACCCCGTACTCGCCTAATTGAAAAAACATTCCAAGTGGAGAGCAATCCTTCCACTCGGAGGCTTAGCCGCAAACCTGATTCGCCTAAGTTAAAAAACACTCTGAGTGGAGAGCAATCCTCCCACTCTGGGGCTTAGTTGCGACCCTGTACTCGCCTAAGTTAAAAAACATTTCGAGTGGAGAGCAATCCTCCCACTCAGGGGCTTTGTTGCGACCCCGTATTCGCCTAAGTTAAAAAAACATTCCGAGTGGAGAGCAATCCTCCCACTCAGGGGGCTTAGCTGCGACCTCGTATTCGCCTAAGTTAAAAAACATTCCGAGTGGAGAGCAATCCTCCCACTCGGAGGCTTAGCTGTGACCCCATAATCGCCTAATTTAAAATCATTCCGAGTGGAGAGAAATCCTCCCACTCGAGGGCTTACCTGTGACCCCGTACTCGCCTAAGTTAAAAACATTCCGAGTGGAGAACAATCCTCCTACTCGGAGGCTTAGCTGTGACCCCGTACTCGCCTAAGTTAAAAAAACATTCCAAGTGGGGAGCAATCCTCCCTCTCGGGGGCTTAGCTACGACCCCGTATTCGCCTAAGTTAAAAAACATTCCGAGTGGAGAGCAATCCTCCCACTCGGAGGCTTACTGTGACCCCATACTCGCCTAAGTTAAAAACATTCCGAGTGGAGAATAATCCTCCCACTCAGAGGTTTAGCTACGACCCCGTACTCGCCTAAGTTAAAAACATTGCGCGTGGAGAGCAATCCTCCTACTCGAGGGCTTACCTGCGACCCCGTACTCGCCTAAGTTAAAAACATTCCGAGTGGAGATCAATCCTCCCACTCGAGGGCTTAGCTGCGACCCCATACTCGCCTAAGTTAAAAACACTCCGAGTGGAGAGCGATCCTCCCACTCGGGGTCTTATCTGCAACCTCATACTCGCCTAAGTCACAAATAACTTCTGAGTTGCGTCAAAAGTACAACGTGTTCTCCGTCCCGATCCACAAGGACGATGAGGTGTCGACTAAACACATCGTTAGAGCTACGTTACAACTACAACGTACACTCCATTCCGATCCGCAAGGATGGCGAGGTGTCGACTGAACACATCATCAGAGCTGCGTCACAAGTACAATGTACGCTCCATCCTAATCCGCAAGGACGACGAGGTGTCGATCGACCACGTTGTCCGAGCCACTCGATGAAGGGTGAAAGGGTCAGTTTCCACTCAGAATCGAAAAACATCTGAAAGCGACAAAGGCAAAAGCCATCGTATTCAAAGAAAACCAAGTTCAGATAAATCCTGCAAAAAGTTCAGAACCGCAACGGGCAGAAGTACACATGCATCATGCCTGAAATAGTATATTGGTTACAAAACCACTCGGCATTCCGAGGCAAATAAAAGTGGAGCATAATGTTTGTTCACTCGATGGGAGGAGGACTTGCTGGTTCGACGAAGTTGTCAAGGTCGATGCTGTATGCAATACGAGTGGCGGCGTCGAGGAAGGTGTCCATGAAGGACTGGAAGTGGAGCTTCTTGGTGTTTGCAACCTTGAGGGCCGCCAGCTTGTCTTCTCTGACATCCTTGTAGTGGAATTGGACCAATGATAGAGTTACATCGGCGCCACAATGTGCCGATGACTTCTTCCACTCTTGGACTCGACCAGGGATTTCATTCAGTCGAGTCATCAGGGACTCGAGATCGTTCTAGAGTTTTGCTCGGGGCCAGAGTTCAGCGTCAATCCACGACATCGCCACCTTCAGACGAGCATGATAATCCACAGCACTGTCCAGTCGAGACTCTAACCGCAACACGTTCATTGCGATATCATCTTTGACAGGAGAGTTTATGGGGTCAAGACCTATCTCAATCCGCCGGGTCTCTCCTTCAAAGTCTTGACAAAGTTCTGCATAGTCGGAAAATCAGTGAGGCGACAGTTAAATAATGAGTTGAAAATGGCAAATCAGTCAGACGAGGGGAAGTACTTTCGAGCTTCAGAACCAGTTTCTTAGCAAGCTGTCCCAGATAAGCCTCCAGCTCGCCCTTCTTCGTCATGAGATTCCCAACCTTGTCAGCCAAGGTTTCCTTGTCCTTCTTCAGCCTCGCAACCTCCTGGTTAGCTTCAGTAATGGCAGACTTCAGCTTGGAGTTCTCCTCTTCCAACTTGTTGAATGAGGCCAGCTTCTTATCAGCAAGGGCCGTTTTCTCGCACCTCCTTTTGTGCTGCAGCGAGGTCTTGATCCTTCTTCTCTAGAGCCTGCTTCATTTTCTACAAAGAAATAACATTCTTCAGACGAGCTTGGAGTTGACGGTTTTTGCTACGCACATCTGTTTGAGTGGAGTCACTCGGTTCAAGAGACTAAAAAAAGAGTCATAAGGTGGACAGTCAACGAATTATTACCTCCCATGGTAGCTGCTTCTTCCTGGGCCTTCTGGAGATTCTTCTTGGACAGCTCCAAGTTGAAGTTGAGGTTGATCTGCTTCTTCTCCAGTTCAGCATATTGGGCTCCAAGATCACAAGATTTCTGTGATCAGCAAATAAGTTATGTTAGTCGACAGAAACAAAGGTCTGTCACAACGAAAATTGCTCTAAGACTACCACTGAATCAAACATTCAACAGTAGTCTCGGGGACTACAACTAGTGGGTGCACTTAGCGTGCCCCCACTGGTCCGGTTTTCCACTCTGCATGGTCTGCCCAGCACGAGTATGCAAAAAAACAGAGAGAGATTCTCAGACCCCAGCCGACTGCCATCAGTCGACCGCGGTCTTGGGGACTACACCCAGTGGGTGCACTCTGCGTGCCCCCACTGGTTTGGATTCCACTTGGATCTAGCTATTCAACCGAGTGAAAGAACAATGAAGTAACATTCGACAAAGACCCCCGCCACGTGAAACACCCGACGGCGGTCTCGGGGGTGCACTCTGTATGCCCCCACTGGTTCGGAAAAAAACTCGACTAAACCTGGTCGACTCAAATGGAAGAACTATTCAACACTAAGTAAAGATACCCAGTGGGTGATTGGATGTGAAATACAGACCCATGATAGATGCACATAAAGATTCCAAAAACGCTCATCTAGGGACATCTTACAGACAATGAAACAGCAGTCGCAACTACCACTAATGGAGAGATCAGTCAAAAATCCAACTAACCTTGACATTAACGTGCAGAGCAGAACTGGCGTTGTAGGCAGCCTGACTGGCCTCGTGCACCACCTTCATCTGCTCCGTCATAAGCTTTGCTTGGAGTAGAGCCTCTCTGGCGGCACCCGCCGGGTCATCTGGAGTGTGATGCACAACAAAGAGAGACGATGGCGGTATGGTCAGATCAATGACAAGATCTGAAGCATGGAGTTGTGCGGGCGTGGGAGTGACTTGAGCAGTTGACGCCGAGGGACGATCAGTCAACAGTGGATTGGCAAAAGTAACATTTGCCCGAGCTAGATCTTCGGATCGCTGGACCACCATCTCCGGTGCCGGTGTCGAATGATACCCCTAGCCCGCGGCTGTCCTCCTGCTTGAAGCCCTGCCCCTCGTTCCCGTGTCTTTTAGAGGAGCTTCTTCTTCATTGTATGGAAGCTCAATGACGTCCCACGAAACTACACAAAAAGCAACTATAATGGCTCAATCGACCGATAGTCCAGTCGGCAAAACAAGTTCAAGATTGCAAATTCGTACCGGCTTTGGAAGTAGTTGCGTCGTCAGTCTCTTCATCACGTTGGGCCTTGTCGATATCGATGGAGGTCCCAGAAGTTGCAGCACTGAAAAGTTCGTAATCCACCCGGTCAAGAGCAGAAATCCGAGTCTTTAGGAAAACATAGAAAGGCAGAACACTCACGCAGAAGCAACAAGAACGTCCATCTAGATCTTGGGCATGGTCTTCCAAGACTTTGAAGGGGCAACCTTGGGCTGCTTGGCGACCTTCTCTGACGGCTCCGGAGTCGAAGTCCGAGTGCGCTTATACGCTTGCTTACTCAGAGCCGCAGTCTTGCCACGCCCGCCCGCTGGATCATGGAGCTGCTTGGATCGATGCTCTGTGCGAGGTGGTGAGTCGACCTACTCTTCTTCATCGTCCGACTCATCACTCTGTTCTTCATCATCATCATGGGGCTTGTTCCCCGTTCGGCATCGAGTACATCTCAGTATAAACATGCAAGACAAGAAGTTAATCAAACATGAGTCGGATTCGGAGACAGTCGCAAGACGGAATAAAGTACACTCGGTAACAAGGGTCAGACCTTGTCTGACTGATTGTCAGCGTCGAATGGATCGACTCTCCTGGCTCCCCTGGGGTTATCTTTGTTTCCAGTAATTCTCCTCAGGCACAGGGCCATAGTCACATCGGGAAGCTCCTCTGGGTGGACCCAAGCGGTGTCATTGGCGCCCGAGTACATCCACATCGAGTGGTCATGGGCTTGGAGTGGCTGGATGCGTCGACCTAGGAACACCTCCAACAAGTCCATGCAAGTTACACCCTGACGGACCAACTGGACTACCCTCTCGACCAACATGTCCATCTCTACTTTCTCTGCTGTCATGGTTAGTGAAGAAGGTTGCTGGGCACGATCTCGGGAAAAAGGAGGAAGACCGGTCGACTGACCGGGGGTCGCAATATCCTGGCAGTAGAACCAGGTCTACTGCCAGCTTCTGACCGACTTGGGAAGTGTCATGGTAGGAAAAGTGCTCCTCTTCCTCATCTGGATCCCTAAACCCCCGCACATCTGGATCACATGCGTCCTCTCGTCACTCAGATTTGCCTTCTTCACGGTCTGGGAGCGGATTGCAAAAATGTGTTTGAAGAGACCCCAGTGTGGTCGACAACCCAAGAAGTTTTCACACATACACACAAACGCAGCGAGATACGTGATGGTATTGGGAGAGAAGTGGTGAAGCTGAGCACCAAAGAAGTTCAAAAAAAACCAGAAGAAATGATGCAGAGGAAGGGAGAAGCCACGGTCGACATGGGTAGCAAGAAGGACACACTCACCTGACCGCGACTGAGGTTCTGTCTTGCCCTCCGGCAGCCTCGCAACCCCGGCATCGATCAAACCAGTGGCGGCCAGATCTTCCAGATCATCTGGCCAGAGCGTAGATCGGATCCAGTCTCCCTGAATCCAACCCGGTGGCAGCCCGAACCTCGACAATGACCCCCAATTCAACTTCTTATCCTTCGTCATTGCCGTCGCCTTTTTTGTGTGGTCCAAAGCCGTTGTCTTGTCCTTTACCATGGTGACAGGCTGTGCACTGGTGGAACGGCGGCGTCAAGGGCAAGAGAGGATGCGGTTGAGAAAAGAGGAAGAAGAAGGGGAATGGGAGCGCACAGAGTAGACGCCTCGGCCTCGATGCCTTTTAAGGGCCTACTTTCGAGTGGCTGACGCGTGGGCCTGAGCGATCTTGTCAAATCCCGCAACAGTCGCGCACCAGATACGTGGCGAAAAAGGTGGCGCAGAAATCAAGGCGCCCCTATCTATCCGTCTTGTTTACTGTGGTGCGCTCCACCTCACGTGCTTCCCCAAATATTCAAATCCCGTGAGATCCGGGATCCGCAGTAACCAATAGCACCGAAGATTTCGCGTCATATCAACACTCGAAGAGTACCAACGTAAGTTCACTCAACAACCTCTGAATCGATCAAGGCGACTGAAATGAAGCCGAAGTTTCAGCATGGACCTCGAATCCAGTATGCATGCTCGTGAAGCATAAGAGTCTAGGCAGGACCAACTTTAACATTCATTCCATAAGGACCTCGATCCATTCGGGGGCTAATGACAATGCCATAGACCTAGGGTAGGGTAATGGGCCTAACCTATACGCCGTACCCAAGGTCACTACCTAGGAGCAAAGACATTCAAAGCACAATAGGAAGTATCAACTTAAGCCATCGAGTGCAATCCACTCGACCAGTCACCTCACTCGGATACCCCCAGTTTCACTCGACCTGAATGGAGTCATTCGACCATACAGCAAGCCTCTCGGAGTACAGAAGACCTAGGGTCACTCAGGAGGACAACGGTCAGGCGTTCACTCTGTAGTCTTAATGATCATTGATAACATTTTATAGCTGGCGTTACAGTAACGCCCTATCTTAATGTACATTGAACCAAATGTAATGGAGGATGGCTGGGGTCCTGGCGCACTCTATATAAGCCACCCCCTCCTCTAGGGCAAGGGTTCGCACCCCTTGTAACACACACCCATATTCTAGTCGACCGCCTCAGGGCACCGAGACGTAGGGCTTTTACCTCCTTCGAGAGGGGCCTGAACTCGTAAAGTCATGTGTACAACCTCGCCGTAGCTAGGGCCTCGCCTCCTCATACGTACCCCCTATTCTTACTATTAGACTTAGTACCACTACAACCACTGCTGGTGCCTTCTAGTGAATTGTTCTCTATAATGTTAATATGCATTCTGATCTTCTAAAATGTAATGTTCAGTTAACAGTTTGGTCCAACAAAATTTCTACATTTCCAAGTATTTACTAAGAATTGTTGGTTTGGTTAACTGTCTTATCTTCTAGTATATGTTATATACTGGAATGTAGTGCTCAGTTAACTGTCTGGTTCATTTGTTCCGTTGTCTAGTTAACTGTTTGGTTCAGTTCTGCGATCTAATGTTCATTTGTTGTGGCTACAGTTTTGTATTGTTATTCATGTGAGGAATAAATCGAGTTTGGTTGTACTAAATACATGAGAACCAGATACAATTGCTCTATTTCCGAGTTATTTGAAAGGTCTGTGTTATCCTTGGGTCTTGGTAGTGTTGTAGAGGTCTTCGGAGTTGGTGTGTAGTGGCTTAGTTGCTCCTTGATTTGCCTCATCGCCACTGGCACGAGGTTGGTCTAGGTTGAGTTAATCTATTGGATCTTTTTTCAGAAAGGAGGAACTTTCCCGGCCTTAGCCTGAGGCCCTTATGAATACAGGCTATGCAGCGCCAAAGGCTATCAAGGTAGCTAGGGGCGGGGTTGTGCCGGTGGTGTCCCCTCTGTCGGCCGACACATCTTAGTGCATCTTCCTCACACTTTCGAGGCGAGATCCTGCACGCATCCTATGTCCTGTGCCCTTGCCAGAAGCTTCGATAGCTGCAAGAAAGACACCAGTTTTATAGTAGATCAACCAGATGTTTAATGAATTGTCCCTCTATTAGGGTTTTGTTTCTTGTAGTCCATAGTGACCACGCAATAGCCCCAAAACAGAGATATGCAATCCCCTATCTTTCCCAGAGTTGGATTTCACCAACCGGTCAAACTCCAAATATCACTCGAATTACAAGTGGAGCCCGTAAACGACCGTATAGCGCTCCAAATAAATCGCACCATGGTGCACCTAAAAAGTATGTGACCAAGATCTTCCTTCTTGATGTCTGCTAGAACTACGTCGGTATTTCCCCAAAGAGGAAGGGATGATGCAGTATAGCGATGGTAGGCATCATGTCCAAGATTAGTAGACAATGATCATTATATAGGCATCATGTCCAAGATTAGTAGACCGACTCCTTCCTGCATCTGCTACTATTACTCCACACATCGACCGCTATCCAACATGCATCTAGTGTGTTAAGTTCATGAGAAAACAGAGTAATGCAATAAGAACGATGACATGATATCACGCGATCCGTTTATCTATTGCAGCAGATATAATGTCATCTTGTTATCCTTAGTAGCAACAATACATACATGTCGGTTCCCCTTCTGTCACCGAGATCAAGTACCGTAAGATCGAACCCACTACAAAGCACCTCTTCCCATTGCAAGATAAATAGATAAAGTTGGCCAAACAAAACCCAAATATCGGAGAAGAAATACAGGGCTATAAGCAATCATGCATATAAGAGATCAAAGAAGACTCAAATAATTTTCATGGATAAAAACATGGATCTGATCATAAACTCAAAGTTCACCGGATCCCAACAAACACACTGGGAAAAGACTTACATCATATGGATCTCCAAGGGACCATTGTATTGATAATCAAGAGAGAGAGAGAGAGAGAGAGAGAGAGAGAGAGAAAGCCATCTAGCTACTAACTATGGACCCATAGGTCTACAAAGGACTACTCACGCATCATAGGGGAGGCACCAATGGAAGTGGTGAACCCCTCCATGACGGTGTCTAGATTAGATCTGGTGGTTCTGGACTCTGCGACGGCTGGATCAATATTTCGTCGCCTCCCCTAGGGTTTCTGGAATATTGTGGTATTTATAGAGTAAAGAGGCAGTTCGGGGGGGGCACCCGAGGTGGGCACAACCCCCTAGGGCGCGCCTGGGCCTCCTGGCGCGCCCTGGTGGGTGCTGCTACCCTCGAGTAGCCCCTCATGTGCTTCCTTGGCCCATTGGCTTTCTTCTAGCCCAAAAAAATTTCCTCCAGGAGTTGCCATGCGTTTGAAATCCATTTGATAACGATTTCCTGCGATGTAAAAAGCATGCAGAAAACAGCAACTGGCACTGGGCACTATGTCAATAGGTTAGTACCAAAAATGATATAAAATGACTATAAAATGATTGTAAGACATCCAAGAATGATAATATAACAACAAAGAATAATCAAAAATTATAGATACGTTGGAGACGTATCACCTCTCGCCACACCAAATGCATTTGCTGTCACCCGGGCCCTTCTATTTCAGCACCTGATCTCCACTAGTGGTGTTACACCCAATATGCGATCCTATCCGAGAGGAACTTGAAGGTCCCACAAGGATAGAACCGCATATTGAAGACGCTTTGCAAGGTGGATATCATTACATCGTACAATTACATAATAGATGGGGACACATACAAAAGGCATACAATGCCACATGGATATAACAACACCATACATAAAAGCAACATCCAACTACGGATGAAACACAAACAGAAACTCAAACGACGTCCACCCTGCTAGCCCAGGCTGCCAACCAGGAACCTATCCCTCAATCGAAGAAGAAGCAAAAGAAGAAATTCAAAACAACAAAGCATCGCTCTCACATCAGATCATCGCATTACCTGTACCTGCAACTGTTGTTGTAGTAATCTGTGAGCCACGAGGACTCAGCAATCCCATTACCATGGATATCAAAACTAGCAAAGCTTAATGGGTATGGAGTGGATAAGTGGTAAGGTTGCAGCAAGCGACTATGCATTATATGGTGGCTAACTTATGAGCAGAAGAATAAAATGAGAAGCTACACAGACAGTCGCAAACTATGAATGATCACTAAGTGATCCTGAACTACTTACGTTCAACCATAACCCCACCGTGTTCTCTTCTCGACTCGCTCGAAAAGAGACAGTCACGGTTACACATGCGGTTAGTGTATTTTATTACGAATCTGGTGTCAGGTTCTCCACAACCGGACATTAAACGTTCCCATCTACCACATAACCGCGAGCATGGCTCTCGAAAGTTTAAACCCTGCAGGGGTGTCCCAACTTAGCCCATCACAAGCTCTCACGATCAACGAAGGAAAATCCTCCACCCGGAACAACCCAATCAAACACGGAATCCCGTTTCACAAGACATTTCGACAATTGTAAAACATGCCCAGCAAGACTGTCGGGGATATGCCCCGCGGCGTAAACCGGCCAGAAGGATAAACCGGCCGGACTTGGCGATTCACCGGCGACCTGCACAGACCAGACGGTTTACAGCTCATTAGTAACCCGGCGGACGGGTCAGAGGAGCGACAAGACCCGGTGGCCCGTCTGGCGGTTCATGAAGGCCGGTTCAACTATTGTGGGCCGGTTTAAGAGGAAAGGAATATTTGCCTTACAAGGAGTTAAGACTAGGACTTGTATCCGGTTTGTATTAGAGATAGGCTAGTCCTAATCCTAATAGGACTCCACATGTAAACCGCCCCTTCAGCATATATAAGGAGGGGCAGGGCTCCCCAAAGAGGGACGGGTTAGAGGCTACAAGCAACAAGAAACAATATCTAGGGCTAGACACAAAGAGGAGAGCCGGTTTACGGCGACTCCCTCGTGATGATAATAAGACCTAGCCTCAAACAGCATGTAGGGTTTTTACCGGATGATGTTTCCCGGGGCCCGAAGCTGTCTAAACCCTAGTCTTGTGTTGCGTCTCTCGATTCCGCTCAACCCCTCTCAAGCTACCACATAGATGCGTTGGCCTCGCGACTAAGTCCTCACACTAAGGACATCTGACGTGTTAATTCCACGACAGTTGGCGCCCACCGTGGGGCCTGCGCACGATGGTGTTGAGTTCTTGGAGGGATCTTCCCCGGAGATCGAGAAGTTCGCAGTTTTCCGTGGTTATCCCACGTTTTGCAAGTTAGGGTTTTGCAAGTCGCCAAGCCAAGTCAAGTCGCCGTAGCAATGGTCACGTTGGAGAACAGAAAGCGCGGTTAGCAGTTGACCATGAACAAGCTTGGAAGGTTCTACGTCAGAGTCATATTCATTAGTCCGGATTTACAGCCGATGATATTTGAAGGTTATGAGGGTTTGGCGTGTTCTTTGTGCTTCACCGAGGTAGCCCGATCCGTCGAATCCGAATTGGAGATCAGATTTTGACCGCTACAGCCGTGTACCGCCAAGGCCGACAGAATTATGCTACCGTCGCGGGTCGGATCGGTAAACAAGGGTCAAAACCGAGGCGGTTTCATGCATTGAGCTACTAAAAGTTGTTGTTGCGGATTAGTACTACTTCTAAAAAACAATTATGCTCTTGTTGCTTGAAAGCAACACTACGTTACTACCGCTGGTACTTGTTTGGCATCAAGTGATCCACCAAGTACTTGTGTACTATCCACGCAAACTCAAATTTTGGGAAGGAGTAATCAGACAAAGAAGGTCCAGATTTGTTTTTAATGATTCCTTTGATCAAGCCAGCCATGAGCACTAGTACGTGAGTCTACTAGTAGTATTTTCTCAGTTTTTCAAAGGGAAGATGACCACGACCCGGATTCTGCTCCATTGCCGAGTCGCCCGCGGTCGCGACGTTGCCTCCGCAGCTCGTCTCTGCCGTTGCGGCTTGGAGCACCGATCTGCCGAGACCGAGTCACCTCGCTCCGCCTCCAGCTTGTCTTCGCCACGCCTACAAACCACTGATGTTCTACGCTAAATCGCCCCGGCCTTAGTCTAGTACGGCCTGCGCCACTCGAGGCCTCTCCTCACCGCCCGTTCACCGGCAGGCCCCCGTAAACGCCTCGAATTGAGTCGTCGGCTGCGATCGTTACCTCCGCCTCATCAAATCCGAGGTCGTGCTTATGCGACAAGCCGCTGCCTCGCAGCCCGCCCTAGCCGTCCAGCCTTGTCAAAATCGCATGGACCTGCCGTGGTTGCGACCGCTTCTGCGGAAACGAGCCTAGCCATCAAGTTGTTACAAGCCACCGCCGTCGGGATTCGGGCCATGACCCGCTTCCACGCCTTAACTCGTCGGCGCTTTTCCGAGTCGCCACCTTGCTTATGTTGGTTTACATGCTGCCACGAGCCGCCGCCGTTTTGATCCGCCCTCGCTCGGTTTCGCGCCAAGCCACTTGTCGCCGTCGTCGAGGCCCGGACGCCGCGATCTCGCCGGTCGCCTTGTGCTCATCATGTACAACAAGTACGGAGTAATAAATCTTGAGATGCCTCACGATCGCAGTCCTTGCACATTAGTTGCAAAAAGGTGATTATGACATCGGCAGATCGTGGTTCAAGAAAGAAAAACTCTGGTCAATTAGCAAGACCGGTGTGAAAATTCCTTGAAGACAGCAGCTCTGCGGCCGGGCTCGAGATGGAAAGAACGAGTCAAAGTAGCCATCAAAGTGGTACAACCATTATTAATACATCAGAGAAGGCCACCCAAAGGCAGCTACCAAAGTACTACTAGTTGCAAAAAACAATCGGTGAGCAATACGAGCTGGATCGAGAAAGTAATCAAGAGGTGATGCATGCACACTACAGCGATGCAGTTAAACCAAGGAAAGGAGAAAGTGGAGGTCCCAATTAGCACTCAACGTCAATTGGTATTCAACACCGGATTTCTCTAGCAAAACTATAATAGTAACGGATCAATACTACTACGTGCGAGCTTCATGCATGCACCAAAAAAAAAGGAGGCCAACTATTGCCGTCTTCAAATGCTACTTCTCACGAAGAGGTCAAGAGCCACTATCAAGATAGAAAAAGAGGAAAGAAGTGCCGGTGACTCATATATCTAAGTTAATTCCTACCCTGCGTACGGATCATCTGTCGTCCAGATGAATCAGGTGATATCCGTCCGGTTTATTTCAGCACATATTAATTTTTGTGTGAACAATTACTTTGCCTTGCGATATTTTTGATGCAGGACAATTTGTTCATTGCTAATGAGGTATTATATCACAGGTACGGAGCACGCGATAGCAGCGTTCTGCATCGGCGTTTCGTATGTGTCATACCGCCCGGTGAATGAACATGCACAAGTCGCCACCCTTGTGGCCCAGTTTATGTCAGCTCGTTGGGACCATGCTCGAGATCGACTCGCCGTCCATGCGGTTTACTGCGCCTACGATTGACTCACCCGTCCGCACCGCCTTACAACGCCATGGACGGCTCACCCGTCCGCACTCGCGGCCGGTTCACGTGTCGGCTTACAACAAGGAAGACGACTCGCCCGTCCGCACCGGTTTACAAACGGTGCGGCTGATTCATCTGTCTGCTCCCGCGGCCGACTCACCCATGAGTGATTTCAACTTAACCTATTGATCATCAACTTCATGGCGGATTATTTCTGGCCTGACACATCAGGTGATATCTATTTTAAATATATTTCATGGGCACATATTATTTTTGTCAAAGAGCAGTTTATCTTTGCCTTGGTCTGCAATATTATTGAGGTAGGACAATTGTTCACTACATCAAAACGACATGGTTGACTCGCCTGCGCCGGTTTACAGTACCGCGGCCGGTTCATCTGGTTGAGCCACCCCTGATGCCGAGGTCATCTTTTTCGTCCGCCTCTCGTGGCCTGGTCTACATCAACATACCGGGACGCACATATCTGCATGGGCTGTTTATTGAAGTATGAGCAAGTCACAGCTTGGGTAGCCCGGCTTTCTTTCAAATTGGAGGCAAATTATTATCAACCGCCGTTTGCACTGGATGGTTCAATGGGCAGGCGCACAAGTCACCGCCACTACAGTTTTGGTTAAATTCAAATTGCCAGTTGGAAGGAAATATTGGCCGAGTTGCTGACATGGCTCATACGGGATCATTTATAACCCGCCGCAGTCACCTCAACCTTCTGTGGGTTCACATCATGCTATCAACAACTATGATATACAAGTTATGCCGGTTTATATGACGGTCAAATATGGAGAATTTCAAGCCAACACTTCGAGTCACCTTGAGACTCGGGGGCTACGATGATATGACGCAACAAGTCTTGCCAGTTTCAGCAAATTTAAAAACCCCAGGACAATGGAGGGAAAGATAACCCGGTTATCGGTGTACTAAGGTAGGGGTACCTTAGTACCCCGAACTTGTGCACGGGCAGTTGCAGCACCTCCGTGGCAGGGCCCGCCGGGCGCCCGCCAAGACCCTCCTTCGTTTCCACTTACTGCCATTCAAGAACAAAGTGTGGACCAAGAAGACAAAAGCCCCCGGCAAGAGGAGCTTGCCGGGAAGAACAAGGCCCCGGCAAGAGGAGCTTGCCGGGAAGGCCAAAACAAAGCGTTTCCAGAAGAATTGCCGCGATGCCCCACGCGTCCCGGCAAGGCCCGACGACCGGCAAGCTTGCCGGCGCAACAAGAGAAGGACATGGCAAGGCACTTGCCGCTGCAAGATCGCCACCCAGACCCAAGCTCCAAAGCATCCAACGACGTGTCACCCTGTGGCCATCCCAGAGCACGTGGCGGCTGCGCGCAGCCATGCGGTCGAGGTGGCAAGCGGAGCTGACAAGGAGGCCATCGTGGCGAACGGTGGCGCACCTAACGGCCGCCTCCTTACACTTGTTAGAAGCGATCGGACGGCATTAAATGCCTTTGTCCCCCGCCGTCAGAGTTAGGTAGGGGACACTGTTGAACAATGTTGTACCAACCTGCGTTTTTACTCTTTTAACCCCTCTTCCTACGCCACCACTGCTGGTGCCCCCTTCAGACTATAAAAGGGAGGCCCATGCGCACGTAGAAGGGGTTCGGCGGTTCGGAACTTTTCCACACTAGGGTTCCACCGTTCGGTCCATTCGACACATACAGCACCACAATACGCTCGCCTCTCGGCGAGAACAAATACAACACAAAGCAGCAAGAGGAGTTTTATCTCTCCGGAGAGCTCCGGCCGGGTAAAATCCGCGCAGGTGACCTCGATCCGCTCTTCGACCCTCGCCCCCCTGCCGGACCAGAAGGGGCCCCTTGCCCCATAGGTGCTCGTCCCCAGACCACGACATCTTTGGCGCGCCAGGTAGGGGGCGTCGAGATTGTGCGAACCTGATCCGGTCTCCGCGCGCGCTACATCAGCGTCTTCCTCAACATGCCATCGAAGAAGAAGGCTTCGGAGGTAGCCGCACCATCTGCGACTGTTCTATCGCCGCCGGAGCAAACGGGCGGTGGGGCGGACGCCGGCGGAGGAACGGGCGCTGGTGGCGACACTCACGTCGTCACCAGGTCCAAAGACAAGGCTCCGCAAGCTTCGGCGTCTGGATATCCACCGCGCCCCTCTCAGGAGGTGCAAGATCAACAACGCCACGGTGCCCCTAGCACCGTGCTTGCGTTGGAACAAGGCCAAGCTGGTGGGTCGTAGGGCGTTCAAGACCAGCGCAGCACGCCAAAGATGCGGCCGCGAGTGAAGTACGATCGCCCGGACGGGTGTTGCTCCTTCCAATCCAGCTTGGGAGTCCGAGCACATCCGCTCCTCGCGCCGCTTCGTCCGCCGCCGCCACCTAAGATCGCAGAGGAAGCGCCGCCCGAGCCCAGCTGTTTTAGACTACCCTCCGCGCCACACAAGATTGACGATCGAGGATGACCATTTATAGCCTCATCGGCTTCGCCAACGGCGACAAGCACGGCAACCGAGCGCATCGAAGCCCCGGCAAGCCGCCCAGGCGCAAGCCGACGCCGACAAGACCGCTGGGGGTGCCGCTTCCATGCACTCCCCGCCCCGGAGGCCAAGATCGTCGACTCGCCGGGCCAACCCCGACGCTGACTCCACTGCGTCGTCGGACCCGCAAACTCGCCGCGATCAACGCCAAGTTCTTCAAGAACGACAACACGAAGACGCTCGTACGCGCATCGAGCGCAGAAGAGAAGCGCGACGTCAATCTGACCAGCGCGCTGGGCCCACTGTCGACATGCACGCGCCGGGCGAACCAGGCGACTTGCCGTACGCGGCAGGTTGCCCTGCGTTCACCCGTGAGCTGCGGCAAGTCCGGTGGCCGAGTACCAAGAACTTCAAGCCCGACGTGCCCGAGAAGTACGATGGCAGGATACATCCGTCGGAGTTCCTTAGCATCTACACCATCGCGGTGCAGGCTGCCGGGGGGCAAGACGAGAAGATCCTCGCCAACTACTTCCCGCTGGTGCTCAAGCCCAACGTCAGATCTTGGCTCATGCACTTGCCGGATGGCTCCATTTCTTCGTGGGCGGACCTGTGCCATCAGTTTGTCGGCGCCTTCACGGGCGGCCACAGACCCCATGGTCAGGAGAGCGATCTGCATCTGCTCGTCCGTAAGGAGGAGAGCCCTCGCAAGTACATTCGTGAGATTCAGCCAGTGCAGCGCAACATCCCAGACGCCCACCTGCCGCCGCGTTATCGCTAGCGTTTCATCGTAACGCGCGAACCGCGGATGAGGAGGAGATGGCGATGTGCAAGATCGGGGATGTCAGCGAGCTATATGCTCTGGCCGACAAGTGTGCACGGGCTGAGGAGGGGAGGAAAATCCCCGGAGAGACTGCTGGGGCAGAAGGATCTGACAATGAGGAGGACACCGCTCCGGCAAGGAGGAACCGGAGGCGGAACAACAGAAAGAGAAAGGCAAAGGATGTGCTAGTTGTCGAGCACTCCGGCAACGAAGGCGGCTCCGGCAAGGCCAAAGCCAGCGACTCCGGCGAGGCTGTGGTGGCCGCCGACAAGCAGGACGGCTCCGGGAAGCAATATTGCAAGATCCACCGGACCAAGGGCCACGATCTCCAGGCATGCAAGAAAGTCGAGCAGATGGCGGAGTTGCAGAAAGCTGAATACGAGCGCCGCGACAAGGAGAAGGCCCAGAAAGGTGGCGGAGGATCCGGCAAGAAGCTTCCCGCCCAGGGAGGGCGCCGCGGCAAGCCCAAGCAGCGGCAAGGAGATAGACCTCCCCGGGGCCACGACAAGGATGAGGAAGATGAGATGGAGGAAGATGAGACTGATGACCAGGAGTTTCAGAAGGCGACGGAGGTTCTGTGCGTTGACGGCGGTGCTTCTCTGCACACCTCGCACCGTCAACTCAAACAATGGGTACGGGAGGTGAACACAGCAGAACTATCAGTCGAAGCGCGCAAGCCCCTGAAGTGGTCAAGCACGCCCATCGTCTTTGACGTTGAGGATCACCCTGATCGCATCACCACAGTCGGGTGCTTGCCGATGTTGGTCTCACCAACTATCCGCAACCTCAAGGTCACGAAGATGTTGGTTGATGGCGGGGCCGGCCTGAATCTCATCTCCTCCGCAGTGCTTAAGAAGCTCCAGATCCCCGACAGCGAGCTTGAAGAAACTGGTACCTTTCAAGGGATAAATCCGGGAAGGAGCAAGCCCAAGGGGAAGATCACGCTGCTAGTGACATTTGGCAGTGAGCTGAATTTCAGGACAGAGAGAGTCACATTTGACGTTGCTGATTTCCCGTTGCCATACAATGGGATACTCGGCCGTCCAGCGCTTGCCAAGTTCATGGCAGCCTCTCACTATGCCTACAATGTGCTCAAGATGCCTGGTCCGATAAGTGTCATTTCAGTCCACGGGGACAAGAAGGATGCACTTATCTGTACCGACAAGATCTACCGGAAGCAGCAGCCGCAGCTGAGCACAAGCCACTTGCCGCTGAAGCTCCCCGGGGGAAGAAGAAACCCAAGTCCGGCAAGAGTAGCTCTGATGCCCACTCCGGCAAGCGCACCTCTTCGGAGTGCTGCGCTACCGTCGAGGACGCACCATCGAGCTCCACCGGCAAGTGCAAGAGGGCGAAGATAACTTCACCAAAGACCAAGAAGGTGGCCGCCAAGGAGGACGGCACTGGTGGTACCTTCACCATCAGTGCCACGCTTGACCCTAAATAGGAAAGCGCGCTCGTTGCTTTCCTGCGGGCAAATGTCGATGTGTTTGCATGGCAACCATCTGACATCCCCGGTGTTCCCAGGAAAGTAATTGAGCACCACCTTGCCGTATGTCCTCACGCGCGGCCCGTCAAGCAGAGAATCAGGAAACAAGCAATGGAGCGTCAAGAGTTCATTGCAGAGGAGATCAAGAAATTGGAAGCAGCAGGCCTGGTCCAAGGAGTACTCCATCCAACGTGGTTACCCAATCCAGTAATCGTGCGCAAGGCCAACAGGAAGTGGAGGCTTTGTATTGACTTCACAGATGTCAATAAAGCATGTCCTAAGGATCCATTTCCCTTGCCGCGCATCGACCAGATTGTCGACTCCACAGCAGGATGTGATCTGCTTTCATTCCTTGATGCGTACTCCGGATACCATCAGATCTTCATGGCGGAAGAGGATGAAGAGAAAACAGCGTTCATTACTCCATTGGCACGTACTGCTTTATACGGATGCCTTTCGGACTGAAGAATGCTGGTTCAACATTTGCAAGGGTAGTCAGTCATGCTTTTGAGCCACAGCTACACAGAAATGTAGAAGCTTACATGGACGACATAGTGGTCAAGAGCAAGAACAAAGAGACTCTGGTCCAGGATTTAGACGAGACTTTTGCAAATCTGCGCAAGATCAATCTCAAGCTGAATCCCGAGAAGTGTGTGTTTGGAGTCCCTTCCGGCAAACTTCTCGGATTCTTTGTATCTCAGAGGGGGATTGAAGCCAATCCCGACAAGATTGAAGCCATCGAGCAGATCGAAGCCCCGAAGCGAGTCAAGGATGTGCGAAAGCTTGCCGGCTGCATTGCTGCTCTCAGTAGGTTCATCTCTAAATCTGTTGAGCGCGCCCTGCCCTTTTTCAAGATTTTGAAAAAGGAAGGTCCAATGAAATGGACTCCGGAAGTGGAGGTTGCGCTGCAGGACTTGAAGAAATACCTGTCCTCTACTCCAACACTTGTCGCACCTAAACCACAGGAGAAGTTGCTGCTATACCTGGCGGCAACCAATCAAGTGGTTAGTGCTGCGTTAGTTGCGGAGAGAGAAGCGGATAATGAGCCAGCGGCCGTGGCAAGCGAGTCCAGCAACAAGCAGGGGGCTTCTCCGACAAGCTCCGGCCCGGCAAGTCCTGGTCCGATAAGTTCTGGCTCCGCCAAGGATGGATCTGCGCAGTTGCCGGAAGAAAAACGGAAGAAGATGGTGCAGCGCCCAGTTTACTTTGTCAGCTCCCTTTTGCAGGGGGCTAGATCAAGATACTCTGGTGTGCAGAAGCTGCTTTTCGGCCTTCTCATGGCCTCGAGGAAGCTGCGCCATTACTTCCAAGCACATGAGATTACAGTTGTCACTCGCTTCCCGTTGAAGAGGATATTGCAGAATCCAGAAGCAACGGGCAGAATTGTCGAGTGGGCACTAGAATTGTCAAGCTTTGGCCTCAAGTTTGAGAGTACTTCAACTATTCAGAGCCGAGCATTGGCAGAATTCATAGCGGAATGGACGCCAACGCCCGATGAGGAAACTCCGGAGAAGAGCATCCCTGTCAAGGAAGCAAGCAAAGAATGGGTCATGTACTTTGATGGAGCCTTCTCGCTGCAAGGCGCCGGTGCGGGAGTGCTACTTGTCGCACCCACCGGAGAACACCTCAAGTACGTGATCCAGATGCACTTTCCCAAGGAGCAAGCAACAAACAATACTGCAGAGTATGAAGGGTTGCTTGCCGGACTCAGAATCGCTGCTGAACTTGGGATCAGGAAGCTTATTGTCAGGGGTGACTCGCAGCTAGTCGTCCGCCAAGTGAACAAAGATTATCAAAGTCCATTGATGGAAGCATACATCGATGAAGTGAGGAAGCTAGAAGAACATTTTGACGGCCTGCAGATGGAGCATGTTCCGAGAGCCCAGAATGACATTGCAGATGGCCTGTCAAAGTGTGCTGCAATCAAGTTACCTGTGGAACCAGGGATTTTTGTGCTCAAGCTAACTCAGCCATCAGTAACACCATCAACTGGACAGAGCAAAAAGAGGAAGTTGGTCACTGGCGATTACTTTCCGGCAGAGCTCCCTGGAGCCGCCGCCAAGAAGGTCACCAGGACCAGCACAGAGAGCGCTGAGGGGCAGTCTGATCCGACAAGCCCTATGGTTTGTTTCGTTGAAACAGACGCCCCCGACAAGCCGTGTCCCGACACGCTTGCCGGGGAGCATCGCGCTCCGGCAGGATCCTAGATCCTTGCCGTAGAAGCGGATGTTCCCGCAGCAGCATTTGCGCCTTTAGTCCTTGCCGTCGAGCCACAAGCTCCAGCATGGGCACAGCAGATCGTCCATTTCCTCCAAACAGGAGAACTTCCCGAGGAGCAAGAAGCAGCGGAGAAAGTAGCCCGGCAATCGAGTATGTACCAGTTTGTCGATGACATACTGTACAGAAGAAGATTCAACGGAGTGAAATTGAAGTGCATCTCCCGGGAAGAAGGACAAGAGCTGTTGGCGGAGATACATGGAGGCATATGTGGTCACCACATAGGCGCCAGAGCACTTGCCGGTAAGGCTTTCCGGCAAGGTTTCTTCTGGCCGAAAGCCCTCCAAGATGCAACTGCACAAGTAACCAAGTGTGAAGCGTGCCAGTTCCATTCCAAGCAGATTCATCAACCAGCTCAAGCTCTCCAAACAATCCCTTTATCCTGGCCATTTTCGGTCTGGGGGCTCGATATCCTCGGCCCCTTTCCCCGAGCTGTTGGGGGCTTTGAATACTTGTACGTTGCAATCGACAAGTTCACAAAGTGGCCGGAAGTGGAACCAGTGAGAAAGGTGACAGCACAATCAGCCGTCAAGTTCTTCAGGTCAATTGTTTGCCGTTTCGGAATCCCTAACAGGATAATCACCGACAATGGCACACAATTCACGAGCCACGCCTTCATGCAATACGTCCAAGATCTTGGCACCAAGATCTGCTTCGCTTTTGTTGCTCACCCGAGAAGCAACGGTCAAGTGGAGAGGGCAAACGCAAATCATCTGGCGGGCTCAAGACCGTAACTTTCGACAAAGTTGCGCAAGTCGCGAAAAATTGGATTGAGCAGCCGCCAAGTGGTTCTTTGGTCAATCGAGCGACACCAAATCGAGCCACCGCCGGACACCCTTTGCTCGCCCACGGAGCAGAGGCAATTCTCCCCGCGGAACTCGTATACGGATCGCCTCGAGTGCTCGCTTATGATGAGCTTGAGCAAGAGCAGCTGCGGCGAGATGACGCGCTGCTCCTCGAGGAGAATCGTCTTCAGGCTGCTATGCGAGCAGCTCGCTACCAGCAAGCTTTGCGCCGCTACCATAGCCGCAAAGTTAATGCCAGAAGCTTCGAGGAAGGCGATCTTGTTCTTCGGCGTGTTCAGTCCGCCAAGAATTCCAACAAGTTGACGCCAAAGTGGGAAGGCCCTTATGGGGTGAAACGAGTCACTAGGCCCGGCGCTGTCCGCCTTGAGACGGAGGATGGCATTCCGGTGAGCAACTCCTGGAACATAGAACATCTTCGCAAGTTTTACCCATAAGGCGCGGTTGCCGGACCCCGTTCCGGCAACCACCTCTTGTACAAGCCTTGCCGCTGTCGCATGTAACCCTTTGTACAAAGCCGGGCGCAGCTCCCGTGCATAAATAAAGTTCACGTGCCCCGCACATCTTGTCAAGTTTAATGCATCTTCTTATCTTTTGCATCTATATCTGACACTTTGTGCAGCACACACCCCCGGTAAGCAATAGCGAACTTTAAAGTTACATATCATTATTTTCTCTTCTTTCTTCCCAAAAAAGAAGATCCCTCCGCCCACAAGTTCACCGGGGGGGAAGGAGAAGATAAAGGTGTGGACCAGGCGTCATTCAAAGGAATCTAACCTTGCCGGGGCGAGGACGACGGAAAAGCTAAGTTGCCAAAGTTTGAACATAGTCTACTTTAAATTTTTAAGTTATATTCCTTGAACGTTCATGCCTTATAAGGAAAACCTGTGCGCGGAGGAATCGACTCGCGGCTAAATTGCGCCCTTGAATTGTTTTCGAGTCCGCTCAACAATACAAGCGAGCTGCAACTAGGCCCGACAAGATTTCTTGCCAGAGGCGGCACCGCCAGCGGGCTGCTGATGTTCCGCACTCGGCAAGTGTGCTCGCGCCGGCAAGCTCCCTCAAAGCGTAGGGCAAAAACATGCAAGGAATGTAATGAAGTAAAGGATATAACATAACGAGCATTGCCCAGAATAAAGTTATATTACAAAAATGACTTATTGTGGCACTGACTAGATTGTCCTCATAACTGAAAATGCAGCGGCAGGGAATAGGAAGAAGAAGGGCGGCCTAATCCACACGATTGCCGTCGACCCTCCTAACTTCGTTGATCTTGTCCACGATGGGTGCGACGATGGCTTTGAGCTCTTCAAGGTCGGCATCCGCCGGCAGCTTTTTGGTGACGCGGGTGAAGTCGACGCCTGGGTTGCGGAAGAGGACCTTCACCAACACCTTCTCCAGGACCTTGGTGCAGATCGCGCGCGACTCGTTGGCCAGCTGCTTCGGGATCCTTTCCCGGAGCTGCCGGAGCGCCGTCACCACATCCTTGAAGAAAAGCGCGAGCTTGGCGCTGGGCTGGAGATTCCCCTCCGTGGTGTACCCGAAACCCGCCAAGTCCAGCCTCGCCAGCTCCTCGTCGATAAGCGCAGCGATGTTGACGAGGCCCTCCGTCCAGAGCTCCACCGTGGTCTTGAAGGTGTTCTGGGTCTTGGCGGCCCTCGTCAGCAGCTCCTCGTTGCCCTTGAGCTCTTTCCTCAAGTCATCCTCCCGCTTCTTGGGGGCAAGGTGGACAGCTTCAGCTCCAGATCAGCACTCGAGTCCTTGGCAGCGTTCAGCTCCTTGATCTTCTCGGCGAGCTGGGCCTGCAGATCGCCATGGGCGCGTGCATCTTTTTCACGCTCGCGCTGGAGTGCGGCAAGCTCGTCATTCTTCCTTGTCATGTCCGCCTCCAGCCGCGTCACCCTCTCCTCTAAATCCTTCTTGGCGGCCTCAGCGGCCGCGGCTGCGTCCTTTGCCTCCTTGAGCGTCCCGCCAAGCGCCTGCTCTCGTGCCTCGAGCTCCTCCTCGTGACTGTCCAGACCGCTTTCTTCAGGTCACTCACCTTCCCGCTGGACATCTCCTCGGCGGCGAGCCTCTGCTGCTCCTCGGCTTCAGCCTTCTCCAGGATGAACGCCTCCTTTGCCTCGCCCAGCTGCGCCCTCTCCGCTGCAATGGATCGGAGGGCCTCCTCGTTGCGGTCTCGAAGCTCTTGCGCATGTTTCTCTATGTCGACTCCCGCTTGCGCGACAAGCGCTTCCTGGGACTCGAGCTTCGCTTGCCAGGCGCGGTAGAGTGACACCAGCTTTCGGAGCAACTTCTCCTCCTCGGACTCGTCGCTGCCGTTGTCTGGCCTGTCAACCACCGCCAGCCCAGCGGAGGCAAGTACCTCTCCATCAAATTCCTCTCCCTCGACCGGCGCCCTGGAGCTCGACGCCCAGGGAAGCTTGATGTACACGCCCTCGCCAGCCATCAAGTAAGCACCTGGCTGGGGCTCCTCGGAGCCTAATGCCACGTCCGCGGCGGAGGGGTCGGTGGTCGGTGCAGTGCCTCGCGCTCCTGCGTCCTCCGGGTCGTCAGTATGGCCGCCAGATCCCTCGCCGGCTCCTGCACCAGCAGTCCTGGCGGCTTCCTCTTCGGCGGGCTCATCAGCGCCGGCCTCTTCCTCGTCGGCAACGACGTCCTCAAGAGCCAGCAAGACCCTCCTCGCCGGTGGCCTCAGTTTCCATCGGGTCCCCAAGAGGAGGATCTGAAGACAGGAAGAGGAAGGGAAAGTCAAGCAGATACCCAAAAGGAAGAGAAAGAAGATCAGCAGAACCCAAGGGAAAGTTTTCGGCAAGGGGGGTCACCTGTGCTGGGCTCTGTGATCATGGGCTCCACCACTAGGGGCTCGCCGGTTCCGCCCCTTGCCGGAGATCCCCTCCTTGTCGGGGAGCGCTCCCATATCGGGGAATCGGCCCTTGGTGGCGTAGTTGAGGCCGACGACACCTCCGGGTCGGCCTCCGATTGTTCCTGGTGGGCTTGTTCTGCTCCTATATAAATGAGTCAATAACCAAGATGTCAGCAAAAGAAGAAGCACCCGTGCGCGCCCCACAACGGGAAGTGAACCAAAACACTTACGCTGGGGGCTGTGCCGGGGGCTGCCGCGAGGAGAAGGGATCGGGTCCGTCAAGGTGGTCTCGGACGTACTTTCCGTCGTCACGGCAGGATCGTCCCCGATGTTGACCACGGGGATCTTGGCCCTCTTCGCCGCCCTCTCAGCCAAAGTCCTGAAAAGGAACAGAAGTTCAGGGAGAAGCAAATTAGATACAAGACAAACACCAACAAAGAAAGACGAGCGCAGTAAGGAGAAGGCCTTACTCCTCCTCATCTTCTTCCTCCTCCTCCTCTTCATCGTCGTCGGAGCTCAGAGCGGAGAGGTCGAACTCCGGGACCCTCTCGGCGCGGCTCGGCGGAGGAGTAGGCTCCCTCCGGCGCTTGCCGAGGGCCGCGACAGGATCAGGCGTGGCGGCCCGGGAAGACCCCGCCTCAGTTGCCGGTGCAGCTTGGGACCCTCCCGCGGCAACGTTACTTGCCGCGGTAGAGCGTGTCCCACGGCGCCGCGGCTGCTGGACGGCCTGCTCCTCCGCCAGCTCCCCAACTCGATGGAGACGCCTTCTCGGTCGGAATTGGGGCTGCGCTGGGGGCTCCGCCTGCGGCAAGTTGCTCGAAGACGGCTGGCCGCTCGCGCCCTCAGTGGGCTCGCTCGCTCCGGCCTTGGCCTCCCCTTCGCCCTCGGCTTCTCCGGCAAGATCTTCCCGGGCGGCAAGGCTTGCCGCCTCAGCTGCATCCACCTCCGCCAGCGTGAAGCCAAACTCACCCGCGGCGGCAGCTGCCGCCGCCTCTTCGGCCCTGCTGGCAATGTACGCCAGCTCTTTGGCAGTTGTGGCGCGGGTGAGGAGCTTCTGCTCATCGGATTTGACCGCCACCTCCACCAAGTCGTCGAAGAATTGCTGCACGACCTCAGCAGCGGGTTCTATCCAATTTGCACTTATCCCGTGCGAGTCGCATACTGGCATCATCGCACAGATGTGATCGCGCTCGGAGTTGTTGCACAAGGGGACGACGCCCTGCGGCAACTGAAACCATTCTGGATGATTGGGGTCATGAACATCTCCCTCAGCATCGCGTCGAGCTCCAGAACGGTGAAGTTGAAGTTGAGGCCTGGGCGCAGCCTCATGAAATCCGCCGGGCCGCTAAACAGCCAGGCGGGCCTCCCCCTCTCTTGCAGAGGGGCGATGCGACGGCGAAGGAAATCCGCGCCCACTGCCCCTGTTGTGAGTCCGGCATGCCTGAGCCGAAGGATTCGGGTGGTGGCGATCGTCAGCTTGGCGTCGTCTGGCGACAGAGCGCTCCAGTCGCTGCCACGCACCACCCGGGTCTCGCGCAGTTTGGTGAATGACGGCGGATTGGCATCACAGATCCAGCACCACTCCGCCCTCCACTCGTCCCACTTGCTGCGGAGCTCGCCCGACAACTACAACTCCTTCATGCCCATCCGGGAGGTCCAGGCGATTCCACCAGCCAGTGGCTCCCCTTTCTCGGCCCGGGGAGAGAAATAGTGACGAAAAAGAGCGACATTGGGGAGGATGCCAACAAAGTTCTCGCAGAGGTGTGCGAAAACCGCCATTGTCAGAACGGCGTTGGGGGTGAAATCAAGAAGATGAAACCCATAGGTGTTCATGATGTCGCAAAGAAAAGTGGAAAAAGGTGGGCAGAGCCCGCAATAGAAGAACACAGGGAAGAAGTAGTACCCGCTGGGGCACTTTTTCGACTTGGAGGCTTCAGCAGAAAGCACCGGCATGCGCAGATGCGCCCGCGTCTGCGTCGACCAGAAGAGATAGAACTCCGTCCGCAGCGCCTCCGGGGTGAGCTCGGGGGGGGGGGGGGAAAGCACTTGCTTCTTGCGCAGCGCCTCGAGCTCCAGCGCCTCGGCCGACTTCGCGGCCTTCGCAGCCTTCGCAGCCTTCGCAGTCTTCGCAGCCTTTCCGCTCTTCGGAGCCATGGCGGAAGCAGTGGGGGAAGGCGAAGGCGACGGCGGCGACGGCGACGATGGGCGGTGGCACGCTGCTCTCTTTCAACTCTGGGAGCAGTGGGGAACGGCGGAGCTTTCGAAGGGAGGAACTGCAAGTGGCGAAAGTGGGGGAACGGCCCTCTTCTCCCTGCTTATAAACAGGGGATGCGAACGTTACGCATTTCCTGGAATTAAGTGCTGACCACGTTCTCTCCCACGGCGCCGCAATCGACGCGTGCCGTTCTTGAGGGGACGCGTGGAAGCAGTGGGTTTCTGTGGGCCTGGGCGCGCGCGTGCCGCAGATTGCTTTTGGGCCTGGCCCAACAGCGCTTCGGCACCGTGTATGGCCCGAGCCGAGGCTCTGTCGGTGTACTAAGGTAGGGGTACCTTAGTACCCCGAACTTGTGCACGGGCAGTTGCAGCACCTCCGTGGCAGGGCCCGCCGGGCGCCCGCCAAGACCCTCCTTCGTTTCCACTTACTGCCATTCAAGAACAAAGTGTCGACCAAGAAGACAAAAGCCCCCGGCAAGAGGAGCTTGCCGGGAAGAACAAGGCCCCGACAAGAGAAGCTTGCCGGGAAGGCCAAAACAAGGCGTTTCCAGAAGACTTGCCGCGACGCCTCACGCGTCCCGGCAAGGCCCGACAACCGGCAAGCTTGCCGGCGCAACAAGAGAAGGACCGCGGCAAGGCACTTGCCGCGGCAAGACTGCCACCCAGCACCCAAGCTCCAGCGCATCCAACGATGTGTCACCCCAGGGCCATCCCAGGAGCACGTGGCGAAGCGCTGCGCAGCCATGCGGTGCGAGGTGGCAAGCGGAGCTGACAAGGAGGCCATCGTGACGAACGGTGGCGCACCTAACGGTCGTCTCCTTGCATGATTGGGGCGACCGGACGGGCATTAAATGCCTTTGTCCCCTGCCGTCAGAGTTAGGTAGGGGACACTGTTGAACACTGTTGTACCAACCTGCGTTTTTACTCTTTTACCCCCTCTTCCTACGCTGCCACCTGTTGGTGCCCCCTTCAGACTATAAAAGGGAGGCCCATGCGCACGTAGAAGGGGTTTGGCGGTTCGGAACTTTTCCACACTAGGGTTCCACTGTTCGGTCCATTCGACACATACAGCACCACAATACGCTCGCGCTCTCGAGCGGGAACAAATACGACACAAAGCAGCAGTAGGAGTTTTATCTCTTCGGAGAGCTCCGAAGCTGGGTAAAATCCCCCGCGTGTGTGACCTCGATCTGCTCTTCGTGCGACCCTCGCCCCCCTGCCGGACCAGAAGGGGCCCCTTGCCCCATAGGTGCTCGTCCCCAGACCACGACACCGGTCCCGGAGGCTACTATTATTTGAAGGCCGTCAGAAAATTTCCGGCTTAGAAAGTATATGACAATTACAAAATCCCGGCTCAATGAAGAAGTTCCGGGTCATCAGAAAAAATTCCGGTTTAAAATCCGGTTCAAGGAAGCCAGTCTCACTGAAGCTCTCAAATCCGGTTTAAGAATTTCCGGTTCAAAAAGGAATTAACTTCTCGCAAGTTCGAGTTTAAAGGCTGTCAGAAAATTTCCGGCTGAAAATGAGGATTCCGGTTTAAAATCCAGTTCAAGTGAAGATGTCTCCCACGAAGCTTTGAAGCTCTCGATATCCGGTTTAACATCCGGTCCAAGAAGGATTTATCTCTTGCAAAAAGTTAAAAATTGCCGAAGAGGACCTGCTGCCATGATGCGCGGTTCAAACATGGGTATCCTACCTTATTGGCCTGACATATTATTGATCACATGGGGGCTTCTGCTTCATAAAGCGGGCTCTCTGTTCTTTTTACATCATGCGTGGTTACATGGAGTGGCTCTGTTTTTAAAGCGGCCTCCGGTTTACCCCTTGACATTTGCTTTTTATATATCACTAGGGGCCTTGGTCGAGTCCGAACCAACGCGACACCTTTTGATAGGCGACAGCCACCAGATCACTTGGGGACATGGTCAAGTCTGAACCAGTCATGCCTCTTGGTTGGCCTAAGGCCATCAAATCACTTGGGGGCATGGTCGAACCCGAACTATTGCCACGCCTCTTGATCTGGCATATATGCCACGAGTCATTTGGGGACCTAGCTGACTTGAATCATTGTCACACCTATTGGGGGCTTGATCCTGTCCGACCATGGTAATACCATCTGAACAGCTCAGTATAGCGTATGTTGGCAAACGGTTTTTTATCATTACCTTTGCTTCCATATTTATTTTATGGCTATTTCTTAATTTTTGTTGTGTTTCATTTAAACCAACAACACTTTTTACCGGTTTAGCTGACGGATTTGGTTCATTTTTAAATCCGGAGGCTATCTGCCCGGTTTGATTTTCTGTTACCATCCTGTTATGGAGTAAACCGGTGTTTTTCAACCCGGCTCGGCTTTCAACTACAAGTTGTCAGTACACAATCAAGTTATAATCCGGAGACTATCATCCTGGTCTGGTTTCGACTATAAGTCGCCAGTGTTATATATGGATAATCCGGTGTTTATCACAACCCGGTACGGTTTTATCATAAACCGGCACAATATGGAAGGAGTTATTATTACTCAAGATTGGGGTTATCACTCTTACTACAAAAAGTTGGTAAACCAATGATGTTATTCAATGTCACAGGTATGATATATTTCATATTTGATTATTGTTAAGTACAGCCTTGGTTATAAACCAAGGTTATATGTTGGGCATTATGACCCGTCCGGCGGTAAACCGCCAGGACACTTTAAACTTGTTGTATGCAGAAACAGGTTGAATAAAGCATGATTATAAATTATCTGGTGTTTATTAAACCGGCCTAGCTTTAAGACGATAAGTCGCCAGTATATGATGGAAAATTATCCGGTGTTTATTAAACCGGCCTGGCTTTGGACTATACGTCGCCAGTATATATTTGGATTGCGCAATTGGAATCATGCGCTTATAAATGATTGGGTTATATTATTCAAATAGCCAAACTTGGCTCGATTTTAATTATGATATTGGATGAATAAGGTTTTCATACCGGATTATATTATCTTGAATAGCCAACATGGCTGGATTTCTATTATGGTTATCAGTAACCAGTATTATGAATAAGGTTTTCAAAGTCGCTTTAGCGCAATGGCTATCATATTATCAATGGATATGGTTTTTATTCTACAATTGAAGGAATAGTCCCGAGTTGCTGCAGGCTTACAACCCGGCACTTGGGGGCTACATTATTTAAGTTGAGATTACATCAAATATGCAAGTCTCATGTCGCTGCAAGCATGCACCATGACACTTGGGGGCTAATGCAAAGTCATTCTTTGTTCATCTTATGGAAGACCCGACTCATCACATTATAATGAGCCGGCCCTTGGGGGCTGCCAATTGCTCCTGTCAACAATTCAAGGTACAAAGTTTTTTATCCATTATATTGAAGGGTACATTGCTCAGTTGGTAAAGCACAAGGCTCTTAACCTTGTGGACGTGGATTCAAGCCCCATGACGGGGGTTATATCATATGATGTTATTGTCATAGAAGTATATATCAAGTCCCAGCTCAATATTATCTTACTGAGCCGGCCCTTGGGGGCTATACACCGTTGCTGTTCAAAGATTACATGATTATATTTACAAAGTCCCTGCTCATTATTGCATAATGACCCGGCCCTTGGGGGCTACACTGGTTGAATTTTTTATGAGCATCAGGAAATTACAAGTCCCAGGTTACTGCAAGCATGACAACCCGGCACTTGGGGGCTACATATGGGGAATACAATTGATAGGCTGGATTGAGATGAACAAACTGGATTTCTTCAAGCTTGTGACATTCATATTGAAGCAAATCTTAAGCTGTTACTACGGTACCTTCGTAAGATTTGAGGGTTACAATTGATAGGCATATAAGAGGTATATTTTCAAAAGCTGATGTTAACAAACAGTTATGGTCCGGTACCATCAATATTTATAAACCGGCGAGTTCTACATTCTTAAACCGGCTGAAGATCATATGAGGATTTCAAGGACCATTATTTCTGTTAAGTCATTGGAAGCCGACTCAAGTGGATTATTCTTCACAATATTTTTCTATGAGAAAACAACATCAGCAAATTGAGTATGAAGCTGGTTATTGACCCGGATTTTCTAGGAGGAAATAACAAGGACTTAAGGATGATCAGTGTCGGTCCACAAGAATTCTTAACCCAGAGCACAACCTGTCAGAATTGTTCTGGTGTTTATTTTGCAGCATGAGTTTACCATGGATAAATCCAAGCTAAACTTGGGGGCTAATGTCGGGGATATGCCCCGCGGCGTAAACCGGCCAGAAGGATAAACCGGCCGGACTGGGCAATTCACCGGCGACCTGCACAGACCAGACAGTTTACAGCTCATTAGTAACCCGGCGGACGGGTCAGAGGAGCGACAAGACCCGGTGGCCCGTCTGGCGGTTCATGAAGGCCGGTTCAACTATTGTGGGCCGGTTTAAGAGGAAAGGAATATTTGCCTTACAAGGAGTTAAGACTAGGACTTGTATCCGGTTTGTATTAGAGATAGGCTAGTCCTAATCCTAATAGGACTCCACATGTAAACCGCCCCTTCAGCATATATAAGGAGGGGCAGGGCTCCCCAAAGAGGGACGGGTTAGAGGCTACAAGCAACAAGAAACAATATCTAGGGCGAGACACAAAGAGGAGAGCCGGTTTACGGCGACTCCCTCGTGATGATAATGAGACCTAGCCTCAAACAGCATGTAGGGTTTTTACCGGATGATGTTTCCGGGGGCCCGAAGCTGTCTAAACCCTTGTCTTGTGTTGCGTCTCTCGATTCCGCTCAACCCCTCTCAAGCTACCACATAGATGCGTTGGCCTCGCGACTAAGTCCTCACACTAAGGACATCTGACGTGTTAATTCCACGACAAAGACCGCCTGATGCATCGACCTAGCCTGATAGGAGACATGTATCTTGTTCTCAGGGTACACCAGATGAGCGAAGCTTGTGGTTGGCTGTGACCCAAGTTGCAAAGGGGGCGCCGCAAGGTGCTCTAGTTTGGACCAGCGCCAGCAGCACTGGCCCCATGTATTATGTGGAATTGAGGATCCTCGGGGACGTGACCCCCTATGAAAATTAATTAATTAATTCAATATTATTATGTTGGCAAATGTTAAAACCAATTTTGGGCCTTGCTGGAAGAGTTTTATTCAAAGCGAACTGACCTGGGGGGCCCATAAACCCCAACCGTGTTTGGAACGCAAAATCAAGGAACATAACACCGATATGACGGAAACTAGGGCGGCAAGAGTGGAACAAAACACCAGGCAAAAGGCCAAGCCTTCCACCCTTTACAAGTATATATGTGCATTAATTAAATATAAGAGATATGGTGATATTCCAAGATATCCATGTTCCAACATGGAACAACCTGTAACTACACCTGCAACTAGCAACGCTATAAGAGGGGCTGAGCAAAGCGGTAACATGGCAAAACAATGGTTTGCTGAGATGGTGGAAAGGTTAGAGGTTGTCATAAGAATTTGGTAGGCTTGATAAACAAGTGGTAGGAAGTGCGACATAGCGATAGCATCGAGACAACTAGCAAAGCAAAGATAGTAGTGAGATCCAAGGTGACGGTCATCTTGCCTGAAGTCCCGCTAGGAAGAAGAACGAGTCCATGCAGAAGATGAACGGGCATAGACGAACCAAGCATAGTCGAATGGATCCTCACGGTCGCGATGAAATGGGAACTATCAAGAAGAAGCACAACCAGAAAGAACCATACAACATGGTAAACACACAACACATAAACATGAAATGTTGCACAACCAAGTATGATGCATGACAAGGCTACGTGATGCTACTCACGGCAAGAGATGATGCATACCAGAACATCACATCAAGGCAACTTTAAATGAGGCCAGAAACAACATATAACACTTCTGGTAAGTCATCATATGCAAATTTTGAAATTGGTCTAGATCTGAATAACACATTATGTTGAAGTTGTTAAACAGCTAGTTAAAGTGCACCATGATCGTCTACGCGATTTTCTAATCAAGTTACATCTAAAGTTCACTTAACTCAGAGCTACAGCCTAAAGATATGAGCAACACAAGTTAAACATGACATTGATACAAAAGCAAGCAAAACACAAGCACAAACACTCCAAAACATGGATGCAACAAGATATTATGAAACGACATGCAATTCTAAGCAAGTTTCATATAGAGCATGCTCAAAACGGAGCAACGATTCAACACACACACTCGAAGCAAGTTATATCAACAATCTTCCCAAAACAGCAAGTAGGCACTTTGCAATCATCAAAACAACATGTTACAGAACTATATGAGCACAAGCTGGATAAGCAATCAAAGTACAGATAACATTCTTCAAATATCATTATGGTTCAGGTTCATAGGCATCAAGACTAATCCAAAATAATCAATGCAAAAAAGCAACTTGATAACACAGATTACAATAGTGAAAAACAGGGCATATGCATGAGTAGTTAATATGATGGCATGTTGGAGGCATGAAACAAGTATGCTACAGTGCATGAACATGGCAAGCAAAAGCATGGCATGCTAGTACATATCATACTCAAGTTAATATATATATATATATATATATATATATATATATATATATATGAGCAACATGCTCATGGGAATCATCAAGACAAGATGCAAACATGAAACAGCAGATTGTCAGACTGAAAATCTGGGAATGCAAAACAGTAACATTATGATGCTGACTTTGGAGGCACATAATAACAAGCATGGCAATTTTAGTATTTATGCAATAGACGTGGGCATGTAGTAGACATGATATACTTCAACTTACTCCACGGGAAGAAGTTCATATGATCCATAAATTAATTACAATGATCTTTGTAAAATGGAACATGTTGTTAACTGGTTGACAGATTTATCATGATGGCAACATGAGAGCAAGAAAGAGACAAGCTACATCAAGTTTATATGGAAACCAAGGGCGTGGCATCAAATTACACATAACGCACTTTAATTCAAGTGTTTGGAGCATCTCCAAAAGAGGCATAGATTAATTAATATCAAGCTCACAACACAGCATCATGAAGTTAACAGAAAACTGGAACAACATTTAGGCAAGTTCATAGTAATGAAAATATAGGCCACAAGAATCATATATGGCATCAAATGGCATGCAACGATAGAGCATAACATTGGCATCAAAACATGTCAACTAGGCATCTCCAGATTATGCATGGATTTGATGGTAGAAAACACCAAGTGCCTGAAAACACCAAGTGCATGGACAAATGGATTACACCACTGCAAAGATGGCATGACTGTGCGCCTAAAACATGTTGACGTGTGCTCAAAAGAAATTCATACAAAATGCTATGAAAAAGACAAATAGGCAAGTTACAACAGTTTTCAGCAGATTATATAACTGAACACTTTTACAACACGGATTAAGGCATCAAGATGAACAGTAACATGAACGCAAATTCAACCATCGTGTACAGCACGAAGAGTACATCAAAATGCATATATAGATCACCTCAAACCGACAATTATGCACAGCAATAGGGCCCACACAATATGCACACATGATGTTACAGAAACTGTGACTTGGTGAAAAGAACTGACGAGCGAGCGCAACATAGTATATGTCGCACCGAGCGACAGATAGGGATGGACCGGCGCTGACCTAGCAGGCCTTGGCCCAGGTCGGTGAAGGCGGGGTTGGGCCAGCTCTAGGCCGGAGGGGCTGGCAAGGCAGTGGCCCACGCGAGCGCCAGCGTGAGCGGGTACAGAGCCTGTGGGCCTCTCCGACGAAGCGGCAGAAGGGGGGGGCGCGCCGGAGCGTGGCGGGCAGCCGAGATGGGGAGGCCAGGAGGAGGCCGAGTAGCGAGAATGGGCGGATCCGGCTGGCGATGACCTGGATCTGGCCGGGGTAAGGCAGCGGGGAGCACTGGCGAGGCCGTCAAGGTCCGGCGAGGAGGCTCCGAGAGGCAAAGCTCCCTGGATGGTGGCGAGGCCCTCGCAGCAGGCATGGCATAGTGGCGGCGCGGCCCACGGGAAGTCGCTGGTGCGGTCGGTGGCGGCAGGGCCGACGAGGTGAAGGGCAGGATGCGACGATCAAGGAGCGGAAGTAGGGGGAGGCTCGGCACGTAGGAGGAGCTCAGGCTCACGGGGTGGCGGAGCGCTCGGGCCCAGATGGGCTCGGGCGGGCCTCGCACGGGCTTGGCAGGCCGGCAGTGCTGGGAGGGTGGGAGGTGGCGGCTATGGAGTAGAGGAGGCTGGCGGCATCGCGGATTCCAAGGGAAGGGTAGGGTTTCCAATTATGGAGGGGCTAGGCCTTCCTTTTATAGCAGGTAGGCTAGGGTTAGGCGGTTTTAATCCATTTCAGAGCCATTCGATGGCCATCGAACAGTCCGAAGCAACGGGGGGCTTAGGATGGGCTAGTGGGCTGTGTAGAGAACGCCTTGGGCTTAGGGAGAGAAGAGAGAGAGGCCCGGCAGCAGTTTCAGAGACAGAAATGTCCAACGAAGGTACCGGCAACGGTACCGCTATATGTTTAACGGTTCGACTATCAAACGAACTCTGCATGCAACGAAATTTGGCAGGCAGTCTACCTACACTATAATAAGACCGCACGCCCACTTTCACCCCATTCTGAGAATATTTTATGCCACTTATAAAATAATAGTTCGGAGGTTCCGCGGGCACGTGCGAGTATGGTTGGGCTCAGAATGGACAACGGAGAGAACCAGGGGACGGGCCACTACGAACGGATGCAGGTTTTAAAAAACATGCAGTTGACATGTACATGACGACATGGCAAAGTACAACATGCAAGCGAGTGGCATGGCAATGACGGTGAATTACTGGAAGACATCTGGCGCATCGGTCTCGGGGCGTTATAGGTAATTCTGTTATGGGCCACTTTCCATAAGAAGATTTTATTTTGGCCGAAAGGCATGCCTTCCAGATCCTGGATAGGTCAAATGGTGTCATCGATTTTAAAATTTACTTATATAAAGAGCCACTCGAAAAGCATCCGGATGGCTCAAGACGCCAAATAACCTCATCCCTACCATGGGTAATTAAGTTGTTGCCCTTGTAGTTTTACGCCTAGAGTTTCCGACTCAATTATTTCTGCCACCCCCAACGATTGTCGGAATTGCGGTGCCCATTCACCGTGTTGCCACATGTCCCCCCCTTAGAATATTGGTTGGTGGCTATGAAAAACAGGGCCGGAAATAAGTTCTGATGTCGATCCTCATGACACCAAATATCCAGCCAAAAACATGCCACCCTACCATTGTGCACGTTGAATTTGGTCCCTAGATGAAGAAGGGGATGGACCTTTCTGATGAACCTTGTGATTCGTGATAGCTTAATGCCTCTCTTAAACTCCACCCCTCCTTCTATTAAGTACTTGCGTGTAAAAATGTCTAATCAAAGAGGCCACCTTGCCCAGTTAGCATCTTCCATGCCCACTTTGTCATGAGACACCAATTCATTATTTTGGTATTGATGACGCCGAACCCACCAACTTATTTTAGTTCAAAGATATTGTCCTAGCTCACCATGTGGTACTTTTATTTCCCATTCTCTTTTCCCCAAAAGAACCGAAATCGCACCATATTAAGTTTGTCATGAATACGAGCTTGCAGTAGGTAAAACCCCATGACAAACATGGGGATATTTGTGAGGCAATCATTAATGAGAACTAACCGACCCCCCATGGCCAAAAGCCTACCCTGCCAGGGTTCCACCCTCGCAGCTGTTTTATCTACCACCGGTTGAAGTTTCCCCATAGTTACCGCTCTCGAGGATATGGGCATACCTAGGTATTTCATCGGGATAGATCCCAACTTGCAATTCATTATGTGTGCTGCCCTAAGGTGAGATTCCCAATAACCTCCCATGACTATAGCCTTGCTATTTGCGAAGTTTATTTTTAAACCTGACATCTCCGCAAGACACATCAATACGAACTTCAGATTCAAGATCTTGAGTTCAGAATTCTTGATGAAAATAAGGGTGTGATCGGTGTACTGTAGATGTGATATTCCTCCTAGAGTAATGCCTGATGCCACCCTAGAAATATGTTCGGCTACCTTGGCACGATCAAGGATCGAGGCCAAGGCATCAGCCAAGATGTTGAATAGGAGCAGAGGCATCGGGTCCCCTGCTCTAACCCCTCGCTTATTCCTAAATTATGACCCCACCTCTCCGTTAATGTTGACTGTCGTTCGACCCCCTTGAACCAATTGCTTCATCCAACTATTCTATAATAGATCAAATCCATTAGCCCGTACAACATCCTCTAAAAAGTCCCATTGAACTCTATCATACCCCTTCTAGAAGTAAATTTTAAGTTTGTCGGGGGGATGGACCCCGGGCAGGTAAAAAAACCCGGATCATTTTCAAATACATCGGGGCTGGCAACGCCCCTCAATCCGGATTACACCTGGCCAGCTTCCGAGTGCAACCCGGGCTAGGTGCCGCAACCCGGCAAAGCCGGGTGGCGCATGACGGACGTTTCACACAAGACAAACCTCCATCGACAAGCAAACATGGCTATAGTGTGCCCCCCTCTGCGTCGGCCCCGGTTGGCGCGCTTATCGTGCCGGCCAAGCCACTACCAGGCGGGCAGCGTCTTAGAGGCACAATCCTGTATCAAGTCGGCGCTGTCGTCCCATGACGTCCGGCACGGCATGCCTACAGTACCTAGCAGACGGACGTACACGCTGTCGGTGTCAAAACCGGCGGATCTCGGGTAGGGGGTCTCGATCTGTGCGTCTAAGGCTAATGGTAATAGGGGCAAGGGACACGTTGTTTTACCCAGGTTCGGGCCCTCTCGATGGAGGTAAAACCTGACTTCCTGCTTGATTGATCTTGATGATATGAGTATTACAAGAGTTGCTCTACCACGAGATCGTAGAGGCTAAACCCTAGAAGCTAGCCTATGATGATTATGATTGTCCTCATACGGACTAAACCCTCCAGTATATATAGACACCGGGGGGCTAGGGTTTACACAGAGTCGGTTATAAAGAAGGAGATCTAATATCCGGATCGCCAAACTTGTCTTCCACGCAAACGAGAGTCCCATCTGGACACGGGACGAAGTCTTGAGTCTTGTATCTTCATGGTCCAATAGTCCGGCCAAAGTATATAGTCCGGCTGTCTGGATACCCCCTAATCCAGGACTCCCTCAGTAGCCCCTGAACCAGGCTTCAATGACGATGAGTCCGGCGCGTAGATTTTCTTCTGCATTGCAAGGCGGGTTCCATCTCCGAATACTCCAAAGTAAACCTCGAACACTTAAATAGTGTCTGGCTCTGCAAGGAGATTTTCACATACCATCGTAGAGAGAACGATATTCCACAAATATAATTTGCTGACAACTTTAGATAATGTGATCCGACACTATGGTCGAGTCATTATTCGGACCATTTTCCCACAACCAACCACAACACATATTGCGAGGTGGTTTTCTCGCCACGTCTTGTCGAAGCGGAGATCATGTCCCCTTATCACATGATTCTCATCATACGAGTACGGGTAACCCAACCGCACCATCAATCGTAGCGCTTGGGAAATAAGCGATCTTCAACGAGCAAGTGGGGAGGTGCACCGTTTTCGTCGCCTCTATAAAGGGATAAGGATTCCCCATTTTTACCTATGCCTCCTTCCTTCTTCGCTTACCCATTCTCGCACCCGTGAGTTCCAGCACCCTAGTTCACGCCTTCTATGCTTAGCCAAACATGTCCGGAGTAGGAGGCAAGTGGGTGGCCTCCACCGTCAAGGAGGAGCATATTACGAAGCTCCGGGCGGCCGGATACTTGGCCGCAGATATCGCGCACCGTCTACCGGACGCAGGGCAGATCATTCTGACTCCGGGACCCCACGAGAGGGTCATGTTCCTTGCCCACTTCGTCCGCGGACTGGGATTTCCACTTCATCCTTTTGTCTGCAGGCTCATGTTTTACTATGGGCTAGACTTCCATGATCTAGCCCCAAATTTCATCCTCAACATCTCGGCGTTTATAGTCATGTGTGAGGCCTTCCACCGCATCAAGCCCCACTTCGGCTTGTGGCTATGAATATTCTGCGTGAAGCCGAAGATCGTGAGCGGCCAACAAGTGGAGTGCGGAGGCGCCATGGTGGGCAGGATGCCCAATGTTACCTGGCTTGACGGCTCCTTCGCGGAGACCGTGAAAGGGTGGCAATCGGCGTGGTTCTACATCACCGAGCCGTGAAACGCCAACTGGGTGGTGACCCCCGAATTCCGATCCGGAATCCCCATGCGTCTCACTTCCTGGGAAAAGAAGCGCCTGGCCTGGGGTGAACCTGCGGAACTGATACGTCTCCGTCGTATCTACTTTTCCAAACACGTTTGCCCTTGTTTTGGACTCTAACTTGTATGATTTGAATGGAACTAACCCGGACTGACGCTGTTTTCAGCAGAACTGCCATGGTGTTGTTTTTTGTGCAGAAAATAAAAATTCTCGAAATGTCCTGAAACTCCACGGAACACCATAAAAAAATAAAGAAAAATCCTCACAAAAGATGAAGACCAGGGGGCCCACACCCTGCTCACGAGGGTGGGGGCGCCCCCCTGGGCGCGCCCCCCTACCTCATGGGCCCCCTGTTGGCCCTCCGACTCCAACTCCAACTACATATATTGGCTTTCGGGGAGAAAAAATCAGAGAGAAGAAATCATCGCGTTTTACGATACGGAGCCGCCGCCAAGCCCTAATCTCTCTCGGGAGGGCTGATCTGGAGTCCGTTCGGGGCTCCGGAGAGGGGGATTTGTCGCTGTCGTCATCATCAACCATCCTCCATCACCAATTTCATGATGCTCACCGCCATGCGTGAGTAATTGCATCGTAGACTTGCTGGACGGTGATGGGTTGGATGAGATTTATCATGTAATCGAGTTAGTTTGTTAGGGTTTGATCCCTAGTATCCATTATGTTCTGAGATTGATGTTGCTATGACTTTGCTATGCTTAATGCTTGTCACTAGGGCCCGAGTGCCATGATTTCAGATCTGAACCTATTATGTTTTCATGAATATATGTGTGTTCTAGATCCTATCTTGCAAGTCTATAGTCACCTACTATGTGTTATGATCCGCAACCCGAAGTGACAATAATCGGGACCACTCCGGTGATGACCATAGTTTGAGGAGTTCATGTATTCACTATGTGCTAATGCTTTGTTCGGTTCTCTATTAAAAGGAGGCCTTAATATCTCTTAGTTTCAATAGGACCCGCTGCCACGGGAGGGTAGGTCAAAAGATGTCATGCAAGTTCTTTTCCATAAGCACGTATGACTATATACGGAATACATGCCTACATTACATTGATGAACTGGAGCTAGTTCTGTGTCACCCTATGTTATGACTGCTACATGATGAACCACATCCGGCATAATTATCCATCGCTAATCCGGTGCCTATGAGTTTTCCATATACTAGTTCTTGCTCATTTACTTTTCCATTGCTACTGTTACAATCACTACAAAATACCAAAAACATTACTTTTGTTGTCTTTACTTTTGTTACCATTACCACCACTATCATATTACTTTGCTACTAAACACTTTGCTGCAGATACTAAGTTTCCAGGTGTGGTTGAATTGACAACTCAGCTGCTAATACTTGAGAATATTCTTTGGCTCCCCTTGTGTCGAATCAACAAATTTGGGTAGAATACTCTACCCTCGAAAGCTGTTGCAATCCCCTATACTTGTGGGTTATCAAGACCTTTTTCTGGCATCGTTGCCGGGGAGCCTAGCTCTATTCTTTGAGTCACTTGGGATTTATATCTGCTGGACACTATGAAGAACTTGAAAGATGATCAAACTACTATTTTGCCCTCAACTACGAGGGGAGGTAAGGGATTGCCATCTAGCCTTGCTCTAGATTCTCCTTCTGTTATGAGTAAGTTTGTGACACCTAAACCTACTACTGCTATTGATTTTGATATGTCGCATGTTATTGATGAAACTACTTCTATGCTTGATACTACTGTGCCCCTTGGTGAATTTCTTGATGAGAAAATTTCTAGGTCTAGAGAAAGAGAAATTATTGAACCTGAACACGATGATGTTAGTGATGATGAACCTATGCTTGCTATTCCTGAGAGTTATCTTTTTAACGCTGAATCTTCTGCAACTATTCTTGCTTGCCAGGATAGACAGGAACTTAAGAGGTTGCTAGTTAAATGGAGTAAAGAATCTTTTAGAGGTAGAATGAAACCCGACCCTGCTTTTGCTACTTCACCTATCTGTGTGCCTGATCAGGATTATTATGATTTTTCTATTGATCCAGATATAATTACTTTGGTTGAATCTGATCCTTTTTATGGCTATGAATCTTAAACTGTTGTGGCACATCTTACTAAGTTAAATGATATAGCTGCCCTATTTACTAATAATGAGAGATCACGCTACCTTTATTTACTCAAAATATTTCCGTTCTCATTAAAGGGTGACGCTAAGAAATGGTATAATTCTCTTGATCCTGGTTGTGTGCAAAGTCCCCAGGATATGATTTATTATTTCTCTGCTAAATATTTCCCTGCTCATAAGAAACAAGCCGCCTTGAGGGAAATATACAATTTTGTGCAAATTGAAGAAGAGAGTCTCCCACAAGCTTGGGGAGGCTTCTCAAGTTACTTAATGCTTTGCCTGATCATCCTCTTAAGAAACCTGAAATATTTGATAGCTTTTATAATGGACTAATGAACACCGGATAGTTGTGCTGGTTCTCTTTTCAGGGAAAGAACACCGGATGACGCTGAAATTCTATTGAATAATATGTTGGCTAATGAAAATAATTGGGCACCTCGAGCTACCTCTGAGCAGTTCTGAGCCAATTCTCGAGCCTATTCCTAAACCAACTCCGAAGAAGAGGTGTTCTATTTCTCATCCGAAGATATGCAAGAGGCAAAGAAATCTATGAAAGAAAAAGGTATTAAAGCTGAAGATGTTAAGAATTTACCTCCTATTGAAGAAATACATGGTCTTAATTTACCTCCTGTTGAAGAAGTATATGATCTCAATTACTTATTTACTGAAGAACCTCCCGATATCCCGACACAGGTAGTAAAGTTAAATTCTCTCTATAGATATGATAAAGCTGAAGTCCCTCCTACTAAAATTGCTAGCCAGTGCTTGGATGAGTTTGATGACTTTATGTTTAAGCAAGATGACTTTAATGCTTATTTTGGTAGACAATTAAAACAGAATACCTTTATGATTAAATGCTTGGGTGATTATATGGCTGATATTAGAGGTGAACTTAAACTTGTTAGCAAACATGCTTCTATGGTTACCACTCAAGTAGAACAAGTACTTAAAGCTCAAAAAGAAGCGCTCGATGAAATGAATAGTAAGAAAAATGATTATGCTGTTAGAGTGGCTACTAGAACTGGTAGAATGACTCAGGAACCTTTGTATCCTAAAGGCCACCCTAAGAGAATCGAGCAAGATTCTTAGAGCAACAATATTGATGTACCTAGTTCTTCTAAAAGGAAGAAAAAGAAAAATGATAGGACTTTGCAAACTTCTAGTGAACCTATTGCTGAACCACCTGAGAATCCAAATGACATCTCTGTTTCTGATGCTGAAACACAATCAGGTGATGAACATGAACCTAGTGATAATGTTAATGATAATGTTCATGTTGATGCTCAAACTAGTAATGATAATGATGTAGAAGTTGAACCTGCTGTTGATCTTGATAACCCACAATCAAAGAATCAACATTATGATAAAAGAGATTTTGTTGATAGGAAACACGGTAAAGAAAGGGAGCCATGGGTTCAGAAACCCATGCCTTTTCCTCTGAAACCATCCAAGAAAAAGGATGATGAGGATTTTGAGCGCTTTGCTAAAATGATTAGACCCATCTTTTTGCGTATGCGATTAACTGATGTGCTCAAAAGAAATCCTTATGCTAAGTATATGAAGGATATCATTACTAATAAAAGAAAGATACCTGAAGCTCAAATTTCCACCATGCTTGCTAATTATACTTTTAAGGGTGGAATACCAAAGAAACTTGGAGATCCAGGAGTACCTACTATACCATGCTCCATTAAAAGAAATTATGTTAAAACTGCTTCATGTGATCTTGGAGCCGGTGTCAGTGTTATGCCTCTCTCTTTATATCGTAGACTTGACTTGAATAAGTTGACACCTACTAAAATATCTTTGCAAATGGCTGATAAATCAACTGTTATACCTGTCGGTATTTGTGAGGATGTGCCTGTTGTGGTTGCAAACGTTACTATTTTAACGGACTTTGTTATTCTTGATATTCCCGAGGATGATAGTATGTCTATTATTCTTGGAAGACCTTTCCTTAATACTGCAGGGGCTGTTATTGATTGCACCAAAGGCAATGTCACTTTTCATGTTAATGGCAATGAGCACACGGTACATTTTCCGAGGAAGCAACCTCAAGTTTATAGTATCAACTCTATTGGAAAAGTTCCATCGATTATACTTGGAGGTTTCGAATTTCCTCTCCCTACTGTCAAGAAAAAGTATGATATTCTTATTGTTGGGGATTTTCATATCCCCGTTGAGGTAACTTAGTGTCATTTGAAATTTCTCCGATTCCGTGATTATTCGGAATGAGTTTGTTAACAAGACTTGATCAACCTTGTTAGTGGGTTCATTTTGATGATCACGAGATGGATGAAACTAGAAGCACAACCTTCTGTACCCTCTTTATATTTTCTGTTATTTAGTAGAAATAAAGTAAAATAATATTTTTCTATCTGTCTCCTGACTTATCCGTGCAATATAAAAATATTCCGAAAATAAAAGTCCTTAGAATGCCATGCCAATTTAATATGATTTTTTCGGGAATATTTGAGGATTTACTGTGCAAAAATTACCACGGGAGCTGCCACTGCCACGAGGTGGAGGCGCGCCTAGCCCCTGGGCGCGCCCCCCTGCCTCGTGGGCCCACGGTGGCCCTCCTCCACTTATTCCTGCACCCATCTTCTTCCTCTGCCTCACACAAACACGAAAAACCAACTCAAGCACGAGTTCCAGCCCCCGTTGCTGTGATTTTCAATCTCCTTGCTCAAAGCACCTCTCGCAAAATGCTTGGGGAGATTGTTCCTTGGTATGTAGCTCCTCCATTGGTCCAATTAGTTTTTGTTCTAGTGCTTTATTCATTGCAAATTTGTGTTGCATAGGTGACCATGTTCTTGAGCTTGCATGTCAAATTTATATGGCTCCAAGTAGTTCCAATGCTTTATTTAGGCTCTAGTCACTTGTGAGAGTTGTTATCATCAATCTTATTGAAATTGGTTCACTTTTATTTGAAGTTACTAAAAATTTCAGAAATTTTTCAGAGGAAACAATATGCTTAGGAGGATGTTCCAAGGTGGTCCTTCAAGGAAGCAAGGTCCCAGGCTTGCAATACGTGACGCTGACGAGGAACCACCAAGAGACGCTCCTGTGAGTCCTTGTGAATGGCCGTCGGAAAATTTTATGAATCAAGTGGGAATCAAAGAAGAATTTAGCGCATATTTGAGTAACGCCGGTCTTGAGGACTTTGAGGTTGACAAATGCCCCCAGTATCATGATCTCACAAAATCATTTGTGAGGAGGTTTGAGTTTTCATCTTCGCGTAATTCTCCTTCAGTCATGTTTGACCTTTATGATAAATCTTATACCATGGACTTAGAGGATTTCACTTCTGCTTGCAAACTTCCATCTTGGGGTAATGTCAGGGATACCCCTAAATCTGAATATAGAGAATTTCTTGCTAGAATAACTGTGGAGGAATCTAGAGATATAACACAAGCTACTATAGGGAGCATTCACTTTCCTTCTATACATTATTTTGCTCTCTTCATAGGTAGATGCATAAATGCTAAGGACAAAGCATGTCACATGTGTGCCCCCGATCTCAGTATTCTCAGGAGTGCCGTGTTAGGAGAACAATCTTATCATATGGGAGCCATTGTAGCCCGCAGGTTGCATCAGAATAGACATAGCGGAGATTTCTTTGGAGGAATTTATGCAACCCGCTTAGCTAATTTTCTTGAGATAGACATTCGTGAGGGTGATATGGAATTACCCCCTTCTTATTTAGATTTTGATTCTATGGTTTCCCACCAGTTTGTTGAGAGGACTGAATCACCTCTCCAGTATCGACTAATCTTTGACAGACGTCGTGTAGTCCATGTTGCTCTTCCTACTCCTGCTTTCTTTGATTCACAGGCAAAAGAAGATATATTATTACCAGAGAGGAGGCAGATGAGTACGGAAGGAGAGTGGAGGCTGCTCGACTCCACGCTACAACTCAGGCGGCGATAGCCGCTGCGTCACAGTACGACCCCAGCTTCACCTACGGATATCCGCCAGGCCATCCCTGGCATTAGACCAACTTAGGCCAAAAGCCTAAGCTTGGGGGTGTACGTATTTCCCACCGACATTACATTCACGTTCACACACACTCATTGCTAGATGTCGGTGCTCATACTCTTTCATTGTATTATCCATGCTAGTTTACATTTCTTTTTCTTGCTTTCTTCTTGTGTGTTTGTTAAACTTTAAGAAAAAACCAAAAAAATTAGTTAGTATACTTTTCATGCTTGTAGTAGAATTAAAAAGAAAACCCAAAAATATTTCCCGTTCTTCTTTTACTTGTTGGGAGCTTTCTCGTGTAAATAGTTTTTCTTTTCTTTTCCTTCTTTTGGGGGTTGAGAAGACCATATTGGAAACGCTTAGTGGCTCTTATATGCATGATTAATTATATAGACTTAGAGCCCATATTACTTGTCTTCTCTTGAGTTGAATGCTTGCAGATTCCAGCTTAGTCCAATGCACATGCACACTTATTATTATACACACCGTTTGGTCGTGCAAGTGAAAGGCAATAAGGATGATATATGATGGACTTATTGGGAAGAGAAAAGCTGGTATGAACTCGACCTCTCTTGTTTTTGTAAATATGATGATTCATCGTTCCTGATTCAACTATTATGAAGTAAACATATTTGCAATGACATTTATAGATTATAGTTGCTTGTGCCATGCTTGATTAGCTATGAGTTATAATGGTTTACCTTGCGTGCCAACATGCTATTAGAATGATTATGATGTGGTATGATGGGGTGGTATCCTCCTTTAAATGCATTGAGTGACTCGACTTGGCACATGTTCACGCATGTAGTTGAATCCAATCAACATAGCCTTCATGATATTTATGTTCATGGTGGATTATATCCTACTCATGCTCGTACTCGGTGTGAATTAATTTTAATGCATGTTTACGACTTTTGTCGCTCTCTCGATTAATTAGCTTCCAGTCTTTTGCTAGCCTTCACCTGTACTAAGCAGGAATACTGCTTGTACATCCAAACTCCTTAAACCCCAAAGTCATTCCATATGAGTCTACTATACCTTCCTATATGCGGTATTTACCTGCCGTTCCAAGTAAATTTGTATGTGCCAAACTCTAAACCTTCAAATAAACATTCTGTTTTGCATGCTCGAATAGCTCATATGTCAACTAGAGCTGCCCTTATCTTCCGTGTTAGGCGGGTTATTCTCAAGTGGAGTGGATTCCTCTCCTCATTCACGAGAAAATGGCTGGTATCTGGGATGCCCAGTCCCATGATTTATGCAAACTAAATCAAAATAACTGCAAACAAAACTCCCCTTGGGACCCGTTGAATGTTGGAGGCACTCGTTGTTTCGAGCAAGCCATGGATTGATGCTTGTGGAGGAAGGGGAGTATAAACTTTACCATTCTATTTGGGAACCGCCTATAATCTGTTTAGCATGGAAGATATCGTCATCTTTTTGTTGTTATGTTGACAATAAAAGTATGCCGCTCAAAATATAATTTATCTCTATTTCAAAACCGAGCTCTGGCACCTCTACAAATCCCTGCTTCCCTCTACGAAGGGCCTATCTATTTACTTTTATGTTCAGTCATCACCCTTCTTATTAAAAAGCACCTGCTGGAGAGCACACTGTCGTTTGCATTCATTATTATTGGTTTATATTGGGTATGACTTGACTCAATCTCTTTTACCATGAATTACAATGTTTAGTCAGTCCTTGATCTTTAAAGGTGCTCTGCATTTATGTTTTGTGGTCTCAGAAAGGGCTAGCGAGATACCATTTTGTTATATCATGTTATGATTATATTGAGAAAGGGTTGCCATCCGAGTTTTATTATTATGGCTCGCTAGCTGATTATGCTATTGATATGAGTAATTATGAGACCTACGTGTTATTGTGAGTATGGTTAGTTCATAATAATTGCTGAAACTTGAATGCTGGCTTTTCATGTTTACAACAACAAGAGCAAACAGAGTTTGTAAAAGTTTTCTTTTCTCTTTCGTTTGTCAACTAAATTGCTTGAGGACAAGCAAGGGTTTAAGCTTGGGGAGTTGATCGTCTCGTCGTATCTACTTTTCCAAACACATTGCCCTTGTTTTGGACTCTAACTTGTATGATTTGAATGGAACTAACCGGATGGCGTTGTTTTCAGCAGAACTGCCATGGTGTTGTTTTTTGTGCAGAAAATAAAAATTCTCGGAATGTCCTGAAACTCCACGGAACATCTGAGAAAAATAAAGAAAAATACTCGCAAAAGATGATGACCAGGGGGCCCACACCCTGCTCACGAGGGTGGGCCCCCCCTGGGCGTGCCCCCTACCTCATGGGCCCCCTGGTGGCCCTCCGACGCCAACTCCAACTCCATATATTGGCTTTAGGGGAGAAAAAAATCAGAGAGAAGAAATCATCGCGTTTTACGATACGAAGCCACCGCCAAGCCCTAATCTCTCTCGGGAGGGCTGATCTGGAGTCCGTTCGGGGCTCCAGAGAGGGGGATTCGTCGCTGTCGTCATCATCAACCATCCTCCATCACCAATTTCATGATGCTCACCGCCGTGCGTGAGTAATTGCATCGTAGGCTTTCTGGACGGTGATGGGTTGGATGATATTTATCATGTAATCGAGTTAGTTTTGTTAGGGTTTGATCCCTAGTATCTATTATGTTCTGAGATTGATGTTGCTATGACTTTGCTATGCTTAATGCTTGTCACTAGGGCCCGAGTGCCATGATTTCAGATCTGAACCTATTATGTTTTCATGAATATATGTGTGTTCTAGATCCTATCTTGCAAGTCTATAGTCACCTACTATGTGTTATGATCCGGCAACCCCAAAGTGACAATAATCGGGACCACTCCCGGTGATGATCATAGTTTGAGGAGTTCATGTATTCACTATGTGCTAATGCTTTGTTCCGGTTCTCTATTAAAAGGAGGCCTTAATATCCCTTAGTTTCCAATAGGACCCCGTTGCCATGGGAGGGTAGGACAAAAGATGTCATGCAAGTTCTTTTCCATAAGCACGTATGACTATATACGGAATACATGCCTAATTTACATTGATGAACTGGAGCTAGTTCTTTGTCACCCTATGTTATGACTGCTACATGATAAACCACATCCGGCATAATTATCCATCGCTAATCCGGTGCCTACGAGTTTTCCATATACTGGTTCTCGCTCATTTACTTTTCCGTTGCTACTGTTACAATTACTACAAAATACCAAAAACATTACTTTTGTTGTCTTTACTTTTGTTACCGTTACCACCACTATCATATTACTTTGCTACTAAACACTTTGCCGCAGATACTAAGTTTCCAGGTGTGGTTGAATTGACAATTCAGCTGCTAATACTTGAGAATATTCTTTGGCTCCCCTTGTGTCGAATCAATAAATTTGGGTTGAGTACTCTACCCTCGAAAACTGTTGCGATCCCCTGTACTTGTGGGTTATCAGGAGCTGACAGGACTTCAGAACTGCATCAAAAATATGATGGACAAGAAATTCAAGCTTGTCAACGTGGTCCAGGTCATGCTCGTCCGCCGAATACTTCCGTGCCAAAGACGGGCATTTAATCTGTGGGAGTTCGTTCCGGCCAAACACCAGACACTTCATGAGCTTTACGGCATGACACACAAGGACACATGGAAGGTGCTATTCAAGGCCTCCAAAATACCTCCTCCCACATCCGAGGACCGCGGACTTCACGCCACGCAGCTCTCCCATCCGGTGAGTTTTCTGACCATCACCAGATGTACCCTTCCCAGCATACTCATGGGAGGATTTTAAGTCATTGTGTGTATTTAATCAGGATTATGGGGTGACAGCGGAGCGGATTGACTGTCCGACTCCACTGCCCAAAGAGCCAGCAACCGCTCTCCTGACGGAGATGCTAGTCCCGGCGCCTTACAAGGTGCCGGAAAAGAAGGCCGAAAAGAAGGCCACGGGGACCAGGAAGGGTCTCTGGCGTAAGGTCACACCGGACGCCTCGTCCGAAGATGATGAGGTGCACTCCTCCCACGAAGGGGGAGGAGAAGAAAAGGGCCGCCCCGTCCGGGGAGGCCGAAGGGTCCAAGAGGGCGGCCTTGGGGACCAGGAAGGGTCCCCGACGCAAGGCCATCATAGACTCATCGTCCGAGGAAGACGAGGCAGATTCCTCCCACAGAGGGGGGGGGACAAGAAGAAATCCCGCCTCCCCATATTGGGGAGGAGAGGAAAAGGAAATCCGCCCCGCAGGGGGAGGCTAGGACACCGAAGAAGGGAAAGGCTTCCCTTCCGGATCACTCCACCACAGCCGCCTACAGCGAGGAGGAGTGGCTGCCCATGGGCAAGCCCCTGGTGAGATCGTAAGTATCCACACCCTGTTAATACTGCAGTGCCACTTAGCTTCATAGTTTGTTATAACGCCGAACATGTATATGTAGTCCGGCCAGGGCCCATCCCGAGGTATTCTCTTCGGATGGGTCTTTGAGCGATTCGGCGATGACACGGAGGTGGGGTCCCAAAGGGTCCAAGAGCAGGGGAGGCGACTCTGGAGACGCCCCAAGGCGAAATTCCAGACGCTGGGCACATGGGGCGTAAGATCCCCGAGATTATCTTGACGAGGCGGCGATAAGTTGGGCCCCATCCGGACACTGCATCGAACCTCAAAGGTTCGGACTCGAACAAGCAGCCCTCGCTAAGGAGGCGAGCGATCGTGCCGATGACTTCCGTTCGCCAGAGCGTCGGATAATCTGGTGGAAGTGCTTGGCGCTTCCATGGATGAAAACACCGTACTCTTATGAGTGCGGTGATTGAAAGGATTCAGTCCGCCAAAGGCGGATTGACCAGCTTGCACCAACCTCTGACGAGCTTTGAGGTAAGTAATCAAAAGTGTGAAAATTATCCCCAATAGGCAAGAGCCTGACACTCTGCTTGGTGTTTGGAAAGAAAAGCCAAGCGGAGGTCATCTCTAAACCGCAGAGTCTAACGGTATGTGTCTATGTGAATGAGCAGGCGATCTTGCTTGTCGCTTCTTGCCCGCTGTGAAGGTCACGGACTCAAGCGGGACCTGGAGCAGGCCGAAGGGGAGCTCCGCCTCACGAAGAGTCACCTTGAAGAGAACAAAGGTGGGTGATACCCCGTTCACATATCATATAGTAGGAAAAATTGGTGACGCTAACAAAATGCGTCATGATTTTGTAACAGGGGCCATGACCAAAGTGGCGGCCCTGAAGAAAGCGCTATCCGAGGCCGAAAACAAAGGCGGCCATGGGCGCGATGGCGTGAAAGCAAGATGCTAGGGTGGGCGAGTGCGGCAAGAGCTCGGGAGCTCGGCAAGAAGTTCGAGTCCTTGGAGCATGACTTCAAGACGAAGGAGTATGAGCTTGCGAAGGCCCTTTTGAGCATGAAAGATGCCAAGGCGAAGCCCAAAAGGCCCAAAGAGAAATCCAGTGCCAAGAAGATAGCGGCGGGTAAGGCATTCATTATGCAAAGCAAGCATGTGGAGGAGACATTTCTTTTACTTAACCGAATTCGGAGCTCTCTAGGGGCATTCGTAGATCTGCCACGGAGCATATCAAATGTCGCGGAGTTCTACCGTGCCGAAGAGGGGAGCTCAATGGAGAAGCTGTTCTGGTCCCAGTATGCTGGAGCCAAACACCCAATGCCTGTGAGTGACCAACTGAAGCAATTGGTTGAACTCCACAGGGCGGCCGAAGTGGCCATGAAGTTATCAAGCGATCCGTTTGCATTGATGGTGTCCGCCGGGCCTTTGCTCGTGCGAAGATGCATTGGGCCAAGCTTGATGCAGAGAAGCTGGTGAAGGAAGGACCGCCAGGAGGGCAAGGCACATTGCTACCCCGAGAAATATTATGATGGCGTGATGAAAGGTGCTCGTCTCGTGGCCGATGAATGTACCAAGGACACAATCTTTGAGTGAATGTACTCATGTCATCTTTGTAATATGAAAACGAACTTGTTTACGCTATATAGTGTTTTGTTGATTTAAAATATTACCTTCTGTGCGGCTGTTTATAAAATTCTGAAAGTAGGCCAGTCGTCGGCTTCCGCCCCCACGTAGCTAGTACTGGGGTGTTCATGGAAAACCCAAAACACTCTTTTATCCAAATTTTTGGCCCTTAAAGGAGGTGCTTGGCGCAGCGAACAAGGCAATCGGACTATGGGGCTTTATAACTCTCACTTAGCCATAGAAGTCTACAATTTTAAATTGCGGCGAAGCCCCTAGAATTCGGGAAACCGAATTGGGGCGCTATACACGCCTAAATCGGACGAGGCCAACTCATCGCCTAAAGCAGAAAAAATCTTTAAGGATTTTAAGACCTCTCGAACAGCAACCAGCTCTCGCCGCATCATGACAGTCAGTTTTTGGCTTTCTCTACAGAGGTGCTCGTCCGGAAGAACCGGGACACAATCGCAGTAGTTCTCCCTGCGCTACCTTAGCCGATATAACAGAACATAAGGTACCAAAACAAGGGAGCCGGGCAAACCCAACTATTGACCCAAGACATGATTCGGAGCTGATGCATATAATGCTATAAGTTCGGGGTGCCGCACTATTGAAAGTGTTTGGACTTATCTTGCCATATTAAGGGGCTCCATGAGAAGCCCCTAGCAAAATGACCATACCAAAGTGTACGGGTTCAATATTAAATAAATATTTTTAGGGAAAATGTGAACATAGGAATAATAAGATGACACTATATATTATCTCCCATTGATAAATAATACGTCCAAGCGTATGTGTACAATTAATGCATTGAGCAGAAGTAAATAGGACTATTTGACATGTCCTATCCAAGGGCGGGCCGCATGTAGGTATATAAAACAGGTATAAGAATCACTGATAGATACCACCTGGGTGTTCCTTTTGTGCGTAAAACCTTGTACCTCCTTGGTTTTCCCTCCCGTGATAGGTCCCGTGATCCGGCTCTCTGAAGAGGCTGCCCGAAAGTAGGGTCCTGAAAGAGAAATGGGGGTTATTAAAGTATGTTGCGGCTGAACCGCACTGTTGACCGCATCAACATTGCGCCTCCACTCATGCCCATGGTATTTTGAGTGCAAAATTGTGTACGCGAGGCACAAATGCTGCTTGAATGGGACTAGGGCGGAGGCTGGACTGCTAGTCGTTCTCTTGGCGTGCCTGGCGATCCTGTTGTTTGGTGCTCCGGACTCGCTTGACGGTGTTTGGGGCTGTTGCCGCTGGATTGGTGGTTTGCTGGAGAAGGTTGCTTTGTACTTCTGCCGCGAGGGCCGTAGTGTGCTCCTCTATACGGAGGGAGCAGTTTGTGTTTCCGTTGACTGTTATAACCCCGCGACGTCCTAGCAGCTTGAGCTTGAGGTATGCATAGTGTGGTACCGCGTTAAATCGAGCGAATGCAGTTCGTCCAAGTAGTGCATGATAGCCACTACGAAAAGGGACGATATCAAAGATTAACTCCTCGCTTCAGAAGTTACCGAGGATCCGAAGACTACTTCCAGTGTTATGGAGCCCGTACAATGGGCCTCTACTCCTGGAATTACACCTTTGAAGGTGGTTTTGGTGGGCTTGATCCTTGAGGGACCGATGCCCATTTTGCGCACCATGTCTTGATAAAGCAGGTTCAGGCTACTGCCACCGTCCATAAGGACTCGTGTAAGGTGGAATCCGTCGATAATTGGGATGAGGACCAATGTGGCTGAGCTGCCGTGATGGATGCTCGTAGGGTGATCCCTAAAGGTGATCGGATAGGCTGACCAAGGGTTGAACTTTGGGGCGACTGGCTCCATCGCATAGATATCCCTTAGTGCTCGTTTTCGTTCCCGCTTGGGAATGTGGGTGGCATAGATCATATTGACCGTTTTAACCTAGGGAGGAAATTTCTTTTGTCCCCCCGTGTTCGGACGCCGGGGCTCCTCTTCATCGTCACTATGCAGCCCCTTGTCCTTGTGTTCGGCATTTATTTTGCTGGCTTGTTTGAACACCCACCAATCTCTGTTAGTGTGGTTTGTTGGCTTATCAGGGGTGCCGTGAATTTGGCAAGAGCGATCGAGTATGCGGTCCAGACTCGATGATCCCAGATTGTTTCTTTTGAATGGCCTTTTCCGCTGACCGGATTTTGAGCCACTGAATTCGGCGTTGACTGCCCTGTCTTCAGTGTTGTCGCCATCATTCCGACGCTTATGTCTATTACGCCGTGGCTTGCCGTTATTGTCGCAGATATCTAAAGTGCCGGGGTTTATTGGCGTGGTGCTACTGCGGGCCAACCAGCTGTCCTCGCCCGTGCAAAAGCGGGTCATGAGAGTCGTGAGGGCCGCCATGGACTTCGGCTTTTCCTGGCCGAGGTGTCGGGCGAGCCACTCGTCGCGGATATTATTCTTGAACGCCGCCAAGGCTTCGGCGTCCAGACAGTCGACAATTTGGTTCTTTTTGGTTAGGAATCGAATCCAGAATTTTCTGGCTGACTCTCCGGGCTGTTGGGTAATGTGACTCAAGTCATCAGCATCCAGTGGTCGTACGTATGTCTCCTAGAAGTTGTCGAGGAACGCGTCTTCTAGGTTTTCCCAACTGTCGATGGAGTTTGCTGGCAGGCTATTTAGCCTGTGCCGGGCCGGTCCTTTGAGCTTAAGGGGAAGATATTTGATGGCGTGTAGATCGTCACCGCGGGTCATGTGAATGTGGAGAAGGAAATTTTCGATCCATATTGCGGGGTCTATTGTGCCATCGTATGATTCGATGTTTACGGGTTTAAACCCTTCTGGGAATTCGTGATCCATCACTTCGTCAGTGAAGCAGAGGGGGTGTGCGGCGCCTCTATGCCGGGCTATGTGGCTACGCAGTTCGAATAAGTCTGGTTGGCTATGTTTGGCCTGGCCGGACTTGTTGACGATGTATCCGGCATGACGATCATCGCCACGTGTTGAAGCGCGCCCTGCGATCCGTCATCGATCTTGGCTGTCTGCCTTGTTTTCGGTATGTCTCGCAGGTCCCGCCTATTGCCCGGGCGTAGTGTGTTGGCATGGGGTGCGGGCTGGTATTCGGGTTGATCGCCGTTTATCCGGCCACGAGGTGGCGGTCAGCCTCGGATCTTTGGTAGTCAGAGCTCCTCCTCGAGTTGAGGTAGCAACTTGTGCTTTGGGTAACCTTTGGTGTGGCACTCGAGTCCATATTCCTCGGCTGTTAGGAATTCAGTCCATCTGTTGTGACCAGATCTTGATCAGCTTGAAGTTTCTGCTGCTTCTTTTTCAGGCTCCTCGCAGTGGCCATAAGCCGGCGCTTGAAGCGCTCCTGCTTTACGGGATCCTCAGGCACGCCGAATTCATCGTCGCCGAGGCTTATCTCGTCTTCGGAGGGGGGCATGTAGTTGTCCTCCTCCGGGTATCCGTCCGTCGCGTGTTCGTCTGGGCTGACCTACCCTTCTTCCTGTTCGGCCTGCATGAAGGCAGGCTGATCTGGGTTGTATTCGTCTTCGGCACCATCCGGATTGTTTTCGTCTCCCATGCCTGTATTGCTGTGGCGGGGCTTGGAGCGGCGCCGATGACGTCCATGCTTTGCTTTCTTCCTTGAGGGGTTATCCTCCATTGCCTCATCGCCATTGGTTTCTTTTGGAGTGTCCACCATATATATATATCATACGAGGAGGTGGCTGTCCAGCGCCGCGTGGGCGGTGGTTCCTGTTCTTCTCCTACATCGTCGTCTACACCGTCGATGTCTTTAGAGTCGAAGTCAAGCACGTCCGTCAAATCATCCACCATGGCGATGAAGTGGGTGGTGGGCGGGCAACGAATTCCCTCGTCTCCTGCTTCCCACTCGAGTCGGACATAGTTCGGCCGAGAGTCTCCTGACAAACAGAGAGACTTTACTGTGTTCAGCATGTCACCAAAGGGCGAGTGTTGGAAGATATCCACAGTGATAAACTCCATTACTGGAGCCCAACCAGATTCGGCGGGCTCGAGGGCGTGTGGTCTGGAACCTATAGCCGGACACGAGTCCGGGGGTCCGGTGACACAGGCTTCCTTGTGGGTGGAGTCTGTGTTCGGCTCTACCGCCGATGAGTCTGTGGCCTCCAAGGTGGGGCCTATCCACCCGTCCCTGGATGGCGCGATCTGCCCCGGATTTAGGTCCGGAGCTCTTGCAGGTGCGATATCCCGAGTATTGTCCGACAGCAGGTCTAAGCCATGCTCATCGTGATTGTTCGGCGCTCCTGGCGTAGGCCTGAATCCGTCGAAGATCAAGACTCCGCGGATATCGGCCGTGTAGTTCAAGTTTCGAACTGAATCGATGGCGGGCGTGGTGTCGATCTGCTCGGATGGCGCGAATTGGCCCATGATCTTGAAGCCGCCGAACACGAAGATCTGTCCGGGGAGAAAAGTCTTACCCTGGACCACGTTGTTGTTGATGTTTGAAGGGGCCATCGAGCCTTGAAGCGACGACACAGAGGAACTCTCAATGAAAGCACCAATGTCGGTGTCAAAACCGGTGGATCTCGGGTAGGGGTCCCGATCTGTGCGTCTAAGGCTAATGGTAACAGGGGGCAAGGGACATGATGTTTTACCTAGGTTCATGCCCTCTCGATGGAGGTAAAACCCTACTTCCTGCTTGATTGATCTTGATGATATGAGTATTACAAGAGTTGATCTACCACGAGATCGTAGAGGCTAAACCCTAAAAGCTAGCCTATGATGATTATGATTGTCCTCCTATGGACTAAACCCTCCGGTTTATATAGACACCGGAGGAGGTTAGGATTTACACAGAGTCAGTTACAAAGAAGGAGATCTAATATCCGGATCGCCAAGCTTGTCATCCGCGCAAAGGAGAGTCCCATCCGGACATGGGACGAAGTCTTGAGTCTTGTATCTTCACATCCAACAGTCCGGCCAAAGTATATAGTACGGCTGTCAGGATACCCCCTAATCCAGGACTCTCTCACCTGCGCCTGGCGGGCCAGATACGACCCGCTCATGACGGACCCGGCGAGACCCCCATCCAGCGGACCCCGCAGACCTGGTGCCCCGGTGGCCCCCACTGCCGGCTCCTAGACACTGACATCCTGGCCATGTGCCCATGTAATTTTACCATTGTAACCCTGGGGGGGTCGGCCTATAAGATCCCCTAGGAGGCCTCCATGCGGAGGGGCAATCACTAGTAGAACACTCACACACACACACACACACACACACACACACACACACACACACACACACACATGAACAGAGGACCATTTAGGACGAGCTCTTTGTCACCTCCATAAACGAGAAACATATCCTTAGTCATTTTCATGTATTTCAGGATCTTCTTGACCGCTATCCAGTGATCCACTCCTAGATTACTTTGGTACCTCCCTACTATACTTATAGCAAGGCACACACACCATGTCTGGTACACAACATTGCATACATGATAGATCCAATGGCTGAAGCATAGGGAATGACTTTCATTTTCTCTCTATCTTCTGCAGTGGTCGAGCATTGAGTCTCACTCAACTTCACACCTTGTAACACAGGCAAGAACCCTTTCTTTGACATATCAATTTTAAACTTCTTCAAAATCTTATCAAGGTATGTGCTTTGTGAAAGTCCAATTAAGTGTCTTATCTATCTCTATAGATCTTGATGCATAATATATAAGCAGCTTCACCGAGGTCTTTCATTGGAAAACTCTTATTCAGGTATCCTTTTATGCTATCCAGAAATTCTATATCATTTCCAATCAACAATATGTCATCCACGTATAATATTAGAAATGCAACAGTGCTCCCACTCACTTTCTTATAAATACAGGCTTCTCCAAAAGTCTGTATAAAACCATATGCTTTGATCACACTTTCAAAACGTTTATTCCAACTCCAGGAGGCTTGCACTAGTCCATAAATGGATCGCTGGAGCTTGCACACTTTGGAAGCATCCTTTGGATCGAAAAAACCTTCTGGTTGCATCATATACAACTCTTCTTCCAGAAATCCATTCAGGAATGCAGTTTTGACATTCATTTGCCAAATTTCATTATCATAAAATGCGGCAATTGCTAACATGATTTGGACAGACTTAAGCATCGCTACGGGTGAGAAACTCTCATCGTAGTCAACTCCTTGAACTTGTCGAAAACCTTTCGCAACAAGTCGAGCTTTGTAGACAGTAACATTACCGTCAGCGTCAGTCTTGTTCTTAAAGATCCATTTATTCTCGATGGCTTGCTGATCATCGGGCAAGTCAACCAAAGTCCACACTTTGTTATCATACATGGATCCCATCTCAGTTTTCATGGCTTCAAGCCATTTCACGGAATCTGGGCTCATCATCGCTTGCTCATAGTTCGTAGGTTCATTATGGTCTAGTAACATGACATCTAGAACAGGATTACTGTACCACTCTAGTGTGGATCTTACTCTGGTTGACCTACGAGGTTCAGTAGTAACTTGATTTGAAGTTTCATGATCACTAATTTGTGTAGGAATCACTGGAACTGATTTCTATGATGAACTACTTTCAAATTCGGGAGCAGGTACAATTACCTCATCAAGTTCTACTTTTCTCCCACTCAATTCATTCGAGAGAAACTCCTCTATAAAGGATGCATTCTTAGCAACGAATATCTTGCCTTCGGGTCTGTGATAGAAGGTGTACCCAACAGTCTCCTTTGGGTATCCTATGAAGACACATTTCTCCGATTTTGGTTCGAGCTTATCAGGTTGAAGCTTTTTCACATAATCATCGCAGCCCCAAACTTTCAGAAATGACAACTTGGGTTTCTTGCCAAACCACAGTTCATAAGGCGTCGTCTCAACGGATTTACCTGGTGCCCTATTTAACGTGAATGCAGCCGTCTCTAAAGCATAACCCCAAAACGATAACGGTAAATCAGTAAGAGACATCATAGATGGCACCATATCTAATAAAGTGCGGTTACGACGTTCAGACACACCATTATGTAGTTGTGTTCCAGGTGGCGTGAGTTGCGAAACTATTCCGCATTTTTTGAAATGTAGACCAAACTCGTAACTCAAATATTCTGCTCCACGGGCAGATTGTAGAAACTTTATTTTCATGTTATGATGATTTTCTACTTCACTCTGAAATTCCTTGAGCTTTTCAAATGTTCCAGACTTATGTTTCATCAAGTAGACATACCCATATCTGCTCAGATCATCTATGAAGGACAGAAAATAACGATACCCGCCGCGAGCATCAATACTCATTGGACCGCATACATCAGTATGTAGTATTTCCAACAAGTCTATTGCTCGCTCCATAGTTCCGGAGAACAGAGTCTTAGTCATCTTTCCCATGAGGCATGGTTCGCAAGTGTCAAGTGATTCCAAAAGCCCATCAGTATGGAGTTTCTTCATGCGCTTTACATCAATATGACCCAAACGGCAGTGCCACAAACAAGTTGCATTATCATTATTGAACTTATATCTTTTGGCTTCAATACTATGAATATGTGTATCACTACTATCGAGATTCAATAAAAATAGACCACTCATCAAGGGTGCATGACAATATAAGATATTACTCATATAAATAGAACAACCATTATTCTCTGATTTAAATGAATAACTGTCTCACATGAAACAAGATCTAGATATAATGTTCATGCTCAACGTTCACACCAAACAAGATCTAGATATAGAGGTAGCGTGTCGACCGCGATCACATCGACTTTGGAACCATTTCCCACGCACATTGTCACCTCGTCCTTAGCCAATCCTCGCCTAATCCGTAGACCTTGTTTTGAGTTGCAAATATGAGCAATAGAACCAGTATCAAATACCCAGGCGCTACTGCGAGCATTAGTTAAGTACACATCAATAACATGTATATCAAATATACCTTTCACTTTGCCATCCTTCTTATCCGCCAAATATTTGGGGCAGTTCCGCTTCCAGTGACCAGTCCCTTTGCAGTAGAAGCACTCAATCTCAGGCTTAGGTCCAGACTTGGGCTTCTTCACTTTAGCAGCAACTTTCTTGTTGTTCCTCTTGAAGTTCCCCTTCTTCCCTTTGCCCTTGTTCTTGAAACTAGTGGTCTTGTTGACCATCAACACTTCATGCTCCTTCTTGATTTCTACATCCGCAGCATTTAGCATCGCGAAGAGGTCAGGAATTGTCTTATCCATACCTTGCATATTATTGTTCATCATGAAGCTTTTGTAGCTTGGTGGCAGTGACCGAAGAACAATGTCAATGACACTATCCTCAGGAAGATTAACTCCCAGTTGAGTCAAGTGGTTGTGCTACCCAGACATTCTGAGTATATGTTCACTAGTAGAACTATTCTCCTCCATCTTGCAGCTATAGAACTTACTAGAGACTACATATCTCTCAATTTGGGCATTTGCTTGAAATATTAACTTCAACTCCTGGAACATCTCATATGCTCCATGACGTTCAATACGTTGTTGAAGTCCCGGTTCTAAGTCATATATCATGGCACACTGAACTATCGAGTAGTCATCAGCTTTGCTCTGCCAGACGTTCTTAACGTCATCGATAGCATCTGCGCGGGCCTTGCACCCAGCGGTGCTTCTAGGACGTAATTCTTCTGTGCAGCAATGAGGATAATCTCAAGTTATGGACCCAGTCTGTGTAGTTGCTACCATCATCTTTCAACTTAGCTTTCTCTAGGAACGCATTAAAATTCAACAGAACAGTAGCACGGGCCATTTATCTACAACAACATAGACATACAAAATACTATCAGGTACTAAGTTCATGATAAGTTAAAGTTCAATTAATCATATTACTAAAGAACTCCCACTTAGATAGACATCCCTCTAGTCATCTAAATGATCACGTGATCCAAATCACCTAAACCATGTCTGATCATCACGTGAGATGGAGTAGTTTTCAATGGTGAACATCTCTATGTTGATCATATATACTATATGATTCACACTCGACCTTTCGGTCTCCAATGTTCGGAGGCCATATCTGCATATGCTAGGCTCATCAAGTTTAACCCGGGTATTCTGCATGTGCAAAACTGGCTTGCACCCGTTGTATGTGAACGTAGAGCTTATCACACCCGATCATCACATGGTGTCTCGACACGATGAGCTATGCATAGCGGTGCATACTCGGGAGAACACTTATACCTTGAAATTTAGTGAGAGATCATCTTATAATGCTACCGCCGAACTAAGCAAAATAAGATGCATAAAGGATAAACATCACATGCAATCAATATAAGTGATATGATATGGCCATCATCATCTTGTACCTTTGATCTGCATCTCCAAAGCACAGTCATGATCACCATCGTCACCGGCTTGACACCTTGATCTTTCATCGAAGCATCATGGTCGTTTAGCTAACTATTGCTTCTATGACTATCGCTATCGCTTAGTGATAAAGTAAAGCAATTACATGGCGATTGCATTACATACAATAAAGCAACAACCATATGGCTCCTGCCATGTCGGTGTACTAAAGTAGGGGTACCTTAGTACCCCGAACTTGTCTGCAGGCGATCGCTTGCGCCTATGCGGCAAGGCTTGTCGAGGCGTCGCCAAGACCCTCCGTCATTCCTATTTTACTGCCATTCAAGAACAAAGTGTTAGGTGAGAAGACAAAGCCCGGCAAGAGAAGATTGCGGGAAGGACAAGAACCGGCAAGAGGAGCTTGCGGGAAGATAACAAGGCACTTGAAGACTTGCCGCGCTTGCACTGCAGCGTCCGGCAAGACCCGGCGGCGGCAAGCTTGCGGGTGCGACAAAGGCGAAGACATGACAAAGGCGCTTGCAGCGGCGAAGCTCCACTCTGCGCCCGCGCTCCGGCTCACCGACGGCGTGTCACCGTAGGATTACTCACAGGAGCGCGTGGCGGTGGTGTGCAACCTATCGATCGCGGTGGCAAGTGAAGGTGACTAGGAGGCCATCGTGGCGTCGGTGGCGCCCTAACGGTCGTTTCTGCCTTTGTTGGAAGCGGCCGGACGGGCATTAAATGCTCTTGTCCCCTGCCGTCGAGTTAGGTAGGGGACACATGTAGATAGTGGTTATACCAACCCGCGTTTTACCTTTCTACCCCTCTCTCTGCGTTGCCACCTGTCGGTGACCCCTTTGGACTATAAAAAGGAGGCACGTGCGCACGTAGAGGGGGTTGGGTTCGGTTCGGTTCGGTTCAGTTCGACTCGTTCGAGACCACAGCATACCCAGCTTTCGAGCAGAACAAATACAAACACAAAGCAGCGATAGGGTTTTATCTCTCTAGAAACTCGAAGCTGGGTAATCCCAGCGTGCTTTAGCCTCGATCGCTCTGCAGCGCCCTCCGCTCCTTGCGGACGAAGGGCCCCCTGCCCCATAGGTGCTCGTGCCTCCAGCGACCACGACATCTTTGGCGCGCCCGGTAGAAGCGTCGAGTCGTCGCGTATCTAATCCGGCGTCTCTGGCGCTACATCAACATCTTCATCGACATGCCACGAAGAAGAAGGCTTGAATAGCCGCTCTGCTGCAATCTGTCCTATCGCCACCGGAGCAAGCAGGCGGTGGGGTGGGCCCGGCGGAGGCGGGCGCGCGGCGATGGGACTCACGTCGTCACGAGGTCAAGGACAAGGCCCGCAAGCTTCAGCGTCTGGATATCCACGCACCCCTCTCGGGAGGTGCAAGATCGACAATGTCGTGGTGCCCCTAGCACCGTGCTCGCGTTGGAACGAGGCCAAGCCGGCGAATCGCGAGACGTTCAAGACCAGCATGCTGCGCCGGCGTCTTTGCTACGAGTGAGTCGGTTGCGGACGAAGTCTTGCTCCTTCCAACCCGGTTGGGAGTCGAGCATATCCGCACCTCGCGTCGCTTGCCACCGCCGCCCAAGACTCGGAGGAAGCACTAGCCCAAGCTCGGCTGCTTCTAGATTACCCTCGGCGCGGAGACAAGATCGGCGGCGGAGGATGACCATCGAGCCTCGTCGGCCGCCGCGCCAACAAGCCCGGCAGCGAAAGCACGCCGAAGCCCGGCAAGGCGCCCGGCGCAAGCCGACGCCGACAACACGGCTGGGGTGCCACTACCGTGCACTCCCGCCCGAAAGCCAAGATCGCCCGACTTCGCCGGGCCAACCTCGACACCGACTCCACCGCGTCGTCCGGACCAGCGAGCTTCGCCGCGATCAGCGCCACGTTCTCCAAACGGCGACGACGAAACGCTTCGTACTCGCATCGGCGCGGAGAAAGCCAGCGTCAATCGACCAGCGCTGGGCCTTTGTCGATATGCATGCGCCCGAGAGAACGAGCGACTTGCCGTCTGTGATAGGTTGCCCTGCGTTCACTCGTGAGCTGCGGCAAGTCGATGGCCCGGCACAAAGAACTTCAAACCAGGCGTGCCGAAATGCGATGGCGGGATACATCTGTCGAGTTCCTCGGCGTCTACACCATCGCGGTGCGAGGCTGCGAAGCGCGATGAAAGATCCTCGCCAACTACTTCCGGCGGTGCTCAAGCCTTGTCGGATCTTGGCTCATGCACTTGCCGGACAGCTCCATTTCTTCGTGGGCGGACTGTGCCATCGGTTTGTCGGCGCATTCACGGTGACCACAAGCCCCATGGCGAAGCGATCTTCATTTGCTTGCCTAGAAGGAAGGAGAATCCTGCGCAAGTACATCTGAGAGATTCACCGGTGCGGCGCAACATCCCGAGCGTCCACCTGCGCGGTTATCGGTAGCGTTCCATCAAAACGTCGCGTAACGCGGGATGAGGAGGAGATGGCGATGTGCAAGATCGAAGATGTCGACCAGCTATATGCTCGGCCGACAAGTGTGCGCGTCTTTGAAGAGGAGAAACTCCGGAGAGAATGTAGGAGCGAAGGATCGGCGGTGAGGCGCCCCTCCGGCAAGAGAGGAACGGGGCGGAATAACGAAGAAGAAAGGCTAAGGATGTGCTAGTTGTTGAGCAATCCGGCAACGGAGGCGGCTCCGACAAGGCCAAAGCTGGAGACTCCGCGAGGCTGTGGTGGCCGCCGACAAGCAGGACGGCTCCGGCAAGCAATACTGCAACATGCATCGCACCAAGGGTCATGACCTCCAAGCATGCAAGAAGATTGAGCAGATGGCAGAGCTGCAGAAAGCTGAGTATGAGCGTTGCGACAAGGAGAAGGCCCGGGAAGGTGGCGGAGGATCCGGCAAGAAGCTTCCCGTCCGGGGAGGCGCCCGCAAGAAGCAAGGCAAGCGGCGGACAAGGAGATAGACCTCCCGTGGCGCGACAAACGAAGAAGAAGATGAGGATGATGAGATGGATGAGGATGAGACCGGCGACCAAGAGTTTGAGAAGCAGCGAGAGGTTTTGTGCGTTGGGCGGTACTTCTCTGCACACCTCGCACCGCCAACTCAAGCAGTGGGTGCGGGAAGTAAATGCAGCGAGAACCATCGGTTGAATCGCGCAAGCCCTGAAGTGGTCCAGCCGCCCATCGTCTTTGATGTTGAGGATCACCTGATCGCATCACTGCGGTCGGTGCTTGCCGATGTTGGTTTCACCAACCATCCGCAACCTCAAGGTCACGAAGATGTTGGTTGTGGCGGGGCGGCCTAAATCGATCTCTTCGCGGTGCTTAACAAGCTCCGGATCCCGACAATGAGCTTGAAAAGCTGGTACCTTTCAAGGAATCAACCGGGAAGGAGCAAGCGAAGGGAAGACCACCTTGCCGGTAACTTTTGGCGTGAGCTGAACTTCGGGGCGAGAGAGTCACATTTGATGTTGCTAATTTCCCATTGCCCTACAATGGGATACTCGGCCGTCGGCGCTTCGCCAAGTTCATGGCAGCCTCTCACTATGCATACAATGTGCTCAAGATGCAGGTCCGATAAGTGTTATTTCTGCCCATGGTGACAAGAAAGATGCACTTATCTGTGCCGACAAGATCTACTGGGAAGCGGCGGCATGCAGAGCATAAACCACTTGCGCTGAAGCTCCGGGGAGGAAGAAGAAGATCAAGTCCGGCAAGAGTGGCTCTGATGCCCACTCCGGCGAGCGCACCTCTTCGGAGTGCTGCGCTAACGTCGAGGACGCACCATCGAGCTCCACCGGCAAGTACAAGAAGGCAAAGACAGCTTCACGAGAGACCAAGAAAGTGGCGCCAAGGAGGGCGGCCTTTGGTGGTACCTTCACCATCGGTGCCATGCTTGATCCTAAATAGGAAAGCGCGCTCGTTGCTTTCCTGCGGGCGAATGTCGATGTGTTTGCATCGCGACCATCTGATATCCCCGGTGTTCCCAGGAAAGTAATCGAGCACCACCTTGCCGTCTGTCCTCACGGGCGGCCTGTCAAGCAGAAAGTCAGGAAGCAAACGGTAGAACGCCAAGAGTTCATTGCAGAAGAGATCAAGAAGTTGGAAGCAGCTGGCCTCGTCAGAGGAGTACTCCATCCAGCGTGGTTAGCCAATCCGATGGTCGTGCGCAAAGCGAGCGGAAGTGGAGGCTTTGTATTGACTTCAGCGATGTTAATAAAGCTTGTCCCAAGGATCCATTTCCCTTGCGCGCATTGACCAGTTATCGACTCCACGGCGGGGATGTGATCCTTTCATTCCTTGATGCATACTCGGGATATCATCGGATCTTCATGGCGAAAGAGGATGAAGAAAACCGCATTCATTACTCCATGTAGCGCGTCTTGCTTTGTCGAATGCCTTTCGGACTAAAGAATGCTGGTTCAACATTGCAAGAGTAGTCGGTCATGCTTTTGAGCCACAGTTGCACGAAATGTAGAAGCTTACATGGATGATATAGTGGTCAAGAGCAAGGACTGAGAAACTTTGATCCAAGATTTGGATGAGACTTTTGCAAATCTGCGCCAAGATCAATCTCAAGTTGAATCCAGAAGTGCGTGTTTGGAGTCCCTTCCGGCAAGCTTCTCGGGTTCTTTGTGTCCTAGAGGGGATTGAAGCCAATCCGACAAGATCAAGCCATCGGCGATTGAAGCCCGAAGCGCGTCAAGGATGTGCGAAGGCTTGCGGATTCGTTCTTTGCTCTCGATGAGTTCATCTCTAAGTCCATTGGCGCCTACTGCAATTTTCAAAATTTTGAAAAAGCGGGTCAATGAAATGGACTCGGAGGCGGAGGCTGCGCTGCGAGACTGAAGAGATACCTATCCTCGACTCAACACTTGTCGCACCTAAGCCACAAGAGAAGTTCTTTGCTATATCTAGCGGCAACTAATCAAATGGTTAGTGCTGCGTTAATAGCGGAGAGGGAGGCGGATGATGAGCCGGCAGCAGCGCAAGCGAGTCGGCGACAAGCGAGGCTTCCCGACAAGCTCTGGTTCGGCAAGGATGGATCTGCGCAGCCACAAGAAGAAAGCGAAGAAGATGGTGCGGCGCCCAGTTTACTTTCGGTTCCCTTCTGCGGCGGCAAGATCAAGGTACTACGGTGTGCAAAGTTGCTTTTCGGCCTTCTCATGGCCTCGAGGAAGCTGCGCCATTACTTTCAAGCACATGAGATCACGATTGTCACTCGCTTTCCGTTGAAAAGGATCTGCAGAATCCGAGAGGCAGCAGCGGGGATCGTCAGTGGGCACTAGAATTGTCAAGCTTTGGCCTCAAGTTTGAAAGTACTTCAACTATTGAGCGAGCATTGGCGAAATTCATAGCGAGTGGGCGCCAACACCGATGAAGAAATTCGGAGAAGAGCATCCCGACAAAGCGAGCAAAGAATGGATCATGTACTTTGATGGTGCCTTCTCGCTGCAAAGCGCCGGTGCGGGTGTGCTCCTTGTCGCACCCACCGGAGAACACCTCAAGTACGTGGTCCAAATGCACTTTCCCAAGGAACAAGCAACAAACAATACTGCGGAGTATGAAGGCTTGCTTGCCGGACTCAGGATCGCGGCAAAACTTGGGATCAAGAAGCTTATTGTCAGGGGTGACTCACAGCTTGTCGTCCGCCAAGTCAACAAAGATTATCAGAGCCCGTTGATGGAAGCCTACATTGATGAAGTGAGGAAGCTGGAAGAGCATTTTGATGGCCTGCACATGGAACATGTTCCAAGAGCTCAAAACGACATCGCAGATGGCTTGTCAAAATGCGCCGCACTTAAGTTACCTGTCGAACCAGGGATTTTTGTGCTCAAGCTGACTCAGCCATCTGTAACACCATCAACTGGACAGATCAGGGAGAGAAAGTTGGTTACTGGCGACTACTTTCCGGCAGAGCTCCCTGAAGCCGCCACCAAGAAGGCCCCCAGGATCAACACAGAAAGTGCTGAGGAGCAATCTGCTCCGACAAGCCCTAGGGTTTGTTTCGTTGAAGCGAGCGCTCCCGACAAGTCGTGCCCGACACGCTTGCCGGGAGCATCACGCTTCGGCGGGATCCCGATTCTTGCCGTAGAAGCGGATGTTCCTTGGACATTTGAGCCTTTAGTCCTTGTTGTCGAGCGCAAGCTCCGGCATGGGAACAACAGATAGTCCATTTCCTTCAAGCGGAGAACTACGAAGAGCAAGAAGAAGCGAGAAAAGTAGCCCGGCAATCAAGTATGTACCGGTTTAGCGATGACATCTTTATCTGAAAGAAGATTCAATGGAGTGAAATTGAAATGCATCTCCCGGGAAGAAGGACAAGAGCTGTTGGCGGAGATACATGGAGGCATATGTGGCCACCACATTGGCGCAAGAGCACTTGCCGGCAAAGCTTTCCGACAAGGCTTCTTTTGGCCGACAGCCCTCTAGCATGCAACTGCACAAGTAACCAAGTGTGAAGCATGCCAGTTCCACTCCAAGCAAATACGTCAACCAGCTCAAGCTCTCCAACCAATCCCTTTATCCTGGCCATTTTCGGTCTGGGGGCTCGACATTCTCGGCGCCTTTCCCGAGTGTCGGGGCTTGAGTTCTTATGCGTGGCAATCGACAAGTTCACGAAGTGGCGGAGGTGGAAGCGATAAGGAAGGTGACAGCCACGATCGGCGATCAAGTTCTTGGTCAATTGTTTGCCGTTTGGGGTCCCTAACGGGATCATCACCGACAACGGCACACAGATCCTGAGCCGCACCTTCATGCGGTATGTCCAAGATCTTGGCGCCAAGATCGCTTCGCTTCTGTTGCTCACCCGAGAAGCAGCGGTCAGCGAGAGAGGGCAACGCTGAAGTGCTGCGCGAGCTCAAGACGAGAACTTTCGACGGGCTGCACAAGTCGCGGAAAAATTGGATCGAGGAGCTGCCGGTGGTTCTTTGGTCGATCGAATGATGCCGTCGAGCCAGGCGGACACCTTTTGCTCTTGTTTACGGAGGCGGCAGTTCTCCCCACGGAACTCGAATACGGATCGCCTCGAGTGCTCGCTTATGATGAGCTTGAGCAAGAGCAGCTGTGGCAAGATGACGCGCTGCTCCTCGAGGAAGATCGTCTTCGAACTCTTGTCTGAGAGCTGCGCTACCGGCAAGCTTTGCGCCCGCTACCATAGCCGCAAAAGTTAATGCGAAGCTTGAGGAAGGCGACCTTGTTCTTGGTAGCGTTCAATCCGCCAAGAATTCCAACAAGTTGGCCTTGAAGTGGGAGGCCCTTATCTGGTAAAGCAAGTCACTAGGCTGGCGCTGTCATGCTTGAGACCGAAGATGGCATTCGGTGAGCAACTCACGGAACATAGAGCATCTTCGTAAGTTTTACCCATAAAACGCGGTTCTTGGAACCTGCTGTCCCGACAACCACCTTTTGTACAAGCCTTGCCACTGTTGCATGTAACCCTTTGTACAAAGCCGGGTGCAGACCCCGTGCATAAATAAAGATCATATGCTACGCCAAAAGTTGTCAAATTTCATGCCTTTTTCTCTTTAGCATGCATTGTCTGACACTTTGTGCAGCGCTCGCTCCCGGTAAGCAGTAACGAGCTTTAAGGCTCCATATCATTATTTTCTCTTCTTTCTTCTCAAAAAGAAGGTTCCTCCGCCCACAAGTTCACCGGGGGGAGGAGAAGATAAAGGTGTGGACCAAGCATCGTTCAAAGGAATTTAGCCCTGCCGGGAGACAGACGACAGAAAAGCTAAGTTGCCAAAGTTTGAGCACAGTCATTTTTAAATTTTCTAAGGTTATATTCCTTGAACGACCGTGCCTTGTATGGAAAACCTGTGCGCGGAGGAATCAACTCGTGGCTAAGTTGTGCCCTTGATTTGTTTCGAGTCCGCTCAACAATACAAGTGCGCTGCAACTAGCCCCGACAAGGTTTCTTGCGGAGGCAACACCGCCAACGACTCTTGATGTTCCGCTTTCGACAAGCGTGCTTCTTGCCGACAAGTTCCTCAAAGCGTAGGGTGAAAACATACAAGGAATGGAATCAAGTAAAGGAAATAGCATAGCAAGCAGTACCCAGGATAAAGTTATATTACAATAAATAACTTGCCGCGCTCTGATGAGTTATTCCTATGACATATCTAGCAGCAGCAAGGAAAGGGAGAAGAAGAGTGGCCTAATCCACGCGCTCGCCGTCGACCCTCCTGACATCATTGATCTTGTCCACAATAGGTGCGACGATGGCTTTGAGCTCTTCAAGATCGGCACCTGCCGGCGGCTTCTTGAGGCGCGGGAGAGGTCGAGGTTCGGGTTGCGGAAGAGTATCTTCACCAACACCTTCTCTAGGACCTTGGCGCAGATTGCGCGTGACTCATTGGCCAGCTTCTTCGGGATCCTTTCCCGGAGCTGCTGGAGAGCCGTCACCACACCCTTGAAGAAAAGCGTAAGCTTGGCGCTGGGCTGGAGGTTTTCTTGATGGAGTACCGAAGCCCGCCAAGTCCAGCTCCTTGACTCCTCGTTGATGGATGCGGCGATGTTGTGAGGCCCTCCGTCGAGCTCCACCGTGGCCTTGAAGGTGTTCGAGGTCTCGGGGCCCTCGTCAACAACTCCTCGTGGCCCTTGAGCTCCTTCTTCAAGTCATCCTCCGCTTCTTGGCGGCGTCCGATGTCTCCGTCAAAGCGGCCAGCCGTCTCGAGATCAGCGCTTGAGTCCTTGGCGGCGTTCGGTTCCTTGGCCTTCTCGGCGGTGAGCTTGCAGATCACCATGGGCAAGCGCATCCTTCTCGCGTTCGCGCTGGAGTGCGGCAAGCTCTTCATTCTTCTTTCCCATATCCGCCTCCAGCTGCGCCACTCTCTCCTCTAACTCCTTATTGGAGGCCTCGGCGGCCGCGGCAGCGTCCTTTGCCTCCTTGAGCGCCCCGCCAAGTGACTGCTCTCATGCGTCGAGCTCCTCCTCGTGGCTGTCCAGGCTCGCCTTCTTCTGCGTCAGCTCACCTTCCCGCCTGGACATCTCCTCGGCGGCGAGCCTCTGCTGCTCCTCGGCCTCAGCCTTTTCCAGGATGAACACCTTCTTCACCTCGTCAAGCTGCGCCCTCTCCTCCGCAATGGATCGGAGGGCCTCCTGATTGCGGCTCTTGAACTCCTCCGAATGCTTCTCTATGTCAACTCCTGCCCGCGCGACAAGCGCTTCCCGGGACTCAAGCTTCGCTTGCCGGGCGCGATAGAGTGACACCAATTTCGAAGCAAGCTGCTCCTCCTCGGACTTCGCCCTTCTGCTGCTGGGTCGTCCACCACTACCAGCCAATGAGAGGTGAGTACTTCCCGTCAAACACCTCTCCTTGACCGGCGCCACAGGCTCGGCGCCCGGGGAAGCTTGATGTATCGCCCTCGCCCGGCCTTCAAGTATCGCTGGTGGGGCTCCTCGAACTGGCGCTGCATCGATGGCGAGAGAATCGGCGGTCGGGCAGCGCCTGCGCTCTGTGTTCTCCGGTCGTTAATCGATCGCGGATCCCTCGCCCGCTCTGCGCCCAAGGCCTTGGTAGCTTCTTCCTCGGCGGGTTCATCCGCGCCGGCCTCTTCCTCGTCGTGGCCCTCTTGATGTGCAGCGCCCTCCTCCCTCGCCGGTGGCCTCGGTCTCCATCAGATGCAGTAAGAGGGGATCGAGGGCAGGGAAGAGGAAGGAAAAGTCAAGCAAATATCCAAAAAAAGAAGAAAGAAGATCAGAAGAACCCAAGGGAAGATCTCCGACAAGAAATGTTACCTGTGCTGGGCTCCGTGACCATGGGCTCCACCACTGGGGGCTCACTGGTTCCGCCCCTTGCCGGAGACCCCTCCCTTGCTGGGGAGCGCTCCCTTGTCGGAGAACCGCCCCTTGGCGGCGTAGTCGAAGCCGACAGCACCTCCGGGGCGGCCTCTGGTTGCTCCTGGTGGGCCTGTTCTGCCCCTACACAAATGAATCAACAATCAAGATGTCAGCAAAAGAAGAAGCACCCATGCGCGCCCCACAACAGGTAGTGAACCAAACACTTACGCTGGGGGCTGTGCTGGGGGCTTCTGTGAGGAGAAGGGATCGGGTCCGTCAAGGTGGTCTCGGACGCGTCTTCTGCCATGACGGCAGGATCATCCTCGATATCAACCACGGGGACCTTGGCCCTCTTCGCCGCTCTCTCGGCCAGAGTCCTGAAAAGAGACAAGATTCAGGGGGAGGCAGATCAGATGCAAGACAAGAAACAACAAAGATCAAAGAAAATCAAGAACAGCGAGAAGAAAGTCTTACTCCTCCTCCTCCTCCTCCTCTTCATCATCATCGGAGGAGCTCAGCGCGGAGAGGTCGAAGTCCGGTACCCTCTCTGCGCGGTGTGGCGGAGGAGTAGGCTCCCTTCGACGTTTGCCGGGAGCTGCAGCAGGATCAGGCGTGGCGGCCCGGGAAGACCCCGCCTCAGTTGGCGGCACAGCCTGGGACCCTCCCGCGGCAACGGTACTTGCCGCGGTGGAGCATGTCCCACGGCGCCTCGGCTGCTGGCCTGCCCGCCCTCCTGCCGTATCTGCAACTCGACGAAGGCGCCTTCTTGGTTGGAATTGGGGCTGCACTGGGGGCTCCGCCTGCGGCAAGCTGCTCGAACACGGCTGGCCGCTCGCGCCCTCGGCGGGCTCGCTCGCTTCGGCCTCGGGCTCCCCCTTGCCAACGCCCTCTCCGGCGAGGTCCTCCCTGTCGGCAAGGCTTGCCGCCTCGGCCGCCTCTGCCTCCTCCAGCGTGAAGCCAAACTCACCTGCGGCGGCAGCTGCTGCCGCCTCTTCGGCCCTGGTGGCGATGTAGCGCATCTCGTTCTCGGTGGTGGCGCGGGTGAGGAGCCTTTGCTCGTCGGAGTTGACTGCTACCTCCGTCAAGCCATCGAAGAATTGTTGCACGACGTCGTCAGCGGGCTCCATCCAAGTTGGGACTATTCCGTGCGAATCGCACTCTGGCATCATTGCGCAGATGCGATCGCGCTCGGAGTTGTTGCACAATGGGATGACGCCCTGTGGCAGCCTGAACCACTCTGGATGGTTGGCGTCGTGCTTGAACAGCTCCCTCACCATCCCGTCAAGCTCCAGAACTGTGAAGTTGAAATTAAGGCCCGGGCGCAGCCTCATGATATCCGCCGGGCCGCCAAACTGCCAGGCGGGCCTCCCCCTCTTCTGCAGAGGGGCGATGCGACGGTGAAGGAAATCCGTGCCAACCGCCCCTATTGTGAGCCCGGCAAGCCTGAGCCGGAGGATCCGGGTGGTGGCAATCTTCAGCTTGGCGTCGTCCGGCGACAGAGCGCCCCAGTCGCCGCCGCGAACTACCCGAGCCTGGCGCAGGTTGGTGAAGGGCTGCGGATTGACATCACAGATCCAGCACCACTCCGCCCTCCACTCATCCCACTTGCTGCGGAGCTCGCCCGCCAGATACACCTCCTTCATGCCAAGCCGAGAGGTCCAGGCGACTCCGCCAGCCGATGGCTCTCCTTTCTCGGCTCGGGGGGTGAAATAATGGTGAAAAAGAGCAACACTTGGGTGGATGCCAATGAAGTACTCGCAGAGGTGTGTGAAAACCGCCATTGTCAGAACGGCGTTGGGGGTGAAATCAAGAAGATGAAACCCATAGGTATTCATGATGTCGCAGAAGAAGTCCGAAAAAGGTGGGCGAGCCATAATAGAAAAACACGGAAAGAAATAGTACCCTTTTGGGCACCGCTTGATTTGGAAGCCTCGTGAGCTTACCGGCGTCTTGCGGATCGCCCGCATCTGCGTCGACGGAAGAGGTAGAACTCCTCCTTGGCGCCTTCCGGTGAGCTCGGAGGAAAAGCACTCGCTTCTTCGCAGCGCCTCAAGCCATAACGCCTCGGCCGACTTCATGGCCTTGCTGGTCTTGAACCATGGCGTGGCGGCGGGGGCGCGAAGCGTTAGAGGCGGCGGCGGCGGCGGCGGCGCTATTGCTCTCTTCGGCTTAGGAAGCGGAGAAGCGGCGGAGCTTTCGGAGGAAGGAGCGCAAGTGGCGAAGGTGGGGAACGGCCTGTTTCCTCTGCTTATAAGCGGGGAGGTGAGCGTTCGCATTTCACGGATCTAAGTGCTGCCATAGCGTCTCCCCACGGCCTTGCGATTGAGCGTGCCGTTCTGAGAGGGCGGTGGATTGGAGTGGATCTGGTTCGAGACCCAGGCCGCTCGTGCCGTGCCTGTTTTGGGCTGGCCCAACAGCGCTTCGGCACCGTGTATGGCCCAGCCGGGGGCTCTGTCGGTGTACTAAAGTAGGGGTACCTTAGTACCCGAACTTGTCTGCAGGCGGTCGGCGCCTGCGGCAAGGCTTGCTTGGGCGTCGCCAAGACCCTCCGTCATTCCTATTTTACTGCCATTCAAGAACAAAGTGTTAGCTGAGAAGACAAAGCCCGGCAAGAGAAGATTGCGGGAAGGACAAGAACCGGCAAGAGGAGCTTGCGGGAAGAATAACCAAGGCACTTGAAGACTTGCCGCAACACACCGCGCATCCGGCAAGACCCGGCGGCGGCAAGCTTGCGGGTGTGACAAAACGAAGACGCGGCAAAGGCGCTTGCATGGCGAAGCCACCACTCTGCGCCGCGCTCCAGCTCACCCGACGGCGTGTCGCGCGGGATCACTCACGGGGCGCGTGGCGGTGGTGTGCAGCCTATCGGTGCGGTGGCAAGTGAAGGTGACTAGGAGGCCATCGTGGCGATCGGTGGCGCCCCTAACGGTCGTTTCCTGCACTGTTGGAGCGACCGGACGGGCATTAAATGCTCTTGTCCCCTGCCGTCAGAGTTAGGTAGGGGACACTGTAGATAGTGGTTGTACCAACCCGCGTTTTTACCTTTCTACCCCTCTCTCTGCGTTGCCACCTGTCGGTGACCCCTTTGGACTATAAAAAGGAGGCCCGTGCGCACTTAGAGGGGGTTGGGTTCGGTTCGGTTCGGTTCAGTTCGACTCGTTCGAGACCACAGCATACCCACGCTTTCGAGCAAGAACAAATACAAACACAAAGCAGCAGTAGGAGTTTTATCTCTCCGGAGAGCTCTGAAGCTGGGTAAAATCCCCCCCCCCCCCCGCGTGCTTTCGCCTCGATCTGCTCTGCGCGCGCCCTCCGCTCCCTTGCCGGACCAGAAGGGGCCCCCTGCCCCACAGGTGCTCGTGCCTCCCAGCGACCACGACATGCCAGTTGCCGATAACTTTTACCAAACATGATCATCTCATACAACAATTTATATATCATCACGTCTTGACCATATCACATCACAACATACCCTGCAAAAACAAGTTAGACATCCTCTACTTAGTTGTTGCAAGTTTTACATGGCTGCTACGGGCTTAGCAAGAACTGTTCTTACCTACGCATCAAAATCACAAAGATGTTTCGTCAAGTGTGCTGTTTTAACCTTCAACAAGGACAGGGCGTAGCCACACTCGATTCAACTAAAGTTGGAGAAATAGACACTCACTAGCCACATGTGTGCGAAGCACGTCGGTAGAACCAGCCTCGCATAAGCGTACGCGTAATGTCGCTCTGAGCCGCTTCATCCAACAATATCGCAAAATTAAAGTATGACATGTTGGTAAGCAGTATGACTATTATAGCCGACAACTCTTTGTGTTCTACTCTTGCATATAACATCTACACATAAACCTGGCTCGGATGCCACTGTTGGGGAACGCAGTAATTTCAAAAAAATTCCTACGATCACGCAAGATCTATCTAGGTGATGCATAGAACCGAGAGGGGAGAGTGTTGTCTATGTACCCACGTAGACCGAAAGCGGAAGCGTTATGACAACACGGTTGATATAGTCGTATGTCTTCACGATTCGACCGACCTAGCACCGAAGGTACAACACCTCCGCGATCTACACACGTTCATCTCGGTGACGTCCCACGAACTCTATATCCAGCTGAGGTCGAGGGAGAGTTTCGTCAGCACGACGGCGTGATGACGGTGATGATGAAGTGATCGACGCAGGGCTTCGCCTAAGCACTACAGCGATAAGACCAAGGTGGAAATCTGTGGAGGGGGCACCACACATGGCTAAACAATCAACTTGTGTGTCTATGGGGTGCCCCCCTCCCCTGTATATAAAGGCGTGGAGGAGGGGAGGGCCGGCCCTCTCTATGGCGTGCCCAAGCGTGGAGTACTCCCAGTAGGAGTAGGTTTCCGCCCTTCCCTAGTTGGAGTAGCAGAAGAAGGAAGAGGGAGAGGGAGAGAAGGAAAGGGGGCCCGGCCCCCTTCCCAATTCGGATTGGCTTGGGGGGTGTACGCCGCCACCTTGGCCGCCACCTCCTCTCTTCCACCATGGCCCATTAAGGCCCATTAACTCCCCGGGAGGTTCCGGTAACCGCCCGGTACTCCGAAAAAATGCCCGAACCACTCGGAACCTTTCCAGTGTCCAAACATAGCCTTCCCATATATCAATCTTTATGTCTCGACCATTTCGAGACTCCTCGTCATGTCCGTGATCACATCCGGGACCCCGAACAACCTTTGGTACATCAAAACACATAAACTCATAATATCGATCGTCATCGAACGTTAAGCGTGCGAACCCTACGGGTTCGAGAACTATGTAGACATGACCGAGACTCGCTTCCAATCAATTACCAATAGCGGAACCTGGATGCTCATATTGGTTCCTACATATTCTATGAAGATCTTTATCGGTCAAACCGCATAACAACATACGTTTTTCCCGTTGTCATTGAGGGAGTCCTGGACTAAGGGGTCCTTGGACAGCCGTACTATATACTTTGGCTGGACTATTGGACTATGAAGATACAAGATAGAAGACTTCGTCCCGTGTCTGGATGGGACTCTCCTTGGCATGGAAGGCAAGCTTGGTGATTCGGATATGTAGATTCCTTTCTCTGTAACCGACTTTGTACAACCCTAGATCCCCCGGTGTCTATATAAACTGGTGGGTTTAGACTTCAAGGGTTAGTCACAACAATCATAATCTCATAGGCTTGACTTCTAGGGTTTAGGCCATTACGATCTCGTCGTAGATCAACTCTTGTAATACTCATATTCATCAAGATAAATCAAGCAGGAAGTAGGGTATTACCTCCATAGAGAGGGCCCGAACCTGGGTAAACATTGTGTCCCCCGCCTCCTGTTACCATTAGCCTTAGACGCACAGTTCGGGACCCCCTACCCGAGATCGGCTGGTGTTGACACCGACATTGGTGCTTTCATTGAGAGTTCCGCTGTGTCGTCGAAGATAGGCTTGATGGCTCCATCAATCGTCTACAACAATGCAGTCCAGGGGGAGACCTTCCACCCCGGACAGATCTTCGTATTCGGCGGCTTCGCACTCCGGGCCAACTCACTTGGTCATCTAGAGTAGATGATAGCTACGCCCCTGGCCATCAGGTCAGATTTGGAAGCCTGAATTTTGTGGCCGATATCCGTGGAGACTTGATCTTCGATGGATTCGAGCCCATGACGGCTGTCCTCGGCCACCGCGATGAACATGACCTAGATCTGTCATATGGCCGCACACAGGAGATAGCGCCTGTGACCGCCGTGGCCCTAGAGCCAGAGTGTACTGCATCGTCCGAAGACGGAAAGCTCAACCCCACTGCGGAGGTCGCAGACTCAGTGGCGCTCGAGCCGCACACAGACCCAACATCAGGTTGGGCTTGTGTTACCGGAACCTCGAACTCATCTCCGGCCATGGGCTCCGGACCGCGTGCATCCACGTCCATCGAACCTGATTGGGCGCTGATATTAGAGTTCAGCTCCGCGGACAGTTTCTAGCACAGGCCTTTTGGCGACGTGTTAAGTTCATTAAGACCCCTCTCCTTGTCAGGGGACTCTCGACCGAACTATCTCTGGTTCAAATGGGAAGTGGATGATGAAGAAATTCGTTCCCCACCCACCACCCACTTTGTAGCCACTATCACTGACTTAACCGACATGCTTGATTACGACTCCGAAGACATCGACGGTATGGACGATAATGCTAGAGAGGAGCAAGAACCACTGCCGACAGGGTGTTGGACAGCCACCTCTTCGTACGACATATACATAGTGGATACACCCAAAGAAAATAACGGCGACGATGAAAATCCATTCAAGGATAAACCTCCTGATATACAGCCAAAGCGCCAACGTCAGCGGTGCCGCTCTAAGCCATGCCATAGTAAAAATAGCAATACCGTCATAGAAGAGGACAACACTCTGGACAGTGCCGAAAACAATGAAGACCCCGTTGAGCCGACCTCCAAACAGGAGGAACGGGATGATGGGCGTGTCATCCCTGACAAACAGGCCGTGAACGAAGACTCAGATGATAGCAACTACCTTCCACTCTCCGAGGACGAGGTTAGCCTCGGTGACGAAGATTTCATCATGCCTCAAGAACCGGCTGAACAGGAATGCTTTAAGCGTCAGCTAATTGCCACTGCAAGAAATCTGAAAAAGAAGCAGCAATAGCTTCAAGCTGATCAAGATCTGCTCAATGAAAGATGGATTGATGCCCTGGCAGCCGAGCACTATGGCCTCGAGCTCCCAACCAAAAGCTACCCGAAGCGCAAACTGTTACCAAAGTTCGATGACAAGGTGCTAGAGCCCATCCTACCAAGGTACAACACGGCTGACCGACCACCACGTAGCCGGGACAAAGCGGCACTTCGAGCCGAAACCAGCCCACGCTACCCCGCCGAACAAACAGAAATACAACAGCTCGGGGATATACACATGACCTGCGACGCGATTTGGAAAAGAGAGCAGGTCAGACAAGATCAATTTATGGATCACGGGGCCGTTCCTCGACGCACGAGATGGCCATCTGGCAGAACATGACAAACATAACCACGTCTGGGCCGAAAACCGCAGACGAGCCCCATCCGAGCTACGTCACGACTTGGCCCGATATAGAGGCGCCGTACACCCCCTTTGCTTCACTGACGAAGTAATGGGACATGATTTCCCAGAAGGATTTAAACCCGTAAACATCGAATCATAAGATGGCACAACAGACCCCGCGGTGTGGATTGAGGATTTTCTTATCCACATTCATATGGCCCGTGGCGATGATATTCACGCCATCAAATACCTCCCGCTCAAACTCAAGGGACCATCTAGATACTGGTTAAACGGTCTGCTCGAAAACTCCATTGGCAGCTTGGAGGAATTGGAGGGTGCCTTCCTCAACAACTTCCAAGGCACATATGTCTAACCTCCGGATGCCGATGACCTAAGTCACATAACCCAACTTCCCGGAGAGTCATCAAGGAAATTCTAGACTCGGTTCCTAATTTAAAAAAAACATATCGTCGACTCTCTGGACGTCGAAGCCTTAGCGGCCTTTAAGCATAGCATCAGCGACGACTGGCTGGCCAGACACGTCGGCCAGGAAAAAACCGAAGTCCATCTCAGCCCTTACGGCACTCATGACCCGCTTCTGTGCGGGCGAAGATAGCTGGCTAGCCCATAGCTATAACAATACAAGCAAACTTGGCACTTCTGAAGCCAGAAACAGCAACGGCAAGCCCCGACGCAATAGACACAAGCGTCGAAACAACGGTGATAGCACCAAAGACACGGCGGTCAACGTCGGATTAGTGGCTCTAAGTCCGGTCAGCGGAAGAAGCCATTTAAAAGGAACAATCCGGGCTCGTCCAGTCTGGACCGCATACTCGATCGACCATGCCAAATCCATGGCACTCCTGATAAACCAGCCAATCATACCAACAGGGAATGTTGGGTCTTCAAACAGGCCGGCAAGTTAAATGCCGAGAATAAGGAGAAAGTGTCGCGAAGCAATGACGATGACGACGAACCCCGACCACCGAACACATGGGGACAGAAGAAATTCCCTCCCCCAAGTCAAAACAATGACATGATATACGCTACCCATATCCCCAAGAGGGAGCGCAAGCGTGCACTCAGGGACGTCTACGCGATGGAGCCAGTCGCCCCAAAGTTCAACCCATGATCCTCCTGTCCGATCACCTTCGATCGCAGGGACCATCCGACCAGTATCTGTCATGGTGGTTCAGCCGCACTGGTCCTTGACCCAATTATTGATGGATTCCACCTTACGCGAGTCCTCATGGATGGTGGCAGCAGCCTAAACCTGCTCTATCAGGATGCAGTGTGCAAAATGGGCATCGATCCCTCAAGGATCAAGTCCACAAAAACCACCTTTAAAGGTGTCATACCAGGTGTAGAGGCCTACTGTACGGGCTCAATCACACTGGAAGTGGTCTTCAGATCCCCGGATAATTTCCGAAGCGAAGAGTTAATCTTCAATATCGTCCCTTTCCGCACTGGTTATCATGCACTGCTTGGACGAACCGCATTCGCTAAATTCAATGCATTGCCGCACTACGCCTACCTCAATCTCAAGATGCCCGGACCACGCGGTGTAATAACAGTCAACGGAAATACGGAGCGCTCCCTCCATACTTAGGAGTACACCGTGGCCCCTACAGCAGAAGTACTGAGTAGCCTTTTTAGGCAGAACCTCAATTCGGCAGTAAATCCCCCGGACACCGTCAAGCGAGTCCAAACTACTCTGCAGCAGGACTGTCCAGCTCGTCCAGAGCATGACTAGCAATTCGGCCTCTGTCCCAGTCCCAATCAAGCGACAACATTTGTGCCGCGCGTACATAACTACGCACTCAAAATACCATGGGCAGGGATAGCTAGACCATGGTCCATAATGCGGATCAACCGTGCCTGGATCCACATACCTTCACCTTTTCTTTTTCATTTCAGGTTTTTTCTCTTCTCGAGGCTTTTCTGATAACCTGATCATCGGACCCATCACGGGACGGACACACCAAGAAGGAAAGGGGCTTTGACGTACAAGGGAATTCCCAGGTGGTCTCTGCTAATGATCGTTATACCTGTTTTAAATACCCGCACGCAGCTCGCCCTTGGTCATGGCATGTTAAATAGCCTTACTTGCTTATCTCATTATTTGTACAAGTATGCCTCGACGTATCAATCAAATTACAATGGAAAATAGTTTGCGGCTCAATATTTGTGGCGTCAGCTTATTACTTGATTCTTTCCTTGTCTTTGTATTTATTACTTATTGCACCCGTACACTCTGTTACGTATTACTTCACCAGGGGCTTCATCACGCCCCGCAATACGGCAATAAAGTCCGAACACTTTTATAGTACAGTTCGGAACCCCGAACTTATAGCATTATATGCATCGTCTCCGAATCATGTCTTTGGTCAATAGTTGGGTTGCCCGGCTCCAGTGCTTACTACCTTACGTTCTGATATATCTGCTAGGGTAGTAAAGGGAGAACTACTGCAATTGTGCCCCGGTTCTTCCGGATGAGCACCTCAGTAGAGAAAGCCAAAAACTACCTGTCATGATGCGGCGAGAGCTGGTCAGCTGTTCGAGAGGTTTCAAATCCTTAGAGATTTTTTCCGCTTTATGCGACGAATCATTTTTTATCCGATTAGGCGTGTATAGTGCCCCAACTTCGGTCTTCTAAATACTAGGGGCTTCGCCAAAATTTTCAATGTCAAACTCCTATGGCTTAGTGACGGTGATAAAGCCGTATAGTCGGATTGCCTTGTTCGTTGCATTAAACACCTCCTTGAAGGACCAAACTTTGGAGTAAAGAGTGTTTCTATTTATCCCGAACACCCCCGTACTATCTACGTGGGGGCAGAAGCCGACGACTAGCCAACTCTCAGATTTCATGAACGGCCGCACAACAGGTAAAATTTTAAAACAAACAAGCATTATATTACATAAAGATCTTGTTTCATATTACATGATAGGATAACATGAATGTTTTCATGGGAATACGATATCATTGGCGCATTGCTCCGCCGCAAGGCGGGATCCCTCCAGGACTCTCTAGAAATATAGCTCGGGTCGATGGTGCTCCTTCCCTTCAGGCGGCCCCTCGGTCATCAGCTTCTTGGCATCCATCTTCGCCCAGTGCATCTTGGCGCGGGCAAAGGCCATCCGCGCACCTTCAATGCAGACCGACCACTTTATGACTTCAAGCCGCGGGCAGGCACTGACAAGCCGCTTCACGACTCTAAAGTAGCTGCTGGGCATGGGCTCGGCAGGCCATAGCCGGACTATTAAGTCCTTCACGGCTAGTTCGGATGCCTTATGTAGCTCGACTAGCTATTTCAACTAGTCGATAAAGGGCACTGGATGCTCTAGTCCAAGGTATTGCGACCAGAACAACTTCTCCGTACAGCTCCCTTCTTCGGCTCGATAAAATTCGGCATCATCTGATATGCTACATGGCAGATCCACGAACACCCCTGGAGAGCTCCAAATTTGGGTAAATAAAAGGAATGTCTCCTTCACATACTTTCTTTGCATAATGAAAGACTTACCCGCCGCGATCTTCTTGGCTGCCTGGATTTCTTGGAGGGCGCTTTGGGCTTCGGCTCGGGCATCTTGTGCGCTCTGGCGGGCCTTGGCAAGTTCAGACTCTTGAGTCTTCGAATCATGCTCCAAGGACTCGTACTTCTTGACGGCGTCCTGGAGCTTTAGCTAGACCTCGCTGACCCGGGCCTCCTCCTTCTTGCGCGTGGCGTGTTCCTTGGCCGCATTGTCATCGGCCTCAGAAAACGCCTTCTTGAGGGCCGCCACTTCCGTCGTGGCCCCTAATAAAGTTCATGACACCTTAGTCAGCACGAACCATTCATCCTTCCTAAATATACGTGCATGTTAAATACATACCTTTGCTTTCCTCTAGCTGCTTCTTCATGTGGCTTCATATGGAACCGCATCACCTTGAACCAGGATGGGCTACGCCGCGCAAAGCAGGAGAAGGAGCAGCCCCCCAAGAAGCACGCCAGGAGTTGGGGAGACTTCACGTGGTGAAGAAGTAGACGGTGTCGGCCATGAAAGTATCTCGAACATTGCTCACATCGTTTTAGATTTATCATCATGTTTGCTTTCTGTTATTTGCTTATGTAAAGTTAGTTTGCTTGTGATCATTTAACTTTGCTGAACTTAGTTGGCTTGTGCACAAATAGGATGGATGCAGTGCAAATTGTGGACACATGCAGTACAGTATTAATGCAGTGAACAATGATCTAACAAAGCAGTGCACACCATATATTAGAAGATACGTAGGAGGAAAACATGAAAAAATTTGGACAAAGACGCAGTGCACAATTAGGATGCATCTAGTGCAAAAATGCTCCTCCGTATGTAGTGCGAAATGTGGGCACATGCAGTACAGAATTCTGATGAATGCAGTGCACAATGATCTAACAAAGCAGTGCACACCATATATTAGAAGATACGTAAGAGGAAAATGAAATAAATGGACAAAGATGTAGTGCATAAATAGGACGCATGCAGTGCGAAAATGCTTCTCCATATGTAGAGAGAAATGTGGGCACATGCAGTACAGAATCCTGATGAATGAAGTGCACAACGATCTAACAAAGCAGTGCATGCCCTATATTAGAAGATACGTAAGAGGAAAATATGAAAAAAAAATTGGCCGCCCGGGTGCAACCAGGCCCCAGACTCTCTCGTACTAGGTTAGTCGCCAGCTTATAAACACAGGTGAATCCGTTCTGAGCCACGATGCATGGGGCTTGGCACATAAGGGCCCACAGGTCAGGGAGGAAAGTGAAGTGAGCGTTGTGTATAAGCGCCCAATCAGTAACCATAGGAGTTCGAAAGCATTGCCTCGCCAGGGCTTATAAACCGGTCGCGGATGCTCTCGGCGGGTGAGGTGGGACTAAACATTAGTGCGCACACACAACACATGATGAAGTAGTCGTGCCGACAGGCCTACTTGGGACCGAATGCATCTTTGCTCCACAGCAGGACCAACACGTGAGAGAGGCCACTAATAAAAAACATTTCCACATACCATGAAAAACCACGGCCCAATAAAATAAAACAATGACTAGAAAAATAAAAAACACTAACACAATCCACGCATTATGCAATTCGTTTACATAAAAAATGCGGTTTGCTAGACTCATGAAACCAGTGTTATTGCTTCTCAAATGCATTCAATCAAACTGAATCAGAATCCTTCCACCACCAAACACCCACCACAACATTTAATACTTTCGTTGCTCAATGGCTGCATAAAATCTATCCATTCATGCTACGGACTCACACCACTCCTCCCCTTTTTCTTCTTCTTCAAATCATAAATCTAGGGTTCCGCCCATCTCCAACTTTTCTATGAATTTCCACTGAACCCGCCATGGACTGCTCGTGCAGGTGCTTGGCAAGGATTGCACCGATACCGGACGCATGCGTGTACACCGATGGTCTGGAGCTCACTGACTCTGAGTGTGTGTGTGTGTGTGTGTGTGTGTGTGTGTGTGTGTGTGTGTGTGTGTGTGTGTGTGTGTGTATTAACACTATTCTAAGCATGAGTGTAGAATAGCTTATTCTACACCTCCTAGTAACACTATATAAAATGTAGTAATCCAAAAACTTTTTTACAATAGAAGTTTGTAATTTAGTATATTTTTATGAAAATTACTATATTTTTGCATAACTAGCAAAAGAGCCCGTGCGTTGCAACGGGAGAAAAAACATAACACACACTCTTAACTCAACAACCATCACTTAAGACCACAATAGGTCCATCTCTTTTATTTTTGCGAGGCATAATATTTGTGTTGCCGCTTATCCTCCTTCGCACCCTCGCCAGCGATGGCCTCGGTGTTCAGACAAAACAACAAAAAACATGTGTTGAATATGGTTAATCCTAAGGCGTCTCTCTCTCCCTCTCTCCTCCCTCTCCCTCTCTATCTCTCCCCTCTCTCTCTTGCTCGCTTTCTCTCACTCTCGCGATGAGAAATCTATTGTTTTCCCTTGCGACATTTTTCAGAGGTATGCACGTGTAGTTATCGATGTTTTCTTTTTCGTATATGGTTATAGTGGGGTATTTATTTGCTATCCGGATCGCTGCCGGTATGAAAAAACGGATCTTGCGCTATAAATTATAAGTTTGCTTCCATAACAATATTTTAATAATATTTAACAGGTAAAATTAACATCATATTTAGATTCCACACATTTTTCTAATAAAATTTCATATATAATGTGTTAAAATCGAAGTTACGGTTTAAAAGATACATATAATTTAGAAAATCATTTGGTTTGACTCAAATGTATTCCAAAATAATATTTAAAAATACTTAACTGGTAAAAATAATTTCATATTCATATTCTACATATTTTTCTAATCAAATTTCATATATAACATGTTCAAATCGGAGTTACGGTTTAAAAGATATGGATTATTTTTAAAAGCATTTGTTTGACTTAAATATGATCCACGGATGAATTACCTAAAACATCGGGGGGGGTTCGAAAAATGTAAAATAACGGTTCGGGTGTGACTTAAATCTGGACGGCGGGTTGATTTCAAGAAAAGACAGTGACTTTTGTGTAAAATACGAAAATAACGCTTTGTTTTAACTTAAAACGGGACTGTGGGTTGAATTCTCTGAAATAGAGGGACTTTTCTGAAAAAATGTCATGACGGATGAAAGAAACCCAATTTGCTTTATTATTAGGTAAAGATAACACTACTACCTTATTTAGCTCAGCTGGTTGTGGCATTATTTCGGAAAAGGAGGTTCTGAGTTCTAATCTGGATGCCCGCACTTAATTTTGCTGGGCCACCGCAACATACACACATATTTTTGCTGGGCCCGCCCCGATTTATTCGGCCACCGCAGGCCTGATTTAGTGGGCCACCGCAGCACACGCATGAAGTTTTAGATTTGAGACGGACGAACAATCGGACACGCACATTATTTTAGTACCACCTCGAAAATATGTACGATTTTAGCGTCTTGACGACGGACGAAAAACGGACGAAATTATGGTGGTAAGAAGCAATAGCCCCTTTATTAATAGGTATAGATGTGTTACTATATTTTGTATGTACCGTTACTGGGTGTAGAATAACCCTATATAGAAGCGAAATGCAAAATTCACTGATCCGATGAAACCAACTGGACTAAATTCCATCAGCCCGGAAAGTCCCGCCCGGCCACCCCACGCCCCGCCGCCGCCCGGCCACCAAGCGTCCCGCCATCGCCCGGCCATCCAGCGCCCATGCCTCCGGCCACCCAAACACCCGCCGCTTCCCGGCCACCCCACGCCTCATTGTTGCCCGGCCAACCAGCTCCCCTGTCTCCTGGCGATCCCGCATCCCACCGCCGCCCTGCCACTCCGCGTCCGGACGCCGCAGATCGGGAGGTGTGCTAGAAGTGGTGGCGCCGGTGTGGTGGGGCGGCGAGCCTTGCCGGGGCGGAGCTCCTCGGCCTCTAGACATCGACGTCAGTTTGTGGGGAGGTTCTGCTCGCCGTCGGGTGCCACCACCTCAAGCAGTTCGACAGGGGCGCGTCCCTCTGTACTATGATGACGAGGCATACAGCCGCCCTCTTTGTGACCTGCTGCTATTTCTCGTCTTGCACTGATGGACTGATGATGCGGGAGCCACCCTCTTAGCTACAACCCCGCGTGGATCTCTCTCTTTCTCCTCTCTCAAATTCATCGAAAAAGTTGGTTGCTTGTTCTTGTTGTGTCGTGAATACCCTCAACTTGTTTGATATTATTCCTATGATAAAACTAACCCATAGCAGATTTTGTTCCAGAGCAGTTCAAAGTCCAGACCGGCCGCCGCGAGGGCCACCGCCCTGCGTGCCCGCATCTATCCCATTCCTGGCGACAAGGTCGCCTCCTATGGATCTCTCCTGTAGCATCCGTTCATGCTAGTGGAGGGAGAAGTACTTTATCTAAAAAAATGGCAGTAAACAGGCATTAGTTCACTTTTTTGATACTACTCTTCTCTTGATTTGTTATTAGATCAGAGATGGAGTTGGCGGATTTCTTGTGCATATTCTGTTCAATGGATAGATGGATGGATGGGTGTAGCACTCTGAATGTAACCTGTGATCCGATGCTACTCAACTTCCTCTGAACCCCCCGATCTTGTCCTGCTCGCAGTCATCAGTTCAACAAAACGCTGTAGAAAAGGTCAGACTTGAGACTAGTTGTTATTAAGGTTAGCCCATTTGTTTCAGATTCAGTATCTCCGTTGCGAGTATAAAAAAATAGGACCAACGGCCAAATCCTAGCGCTGCTCGTGACCTCCGCCTCCAAGCGTTGCACCCATTGAGCACCCACACAGTGAGAAAGCCATCTCATTTTCCTTTGAACATTTGCTTTTATGATGCATGCTCGTTGATAGATTCCCTTCAACAGCCAAATCCTAGCGCTGCTCGTGATCACCGCTTCCATCAGCTCCACTTGTCCGGAGCAATCAGTCCAGAGGGGGAGGTGTAGCCCGTCCACCTGATCTCCGACATCTTATTCTAACTCCAAAAAAAATCTTTTTGACTTCTATTCTTAGTCGCAGGTACACATGCTGATTCTAAACTTCTTGTCCACTCATTCTAGTACTGATGAAGATCGAGTTGACTGAAATAATGTAGTCAAAAATATCATCAGTACACGTTTCAAAATTATGTAAGTTTTAGTTATATCACCTAAAAAATAGTTCAAAGAAAAATTATGTAAGTTCAATCTGTGTGCTGCTACAAATTTGCACTTCTTGTCCAGTCGTACTAGTACTAATGAATAACGAGTTATTGATATAACTATTACTGATTGAAAATGTAGGGGTTGAAGTAAACCCTCTCGATATAACTATTACTGATATTTGTGCTCTGCCTAAACATTTTTCAATACTGAAGAATAACCCTAGCGAGAAGTTCATGTTTAGAAAGTTGGTAGGTTCACACATAGAAACTTAACAAATATTGTCCATTTTAGTATTGATCGAGTATCATACATGCGTCAGTTCTAAATACTTTGTTCATTGTGATCAGAGATAATACAAAAAGCATATCCTTCAGTTCTGCAGATATTTTACAACTTCACCGAACATGCGTCCACTGATGTGCTCGGCGCCATCCACAACTTCATCGTGTGAGAGCTCCTGCTCCAGATCCTCTTCCTCCATGGTCCCCGCACACCGTGACGACCAGGTCTGCAACTGAAACTGAAGCATAGTGTTCTTGGAACCAAACTGAAGCAATGCAACGAGAAGTACAAAAACTTGGGCTGATGTACCTTGTCCTATACCCACTTCTTTGCCTGGATGTAGGAATCTGATAGAAAAAACAAGGTGTGTCACTCTACATATTCAAGAGGAAAATTTGATTGCTAAAAATGCTTGTGTTTATAGAATTTAATTTCTCTATATGTTTCTTATTTTAATTCAGTCCAGTATCTAATTTTAGTTCAGTTCAATTAACATTTTGGTTTAAGTTCAAGCCAATTCTTATTGTATTTTATTGTCTTGTGCTTCCGTCCATTCCGTGGTCAAGAGCAGCTATCATGGTGTTAATTTGTGTGTTCTGGCTTGTGCAGTTTAATTTCTTGGAACACTAGCTTGTCCATGTGTGTGGCATTAATCAACCGTCTAAAGGAGAAAGGTGTTCTAGATTAAATTCATCCATTTTTCAGTGCGAGTTTATTCTTTTTCGTCAGGCTTCAATTTCAACTATGGGTTTGTTTGTACTTGCAAGATTCAGTTGACAACCACTGCGATGATATTATGGTACTATTAACATAAACATAGAGCCTCCACCTCCGGCGACGCGCCATGGCTGCTCCTCCCACCTCCCACGACGTGCTGCAGGGGCGGTCGCCGGTTGAGGGCGGAGCATCGGCAACAACCACCTCTGCCCTATCCTGCTCCTCCTCATCGTGTGACAGTATCCTTGGCCGCCCTGCACCTCGACGTCGAGCACTGCCCTCCTATGAGAGATCGGACGGACAAGGCGCTCCTGCCACCTTCTTCCCCGTGGATCCAGCTCCTGTTCCCCGCCGACAGCAGGAGACATGAGGTCACCTCCGGCGCTGCTAGTGGCGTGAAAGCCGTCAAATGGTAAATTTCTAACACTTGTAACCTCAGGTACTACTAGAAAGCAGAAAGGATCACTGTAAGTTAGTTAATAGCACCATGTTGTGCCTCTTGTGCTGCAAGACTGCTAGTTCTTCAACTAAAAACTATACATTTTGCTTGGCATGCTTTCTAGATGTGGCATTACATGATATCAGTCCCAAAAAAGTATAAATTTCTTCTATTGTCAGTTCAATTTTCTCTAGTATGTATGTTCTGAAGATGATGAGAGAATGGTCTGGTGGAGATGATGCATGTTCGTTTGCTTTTTATCATGATATATAGAAAGATGTTGGTAGCTCTAGTACCTATACTACAACAGCTCATTGACGAAAAAAATCAGTTCAATGCATACTTGGAAAAGAGCTCAATACTAAGTGTTCTCTACCTATCCTTACATTAGCTAGTCTTCACCATGTCCAGATAGTTCCTAGAAGAAGTTAACTCATGCATTTCCATAAAAAAATGTACTGATAAGTCAGAACTCGTGCATTTCCATTAAATTCTGTAAGTTTTGTGTGTGTGCTTCTACAAATCTGAAATATTTTTCCAGTCATACTAGTACTGATGCAATCACCTAAAAAAGTTGAAGAAAATTCTGTAATTTTGGTGCGTGTGCTGCTACAAATCTAAACTTCTTGTCCAGTCATTCTAGTACTGATGAAGATCGAGTTAACTGAAATAATGTAGTCGATTCCTGAGACCCTTACTAGTCCTACATATAGAAGTTGTGTCTGATAGCCATACATGACTTTTATCTTTGTTGCCTGCTTGTTTTTGTAAAACTCTTTGAACTTATTTAGGTGATATATTTGAACCTTTGCCTCGTCAGTACAACAACACGCTCCCTAGCCGGTCACGAGAAGAGGTGTGTGCAGGCCACCCGGTGCTCTGTCCTCGATCTGCCTCTGTCATCTCCCTCTCATCCTCTCTCTGCTCCGTGTGTGTGTCAGGGAGTCGGAGCAGATAGAGCAGGGGAGTGGGAGGCCCTTCCATGGTGAATTCATAGGCATCTTCCATGGAGATTGTGAGCTTTGCTTGAGAATTTATGTTGTTGGTATGTCCACTGTAGCTCCTGTATAGCGGCGTCCTATTTTTCTAGTGTTCCTCTTTCGATGTTGTTGCATGTGTTTAATAACCCATTGATATGATTTCTTGAAACGCTTCAGTACAGAGAAGCTTCAGTACAAAGAAGCTCCTGCGTGGTCGCCCATTTTTATTAGCACTCCGTAACCGGCCAAGTCGAGCACACACACAAGGAAAAAAAGTGAAGTACATGTTTTGAAAATTTTGTATGTTTAAAGACATAAACCTCATATGTTCAGAAAAAGAGTTTCAAAACATTTTTGTGCTATTTACTTCAGAGTTTGCCCGTTGTTTCAACTTTTGTTTTAACCTTTTTGTTTCTAAACTCTGCATCTTCTCTGTTTACAGATTGTTGGCATGATTCTTGAATTGGGGACTGGAGTTCAAGTATTAAATCTAGGCAAGTTCAACAAATAAATCGCATCAAGTTCTTGTTTATTTAGCAATATATAAGTTTACTATGCAAAAATCAGTGGTTCAAATATGAAAGAAGAATATAAACGTCCAACATGCACATGTTGCCAGTGCCCCTAGTAGGCCTCCGCCTCCGGCTGCCAGTGCAGCTCACGGCTCCTGTACTCCTCCATCATGTGCACGGTTGCTGCTCTCCTCTCCTTTCTCTCTCTCTTGCATGATGTTGCTGCTCCTCTCAAATCTCTCTAGCTCTATTAATTCATGATGCTGCCTCATCTCTGAATTGTTGTGGTGACGCTGAGGTTTTGTTGTCACCAACAGGATCCCCTGCCTCCATGTCCACATTCAGATGTGCTGCAAGTTCAATTGTTTTAGTTCGAGCGGATGCACAAAACACAATGTTCTAGCCTGTACTGTCCACATGTGCTGCAAGTTCAATTGTTTCAGTTTGAACATTTGCTACCCTAGTCATTCGTTTGTTGCTAAAATGTTGGTTTCGCACTTCTCATTCTTGAATGAATTTTTTTCTATACAATCGTCTTTATTTCTAAATGTAGGTCACCTTTTTTTGCCATCAGGTATTTGCTTAAATGTCTAAACAAAGATCTATTTTAGTTCAGTTCAAATTCTAGTTTTAGTTCAGTGCAAATCTTATTTTAAGTTTAGTACAATTTCTTATTTTAGTGTGAGCAGTCCTTCAAATGTCTTGCCTTATATTACTGCTATGTCAGTACACAGAACAAAAAAAATTACATCAAATTGACAATGTTTAATCTCTTCTATGTTAGTATAGGCTACATGTATACAACATTTAATATGTAGTAGTAGTAGCAGTCTTGCTATGTAAGGGAGCAGCCGAACTCTAGTAATTTGTGAGAATATCACTTTGGATACATGAGTGCAGGATTAATACATTATTAATTATTGCAGGTGGTCAGACCTTAGAAGCCACTTGCAGCCGCACTTGCCGGCACCTGCGACGCGCCACCCCACCGCCCCCCAAGGCACGCCGTCCCACGGTCCGCTGGGCGTGGCATCCTCCCGAGCTCCGCCTTGTGCACCTGCTCCTGCTCTACCTTCCAGGTGACCAATGTGTCTTCCTCAGTGCGCTGCGTGGATGAGCGTGTTATGGAACCGAACGATCTACCCAATCTGAAAAGTAGGAAGGTGCAACATGTACACTATGGTGCATAAGATTTCGCATCAATCTGAACAGTAGGGAGCATGTTATGTCATTCATCTATGAAAATGTGCAGTATGTGCGGTGTATATGTCATTCTTGTACATGTATTATATGTGGAAATTTTTTTGCCTGATGATATAATTGCTACTTGAAAGAAGGTATACTTGACAGTTTGATGTGTGTACAAGAATGAACAAAATGGTTTGAATTAAAAACATTGATCAGTACAAATTAAAAACAATGATCAGTTTGAAATAAAAGAAATGGTCAATTTGAATTAAAACCCATGATTAGTTTGAATTAAAAAATGAATGATCATTTTAAATTAGAGAGAATAATCAGTTCAAATAAAAAACAGTGACCAGTTCGAATTAAGAAACATTTTGAATTAAAAACAATGATATGTTCAAATTAAAAACAAGAAAACCGATTTCAAAAATATAGAAACACGGAAGTCTGAAATTAAAAAATGATCAGTTCTGTGTTTTGAAAAGATTTTAATGCAAAATCCCAGTAAGTTCAAAATACAAAAAGATTCTATTTGAAGCGTTTGAAAAGTTTGAAAAAAGATTTTTGCTCAATTCCAGCAAACGTTCGAACTCTTTAGGTGGAACAGTTCTAAGGTTAAAAAAATGGTGTTAAAAAATTTAACTTCACGAAAAAATTATTGTTTATTAAAAATGTTGCCCTCTCACACAACTACCCCACGGCCACAACCACACAAAAACGTTGAAAATTAGGGAAACAAATTATAACACTCTTTTTTCTATTTAGCACAATGTGCTGCAAGATTACATTTGAAAAAGAACACAAAAAGGGATAAATTTATTTTGATATAAAAAAGGGATAAATAACATGCACAGTACGAGTTGAGCTTCACTAATTAGAAAAGGCCCAAACGGCCAGAAAAACTATAATAAAGAAAGCAACATGGTCAATTCTTTGGCCCAGCCTTCTTGTGTCCAAATTTGCAGTCTGGCCAGATTTGCAGAAAACTGTATCTATTCACTTACAGGTGATGTTCGCTTCTAATGAAAGCTAAAGTTCGACTGGTTCTGTTTCTTCAAAAATCACAAGCGACTACGTACGCGAGGATTGATTCTGTTTGTTCCAGCCGTGAAATAGCTCAGATCATTGCACAGGGACATTATACATCCTCTACATATGCGAGTTCAAACATCGATCCTCAATGACCCGAACAGGCTAGTGAGCCACGGCTTCCTCGAAATGTGGCGGCCTCAGTGCAAAGGCCGTTCACCTACGCCACCCCAGGCCGTTCACCTACGCCACCAGAGCCCGTTCAACGCTGCAGCGCTCAAGCCGTTCAGCCCTAACAACCCCACGCCGCAGCACTCAAGCATTTCGAAGATTGTCGTACCACAAGTTTAGAAGTGTGGCTTCAGGAAAGAGAAATGTGGGTTTCTAGCAATAATTTTGGCAAAAGTTGTGTGTGATTTGTAGAGCTTTATATAAAAAATGAGAAATTGTAGGCCTATAAGCTGATGGACATGACTAGTATTGACTATTGAGGCATTACATAAGTAGGCACGAAATATGGTTAGGTTTACAGAAAAAGCAATTCGTAACACAGGCTAACTTTCACGCTAGAAGGCAGTACAGTTTAGCAGAGTGTTGTCTTGACTGACAGAATCCGTAGCAGTGCTGAAAAAAGCAGAGGAGAGAAATGGTAGCTTACAGAGGTAGGTGACGCAGGGGTTGGCCGCCTCGACCTCGTTGGCGACACGGAGGATGGGCGCGATCTCCACGAACACACACTCTATACAAGTCATAACAACAATCTGTCCATAACAGCAACTAGGCATCTTGCAAGCATCAAAACAACAAGCTACAGCATCCCAACATAATAACAAAAGGCATGGGCATGAGATATAGGTAAAGCATAACAAAACATGAACACTGAGCTATCTCCAGAAATCATTAGAAATGCTCAAAAAGACATGGAAAGATTGCAAATAATAACAGTTTCAGACTTAGCAGAAATAACATCAGGTTGCAATGTTTAGAGCTATCAAACGACATGTTACAGGAACATATCATGGCAAACAAAGGCATGGCACGATACTACTAATTGCATAGATCAAAAGTCCCTTACTGATCATGAGCCAAAAAGGATCAGAAAATATGATGGCACCCATGTAAACATGGCAAGTTATATTACAGATTCAAACATGGCAGAAACAACAATAAGTAGGCATGTTGGTGAGCTTGTACCACTCACCACAGAGCAATACATGGCATGGAAAGGCAACAAACAGTAAGAAGGCATGTTTGTGAAGTTAAGCATGGCAAGAGCAAGTTCATAGGGTGCATGGATCACTAGCAAACAATCATGGAAACATTGAACTTAATGTTAACAGGCTGATAGCAACATTATAAAGCAACTTTGGAGCAAGATATGAACAATCTACAGCAAGCTATAAATGCAACCAGAGGCATGGATGGTTAGAGGATGCCATGTAGATCAAAACATGTTTATAGAACATCTCCAGATTATGCATAGAATGACTAGTAGCAATATGTTAACATAGCAACAAAATATAACAGGATCTGTCAGGAAAACAGCAACAGCAATTACCCTCCTTAACAAGCTTGATTCACTCACCACAAGTCATTGCATGACAAGATAAGCATAGCATCATCAAGAAGACATGTTTATGTAACCAACCGAGGCAAGAACAAGTCCATAACATGCAAGGATGAACTATAGCAACCTTGGCTAAATTGAATAACAAGTAAACAATCTGCCAGGAAACATTTTGAAGCAAAAGTAGAGCACCAAAATGACATGCTAGACTACTCCATAATTGCAAACAAGGGCATGAATGGATAGACAATAACCATATGTTCAAAACACCCTTACTGAAGTATCTTAAAATAAGCATGGATCTCTCTATAGCATCAAGTTTACATGGCATCAAAATAATAGCAGAACAGGGACTAAAATCAGCAATATCACGAAGCCTAGTTTGCATGCTTGTGCTAGTCACCACATTGATCACAAAAATACATCGCATACACCCCTGGAAAGATGGCATGGCATAGATCAAAACACATGTAGACATCAACCTCATAGGATGCACACATCAATAATGGCAAAAATGACAAAAGAGCTTGTTATAACAGTTTCAGCAGATTAACATCAACATGCACTCTTCCAACAGCATTTCGGGCATCAAGATGGACTCAAATGAAAATGATGCAATGGAATGAAATGAAGTACTCGTCGAGGCGAACAATTTGACATATTACATGCACGAAATGGAGCTACAGACGAAGAGATACAATGCGATGAACAAGACATGTTTATGCAAAAATCCTGAGGACTTGGTGGAATTTGGACCTCGCGAAAAACTGGACGGAGATGTTCCGGGATGGAGGGATCCGGGTGCGGGGAGGCGTGTTTGGATTGGGGACGGGTGGATCTCATCCACCCGCCCAGATCCGGCGTTGAGGAGGCCAGTGCCGGGGCTCCGGCGAGCGGGGAGGCCGGCGGCGAGGCTTGACGCGGCGAGCGCGGCGGCGGCGGATCCGGCAACGCCGGCCGGATCTGGCGGGGCGAGCCGGCGGCGCAGGAGGAGGCGCGAGCTGCTCGGGGCGGCGGATGGCGGCGGGAAGGCGACGCCAGCGCGAGGTCGATGGCGGAGGGCGGCTAGGGCGGAGAGGCGGCGAAGCGGCGGCGGGCCTTGCAGCCAGGCAAGGAGACGGGCGGGGGAAGGCGATGGGGGCGCGCGCTGCAGGCTCGAGGGGCCCGCACCGAACTGGCCAGGCGGCCTTGATGGGAGGTGGCGGCGGGCCACGTGGCAGCCATGATTGGCCGGGCGGCGGCGGGTTTCGTCGTGGCCATGGACATGTCCATGAGGCGAGGAAGGAGTAGACTAGGGTTAGGGTGGATTCATCCGCGAATTTCGGGGGAGGAAGACATATTTATAGTTAGAGGGAGCTAGGAGAGTCCAAATGAGGTGCGGTTTTCAGCCACGCGATCGTGATCGAACGACCGAGAGCATGGAGGGGAGTTAGATGGGTTTTGGGCCAGTTTGGAAGGGGTGTTGGGCTGCAACAAAAGAGCCCTTTTGCGGTTACTCGGTTAACCGTTGGAGTACCAAACGACCTCCAAATGGCACGAAACTTGACAGGCGGTCTACCGGTGCTATACCAAGGCAGCAGGCAAGCGTCGGGCCATTCGAGAAAGTTTAACGCCCGCTCTGTGAGAAGAGAGAAGGGGCGCCGGGGACATAGGAGTGCGGATTGCAAAAGCGGACAACGGGAAAATGCTCGGATGCATGAGACGAACATATATGCAAAAATGAAATGCACATGATGACATGATATGAAATGCAGATGATGACATGGCAAAGTGCAACACGCAAGCAAATGACATGGCAATGACGGCGAATAACTGGCGGACACCTGGCGCATCGGATCCGGGGCGTTACAACACTCCTCCACTAACAAGAGATCTCGTCCCGAGATCTTAGGACCGAGACGGAAGGAAAAAAAGGATGAGGTGAAGCAAGAACTCAAGAGAAAAAGCAAAGGATCGAGAGCACCCGAGAAGAAGAGATTAACGACGAGAATGACGAGAATCGAAAGCTCACGGAATCAGATAGACTCTGAAACCACTCGTTCTAACCGGAGTGGTTAGAATGAGAAGAGAAACGGATAAGTCTGAAAGGATTTAGGCAGCACTCCGGCTGAAAATGGAAGGATTAGAACACGCGCTTGAGAGGATGGAATGATACTTGATGAACTCTCGAAGAATGAATTAAATCATGACGAACCACCATGAAGAACTCCGGTAACAAAAAGGATGATGAGATAGAAATGAAGGATGAAAGAATAAGATGAGCCTTGTGGTGATTTAGATGGAGGTTCCGACGAAATGACCAGGGAAATTTGAACTCCGGAAAAGAAAAAGATGAAAATACTAGGAACTAGAATTTATTCATCACGAACAAACTCCGAACGAAGGGATTAATTGCTTGGATGAAATAAGAATAAGATCTATTGTATGCTTATCCTTCATCAAATTAAATTGATGACAAGCAATGGATTTTGCATATTACTTATTCTTCTTACAAAAGAATTGAGAAGTGGCATAACGCAAACTTGAGAAGGTCTTCATGAACCACCGGTAGGATTGGAAAGAACGAATGAATTAAATGATAATCAAGGAAAAGAATCTTGAACGAACCACCGTAAGATTTCAAAATGACTGATGACAGAGAATGAATCACCGGGAAGAATTAGAAGAACAAATATGCTAGAGGGGATTTAGATGTAAAAGAACAAAGAGATCATGAGCTGATTAAAGAACACTTGAGCAAAACGCCGGGATAAATAGAGAATGGTAACTGGGACGATGGCCTCCGGTGAAAAGAAATGGAAAACAACTTCTGACATACTCTGGATGGGTGAAAAGAATATCTGACAAATGGAATAATTCGAGAGGATAATATGAAGCTAGAACCGCGAATCTTCGAGAGAACAGACAAGATTTAGCGGAAAAACTCTTCTTCGATCTTAAAAAACGACGGGAAACACCACCGAAATTACTGAGATACTCCGGAAGAATGAAAAACAAAGAGGTTGAGCCAACAATGAAAATGTTTTGAAACCAATCTTGGAAAGGCATCTGACTGATGGGATCCATTCTTACGTCACATTTGAAAAGAATTTGAGAAAGCTCCGGGGGAATTAGAAGAGTCAGGTAAGATCTTGGGAAAAGACCTGTGGGTTAGGGCCCACTGAAAAAGACGGCACCGTTGGAAAGGATTGATGCACCGGAACAATTGAAATATTTGAATGAGGTGACAACCTCGAATTAATTGGAACACAGGCGAATCTCCTGCGATGTCTTCCGAACTCCGGAATGATAAACTGGCGAGAGGCGAACGAGCAGGAAAAATACTTGATCCAAGGAAAAGAATGTGATCCACCCGAAAAACTTGAATTGGGTCCACCGGAAAGAAAAGAGATGAAAAATGACGACGAGACGAGAATTCACCGGTTGAAATAATTGAGGGAAGACTGAAGAGGCTCCGTACGAATGAAATTGATGGTCGAAAGAGACTCATGCTCCGGAAGAAAAGGGTGGGAGGGCGGGAAAACACAGGCAGCTGGAAGGGAAAAACCTGACGAATATTTTGAAGAGAAAAAACACCGGTTGAAATCATTGAGGAAAGAAAGCAAAGGCTTTGCACGAGTAGGATGGATACTCGATTACGGACTCCGGTTCTGAGGAGAAAAAGGGTGGGTGGGTGGGAAAAACAAAGACAACTTCGGACAGGGAAAAACAACGATGTCGAAAAGAGCTGAGGATTGATCTCCCAAAGAGAGAGAGGTTCGAGTCGACTTGACGAGAGATGCACCGGACAAAAGAGGATGGACAACTCACGAAACTAACCACGTGATCCTAAAGAAAAAAATTTGAAGGGGAAGAGGAGTAGTTCAAAACACCTACGTCAAGATTCCTCACCAGAGCGACGAAGGAGCAGAGGAGTAAAAAGAATTCCTACTCTCCGATATAACTAGACTCCGAAAACAGTTTTCTTCTAGACTCAACAGCGGCCAAACTACACGATCAATCAAGGGGGGCTCCTAGGGTCAGTCGAGGCTCTGATACCAACTTGTCACGCCCAATATGAGACCCTATCCAAAAGGAACTCGAAGGTCCCACCAAGGATAGACCCGCATATTGAAACGCTTTTGCAAGGTGGATATCATTACATCAACATTACATAATTCATGGGGATACATACAAGAGGCATACAATGTCACACAAATACAACATCATCTTACATAAGATCAACATCCGAATACGGATGAAACACAAACAGAAACTCAAACGACATCCACCCTGCTAGCCCAGGCTGCCGACCTGGAACCTATCCCCTGATCGAAGAAGCATAAGAAGAAACTCCAAACAAGCAAACATCGCTCTCGCGTCATGATCATCGTATAACCTGTACACCAACTGTTGTTGTAGTAATCAGAAACCACGAGGACTCGGCAATCCCATTACCATGGGTATCAAGACTAGCAAAGCTTAATGGGAAAGGAAGGGGTAAAGTGGTGAGGTTGCGCGCGACTAAGCATGATATGGTGGCTAACATACGCAACTAAGGCGAGAAGAGAGCAAAGGAACGGTCGTGAAGCTAGCAATGATCAAGAGGTGATCTGAACAGCTACTTCGTCAAACATAACCCGAAACCGTGTTCACTTCCGGACTCCGCCGAGAAGAGACCATCACGACTACACACACGGTTGATGCATTTTAATTGAATCGGTGTCAAGTTATCTACAACAGGACATTAACAAATTCCCATCTGCCACATAACATGGCACGGCTCTCGAAAGTTTATACCTGCGGGGTGTCCCAACAGCCCATGACAAGCTCTCGCGATCAGCGAAGAATAGACCCTCTCCGGGAAGACCCGATCGGTCTCGGAATCCGGTTTACAAGACATTTCGACAATGGTAAAACAAGACCAGCAAGACCTCCCGCTGTGCCGACAAATCCCGATAGGAGCTGCACATATCTCCTTCTCGGGGCACACGGATGAGCAGACGTCGGGTTGGCATAGACCTTGGTTGCCAGTGGGGCGCGGACATCGCTTCGGTTTGGACCAACACTTAGACAAGCATTGGCCCGTGGGGGGCTAAAATAAAGATGACCCTCGGGTTGGCCGACCCAAGGAAAGGTATAGGTGGTGGTGAGGCAAATGGTAAAACCAAGGTTGGGCCTTCTTTGGACAAGTTTTATTCAAAGCGAACTGTCGGGGGTCCCATAAATCACCCGACCGCGTTAGGAGCATAAAATCTGGGGACATAACACGGTATGGCGGAAACTAGAGGCGGCAAGAGTGGAACAAAACACCAGGCATAAGGCCGAGCCTTCCACCCTTTACCAAATATATAGATGCATTAATAATATAAGAGATATTATGATATCCCAACATAACCACATCCATCATGGAGAAATCTTCAACTTCACCGCAACTAGCAACGCTATAAGAGGGCTGAGCAAAGCGGTAACATAGCCAAACAATGGTTTGCTAGGAATGGTGTCAACGGTTAGAGGTTCATGGCAATATGGGATGGCTTGATAAGCAGGTAATAGGTAGCGCAGACATAGCGGTAGAACGAAGCAACTAGCATAGCAATGATAGTAGTGAGATCCAGGTAGCGGTCATCTTGCCGAAATCCCGCAAGGAAGAAGAACGAGTCCATGAAGAAGACGAACGGATGAAGCCGAACCAACCGTAGACGAACGAATCCTCACGATCGCAACAAAACAGGAACTAATAAGAAGAAGCACACAACATGGTAAACACACCACACATGAACAAGGCATGATTCACAACAAGCATGATGCATGACAAGGCTACATGAAGCTACTCATGGCAAGAGACGATGCAAACAAGAACAACACATCAAGGCAAGTTTAAATGTGGCCGGGAACAACATATAACAAATCCGGTAAGTCCTCATATGCAAATTTCGAAATTGGTCCAGAACTGAATGAACCTTATGTTCAAGTTGTTAAACAGCAAGTTAAGATGCACCAAGATGATCTACACGAAATTCTAGTCAAGTTACATATAAAGTTCATTTAATTCGGAGCTACGACCTAGAAGATATGAGCAAAACAAGTTAAACAAGGCATTGATGCAAAATGCACCCAAACATCAAGCAAACACACCAAAACAAGGATGCAACATGATAATATGGAACTACAAGCAAAATCAAGCAAGTTTCATATAGAGCACACTCAAAACGGAGCAACGGTTCAACACACACACTCTATACAAGTCATAACAACAATCTGTCCATAACAGCAACTAGGCATCTTGCAAGCATCAAAACAACAAGCTACAACATCCCAACATAATAACAAAAGGCATGTGCATGAGGTACAGGTAAAGCATAACAAAACATGAACACTGAGCTATCTCCAGAAATCACTAGAACATGCTCAAAAAGACATGGAAATATTGCAAATAATAACAGTTTCAGACTTAGCAGAAATAACATCAGGTTGCAATGTTTAGAGCTATCAAATGACATGTTACAGGAATATATCATGGCAAACAAAGGGATGGAATGATACTACTAATTGCATAGATCAAAAGTCCCTTACTGACCATGAGCCAAAAAGGATCAGAAAATATGATGGCACCCATGTAAACATGGCAAGTTATATTACAGATTCTAATATGGCAGAAACAACAATAAGTAGGCATGTTGGTGAGCTTGTACCACTCACCACAGAGCAACACATGGCATGGCAAGGCAGCCAACATTATGAAGGCATGTTTGTGAAGTTACGCATGGCAAGAGCAAGTTCATAGGGTGCATGGATCACTAGCACACAATCATGGAAACATTGAACTTAATGTTAACAGGCTGATAGCAACATTATGAAGCAACTTTGGAGCAAGATATGAACAATCTACAGCAATCTATAAATGCAACCAGAGGCATGGATGGTTAGATGATTCCATGTAGATCAAAACATGTTTATAGAACATCTCCAGATTATGCATAGAATGACTAGTAGCAACATGTTAACATAGCAACAAAATATAACAGAATCTGTCAGGAAAACAGCAACAACAACTACCCTCCTTAACAAGCTTGATTCACTCACCACAAGTCATTTCATGACAAGATAAGCATAGCATCATCAAGAAGACATGTTTATGTAACCAACCAAGGCAAGAACAAGTCCATAACATGCAAGGATGAACTATAGCAACCTTGGCTAAATTGAATAACAAGTAAACAATCTGCCAGGAAACATTTTGAAGCAAAAGTAGAGCACCAAAATGACATTCTACACTACTCCATAATTGCAAACAAGGGTATGAATGGATAGACAATAACCATATGTCCAAAACACCCTTACTGAAGTATCTTAAAATAAGCATGGATCTCTCTGTAGCATCAAGTTTACATGGCATCAAAATAATAGCAGAACAGGGATTAAAATCAGCAATATCACGAAGCCTAGTTTGCATGCTTGTGCTAGTCACCACATTGATCACAAAAATGCATGGGCATACACCCCTGGAAAGATGGCATGGCATAGATCAAAACACATGTAGACATCAACCTCATAGGATGCACACATCAATAATGGCAAAAATGACAAAAGAGCTCGTTATAACAGTTTCAGCAGATTAACATCAACATGCACTCTTCCAACAGAATTTCGGGCATCAAGATGGACTCAAATGAAAATTATGCAATGGAATGAAATGAAGTACTCGTCGACGCGAACAATTTGACATATTACCCGCACGAAATGGAGCTACGGATGCAGAGATACAATGCAATGAACATGGCATGTTTATGCAAAAATCCTGAGGACTTAGTGGAATTTGGACCTTGCGAAAAACTGGACGGAGATGTTCCGGGATGGAGGGATCCGGGTGCGGGGAGGCGTGTTTGGATCGGGGACGGGTGGATCTCATCCACCCGCCCAGATCCGGCGATGAGGAGGCAGTGCAGGAGCTCCGGCGAAGCGGGAGGCAGCGGCGGCGAGCTTGACGACAGCGGGCGGCTCAAGCGGCGGATCCGGCAACGCCGCCCGGATCTGGTCGGGGCGAGCAGCGGCGGCGAGAGGAGGCGCGCGCGTCGACGCCTTGCGGATGGCGGCGGGAAGCCAGCCGGCGCGAGTCGATGGCGGAGGACGGCTGGGCGGAGGGCGGCCGGCGGCGGCGGAGGCGCGCCATGGCCACGGGCGGCGGGAAAAGCGATGGGGCCTTGGCGCGGGCGCTGCAGACTCGAGGGGCCGCACTGGCTGGCGGGCAGCCTTGATGGGAGGTGGCGGCGGACCACGTGGCAGCCATGGATTGGCCGAGGCGGCGGCGGGTTCGTCCGTGGCGGGACATGTCCGCCGGGCGAGAGGAAGGAGTAGACTAGGGTTAGGGTGGATTCATCCGCGAATTTCGGGGGAGGAAGACATATTTATAGGTAGAGGGAGCTAGGGGAGTCCAAATGAGGTGCGGTTTTCGGCCACGTGATCGTGATCGAACGACCGAGAGCATGGAGGGGAGTTAGATGGGTTTTGGGCCAGTTTGGGGGGGGGGTGTTGGGCTGCAACAAAAGAGCCCTTTTGCGGTTACCCGGTTAACCGTTGGAGTACCAAACGACCTCCAAATGGCACGAAACTTGATAGGCGGTCTACCGGTGCTATACCAAGGCCGCTTGGCAAACCTCGGGCCATTCCGAGAAAGTTTAACACCCGCTCACAACAGAAGAGAAGAAGGGGACGCCGGAGGACATAGGAGTGCCGGATTGCAAAATGGACAACGGGGAAAATGCTCGGATGCATGAGACGAACATGTATGCAAAAATGAAATGCACATGATGACATGATATGAAATGCAGATGATGACATGGCAAAGTGCAACACGCAAGCAAATGACATGGCAATGACGGCGAATAACTGGCGGACACCTGGCGCATCGGATCCGGGGTGTTACAGTGTTTGCATGGCAAGCCTCCGACATCCCCGGCGTTCCCAGGGAAGTGATTGAGCACCACCTTGCTGTCTGTCCTCATGCGCGGCCCGTCAAGGAGAAGGTCAGGAAGCAAGCTTTAGAGAGGCAGGAGTTCATCATGGAGGAAATGAGAAAGCTGGAGGCGGCAGGCTTGGTGAGAGGAGTACTCCATCCGACGTGGTTGGCCAATCCGGTAGTGGTGCGCAAGGCAAATGGGAAGTGGACGCTGTGTATTGACTACACAGACATCAATAAGGCCTATCCAAAGGACCCCTTCCTGTTATCGCGCATCGAACAGATTGTTGACTCCATGGCTGGGTGTGACCTGTTATCATTCCTTGACGCCTACTCGGGATACCACCAGATCTTCATGACAAAAGAAGACGAGGAAAATACAGCATTCATCACCCCATGTGGTACGTATTGCTTTTTACGGATGCCTTCGGGTTGAAGAGTCTGGCTCAACCTTTGCAAGAGCAGTCAAATTGGTTTTGAGCCCGACTACATAGAAATATTGAAGCTTATATGGATGACATAGTGGTCAAAACCAAGGACAAAGCAACCCCTGTGCAAGATCTGGAGAAACATTGAAACCTGCGCAAGATCAACCTCAAATTGAACCACGAGAAGTGTGTCTTGACGTCCGTCGGCAAACTTCTCGGGTTCTTTAATGTCAATGGCGGGATTGAAACAAACCCAGATAAGATCAAAGCGTCGAGCGATTGAGGCACCCAAAGCGGATCAGGGCGTGCGTCGGCTCACCGGCTGCGTTGCTGCCATGAGCAGTTCATCTCAAGTCATGAGCGTGCCCTTCCTTTTTCAAGATCTTGAAGAAGGCGGGGCGATGGAGTGGACCCAGAGGCGAGCAGCCTTGCAAGATTTGAAGAAATACCTCTCCTCTACCCGGTCTTGGTTGCGCCCAAACCACAAGAACCGTTCTTTGCTTTATCTAGCGGCAACAAATCAGTGGTTAGCGCCGCACTAGTGGCGCGAGAGAGGTCGACGAAAAAGCGATGGCGTGGCGAAGTCAATGGATGGCAAGCCGGAACCCTCTCCGGCAGGCTCGGTCCCGCAAGGCTGAGTCCCCGGCGAGGCTGATGCCGTCTTGGCGGGACCTGCGACCGGGTGAAGAGGCGCGAAGAAGAAAATGGTACAACACCCGTTTACCGTCGGCTCCCTCTTCGAGGGGCTAGGTCGAGTACTCGGTGTGCAAAAGCTGCTCTTGACCTCCTTATGGCCGAGGAAGTTGCACCATTACTTCAAGCGCCGAGATCACGATGGTCACCGCCTCCCATTACAGCGGATCTTGCATAACCCAGATACAAAGGGGAGGATCGTGGAATGGGCCCTGGAGCTGTCAAGTTTCGGTTTGAAGTTTGAAAGTACCTCGACGATTCAGAGCAGAGTCTTGGCGGAGTTTGTTGCAGAATGGACATCGACGCCCGACGAAGAGGTACAAGAGACCTCTCTCCCCGGCAAGGAAGCGAGCCACAATTGGATCATGTAATTTGATGGTGCCTTCTCGCTGCAAGGCGTCGGTGCTGGTGTCCTGTTGGTCGCACCCACCAAAGAGCACCTCAAGTATGTCATCCAGATGCACTTCCCCCGGGAGATGTCAACCAACAACACCGCCGAGTACGAGGGTTTGCTTGCCGGTCTCAGGATCGCGGCAGACCTCAGAGTTAAAAAGCTCATCGTCAGGGGCGACTCATAGCTCGTCATCAGGCAGATCAACAAAGATTATCAAAGTCCGTTGATGGAAGCTTACGTAGATGAGGTGAGGAAACTGGAGGAGCGCTTTGATGGTATACAAGCGGAGCATGTCCCTCGGACGGAGAACGACATTGCCGACTACCTGTAAAAGCGTGCTGCCCTCAAGCTACACGTGGAACCGGTACTTTTGTGCCAGATTAACTCAACCATCCGTTGAAGCGGTCGGCGAGGCGAGAACAAGCGGAGGAAGCTAGGCTCCGGCAAGTACTTCCCCACTGAGCTCCCCGGAGCCGCTGGCGAAGATATTGCCGTGGATGCCAATCCTGCCGCGGGACAACCGACCCCGGCAGGACCTCAGGTCATGGCCGTGGAGGCGACCGCTCCCATAGCAGAAGAGATGCCTTTGGTCCTTGTCGTCGAGCCACAGGCTCTGGTGTGGGCACAACACACCGTCCGATTCCTTCAAAAAGGGGAGCTTCCTGAGGAGCAGGAAAAGGCAGAAAAAGTAGCCCGCCGGTCTGCTCTGTACCAATTCGTTGATAATGTATTGTACTGAAAAAGACCGAATGGGCTGAAATTGAAGTGCATCTCCCAGGAGGAAGGACTAAAGGTGTTGGCAGAGATACATGGAGGCATATGTGGCTCCCACATAGGGTCGAGGGCCCTTGCCGTCAAGGTTTCTTCTGGCCCACCGCCCTCCAGGATGCCACGACACTAGTAACCAAGTGTGAAGCGTGCCAGTTCATTCGAAGAAGCTCCATCAACCAGCTCAAGCCCTTCAAACTATCCCTCTCTCCCGGCCCTTCTCGGTCAGGGGGCTCGACATATTGGGCCCTTCCCGTCTTTGTCGGGGCTTTCGATCTGTGCGTCGCAATCAACAAGTTCACAAAGTGGCCAGAGGTGGAAGCAGTGAGGAAGGTGACGGCGCAGTCAGCCATCAAATTCTTCAAAGGACTAGTGTGCCATTTTGGGGTGCCAACAGGATCATCACCAACAACGGCACACAGTTCACAAGCCATGCCTTCATGCAATACATTGAGGATCTCGGCAGCAGGGTATGTTTTGCTTCCGTGGCACATCCACGGAGCAACGGCTAAGCGGAGAGAGCAAATGCCGAGTCCTGCGAGGCTTAAGAGCGAAGACTTTTGACAGGCTGTGCAAGAGTGGAAGGCGGTGGATTGATGAGTTGCCCGCGGTTCTTTGGTCGATCAGAACGGCGCCAAATCGAGCCACCGGCTAGACACCCTTTGCCCTGGTTAACGGGTCAGAAGCAATTCTCCCTACAGAACTCATATACGGGTCACCTCGAGTGCTCGCTTATGATGAGCTTGAGCAAGAGCGATTGCGGCAAGATGACGCAACGCTCCTTGAGTAAGATCGTCTCCGGGCGGCTGTGAGAGCAGCACGCTACCAGCAAGCCTTGCGCCGCTACCATAGCCGCAAGGTTCGTGCCCGGAGCTTTGAGGAAGGCGACCTTGTTCTTCGGCACGTTCAGTCGGCCAAGAATTCCAACAAGTTAACGCTGAAGTGGGAGGGCCCTTATCGGGTAACACGAGTCACCAGGCCCGGCGTAGTCCGGCTGTAGACCGAGGATGCCGTTCCAGTGAGCAACTCCTGGAACATCGAGCATCTCCGCAAGTTTTACCCATAAGGCGCGGCCGCCGGGCCTCCCGGCAAGCAACCCTTTTGTACAAGCCTTGTCGGCAAGGCATGTAACCCTTTGTACAAAGCGGTATGAGACCACGAGCATAAATAAGCGAGTATTGGCACCCTAAGTTATAGCATGCATGCTAGATTGAGTCTCTTCCTTGGTTAGGGTTGATAGTGCTCAGCAGAGGCTAACCCCTAGCTTAGAGGTCAAGGGCGAGTCTCTCTGTTCTTCTCTGTCTTCTTTGGTTCATAGGGCGCATAAATATCCTTACCGAGCTATTGTGGAAGAAAGGGGACAGACCTGCGTCCAAGCCCCAGCAAGCCAGAGTTGTCGGGGGGCTGCAAGAGCAAGGATCCATCCCCGACAAGCCAAGGTTGTCGGGGGCTGCAGATCCAAATAAGTCTTCTATCCTCTATCATGCGTTTCGTTATGGACTGAGGTATGTGAAACCTTGTTTTATCCTTAGGCTACCGTGCTCCCCTCATTCTGTACCCTAGGACTCATCTCCTGGGGCCGAGTTTGGTCGTAGTCGTGGCAGCAAGGAAATGAAACGAGGAGCCTAAGCCCACCTCATCCCTGCCTCCGCCAAGCGCTTGAGAAAGGTCGAGCGAAGTGAGGGGACGGCAAGGCCTATTGCCAGGCGGAAAAACGTTTATCCTAAAGATAACGAGGATTCACTCCTTGTCGTGGGTTCCACCTGCGAACGAGAAACCCAGCAAACATCCCTTTTTCATTCAAAAACATCCTGTACAGGTACAGTTCATACGAAATGAAAAACATGAGCAATGGGATTACAAGTTCTAAAGTTAACAAAGGCCCAAAGGCTTACAAGACTAAAAAGAGATAAGGTGCCCGTAACCCCTTTCTTGTCCCTCTCCTCAGGAAATGGAACAAGAAGGCAGAAGGGCAAAAGGGGCGCCTAGGCGATCTACAATTGGCATAAGACACCAAGAGAACATCTCGGTGGCCGTCCAAGGGCTGGATGGTGATGGCGGCGCCGGAGGCAGAGCTCGAAGACGAGGCGGCAGGACGTCAATACGCAACGAAGGCGTCGGTGCCCGCGTACTCCGACTTGACGGCCTTGCCGCCCGCCCTCTTGCTCTTCCGCAGCCTCCCCATGCCAGCCGCCCAAGGAGGCGACCCCGAGAAGTTCAAGGAGCCAGCGACACGGATGATGGGGTCGCCGGCGCCGAGTGGCGCCCGACGCCTAGTCGGACCCGTCATCCTGCCGCCTGCTGCCCTCATCGTCGCTGCCGTTGTCCTCCTCATCACCCTTGCTCGAGGAGGAATCTTCATCGTCAGAGGAGCTCTCCACGCAGCACCTCGCACGAGTCCCGAGGTGCCCGAAGATCTTGACGGAGAGAAGGCCACCCTCCATTAGTTTGGAATGGAGAGTGAGCCCCTTCGTCAAGCTGTGGATGCGAGCAAAGGTCTTCCCCCCTCGGTGGAGATACATGACGTGAGGGGCGGGGAATTCGACGTCGGCCCATGTGCCACTATTCCCACAACCCCTCATATGCAGCCGCAACGCCTGCGGCGGATCCAGCTCCATCTCCCACGCAAACGGAGTCTGGAGGCGAAGACGACGACGCGGTGGCTGGGAAAGCCTGATGAAGAACCCGCAAGGGTTGTCCCCGACGTGGCCCTCCATCGGGGGAGGGGCCGCTGGCGGAGGCGAAGCCGATCTGCCGCTCCGTCCTCCTCTCCCTCGAATGCCACGACGGCCTCGACCTCGCCCCTCCCCCTTCCCCTAGCGACCGGCTCCGCCGCTACGAGCTCTTGGGAAGGAGCGATGCGCTGATTGGCCGAAACCCTCGCCGCCACCAATGAAGCGTCGCCACGCCCCCTCGCCATGGCAGAAGAAAGGAGGAAGCAGGAATGGGGAGAGACACGTGGCGAAGGGTTGAGAGCCACCGTTCCTCCCGCTCCCCTCTTTATAAAGGGGCTGGGGCGAGGCTCGGCTGCCCCCTCTCGGCCAATCCGGCCCGTTGAAGTGACAGCAAGCGGGGTCATCGACCACCCTCCCCGCTCCATTGAAGGCGCGTGGGAATTGACCCACGCACGCGTGCAACTTTTCACATCCAGCGTGCCTGTCATTTGCCCTGCGTTGTGCATGCAGCGAACGTTGCGCGAGGGATAGGCGCAGTGGGACGCGTGGAGTGACGGTTCCCAAGCGAGGGCAGTAAATGTGCAGCGGCCCTGCGGTCTCAAAGAGACACGCAAGCCGCCTCTTTACTGTCCACCATGGGATGACGCCAGCATGCTTCTGTCATGCGCGCGCACGACCCCCACGTCGCGCGTTCAATGCGGGTCATGGAGAAGTGCAGCGGACGGAACAGTTACCGCGGTGAAATCCGCCCCAACCTGCCCGCGCACCGTTCTGGGCCTGGCCCAACAACGTGCTGCGCTTATGTGTGGCACAGGCCCTGGGGGATCTCCTTTTGACCCCTTTACTTGTGCGCGGGCAGTCAGAGCCAACCGCCACGGCCACGCATAACAGGGCAGGAAAGGGAAGCCGGAGAGAAGCCGAAGGCACAAGACAAACAAAGCAACGACAAGGACCAAGGCCACAAAGATCAGATGGACGAAGCAGGTTTCCCCAGCAAGAACGCTTGCCGAGGCAGCCTCAGCAGCCCCGGCAAGATCCTTGCCGGGGCAGCTCGCCCACACCAGCTGAGCCAGCCACCTTTGAGCCCAACAACGCTAGATAGACGCACTGGGACAGGGCTCGGGAGGCACCTCCATGGTGGCATGCAGATCTTTGTGAAGACAAAGAATAGTCAAGATCAAATGAGGATAGGAAGGCAACAATCCTCACCAAGATCCTCACCGAAGAAACCCACAAGACCCCCGGCAAGATCCTTGCCAGCGACGCCTGCGCGCCATGGCAAGACCCTTGCCGGGCCACCCGACAAGACCCTTGCCGGGCCACCCGACAAGACACTCGCCAAGCGCGCCAGCAGGGCCACTGCCAGGCCCATGCCAGTTAAGTCTTTGCCGCCGTTCGCATGCAGCTGCCAACCCAACCAGCTAGGCAGGCACCTGCGTGGCAACATGCAGCCCTTCGTGGAGGCTCCACCACCGCGCCACCTCAGCTGCCTTCCTACCTACATGGCACCGCATGCACCACTGGCTAGGGTGCATGTCGAAACGAAGGAGAGCGGTGACGGACGGGACGGGCCTCGCCCCCGTCCCCGATAAAGTGAAGGGACACCTAAGCCTCGCATTAAATGCACTTTGTCCTGTAATACCAGTGATAAGCTCATAACACTGTAGCACTTTCCACGTCCTGTGTGCCACTGTGGCAGCCCCTTTCGCCTATAAAAGGAGGCCCATGGCGCACTGGAGAAGGATTCAGCTCTTTCGATCTTAGCAGCACCCAGAGCTAGTTCAAGAGCTCCAGAACACTAAATATATCCACCAAAGCAGGATCATAGGGTTTACCGCATTTTGCCGCCCGAACCTGGGTAAATCCCCTTTGTGTTGTCTGCTAGTCCTGCTCTTCTCACGATCCCCGCGCCCCGCAACCGTAGTAGGGATTACAGTGATCCCATAGGTGTCGTTTCCCACCGACATCTTTGGCGCACACAAAGCGTCACACGCGAGTGAGTGTCGTGTAGGACAACCATCGACTGCATGTGGCCGAAACACGTATGTATGAAAGGGTTGTGTAATGTTTTAAATAACGAATTCATGACTTTGATGTGGCACCTACCTCACAAAACAGCCAATCCCACATGGTGGCTCATGACTCAGTGTACTACTAGACACCAATCCCCAGATGCGCACGTGCACACACGCGCGCACACACACACACACACACACACACACACACCGCACATCCACCGCAACTTGGAGGCATGTTAAAAAAATCGCAGTGAACATATGTGACCAAAGGAGGGCGTTTTAATATTGAAAAATATAGATCATTAAGATGTTTTAGTAGGTTGATTGATTTTCTAGGGGTATAATGATCAAAAATGAAATTTAAGCTACATGCACACATGACAATGCACCTTAATGGATTGGAAAGACACATGCGTGTCACTGGGTGCATGTTTAGTCCCCGTGCAAGAAATTTCAAACATTGAGAATCTTGATTTTAAAATCTAGTAAATCCAAAACTTAGTTGAAATTCATGAAACTTATCGTGTTGTCATATGGATACCAATACACAGTACTGTACTTTTTTGTCAAATTTGAGACATGTTTTGATGTAATTTTTATCTTCATACAAACGGAAGATTATTAATTATTGGGAAACAATATCGCAAACGGATTATTTATTTGAAGCGTGGGCATTAGACTAACAATGGATACATGCCAGGTTTCGGTTAAGCAATAAAGTGGCCACATTAATTTTCAAAATAGAAAATCAATATACGGGCCGCCACGCGTCCTGTGTGCAGTGCGAGCTGGCGTGAGTTGACGGGATGGGATGCTTGCGAGCAGTCCACCATGCAGGCAGACTAGGAGGCGTGCATGCAGGTGTGTGAATTGACGGGAGGCGGGCTCGCTGTGCAGTGTCGTCGGGAGGCATGCAAGTAGCTGTGTGAACTGATGATAGGCATGCCAGTAGTCCATTGCGCTAGCTCATCGGGAGGCGAACCAGCAGTTTGACCGCGGCCCGCCTCTCTCCCACTACTCCATACTAATCGTGCGCCCGAGCGGCCGCACCCCCATCCTCGCCACATACACAATCGTCTCTCTTTGCCTACATCCTCAATGCGGCACTCAGTCCTCACCGCCGTTAGTGTATGAGGATGCCACCGAAGTGCCCCATCTGAGGGAGTGGTGGCGCCAGGGGTGCTGAAGCACCAGAGCACCGCGTGAAAATGGAGATAGGGGTTGACATCACTGCCGACAAGGTCTTGCTGGACCTTGACGTCGTCGACGATGTCTTGCTTCCACAGCCGGAGCTGGAGGTCCACACCAACTCCGGCGACGACTCCGGTGACGACTCTTACGACCACTCCGGTGATGGCTCCGACCACGGTGGACCACCGGTTAGTCATGTATACCCATTTATGTGTCAAATATATCCTAGGGCTTCGTTGATTACTCCTACATCCCCCTTTTTGGAATAGAAATCCTATGGTTATGTTCCCTGAATACATGAAATGTGAATAAGTTTTGTTAGATCTGTGTAGTGTATTGATTGTATGAATGGTATAAATGATAAGTGATTAGTTGTGTCATCTGCACAAATGATTCCTACTAATAATCCGACTAGGGTTAGTGTTTGTGCTAATAATTCCTAGCCAGGTCTTGACAATTGATTTTGAATGTCCTACATATATGTTTGTGCACTAGTGCAGGATGCTGCTAACGCGACACTACGATCAGAGACACTTTGAAGAAACTGTGCGCGATGCTGTAAAAAACCCGTCAAAAAAGGTGCAAAATGTTTGCAATGACGGATGCATCAAGCATGGTTCAGATTTTAGTTTTGTGTGTGATGTAGGGCATACGGTTCAGTGCAATTAACTATTTGATGAGGAGCAACAAAAGAAATGGGCAACCAGATGAAGGTGTGTGCGATATACAGCATACGGTTCACTAGGATGAATTATTTGCAATTAGGCAACACAAAAGAAACGGTCAGCCAGATCAAGGTGTGTGCGATATACGGCATGCGGTTTACTCGGATGAACTGTTTGCGTTGAGACAAGAGGACATAAATGGTTCAATATAGCAAGATGTGTGTGATACGCGGCAAACAGGTCTGTAATCAGAAATGTGTGCGAAGACTGATAATAACACAAACGATTGCTGCTAATAAGACGTGTGTGTCGTGCGATGGGATTGCATACAGATGTAACGCCCTCGATGCGGCTATATCTCCCACGTGTCGAAGCACGACTTAGAGGCATAACCGCATTGAAAGCAATGTCGCAAGTGAGGTAATCTTCACACAACCCATGTAATACATAAGGGAAAGAGATACATAGTTGGCTTACAATCGCCACTTCACACAATTACATGAATAAAGCATTACATCATCCAGATACAATCAAGGTCCGACTATGGAACCAAAATAAAAGAAGAACCCCAAATCGACAAAGGTCCCGATCGACCCCAAGCTGGGCTCCACTCTTGATCAACTAGAATGAAACAACATAAAGGGCAAGATCTTCATCGAGCTCCTCCTTGAGCTCGGATCGTCACACCTGCAGGTTTCATCGGCACACGCAAACTGGTTTTCAAGTATCTGTGAGCCACGGGGACTCAACAATCTCGCACCCGCGAGATCAAGACTATTAAGCTTATGGGTAAGGTAAAGGCATGAGGTGGAGCTGCAGCAAGCGACTAGCATATATGGTGGCTAACATACGCAAATGAGAGCGAGAAGAGAAGGCAAAGCACGGTCGATAAAAGTATGATCAAGAAGTGATCCTATAGCAACCTCGGCAAGCATAACTCCAACACGTGTTCACTTCCGGACTCCGCGAGAAGAGACCATCACGATTACACCGCGGTTGATGTATTTTAATTAAAATCAACTTTGGGTTTTCTACAACGGACATTAACAAATTCCCATCTACCACATAACATGGGCACGGCTCTCGAAAGTTTATAACCTGCGGGGTGTCCCAACAGCCCATGACAAGCTCTCGCGATCAACGAAGAATAGACCTTCTCCCGGAAGACCCGATCGGTCTCGGAATCGGTTTACAAAACATTTCGACAATGGTAAAACAAGACCAGCAAGACCTCCATTTGTCTTGACAAATCCCGATAGGAGCTGCACATATCTCGTTCTCGGGGCACACGGATGAGCAGACGTCGGGTTGGCATAGACCCTAGTTGCCCGAGGCGCGGACATCACTCGGTTTGGACCAGCACCGGAGGAGCACTAGCCGGGGGGTAGAATAAAGATGACCCTTGAGTCTGCAGAACCCAAGGAAAAAAGGCTTAGGTAGGCAAATGGTAAAACCAAGGTTGGGCCTTCTTTGGAGGAGTTTTATTCAAAGCGAACTGTCAAGGGGTCCCATAAATCACCCGACAGCGTAAGGAGCATAAAATCCGGGAACATAACACCGGTATGGCGGAAACTAGGGTGGCAAGAGTGGAACAAAACACCAGGCATAAGGCCGAGCCTTCCACCCATTACCAAGTATATAGATGGATTAATTAAATAAGATATATTATGATATCCCAACAAGTAAACATGTTCCAACCAGGAACAACATCTCCATGTTCCCACAAGGAACAAACTTCATCTTCACCTGCAACTAACAACGCTATAAGAGGGGCTGAGCAAAGCGGTAACATAGCCAAACAACGGTTTGCTAGGACAGGATGGTTAGAGGCTTGACATGGCAACATGGGAGGCATGATATAGCAAGTGATAGGCATCGTAGCATAGGCATAGCAAAAGAGCGAGCATCCAGCAAGCAAAGATAGAAGTGATTTCGAGGGTATGGTCATCTTGCCTGAGATCCCGCAAGGAAGAAGAACGAGTCCATGAAGAAGACAAACGCACGTAGTCGAACGAATCCTCACAACACCGGAACGAAACCGAAGCTAACGAGAGAAGCAAAACCGGAAAGAAACAAACAACATAGTAAACAACCATCACATAAACATGGCATGATGTGCAAACAAGTATGATGCATGCCCGGTTTAAATAGCATGGCATGGCAATATGCACAAACAAAACTACAAGTTAAATGGAGCCCAATATGCATCGAGTTGCATATTGACGAAACACCACATCAATTATTTAGTTCTCTCTCGGTTATGCTACTCATCAATATTAAATGTTGTTAAACATGGCAAAGGGTGAAGCATAATTAAGCTATCTATCTAGGCAAGTTTAAACGAGGCCGGAACAACAAACAACAATTCCGGAAAATCCCCATATGTCTTTTAGTAGTTTAATGCAAACACAATTTTAAACATTTTAATTGTTATTATCATGATGCGGATGACATATGCAAGTTTTATGCAATTTTATGAAAATGTTGACCTGAGCATGATAAGGAGCATTTGTCACCGTGGCGGAACGAAAGGGGTGCCACGGCAACTACAACGGAAATGGTGCCACGGCAATATTCCGGTGATCCGACAACTCGTCGAGATGTCGGTGCAAAAGAAAGTGTGCGGATGTGCGGAACATGCAAAATATGGTGGGGTGATCTCGGATACCGGGTTCCCACGTGACAGTGGCATGGCAAAAGAGGAACGTGCAAAGATAAACGGGTACGGTGAAAACACGAGCATCTCATATAATACAAGCATTCGTTCATGGGCGTCGTCTCGGTGGTTATACCTTCGAAGCGAGCAATCGGGACGGGTCGAGTTTCGTAGAGGGAAGTAGACGTTCTCGCGATGTAGTGGAAGTAGTTGTTCACGTGGCGACGGTAGTTGTACACGTTTTCGTAGATGTTCATGTCGACGGTAGTGGTACACGCGCGTTGGGGTACTTGTTGTTTCCGTAGACGGCGGTAGAGGTACTTGACGCGGTCGTCGAACCAGCGAAATCCATCCGGAGGTAGGCGTTAGTGGGGTCTTGTCGGTTGGGTACTTGGCGAACCTGAGGCCTTCGTAGTGGTAACTCGCGAACTCCACAGGCGGTCTTGGCATGCCACGAGCAACGATCGCGATGTCGAGTGCATCGGCGGCGGGATCGGGCGAGGGCGAGGGCGAGAGCGGACTGGGTGGCGGGAGCCCATCTCCGACGATGGCGGCAATGCTGGAGCGTGAACGAACGCCGGGAAGCGAGAAGCTCGCGTCCTGGCGGCAAGGAACTTGGCGGCGGCGGCGAGCGAAGCGGCGTCGAACCTGGCGAGGCGAGGAAAGCAGGCCAACGGCGCGTCGAGATGGTGTAGCATTATTCTTCTTCTTGCCGTGTGAGAGGTCTGCACGCAGTTGCGGGAGGTGGGCTTCTGAGGATGGCTGCTGAGGTGGAGGCGACAGGGCGGCTCGAACACAGTGGAGAAGGAAGGCGAGGAGCGAGGGTGCGATGGTCTTGGCCATGGCGATGGGGAGGCAATGGCGGCCTTCTGAGGAGGCGCCATGGAGGAGGAGAGGAAGGAGGCGGTGATCTGGGCGCCATGAGGCGTGCTTTCGAGAGGAGGGATCGGGCGAGGCGGGGGAGGAGAGATGGGATCGGCGAGGAGAGGAGAGGGGGATCGAGGGATGGGTCTGGGCGCCAAGCAGGAACAAGAGGGAGAGATGGGAATCGATCGGGAGAAGGTTAGGGTTAGATAGGCGGGTCATTTGGGCTGAAGAGGTGGGCTGGGTCGGCCGGATGGAGAAAGAAGTGGCGGAGGTGCAGTTGGGCTCTCTTCTCCTCTCTCTTTATTTACCAAAAGCGATAAATAGCAAAGAAAGAAAAGGGAGATAAAGAAAGGGTTGGAGAAATAATTTGAGCATGGGGGTAATTTTCCCGGACTCGCAAAAATATGCTCGTTCCAAGAAAAATAGAAAGGCCATGATTGAAAGATTTAGATTCAAACTCATTTGAATTTAATTCAAATGGGTTTGAACTAGGACTTGATATAAGGAAGGTCCAAAAATGTTCGGATTTTTGGTGGAGCTCCGGAAAATGATGAAATAATTACGGGCAAGGTTGGAGAACAAGAATTGAGATAACAACGGCATGGGATATTTTGCAAGTGTGTTGCGGTTAACTCCAAACTAATGGAATATTAATTATAGCTCCTTAATAATATTGGGAGTATATGTTCTAAAGAGAAATCACCATGTGAATTCCCTCAATTTAAATAGATCAACGATCTATGCAATTTATTTAGTTGAGGTTTTAAAAAATAAATGACATGCTGGCATGATGACATGATGCAATGCAAAAATAAAAGAGCAAGCACAAAAGAAACACACGATGATCACGAAAAAATGAAAGTCTTCTGAAGGGTCGGTCTCGGGGCGTTACAACAGAACAGCAACATATATATATAGTAGCACTATTCTGATCCTGGGATCAGAATAGTTATTCTGATCACAACGGCGCTATATAGGTGCGACGTGGTGTCGCCGAACTTCCCAAACCGCAAGAAAGCCTGCCGGCCCACCCCCTCCCGCACGACCTTTTACCCCGATCCACCCGACCACCTCCCGTTGGTGGCCAACGCCGCTGGCGCATCACCTGCCGCCGCTGCTCCTCCCCCCGGCCGGACGCGCCTTCGGGCGCCGCCGGATCCCAACACCGCCGCGCGTCGCCGGATCACCGGAATCCCGCACGCTGCCGCCACCCACGGGTCCGCCCCGGGACCAATCCCACCACCATGCGCCGGCGCGCGGTCATCTACTCGCTGGCTTTCGTACATGAGCACAACCGGAGAGCCCCTGTAACTTCTACATCTGCCCACGCATCCTCATGCTCTGCATCCGCTCTATCCGATTAGTAGACCTTCTCACAAGCGCCACCTCGACCTTCCCTGGACCAGCTAATTTTTAACTTCATGGTACGCATGTGTTCTCGTTTTGATTTGTATCCACTTGTAGGAACTAAAAATGTACGCATGTGTTCTCCTTTTGATCTGTATCTACTGCTATCTAAATCTTATTATCTAGGTGCCAAAAAAATGTGCGCCGAGACGCCGCCCCCGTGGTCGAACTCCTGCCTCCGCTTGGCTCCGTCCGCAGGAGCACACCACCTCCCTCGCCATCCACCTGCCTGTGTTCATATTCTACAGGTGACCTTCTCTCCTCACGCGTACTGACCTTCCTCCTCCTGCTTCCTCCTCCCCTTTAGGATGATTGAACTCTGTCGCATGGAGTGGTAGAACCGCCGGCGTGTCCTGCTCCCATTCCTTATATACGGGACAATGCTTACGCGCCTTGGATTATGGCGGTGCCACGATGAGAAACCAACTCGTCCAATTTTTCAGCGGGGTATTGAAGTTCAGAGTGAACATGGATTAAGGTTCAGAGATGTGTTTTTTAGTACATTCAGAGAGGGTTTCTCCCCTGTTTTTCACTTCTTAGCCTCTTTGTAATTTATCAGATAATTTCAGAGACTAACTTTCTATTGTAGCTTATAGTCTCATGTGTGTACGATTTTTTTTTGATCAAGTATACTCTGCATCCTAGAAAATACTCGAACCTGATCATAACTTGGTTAAGTCTTTGATATAGTAGAAAATTTTATAGCCAAACATATTGCTATCTGAAAATTATTATCTTTGTGTGAAAAAGTTTTAACCATATCGCCCTGGCTCCGGCACGCCTCCCACCGCCGCACCCCGGCCCTGGTGCGCCTCCCGCCATAGCCTTCTCTCCAGCAACCGCAGCCACCCGTGACCAACGATGGCTACAGATCCTGTGGGATTCGCCCCCACTCCTATCCATAGTCGCGTGGCTCACGGCAAAACAGGTCCGCCGAGGAGAACATCTCCCGTCCGATAAGGAGCACCTCAGGGGCATCCGACGAGGAGCATCTCAGGGGCGAGGAACATCTCCCACCTCCTCCCTAGAGCAGAGCTTTGAGTCCAGGCCCCCGCGCCAAAAAATGCAGTGTCCACTCCTATGAAAATGTTCCTCCAATATCTTCTGGCGGGGATTGTTCTTCATGTTCTGCACTTCTGCCCAGCTTCTTCTGAACTTCTGTTTGATTCATACATAGTGAATTTTCCCTGAAAGTAAGACCATCCATATATTCCTTCAGCTCAGTAAATAGTTGGTCTTCAAACTGGTGCTACTGTTAGTTACTTTTATGTAATTCTTAGATAGTTGATTAGCCTAAATCAGTAGGCACCGAGCTCAAAAACTGTGAAACTGAAACTCTGCACACTGCTATATCAGACAGCAAGAGATGCTCTAACTGAAAATCTAAAACTCGATTGTGTCGCGAGTGCCTAACCATGTTCGTCGATGCAGCTCTGATCACAAACTCTTTATTTTTCCTTGTGAAATTGATGCAGGTGTGGGCATCCGGTCGCGGACAGATGTGTGGGGCGCTGCATTCCGCTCGTCATTGACCCCGTGGTTGCAAACGACCAAGATTATTGTCGCGTGTGCAGCGAATCCGACCTTCACCAACATCACCATTCTTCCTTCTCCTGTTCACCAACGTGCACCGCCATCCACTTGTGACGTTCCACCCGCTAATGTCAACGACAAACAATTTTGTACAGGATATGCCAATGTACAAAAAGTTTATGAGCAAAAGTCTATGGGCAAAAGTACAGGAGATGTTAACGTTCCACCCGCTCATGGGCAAAAGTTTATCAAAGTTCTCGCAAAAATGTTTTTTTGGTAAAAAGTATAGAAATACATGGAAGTTCGATTTGTGTATGCTTGAAAGACTGAAACCTTTTTCAGTTGATGTCAGCCAAAAAAATGTGGATATGTTGTGCGTGCGTGCGTGTGTGTGTGTAGTACTCCGAATTGAAAAAGACTATTTTCTGTCATGTAGATTAAAGAAAGAACATAGAAAATTTAAAATGTGGATACACACATTTTCTATGTATGAGCAAAAAACAAGAAAATGCATAATTTCTCCTTTATTTTCCCCTTTGTGATTGTGTGCTCTCTCTTTCGATCAAAAGTGTGTGCTCTCCCTGTGTTTTTACAAAATATCCACAATGAAAGAAAATGTGCCCTCTTCCCTGTGTGGTCTGCGCATTTGGTTGCTTCCCAAAAAAGGTCAGTGAAGTTCAAGTATTATTGCTGCTGAAAAAAGTTCAAAAATAAAAGAACGAGGAGTTCCCACAGTTTGGTGTTGATGCATAGAAGTTCATAAAAAGGATGCTCGGGAGGAATGATAAAAATATATTAGTTGATATGGCAACCCCTTCGAGTCCAAAAATGAAAACCAGCGAAGCTCAACAATAACCCCACTAATCCTAGAGTTCAAAAAATAAACAGAAAAGGTTAAAAAAAACTAGGGAACATTCATGAAATATGTGTAGAAGTTCAGAGGGAGCTTCGAGAGAAATTCAGAGAATAAAAAATATTTAGGCACAAAAAAGAACAAACTTGTTTATTTCATGTAACAAAACTTTAATAATAAAAGTCGAGACTCAAGAGACGGATGTGCAGAGAAGAAAAAACCACGGTGTAGACTTGAGTAATTCATGGTGGAAAAACAAATAGAAAACAAGACGTTAAGATTCAATTAACATACTAGTTCCAGAACTCCATAAAAAAGAATTTTTCCCATTTGTAAAAAAACAAGAAGTTCAAATTAAAATAATGGTGTGGTTCAATGTTTATAAAATAATAGGATTTTCCCGTTATTAACCAATAAAACTAGGAACTTCAAATTTTACAAATGGTGAAGTTCAACATCTATTAAAAATCAGATTTTTCTTATTATTAAAAGAATAAAATCAAGAAATTCAAAATTTTAAAACCAAGAAAAATCAGGTTTCTCGTTACTAGAGGATAAAACCAAGACGTTCAATTAGAAAAGGCGGAGTTTAATATTTATTTGAAAAAACGGATTTTTTGAGTTGCTAAAGAATAAAACCAATAAGTTCAATTCAAAATAACAAATAAGTTCGATGTTTCTAAAAAAAAAATCCAATTTTCACATTTCTAAAAGATACACAAAGAAGTTCAAATAAAAGAAGTTAGAGCGGTTTGATATCTTTAAAGAACTCAGACTTTTTGCATTATAAAGCGAAATAGAGAGAAGTTTAAATGGATAATAGCCAGAAGTTCCTGTACTGCATGGCGTGCGTTTCGTATAAGAAAAAAAAAGGTGAAGTCTAAAATTTTGTTGCTATAAGTCCAAGTGCTCGGCCCGAGAAAATTCAAAAATTCTTGTGAGAGAGGTTGAACAAAAATACGTGACAGATGTTTAAGATGAAAACAGCGGGATGTTCAACTACTACACGAAATGCGTTCCGGATAGAAAAATAAGAATAGAAAACAAAAGGCTTAAAAGGTTTGTTGCAAGAAGTTCACGTGCTCCTCTCGGTGAAGTTGAAGGTCTCTAGTGTGAGATGTCCAACCTTCAATTACATGTTAAAAATAGGCAAAAAACCAACGTTCTTTTTGCCATTTATAAAACTGCTCTCAAACGGCAAAAATTTGTAACGTTTATCTACATAAAAAAATGCTCCTATTCATAAGCTTTCCAACAGTATATTATATGCTATATTCTGATGAATGGTTTAAAAGTTTTATGTATAACGTTGAAAACACATTTTTACGCTTTAAAAAAATATTTTGAACCGTCGCGTTTATGAAAAACTGATCAACACAAAAATTTGCGTGTTTTCAATAGCATTCCATCGATATATCATTTGCTCAATTCCAGTAAGTGGTTTGGGAGTTACGCGCAAAAAACAGCACGTCAAAAACAGATTGAAGGTCAAACAGACATGCCCGAGAAGTTCAACTACTTCAGGCAGTGCATTTCCATTCGCGGTGAAGGCAGAAATCATGATATCGTCGTTTTCTAATTTACTACAAAACGGAAGGAATATCATTTGTGTAAGTTCAAGCCCTCGGTCATAGAAAGTTTAAAAAATTATTGTGATAGATATTTGTGCAAAAGGGATATATTTTGTGTAACATTAACGAATGGATGAGAAAATTACAAACGAAAATACGTCAGAGAAGTTCAATGTGAAAACAGCAGGAAGTTCAACTACTACCCTGAATGAATTTCAGATGAAAAAACTTTTAAAACTGTCGCGAGTATGAAAAAATGATAAACACAGGAAAGTTGCGTCTTTACGGCAGCTTATTCATGTGCAGCAGAAGTTCAAGTCAAACTAGCGTGGCAATTCAACGCTTATTCTTGAAAAAATGGAGAAAGTTATACATGCTCTGTAGGTCAAAAGTTTGGATTTAATTTATGTTTTGCGAAGGTCAAAATGTTATGTTCGAGAAGGTCAAGTGTGTTATCTCAGCAAGTTCAAAATAAATTGAACATGCAAGGTAAAACATGCAAGAAAACAAAAAGGGAGAAGTTCAATCTCTAAAGATGACGCAGTTCAACATGTAAACCAATGTTGCAAGAAAACAAAAAGAAAATGAGAAGTTCCATTTCTAAAGATGGAGCGGTTCGACGTGCAACCCAATGTTGAAAGAAAACAAAAGGAAAGGAGAAGTTCAATTTCTAAAGATGACGTGGTTCGACGTGCTAAACAATACTGAAAGAAAATAAAAAGAAAAGGAGAAGTTCAATTTGTAAAGATGACGCAGTTTGATGTGCAAACCAATGCAAAAACACACACACAGATGTTGTTTTGGTGTCTTAAAATATTTTTACTCATAAAAAATGATTAAGAAATAAAACCAAGAAGACCATATTAAAAAGATGGAGAAGTTCGATGATTATAGAAAACTCATATTTTCCTCGTTATTAAAAACACGTCAGGGTGAAAACAGCAAGAAGTTCAACATGAAAACAACAAGAAGTTCAATTACTACACTGAATGAATTTCGGATGAAAAATTTTAAAACCGCCGCGAGTATGAAAAAATGATCAACACGGGAAAGTTGCGTGTTTACAGCAGCTTTCCATCAGTATATCACTTTCTCAATTCCGGTGAGTGGGTGGAGGGCTGCGAGCCAAAAACGCATGTGAAAAACAGAGTGAAGTTTAAGTACATGTGCCGAGAAGTTCAAGTTCTTCACACGGTGCATTTTCGAAGAATCAGTTTCGCGGTAAAGGCAGAACGAATGATCTCGCCATTTTCGCAATTACTTGAAAGCGGCAAGGAATCAGAGAAAACCATCAACATGAAAAAGTTTTGCAGTTTCCGTAGCTTTTCAGCGCTATACTATTTTCCCCATTCCGATAAAGTTTGTAGAAATTATGCCAAAAATACGTTTTTAGCCAATTTCAAATTTGGCTTAAAACCGTAAGGAATTGGGAGAAACAATATATACGAAAAAGTTTCGCATTTCCTCAAGCTTTCCAACGCCGTTTCATTTGTTGCATTCAGATATACGGTTAAAAAATTAGCTCAAAAATACGAACTCTTTGGAACTTGTACCATTTTCGGAATTATTTTTAAACCGTTCTAAATTAGAAGAAACTTTTAACATGAAAATGTAGCGCATTTTCACAAGCTTTCCAACGCCATATCAGTTGCCTCAATTGGATTAGCCGTTAGAAATTACATTGAAAATACGAACTCGGCTGTTCGGTTTGTGAAATTTTACGATTTTCCAAATTACTCTTTATACATAGGTAATTAGAGAAACTTTCAACATGTCGAAGGAGCGGTTTTGCAGCAGCTTTCCAATGCCATATTATTTACCTCATTCCGATAAACAATTTAGAAATGCGATCGAAAATACGATTCACTTTTTTGTATGAAGAAAAAATGGTTTTCAAAAATGCTCTTAAACCGTTTACATTTTGCCAAAAATTTAACTTGGGTCATGATATTGGTGTCCATAACTTTTCAACGGTATATAGCAATCCCCATTTGACACATTTTAGCTGAAGTTCAACCTAATACTCGGTCAGACGCGTTACTCGGGAAGTTCATGTTGTGATCAGAATATTATTCTGATCCCGTGATCAGAATAGTGTTTATATATATATAGACACACACACACACACACACACACACTTAAAAGGACATGGTTGCATAACCAAATTAAACATCCACTTACATAGTTGGCTACTACAACCATGGCATTTGCACACACCAAAGTAAACTATTACATGCATAATTACATAGGTGGCTACTACACACATGACATTTCCACACACCAAAGTAAATTATATATTACATGCATGATTAACTAGCATAAATGATCATCTGATCATCATCTGCTTCTTGTGACGCTTGCTCTGCTTGTGGCTCCATCCGGGCTCGTCGATTTGGGTAACGAGGCACTTCCTCATGTCAACGATCCGCCTGTGCATCTCGTAGCATGTGTACATGCTCTTGGCCGCGAACCTGAGGTGAGGTTCATCCAGTTGCCACATCCAGGCCCTATGCCAGGATACAAGACTTGTTCTCTGGGCATCGTGCTTCATCTTTTCGTAGTAGGGGTCGATGATGGCCGAGGCGAGTTTAACCAGGGAGTCCTTCGTGCTGCCCCAGACCCTGTAGTGCCCACGGATTTTGACAAGATTCTTGTAGGCCAAGCCCATAACCCTGAGCGCTTTTACATTGTCGATGGTTTCCACCGTAGCGAACTTGTAGTTGGTGCTGTTGACAAACCTGGTGAAACGGACGCAAGGCTCTATGGCCATGCAATAGTGGTAGATGAGGACATGATGGCGCATGCACAACTGGGCAACTGCAACCTTCTGATCTTTGCCGGGAAGACCAGCGATGTACTGGAGGTCGATGCCGACCACCTTCTACTTGTCTCCAGCAAGCAACTGCTCAACGGTCTTGATGTAGTTATCCACCACTTCCGGGTAGATGGTGTACACCATCGAGAGATCCGTCTCCCTCGCGCGGGTCTCCACTTTATGCTCGCCAAACTCCATTGGAGCCCCACTAGACATCCCCTCTCTACGTGTCGTCGTGGGTGTGCTGGTTATGTTGTGGGGCGCGATCGAAAGGTTGAAGAGACTAAGGTTATAATGGCCGCGGGATTAAAGGGTAAGCCGGACAACCTAGAATATCGGCAAGCCCTGATGGTAGTTCTAGTTTGTAGTGCGTAACTCCATTGTGTCGCACTTAACTACATCGTGTGGCAACGCGTGTGGCGCAACCGCTTGCATATGGTCCCCACGATGTGATCGTGCGCAGGCTCAAACGCTGGCAGAGCACGCACGAAGGGATGCGAACAGAGTGCTCAGTGGTCGCCTCAATGGCGAGCAACCATATATATGCATATAGCAGTTGAACACTCAAGGAAAAGTTGTCCACAAGCCGAGCGCACCAACGCGAGCAGAGCGCGCCGCGGCACCTAATGTTGGGCACAACATGCTGCGGCACCTAACGGTGAGCAGAGCTTGCCGAGGGACGCGAGTATATGCCGGCACAATGATACGTGGCAAATAAAACGAACTGTGCAAGCGATGTCGGAGACATCAAGCACAAATTATATTAGAGTTGTGTCTGTGATACGTGGCATATTGTTGTTCCATCCTAGTTGTTTGTGATGGAATAAGCCGTGTGTGTTGTGGGAAAACGCTTGCTGGTATATAACCACAAATTTAACCAACAAAATGTTGATGCATGTTACAAAAATTATATAACTGGAAATTATGTTCAAATACGAATCCAACGATATAATCTTTGGTGGCATGCATTTGTATTTTAGTAATTAAATCGTACTTACAAACCAGGACGGGGGTATAGTAGGTAATTAAATCGCAAATGTTTTTTTATTAAACGTATGTGTACGTGTCCTTTCGTCCTCCTCTCGCACGTCTTGTCACCCCGCTGCCGCAGACGGTTCGAGCGCTAGCTTAAGCAGCGTGTGGGGCGTTTTTTTGGCCAAACGGTGGTGAGCCTGTTCCCGCGCAACCGCGTAGGTTCCTACGTAAGCTTCTCGCCTGACTTGATGAAATCCCCCAAAATTCCAATGCTTACCAGCCTACTATATAAACCCTCACAGCCAGTGAGTCCTGCGTCGCATTTTCCCCGCCCTCCCTGTAGCTTATCTCGTCTGCTTCTCCCACAATCGGCAATGGCACTGGTCCGTTGTCGTCGCTCAGCCACTCCGCCGTCATCAGAGCACAGCTCCAGCAGGGAGGCTACACCGCGGCGGTAGCGCAGTCCCCGACATAGTGTAGTGCATGTGGCGTCCCTGTTGATTGTGCGCGGAACACCCACCACACGCTCGGCCGTCGGTGCCCGTTGGCAGCTGTTGCCGGCCGCCGTTGCTGCCATAGCACCATTGAAATCTAGGGCCATCACCCGCTCCGCCGCCACGGCCTGAAGGTGGGAGGTGGCTGTCATGGCCGCCACCCCACTGCCGGCCACCATGGCCATCACCCGCTCCGCCACCGTGACCCGAAGGTGGGAGGTGGGGTTGTGGCCGCCACCCCATCGTTGGCCGCCGTGGCCGCCAGCCCACCATCGACCGCCGGTATCATCAGCCGCTCTGCCACCATCGCCCGAAAGAGGGAGGCGGAGGTGGAGGCCAGCACGTGCGGCAACGACCTTGCACGCTACATCAAGTTCCTGTGGGAGGAGGAGGAGCGCCTTGTCGAGCATGCAAAGAACCTTACCGCCGTCGTGGCCGCGACACATGCTGACAAAGAGGCGAGGAATCAAGAGATCTATGAGCAGTCTGGCCGCTTCCAGAGGGGTCGTCTGGAGCGGCAGAGGGCGTTTGAGGTGAGTGTCACTGAAGGTGCAGCAATGGCAGGCACTGTATTGTAGTTGTCTAGCTCGTCGGTAGGCTCCTCCTCCTCTTCCTCTTACTGAGTGCGCTCGGCAGAGGAGAGGCTGCCAGAAGTAGTACAAAGCCCCTCCGTAGTAGTAGCAGTATTTACTGGCTATTTTGTTCAGTTCATCTGACTATAGATGTGGTGGAACTATACAACATACTTAAAATTAGCTAGTCTATATAGTTGAAGTAGCTATTTCAGTACGTGGTTGGCAACAATTGGGGAAAAGTTTGCTCGGTTCAGCTGTCGAGTTCAACTATTTGTATAAATTAAGAACGACTGCTTAATGTATGAATGAAATCTATGCTTAATTACTGAATTTTAGTTGCAAAAATTAGATAGTGCTAGTGATTTTTAGCTGCTATTTTGACAAATCGCAGTGTTACAAGGATTGACAAATGGCAATGTCACTAGATCAACAAATGTAAATATTTCCAGTTTGACAAATGGCAATATACCCAATATGACAGATGCTAATCTTACCATGTCTGTACGTGGTTGCACACGGGTCATTCGAAAAAACCGTTTCCGTTGAAGGGAGGTACAAATCCTGCTTGCCAAATTTTCTCTTGGCTTAGCGCTGAAGTCTCACTTTACATATCTTATTCAATCTAAACTGTTTGCATTGAAGAGAATTACAAATCTAGCACGGGGAATTTTCCCTTGGCTTACTACAGAAGACCATCGCTCTCACATTGCATACATGTGTTCTAACTAAAAAGTTTGCGATGAAGAGCTGCACAAATCCTGCTCCGCACATTTTCCCTTGGCTTACTAGCGAAGCTGTCAGTTTACATACGGGTGTTCTATCTAAAACATTTTCGATGTTAGAGTGGCAGCTATTTTTTTTAAAGTGCCTTTGTTGACTGTTATTCGAGTGCGTCTTCTCTCAAAATGGACACAAAAATTACCACAGCATGTCGGGTGCCATTCCATGATAGCATGCCAAGTTTCATGAATTTCAGACGAGTTTTGGATTTACTAGAATTTAAAAACAAAGTATATCTCAATGTTTTGCCGGCAATCAACAGTGCCCTGGTGTTTGAAATTCATTCCCGTTTCTTGCATGGGACCTAAGCATGCACCCAAGGACACAGATTTGATTTTTCAACCAATTTATATGCAAAGGAGCATGTGCATGTAGTTCAAATTTGAATTATGCACATAAAATGCCTAGAAAACCTAGTTAATGTATAAAAATGTCCAAGCGAATCCCGAAAAATTTCATCATTTAACACAACACTCCTGTTGTTCTATGTTGACACTAGAAAAAGTTTAAAAGCAATAACAGGCAACAGATATCCTTTCGTCCCCAAAGGTGCCACGTTCCCTACCGAAACGATCAGGCTTGTTGTGAGAAGCTCTGGTTTGTCAAAAGCTTATACCCAAACCTTCCCCAAATGGGAGAAAAAATTTACCATGGCATGTTGGGTGCCATTCCATGATAGCATGCCAAGTTTCATGAATTTCAAACGAGTTTTGGATTTGCTATAATTTGAAAACCATGTACCTCAATGTTTGCGGCCGAGTGACGGTGGCAGCGTGTTTGACATTCATTCCCATTTCTTGCATGGAACCTAAGCATGCAACCAAGGACACAAATTTGGATTTTCAACCAATTTATATGCATTAGAGCATGTGCATGTAGTTCAAATTTGAATTATGCACATAAATGCATTGAAAACTCAATTAATGCATGAAAATGGCCAAACGAACCCCGAAAAATTCCAAAATTTAACACAATAGTCTTGTTGTTCGATGTTGACACTAGAGAACAAAATTGAAATCAAGAAGAGGCAACGGCTATCGTTCCGTCCAGAAAGGTGAAACGTTCCCTACCGAAACCATCAGGCTTGTCGTGAGAAGATCTGATTTGTGAGAAGCTTATACCAAAACCTTTCCCAGATGGGACACAAATTTTACCACTGCATGTTGATGATGCTCCATGATAGCATGCAAAGTTTCATGAATTTCAGACAAGTTTTGGATTTACTAGAATTTAAAAACCAGGTATCTCAATGTTTGCAGCCGAGTGACGGTGGCCGGGTGTTTGACATTCATTCCCTTTTCTTGCATGGGACCTAAGCATGTAACCGAGGACACATATTTGAATTTTCAAATAATTTATATGCATTAGAGCATGTGCATGTAGTTAAAATTTGAATTATGCACATAAATGCATTGAAAACTAAATTAATGCATAAAAATGTCCAAACGAACCACGAAAAATTCCAAAATTTAACACAACACTCCTGTTGTTCTATGTTGACACTAGAGAAAAAATTGAAATAAAGAAGAGGCAACAGCTATCGTTTCGTCCAAAAAGGTGAAACGTTCCCTACCGTAACCATGAGGCTTGTTGCGAGAAGATCTTGTTTGTGAGAAGCTTATACCCCCAACCTGACCCAAATGGGACAATGTTTTTACCACTACATGATGATGCTGTTCCATGATAGCATGTCAAGTCTCATGAATTTCAGACAAGTTTTCTTGCATGGGACCTAAGGTTGCAACCGAGGACACACATTTGATTTTTCAACCCGTTTATATGCACTGGAGCATGTGCATGTAGTTCAAATTTGAATTATGCACATGAATGCATAGAAAACTCAGTTAATGTATAAAAATATCCATGCGAACCCCGAAAAATCCCAACAAACTGCACAACACTCCTGTTGTTCTATGTTGACATGAGAAAAAAAATTGAAAGTAAGAAGAGTCAACGGATATCGTTTCGTCCCCCAAGGTGGCACGTTCCCTACCGAAACCATCAGGCTTGTTATGAGAGAAGCTCTGGTTTGCGAGAAGCTTGTACCATAACCTTCCCCAAATGGGACAATATTCCTTTACCCCAGCATGTTCATGTTGTTCCATGATAGCATGCGAAGGTTCATGAATTTCAAACGAGTTTTGTATTTACTATCGTTTCGTCCAGAAAGGTGAAACATTCCCTACCGAAACCATCAGTCTTGTCGTGAGAAGATCCGGTTTGTGAGAAGCTTATACCCAAATCTGCCCCAGATGGGACACAACTTTTACCACTGCATGTTGATGACGCTCATGATAGCATGCCAAGGTTCATGAATTTCAGACGAGTTTTGTATTTACTAGAATTACAAAAGCAAACATCTAAACGTTTTTCGGAGAACCATGATGTCGTGGTGTTTGAAATTCATCCCCATTTCTTGAATGGGACGTAAGCATCAACCCATGGACACACATATATCATTTTACAACCCATTTTGGTGCGCATGTAGTTTAATTTTGAATTTTGAATTGTGCACCTGAAATGCCTAGGAAACCAAGTTACTGTATAAAAATGTCCAAATGAACCCTAAACAATTCCGATTTTTTGACGACACACCTATAGTTGCATGTTCACTACAGATAGAAGTTCTATGTAGCGAACATACCTCAAACAGTCTAGTCTTTGTGCATCAGTGTCATCCTTGGACCGGTAAAGCTAACACACACTGTACTTGAGGATTTAGAACAGAGTTTCAATCACACACTTATTACATCGAATGTCTCAAAAGAGAACTTATTACAATAATATGGCTTAAGGCCATCTAAATAAGATAACAGCGGAAGGCTTGGAAGATAATGTGAGTCCATCAGCTCCAACAGCATAGCTGAGTGAACGACAACGACCTAGCACACCTTACTCGTCGTCTGAAACATGATATGTTGCAGCCCGAAACGGGTCAGCACATGGAATATGCTGGCAATGTAACACAAAACAGCAATGAACATTATAAATGCTATCACGACATGCATATATGGCTGGTGGAAAGCTCTATGGTTAATGTTTTTCATAAAGCCAATTGTTCCTTACAACAAAGGAATAAATCTTATTTAACTATCATGGGGGTTGTTAAAGATTGAGAAGGTTCCTCCAACTCAATCCCAATTAAGCAATATCAATTAACCCAAAAATTAATTTAGAGTGATGAAATCAACATGATAATCCAAGAACCAGATACTCAAGATGTCCATAACCGGGGACACGGCTAACCATGATTAGTTAGTACACTATGCAGAGGTTTGTGCACTTTTCCCCACAAGAATCGATCTCCTCCATTGAATTTATCGCACTACATGATGTTTGAGAAACGGATGACCGAGACACAGTCTTTCAGAAACATTAACTCTTTACTCTGGGTGGATAGTTACACCTACTTTCCCCTACATATGCTAGCCCACCACTAAAAGAGGTCATGCAACCTACTCAACTATGCTAGAGCCCATAATAGCTTGTGGCTGCACATGGAAGTTTCTAGCATGAATAATCTTATGATCCCTTTGAGCCTGGGTGGCAAAACGAAGGATGATCACATGGGTACTCCGGGATATCCTAGGACAACACTGGATTCTCCAGGTGCCCGCAACCAATCCACCCAGATGTGTATTTAAGTACCCACCTTAAGTTAACCATTAATTAACAACTCTCACATCTGTCATGGATACACTCAACCAATCCATGTCTACAAGCATAGCAACCTGAGCATAACGTAGAAGTAACTCCCAAGGGTTTGATAATAAAAGGGCAATAGGTTCTACCTCATCATCTACTTCCCAAACCCACATGTTATTCAGATCCTAACCATGCAATGTTTGAGGATTGGAACTAATGCATAAAAACTGGGTAATAAAGGGATATGATCAAAGTGTTACTTGCCTTGCCGATGATCTTCAAACCCTAGAGACTCGTAGTAGCACGCTTCGCACTCTGGGAATTCTATCGCAAACAAACAATAGCATACATAAGCACTCCAGCAAGAAGCACGGGTAAAACTCAAATAAGAAGATCCAAACAGAAAGTTCAACTGAAGAGCTTCGATTTGCCAAAAGAATCAACTCAAACGGAGCAACGAAACTTAAGATACGAAGAAAACAAGATCGTTTACTAATCTGTATGAAAGTCAAATTTTACATTACCAAAATCATGTTCAAGTTTGTGAAAGATAAAGAGGGCTTCGAGACGAAGATTTAGGCGCTGGTTTCATATAATTTGGGTAAACGAGTAAAAAGTTATACTAGATTGAAGATCAGGGCAGAATCGCGATAAAAAATAATCACAAATAAATCCCTGAAAAAAACGAAACAAACAGACTAACGAACGAACGTTCGCTAACTGAACCTAATCGGTGAACGACGTTCGTTAAAACAAACGAACAAACAAACGTCCGCTAAATAAATAAACTGACGAAAAACCGAACCTATCTATTTAAAAAAAGAGATCTAGGTTTTTTTAAAACGACGGTTTTGACCTAAACCATTAAAAACACGGCGGACGGAGGCGGCGGCTCCGGCGGGACGGGCGGCGTCGGCGCCGTATGGCGAGGCGTCGGCGGTGCGGCGGCGGAGCGGCGATAGCGTGGCGAGGCGGTGGCGACGGCGATGGTGCGGCTGCGGTGGCGGGGCGATGTGGGGCAAGGGGCGGCGACCGTGGCGGTATTTAAGGGGGGGTGGGGTGGCGGTTGACTTGGGGGAGGGGCCGATCTCGGGAGGCGTGCTCCTCCCGGACTCGGGCGGCGGCGGTGTTGCTCGGGACTCTAGTCCCGAGCCGGAGCGGGAGGCGGCGGTGCGCTATGGGCCGGCTAGGCCGCTGGCACAGTTCGGTCTGCGAACTTTAAAAAAAAATTGCCTGAACGGAAAATCCTAATAAATTATAAAAAGAATCTAAAAATACCAAAAACAATTTCACCGTCTAAATGAAATATTTAGAACAAAGTGAACATTTTTCTGGCCTAATAATGCAATTTTGGAAACATGCATATTTTTCTAATTCAAATAAAATAGCAATAAAAATCCAAATAAAATATTCATTTGATTTTAACATTTTTCCTCCAATATTTCTTTTATTTTGGAGAAGTCATTTTATCCCCTCTCTTTTATTTTATTTTGGAATAGTCATTTTATCTCCTCTCTTTTATTTTTACTTTGGAAATACTTTGGAGAGAAAAATAATAAAACCAAAAATGATCCTCTTTTAAAATTTGAGAAAATTCAAATATGAAAATAATGAAATCCCCAACTCTCTCCATGGGTCCTTGAGTTGCTTAGAATTTCTAGGATCAAACCAAAAAGCAATTACAATATGATATGCATATGATGACCTATGTGTAACATTCGAAATTGAAAATTTTGGGATGTTACATTCTAGCAATTCAAACTCCATCCTTTGCAGCTGTGACCCCATGATGTAATCCAAATCAAGACGAAAAATCAAGTAGATCGCACACAGTTTATTATCACCAACCGTGTGAGATGGGGTACAAAATATCCTGGAGCACCGTCGGTGTATAGTATGCATACGGCTTACGCGAGAAGGTGCGTCGGCTACAGTGTGGGTGTGATGTAGTCTCCTTTGTGTACCAAAATGATGCAATGACGTGGATGAGCAATATAAACAGGGAAATTGGAACCAAAATTTTTGACATTCAAACTCATCACACACGGGTTAAGCTACCTGGACGTTTGTGATGTTCACATATTGTACCCAGTTCTGAATAAGGGACCGTGTCTGATGACACTTTGCGCGCCAGTTTTTTCGCTGAACCGATTCAAAATTTTTGACCACCATGGAAATATCTACCTCCTCGCCCCCTCCCCCTTACCAAAAGCCACATTTCCCTTGTTTCTGCCTTCCTTTCCAAGTTGAAACCTTCAGTCCTTGCTTGCAGCGCCGCCCCCTCGCCGGCGACCCCTCCTTCACGCTGCTCAGCTTCGTCTATCCAGGAAGGTAATCCGCACCAGACCCCCATCCTCCTCCTCCTTCCACATCCCACATGCCCCGACCGCCGGGGCGACACCTTCCACCCAAATCACCGACCCCTCCACCAAATAAGCACCGCCCTAAGCCATGGTGCATGCAGTATAGCCTGGAGATCTAGGAGCATTTGGCAGCGGCGAAGCAAATCACGGCCGCATGCGTGGATGAGGTCGCGATGGCTGCCATTCATGCCGACCCCCAGATCTAGGAGGAGTACCTCACCGTCGAGGCCACCATTGACACCTCGCAGCTTTAAATGAAAGTTCATGGCGTTTTGTCGAGGCCACCCTCGGTGCCTTCGATGAAGACTACGAGGTGTTTTCTCAGTGTGCACGTGCTTACCTCAACTTGAGAGCCAGCAGGTTGGTTCCGGGAGCGGCTCAGGCAACTCACCACTATGACGAGGCACCCATGATGCGGAGGCCACGACCTCTTCCAAGTCCAAGGAGCCAATCGTCATCGATATCTCCGACAATGAGGAGTAGCTTGTCTTATTAGCTCACTATAAGGACCAATGTTCAGTTTGCTAGCTACTGCCTTTCCTTAACAAATTATTGTGTATTGTGCTATCTACTTTTACCATGCAATCTGTTTCTCTAGTGTGTATGTTCTATAGAAACAAATACAATTTCTATATTTCCAAGTTGTCAAGAATGCTTGGTTTGGTTAACTATTTGATCTTCTAGTATGTTATACATTGTGCAATGTGGTGCTCAGTTAACGTTTGGTTCATTTGTTGTGGTGTTTAGTTAATTGTTTGGTTCCTTTCTTCAATGCGATGTTCAATTGTTGTGGGTGCATTCTGTTATTGTATACCATGTGAGAAATAAATTGAATTTGGCTATACTAAATACATGAGAAACAAATACAATTGCTATATTTCCAAGTTGTTAAGCATGCTTGCTTTGGTTAACTGTCTGATCTTCTATTAGGAGTATGTTATATTGTGCAATCTGGTGCTCAGTTAATGTTTGGTTCATTTGTTATGGTATTTAGTTAACTGCATGCGAACCCTCACTTAACCTGATCACTAACTACCTTATATGTGTTGCGGGGAAACAATGGGAAGCACTGAGGATTACAATCGAGGTTTGCACACGCATGGTCCTTTGTCTAATAGCACATTATTGTGCAATTGCAGGGACCATTATAAAGGTTTTAAACAATTTGGTCTTGCACATGTAGGTCCTGCCATCAGAGGTTTTGACCCACTGTTCGACCCTTTTTGCATAATGGGAAATGAGTTGTCCATGAATATCAGTCAAGTCAAGAAACTCAGAAAAATAGTTAGGATAAAGAAATTAGCGACAAAAAACAATAAGATCTTTATCCGCACAATGAAGAAGACATAAGTTCACTACAGGATGGTACTAACTATTATACCTTGCCTTTTATATTCCTTTGTCCCATTTCCAATATAGAGAAGATATTTATGCACATCCTTCTTTTCAAGCCTTTCCAAAGCAGTTCACTAACGATTACCTCTCAAACCACCTATATGGTCAAGAGGCAGGGAAGGTATTCATACAACACCCACGGTTCAATATTGAAGTGTTCCTGAAGAGGACGAAAAATGGACCTTCAACATCCACGGTCAATCATCCACAGGCACCTGGAGAGGCAGCGCACCCACGGTCAATCATCCACAGGCACTGGCCTAAAGTTGCAAAGACCTTCAACATCAATGAAGGCTCAATATTCGCCTTCTGCTTAAGAAGTTTTCCAGATGAGATACATCTGTCTATGTACCGTCTATGATGCTAATTTCAAAAGGTTATAGATGTTGCATGTGAAACTTGGTGCTGGTGCAGTTGTGTAATGGGGTAGCTGAGTGCTGAAGCTATATTGTGTTGTACTCTAATGTATTTCAATTATGAAAATGAAATATATTGTGTGCTTAATATGAAATGTCAATTAGATCCATAAATGGATTATTAATAGGATAATTAGCCTGCTATTTGGGTTTTTCTTTTGCGAACGGTTATTGAGAAAACACCGTGGGCGATGACCTCAGGCAGCGCACACAGTTTCTAGGAATAAATCATGTTGGATTAACGAACAGTCACACATGACATCCTCTTGAAAACAGTTTGCGTTAGGCCACCTGGCGCAAACGTTTACACATAAAAATTGTGTGTGATGGATGGCCTTTGCCACACCATTTCTTCTATGCACCGTGTTTGATGCATTAACGCAAATGATAAACTACACTGGTAACGCTATCACAAACGCTATTACAAACGTTTTAACGGGGAAAATGGTATGTGATGTACGTGCAAACATAAACGTTTTCCTTGGAGCGACAGTGTGGGATGTATATACAAACGAAAACATTTAGCGGGGACTGACTATGTGGGATGAACTTACGACCGGAAATGATTTTTCCTATATAATTGAATTTTTTTAGCACTACTATACGTATAACCATATTTGATCGCTCGCCGGTCGCACACGACCTCATTTGGCCGAGCGTGTGTGCCCGGAGAGCATATCCCCAACGGTTTCTATGTCGTCTCGGAAGGACCCCTCTAATGTAGTCACTCACTAGGCAACGGTTCCAAATGTCGTCGTGGAAAGGGGTTACAAACCGTTTGTACAGCACCGAGGCGTACCACTGGTGCCATATTTTTTCAAGATTGGTCTGTACATAAATGATTGTGCTTAGAAATCAAACCATAATATTTGGATATGTCTAAAATAGCCATAAAATCAATGAGTTCCTAATCCTACTTTGCGACATGTAAAATTGATTTGATGCCAAAATTTGGAATCTGCCAAATGTTCGCTAGAGATTAGTTTGTTTTCCAAATTTGACGCCACATTTTTTACTATATGTATAGGTGCTATCTGACGATGTCGACAGTGAGAATGAAGATGGCCAGAGGAGGTACTAGAGGCAAATCCTCAGGCAGCTTTATGCGGGAATTCATAACAAGCATATTAGGAACTAAACAGGAGCTTTTGATGCCCACTTCGAAACCAAAAGCTTCATGACGCGTATGAAAGTGTTCTGGTGCATGCAAAAGGACGAACCATTGGCTCCTTCAGGCAGAAGTATTCTCGCAGGGTGGCGCACGCCGCATATGATGAGCACCTGGAGAAGCTTCACGATCGCCCCGACAAATGAGATGTGGGATTGAACTATGTATGTCTATGTAGTGTCTTAATTATAAATGTGCTTGAGTATGCTTAATGACGGTTGAACTATATATGGTTGAACTATGCTTGTGTACGCTTATTATCTACGCCTGGGTATGTCTAATCTATGTTCACTTATATCTAAATGTGGTATCTGGATGCAATCAGTTTGTTTGATGGAATTTTATGCATATTAAGGTGAATGTTTAGCGTGGTTGTCAGTGTACATAAATCTGGGCCCTTTTGTACCCCTTACTTGTGCACGGGCAGTTGTAGCCGCACCCGTGGCGAGGCTTGACAGGGCAGTAGAAGGCAAGATGCAAGACTACCAAGGCAGAACTCTAAGCGGTAAACAAATAGCAGAAGACAAGCTAGACCTCCCCTGGCGACACCCTTGCCGGGGCGGGTTGTGTAAGCCCCGGCAAGATCCTTGCCGGGATGGCTTGCGAAGCACCAGCAAGGCCACCACCCTTCAGGCTGAGAGCTCTGACACCACCTACAACGTCAAGACCAAGACTCAGGGGCACATGCATAGTGGCATGCATATCTTTGTGAAGACTAGTGACATGCAGGTCTTCATGGAGACCAAAAGACAAAATCTCCCGGCAAGGCCCTTGCCGGGGACGACTATGAGGCCCCGACAAGACCCTTGCCGGGGACAACTGTGGAACCACAACTAGGCCCACAGCCGACCAGGATCCGCCACCCCGCGGCCGTTCCAGCATGGCGACCAGCCTGCCAACTAAGCAAGCATCAACATGGTGGCATGCAGATCTTTGTGACGATCCTACCACCATGCCAGCACAGTAGCTAGTCAGCCAACTTGGCGTTGCGTGCCTCGTCAGCCTGGATGCGTGTCAAGATGGGGTGAGGTGGCGACGGACGGGACGGGCTCTATTACCGTCCCTGATAAAGTTAGAGGGCATGTAAGCAGCGCATTTAATGCGTGTGTCCTACAGTGTCATTGATCAGCATGTACACTGTAGCTACTTCACACCTCCTGTGTGCCACTGTGGCAACCCCTTTGGACGTATAAAAGGAGGCCCAAGGCATACTGGAGGATGATTCAAACTTTTGGACCAGGCACGCATAGCAGCTAGCTAAGTCTCAAGAACACCAAATACACACTCAAAGCGGGACTAGGGTTTTACGCTCCTCGGTGGCCCGAACCAGGGTAAAAATCCCTCGTGCTGATCACCAGACCTGCTCTTTGTGCATTCCTCCTCCCCGCCAACCGTAAAAGGGATCCTTGTGGTCTCATAGGTGTTATTTCCCCGACATCTTTGGCACGCCAGGTAGGGGGCGAGGTTCTGCAAATCTAATCTGGTAGTTAGTGCGTCAGTTTCTTCATCACCATGGCTCTGAAGAAGAAGACGATCACGGCGATCGGTTCATCTGGAGCCATTCTGCACATGCCTACACGGACGGACAACAGGGTAGACGCTGGTGGCGATGGAGATCAAGACCATCCACATCATTTTGGTACCATGAGCCAGGCGAGCGGCGTCGTCTGCAGCCACGACGATGATCCACGCACCGCCACATCCAAGGATGGAGTCGTGTTGCCTACGGACAGTGCGGGGACGTCCAAGGGTAGGAAGACGACCCCGCCGATGCACGCACTGCGGTCCTCCCAAGTCGTGCGCGTTGAGCAGCGCCACGACATTTGTGACCCCGTGAGGGAGTCCTGGATTAAGGGGTCCTCGGGCATCCGGACTATTGACATGGGTTGGACTGATGGGCTATTAAGATACAAGACAGAAGACTTCTTCCCGTGTCCGGATGGGACTCTTCTTGGCGTGCAAGGCAAGCTTGGGGATTCGTATATGTAGATTCCTTTCTCTGTAACCGACTCTGTATAGCACTAGTCCCCTCCAGTGTCTATATAAATAGGAGGGTTTAGTCCATAGGGCAGAATCATAATCATATAGGCTGGGCTTCTAGGGTTTAGCCATTACGATCTCGTGGTAGATCAACTCTTGTAATACTCATATTCATCAAGATCAATCAAGCAGGAAGTAGGGTATTACCTCCACAGAGAGGGCCCGAACCTGAGTAAACATCGTGTCCCCCGTCTCATGTTACCATCGACCTTAGATGCACAGTTCGGGACCACCTACCTGTCGTGGAATTGTCACGGCAGATGTCCTTAGTGTCAGGACTTGGTCGCGAGGCCAATGCATCTATGCGGTAGCTTGAGAGGGGTTGATCGGGACGAGAAACACACCACACAAGACAAAGATTTAGACAGCTTCGGGCCCCGGGAAACATCATCCGGTAATAGCCCTACATGCTGTTTGTGGCTAGATCGCATTATGCTCATCAGGGAGACGCTGCATAAGCCAGCTCCCCTTTACTTGTGTCTAGCCCTAGAGATTATTTTTCTTCTTGCATGTCCCTCTTTGGGGAGCCCTGCCCCCTCCTTATATAAGTTGGAGGGGCAGGTTACATATGGAGTCCTAGTAGGACTAGGGCTAGTCTATCTTTTCTTACAAGTTGAATACAAGTCCGGGTCTTTCTTACGCGTAAAGGAAATATTCGTCATCCCTTTCCTCTTAAGTCGACCCACCATAACCGGAGCAGGCCTTCTGGGCCTTGGGCCTAATATTCTATTTGACCCGCCGTCGGGGTCATCCGTGAGTCGTCAGGCTCGTGAGTCGTCTGACCAGTGAGCCGCCAGACCCGTGAGTCGCCAGTCCTCCGGCGGGTCACGGTGAAGCGCCAAGTCCTGCCGGGTCTTACTTCCGGCCGGGTCATACCGCGGGGTATATCCCCGACATTAGCCCCTAGTTTAATTTGGTTTTATCCATGTTAAACTAATCTGCAATATAAACACAAGAACAAATTTGACAGGTTGTGTTCCGGGTTAAATATTCTTTGTAAGCCGGTACTTGAACAGCTTTAAGTCCTTGTCATTTCCTTGTTGATATAAATATGTCCATAACCTCATAGAAAAATATTCTTTAACATATATGCTTCAACTTTCTCAATGCAAAAAATCTAGATACTTCTTTTTTTAAATCTGGGTTAACAGGCCAGCTTCAGAATCAATTTGCTGACATTGATCTTCTTGTAGAAAAATATAGTAAGAGGTAATTCAGTTGAGTCGGCCTCCAAAACACCGGCTTAAAAAATATTGGTCTTGAAATACTCATCTGACTTTCAATCGGTTTGAAGATGTAACACTTACCGGTTTATCATCACCAAAATTGCCGGATTATAAAACAGACGATGCCGGGTCATAATTGTTGTTGACCCCGGGTCATGTAATTGATCTTGCTGATTTGCTCAAAAACTAAGAATTAGAAGATGCTCCTCCTTTATATAGCCACCAAGTGTTGGGTTGTCATGCTTGCAGCAACCTGGGACTTGTAATTGCCTTATGCTCATAAAAAATTTCAAGCAGTGTAGCCCCCAAGGGCCGGGTCATTATGCACTAATGAGCAGCGACATTGTAAATATGATCATGTAAACATGGGCAGCAATGTGTAACCCCCAAGGGCCAGCTCAGTAAGATAATACTGAACTGGGACTCTTCATTGAAAATAATATCATATGATGTAAGCCCCATCCTGGGGCTTGAACCCATGTCCACAAGGTTAAGAGCTTTATGCTTTACCAATTGAGCAGTGGATCCTTCAATATAATGGAATAAGGCTTGTGTACCTTGAATTTTCGACATGAGAAATTGGTAGCCCCCAAGGGCCGACTCATTATGATGTGATGAGTCGGGTCTTCAATAAGATGATGAAAAAATTGTCTTTGCATTAGCCCCCAAGTGCCATGGTGCATGCTGGCAGTGACATGGGACTTTGCATATTTGATGTAATCTTAATTTAAATAATGTAGCCCCCAAGTGCTGGGTCGTAAGCCTACAGCGACTCGAGACTATTTCCTCCAACATAAAATAAATCACGCCCATTGATAAAATAATAGCCATTGCACTGAAGCGACTTTGAAGACCTCCATCATAATACTGGCTATTGATAACCATAATAAAAATCCAGCCATGTTGGCTATTAAAGAATTGAATAATATAATCCGGTATGAAAACCTCAATCATTCAATATCATCATGAAAATCCAGCCAGTTTTCGCTATTAAAGATTTGAATACCTCATCGGTTGACAAGTAAATCCGGAGTTTAAATACCCGGCAGCTCTTGGCCGATGATGACTTAATGCACATTCATTGTAAGCCGGAATTTTTGTAACCCTGCGGCTTACAGCCTTTGAGAAAATCAATAATTGATAACCCTTTTGAGGCATCAATTTTAATGATGAGCTTGGACTTAAGAATTTACGTAAGTCATAGCTCTTTAAATCCTGCACAGAGTTTAAACAACATATGCCCTGGCGACTTAACGTCAAAAGCCAGGGCGGGTAACCACCCAAATGTAGTCTTATCCTGCACACACGTAGATCACAAGATCCCTTGGCGATTTATCGCAGGACGGGTCATAATATCTCACATATAACCACTGTGATATTGAATTTGTACTGCCGGTTTACATGACCTGTGCAGTAAGGGCGATAACCCAATCCTTAGAAGCCAATGCTTCCACATAGATGATGATTGTCATAAGATGGCGATTTATCATCGAAAATCAAGCCGGGTTAAATAGAAACCACTCATATACACTTTAGATATGATCAAAAAAGCTTCAAGTAAAAACCAAAAAAAATTGTTTGCAAAAAGAGACTTCAAAATTTTTGAGGCTTCTGATTCGAATACGATCAGAAAACCATTCCAAAGGATTTAAGCTAAGATTCGAATATGATCATATAGCCCCCAGTGGCATTGGCGTTGCCGATCAAGAGGGTACCGACAGCTATGTTCTCTTTGGTTCGAATACGATCTATGTTTGAACAGGAAGCCCCCAAATGGCCTTGAGAGTTGTTTAACGACGCTGATTCGAATACGATCCACGTCAGACCCAAAAGAGGTTAAGCTATACTTCGGATACGATCAAGAAGCCTCCTAGTGAGTTTGGCAGTGTGCCGAGCAAAAGGGTTTCGACGGCTATGTTCTCTTTGGTTCAAATACGACCTATGTTTGAACAGGAAGCCCCCAAGTGACCATATATTAGCATTGCACCGATCAAGAGGGTACCGACAGCTATGCTCGATGAGCAGGAAGCCCCCAAGTAACCATAAAGAGATAAACCGTAAGGCAGGATACCTATGTTTGAACCGTGCATCATGGCAGCAAGTTCTTTTTGGCAACCTTTAATTTTTCTTAGAACTCGAACTTGCGAGAAATTAATTCTTTTTGAACCGAAACTTTAAACCGGATTTGAAAGCTTCAAAAATTTGTGATGGACAAATTTACCTTGAGCCGGATTTTGAACCGGATTTGAGAGCCTCAAAAATTTGTGAGGAACAAATTTACCTTGGGCCGGATTTTGAACCGGATTTGAGAGTTCCAGTGCTTTGTGGGAGAAAGATGTATCTTGAACCGGATTTTAAACCACAGTCCTTATTTTGAGCTGGAAATCTTCTGACGGCCTTTAAATTTTCATCGATCTAGCAGTAATCTCCTGGGCCGGGTTATTTTTCCCTTCAATGACCCGGAGTTCTTGAATTTACTGAGACCGGCTAATTTTGCCGAGCCATACCATTGTAGCCCCGTGTCTCAAGACAACTTGAGGAGTTGGCTTGAGATTCTCCATATTTGACCATAGCAGAAGGTGTATATTATTGGCGTTGATAGCGCGATGTGAATCCACAGAAGGTTGAGGTGACTGCGGCGGATTATAAATGATCTCGTATGAGCCGTGTCAGCAACTCGGCCAATGGTTCCTTCCAACTGGTTGCTCGAAGTTAACTAAACTATAGTGGCGGCGACTTGCGCGCCTGCCCATTGAACCGTCTAGTGCAGACGGCGGCTGATAAATATGATAATTTGCCTCCAATTTGTTGGAAGAAAACCGGGCTTCCCAAGTAGTGACTTGCTCATACTCAATAAACTGCTCATCCAGAAAAATGCGGCCCAGTGTGTTGATGTATACCAGGCCGCGAGAGACGGACGGTAAAGACGACCGCAACATCAAAGGCGGCTCAGACAAATGAATCAACCGTGGTGCTGTAAACCGGTGCGGGCGGGTAAGTTGTCCTCCTTGTTGTAAGCCGGTGTGGTCATAAGAGGCAGCCCGACATTATGGCCGCCTTGATTGCGAGAGACGACCCGCGGCGTTATAAGCCGCGCGATCATGGCGGCAACCTGGCGTTATAAGCAGCCTTGAGGGGTCCATTGAGTAAGGACAACCTCCTGTGCCGAATGATGTTGGCGCACCTCCACCTCCGTGGTATAATGCCACTTTATAATGAATAATTCTCCTAAATATAAAATACGGCACAACAAAGTAGTTTTGCTTGGATGAATTAATATGTAGCACATGATTCACTTTGACGATAGATGATCTATACGCAGACTGCCAGCATCAACTGATACATGTACTGCATGTTCTCTCTCTTTCCTCCATACTTTTGTTTTGATATTTGGAAGGTGCTGAGTTGCAGTCCTAGCTGGGCACTTAGTCAGGCCGGCTGTGTGGGTCAAGCGTGACAAGGCGGCTCAGAGGCGATGGCGTAGGCCAGCTGCAGCAAAGGACTAGCTCAAGGGAAATCGATTCGGAGGTGAGTACGCTCCGACGAGGATGCCCTGGCGGTTTGTTGAAGTGCGGTCGTGGGCACAACTGTTGACCGTAGTAGCAGAGGTGTGGCCGTCTTCTGGCCTGGCAGTGAAAAGCAACGGCTTGAACACGAGTTATTCTGGTCGTTGATTCTTCCGTGGACTAGTACTCCCTCTTGCATGTACGTGTATCCAGTTTGATCCCTGTCGTACTTCTAGATTCCCTTGTGTGGCCGGCAGATGTTTCATTGATCTGGGATTTTATAACCTTGTACACCGAATGATGGCAGCAGTGAGTGGGACGCCTAGCTCCCAAGTAAAGAAACGGGCTTTGTGGCCATAATTGACTGCACAAGACGTTGCATCCCGGCCTGCAATATATAACCAGCATGTTGCTCCTCACGTGATTAAAGCTTCATAGCAAACGCAGGTCTGTATGCACGGAGTGATAGTCTATTGATCCATAACCGTAGAAGCAACTCTGCAGCAAGAGAAAGGCAAAGCTGCAGAAACTACATGGCCTCAGCGACACGGCGAGGACACAGATACAGGGCGGCTCAACCGCGAACCTAGGAGAGGCGGTCTGGCGCGGCTATGGCAACGAAATCAGTGGCGTCTTTGGAATGTGCTAGCGGCTCCAAAAGGCACAGCGCGCGACTGCAACAACTCCAGAAAATGAGGCTTTGTCAGCGGCAGCCGTAGCCGGCTTGCAACAGAGGCTTGGGACGACTCAGAGTGAAGACGACCGGTGAGCGCGGGCCACAACAGAACGGCACGGCGGCGGCTCATAGTCCAGCCGGCTCGGGGCTACCGAACGCGGGCGGCTCGGAGGCGGCTCGGAACGTTGATGCAGCTCGTGAGGCGGCCAGCAGTTTGAGGTTTCGGCCATGATTGGAGCAGCGGCTTGGACGGGGGTAGAGGCAGGCCATTACCAGAATTAGCTCGAAGACGACTCAATGATTTGGAGGCCGACACAGCTGGAGGAAGGTGTCGAGGCGCTGGCGACTCAAAGAAGGCAAAGGCCGCGGCGGTTCAGCAGGCGAGGAGGTGGCAGCAGGCTGGTTCTGGCACCAGCGGCGACTCGGCTGTAGCGGCTGAAGCCAGCCACAGAGGCGGACGACCGGCAGAGCAACAGCGACTCGATAGCAGAATCGTCTGCCGAATCATGGGCCGTTTCCCTTTTTTTAATTTTTTAAGCTCCACGTACTTGTCTTTTCATGGTTTTGTAGTAGTAGTATCCTTCATGTCCATGCATGTAATGAAACTCTTCATATCAGAGTAGTAGTACGCCTTTGGATCAACACTTGAATCCTTGATCCCTGTGCGTGCGCTAGGTCTACCCGAAAACTTCACAAGGCCACAAGCCGCCGCCGTCTTTGACACGTGACTGCTCCCGAGTAGCGACGGATTCAGACAGTTGTCTTTGAAGTAGCGACAACGACTCATACCATAAAGCGGCGGCTTATCCCGGCGAGACTGATTTCTTTCCGGTTTCGGCGGATCAGCGGTGGAAACCCTTCTACTTGTCTCGGCGACTTGCGGCGACAACCAAATCCCAACCCTAATTTTTCTTGAACCTTTTAATCTCACAAATCGTAAATCTAGACCGATGAACTTGATGCTTATGCAGATCTTTTCGGACCGGCTCTTCTTCATCCAGATAATCGCGAGCTCCTCAATCCCTGGGGAAGATCCCTCCAAAAACTCAACACCACCGTGCGCAAGCCCCACGGTGGGCGCCAACTGTCGTGGAATTGTCACGGCAGATGTCCTTAGTGTCAGGACTTAGTCACGAGGCCAACGCATCTATGCGGTAGCTTGAGAGGGGTTGATCGGACGAAAGCATAACACACAAGACAAAAGATTTAGGCGGCAGGGCCCGAAACATCATCCAGTAATAGCCCTACATGCTGTTTGTGGCTAGATCGCATTATGCTCATCAGGGAGACGCAGCATAAGCCGGCTCCCCTTTAGTTGTGTCTAGCCCTAGAGATTATTGTTCTTCTTGCCTGCCCCTCTTTGGGGAGCCCTGCCCCCTCCTTATATAAGTTGGAGGGGCAGGTTACATATGGAGTCCTAGTAGGACTAGGGCTAGTCTATCTTTTCTTACAAGTTGAATACAAGTCCGTGTCTTGCTTTCGCGTAAAGGAAATATTCGTGATCCCTTTCCTCTTAAGCCGGCCCACCATAACATGAGCCGGCTGGGCCTTGGGCCTAGTCTTCTATCTTACCCGCCGTCGGGGTCATCCGTGAGTCGTCAGGCTCGTGAGTCGTCTGACCAGTGAGCCGCTAGACCCGTGAGTCGCCAGTCCTCCAGTGGGTCACGGTGAAGCGCCAAGTCCGGCAAGGTCATACTTCCGACCGGGTCATACCGCGGGGTATATCCCCGACACTACCCGAGATTCGCCGGTTTTGACACCGACATTGGTGCTTTCATCGAGAGTTCTGCTGTGACGTCGAAGACATGATTGATGGCTTGCCTTGTTATCAAGGACGATATCACCTCCGGAGGAGTCCTGACCTCAGGAGAAACCCTCCGGCTGGGCGGCTTTACCATGACCGCCCGTTCGGCCGTTATGCCGATGATGACTTCTCGGGTCATCAAAATCGCCTCCGCGTCAACGACAAATACTCCAAACAGATGGATCGGACGGAATTGTCGTCTTTAAACGAACTCCTGGATCGCATCGCCGCCTTGGGGGTCGCTACAGACTACAATCAAATTGGGCTTAAACCCAATCGGAGAGAAATCAAATCTCCGCTGATCATCCATCAGGTAGCGGTAGTAGAGAAGCAATGCAACAACTCGCCCTCTATATTGAGGATGAACTATGTTCAAATTTCCGAACTTGAAGAACCGGATACCTGTCCGTGGAAGGACGTGTCCCGTCTTCCGAGCCTACAGCCGGACGGTGGACCTGAAAAATCAGTTGATATCCTGGAGCACGAACTGTTAAACTCAGAACTTCCTCGAGCCCCGGATCCTGAATTGGGTCTGGGTTTGGATTCAATTCCACACGCCCAACCAGATATACGCGATCTCATGTACATACGACAGTAGTCCGAGGAGACAGTCCATCACTTTTCGACCAGATTCCTCCTTGTTAAAGACAAGATCACAGATTGTCGTGATGAAGACGCGATCTCATCATTTTGCAACAATTGCACGGACGAGGGAATGCTCAACGCCATTAACCGTCGTCCCGTATTACACTTTGCTGACTTGGCAATGATAGTACAGAAGTACTGCGCAATGGAAAGCGCCTAGAAAACTCAGGGAGCTCCTTGGGAGCAACCTACTTCCACTCGGCCCCTCGTTCGAACAAAAAGGATGCACCCTCGTTGGTCGCCTGATCCAATAGTAAAGAAATCAAAGCCCAATACGGGGCGTGGAACCATTTTGGAGGGATGGCTCAATAGGCCATGCAAAATACACACAACACAGGATACCATACCAACCCACAGCCTTAGAGCATGTTGGATACTCCGGCAAGTGGCCAGGACCAGCGAGGATCTCCTCAATAAAAACACTGGAGAACAACAACCCATGGAAGACGACGACCTCAGAGTATTGACGGTCTTTGAGACTTTCGCTTCAAATAATAGGCGTAAAAGAGCACTCCACGGCCTCGCTGAAGTTTGCCAAGTTGCAGCAATAAACTCCTAGAATGACACGGCCATAACTTTCAATGCCAGTGATGAACCAAAATACAAGACAGTCCGGGCACCTGCCGCCTTGGTGCTCAGTCCGATCGTGGACGACTTTCGGCTTACCAAAGTACTTATGGACGGCGCCAGCGGACTAGATCTCATTTACGAGGAAACTTTCAATAAAATGGAAATAGATAGGAGCCACATTGAGCAAAGTAGCACTACCTTCCAAGGAATCATTCCCAGTCGGGAGGCACGATGCACGAGAAAAATCACACCCGATGTGATTCGGCACGCCGGAGAACTAACGGTCCGAAGAGATAACCTTCCAAGTGGCCCCTTTCAACAGTGGATATCACGCCATATTAGGGCAAGATGCATTTGCACGCTTCCAAGATATACCTCATTACGGGTACATGAAGGTCAAGATGCCAGGGCCCAATGGTATTATCACTCTAGCCAGTGATCCAGACATAGTACTCCGTGCCGAAAACAAAACCGCAGCCCTGGCCCTCGAGGCCTCTGAAGCCCTTGCGACCGAAGAGTTAACCGCACTACGTTCCATGGTGGATAGGGACGACGTGATCCTGGACACGCGGCCCAAATCCACCTCCTTTAAACCAGCAGATGAAATAGTCAAATTTCAAGTTCGCCCGACAGACCCCAAGAAGACAGCATCCATCAGAGCATAGCTGGACCCAACGGTTGACGCTGCCTGCGAGCGTTCTTACGCGAAAACTGTGGCGGGACATATTCGCCTGGCACCCTTCCGATATGCTAGGGATCCCACGCAGGCTGGCCGAACATAGCCTAAACATACTGATGGGATACAAACCGGTCAAGCAAACACTGTGGCGCTTTTCCGAACCCAAACGACAAGCCATGGGGGAGGAGCTAGCCAAGTTACTCGAGGCCGGATTCATTAGAGAAATAAAAGACCCAGACTGGCTAGAAAACCTGGTGATGGTACCAAAGAAGGATATACCCTGGCGCCTATCTGTCGATTTCAAAGACCTCAACAAGGCCTGCCCTAAGGATCCCTTCCCATTTCTCCGCATCGATCAGATTATCGATGCTACTGCAGGACATGACATACTGTGTTTCCTCAATGCATACTCCGGATACCATCAAATCAAGATGAAGGAGTCCGATCAAGCTACAACAGCATTCATTACCCCAAACGGGCTGTTCTGCTTCAACGCTATGCCCTTTGGACTCAAAAATGCCAGCACCACCTATCAACGCATGATTCAAACATGCCTGGAGAAACAGATCGACAACACAGTTGAAGCGTATGTAGATGACGTCATCATCAAAACCAGGCATGTCGAGTCGTTAATAGACGATCTGCGTCTCACATTCGAGAACCTCCGTACGTCTGACATCAAGCTCAATCCGGAAAAGTGTGTTTTCAGCGTCCCCACCAGAAAACTGCTAGGATTCTTCATTTCTAATAGAGGAATTGAAGAGAATCCAGCTAAAATATGAGCTTTGTCACAGTTGGCTATGCCAACAGACCTTAAACAAGTCCAAAAACTAGCCGGATGTGTGGCAGCTTTAAGCCGCTTTATCTCAAGACTAGGAGAAAAAGCATTGCCACTCTACCGCCTTCTCCGTATGACCGAACACTTGAGTGGGCCAGACGCTTGCACGCCGATGGATGAAATAAAGGCTCTTTTAGCGAGCAACCCAATCTTGGCCGCACCGAACGTCGGCGAACCCATGTTATTATACATATCAGCAACACACCAAGTCGTGAGTGCGGTGCTTGTCGTCGAATGAGAAGAGGACGGACACAAATTCCCACTTCAGAAGCCGGTATACTACGTATCCACTATTCTCCCACCATGTAAATCCCGGTACCCTCATTACCAAAAAATAGCATACGCGGTCTTCATGGCATCCCGGAAGCTACGACTCTACTTTCAAGAGTTCTCAATCACGGTGGCGTCCGAAGTACCACTCAATGACATAATAAACAACCGCGATGCCACGGGCTGGATTGCCAAATGGGCCATTGAGCTCCTCCCATTCGACATAACATACAGACCACGCCGGGCCATTAAATCCCAAGTACTGGTGGTCCTAGGAGCAGGCATTCTCCTGACATCCCCCACTGAAGATACAGTTCAGTATGTACTCCAAATATTATATACAGACTCCAACAATGTAGCCGAATACGAGGCCTTATTGCATGGTCTTCGGAAGGCTGTCTCCATGGGCATTCTCTACCTGGAAGTGCACGGAGATTCAAACCTTGCAATATCTCAAATAAATGGAGATTTCGATGCCAAAGATCCAAAGATGGCGGCTTTCCGCAACGCTGTTCTCAAAATGTCGGCTCAGTTCGAGGGGCTCAAGTTTCATCATCTGGCTCGAGAAAGTAATCAAGCGGCGGATGTCCTTGCCCGCATTGGCGCTAAGCGCGACCCCATCCCACCTAACATCTTTCTGGAAAGGCTCTTCAATCCGTCCGTGGTGTGGCAAGGGGAGAGCGGCAATATCAGTCCGGATCCGACTATAACCCCAAATTCCGAACACACTGATATCATCGGGGGCTCCACCACCGAAATAACACCATCGGCCCATCTTATCATGGCAGTCATTGCCCCATGGACCGAACCCTTCTTGGCCTACCTTAATAGGCGAGAATTCCCGGAGGATCAGAATGCGGCGCGCCGCATTGTCCGGCACTCAAAGGCCTACAAGGTTCACAACGGAGAACTCTACAAGAAAAGCACTATGGAGTACTTCAAAGATGTATCTCCGAGGAAGAAGGGTGGAAACTTTTGGCTGAAATTCATGCCAGTCTTGATGGTCACTACGCCACCGCTTGGGCCCTTGTAAGCAAGGCCTTCCGTACAGGTTTCTATTGGCCGACGACCCGAGCAGATGCACAGGACCTTGTCCAACATTGCGTCGGATGCCAGCTTCTCGCCAACCAAAGCCATATGTCACCCACCGCTCTACAAAAAATCCCCATCACTTGGCGTTTCGCGGTCTGGGGGCTTGATATGGTCGGACCCCTTAAAGGAGGAAGCCATAAGAAAAAATATATGTTGGTCATGGTGGATAAATTCACTAAGTGGATAGAGGCCAAACCAGTTAAAACGGCCGAGGCCGGACCTGTGATAGACTTCATATTTGGTGTCATGCACCGTTATGGTATTCCACACAACATTATCATCGATAACGGCTCCAATTTCACAACCGATGAGGTGAAAGCCGGTGTGCTAATCTGGGCATTAAGCTTGATTACGCCTCTGTCTATCATCCGCAAACAAACGGTCAAGTCGAACGAGCCAATGGTCTTATTATGAGCGGCATTAAGCCCAGACTAGTGCGGTATTTGAAAGAATCAGACAAGCACTGAGTTGAGGAGCTCGACTCCGTACTCAGGGGGTTGCGGACCACGCCCAGTCGCACTACCAGATATACACCTTTCTTCATGGTGTACGGCGTAGAGGCTGTTTTACCCTGCGACATTATTCATGACTCGCCTCGAGTGCGCATGTATGAAGAGGAGCGTGACATCGCAAAAGCGCGTTCCGCATTTTATCAGCAACAGGCTCGCAGATATCAAAGCAGAGAAGTACATGCCAAGACTTATAATGTTGGCGAACTCGTTCTACGCTTGCCGGAGAAGAAAAAGGACAAACTTAAGCTGAAGTGGGAAGGTCCCTTCCTCATCGATGAAGTTCTCACTGGCGGAGCGTACCGCCTGCGTGATGCGTCAGACAATCGTCTAGAGCCGAACCCATGGAACGCAGCCAGACTCCGAAAACTCTATGCCTAGCACCGAACTCTTCGTTCGTCTCCTTCCCCCTTTTCCTTTATTTATTTATTTTTCCCTCTCTTTTTGCATTTTCTTCTTTTTTGTAGCCTTAAAGCTCTGTGTGCGGCTAAACCGCGCACATACGACACACACATACTCAAATATGTACGTCCATTATACCTGGGGTCTTCTTGTACATAAGCTTATTATTATTATTATTTTCCGGGCATTAAGCTCACTACATATGTGTCTTTTCACCGTATGTGCCTTTTCTTCGCCGTTATATGCAGCGATATGACTTAAGTTTTGCCCAAGCTGGGTTGCTTGGCTCCTGTGCTTATGCCCTACGTTCCCGTTAGTTTGGCTAGGGCATAAAGGGAGCACCTCTGAAATTGTTACTGCTGGGTCATCTGGATGTGTACCTCAGACTCGATGAAGCCGAAAGCTAGCGTTCTTAAGGGAATATTCGGTCGGCGGACTAAAGATGTTTTTTACTCAGTAAACTATGAACCCCCAGACGATTATGTATGCTGCGATTTTTCAATCACAGTTTGGACATGCATGATTAACGCATGCACACCCAGGGAAAGGAACCCTTAACGGAACTATTCTCTCTGGAAGATGTTTCTTACAATCACAATGTAATATAACATAGCTAGCCGGACACTTGTCTGTTCAAGCAACTATGACCCCTATGCCTGGTTTCCACGCATACCCCGGTCGAGAGGTTGAAGCGAAAAGGTCTGCCATGACAATTGTTTTCCAGTTCGGCTAGGGACAAATTTATCAATTGAAGTACATAGTCACTTGGACTCAAAAACTTCTTCCTCTAGGCCATCCAACATGCTATCTAGCTTACAATCATGTTGGGAATACTTGGCAGCTACCTCTACCTGGTCACATACCAAACTAATGGGAATTTCTTTTCCATCTGACCCTAAAGGTCTGACCTGGGCCATATGATTCGGATCGAGCTTGGTGTGCCATGTTTTCACCTTGGCCCAGGCCTCTCGCGCACCTTCCCAGCAGGCCAATATCTTCCATTATCATAAACGCCACTGCGCTCCCTTAAATAGCTGTACAAGCTCCTCCATACTTCCTGGAGGGGAGTCAGATGGCCATAAAGCCTTGGCAACACTCCGCATTGCCTACCGAGCTCGCTCATGCATTTGCGACAGCTCTTGTAGCAGATCGCTCGACAATCTGGACACCTCCTCTTCGGGACGGCCCGTCAACATACCTACAAACATAACTCTGCCAGTTCCTTCCCTCGCCGAATTACGCAGAGGTAATTTTCAACATGTACTAAATATGCCACCCCGCAGCCTCTTATTTTCCTTCACGAAATCATCCAGCTAGGCCCGCACATCTTTCAGTTCTTCGCCCAGCTTGGTGTGGGAATCCTGGAGTTTTTTTCTCCTCCCTGACCCGTGTCGGTATACGTTCGCCCGCAGCCAATTGCCTTTTGGCTTCTTGTTCACCAGCTTGTGCAACTTCCAGTGCCTTTCCCGGATGATCTGATGATCCTGCCATAAGATATGCAACTGTGTTAGTATTGTTGGTATATATTCATGTTTTTCTCGATGCAGGGACGCATTACCAGGCGATGGCTTCTTGGATTTCTCCAGTTCGGCTGTCGCAGAAGCTAGCTGGGTATGACACTTTTCTAGCTCTTGAGACAATAGGTTGTTCTTCTCCGGAAGCACCTGGTTTACAATGATCCTTAAATCAGCTGAATCAACTGCTTCAAGTCTCGGGAGCTACTGGTATATAATGTGAGCTTACCCGCATATCTTTCAAATATTGGTCTGTGGCTCTGGCAAGCCTTTCTCGAGCAGCTCGGATGTACACATCACCCGAGCTGAAGGCATTAAAGGCCTCTGTTGTAAAGCCAGGGTCGTGGAGAGCGGCCCTCCGGCGACGATGATTCATGGCACTCTCCACTTCCGAGTTTGTGACGGACGCATCATCCGAATCCTCTGCCAAAAGACAATCCGGCGACAATCCCGTCGTTATGGCAGGGTCTGGAACCCGGCCGTTGGGAGTGTGACCGGAACAACTCCTAGACATAGTCCGGCGAATGCTCTTCCTGATAAGACATGAACGGATAATATCACAGTTGGATGTGACTGCCAAAGGGCATATTTACAAAGCCATACCTCTTTGGCGATGGCTTCGGTGTGTCTTTGCTTGCCTTCCTCTTTGAAAGCTTGCTCGGTGCGGGCGTTGCTCTCTTCGGAATTCCTCTGGTGCAGGATGGCGCGTCGAGCGCCTCCCCTTTGGAGCACAAGACAGTGCGGTGGGTGAGGCAGAATGAGGAGGATCTTTCGGAGGAGATGTCTCCTGATTACTTACGTGTGAGGCAGGGAGAAGACCGGGATAATCAACGGTGATGGCCACTTCTGTGCCATCATTGCTCGCCTGGTAGAACACCCCATCCTCGAGCTCCACAAATATGTCTAGATCCTCTTTGAATCAGGGGTCAAGGTCCCGATTGTGATCCTCTGGCTATGGGGCAGGGCTGTGTATCCCCTTGGTGGTCTTCTGCCATTCCTGTTACAAATGGATGGATTAATATCTATTGAAAGTAACGGAGGGAGTAATTTGAGTAGAGTAATGGGATTGGAACTCACCCAACTTGGAGGATTGTATATAGAAAATCCATCTCAGCGCTTAATGCGAGTGAACTCCTCTTTCTCCCCTTTGTATAGTTCGGCCAGTATTTTGGCCAAAGCGGCGGGGGTGTTTGGACCGTTCCGACCGCAGCGGGAGGCGTCATCTTCCCCATTATAGTGCCACATGGGAAACCTTCTGTATTGGAGTGGCTGAACCCCTCGCACTATGGAAGTCGCCATTACCTTGACTATTGATAATCCGAACTGAGCGAGCGTCTTTATCTTGCTCATCAATTGACGGACTTCCGCGGTACCTTCCTCCTTGAGGCCCTGAGGGCGCCAACTATGGCATTTCTTGAACGGAATAATTGAAAATTCGGGAAGACCCATTCGGATTGGGTCGGGAAGAGCGGCGTCCTCAATATAGAACCATTCGGAAGGCCACTCTTCAGAAGCCTTCTTCAGCGTGCCGGACAGGTATCCGGTCCCGGCGAAGCGCCATACCTCGGCTCCGCCCACTGCAAATATTGATCCCCCTTGGCTACGAGGGTCAAGGCAGAATAGCTTCTTTGATAAGTCAAAAGGGCCTCACAACCCAGGAATAACTCACAAAGAGCAACGTAACCCGTGATGTGCAGTTGGAGGCCATAATGCTCCAGAAGACCTCGGAGGAACAGGTGGATTGGAAATCCAACGCCTCTCAACAAATAGGGAACGAAGCACACTCGTTCCTCCCTAGATGGATTGGGGCGATTTTCCGCCTTGTCCCCACCGTTGAAGGAAATTAATCCTGCTCGAATGGGGACTAGATCCGCGGGGGGGTGGGGGAGAAATCCCTGTGTCTGTAGCTTCACTCGCTAACTATGGGATATGGAACATTTCTCCCAATCGCCTTTTTCAGGGCAGTGGGCAGAACTGGGAATGCTAGCCATGTTGGAATGGTTTCTCCTAGCAAGCTCTGAGGATTCCTCGCTTGGTGTGGAATGGATCTCGGGATCTCAATCTCTTTAAATAGACACCTTTCATACATGGTCAGGGTGGTATGTGCAAAAATACCCTGACCTCTCGTATTTGCTCAACACGTGGAATCTGAAATCATGAAGGTGCGGAAGCCGATTGGCGTGATATTAAATGGAAAGCCGAATACAGTTCTTTAAGCCAGGTACTTTGAAGTCATCAGAGGAGGAACCCGCCTTGCAATGCCGAAGACAATCTGCGCGCCGGACACCTCGTCATTGAAGCCTGGTTCAGGGGCTACTGAGGGAGTCCTATATTAAGGGGTCCTTGGTCGTCCGGACTAATGACATGGGCCAGACTGATGGACTATGAAGATACAAGACAGAAGACTTCTTCCCGTGTCTGGATGGGACTCTCCTTGGCGTGGAAGGCAAGCTTGGTGATTCGGATATGTAGATTCCTTTCTCTGTAACCGACTCTGTACAGCCCTAGTCCCCTCCGGTGTCTATATAAACCGAAGGGTTTATCCATAGGGCAGAATCATAATCATATAGGCTAGACTTCTAGGGTTTAGCCATTACGATCTCGTGGTAGATCAACTCTTGTAATACTCATATTCATCAGGATCAATCAAGCAGGAAGTAGGGTATTACCCCCACAGAGAGGGCCCGAACCTGGGTAAACATCGTGTCCCCCGTCTCCTGTTACCATGGACCTTAGACGCACAATTCGGGACCCCCTACCCGAGATCCACCGGTTTTGACACCGACACCCCGAGCGTCGCCGCGGCAAGAGGCCTCAGCATCATTCTCAAGATGTGTAGGGCCGACATGCATGCCAAGATGCTTGTGACAAATGTTCACAGCCGCGGAACTGTGAGTGGAGCTCCTTCTAATGTAGTTAGAAGTTCGAGCACCTCCCATTCCTCGCGTTTGTTGCTGCCACCGACGCGAGCAGAAGCGTTGGCACGGGCACAGCTACTCCTCAACTTTCCTCGTGCTGTGGAGAGGCAGGAAGAGTGCAGAGCTGCTATCTAAAGGCCATTATCGGTAATATGAGTCACCAGGCCCAGCGCAGTCCGCCTGGAGACTGAAGCTGGTATTCCAGTGAGTAATTCCTGGAATATCAAACATCTTCGCAAGTTTAATCATAAGGCGCGGTTGCCGCAACCCCTTTCCTGTACTAGCCTTGTCGGCAAAGCATGTAACCCTATGTACAGAGCCAGGCACAGACCCTGTGCGCAGTTGAATAATTTTCAATATGTACAGTTCCTGTTGATTTCCGTGCTTATGCATATATATGCATGCTTGTCCAGGATTTTGTACTACTTTTTCAAGCAAGTACTGATGAACCGCCAAGGTTCCATATTCCTATTTTCTCTTCTTTATTTTTCTCAAAGGAGAGAAGATTCCCTCGCGTGCAAGTTTGCCTGGGGGATAGAGAGTATGGGCACCAACAGGCGTTGTTCAAAGTGGCGTCTTGCGGAAGAGAATACAACAGCGAGAAGCTAAGTCACGCTGAGCATTGGGCGATTTTCCTTTTAAAAATGCATGGTTATTTTCCTTGTTTGGTGTTACCTCTTGAGCACTGCATTGGTTTTCCCTTGAAGAGGAAAGGGTGATGCAACAAAGTAGCGTAAGTATTTCCCTCAGTTTTGAGAACCAAGGTATCAATCCAGTAGGAGGCTCCTCAAAAGTCCCACGCACCTACACAAACAAACAAGAACCTCGCAACCAACGCGATAAAGGGGTTGTCAATCCCTTCACGGTAACTTGCGAAAGTGATATCTGATAGAGATGATAAGATAAGATAAATATTTTTGGTATTTTATGATATAGATTGGAAAGTAAAAGATGCAAATAAAAGTAGATTGGAAACTTATATAATAAAAGATAGACCCGGAGGCCATAGGTTTCACTAGTGGCTTCTCTCAAGATAGCATAAGTATTACGGTGGGTGAACAAATTACTGTCGAGCAATTGATAGAAAAGTGCATAGTTATGAGATTATCTAGGCATGATCATGTATATAGGCATCACGTCCACAACAAGTAGATCGAAACGATTCTACATCTACTACTATTACTCCACACATCGACCGAATCCTGCCTGCATCTAGAGTATTGAGTTCATGAAGAACAAAGTAACGCATTAAGAAAGATGACATGATGTAGAGGGATAAACTCATGCAATATGATATAAACCCCATCTTTTTATCCTTGATGGCAACAATACAATATGTGCCTTCTGCCCTAACATCCTTTGGGAAAGGACACCGCAAGATTGAACACAAAGCTAAGCACTTCTTCCATTGCAAGAAAGATCAATCTAGTAGGCCAAACCAAACTGATAATTCGAAGAGACTTGCAAAGATAACCAATCACACATAAAGGAATTCAGAGAAGATTCAATTATTTCTCATATATAAACTTGATCATCAACCCACAATTCATCAGATCTCAACAAACACACCGCAAAAAGAGTTACATCGATTAGATCTCCAAGAAGATCGAGGAGAACTTTATATTGAGAATCAAAGAGAGAGAAGAAGCCATCTAGCTAATAACTATGGACCTGAAGGTCTATGGTAAACTACTCACAACTCATCGGAGAGGCCTTGGAGATGATGTCGAGGCCCTTCGTGGTCGATTCCCCCTCCGGCGGAGCGCCGGCGAAGGCTCCAAGATGGGATCTCACGGATACAGAAGGTTGCGGCGGTGGAATTAGGTTTTCATGGTGCTCCTCGATGTTTTCAGGGTACGGGAGTATATATAGGCGAAAGAAGTACGTCGGTTGAGCCTCGAGGGACCAACGAGGGTGGGGGGTGCGCCCACCCCCTTAGGGCGTGCCAGGCACCCTCGTGGCATCCTTGTTTGTTGCTTGACGTCCACTCCATGTCTCTGGTGTGCATTTGTTCCAAAAATATCGCTCCCGAAGGTTTCATCCCGTTTGGACTCTGTTTGATATTCCTTTTCTTCGAAACACTGAAATAGGCAAAAAAAAACAGCAATTCGGGCTGAGTCTCCGGTTAGTAGGTTACTCCCAAAAATGATATAAAAGTGTAAAGTAAAGCCCATAAACATCCAAAAAAAGTAATATAATAGCATGGAACAATCAAGAATTATAGATACGTTGGAGACATATCATTTGGTTTTGATTCTTGTATGGAAAACCTGCACGCGAAGGAACCCTACCACAATTGGTAGCGCCGTTGTTTTGTTTCGAGTCCGCTTAGCAGATCAAGTGGCTGCACTAAGAGTGGCAAGGTGTCTTGACGGCAGCGACACCCCCAGTAGGCTGCTAAGGATCCGTTCCTCAATGCACTCATGGCAAGGGTGTGTGCACCGGCGTGTCTTTCCAAATGAGGGTAGGGTGTAGTACATAAAAAGAGAGATCAAGTAGGAAGATAGCATGCATTCAGTTCAAAACATAGCAAGTTATATTACATCAATGGTTGCCGCGGCTCTAACTTAAGATGAAATCATCTTTTCGCAGCGGCAATGAAGAGTGGAGTGGCTAATCCCGGTGCTGGCCTTCCAACCTCTTGACTCCGTCAATGCAGCTGACGACGGGCTCGACAAGCTCTCGAAGCGCCTGAGGTCTGCGTCTTCTGGCAAGCTCTTGAGCGCCTTGGAGAAGTCGACGTCGGGGTTCCAATATGCCGCCTTGGTGAGCACTTTGAGGAGGATGCCCCGGCAAAGCTTTCGCGCCTCGTTGGCCAGATGGGTTGCTCGGTTGGAGTGGAGCAGCACGAGGGCGTTGAGGACGCGCTCAAAGAACAGGGTCAGCCTAACACTCTGGCTCACCCTCTCTTCCTGGGAGAACCTAAAGCTCGGCATGCCCATGGTAGACAGTTGTGTGGTGAGCTTCTCCGCAACGTCAACAAGGCGCTCAGTCCAGATCTTCGTGCCATCCACATAGTCATTGTGGGTGGCGGCAACACTCTTCAGCAGCAGCTTCTCATCCTCGAGGTCCTTGGCCAAGGCCTTTTCATGGGCCTTGCCATCCTTAAGCATCTCCCCCAAAGTGGCCAGCTTCAGCTTCAGATCGGCAACGGAGTCATTGGCTTTGGAGAGCAGTTTGGTTTTGCTGGATATGGCGACCTGCAGCTCCGCCAAGGTGTCCACAATCTTCTCTCTGTTGCTCTTCAGCATGGAGATCTCCTTCCTTTGCTGCTACAGCTCCAGCTCCAACTTTTCCACCTTGTTGGCCAGCTCGTTCTTGGCGGCATCTGCGGCCTCAGCACCGTGAATGGCCTCCTTCAGCTTGCCGGCATGGTCTAGGGCAAAAGCATCAAGTGTGTCTTTGTGCTCCTGCTTCAGCTCCTGGGTTCGCTTTGCGACAAGTTTCTCGATTTCTTCATCCTTGCCATGGAGTTTGGCAGCAAGCGCCTCTTCCCGGGTGGCAAGGTCTTCTTCCTGGGCAGCGAGCAGAATGCGGTGCTCCCTCTGGGCAGCTTCATCCTTGGCGGCATGTGCAGCAGCCACCTCCTGGACCTTCTCGACGTCAACCTGCTTCAGGAGGAGCTCCTGCCACCGCTCGCTTATTTGCTCCTGGCTGGCCTTTAGCTCTTGCTGGGCCTCAGCGAACCAGGTCTGCACCTGAGCGATGCGCTCCTAGAAATCTTCCTCTGCCTTGTTGATTACCATTGTCCTGGAGTCCAGCTTCTCCTTGCGAGCATGGTGGAGTGCCTGAAGCTTCTGGAAGTTGACGCTCATGTCTTGGAGGAGATGATCTTCCTTCGAGGCGCTGCCGCTGGCACTTGGCTCATCAACAATTTGGAGCCCAGCAGCAGCAAGGATCTCTTCATAAAAAGCCTCCCCTTCGGTTGGCGCTCCGGTTCTCGCCGTTCCTGGGATACTGACGAACAAGTCATCGCCCACCTTCAGGTATCTTCTCGGGGTAGGGGCTTCAGAGGTTGATGGTTGATCATCAACCAACCTCTTCCTGGCAGCAGAGTGCTCCGGGGCCGGTGCAGCACCAGGCGCTCCTGCAGCAGAATTGCCGTCAGTACGGTCGCCAGCCTCCTTGCTGGCCTCCCCGGCAGGCCCCTTAGCAGCCTCTTCGTGCACGTCCTTGGCGGCTTCATCAGCAACAACCTTGGCAGCCTTAGCGGCAGCTTCCTTGGCGATCTCCTCAGTGATGGCCTCGACGTCCGTCTGGACCGTCGAGAGGGGATATGAAGGCCGAAAGGGAAAATGAGGCGAAACCAAAGTCCAAACACAGAAAGGCGAAAACAAAAAGAAAGAAAGTCGCATGGCAAAGATGGAAGGGACAGGAGGCAGGCGGCTTACCTGAGACGAGCTGAGAAGGAGTGGTTCCCTCCCCGGCAATGTGTGTTGCCAGGATAGGGCTGCCAGTTCGTGTGCTCGCTATCTCTTCCTCCATGCGTGTGGGCTCGTTGGTGGATGCCCTTACCGGGGACCCCCCTGGTGACTAGGTTGACGGGGGCGGCATGTCAGGGGTGGCCCTCAGCGGCTCCTCCTCTTGCCGCTCTCCTCCTGCGAACCTGGCGAGGTTAGCGGGAAGATGCACACTCCGACGCTCTCAAGTGGGATACGAGTAATGGGCTCATGCTGGGGGCTAGATCGAGGGCTGTGATGAGGACTGGCGTCCGGGCTGATTGCGATCGTCACCAGCGCACTTAAAGTGCTTGCCAGGGGCTCGTCGCCCGTCGCAGCCTTGGCTCTTTGATGTCTACTACGTAACCTTCTCCTTGTAGACGTTGTTGGGACTCCAAGTGCAAAGGTTTGTAGGACAGTAGCAAATTTCCCTCAAGTGGATAACCTAAGGTTAATCAATCCGTGGGAGGCATAGGATGAAGATAGTCTCTCTCAAGCAACCCTGCAACCAAATAACAAAGAGTCTCTTGTGTCCCCAACACACCCAATACAATGGTAAATTGTATAGGTGCACTAGTTCGGCGAAGAGATAGCGATAAAAGTGCAATATGGATCGTAGATATGAGTATTTGTAATCTGAAAATATAAAAAGATCAAGGTAACAAGTGGTAAAAGTGAGCGTAAACGGTATTGCAATGCTAGGAAACAAGGCCCAGGGTTCATACTTTCACTAGTGCAAGTCCTCTCAACAATAATAACATAATTGGATCATATAACTATCCCTCAACATGCAACAAAGATTCACTCCAAAGTCACTAATAGCGGAGAACAAACGAAGAGATTATTGTAGGGTACGAAACCACCTCAAAGTTATCCTTTCTGATCGATCTATTCAAGAGTCCGTAGTAAAATAACACAAAGCTATTCTTTCCGTTTGGTCTATCATAGAGTTCGTACTAGAATAACACCTTAAGACACAAATCAACCAAAATCCTAATGTCACCTAGATAGTCCAATGTCACCTCAAGTATCCGTGGGCATGATTATACGATATGCATCACACAACTCAGATTCATCTATTCAACCAACACAAAGTACTTCAAAGAGTGCCCCAAAGTTTCTAGACGAAAATGTGTGCCAACCCCTATGCATAAGTTCACAAGGTTACTGAACCCACAAGTTGATCACCAAAACGTACATCAAGTAGATCACGTGAATATCCCATTGTCACCACAGATAAGAACGGCAAGACATACATCAAGTGTTCTCAAATCCTTAAAAACTCAATCTGACAAGGTAACTTCAAACGGAAAACTCAATCCATTACAAGAGAGTAGAAGGGGAGAAACATCATAAGATCCAACTACAATAGCAAAGCTCGTGATACATCAAGATCGTGCCAAATCAATAACACGAGAGAGAGATCAAACACGTAGCCTCAGCCCCGAGGGTGAACTAATCCCTCCTCGTCATGGAGATCGCCTGGATGATGAAGAAGGCCACCGGTGAGGGATCGCCCCTCCAGCAGGGTGCCGGGCCGGGATCACCCCTCCGGCAGGGTGCCGGAACAGGGCCCCGATTGACTTTTGGTGGCTACAGTGGCTTGCGGTGGCGGAACTCCCAATCTATTGTGCTCCTCGATGTTTTTAGGGTATATGGATATATATATATATAGGTGAAAGAAGTCGGTCAAGGGATCCACGAGGGGTCCATGAGGGTGGGAGGCGCGCCCAGGGAGGTAGGGGGCGCCTCCCTGCCTCGTGGCTTCCTCGTTGCTTCCCTGACGTGTACTCCAAGTCTCCTGGATTGCTTCCGTTCCAAAAATAACTCTCTCGATGGCTTCATTCCGTTTGGACTCCGTTTGATATTCCTTTTCTTCGAAACACTGAAATAGGCAAGAAAACATCAATTTGGGTTGGGTCTCCGGTTAGTAGGTTAGTCCCAAAAATGATATAAAAGTGTAAAGTAAAGCCCATAAACATCCAAAACGGGTAATATAATAGCATGGAACAATCAAAATTTATAGATACGTTGGAGACGTATCACTCTCTTCGCTACCCTCTGGGCCAGCGTCTCTGTATCACTGCGAACACAAACCAAGACAAGATTAAGTCAGAATGAAACGACCAAAACAAAGGATCAGAAGATGAGTAAAGAGGCAAGATCCTTAGTCATCTTCTCCTTCTGGCCCCCTCTTCCTATTTGGGCTGAAGGATGCGAGGTCGAAGTCGACCTCGGCCATAGTATCTATGGAAGGAGGAGGAGACAGAGACCTGGGCCGCTTGGCCGAGGAGGAGGCAGCAACCGCAGCATTCTTCGCTGCCATAGTTTCCTTCCCTGGCGCGGTCACGCTCCTCGTATGACGCACGGGTTGCGCTTGGGCCTCATGCTGCTGCACGGCCTTGCTGGCCGCTCCCATTCCAGACGCGTTTCTTCTTTGGGGCGGAGGGCTCGTCCATATCCTTTGCCTCCTCGGCCGACTCCTCGGCCGCATCTTCAGCAGGGGAACCCCGGTGCCCGCACCACTATGCTCCCGGGCAGACTCCTTCCACCCGGCAAACTCCTTCTCCTCATCGGCCTCGTCCTCCATGGTGCTGACGCTGCCGGCCTCCTCGGCAAGTGCTGCCTCCTCTGCCCTACTAGCGATGTACGGCACCTCTTCTTCGGTAGTGGGGCGGATGAGCTGCGGCTCATTACGGATGAACTCCTCTGACAGTTTTCAAAGAATTCCTGCACCAGCACCGCTTCTAGCTCATCCCAGGTCGGGTCCAGGCCATGGGCGTTGAACACCGGCATCATGGCAATGATGGAGGTCAGGTAGGAGTTGTTGCTCAAGGGGACCACCCCCGCCGGCAACCTGAACGGATTGTTGTCTTTGCTGGTCTTGTCGGCCTTGATGGTCTTGTCGGCCTTGAGCTGAAATAGCTTTTGGCAGAGGGACGCATGCTGCATTACCGTGAAATTACAGTTCAGGCTGGGGTGAAGCCTCATGATATCTGCCGCGTTCTTGAAGTCCCAGGCTGGCCTCCGCTTGTTGTGCAGAGGAGCGATGCGATGGCGGAGGAAGTCGGCCCCAACCATCTCGAGTGTGAGCACGGCTGATTTGAGGCGATGGATTCTGGTGGTGGCAACCGGGAGCTTCTTGTCACTAACGTCAAAGTCTCCCCAGTGCTTGCCGTGGACTGGCGGCTTCTGGTGGACCTGACAGAATGGCCGCGGGTCCTCCTCCATGATCCAGCACCACCTGCCCCGCCATTTGTCCCACTTCTCCTTCTGGGCCCCCTCCGGGTACGTGCTCTTGCTCAGGGCCCTTGGGATCCAAGTGATGCAGCCAGAGATAGCATCTCTTGGCTGGAGGCGAGGGACAAAATAATGGCGGGGAAGAGCGCCTTGTTGGGCACTACCCCAGCGGATGCCCTCGCAAAGGTGGGCGAAGAGGGCCATGCATGCCACGACATTCAACGTGAAATCCAGAAGATGGAAGCCAAAGTTGTGCATGATATCGTTGAAGAAATCTGAGAATGGGGGGCAGAGCCCACAGTAGAAGTAATCAACAAATAAGGGATATTTTTCTAGAGCGGGCTTGGCAAAGGGAGCATGGATGACGCGCGTGGCAGGGTGCCCCGACGTCTCTCTCCCCCACAGGCACAGGAATCAGTCCCTGAGCGTGAGCGCGTCGATCGCCAAGGTGAAGATGGCAAACTTCTTCCGCAGCTTCACCAGTTTGCTCTCTGGCACCTCCTTCCCCTCGCTTTCCTTGGCCACTCCCTTGCCCTTGCTCATCTTGGGCGCCATGGCGGCTGAGAGAGGGTGAGGGATCAAGATTTGTGAAAGCGCGGTGGCGGTGGACAGAGACGAGGGCTCTGGTTTGGGCTCGAGGAAGAAGAAGGGAGCAATGGTTACTAGGTTGGGAAAGTCAAGAGGGGTAAATGAGCAGCGCCCCTGTGGATTCCTCTTTTTATGGGGAAGGCACGAGCTGCCTCTTTACTGTTCAATGTGAGGCATCGCACGCGTGCTACGACCAGTCCACGCACGACCCCCACATTGCGCAATCAATGCATACCATGGGGAAGCGCAACTACCGAGAAGATTATAGCAGTTAATCCCTGCCACGCGTGCCCGTGCATTGTTTTGGGCCTGGACCAACGACGCTTCGCACTCCTGTGTGGCCCAGGCCCGGGGGCTCCTGTCGGTGTACATAAGTCTGGGACCTTTTGTACCGCTTACATGTGCACGGGCAGTTGTAGCCGCACCCGTGGTGAGGCTTGACGGGGCAGTAGAAGGCAAGATGCAAGACTACCAAGGCAACATTCAAGGCACTAAACACAGAGCAGAAGACAAGCTAGACCTTCCCCGGCGACACCCTTGCCGGGGCAGGTTGTGTAAGCCCTGGCAAGATCCTTTCCGGGATGTCTTGTGAAGCACCAGCAAGGCCACCACCCTTGAGGCTGAGAGCTCTGACACCATCTACAACGTAAGGACCAAGACTCGGGGGCACATGCGTAGTGGCATGCAGGTCTTTGTGAAGATTGGTGTCGGCGTTCTGGGAACGGGGGTCCCCAGACTTGCCTGCCTGCGGCGTGGCTCAAAGGGGGGCCCAGCACGGCCCATCTTCATCAACACAAGCTCAAAGACCCTCGCGAGGGGCCAAGCCTGGCGGGGCGGACGACCAGGAGCTTCCTCAGGCACGGCCTCATCAGGCTGGCTCACGAGGAGGCGGAGAATTCAAGGCGGGGTACCTCACGAGGTGTCCATGAGGCAAGCCATGACGACCAGGGGCGCCAGTCGGGCGCCAGCCAGCGCAGTGTCCTCCTTTCCTCTTTGGTGCAAAGGGAGCAAGCGCAGGTGAGAGCATCAAGCAAAGGCATCCATTTCGGTGCAACAAGACCAAGACCAGCCCAACGGCAGAAGGAAGTCATTGTGGAGCCCAAGCGGGCCATCACGAGCATTTGACAAAGCGAGGACCAACTTTAGTCGAGATAAGTGTACCCGATGTTCCCCTTCAAAATGGCCAATTGTTGGCGCCCTTCCCGCTCAATATTTGGGAAGAGGCCGGGGCCTTTGCCTATAAATAGGACTAGCCACCCCGAGGGTAGAGGCATCTAGATCTACACCAATCAAAGAGAGAGAGTGTGTGAGAAGGGCGGCTGAACTCCTCCTAGCAGTTCATCGTCCCAAATGCAAGAATGTACTTGCGAGGCTGTTCTTCCTTGTATTGTTCATCATCAGCCCAAGAGTCAATCCACCACACCACACACCGGGTAGGGTATTACACCACAATGGTGGCTGAACGATATAAACCACTGTCTCTTGTGTTGTTCCTTCGTAGTTTAGATCCTAGCCAGTCGGCGAGGAGCAGGTAGGTAGAGGGCGAAATCTCCGCGCGCACCCCAGTGTTCGAACCACTAGGGTCTGCCGGATCCCGAAATCCGACATTTGGCGCGCCAGGTAGGGGTGCGCCGGAATTTGTCTTTCGTCGCCCTGTTCTTCTCCGACCATCGCATCCATGTCTAACACTCGTCGGGCCCGCGCCGAGCGCCAAGCCGCCCTCGCTTCCCGTGTCGCCCAGACGGCTCCTATCGGCGGGCGCCCTCGTCGTTCCCCGTCACCTGCCGTCAACGCTGCCACCGGCCCGGCGGGGAACGAGCAGCAACCGTCGTCCCAACATCCCTCTGTGAGGCTAGACGGCCGCACTGCTGCACCCTCGCTCACCCCAGCTAGTTCTTCGTCTCGCGCATTCCGCGCGCCCATGGAGGCTCGAGCTGCACTCATCGCGGCAAACGAGCTCCTGCGCTACCGTCCCGTCAACGACGTCTACGAAGAATGGCTCGACCGCATCGCCGAGCTCGTCCGTGCCGCAGGGGGCTCACCTGCGCAGTCCATGCCGCTGCACCGCACCCCGCCCTGCGCGGGCGACGAAGCTCCGGGGGCGCCTCAGCCGCCTTCCCCTCAAGAAGGCGCCCTGGCCCCAAGGCGCGTGGCCCCTGGGCGGAACCCGCTCCGTCAGGCGCCAGTGCGGCAAGAGCAGAACTGCCAAGAAGTCCCTCGCCCGCGAGAAGCTGCCCGAGTGCTCCATGCTCCGGCTCGTCGAGACCACGCTCCTGCTCCTGCACGTCAAGAACCCGCGCTGCTCCCAGCTGTAGCGCATGGGGACCCGCAGTACCAAGCTCTTCGTCACCCAAGGCCTCCCATGGCCCACGATGAGCTGCCGCGCCTCACCACCGAAGCCGCAGCCGCGTGGCCTGCAAGTTCAAGCCAGACACCGCCTCCTCGCTATGACGGTGCGGTGACCCCGCAGAGTTCCTCCAGCTCTCGAGGTGGGCATCGGCTGCCAACGGAGACGAAAGGTCATGGCGAATGGTTTCCCATGGCGCTCAAGGATGGGGCACACTGCTCTGAACACGGCTCGAGCACGATCTCCTCTGGGGCGAGATGCGACCGCTTCATCGCCAACTTCGTGGTACTCGCGACCGGCCACCGCCATGAGCGACATGCGCCGCATCAAGCAGCAACGGGAAACCTGCGATACATCCACGCTTCGATGGCGCCGCCTCAAGATTCCCAAGGTGACCGAGGAGGCCATCATAGCAGCCTTCTCCGACGGCGTCTTGCGACGTCAAGATGAAGGAGGAGTCTGGCGATGCATGAAGACTTGTGCACTTCCTTGAGCTGTTCAACTTGGCGACCAAGTCGCCAGGCTGTGGAAGGCGTCTCTCCTCCTCGAGCTGCCGCAGACCCGAGAGAAGAAACCCAAGGCAAAGGATGTGAAGCGCAAGGGGGCTGCCGTGCTCGCCGCAGAACCAGACACCAAGCGGGGCAGAGATCGGCCCGAATCTTCCAAGGGCAGTCGGTACTGCGTGTACCATGACCTCCACACCCACAACACCAATTAATGAAAAGAGCTCCGAGCCGTGCGTGAAGGAAGGATCAGCCGACGTCCCGACCGCAGCGACCGGGGCTACGGCCGAGGAGGAGGAAGGAACGCAGGACGCTGGGAAGACCGTGGCCCTCGCCAAGGCTGGCGCGACCAACCTGGCGAGGATCGCTGGCAGGACCCGCCTCACGAGGGAGACTGGATGGATCAGCCTCGCGAGGATCGCCCGCAAGGCAACGCAGGCCTCCCTCCACTGCCGCCGCAGCCAAGGAGAAATGAGGACCGTCATCAGGACGAGGGGGCTAGGGGCTTCCAGGAGCCATGTGCGATCACCTGCATCCTGGGCGGAGCTCAAGCCCTAGCCTCTCAGCGCATTTTCAAGCAGTTCACCCGCAAAGTAAATGCAGTCCTCCCCAAGCTCGAGGCCACGCGCCCTCTCAGGTGGTCGGCGTGCACCATCACGTTCAGCTTAGCTGATCAGCTCAAGTGCGCGGCCACAGCCGGAGTCCTCCCGATGCTTTGTTCCCCAATCATCAGCTACGTGCTAGTCACCAAGACCCTCATCGATGGTGGGGCAGGGCTCAACGTCCTGTCCGTGGAAACATTCAACAATCTCCAAGTGCCCTACAATCAGCTTCAGCCAACCAAGCCTTTCTCCGGAGTCACCGACGGCTCCACGGTCCCGATTAGGCAGGTCCGCCTCCCTGTCACCTTCGGGGCGCACGACAACTACCGCGCCGAGCTCATCGACTTCGACGTCGCCCACATTCGCCTGTCGTACAACGCCATCCTCGGGTACCCAGCGCTGGCCAAGTTCATGGTCATAACCCACCACGGCTACAACGTCCTCAAGATGCCAAGAAGTGGCGGAGTCATCACGGTGCCCTGCGAATAGAAAGATGCAGTGTGCTCCCTGGAACGAGCCTTTCAGGCCGCATCACTGGAAGACCCGGATCGCGGAAGCAGGAGGCTTCCCGAGACCGCCCCCAAGAAGAAGACATCGTCTGGCCCGGTCCCTCAGGAGGCAGGCCCCTTAGGGCCCGCGCCTGCTCAGGGGGAACCTCCTTCCCTCACATAGGGAAGCGCGCCCGGTGCCCTCCTCAGGCAGGGCTCGGGGGCTCTCCCCTGGAGGGCCACCGACCTCGCCAGGGTCACGAGGGAGGCGCTCGGGCACCACTTGGAGGCGTGTTTCGAAGCACGTTTCCCTCAAGAAGGAGCAAGGCAAGGAGGGTCAAACCCTCAGCAAGGCCATTCAGGAGCTACAGGAGTCAAGAGTCATGAGAGGCAGCCGCCGCTTACCCGCTGTGGCCCCCCATCCAGGCGAGGATGATGGGCTGCGCGTCTGCATCGACATACCAGGGCTCAACCGAGCCGCCTCTCAGATGCGTCTCTGGCCCATGCAAGTGGGGCGCTGCGAAGGTCCGCCCCACAGCTACGTTCGCATGCATTATGGCTTGCCGAACGCGGCTGCCGCCTACCAGCGCCTCATGAGGGCCATCCTGGAGGCTCAAGAGGTCAGGCGTTCCGCAGCCCTGGCAGAGATGGAGATGGTCTGCAAGGAGCCACCAGCGCCTCCGGAGCCTCCCGAGGCCCCTGGGCCTGGGGGCTCGTGAGGATTGTCTCGTGCAGCCCACCGAGTCTGCTACACCAACACCCCTTCGTCGTCAACACTATCAGGTGACATCTTTCAAGTTTCGTTTCCAGCTGGGAGCGCCCTCAGGGCTGCATCATTCCCAGGCCGCGTGGGTCCGTCCCTGCGGTGTGTATCCCTTTTGCTCGTGTTCTTAGCTTACTTTGTTGGGGGCGCCCCTCGGGCTGCATTATCCCCAAGTCGCTCGGGTCAGACCCAGCGGCGTGTACCCCTCTTGCGTTTATCTTCGGGCCATGCTTTCGACCCATCATGCTTGTTATTTGATGCCTGTCCGTGGCACCTTTTCTTACTTGATGTCGGAAGCTTCCGCGTTAAAGGGGGGTACCTGAGCATCGCGACTCAGGGCTCCTACCGGCTCTCCAGCCCTCACCCTCTAGTCTTGTCCATGACATCGCTACCTGGCATACCAGCGACAGCTGAGACCAGCTCGAGGGTCGGGACCCGAGTACGTAGTGTTTCGACATCTAACCAAGCTTGCGCATTAAAGGGGGGTACTTGAGCATCGCGACTCAGGGCTCCTACCAGCTCTCCAGCCCTCACCCTCTGGCCTTGCCCACGGCATCGCGACCTGGCATACCAGCGACGGCTGAGACCAGCTCGAGGGCCGGGACCCGAGGACGTAGAGCGCCGGCATCTAACCAAATTTGCAGGAACACATCATAGGTTAATGCCCGATGCCAGGCGCAACCCGCCTTGGGGTAGGGCCCCGTGAGTCCCACGCTGGCTCACGGGTGCCCCAATACACCTCGCCAGGCCATTCGTGCCTCGTCGCCTCTCCAAAGTAACTAACAGCTGACCGCCGCTTGTCATAGCGGACTTTTGCTCTTTTTGTGGTGGGTCTGTAGGATCCCACCAAGGAGAATCGCCAGGTGAGGCCCTCAAGGCGTCCTCTTCACTCTCGTCCGCACGAGCCGCTCGCGCGTTAAAGGCGGGGGTACCTGAGCATCGCGACTCAGGGCTCCTACCGGCTCTCCAGCCCTCACCCACGGCATCGCGACCTGGCATACCAGCGATGGCTGACACCAGCTCGAGGGTCGGGACCCGAGGACGTAGAGCAGAAAGGGGAGCAGAGGCGAGAGGAAAAGAGGCACGCGGAGACCTCGCCAGGCAACCCCTCGCCGGCCAAAGCACGGACCTAGCGCCACACCAGGAAGCGTTTCCTGACCCTCGAGATAAGTCACTCTTCGGAAACACTAGCTATCGCAGCGCCATCACCGCATCCAATGCAATCCCGTGTTAGCAACGTCACATTCCTTTCTCACCGAACGATGGCTGCTTGAGCGCTAAAGGGGACCTCCTGAGCATCGCAACTCAGGGGCTCTTACTGGACCCCGGGCCGCTCACCTCGTGGCCTTGACCACGGCATCGCGACCTGGCCTACCAGCGACGGCTGAAGCCGCCTTGGGACCGGGACCTGTGAGCGCAGAGCGCCAAGCCCTCGTGAGGTCCGAAAGGAAGAAACTAAGCTAAGACGGAATAAGCATCTCGCACCGCTTCACGATGAGGATCATATTGACAAACGGAGCTACAGACACCTTACAAGCCCCCACGGGGAATATTCTTGCTTGTAACCATCAAGGGATTGACAAACCCTTGTTCGCGTTGGGTTGCAAGTATTTGTTGTTTGTGTGAAGGTGTTATTAATGAGTCGTTGCTTGTTTCTCGTAATAGATTGATAACCTTAGTTTCATAGCTGGGGGAAATACTTATCTCTACTGTACTACATCATCCTATCCTCTTCGAGGAAATCCCAACGCAACTCACGAGTAGCAAGGCGTCAACATAGACGCTGAAGGGGCAACAACGGAGAACCTAACAACAAGAATGCCACCACCGATAATGGTGAGGCAGTAGCCGGAGACACCAACAACACCGGAGAGGACTTTCAATCCTCCCCAGTATAGAACAACAGTCCCGAAGGAAAACCTCAGGACTTAGATCCTGATGACCACTTTGAAGGGGTCGGCAACAATTACATGCCGGATTCTAAGGAACATGAGAGCCTCGGCATCGAGGATTACATCATCCCCAAAGACTCTCTCAAACAAGAGCGCTTCCGATGGCGCCTGGTCACCACCGCTTGAAGCATGAAACACAAGCAGCAACAGCAGCTGCAAGCCAACACAGATGTGCCAAAAGAAAGGTGGCTCAAAGTACTCTCGGCCGAACAAGACCTTGAAGACCGACACTGTAGTGCAACGAAATCAAACCCAGGCAGGCGTCTGTTGCCGGAGTTTAATGAAGAGCTAGCCACCGATGAGCCTGACCGGCCCCCTATGGATCGGGATAGGCCAGTGCAGAAAAATCTCAACACTCGACCCGCTCCATGCCGCTATGGCAAGGACCACGTGGATTATCTTGATCCCCATGGTGTTCGACGTGACATCGAACCAAATAGGGCGCCCCTTCGATCCAACTATGGATCAAGAGGACACGCGCCCACCGAATCAGACGGCTAAGATGCCTGGTTGGATCGGAATAGTCATGCATGAGATCAAGCCTACTCGCGGCTCTCCCCTGACCTCCGACGGGATACCACCTGATTCCGAGGTCTGGCTCACCCCATCTGGTTCACATATAGGGTAATGGAACATCAATTTCCAGAAGGGTTTAAGCCCATCAATATAAAATCATATGATGCCACCATAGACCCAGTAGTGTGGATTGAAGATTTTTTTCTCCACATACACATGGACAACGGAGATGACCTCCGTGCCATCAGATACTTTCCGCTCAAGCTAAAGGGGTCAGCTAGGCATTGGTTTAATAGCATACCTCCTCATGACATTGGTAGCTGTGAAGCCCTTGAAGATGCTTTTCGGGCCAATTTCCAATGCACCTACGTCTAACCCCTGGACGCTGACGACCTCAAGCGTGTCACCCAGTAACCAAACGAATCAGCTCCGAAGTTCTGGAACAGGTTCCTTACCAAAAATAACCAAATCATAGGCTGCTCATATGCCAAAGTCATCACGACATTCAAGAAAAACATCCACTATAGGAATCAGGAACTTTCTCGTCAGCCATGGCTGTCGGGAAAGGCACGCATGGCAGACGGCAAAGACCTTTGCCGTCAGCCAGCAGAATGGTACAACAAAGGCTTCTTTGCCGTCTGCTGGCTGACGGAAAAGATGCAAAGGTCTTTGTCGTCCGCCAGTAGACGGCAAAGAGCCTGGACGGCTCACGTGTCAGCTTAGGTCCGTTAAGGGGTTAACGGCGTGCTTTGCCATCCGCAAGCGGTCGGCAAAGACCTTTGCATGTTTGCCATCAGCTTGCAGACGGCAAAGAACATTGATTATTTGTTGTCGGCCAGCGGACGGCATAGCATACCACATGGCAGCACCTGGGGGCTGGCCTATTTAGTAGCTTTGTCGTCAGCTAGCTGACGGCAAATATTCAACGTTCTTTGCCGGACGACAAATCATCCAAATAGCTAGCCTACTGCCCTAGGTTGCACAGGTAGCTAACACGTGGCATGTGTGTCATCTGCTGGCTGATGGCAAAGCTCTTTGCCATCTGCCAGCAGACGGCAAAGAGTCTATATAGCCCCTGTTTTTCTGTTTCTTCTTGAATTCATTCAATTTGACAGAATTTCACATATATATATGTACACATATGAAAATATTTTCGACAAGCATACCAACACATATACATACCAAATCATATCCCTGCCATATGGATATGATCATCCAACACATATACATAGCGAATGGTTTCATCAAACACATATACATAGCCAACATATCCAACAACAAGCATACAATGGTTTCATCCATACATACATATATAGGTAGCAAGTTTGACATTGTTCATCCTACAAAATCAAAACAAGAAGGAAGCATAAAGAAAATAGTAGACTCCATCAACGCAAGCTTCCTCATCTAAAGCAAATCTGCAAATTGGGAAAGAAGAAAGTTAGAAGAAGAAGAATAAGAAGAAGAAGAAGAAGAACAAGAAGAAGAAGAAGAAGAAGAAGAAGAAGAAGAAGAAGTAGACTAGCTAGAAAAAGAAGAAGACGAAGAAGAAGAAATTCTCTTTCTTTTTCTCCTCTCCTCTTTTTTATCTTCTTCTTCTTCTTCTAACTAAGGTAGGTAAAAATTCCATTTTATTGCTAAGCTAGGTAAAAATGCTAAGTGTAGGTCATTTGAGAGCTAAGCTAGGTAAATAGGTCATTTTGGAGCTTACTAAGGTTATTATGTCATTTTCTTGGAAAGTAAGGTAAGTCTATATCAATTTGGAGGTAACAAAGATTATCATGACATTTTTCAGGAAAGAAAGCTAAGTATAGCTCATTTTTTGTCTAACTTAGGTAGTTATGCCATTTAGGAGGAAAGTAAGCGAAGTATGCATTTGTTGAGCAAAACACTAGAGAAAACTTATCCTCATCAATCCAATTGCGATGAAGATCGCAACTAAGGTAACAATTGATCCAACATCATAATGATAGCAAGCCTCATTATCAATGGCATATTTTCTAATCTTCTTAATCTTCAAGCGCATTGCATCCACATTCAAGCGCATTGCATTCATCTTCATCTTGTGATCATCGACCACATCGGCAACATACAACTCCAATGTCATCTTCTCTTCTTCAATTCTTTTAATTTTTTCTTTCAAATACACATTTTATTTTTCAACTAAATTTAACTTCTAGACAATAGGGCCGGTTGCAAATTCCGGTTCACATACCTCCTAGATTAAAATATATCTATGTCAACTTGATGGCCATAATTGTCATAAATGTGAAATGCAACAAATAGTTATAATAGAGGATTTTCCACATCTGAATCATAAAGCGAGCGAGGACCGGCGGGGATGAATATCATGACCATGGCACTATGTATAACAAACAATTATACAAAGTAAGAAAATTATATAAGTAACTATATAAATCATAAAATCATACAAGTAACTATATAAATCAAGTACTCCCTCCGTCTCGTAATGTAAGGTGTTTTTGACACTACACTAGTGTCAAAAACGTCCTACATTATGGGACAGAGGGAGTACAACATAAAAAAATTAATACCTAGTAATAATCTGGTTCAATAAATGCTTTGGGATCAATAAATGCATCATCATCATCATCACTATCAGTAATGACGTGCTCATTATCATCATTAATAAATGCATCATCATGTGGAAGGCCACCTCTACATAATCTGTCAAGCATTGATAGGTCATCCGCAGTAGTAACCTCTTCTAGTTAAGGCTCTTCTTGTTCCGGCTGAGGGGTGAAGTCAGGTTTACTGTCACTGTCTACTTCAATGTTCTGGGGTGAAGTAGAGAAGTTCTTGAAATGTTTTTTGGAAATATGTGTTTCTTGGAAGAATTCTCCTTCAGATGTGTCTGGGTTAATGTGAGGTTCATAATCATCTTCATTGGGGGGAGGTGGTCTAACACTTGGCGGCAGTTCATAAACGACATCCCAACCTTTGAGATTAGGATCACTTTGATAGGTCCACAGTAGATAGAAAACTTGGGTTGCCTGTTGAGCCATAATATTGACATCGGGAACATCCAAATGGGTGCTTTGATTGATTTCCACTAGCCCTATATGTTCATGAGTCCTTCTAGTCTCCTTCGGCTGGAAGCCATAACATTTGAAGACTACGACGTTTGGTGGGTTTGCACCATAGAATTGATGTTCATAAATTGCTTCAACTCTTCCATAATACTCGGTATCTCCTTAACCGATAGCAGAGACACAACAATTTGTAGACTTTCGGTCGGCCATAGATAGCTCTTTGCCATGGGTACGAAAGTGATACCCGTTGATGTCGTATTTGTCAAATGAACGGACCTTATAGTCAAAACCATTAGCGACTTGTCTCAATTCGGCGTCCATAAGCTCTGAATTAGCCTACAAGTTTAATACGAAAGGGATTGTTGATCTAGCCACAACTTAGACGAAGAAATGAAATGGTCTAATGGAAATTACTGTTTGTTTGAACCAAAAGATAAAACCGGGATAGCCGCCTCCATGCTTTGCCAGAAGCTCATACTCTTTGACGAAATCCTTTTGGATCACCGCTCCATACGAGAATTTGGCTACATATCGACTGTATCAAATTTATCCGGGAATAAGAGCAGTTCAAATGAATTAGTAGTTGTGAAACAATGTACCAAGAACTTACTCGGTGTACGGCTGCAGTTCTGTTAGGTTGTTGAAGATATCCAACGAAATGGTCTGTCATTCTTCGAAATCCAACATTAAGGAATTAGAAGCACCAGCTAGTGCCACATCCCCTTTGAATAGGCTGAGGTTGGATCGAACCTTTTTAGAGTCGCCGGCATTGTACCCAGGCTTCGGATTATGCCAATGACGATTTTTGGCTTCGTAGTGTGCTGGCACGAAGTTTGCCGCCTCCTTAGTAATGAATGCCTCGGCCATCGATGCTTCAATTCTACGTTTATTTTTACATTTTGCTCGAAGCGACTTCTGCATCCTCTCAGTTGTGTAGCACCAACGATTCTGCACATGCCCCCCCAATCTTGCCTTGGTTGGGAGATGCAAAATCAAGTGCAGCATTGGATTAAAGAAGCATGATGGAAATATCTTCTCTAACTTGCAGATCAACTCCAGCGCCAACTCTTCCATTTCTTCTACCAGGTCAGGCGATAGTTTTTTAGCACAAAGAACACGGAAGAAATAGCTCTGCTCTGCCAGTACTGGCCATTCATCCTCAGGGATGAATCCACGCGACATCGCCGGCATTACCCGCTCAATCCATATGTGCCAATCATGACTCTTGAGACCAAATATCTTCAATTTTTTAAGACTTGCTCCCCTCTTTAGATTCGCTGCATACCCATCGGGGAACATCAACTTCATTTTCACCCACAAGATAATTTACCTCATAGCTGGCCTTCCAAGATTGAACCATGCCTTTGGCTTTGTCCAGTTCTTGTTTCCTTTCGGTGGTTGCATGTTTTGTAACGGATTATGACATAGCGCCTCCTGATCGACTCTTGCCTTAGGATTATCCTTTGTCTTCCCATCTATGCCAAACAATGTACTAAAAAGTGCCTCGGTGATATTCTTCTCAGTATGCATCACGTCAATGTTGTGTGGGCGAAGGAGGTCTTTGAAGTAAGGCAGATCCCACAAGCATGTCTTGTGAGTACAGGCGTGTTGGGAATTATACCCCTTGAAATACCCTGGATGCTATGGATCTGGCACGAGAGTGTTTAACTGATCCATGATCTCTTGGCCTGTCAATGGAGGTGGTGCAGAGTCTTTCACAACTCTACCTTTGATGAAGTTCTGCTTGTCTTTCCTGAACTTATGGCGAGGATGCAGGAACGGTCTATGCATGTCGAAGCAAGAAAACTTGCGACCGGCCTCAAGCCAATGAAACTGAAGAGCTCTCTTGCATGTGGGGCACGGGAACCTTCCATGCACACACCAGCAAACGAATAGCGCTATGCCGGCAAGTCATGCTTTGAGTACATGTACCACACACGCATTATGAAGTTCTTTTTGCTAAAGGCATCATATGTCTTGAACCAATTATCCCAGGCTTCTTGCAATTCGTCCTTCAGTGGCTGCATGTACACATTCATATTCTTCCCCGGATAGTTTGCCCCTGGAATTATCAATGTCGGGAAAATGTTCTTTCTTTGCATAATCTGTCCGGGGGGAGATTGAGTGGAATGACAAATACAGGGCAACAACTGTATTGGGTCGCCGTCAGACCAAATACACTAAACCCATCCATGCTGATGGCGACTCAAGGGTTCCTCGGATCTGCCACATTGTCGTCATGTAATGCATCGAAGCGCTTCCACGCTTCACCGCCTGATGTGTGCACCATCATCAGCTTCCCATCTGCATCTAGTTGGGTTCTTTTGCCCATTTTGTGCCATGTCATCTGTCTTGCCGTCTCTTTGACCATGAAAAGATGTTGCAGTCTTGGTACGATTGGCATATACCGAAGGATATTAACGAGGATTTTGGTCTTTGTCTTCTCACCCATACCGTTGTCTACCACAACTTACCTGGATGACTTGCAAATGGGACAATAGTTCAAGTCCGCATACTGAAGCCTAAATAAGGCACATCCATTCTCACAGGTATGTATCTTCTCATAGGGCATCTTAAGAGCACGGAGGATTTTGTCTAACTGGTATAGGTTTGCAGGTAGTACGTGGGCTTTGGGTAGAAAACGTCCAAATATTGTCGTCATCGCGTCATAGCATTCTCTTCCCAAGTCGAATTGAGCCTTCAGAGCCATTATTTGTGAGATGGCATCCAGCTGACAAAGCTCAGTGTGCTCGTGGAGGCCTTTGAAGATTCCTCCATCTCATTGTCCGAGTCCCGAGCATCATCAAAGTCTTGCACCATGTCTTGCATCCCGGTACCATTCTCGTCGGTACGACGAGGAAGCACCTCAGCTCTGGCACATTGGCCAGACTCGCCATGAAATGTCCACACCGTATAATATGGCGTAAAACCCCTCTTCTGCAAGTGTTTGCCCATTTCATCCTCTGTCCTCCTGTGCCAATTATTGCACCCTTCACAGGGCACTAGGTTGTCCTCTGGCCATTTGCAAATGCGGTTCTCAGAAACCCCTTGGTTTTTGTTAACCATTCAGTTGTCATGTTTTTCTGACTAGTGTGACTGTTGTACATCCATGCATTATCACTCATCTTGCCTAGCTACTGGACACATAAGAAATATATATATAAATTAATCAACATGTATATATTCATCAGTTAATGGAGTTTGTCACTTTTATTACGTCCATGCAACCTAGATGCTAATAGGTAAAGATAGGTCCTAATCCCACCCGAGTATGTGTAGATTGGGTTCGTTTTTCCATGCTCTGCTCCGAATCTGATGCCAAATTTCGGCAGCACCTCCCTGCTGTTCTCTAGATACACGTCTCGGCAAAAAGCACAGAGGGTGTGTACCCGGAGAACAACAGGGAGGCACTGACGAAATTCTGCATCGGATCCGGAGCAGAGCATATGGGAAAACGAACCCAATCTACACATACTTGGGCTATCCATGGATAACGTTGGACAATTCAAAAAAATCGTGGTTATAAATATGCAAATGCTTGCATATTTATAGATGTAACCCTTTCGAACGGGAGACGCATAGTGGTCACGCATACTGATGATTGAAGACACCTATAGCTAGCAAGTTTCATCAGCACGAAGACCGAAATAGAGCAATTCAAGGGGGGAGGAGATGTCATTTGTGCTAACCCACTAACGCAGGGGCAGAGCTCGTCGAACACTAGACCCTCGCAGCGATGAAAAAACTGCACATTTATATTGAAAGATGAGTTTAATAGCAATATTGTTTTTTCCGTCAACCTAACTAAATATTTACAACAGGACGAGCGGGTTAGGGGTTCCTCGGTGTTGATAGAACCGTAAATAGCAAGTATCATCGGTGCAAGATACATGAGGTGCTCGACGTTGAACACTAGATCCACGTCCCACAAGTGACGCCGGTGCCCGGCGACCCGAAACAATAGTTCTGGTGGCTGACGACGGTCAAACACCTTGGCAAATTTGTCTGGCAGCCTTTGCACTGAGTATTAAAGCCGGGTGTTTCAAGTTTCAACACTTAGCTTTCAATCGTCAGCTCAGAGGCTGCCAGACAAATTCACGATGGTGTTCGACCGCCATCGACGCCGAGAACTGTTGCTGCGAGACGCAGGACCCTGATACGTCTCTAACGTATCTAATTTATTGTTCCATGCTATTATATTACCCCTTTTAGATGTTTATGGGCTTTACTTTACACATTTATATCATTTTTGGGACTAACCTACTAACGGAAGGCCCAGCCTGTATTGTTGTTCTTTTGCCTATTTCAGTATTTCGAAGAAAATGAATATCAAACGGAGTCCAAACGGAATGAAACCTTCGGGAGCATGATTTTTGGAACGAACGTGATCCAGAGGACTTGGAGTGCAAGTCAAGAAGCAATCGAGGAGGCCATGAGATAGGAGGGCGCGCCCACCCCTATAGGACGCGCCCCCTGTCTCCTGGGCCCCTCAGGAGGCCACCGACGTACTTCTTCCTCCTATATATACCTACGTTCCCCGAAAACATCCAGGGAGCCAACGAGAAACAATTTCCACCGCCATAACCTTCTGTATCCACGAGATTCCATCTTGGAGCCTTCGTCGATGCTCCGCCGGAGGGGGAATCGACCATGGAGGTCTTATACATCAACACCATAGCTCCTCCGATGAGTTGTGAGTAGTTTACCACAGACCGTCGGGTCCATAGTTATTAGCTAGATGGCTTCCTCTCTCTTTTTGGATCTCAATACCATGTCCTCCCCCTCTCTTGTGGAGATCTATTCAATGTAACTCTTTTTGTGGTGTGTTTGTCGAGATCCGATGAATTGTGGGTTTATGATCAAGTTTATCTATGAGAAATATTTGAATCTCCTCTGAATTCTTTTATGTATGATTGAGTTATCTTTGCAAGTCTCTTCGAATTATCAGTTTCGTTTGGTCTACTAGATTGATCTTTCCTGCCATGGGAGAAGTGCTTAGCTTTGGGTTCAATCTTGCGGTGTCCTTACCCAGTGACAGAAAGGGTTGCAAGGCATGTATTGTATTGTTGCCATCGAGGAGAAAAAGATGGGGTTTATATTATATTGCTTGAGTTTATCCCTCTACATCATGTCATCTTTCTTAATGCGTTACTCTCTTCTTATGAACTTAATACTCCAGATGCATGCTGGATAGCGGTCGATGTGTGGAGTAATATTAGTAGATGCAGGCAGGAGTCGGTCTACTTGTCACGGACGTGATGCCTATATACATGATCATGCCTAGATAATCTCATAATTATTCGCTTTTCTATCAATTGTTCGACAGTAATTTGTTCACCCACCGTAATACTTATGCTATCTTGAGAGAAGCCACTAGTGAAACCTATGGCCCCCGGGTCTATCTTTTATCTTATAAGCTTTCAATCTGCTTTTATTTGCATCTTTACTTTTCCTATCTATATTATAAAATACCAAAAAAATATTTATCTTATCATACTATCTCTATGAGATCTCACTTTCGCAAGTGGCCGTGAAGGGATTGACAACCCCTTTATTGTGTTGGTTGCGAGTTCTTTGTTTGTTTGTATAGGTGCGTGGGACTTTTGAGGAGCCTCCTACTGGATTGATACCTTGGTTCTCAAAAACTGAGGGAAATACTTACGCTACTATTGCTGCATCACTCTTTCCTCTTCAAGGAAAACCAACGCAAGCTCAAGACATGGCAAGAAGGATTTCTGGCGCCGTTGCCGGGGAGGTCTTCGCTCAAGTCAAGACATACAAAGTACCCATCACAAACTCATCTCCCTCACATTTACATTATTTGCCATTTGCATCTCATTTTCCTCTCCCCCACTTCACCCTTGTCGTTTTATTTGCCCTCTCTTTCCCAATATTCTCCTCTCTCTTTCGCCTGCTTTCTTCTTCCTCGCTTTTGTTTGCCGTTATGTCTGAAATTGGGGAGATTATCATCGATATGGACAATAATGATAACATGGAAAATTCTGAGGCTCCGGCTGAAGAACCCCCTATCTTGCATACTAAAAAGTTTCGAATCGGTAGTGGTAACATTATTGGAAAAGGCGTTATTCAAGATTTCTTTACATGTGTCGGTGCTTTACCTTCCATGGGTGGTTCTATTCTTCATAGAACTAGTAGTCTTGCGAATGCTATCGCTATGCTTGTAGTTGAACTTGAAAGACAATTTACGCATATGCATCCTTGCATACAAAGAATTTTCCTAGAATTTTCCAATATTGAGCATTCTTTTGTTAAGCATTCTGTTACTATCTTTTTGGCTCATGAGTTTAGATTTATAATAAGAGAGGCCAAATAAATCTTTGCGCACTATAGGGTGGACGCCGGTCGTCCTCCCATAGAGGCGGTCCTCTTCGATCAAGAGGAAATTAGGCGTTTTCAATCTTCGGACTATGTTGCTTTCAATGAAAACCTTAGAAAAAAGGTTCCTACCAATGTCCTAGTTGATAGAATTTCCGAACTTAATAATGATTTTGCTCTTCGAAATAATGAGCTACGATACTCTCTTGAGTATAGGCTCACGAGATTTTGCCAAAAGAATGCTTATAGTGATGAATTAGTTGTTCATTATGAAGGGCTAAAGGAGGAACCCGTTCCTCCTGTGATTGATCTTGGGGACTTTTGTCCCGCCAAATTTAGCCCTTTTGATTACTTTTGCTTGCCTCAAAGAAAACTTGCTACTGAACGTACAGAATATGAGATGAGTTTTCAAGATCTATCTTATTATTATGACACTACTTAGATCTATCTTCGCTTTTATGCCTAGCGAGGGGCGTTAAACGATAGCGCTAGTTGGGAGGCAACCCAATTTTATTTGTGTTTTTTGTTTTTGTTTCTGTTTAGTAATAAATTTTGCATCTACCTTCTGTTTAGATGTGTTTTCATGTTTTAATTAGTGTTTGTGCCAAGTAGAACCTATAGGATAACCTATGGTGATAGTTAATTTGATTCTGCTGAAAAACAGAAACTTTGCACGCACGAAATTAGTTTTGTTAAACCACAGAAACATCCTTTTGCGTTGATTATTTTTTATGTTGATCAATAGACAAATTACCCAGGAGTTCCTATTTTGGTAGGATTTTTAAAGTTCCAAAAGTTTGCATTAGTTACAGATTGCTACAGACTATTATGTTTTTGACAGATTCTGTTTTCCGTGTGTTGTTTGCTTATTTTGATGCATCTATGGCTAGTATTAAGTGGTATGAACCATAGAGAACTTGGAATACAGTAGGTTTAACACCAAAATAAATAAATAATGAGTTCATTACAGTACCTTATGTGGTGGTTTTGTTTTCTTTCACTAACGGAGCTTATAAGATTTCGTGTTGAGTTTTGTGTTATCAAGTTTTCAAGTTTTGGGTAAAGATTTGATGGACTATGGAATAAGGAGTGGCAAGATCCTAAGCTTGGGGATGCCCAAGGAACCCCAAGATATTCAAGAATAGCCAAAAGCCTAAGCTTGGGGATGCCCCGGGAAGGCATCCCCTCTTTCGTCTTCGTTCATTGGTAACTTTACTTGGAGCTATATTTTTATTCGCCACATGATATGTGTTTTGCTTGGAGCATCATGTATTGTATTAGTATTTGCTTTTTAGTTTTCCACAATCATCCATGCTGTACACACCTTTTGAGAGAAGCCCACTTGATTAGAATTTATTAGAATACTCTATGTGCTTCACTTATATCTTTTGAGCTAGATAGTTTTTGCTCTAGTGCGTCACTTATATCTTTTAGAGCACGGCGGTGGCTTAATTTTGTAAAATTGCTAGTCTCTCATGCTTCACTTATATTATTTTGAGAGTCTCTCAGAACATCATGGTATTTGCTATGGTTATAAAATTGGTCCTAGAATGGTAGGCATCCAAGTTGGGTATAATAAAAACTATCATAGGAAGTGAATTGGATGCTATGATCAATTTGATACTTGATAATTGTTTTGATATATGGAGGTTGTGATATTAAAGTCATGCTAGTTGGGTGATTATGAATTTAAAGAATGCTTGTGTTGAAGTTAGCAAGTCCCGTAGCATGCACGTATGGTTAAAGTTGTGTAACAAATTTGAAACATGAAGTGTACTTGGATTGTGCATCCTTATGAGTGGCGGTCGGGGACAAGCGATGGTCTTTTCCTACCAATCATTCCCTCTAGGAGCATGCGCGTAGTGCTTGGTTTTTGATGAATTCTAAATTTTTGAAATAAGTATATGAGTTCATTTGACTAATGTTGAGTCCATGGATTATACGCACTTTTACCTTTCGACCATTGCTAGCCTCTTCGGTACCGTGCATTGCCCTTTCTCACCTTGAGAGTTGGTGCAAACATCGCGGGTGCATCCATACCCCGTGATACGATACGCTCTATCACACATAAACCTCCTTATATCTTCCTCAAAACAGCCACCATACCTACCTATTATGGCATTTTCGTAGCCATTCCGAGATATATTGCCATGCAACTCTCCAACGTTCCGTTCATCATCATGACATACATTACTTTTGTCATATTGCCACTGCATGATCATGTAGTTGACATCGTATTTGTGGCAAAGCCACCATGCATAATTTTTCATACATGTCACTCTTGATTCATTGCACCATCCCGGTACACTGTCGGAGTCATTCATATAGAGTTATATCTTGTTCTAGTTTCGAGTTGTAATTCATGTGTTGTAATCAATAAAAGTGTGATGATCATCATTATTAGAGCATTGTCCCAAAGAAAAAAAAAGGCCAAAAATAAAAAAAAGGAAGGCCAAAAAAAAGAGAAAAAAAGAAAATGAATAAAAAGGGGCAATGTTACTATCTCTTTTTCCACAATTGTGCTTCAAAGTAGCACCTTGTCCTTCATATAGTGAGTCTCATATATTGTGCTTCAAAGTAGCACCATGTTCTTTATAGTGAGTCTCATATGTTGTCACTTCCATATACTAGTTAGAATTTTTCATTATAGAACTTGGCTTGTATATTCCTACGATGGGCTTCCTCAAATGCCCTAGGTCTTCGTGAGCACGCAAGTTGGATGCACACCCACTAGTTTTCTTTTGTTGAGCTCTTATTCATTTATAGCTCTAGTGCATCTGTTGCATGGAAGTCCCTACTCCTCATGTTGACATCAATTGATGGGCATCTCCATAGCCCATTGATTATCCTCGTCAATGTGAGAGTTTCTCCTTTTTGTCTTCTCCACACAATCCCCATCATCATATTCTATTCCACCCATAGTGCCATATTCATGGCTCACGCTCATGTATTGCGTGAAAGTTGAAAAAGTTTGAGATTATTTAAGTACGAAACAATTGCTTGGCTTGTCATCGGGAGTGTAGAATTTGGGAATTTGTGTGACGAAAATGAAGCATAGCCTAACTATATGATTTTGTAGGGATGAACTTTCTTTAGCCATGTTATTTTGAGAAGACATGATTGCTTTGATTAGTATGCTTGACGTGTTACTATTTCTTATGTCAATACGAACTTTTATTTTGAATCATTTGGATCTGAACATTTATGCCACAATAAAGAAAATTACATTGAGAATTATGCTAGGTAGCATTCCACATCAAAATTCTGTTTTTATCATTTACCTACTCGAGGACGAGCAGGAATTAAGCTTGGGGATGCTTGATACGTCTCCAACATATCTATAATTTTTTATTGTTCCATGCTATTATATTACCCCTTTTGGATGTTTATGGGCTTTATTTTACACATTTATATCATTTTTGGGACTAACCTACTAACCGGAGGCCCGGCCCGTATTGTTGTTTTTTGCCTATTTCAGTATTTCGAAGAAAAGGAATATCAAACGGAGTCCAAATGGAATGAAACCTTCGGAAGCGTGATTTTTGGAACAAACGTGATCCAGAGGACTTGGAGTGCAAGTCAAGAAGCAATCAAGGCGGCCAGGAGATAGGAGGACGCGCCCACCCCTACAGGGCGTGCCCCCTGTCTCCTGGGCCCCTCAGGCGGCCACCGACGTACTTCTTCCTCCTATATATACCTACGTACCCCGAAAACATCCAGGGAGCAACCGAAAAACAGTTTCCACCGCCATAACCTTCTGTATCCGCGAGATCCCATCTTGGAGCCTTTGGCGGCGCTCCGCTGGAAGGGGAATCGACCACGGAGGGCTTCTACATCAACACCATAGCTCCTCCGATGAGTTGTGAGTAGTTTACCACAGACCTTCGGGTCCATAGTTATTAGCTAGATGGCTTCTTCTCTCTTTTTGGATCTCAATACCATGTTCTCCCCCTCTCTTGTGGAGATCTATTTGATGTAATTCTTTTTGTGGTGTGTTTGTCGAGATCCGATGAATTGTGGGTTTATGATCAAGTTTATCTATGAGAAATATTTGAATCTCCTCTGAATTCTTTTATGTATGATTGAGTTATCTTTGCAAGTCTCTTCGAATTATCAGTTTAGTTTGGCCTACTAGATTGATCTTTCTTGCGATGGGAGAAGTGCTTAGCTTTGGGTTCAATCTTGTGGTGTCCTTACCAAGTGACAGAAAGGGTTGCAAGGCACGTATTGTATCATTGCCATCGAGGATAAAAAGATGGGGTTTATATCATATTGCTTGAGTTTATCCCTCTACATCATGTCATCTTTCTTAATGCGTTACTCTATTCTTATGAACTTAATACTCTAGATGCATGCTGGATAGCGGTCGATGTGTGGAGTAATAGTAGTAGATGCAGGCAGGAGTCGGTCTACTTGTCACGGATGTGATGCCTATATACATGATCATGCCTAGATAATCTCATAATTATTTGCTTTTCTATCAATTGTTCGACAGTAATTTGTTCACCCACTGTAATACTTATGCTATCTTGAGAGAAGCCACTAGTGAAACCTATGGCCCCCGGGTCTATCTTTTATCATATAAGCTTTCAATCTACTTTTATTTGCATCTTTGCTTTTCCTATCTATATTATAAAATACCAAAAATATATTTATCTTATCATACTATATCTATCAGGTCTCACTTTCGCAAGTGGCCGTGAAGGGATTGACAACCCCTTTATTGTGTTGGTTGCGAGATCTTTGTTTGTTTGTGTAGGTGCATGGGATTTTGAGGAGCCTCCTACTGGATTGATACCTTGGTTTTCAAAAACTGAGGGAAATACTTACGCTACTATTGCTGCATCACCCTTTCCTCTTCAAGGAAAACCAACGCAAGCTCAAGACGTAGCAGACCCTTGTGTCACTTGTGGGACGTGGATGTAGTATTCGACACCGATGGCCACATGTATCTCGCACTGAGGATGCTTGCTATTTAGGGTACCATCGGCACCGAGGAACCCCCTAACCCGCTCATCCCCGGGTAAACTAAATTAGCATGCATTCGATAAGCAAAACTACATCATCTCTTGCGTTCGTATATCTTCGAATATTATCACTGATACATCTCGAATAGTATCATACATATAGCATCACTAATACAGTTAGAACCGCAGCGAACGACGAGTATCGGCGCGGGCGATGGACACACAAGGAGAAGGAACCATCACAGAATCATAGCTCTAGTGAGATCCCTGAAGAACCTGCCAGGTACTATCGAACATACCCTCCAACACAACCATGTAGCGACAGACGTGCTCGTTCACCTCGCTAACACGGTGACGTACCACCTCCATGGTGTCCAAAAGCCTCGGCACCATCACTCGCCCACGTGACCGCCACCAAACAAGGTTCATGTCAACGACGAGCTAGCTCCTCACCAAACTGCGCCCACCGGAACGTAGAACCTCCCAGTACCAGCCCGGAAGAGCCCAGTATCGGACATGGCCCATCAGATGAAGCAGAACTCCTCCGCCGAGTCAACAACGAGGATGCGGGATAGGCGTCGTCGACGTCGATGTGGGAATAAATTACTTAAGTAAATAACAGCAAACTTCACATGTTCAAAATAAACCAGAAACATAACCTAAACTAAACTAAACTAAACCTAAATTAAACTAACTAAACTAAACCTAAACTAAACTAAACCTAAACTAAACTAGAAACTTAACCTAAAATAAACTAAACTAAACCCAAACAAAACTAACTAAACTAAACAAAGCCTAAACTAAATTATACTAAAGATAACTAAACTAAATCTAAAAAACAGAAGAAAAAAATAAAAAAAGGGTCTCACCTAGGAGCGGCCGGGGTGGCGAGGTGGCGGGGCGGGCTGGCCTTGAAGGCGAGGCGGCCTCGGCGGGGCGGCACGACCGACGGGCGGCGGAGGCTCGGACGCGTCCGGCCGGCGCAGACGGGTAAGACGGCCGTGGCGGCCGCCAGTGGAGCGGAGCTGCCCGACGCGCGGCCGAGGCGGCGGCGAGGTGGCCTGGCAGACGGGGGGGGACGGGCGGCCGAGGTGGGGCAGCAGCTGGGTTGGGATGAGGGGAGGGAGAGAGAATGGTAAGGCGAGGGCGTTTGTTAGATAGGGCACAGCTCTTTGTCGTCCGTTAGCAGACGGCAAAGAGCCTAGCTAACGGACGACAAAGAGACCTCAGTTTGGCCACTTTCTTGGTCGTCTGCTAGCTGACGGCAAAGATTCTTTGCCATCAGCTAGCGGACGGCAAAGAAAGTGGCCGTTAGGGGGCTATCGCTAGCGGCCCACCCTGCCTTTTTGTCGTCTGCTAGCAGACGACAAACTTTCTATGTCGCCAGCTAGCTGACGGCAAAGATACGGCTGACGGCAAACAATTTCTTTGACCTCAGCTGCTTCTTTGCCGTTAGTTTTCTTCAAGCTGGTGGCAAAGACCCTCTTTGCCATCAGCTAGCTGATGGCAAAGAACCGGCTAACTGCAAAGTTCCTGATTCCAGTAGTGATCCGAGATGAATGGCTTGCCCGCCAGCTGGCCAAGACAAGTCAAGGACCATGGCAGCCCTCACTTCACTAATGACCCACTTTTGCACGGGAGAAGACAGCTGGCTCGCCCAAAGTACCCATAATGGGGAGGAAGGCACCTTGGAAATACACAACACCAATGGAAAGCCTAAACACAATAAAAACAAGCACATGCATAAAAATTGCGGGAGCGACACAAAGGATGTCGTAGTCAATGCAGGGTTCACCGGACCTAGATCTAGACAAAAAAGGAAACCCTTTAAAGGGAACAAGGATGGACCCAGCCAGCTAGACAGGATCCTGGATCGATCATGCAAATTCAATGAAAGTCAGGACAAACCAGCAACCCACACTAATAGGAACTACTGGGTCTTCAAGTAGGCAGTCAAGGTAGCAACAGAGGGATAAAGTAAAACCCAAAATCGTAGCAGAGATCAGGATGAACCTCAGCGGCCCAATAATGGAGGCCAAAAGAAGTTTCCTAACGAGCTAACAGAAGTAAACATGATCTATGTTACCCACATCCCTAAAAGGAAGAGGAAGCGAGTACTTGGGACATCTATGCGCTAGAGCCAGTCGCCCCGAAGTTCAACCCGTGGTCGGCTTACCCAATCATATTCGACAAACATGACCATCCAACCAGCATAAGGCATGGCGGATTGGCTACACTCGTCTTGGACCCTATGTCGATGGTTTTCATGTGACGCGCATCCTTATGCACGGAGGAAGCTGCCGCAGTTTGATCTATGAGGACACGGTTAGGAAGATGGGCATCGACTCATCCCGAATCAAGCCAAGTACCATCACCTTTAAAGGTGGCATCCCATGTGTTGAAGCCCGCTGTACCGGCACGGTCACACAAGAGGTAGTTTTTGGGTCACCCTAGAACTTCAGGAGCGAGGAGTTCATCTTCGACATCGTCCCCTTCTGAAAGGATCGAGAAGAGGTGTCTAGAGGGGGGTGATTAGACCGTCAACAAACAAAGTTGGCAGTTTTTAAGTTTTTCAAGTTGAGGTAGTAGATTAGCTCAATTTCAACCAAACACAATACATATCAAGCAAGCATGCAAAGAGTATATACGCTGCGGAAAGTAAAGCATGCAACTTGCAAGAAAATAAAGGGATGGGATTGGAGTGTGCAAACGCAATTGGAGACACGGATGTTTTTGGCGTGGTCCCGATAGGTGGTGCTATCGTACATCCACGTTGATGGAGACTTCAACCCACGAAGGGCAACGGTTGCGCGAGTCCACGGAGGGCTCCACCCACGAAGGGTCCACAAAGAAGCAACCTTGTCTATCCCACCATGGCCATCGCCGGCGAAGGACTTGCCTCACTAGGGTAGATCTTCACGAAGTAGGCGATCTCCTTGCCCTTACAAACTCCTTGGTTCAACTCCACAATCTTGTCGGAGGCTCCCAAGTGACACCTAACCAATCTAGGAGACAACACTCCCGGAAAGGTAATAGATGCTGTGTTGATGATGAACTCCTTGCTCTTTGCTTCAAATGATAGTATCCCCAACACTCAACTCACTCTCATAGGATTGGATTTGGTTGAAAGATGATTTGAGTGGAAAGCAACTTGGGGAAGGCTAGAGATCAAGATTCATATGGTTGGATTGGAATATCTTGGTCTCAATACATGCGTAGATGGCTCTCTCTCAGAAAATGAGTAGTGGAAGTGTAGGCACATTCTGATGGCTTCCGTCACGAATGAGGAGAGGGTGGAGGGGTATATATAGCCTCCACACAAAATCTAACCATTACACACAATATACCAAACTCGATGGGACCGAATCAGAAAACTCAGTCGGACCGATTCAGTACATAATGTGACTGTTAGGCAATTTCGGTGGGACCGGTATGATCAACTCAGTGGGACCGACGTGCAAGGGTTAGGGTAAAACCTCATCTCAATTTGACTGATTACGCAACTCGGTGGGACCAATTTGGTAATAAGCAAAACAGAGAGTTGGTCAAGCAAACTCGGTTGGACCGATTACATAATCTCGGTGGGACCAAAATTATTGCAATAGACAACAGAGAGTTTGCAAGCCCATATCGATGAGACCGAGATCCCATCGGTGAGACCGAATTGATTAGGGTTTCTGGCAGTGGCTATGTCAAATGAACTCGGTGGCGCCGGATGGATAAAATTGGTGGGGCCGAGTTTGACTTTTGGTTTGGGACATATGTGGATATCAGAAAGTGGCTGAGGGCTTTTGGAGCATATCACTAAGCAGTTTGAGCAAGCAAGCCATTAAGCAACACCTCATCCCCTTTTAATAGTATTGGCTTTCCTCTATACTCAATGTGATCTTGGATCATTGAAATAGAAAATGTAGAGTCTTGAGCCAATCCTTTCTCCTTAGCATCTTGAAGGGGTTCCACATCCTCTTGTCCATGCCACTCCACTATTGGACTTATCTGAAATATACTAGATAAAAGTATTAGTCCAACAAAAGATATGTTGACATTAATTACCGAAATCACCTAGGGAGCACATGTGCTTTCAATCTCCCCCTTTTTGGTAATTGATGACAACATACATCAAAGCTTTAGATAAAGATATAGAGAAAAGTAAGTAAAAGCTTTGGAAGGACATGTAACATGCATAGGCTCCCCCTACATGTATGCAATCATACAAATATGGAACATAAGATCATGTGAGTGCATAATCATGACAGAGCAAGCAATGTGTTACATGTATCCTGGCTATATGCATCAGAGTAAATGATGCGAGTATGAGAAATGTACACACTTAGCATAATATCGGGATGAGAGCCACATAGATATAATAATGAACCAATCATAGAGCGGTAAACTTTTCGATCAACGGGTTCACCATCTTTAGTCAAGTCAAGATGTCCACTAGTAGGCATGGGTGTACTCATACCTTTTCATTCTTGCATATTGAACTTCTTGAACAAGTCCTTGGTGTACTTCGTTTGAGAGACAAAGGAACCTTCCTTAGTTTACTTGATTTGCAAACCAAGAAAGAACTTTAGTTCACTCATCATAGACATCTCAAACTTCTCCGACATAAGCTTCACAAACTTCTCACTAAAATGAGGGTTAGTAGATCCAAATATAATATCATCAACATAGATTTGGCACACAATAATTCTCCATTAACCCTTTTGGTGAAAAGAGTAGAATCAATCTTTCCAATTTCAAAGCCTTTTTCAATAAGGAACTTGGTCAAGCATTTATACCACGCTCTAGGAGCTTGTTTAAGACCATAAAGAGCTTTGTGAAGCTTGTAAACATGATTGGGTTTCTTAGGATTAACAAAGCCAGGAGGTTGTTTAACATAAACTTCCTCCTCAATTTCACCATTTAGAAACGCACTTTTAATGTCCATTTGGTATAGTGTGATATCATGGTGATTAGCATAGGTAAGTATGATGCGAATGGACTCAAGTCTAGTAACGGGGGCATATGTCTCGCCATAGTCCATACCTTCGACTTGAGTGTAGCCTTGGGCGACGAGACGTGCTTTGTTGCGAACTACTTGTCCATCTTCATCTTGCTTGTTGCGGAACCCATTTGGTATCGATGATGTTATGGTTGTTGTCGGGCTTCTCGACCAATGTCCACACTTGCTTTCTCTCAAAGTTGTGTAGTTCTTCGTGCATGGCATTTATCCAGTCCGGATCTTCGAATGCTTTTTCAACCTTCATAGGTTCAATGCTAGAGATGAATGAATAATGTTCACAAAATTAGCCAAACGAGATTTAGAGCGAGTGATTCTACTGGTTTGGATATCATTGTAGATTTGCTCGACGGGATGGTCTCTAGCGACTCCTGCTCGAACTCGTGAGAACTTTTGCTTTGATCGGGGTGGAACATCTTCTTCAACATCTCGTTCTTCCTCTTGGCCTTCTTCATTGTTGACGTTGTCGTTCTCTCATTGTGGTGGAGAAGGAGGTTGATGCGGTTCATCTTGGTGTACTTCCTTGTTTCCTTCATCTTGGTGTGTCCCACTTGTGGATGCTTCCATATCAACTCTTGGTTCACCTTGTCGTGAGGTAGAGGATTCCACTTGGACGGATGAGGTACTCTCCTTCACCTTCGTTGGATGAACCTTGCCAATAGACAAGTCTTGGATTGCTTCCTAAGGGTCTTTATCTCCTACATCAACTGGCAATTGCTCTACTTGGGAGTCGATAGATTCATCAAACTTCACATCTACCGTTTCTTCACATCAAACTTCACATCAAATTGTTGTAGACACGGTAAGTGTGAGAGTTTGAGCCATACCCAAGTAGGAAACCTTCATGATATTTGGCAGCAAATTTAGAACGACGATGCTTATGTAGCACTTGGAGCCGAATATTCGAAAGTATCCAACTTGGGGTTTGTTACCGGTGAGGAGCTCATATGCCGTCTTGCCGAATAGCTTGTGATGATACAAGCGATTTGTCGCATGACAAGCTGTCTCAACCGCTTCCGCCCAAAAGTGCTTTGGCGTCTTGTACTCATCAAGCATCGTTCTTGCCATTTCGATGAGCGTCCGGTTCTTCCTATCGACAACTCCATTTTGTTGAGCTGTGTACGTAGCTGAGAACTCATGTGAAATCCCTTCTTCGTCAAGAAAGGTGTCCACATTGGCATTCTCGAACTCCATTCCGTTGTCGCTGCGAACCTTCTTGATCTTCAGTTCAAATTGACTTCGGGCCTTCCTAGCAAAGTTTTTGAAGATCTTTTGGACCTGCGATTTATCATCGAGAAAGAACACCCACGTAAATCTTGAAAAATCATCAACTATAACTAGATCAAATGAGTTTCCACCGAGAATTTTGTAGGCGTTGGGACCGAAGAGATCCATGTGAAGTAGCTCGAGTGGTCTCCTTGTGGTCATGATGTTCTTCACGGGGTGGCTTCCTCCAACCTATTTTCCTACTTGGGAAGCGCTGCAAAGTCTATCCTTATCAAATATGACATCTTTAACACCAAGGATATGATCACCTTTAATAAGCTTGTCAAGGTTTCGCATGCCCACATGACCTAACCGCCTATGCCACAACCAGCATTTAGAAGATTTAGCAATTAAGCAAGTTCTAGGTTGAGCCTTTTTAGTGAAATTAACAATGTATAGATTACCTTTACGTATATCGGTAAAGACCATTTTATGATTATCTCTACGAAACACTTGGCAATCTACTTTGGTAAATAGGATATTGAAACCAAAGTCAACTAGTTTAGAAACAGAAAGCAGATTATAGCCAAGCGATTCAACGAGCATGACTTTTTGTATGGAGCTATCATGTGAGATGGCCACCTTACCGAGGCCAACCACCTTACCCTTTGAGTTATCACCAAAAGTGACATACTTTTGAGGGCCGTCATTTTCAGCAAGCTCATGAAACATATCTTTATCTCCGGTCATGTGATCGGTACATCCACTATCAAGGACCCATTCCTTTCCTCCTGCCATGTATCCTCGAAGATTTTCCATAAGACCAAAGTGTCTCATTGCATCATCCAGATCATACTCCCTATCATCATCCTCATCGTAGTATCCATGTTCAACATTGTCATGTGGTGGATCAATTCCTAGAGAGGGTGATTCATTAGATAAATGATTTTGACAATGATCATCTTTATGAATTCTAATAGCTTCAGAAAAAATATTGCTAATAATTCCAACATCTCCTTTGGCACGCATAAGATTTGTAAGCTCAAATAGACAGTCACCAAACTTAGGATCATTGGAATTCATCTTACTCAAGGCAATAGACTTATGAAGAATCTCATCTAGATTTTGCAAGGAATAATTTGGAAATCGTTCCTCAAGAAATCTCCATATAGTGTAGGCACACTTAAGAGTAGGCAGGCAACCAATCAAGTTTCTAGGCAAACCTCTAGTGATAAGATTAACAGTTATAAGTTTGCGAATCATGTCAATTGTCTCATCAAAGGTAGGATGCATAGGATCAACATGAGGTGCACAGGGGCTAGTAATGTACTAGTTCAAATGATATTTATTGAAAATCACAAGCATCTCATTTTCCACTCATGAAAGTACTCTCCATCAAGTATAGGCACTCATGTCTAAGACTCCCCAAAGTAGACTCATCCATCTTCCTCCAATGGTGTTTAAACCAAAGCAATGGAAACCTGGCTCTGATACCAATTGAAAGGATTGAGAAGAGGTGTCTAGAGGGGGTGATTAGACCCTCAACAAACAAAGTTGGCAGTTTTTAAGTTTTTCAAGTTGAGGTAATAGATTAGCTCAATTTCAAGCAAACACAATACATATCAAGCAAGCATGCAAAGAGTATATGAGCAGTGGAAAGTAAAGCATGCAACTTGTAAGAAAGTAAAGGGATGGGATTGGAGTGTGCAAACGCAATTGGAGACACAGATGTTTTTGGCGTGGTTCCGATAGGTGGTTGTCGGTGTCAAAACCGGTGGATCTCGGGTAGGTGGTCCCGAACTGTGCGTCTAGGCGAATGGTAACAGGAGACGAGGGACACGATGTTTTTACCCAGGTTCGGGCCCTCTCGATGGAGGTAAAACCCTACGTCCTGCTTGATTAATATTGATGATATGGGTAGTACAAGAGTGGATCTACCACGAGATCAAGGAGGCTAAACCCTAGAAGCTAGCCTATGGTATGATTGTTGTAATGTATGTTGTCCTACGGACTAAAGCCCTCCGGTTTATATAGACACCGGAGGAGGCTAGGGTTACACAGAGTCGGTTACAATGGTAGGAGATCTACATATCCGTATCGCCAAGCTTGCCTTCCACGCCAAGGAAAGTCCCATCCGGACACGGGACGGAGTCTTCAATCTTGTATCTTAGTAGTCTTGGAGTCCGGTGGATAATGATAGTCCGGCTGTCCGGACACCCCCTAGTCCAGGACTCCCTCAGTAGCCCCCGAACCAGGCTTCAATGACGATAAGTCCAAATAGCGTTTATAGTCTTGGCGTTGCAAGCGGGTTCTCCTTCAAATTCCATGTACTGCGGAATGTGTCCGCTTCATCTTGAATACTGTGTTCCTCGGCTTCTACGCCAAATAATGGCCCTCTTCCACGCGTCACACGAATGCGAAAAGCCAGGGCGTATTTTACATTCCACCCCCTAGTCGTGCGAGTCGTCCGCCTATAAAAGAGGCAAGAATCCAGATCCAAACCACACCGTCTTCCTCCCGCGAATATCCCATCGAAGCGCCTTTGACCTAAGGATCCATTCCATCATGGATCGTCGATGCGGCTCTTCTTCACGCGCTCCCAGCCCACCGCCGGGGAATTGGAGGAGGTGCTCTGTTTCGCACAACGAGCTAGTGAAGCTCCAAACGGGGGGATTTCTCCCTCCGGCCTTCTTGGTCCCAGTCCGGGCCGGACTGGTTACTTACCAAGGTGGGAGGCAGGCGGAGGACACTCCAAGCCCCAATAAGGGGCGCGTATGCCGTCCCCTATCGATGAGGGACTCGGATTCCCAATACATCCGTTCCTCCGCGGGCTCTCGGAGTTCTACGGACTCCAGCTCCACCACCTCACCCGCCGCCTCATCCCGCATATCGCGGGCTCGTAGCTCTTCTGAGCTATTCTCGGGCATCGAGCCCCATTTTGCCTTGTGGAAGAGGTTGTTTTGCCTCGTACCCGTTCTCACGAGGGGTCCATATATCAAGTGGGCGGCGCCGAAATATGGCGCATCGCCGGGACCGGATACCTATTCGGTACTCCCAAGAAGGCGTCCAAAGACTGGCCCTCGGAGTGGTTTTATATAGGAGACGCTCCGCTACCAGACCCAGTCCGGATCAGCCTCCCGGAGTTTAGTGCTGCTCCCTTGAAGAAACGCCTCAGCTGGCGCCCGCGGAGCCCCCGATTGGAGGAAGACAAGAGCATCCATTACTTGATGGGCCGAATAAGATTAATGGCCCATTCCGATTTGACCATGACCGGAGTCATGGCGACATGCATCAAGCGTTGGGTACAGCCATTGCAATACAGAGGCCACCCCATGTGGGATTTCAACGGGGAAGACGATGCCACCTGGCATGGCCGCAAAGGGCCGGGTTCGACTGAGGATATGGTAGAGATCCTGTCCCGCCTGTACAAGGGGGAGAAGGAGGACTTCCTTTGATCGAACCCTTTGAATGGGTTTTCCATGATCAACCCTAGAGGATGGGTAAGTGAACACCTTTGAAGGGTTCAACTCATGCTTTCGAAGTTTAGGCTTCTTATATTATGTCTTCGGCGCAGGATCTACGCCGTACTGTGGAGGACATGGTGAGTCCTGCTCCACAACCCGAGGATCCAGAAAGATCCCTGGATCCGGCCTCCGAAGAGGACCCGGACATCGGGGTGGAGCTGATCGACGGGGTGTTTCACCAGCTCAGCATAGACAATGCTTTGGTCGCCATTACGGCGGACTACCCCGGACTAAGTCCGGCTTCCCAGGTGACCGTGACCGAAGTTAGGACACCATTATCTCTTCCCTGCTCATTTCTAACCTTCACGAACGACGGTATTTTGCAGGAAGAGCCTTTACGGCAGGAAGCCGAGCCCGCGGCGGCTGACCAACAAAGGTCAGTCCGGACCAGCAGGCGGAAAAGGAGCGTGGTGCGGGCGGAGACGTCGCCGCAAAGGCATAGCTTGTATTAAATTTTTAGAGCAGCGTTCCGAGGAAATGCCTGAGTGCTCATGATCTTTGTAGGAGAAAAAGCGCTCGCCGGACTGCGGGCGTAGAAGTTGCCGATCCGACCTACACCGGCCAGGCTCCAGCGCCCGGCCTGGAGGGGGAGGCAAGCACAAGATGCGGGCCGGGTCCTTCTCCAACGGAGGACACCAACAGACTGTCCGCCACCAAGTCTGAGGTGGAGAGCGCCATGAACCATAGGCGCCGCCGGACAGTATTCGTGAAGCGTGCTTTTCCCCTGAGGCATTGGATGCCTTTAACGCAGGGGACGCGCATCTCCGTGTCGCTCAAGATGGTTTTACCAGAGCCACGGAGCAGTATGTGAAAGACACACGGGTAAGGGAATTTTAATGGTAGTATATACCAGTAGCCCCCGAGACTTAAAGTAGTTATGCTAACTGATTTAAGGATCATTTGAAAACGAGCTCTTACCGAGAAGAATGCACAAATGTCTCGGGAGCTGCAAGATTGCAAGGCCCAACTTGAGGTCGCACTTGCTGCCGCAGGAGGAGACGCAAAGACCCTCCTGGTAACACATTTTATTAATAAATATAAGCATTGTGCGGCGTCTTGAAGTCCGATAATGACATTGCAGGTACCACCGGACAAGATCCGGACAGGCAAGCATTGCTGCGCCAGCTAAAGGCCGGCGAGAGTGTGCTGAATAGGGTTCAGCAGGAAAGGAACAAGCTCCAAGATGCCAACGCCAAGCTCGGAGAAGAGCTGAAAGGCGCTCGGGCCGAGCTGTCTGGCTCCGTTAAGGAGAATCAGCGGCTTCGTCGCGGCATTTATAGTAAGTGCTTGAGCGGACTCTTTTGAAAAGAAGAGTTCGGCGAGGAAGTATTTTGACGTGATGTGTCTTGTAGGTATACTCACGGGTCGTCCTGCAGAGGAGATGCCCATATCAACGGGTGATCAACTTCCCGAACTTTTGCAGCTACTCGAACGAGTTCGGCAGGCAATGAGCGGCGTCGTTCAGGCTTTATGGCCAGCCCTCACCCTACCGAGGGCCTCGGGAGCTTATGGAGAAGCTGCAGGAGTGCGGCAGCTTCCATTTGTGGAAGATTTCGCTTGCCGTCAAGGTGCCGTGGAGGCTTGGGCCATGGTGAAGGCGCGGTATAAGAAGGCGGATCCCAACCACATGGCGAAGTTGGACGGTGGGGCCCGATGGGAAGGAGATCCTGTGAGTTTAATGTACAGCCAAGTAGAGTTGGTTGCTAAATTTTCCCAACAGATCAGTAAACTAGACAGACTGTTAGACGGGATTGAGGAGGAATACAATCGATAGAATTTGACAATGTATGTTATCCTTTAAAGTGACATGTGAAATGCCTTCTAGCGGATTGTAGACCGTTTGTCTTTGCCGACCTTTTAAGCTTCAACCTCGGGACCCTAGAGTGCAGGTGTGTCCGAATACCTCTTTGGTTGAGACACAACCGTGGTATGCATGGAGACCAGGCGTAGGGGTCATTAGTGCTTTATCAGACAAGTGCCCAACTAGTTATGTTATATTACATGGTTAGTAAGAAACATCTTCGGGGAGAATAGTTCCGTTAAGGGTTCCTTTATTTGGGAGGCATGCCCTAAAGTGCATGTCCGGACTGCAAAGAAAGCGATAAAACATCCGGGGCAGATAGATAAAATAGGTAAAAGTCATCTTTTAAATCACCGACCGAATATTCCCTTAAGAACGCTAGCTTCGGCTTCACCCGTCTGAGGTACACATCCGGTGACCAGCAAGAATAATCGCAGAGGTGCTCCTTTACCTCCTAGCCGAACAATCGAGAGCGTGGGGGTAAGCACAGAGCCAGCAACCCAGCTTGGCCAAAACTTAAGTCATATCGATGCATATAATGGCGAGTAAAAGGTACATGTGACACATGTGCTGGGTATGAAACCCGTATAATTGAGCTTCCGTAAAAGAAGCCCCCAGGAATAATGAGTGCGGTTGGCACATCATGCGTATGCAAAGAATGCGGAAATAGGCCCGTAAGGGCTTTCAAATAAAAAGGATAAAAAGAGAAACAAAAGACAGCCGAAGTGTAAAAGTTTGGACGGGCGAAGGGGATGAACTCTTAGTCTGGCGCTAGGCATAGAATCGTCGGAGGCGGGCTGCGTTCCATGGGTTCGGCTCGAGTCGGTTATCCGACGCATTTCGTAGACGGTATGCTCCGCCGGTTAGTACTTGATCGATAATGAAGGGGCCCTCCCATTTGGGCTTGAGCTTGTCCTTTTTCTTGTCCGGCAGGCGTAGAACTAGTTCACCAACGTTGTAAGTCTTGGCCCGTACTTCTCTGCTTTGATATCTTCGGGCCTGCTGCTGATAAAATGCGGAACGAGCCTTTGCGATGTCCCGTTCTTCCTCCAATGTGTCCAAGCTGTCCTGCCGATCAAGCTCGGCCTCTCTTTCCTCATACATGTGCACTCGAGGTGAGTCATGAATAATGTCACAGGGCAAGACTGCCTCTGCGCCGTATACCATAAAAATGGTGTGAATCCGTAGTACGGTTAGGCGTTGTCCGCAGCCCCAGTCTGAGTCGAGCTCCTCGACCCATTTTGTGTCGGATTTAGTAAGTGACCTCACTAATCTGGGTTTAATGCCGCTCATTATTAGACCATTTGCTCTTTCCACTTGACCGTTGGTTTGAGGGTGATAAATCTGAAGCATAGTCGAGCTTGATGCCCATATTTTTGCACCAAGACTTAACCTCATCGGCTGTGAAGTTCGTGCACTGCCGGTGATGATCTTTGTGGGGACTCAGTAGCGGTGTACCACCCCGATATAAAGTCTATCACTGGTCCGCTCTGCTGTTTTGACCGGTTTGGCCTCTATCCATTTGGTGAATTTATCAACCATGACCAATAGGTACCTTTGCTTGTGTGTTCCCCTTTAAGGGGTCCAACCATGTCAAGCCCCGGACATGACGGCCGTAATGGGTATGGTTTTGAGGGCGGTGGGTGGCATATGGCTCGATTAGCAAAGAGCTGACAACCAACGCATCGCTGGACCAAGTCCTGTGCGTCTGCCCGAGCCGTCGGCCAATAAAATCCTGTACGGAATGCCTTTCCTACAAAGGCCCGAGCTGCTGCGTGGTGTCCGCCTAGTCCGGCATGAATTTCAGCCAGAGGTTTCGCCCTTCCTCTTGGAGATACACCTCTGAAGGACTCGGTTGTACTTTTCTTATAAAGTTCTCCTCATGGACCTTGTAGGCTTTTGATCGCCGGACTATGCAGCGGGCCTCGTTTTGGTCTTGAAGTTCCCGCCTAAGCAAGTAGGCTAGGAAAGGTTACATCCACGCGGCGATTCTCGCCATTATGGCGTGGGCTGAAGGTGTTATGTCTTCTGCTGAATCATCAATTGATGCGGTTTTTTCCGGTTTGTCGCTACCGGGCTCCTCTTCCCATAGTACGGATGGCTTGAAGAGCCATTCCAGGAAGATATTTGGAGGGACAACATCACGTTTCGCACCGATGCGTGCCAGTACGTCGGCCGCTTGGTTATTATCTCGAGCTATGTGATGGAATTCTAGTCCTTCAAACCGAGCTGACATTTTTAGGACAGCGTTGCGATATGCTGCCATTTTCGGATCCTTGGCGTCAAAGTCTCCGTTTATTTGGGATACTGCAAGGTTTGAGTCCCCGCGCACCTCTAGGCGTTGAATGCCCATGGAGACGCCATCCGGAGACCATGTAACAGGCCTCGTATTCGCTGCGTTGTTGGAGTCCGTGTACATTATTTGAAGTACATCTTGGATCTGTATCTCCGGTTGGGGGCGTCGATCGACGCCAGCCCCCAGTCCGGCCAACATTTTGGAGCCGTCGAAATGCATAGTCCAGTTGGAGTATGCGTCGTACTCTTTAGGGAGTTCGGCTTCGGTCCATTCGGCGACGAAGTCAGCCAAAACTTGTGACTTTATAGCTCGTCGAGGTTTGTAAGTTATGTCGAATGGTAAGAGCTCGATGGCCCATTTTGCAATCCTGCCCGTTGCGTCGCGATTATTTATAATGTCATTTAGTGGTACTTCAGAGGCCACTGTTATCGAACACTCTTGAAAGTAGTGCCGGAGTTTCTGGGACGCCATGAACACCGCATATGCTATCTTCTCGATAGTGCGGTAACGGATTTGCGGGGGTTAACACGGTGGATACATAATACATTGGTTTTTGAAGAGGGAGTTTATGCCCTACATGCGCTCGTTCGACGACGAGGACTGCGCTTACAACTTGATGTGTTGCTGCGATGTATAACAACATTGGTTCGCCCAGTGGGCGCAGCCAGACCGGTTGTTGCCGTATGGCCTTTATTTCTTCGAGTCCGCGAAGGCGGCATCCGTCCACTCAAAGTGTTGGTGCCGAGGAGGCAATAAAGGGCAACGCCTTTTCTCCTAGACGGAGATAAAGCGGCTTAAGGCTGCCACGCATCTGTTAGTTTTGTATTTGTTTGAGGTCTTTTGGAATATCCAAGCGTGTGAGCTCGGATTTTGGCGGATTTGCTTCAATTCCTCTACGGATACAATGAAGCCCAACACTTTCCGGTGGTACACCAAAAACGCATTTTCCGGATTGACTTGATGTCATATGCTCGAGGTTTTGAATGTGAGCCTCAAATCGTCTACTAGAGTTTCGGCGTGTTTTGTTTTGACGACTCGTCGTCTCGTGTCTCCTCGATTGCTTTTGCCGATCTGGGTGGCGGACATGTTTGAATCATGCGCCGATATGTTGCGCCGGCATTTTTAAGTCCGAAGGGCATCGTGTTGAAGCGAGAATGGTCCATATGGAGTGATTAATGCCGTTGCGGCTTGGTGCCTTCCGCCATCTTGATTTGATGGTAACGGTATCGTCCGAGAAGCACAACGAATCATGCCTGCTGTAGCATCGATAATTTGATCAATGCGGGGGAGAGGGAAGGGATCCTTTGGGCAGGCCTTATTGAGGTCTTTAAAATCGACCCAGAGGCGCCAGGATTTATCCTTCTTTGGTACCGTCACCAGATTTGCTAGCCAGTCCGGATGTTTCATATCTCTAATGAATCCGGCTTCGATGGTTTGGCTAGCTCTTCTCCCATTGCCTGTCTTTTGGGTTCGAAAATCGTCGAAGAGCCTGTTTGGTAGCTTAAATCCTTTTAGGATGTTTAGGCTGTGTTCGCCAACTGCGTGGGATTCGGGCATGTCCGAAGGATGCCAGCGAAGATATCCCAATTTTCCGAAGAATTCGCGATCTGCGCGTCTACTTCGGGTTCAATTGTGCCCCAATGGAGGCCGTCTTTGTTGGGTCCGTTGGATGGACCTGGAATTTTGTTATTTCATCTGCTGGTTTGAAGGAGGTGGACTTGGATCTTTATCGAGTATCACGTCGTCCTGTTCACCGTAGAGCGCAGCGTGGTGAGTTCTTCTCTCGCTAAGGCTTGGATAGTGCCTCGAGGGCTAGTCTGGCTGTCTTGTTTTCGCGCGGAGTGCTATGTCCGGATCACTAGCGAGAGTGATTATTCCGCGGGCCCGGCATTTTGAGCTTCATGTACCCGTAATGAGGTCTTGCTTGAAAAATTGTCAATGCCTCTCGTCCTAATATGGCGTGATACCCGCTGCTGAGCAGGGCCACAGGAACGTGACTTCTTCGGATCTGTAATTGTCCGGAGGCCAACACCACATCGAGTGTGATTTTTCTGTCTGCAGCGCTTCGGCTAGGGATTATTCCTCTAAAGGTTGTGCTTTTCGCTCAATACGGCTCAATCGATTTCCATTTTTCGCAGGTTTCCTCGTAAATGAGGTTTAGTCATTGCCGCCATCCATGAGGACTTTTGTCGATCAAAGCCGTCCACTATGGGACTAAGTACCAAAGCATTACCGGTGCTCTGGTTGCTTGGAATTTGGGCTCGTCGCTGGCGTTGAAGGTAATAGTTGTGTCACTCCATAGATTTGCTGTTGCTATTTGGTAGACTTCGGCGAGTCCGCGGATTGTTCGCTTTCGCATATTGTTTGATGTGAAGGTCTCGAAGACTGTTGATACCATGCTGGTATTGTTGGAGTGGTTTCCCGGAGCTAGAAGTTCCTCGCCACTTTTGGCCACCTGCCATAATATCCAACATGCTCCAAGGCTATGTGTTGGGACGGCTCCCTCTGCACTATGAAGTTTACAGGGTCCATTGAGCCATCCCTCCAGTACGGTGCCGTTTCCCTTATTGGGTTTCTGTTTTTTCGTTTTTGCATCTGGGGCCTGAGTGTAAGGCGCCCTTTTATCATGGATGGGTTTGGGCGGATTATCCCAAAATTGATTTTCAGTTTTCCGGAAACTCTCCATCGCACAGTACTTTCGTACTATGGACGCCAGATCGGTGAAGCGCGTAATTTTGAGACGATCAATGGCGTTTAGTATTCCCATGTCCGTGCAGTTATTGCAGAAGATTGATATTGCGTTTTCCTCTCGGCAGTCCTTTATCCTGTCCATAACCAGGAGGAATCTGGCCTAGTAGTGATGTACTGTTTCAGCGGGCTCTTGCCGTATTAGAGATAGATCGCATATGTCTGGGCGGGTGGGTGGACTAAAATAAGGATCCTGCCCATCTTGGGGCTCAAAGGCGAGGGTTTCCAAATTGGAGCTTGGTTTCTTGGACATAATCCAATGAGTCCGGGCGATGCATGATTTTAAGTTCAATGCTCGATCGAAGTCCGTCCCTCCGCGGGAATCCGGCGTGGAGGGTTCGGGAATCCGGACATGAATTGTTTTCAACATAGGCAAAGAGTTGCCGTGTTGCTCTTCTACCACCGTGATGTGGTGGGTGACCTGGGGAGAGTTAATCTCTCTCAGATCGGTTTTAAGCCCAATCTGGTTGTAGTCCATAGCGACTCCCAGGGCGGCGATGCGATCCAAGAGCTCGTTAACAGACGAGAGCTCTATTGGGTCCAACTGTTCGGCAGCTTTAGGGCTAACGCGAAGATCGCTTCTGACGACTTGCGAAGTCATTGTCGAAGCGGCGGCCGGACAGGCGGTCATAAGAAAACCACCAAGCCGGATAGTTTGGCGGCGGCCAAGGCTCCTTCGGCAAAAACACCGTCTTTGAAGACGGGTGGAGGCATCCACACTATCGGTGACGACACAGAGGAACCCTCAATGAAAGCACCAATGTCGGTGTCAAAACCGGCGAATCTCGGGTAGGGGGTCCCGAACTGTGCGTCTAGGCGGATGGTAACAGGAGGCGAGGACACGATGTTTTTACCTGTTTCGGCCCTCTCGATGGAGGTAAAACCCACGTCCCGCTTGATTAATATTGATGATATGGGTAGTACAAGAGTGGATCTACCACGAGATCAAGGAGGCTAAACCCTAGAAGCTAGCCTATGGTATGATTGTTGTAATGTATGTTGTCCTATGGACTAAAGCCCTCCGGTTTATATAGACACCGGAGGAGGCTAGGGTTACAGTCGGTTACAATGGTAGGAGATCTACATATCCGTATCGCCAAGCTTGCCTTCCATGCCAAGGAAAGTCCCATCCGGACACGGGACGGAGTCTTCAATCTTGTATCTTCGTAGTCTTGGAGTCCGGCGGATAATGATAGTCTGGCTGTCCGGACACCCCCTAGTCCAGGACTCCCTCAGTGGTGCTATCGTACATCCACGTTGATGGCGACTTCAACCCACAAAGGGTAATAGATGCGCGAGTCCATGGAGGGCTCCACCCACGAAGGGTCCACAAAGAAGCAACCTTGTCTATCCCACCCTGGCCATCGCCCACGAAGGACTTGCCTCACTAGGGTAGATCTTCACGAAGTAGGCGATCTCCTTGCCCTGACAAACTCCTTGGTTCAACTCCACAATCTTGTCGGGGGCTCCCAAGTGACACCTAACCAATCTAGGAGACACCACTCTCCAAAAGGTAATAGATAGTGTGTTGATGATGAACTCCTTGCTTTTGTGCTTCAAATGATAGTTTCCCCAACACTCAACTCACTATCAGAGGAATGGATTTGGTGGAAAGATGATTTGAGTGGAAAGCATTTGGGGAAGGCTAGAGATCAAGATTCATATGGTTGGATTGGAATATCTTGGTCTCAACACATGAGTAGGTGGCTCTCTCTCAGAAAATGAGTAGTGGAAGTGTAGGCACGTTCTGATGGCTTCCCTCACGAATGAGGAGAGGGTGGAGGGGTATACATAGCATCCACACAAAATCTAACCATTACACACAATATACCAAACTCGGTGGGACCGAATCAGAAAACCCGGTCGGACCAATTCAGTACATAATGTGTCCATTATGCAATTTCGATGGGACAGATATGATCAACTCGGTGGGACCGACATGCACGGGTTAGGGTAAAACCTCATCTCAGTTTGACCGATTACGCAACTCGGTGGGACCGATTTGGTAATAAGAAAAACAGAGAGTTGGTCAAGCAAACTCGGTGGGACCGATTGCATAATCTCAGTGGCACCAAATTATTGCAATAGACAACAGAGAGTTTGCAAGCCCATCTCGGTGAGACCGAGATCCCATCGGTGAGACCGAATTGATTGGGATTTCTGGCAGTGGCCATGTCGAATGAATTCGGTGGCGCCGGATGGATCAAATCGGTGGGGCCGAGTTTGACTATTGGTTTGGGACATATGTGGATATGAGAAAGTGGCTGAGGGCTTTTGGAGCATATCACTAAGCACTTTGAGCAAGCAAGCCATTAAGCAACACCTCATCCCCTTTTAATAGTATTGACTTTCCTATAGACTCAATGTGACCTTGGATCACTGAAATAGAAAATGTAGAGTCTTGAGCTTTGAGCTTGAGCCAATCCTTTGTCCTTAATTAGCATCTTGAAGGGGTTTTACATCCTCTTGTCTATGCCACTCCACTGTTGGATTATCTGAAATATACTAGATAAAAGTATTAGTCCAACAAAAGATATGTTGACATTAATTACCAAAATCACCCGGGGAGAACTTGTGCTTTCACCTTCCGAAGTGGACACCATGCGCTCTTAGGGCATACCGTGCTTGCTACCTTCAAAGCAGTCCTGAATTACACTAACCTCAAGTTTAAAATCTAGGACCAAACAGTGTTATCACTATCAACAGTAACACTGAACGCTCCCTCCGGATGGAGGAGCAGACCGCGGCTTTCATAGACGAGGTGCAGGTGTTCGAGGAGGTAGCCCACGGTGGTAAACGAACCACCAGCTCTTCGAAATGCACGCAGGTCGCACCAGTCGACCTCGACCACATACCCCAACACCCCAAATAGGGGTACGAGCTCCTCATGCGCTCGCCTTGGACGAGAGATTACATCCCCAGGGTGCATAACTTTGCACTCAAAATTCCTTGGGCACAGAGGAGCAAAATTTATGGAAATGTCAAATCTGCTCGACCGAGGAAAAACTTCGAGATTCCATATCAGCAAGTTTCTGTTAAAGAACCAGCCAGCAAAACTATATCATGGCCTAAACCACACAACGAACATTCGTAGACCTTTCTCGAAGGATTCGGCCAGCAAACGCATCATGCAAGTGCAGGGCTGAGGCAGTATACAGTCCGTCTTAGTCCTCGTCTCTAACAAGTATAAGCTGGTCAAAAGCATGGAGACGTAGATGTGCGATAAGAAGCGGCCCGGGCTCATAGACCCGATGTCAAGATCCGCCTTGTTCTTTACTTGTTCCTTTACCCTTAATTTGTTGTGTATCTTTCTAGTTTCTATCGGTACAGATTGGCATGTAAAGCTCGAATTTGTCAAACAAAGAAATCATGCCCTTTAAAGGTCGATACTATGTTTCTTTGTGCGCATTGCCTTTGAGCTACAAGAACATCTGCAAGATATAATTGCTAAAGGGCTTTGTTTCCCTGTTCTACAAATCAACTCTGAAGTATTCGACATCGTGGATGTTGCATTATATGCATCAGTTTTGAACCTAGATTTTGGTCAATAGTTGGTTTGCCCGGCTCCTATGTGTACCCCTTATGTTCCTAATAGATTCGGCTAAGGATTTAACGGGAGAACCACAGTGATAGTGCCGCAAGTTTACTTGTTAGAGCGCCTCAGTGGAGAAAGCCTAAAACTGACTAACTAGGTAAGCGCGAACTGGTCGGCCATCTGAAGACCGCATTAAGGGATGTGACGATAGAGATCACCTGTGTTAAACGAAGGGCTTCCTTTTATATCAGCCGAAGTATGTAATGGCATAGACCTCAGATTGCTAAGCCAACCATTTCACACACTGGGGGCTCCTCATCAGCCCCCACAGTCAAACTCCTGTGACTAAAAATATTTTTTAGTGTAGGATTTTCCTTGCTCAAGCCTGCCTACTAGAATCGCCAGTGCTTGAAAGGAAAAGTGAATGAAAAACATAGGACTTGGAAAGTTTCCTATGGTACTACTTTTCATGAATTTGGTGCAAAGGAATGGAGCAAAGGAAAATTGTAGGATTTGTTCCTTTAGTGTCTCCTTGAAAGAAAAAACGTAGGAATTTTAATTTCCACTTGTACTCCTTTTCAAATTCCTATTCATGAAGCACAAGACTAAGAGATAGTAGCATAATAGTATTATAACCCTACATTTTCTTGTGGTTTGAATTAATCTCACCATGCTTCTTTGCATCATGTGATCTTCCAATTCTTGTGAACCAAACACCCAGATTGGCAGAAATCCTGTGTTTTTATATTCTCTGTTTTGCACTTGCATTCCTATCCTATTCCTGTCTATTTCCTATCCCTGCATTGTTAGAATCCTCAAATTCAAACAAGCCCTTACACAATTACTTCTGTTACAGATATGTGTCAAAGAAAACCTTGTGTGGTTTGTCCTGCTCCTGCGGTGCTGTGTTCCACCCCACTCAGCTGCTCCAACAATGGAAGGGTTCACCACAGTAGGGATCCGCTCTCGGTGTCTTTCGCCGCCTCGAGATCTTTTTCCTGCCACATGCAGCTCACGATAACCGCATTACCATCATCAATCGAAAGCGAGATGACCTTGAGGACTACACGGGTCCACAAGAGAGGTCACACTCTTCCGTGTCTGCATACGTTATGCATCGCTTAATATGATGACATGCTACTTTATCATCGTGTTCACCTATTAGACTCCAAGTCAGGTCCAAACTAATGCTGAAACTTGAGGTTTTATATGGTTGTGGGCTAAATATTGGGGCAGCAATCAGTACTATATGTCTACTATCTGGTTCATCTCAGGTGTCTATTATGATTTTCATGTTGGGTGCAAACAAACATTAAAGGAGCCATTATTTGCATTTTTTAACTAAAGCTATTACCTGCCTGCTATCATTGGTTTTGGGTCTATCCACAGTTTGCTACCATCACTCTGGATTTTTGCATGCACTCCTTACATAATCTCACTATGTTTTATTCCTATGCATGTCAGTTATTGTACACAATGGAACTGAACATGTAGAGAAAAAGAGACGTGCCTTGGGTGGCAATAAAATTTCATGCAGATGTCGCTCCATGGTGGGCGCAAAGGCAGCCCCCCTCCACCCATTTTGGATCGTAATCAAGAGGAAGATAACTATTCTGAGGGGGATTCAGAAGCAGAAGACCACTCCTATTTGCCCCATGAGGTCTTTGCTCTAACTTGGCATGCTGATTGTTGGTAATATCATGCATATGGTGCCTTGCATTGCGTACGGTATACATCAAGATGTCATCTGCTTAGTTTGGACATGCTTTGTGTCAATGCCATCTGTTTAGTTTGTTTATCGTATATTTGAATCATGCAATGCCATCTTGTTTAGCCAGGCATCATATATGTGAATTTTGCAATGCCTCCCTGGTTAGCCCGTCATCTTATATGTGAATTATATCATCACATCATTTTTTATTACGTGTTAAATTTGTCAACAATGTTAGTACATTCAATTACTCTTCCTGTGCATCAGCCATTTTGCCCAGTCCTGGAAAATTTTGGAGTGGAAACAAGGTCTTCAGAGCAGACAATGCTATCTGACGAAGCGCATGTCTTGCTGGTTACAGATAGCTCCTCAGAGGAGGATTCAAAGACAGATGACCAGTCCTATTCCCCCCCCCCCCGAGGTGCATGCTCTAACTTGGCAGGGTTATGTTGCTCATATCATGCGTATGATATCTTGCATTGCTATGTCATTTGCTTAGTTTAGACATGCTTTGTCTGAATGCCACATGTTTAGTGTCTAATTACCATATATGTGAATTATGCAATGCCATCTTGTTGCAAGACATTATATATGTGAATTATGCAATGCTATCTTGTTGCAAGGCATTATATATGTGAATTATGCAATGCCATGCTGTTTAACCAAGCGTCATATATGTGAATTATATCATGTCGTCCTTTTTTTGTATTTATCATTGCTTTTGTTGACAATGTTTGTATATTCAACTGCTCTTCCTGTGCATCAGCCATTTGAATTGGTGATGGAGAAATCTGGAGTGAAAACAAGGTCTTCAGAGCAGACAATGCTACATGCTGAAGCAGGTATCTTGCTGGTTATAGATAGCTCTTCATAGGAGGATTCAGAGGCAGATGACCAGTGCTATTATCCCCTTGAGGTGTATGCTCAAACTTGGTAGGCTTACATTACTCATATCATGCATATGTTGTATTGCAATGCTTAGTTTTTACTTCATATACACGATATTGAATGCCATCTCCTTAGTTGACACATCATATATGCGATTGCCCTCTGCTCACTTCCTTTGTATATAAATCATATATTTGAATTATATCATGCCATGATGTTTACATAGACAACATATATCTGAATTATGGCATGCCAACCCATTTTCTAAAGACATAATATAGTTATATCATCTCATCCTGTTTACATAGTCATCATATTTTGAATTATGTCATTCTATCCATGAATTATATCATGCCATCATGTTTCCATCGATGACATGTTTGTGATTTATGGCATGCCAACCACTTTAATAGACACATTGTATAGTTATATCATGTCATCTTGTTTACATAGTCATCATATTCTGAAGTATGTCATTCTATCATGTTTAGTAAGCCATCTGATATGTCTCCAACATATCTACTTTTTCAAACACTTCTGCCCTTGTTTTGGACTCTAACTTGCATGATTTGAATGAAACTAACCCGGACTGACGCTGTTTTCAGCAGAACTGCCATGGTGTTGTTTATTGTGCAGAAAACAAAAGTTCTCGGAATGACCTGAAAATTCATGAAGATAACTTTTGGAAAATATAAGAAATACTAGCGAAAGAATCAAAGCTAGGGGGCCCACACCCTGTCCACGAGGGTGGGGGCGCGCCCCCTCCCCCTAGGCGCGCCCCCCTATACTTGTGGGTTATAAAGACTAATTTCTAGCGCCGTTGCCGGGGAGCATAGGTCTATTCTTTGAGTCACTTGGGATTTATATCTGCTGATCACTATGAAAAACTTGAAAGACGCAAGAACTAAGATTTTTCCCTCAACTACGAGGGGAGGTAAGGAACTGCCATCTAGCTCTGCACTAGACTCTCCTTCTGTTTTGAGTAAGCTTGCGACACCTAAACCCGCTACTGCTATGAATTACGATATATGCATGTTATTGATGATGCCACTTCTGCTAGGCATGATACTTATGATGAAACTACTTCTATGCTTGATACTACTTTGCCATTAGGTGAATTTCTTGATGAACAACTTGCTAGGGTTAGAGACAATGAAATTATTGAAGATGAAATTATTGATGATAGTGATGATGAAGGTTCTCCCCCTAACTACGAATTACCTGTTGTTCCTAAGGGTTATGTTATGGATGAAGAAACTGCTAGAGATCTTTTTGCTTGCAATGATAGATCTGATCTAAAAGAAGTTACTAGCTAAACTTAAACAGAAAACTCTGAATGCTAGAATGAAATATGACCCTACGTTTGCTATTTCACCTATATTTGTTACTGATAAGGATTATGAATTCTCTGTTAATCCTGAGATAATTACTTGGTTGAATCTGATCCTTTTTATGGCTATGAATCTTAAACTGTTGTGGCACATCTTACCAAGTTAAATGATATAGCCACCCCGTTTACTAATGATGAGAAGTCTCACTATTATTATATCCTTAAGATATTTCCATTCTCATTAAAGGGTGATGCTAAAACTTGGTTTAATTCTCTTGATCCTGGTTGTGTGCGTAGTCCCCAGGATATGATTTATTACTTCTATGCTAAATATTTCCCTGCTCATAAGAAACAAGCTGCCTTGCGGGAAATTTATAATTTTGTGCAAATCGAAGAAGAGAGTCTCCCACAAGCTTGGGGGAGGCTTCTCCGATTACTTAATGCTTTGCCTGATCATCCTCTTAAGAAAAATGAAATACATGATATCTTTTATAATGGACTAACCGATGCTTCCAAGGACTACTTGGATAGTTGTGTTGGTTGTGTTTTCAGGGAAAGAACAGTCGACCAAGCTGAATTGCTATTGAATAATATGTTGACAGATGAAAACAATTGGACTCTTCCTGAGCCAATTCCTGAGCCAATTGAGCCAACTCCTGAGCCTATTCCTAAACAACTCCGAAAAAGAGAGGTGTTCTATTTCTCAGCCCTGAAGATATGCAAGAGGCAAAGAAATCTATGAAAGAAAAAGGTATTAAATCTGAAGATGTTAACAATTTACCTCCTATTGAAGAAATACATGGTCTTAATGTACCTCCTGTTGAAGAAGCGCATTGTCTTGATAACCCGACACAGGTAGTAAAGGTAAATTCTCTCTATAGGTATGATAAAGTTGAAATCCCGTCTACTAAATTCCATAGCCCATCTTTAGATGAATTTGATGACTTTATGGCTAGACAAGAAAGTTATAATGCTTATGTTGGTAGAGAATTAAAGAAAAATGCTTTAGAGATAGGACGCTTGAGTGATTATATGGCTAGAGTTAAAGGTGAACTTAAACTCATTAGCAAATATGCTTCTATGGTTACCACTCAAGCGGAGCAAGTACTTAAAGCTTAAAGTGATTTGCTTAATGAATTAAATAATAAACATGATTTTGCTGTTAGAGTGGCTACTAGAACTGGTAGAATGACTCAGGAACCTTTGTATCCTGAAGGCCACCCTAAGAGAATTGAGCAAGATTCTCAGAGAAATAATGTAGATGCACCTAGTCCTTCTAAAAAGAAGAAAAAGCAAAATGATAGGACTTATGCTCGATGGGTTGAACTTATGCCTTCCGTAATCCGAGTAAACCTGAGAGTTCTCACGAGTCTTACTCTTCTGGTACTTCGCCAGATAAATCCTCTGCACTACAATTTCTTCGAAAAACGAGGAGTGAATGAAAGGTTATGCATTGAAGAAGTGGGAGTCGACCTTGAACCCTTGTGTTCATGCCCATGGACCCGATGTAGAACTTATCGTGGAAGTTGCTCGCAAAAATGATTACCCCTTGTTATAAGTTCATCTTGTATTGGTGGTTTGGTCATTCATAACCGTGGTTCCGACCATAGTTTCTCCTTAACTCCATTTCCCGGACAAGTTAAGATACTTGTCTTCTGCAGATCATTTCATCTGTCTAACCCCTATTTTTGATCTACCTCAAGTATTACCCCTTGTTATCTCAAGTATATTGTGTCATTGCACTACCACTTGTGAATTCTCATTGGAATGATACTCCATCACATCATTCCTAGCTTGATCGGTTGTATCATTATCATGCTAAATTTTAACTGTGCTACCAGGTCCTTTCCGGAGCACAATTTTCGACGACGAGCTAAGCTTATGTCGATCTTCCTCGTCATACCATTTTGCCATGAACAGCAAGCTTGCTTTCGAGTTTATGTCGTACTCGTGGTTCAAAGAACCTTACGCTTCATCATTTATTTTGCTTAATGTCGTTGTTGATCGATTACATCTTCATGAAACCTCTCGACAAATGTGTCGTGATCATCATCATCATTCCAAACTTTTATAGGATATCAACCGAATTCATGATGAGAAATACCATCCTTGCCCCCTCGATGAATTGTTGCTGAGCCCGTGGGCACCATCCTCTTCTTTTCCTTGCTGAAATTGTATGACTTATTTCATAAGTTGTTCCGATGGATCCTTTGTGTATCCGAAGTCTGACCTTTCCCCGATGACCATGTCAACACTATCCTGAAGCATGTGTGTGGTACTCAGGCCATCAACAAGAACATTGGGGCGCAATGCTAAGCTGTTCTTGATCTATTATCAAACACCGTTGTATGGGTAATATCATGATTATTCCACGTCCTCTTTATCTAAATGCTTTTAACTTCTTTGTCATATCATGTATATCTTGCTCCGCTTCCCCTTGGGAAGGATATACTCCCAATTCTTGTGTGTAAACACATTTTCCTTTCAATGTTACGATTAATCTAATAACCACATTTTCCTTTCCATTGGTTTGTTTAACCTTCTTGTGATATAGTATATGATATAAGCGAAATAATTCCACCTTATAAAACATACGATGTACATCCTTGTCGGTGAGACCACATTACTATTATTGATGACATTAGGTAACCACCGATGGGCGTGAACCTTGCCGATTAGTCGCCTCATTCAACGGCGGGAATATGGTTCTCTTAGTCCCTCGCCCTTGGTACCAACGTGGTTGCCAACATAAGCGACACACTATCCTCCGACAAATCTTGCTATCATAACCGTGTAACATGTCACGCTCTTTCTACTTTTAACCCATATGGTGGGCCCATAACCCACAGTTCCACAAGATCGAAACACAGCTCTCCTGTACACCCTTGTTTCTAAGGTTATTTCTCACACTTGGCTTCATATGAAAATCGAGCACGCCTTCCGAGAGCGATCTATTACAGTATCGACGCGATACTTATTACCATTGCTATGAACCCCTTTCACCCCCCTTGTTTCAAGCAACAAACGATTGTCTACCATGTTGAAGCTTCTTATTGCACCTCACCTTGCTCTCGATGACTTTCTTGAATTTTAACTCGAGAGATGCCTCTATGCCACGTTCACTCACATAGTCCCCACGTACCTATCTTGTGTTGAGCTCCTTCCTTCCCGAGTCTTCCCCCTCACTCCACCCCTTAAATCTCGGGACGAGATTTCTTGTAGTGAAGGAGATTTGTAACACCCCAGTGTCATGCTCTGATAATCCTCATTAATGATGCCATGTCACCACGGTTACTCTTGCTAAACCTCACTTGTTTCAAACACAGGTCAAATTCAAATTCCGAAAACAAGTCAAATTCTTATTTCTTCAAACTATCAAGTAAAAATGTTCGATGGGTTGAAAATATTCGCTAACTAATTGTCATGAATAATTCAACATCATTTGAGATATTTAATTTCCTTGGAAATTAAAAGCAGATTCAATCGACCTTTTCTTACACTTTTCCATTTGTGAAAAATCCAAATCAATTCAAACTCCTCCCAAACTTTTTGTGGTAGTGCCAAATATTGTAATGTATTTATGTGGCCAAGTTCCAAATTATTACAAAGACCAATTTGCAGCTCAAAATATTGCAAACTTATTCTGCAACAAAATAAAAATAAAAATGGAAAGATGAAAGACCTAAGCTACTATGCATGTGGGGCTCTAGTGCGTACAGTATGGCCTGGCCCAATTTGGCCAGCCTTTCGACCTCCTCCTGCAACAAGACAAGGCCGAGGTGCCATGGCCGCTGGGAGCTCGCCTCCGTGCACTGCTGCGCCACGGAGGGGATAAGAGCAAGCCCCTGTGCCTCCTCACTCTTCCCCTGTAACCCTAGCACGCCCGTTCCCCTCGCTCGTTTCTCTCCCTCGAGTTAAATCGCGCCCAGAACGCAGATCACCGCCGCCCATCGTTGTCGTCGCCACCGAGCTTCCCGCGGGCTGAAACCTTGCGAGGAGACGCGTCAGGCTCGTCTACTTCGACTACAACCACCAGTTTGAGTCGGGGCGCCGTGAAACTTCGGGATCGAGCCGTCTTCCCCGCCACAGCCATCGTCGTCGTCGATTCGCTCCACCAAGCCTCCCCCGAGCTCGCCTTTGCACAACTACAGGGCTCGGTGAGGCCACCTCGTCCGATTCCCTTCGATCCCCCATTGATTCTTCCTCTGATTTAGGCCGTATTTCGCCGCTAGACGCCGCGCCCCCACGCGCTACTACCTTCTGCCGTCGCCACGGCAACCGTCGCCGCGCGCCATGTTGGCCCCTGCTCACCGGCCGCGCCTGCGCCGCCCGCTCGCCGGTCGTCGCCCACCCTGGCCGGAGCCGTCCTATCCCCATCCGCGCGCGCCCTGCTGCGCCTGACGCCGTCCGCGCCCGCCGTTACCTGGTGCGGCTGTCCCCGAGCTCGGCCATGTTGGCGCCGTGATGCGCGTGCGCTTGCTCAGCTGCTGCTTTGCGGTTGCTGATGCACTGCCGCTGCTCGTCCTGCTACTGTGCTGCTTGTTGCTTAGCTGCTGCTCCGCTACTAACTGCTACTGCTGCTACCGAGTCATGCTGTTGCCTTGTTGCTACTGCTGCCACTGTATAGCTACCGCCATCGCTGCTGTTTCGTTAACTGCTGTCGCTGCTGTTTGCTGGTCGCTCTGGCTCATAGCTGCAAAGTTGTTTGCTGAAGAAACGACTGACGAAACTGAACCGTGAAGAAACCCACGAGACTGCCAGAAAGCTTACCCCGTCCAAGCTTGGTCATGTGCTATGTGTGCGTTTGTGTGCACACCCGTGAGGCTGGCCGTGCAACCAGGCCGGCCCTTGTTGATTAGAGCTAGGTGGTGCTAAATTAATCTGGTAACAGATGACGTTTGGTCCCCCATTAATTAGGTTTGTTTTATTTGTTTGTTTATAGGTATAGCATATGACATGTGGATCCACATGCACTGTTCACTTTTTGACACATTCAACTTTGACTTATTGACTTTGACCGGCCCCACCTATCATACCCCCTATGTGGGTACACTCCGTGTACCCATGGCAAATTGCAGTTTAATTTCGAATTAATATTAAATTTAAAAAATTATTTAACTTTGGAAATTCATATAAAATAATCTGTAACTCGGATGAAAAAGTTTTATACATGAAAGTTGCTCAGAACGACGAGACGAATCCGAACACACGATCCGTTTACCTGTCCGATGCCTCTAACTATTTGAATATGGAACTTTCCAACTCCGGTCATCTGTGTGACACAGGTCCGGAACCGGGAAAACATTCCCGGTTGACTTCCCCTTTCACCGGTATCGTGTAGGACCATGTTAGAATACGTCTAGCTCTGCCTGTTGTCCTATTATGCACTTGCTTGCTATGTATTTACTGTTTCTCCCCCTCTTCTTTTGGTGACCCCGTTGACAATGTTGATGCCTGTGATTGACTCGTCACAAGCGACCCTCCTTCTCGTCTGAACAACCGGGCAAGCCCCCCCTTTGATCATCCGATATCGCCCATTCCATTCTCTCATACTTGCATTAGATTTTGCTTTTGTTATTGTTTGCTCCTATTCTGATGCATAGCCTGCTTTTGTATCTGTTGTTGTACCTTACCTGTTGTTCCTAAACTGCTTAGTATAGGTTGGTTAGTGATCCATCGATGACCCCCACCTTGTCCTTGTTGCCTAGCTTCATCATTGAAGACCCGATCGACATGATCGAAGGCGAACCCCGACACCGCACATCACTTTCCCTTAGTTGCTCGACCTTTCTTTGGGTTACTATCGAGTCTTGGGGTGAGACCTCTGACGCCGATGTTAACCTGTAGTGTAGCTATTCGATCGTGGTCATCGAGGGTGATTCCGCCTTAACCACTTCCGATCACGACTCGTCGTGCAACCCCTCAAGTGTGAACCTCGGGGTGATTCCTCTTCGTTCACCTTGATGATTACATCGAGTGGAGTTCACCGGGGTGATTCCTTGGGTTTTCCTTGATGTTTGGACACACGGATACTTGGACTTTACAACTGTTACTTGGAAGGCGGGTCGACCACGAGGGTACCCAGAGTGATGTGGAGACAGGTTGACTGGAGGGTGCCAGCGAGATAATTACGAGGCGTGGCGGGCATTCCTAGCCCTTGCCGCAAGTCCTCGAGGCGAAGCAACGGGGTCACATCTTCGCGAGTCTCTGCTTGTTACCGTGTGTTCCTAATCCACTCGATTTGGATATTTGATCAGGGGCCTCGGCTGATAGCACTAACCATCACGTGGGCATAGTATGGGCGTTCTGCGTCGTATACATCACCGAAGCTTAATAGGCGTCGTGATCGAGCGGCGTCGTCGGGTTGGGTTGATAAGCACCTACCTTTTTTAAGGAGGTAGCTAGGTGCGCTCACCGCCACAGTCACATAGCGTCGAGGAGTTCGGGGAGATGGCCCATGACCCACAGGGCATAGGTTTAGTCGGCGTCTTGGCCTCTCTATTAAGCCTAGGTCGGGTTGCGGCGTATTGTTTGGCGAGGCGGGCATGACCGAGAAAGTGTGTCCGGGGAGTTAAGCGGCGTGGTGGGTAAGTTGGTGCACCCTGCGGGAAGAACTAATCTATGCATAGCACATCCTCTGATAGCGGACACTTGGAGTTGTATCGATCGATACAACTAGAACTGGATACTTGTGATGAGAATTGGATTGTGATGAGGTGATAACGGATAGTATGGCTCTGGGATTGCTTTCTCACGAGTCGAGAAAGGATCTCTGGCGAGGTTGATAACACTACTACTACTTTACCTTATGCTACTCTACTCCCTCTGTTTGCTGCAAGATGGTGGTTTCGAGAAGATGCTAGTCTTCGATAGGACTAGGCCTTCTCTCTATTACGGCATTTACGTAGGCGGTCCACATATCTGACCTTCCTTTGATAATGTTGCATATGTAGTGTAGATCCTTACTTGCGAGTACTTTGGATGAGTACTCACGGTTGCTTTGCTTTCCCTTTTCCCCTTCTTTCTTCTTTACGGTTGTCGCAACAGGATGGTGGAAACCAGGATCGAGCGACACCACCGACGACTACTACTACCCCGAGGGTGCCTACTACTACGTGGAGGCTGCCGGCGACCGGGAGTAGTTAGGAGGCTCGAGCGAGAGGCCTTGCCTTTTCGATCGTTCTTTGCTTTTGTGTTAGCCTTCTTAAGGCAAACTTGTCTAACTTCGTGTACGTACTCGAGATATTGTTGCTTCCACGACTCTTGTGTATTCGAGCTTATGTATTGAGCCCTCGAGGCCCCGGCTTGTAATATAAAGCTTGTATTATTTTAATTTGTGTCTAGAGTTGTGTTGTGATATCTTCCGTGAGTCCTTGATCTTGATCGTACACATTTGCGTGCATGATTAGTGTACGATTGAATCGAGCGTCTGAGAGCTGCACATATCTCGTTCTCGGGGCACCTTTGGATGAGCAGACGTCGGGTTGGCATAGACCACAGGTTGCCCGAGGCGCGGACATCACTCGGTTCGGACCAACACTCGGAGGAGCACTGGTCCGCGGGGCTAAAATAAAGATGACCCTCGGGAGGGCGACTCCCTAGGGAAAAATATAGGTCCTGTGTAGGCAAATGGAAAACCAAAGTTGGGCCTTGCTGGAGGAGTTTTATACAAAGCGAACTGTCAAGGGGTTCCCATACACCCGGCCGCGTAAGGAACGCAAAATCAAGGAACATAACACCGGTATGATGGAAACTAAGGCGGCAAGAGTGGAACAAAACACAAGGCATAAGCCCGAGCCTTCCACCCTTTACCAAGTATATAGATGCATTGATTAAAATAAGAGATATTGTGACATCCCAACATAATCATGTTCCAGCATGGAGCATTCTTCAACTTCACCTGCAACTAACAATGCTATAGGAGGGGCTGAGCAAAGCGGTAACATAGCCAAGCAATGGTTTCCTAGGAAGGGTGAAAAGGTTAGAGGGTGGCATGGAAGTTTGGGAGGCTTGGTAAACAAGTGATAGGTAGGGCAACATAGCAATAGAACGAAGCAACTAGCATAGCAATGATAGTAGTGAGATTTAGGATAACGGTCATCTTGCCTGAAATCCTGCTAGGAAAAAGAATGAGTCCATGAAGAAGACGAACGGGCAAAGACGAACCAAGCGTAGATGAACGAATCCTCACGATCGCAACGAAACAGGAACTATCGAGAAGAAGCACAACCGGGAAGGACCAAACCACATGGTAAACACACAACACATAAACATGACATGATGCTCAAACAAGCATGATGCATGACAAAGGCTATATGATGCTACTCATGGCAAGAGATGATGCATACAAGAACAACACATCAAAGTAAGTTTAAATGAGGTCGAAAACAACATATAACAAATCCGGTAAGTCCTCATATGCAAATTTTGAAATTGGTCCAGATCTGAATAAACCTTATCTTCAAGTTGTTAAACAGCAAGTTAAAATGCACCAAGATGATCTACACAAAATTCTAGTCAAGTTACATATAAAGTTTATTTAGTTCGGTGCTACGGCCTAGAAGATATGAGCAAAACAAGTCAAACATGGCATTGATGCAAAATGCATTCAAACATCAAGCAAACACTCTCAAAACAAGGTTTCAACATGACATGATGCAATCACATGCAATTCTAAGCAAGTTTCATATAGAGCATGCTCAAAACGGAGCAACGGTGCAACACATACACTCCAAACAAGTTTTATAACAACAATCTGCCCAAAACAGCAAGTAGGCACTTTGCAAACATCAAAACAACATGCTACGGGAATCTTATGAACACAAACCTGACATGCACTTCATGTACAGATAACATACTTCAAATATCAATAATGTTTCAGGTTCATAGGTATCAATATTAAACCAATATGATCAATACAAAAACCAACTTTATAACTCAGGAGCATATACATGAGCAGAGTTAATATCATGGCAACGTGAGAGCAAGAAAGAGACAAGCTACAACATGTAAACATAGCAACCAAGCGCATGGAATCCAAGTACACATAACAAAGAGCAAATAAAATCATGGCATCATACACATATGGCTCATAGATTAGTGGGAACCAACATGACAAGATTGAATGTTGAAACAGTTTCAGCAAGTGTAAAACAGCAACATTATGATAGCATGTTTGCAAGCGTGGAACAGAGGCATATGGCATACAAAATTAGCAAACATGGCATGTGAACAAAGTACACATATCATACTACAAATCATGTAACTGGAGCATCTCCATAAAAGGCATTGAATAATTACTATCAAGCTCACAACATAGCATCATGAAGTTAACAGGAATCTGGAACATTATATAAGCATGTTCATGGCAATGAAAACGTATGCTGCAGGACATATATGAGGCGTCAAAAGGCATGTAATGGTAGAGCATAATATAGACAACAAAATATGTCAACTAAGCATCTCCAGAATATGCATGGATTAATTGGTAGTATCAAGTAAACATGGCAACATGATATAGCAGATTCAGCATTGACAGAGTTAACAGCAAGTGGCCCACTTCACAAGCTTGATGCACTCACTACAGGGCATATAAAAATACATGGATTGCACCCCTGTAAAGATGGCATAAAAATGCTCCTAAAACATGCAGATATTATGCTCATAGGATAAACACCAAAATGCAACCAAAATGACAATTCAGCAAGTTACAGCAGTTTTCAGTAGTTAACAGCAACATGCACTTTTGCAACAGGGATCAAGATGTGAAGATGCACCCTAACATGAATGAAAAGCACCCCAACATGTAGAGCACGAAGAGAACATGTGCATATCAAGATCATCATCATATCATCAACAGGAACAAAGTTGTGGGACACACATGATGCGAAAATGATGTTGACAATCAGCAGATTACAGTAGTTCATATCACATAACAGTTTTGCAACGAATATAAAGGCATCAAAATGAACTCAAACTAGCATGCCACAATGAAATGAAATGAATAGAATCTCACAATAAACTTTTTGGTATATCATACATGCAAAACGGAGCTATATGCATGAAGTTATGGCATGGTAAAGTGGGCACCAAAATATCAGGGATTTCGGGACTTGAGAGAAAATTCACCTCGCGGAAGCTGGATCCCGTGGATCTGGGACGGCTCGGACCGGGCGGCGCTGGGCGATTGGATCGGGGGATGGCGGCGTCGAGGGCGCCGCGTCGGCGCGAGCGAAGGCTCGGCGAGCCCGCAACTCCGGCGAGGAGCGGATCCGGGGCGGGGGATGCCAGATCTGGCGAAGGCCGACCGAATCCAGCGCTCAGTGGCCTTGAGGACATGGAGGCGGCGGGGCGGCGAGAGCTCGGTGGCGGAGCGGTGTCGATGTGGCTCGCATGGCCTGTGGCGGTTAAGCGAGTCTGGGCGGGGGTTAAGCGGCGAGGCGCCGGGGCTCGCCATGCGGCGGCGGCCGGGCCGCGAGAGATGAGACGGCGACGGCAGCGCACGGCGGCGTGGCGCGGATCCGGGCAGGCGGGCTGATCTTGGCCTTGATCTGCGGTGGTGGGGAGGCTGGAGGTGGCGATGTGGCGGTGGCTGGTTCGACGGGGGCGGCGGCGCGATGACGTGGCAGCTTGTGATTGGTTTGGGCGGCGTGGCTGCAGGCGGTGGACGTGTCCGACCGGCGGGGAAGATGTGTCCGGCGGCACGGAGGGAAGAAGGTTAGGGTTTGTACTGCGAATTTCGGGGGAGGCTCACATATATATAGGTAGAGGGAGCTAGGAGGGTCCAAATGAGGTGCAGTTTTTGCCCACACGATTGTGATCCCACGGCAGAGAGCATGGAGGGGAGGGTTAGATGGGCTAGGTGGGATGTGTGAAGGGGTGCTGGGCTGCAAGAGAAAAGAGGGTTTAGGTTAGCTCGGTTAACCGTTGGGGCATCAAACGATCTCCAAATGGAACGAAATTTGACGGGCAGTTTGTCGGTGCTATACCAAGGCCATTCGGCAAATTTCGGCCCATTCCGAGAATGTTTTCCTGCGGCTCACAAAACAAGGTCTGAGAGAGATGACGGGTGCACGCGAATGTGGTTGGGCTCAGAACGGACAATGGAGAGAACCCGCGGAACCCGAACGGATGCAAGTTTCGAAAAACATGTAGATGAAATGCAGATGATGACAAGGCAAAATGCAACACACAAGCAAATGACATGGCAACGGCGGCGAATAACTAGAGGACACTTGGTGCATCGGATCCATGGTGTTACAATAATCTTCCTCGCGTAGCAGAAGTAAGGCCTTGTGAGTGGCCATGTGATTATTTCTTGAGAGCAACCGGGATTTATGAAGACTTTTATTCTTTGGCTGAAAATGCGTGCTTCGTCGACTTCCTCCACAACCAGATCGATCAGTATCTCTTACTCACCAATACTTTCATGCAAAACTTTTACTGTTATCCTAAGAATTCACCTCCTTCAGTATCTTTTCATTTATATGATGAGACTAAGGAAATGTCTTTACGTAATTTTTGCGCGGTTTGTAGAATACCCTTTGAGGGCAGCTTAGATGAACCACATCGTAAAGATGTGGATGGTTTTGTTAACACTATTACTATAGGGGATTCGAAGAAGGGTTCCAATGCGAGAATCACTAGCATACATTTTCCCGTTTTACGCTACTTTGCCATATTTGCTATTCGATGCTTAATTGGTCATGCAAATAGTGGAAACTTCAGTGCTCCTGATATTATTATTCTGTTCCATGCCTTGTTTGGTGACAACACTTTTAGTATGGGTGCCGTTATTGCTAAACGGTTAAGCCTGGACCGTACAAAGGGCCCCATATTTGGAGGTATCTATGTTGCACATCTTGTTGAACATTTTGAGATACCTATGAGGCACTATGAGAAAGAGGAGACACTGTTGCCTCTTTCCTTTTTAGATTACAGGATCATGGTAGCGCATGAGTTTATTGTTGACAACGAAGATAAGATGCTTCTGTATAACCTGAGATTTAATAAGAAACACAATGAGATTATTACCCTGCCTGCGCCTTTGTTGTTTGATTTAACTGCAGACAATTACCTTGTCTTGCGGAGCGGTGTCACGCTCATCGAGGCGGACATACTGCTCAAACTGGCGGAACCTCCACTGGACCCTTATCGTCCATCATCTTATCAGTGGGATCCAGAGGAGATCGCTAGCCAGTGGTATCCAGATAACACTCCTTAGTACACCGGGGAGAGTAGCCGCAATCCTTGGCATTAGACCAACTTAGTCCAAAAGCCTAAGCTTGGGGGAGTACGTATTTCTCACCGACTTTACTTTCATGTTCACACACTATTCTAATTGTCGGTGCTATCACTCTTTCATTGTATTATCCATGTTAGTTTAATTTATTTTTCTAGTTTTCTTCTTGTGTGTTTGATAAACTGTAAGAAAACCAAAAAATTAGTTAGTATAATTTCCATGCTTGTAGTAGTAATTAAAAAAAACCAAAAAGATTTCTCGTTCTTCTTTTGCTTGTTGGGAGCTTTCCCATGTAAATAGTTTTATTTCTTTTCTTTCTTTTGGGGGTTGAGAGTAGAAGACCATATTGGAAATGTTTAGCGGCTCTCATATGCATAATTGTTGATTTAACTTAGAGCCCATATTACTTTGTCTTCTCTCTTGAATTGAATGCTTGCAGATTCCAGCTCAGTCCAAGGCACGTGCACTATTATTATTATACACACCGTTCAGTCGAGCAAGTGAAAGGCAATAATGACGATATATGATGGATTGGTTGAGATGAGAAAAGCTGGTATGAACTCGACCTCTCTTGTTTTTGTAAATATGATGAGTTCATCGTTCCTGATTCAGCCTATTATGAATAAACATATTTGCAATGACATTTAGAGATTATAGTTGCTTATGCCATGCTTAATTAGCTAGGAGCTTATAATGGTTTTACCTTGCGTGCCAACATGCTATTAAAATGATTATGATGTGGTAAGATGGGATGGTATCCACCTTTGAATGAATTGAGTGACTCGATTTGGCACATGTTCACGCATGTAGTTGAAAATAAATCAACATAGCCTTCACGACATTTATGTTCATGGTGGATTATATCCTACTCATGCTTGCACCTGGTGTAGATTAATTTTAATGCATGTTCATGACTGTTGTCGCTCTCTCAGCTGGTCCCTTCCCAGTCTTTTGCTAGCCTTCACCTGTACTAAGCGGGAATACTGCTTGTGCATCCAAACTCCATAAACACCAAACTTATTCCATATGAGTCCACCATACCTTCCTATATGCGGTATTTACCTGCCGTTCCAAGTAAATTTGTATGTGCCAAACTCCAAACCTTCAAATGAAATTCTGTTTTGTATGCTGAAGCAGCTCATGTTTCAACTAGGCATGTCTGTATCTTCCATGCTAGGTGGGTTATTCTCAAGGGGAGTTGACTCCGCTCCTCATTCACGAGAAAATGGCTGGTAACCGGGATGCCCAGTCCCAAGATCAAAAAGATCAAAGCAAATCAAAATAATTAAAACAAAACTCCCCCAGGGCTGTTGCTAGTTGGAGGCACTCGTTGTTTCGAGCAATCCATGGATTGATGCTTGTTGGTGGTGGGGGAGTATAAACTTTTACCATTCTGTTTGGGAACCGCCTATAATGTATGTAGCATGGAAGATATCGCCATCTCATAGTTGTTGCATTGATAGTGAAAGTATACCGCTCAAAATGTTATTCATCTATATTTTAAAATCAAGCTCTGGCACCTCTACAAATCCCTACTTCCCTCTGCGAAGAGCCTATCTATTTACTTTTATGTTGAGTCATCACCCTCTTATTAAAAAGCACCCGCTGGAGAGCACTTTGTCATTTGCATGCATTACTATTAGTTTTGTATTGGGTATGACTTGACTGGATCTCTTTTACCATGAATTACATTGTTTAGTCAGTCCTTGATCTTTAAAGGTGCTCTGCATTTTATGTTTTGCGGTCTTAGAAAGGGCTAGCGAGATGCCATCTTGTTATATCATATTATGATTGTTTTGAGGAAGTGTTGTCATCTGAGTTTTATTATTATTGCTCGCTAGTTGATTATGCCAATGATATGAGTAAACATGAGACCTAAATGTTATTGTGAATATGGTTAGTTCATAATCTTTGCTGAAAACTTGAATGCTGGCTTTACATGTTTACAACAACAAGAGCAAACAGAGTTTGTAAAAGTTTTTCTTTTATCACATTCAGTTTATCAATTGAATTGCTTCAGGACAAGCAAAGGTTTAAGCTTGGGGGAGTTGATACGTCTCCAACGTATCTACTTTTTCAAACACTTTTGCCCTTGTTTTGGACTCTAACTTGCATGATTTGAATGAAACTAACCCGGACTGACGTTGTTTTCAGCAGAACTGCCATGGTGTTGCTTATTGTGCAGAAAACAAAATTTCTCGGAATGACCTGAAAATTCACGGAGATAACTTTTGGAAAATATAAAAAATACTGGCGAAAGAATCAAGGCCAGGGGGCCCACACCCTGTCCACGAGGGTGGGGGTGCGCCCCCTCCCCCTGGGCGCGCCGCCCTATACTTGTGGGTTATCACCATCATACATGTGAAATTGTGTCATGATATCTTGTTTAATTAGCCATCATATATGTGAAATTATGTCCTGCTATTCTGTTTGGTTAGACAACATAAATATGAATTATTTCATGCCCTGTTTTCTTCCCTACTATCCATTGCACCTGTCTATCTTACAATGTCTGTGCATTCAATTACTTTTCTTGTTTATCATCCATTTCAATTGGAGGGGGTGATGGCAGTATCTATGGGAGTAAAAACATGGTCTTCAAAAAAGATCGTGCTACCTGTCGATGGAGATAGAACCATGGTTGTACTTGCCCAAGAACCAGCCCACCACACATAACCCAGACTCACGCAGATTGTACCCCTACCCAATTGGACAGAGAAACAACTACACCCCTTCTAACCCCAACCCCAGCAGATAGTAACCCATTTCCCGTTGACACAGCACCGTCTCCACCACAGAGCACCCAAACACGAGTAGTTAGTAAGGCAACTGCAGTGCCCAAAGCACGAGGACCACCACTCCGAACCCCAAGTCAACGCTTAAAGCAGAAGAAGAATTGTTCTCACGTCAGGTTCCGTAGCTATGGTTCATACTACTTTGCTCTTGCATCACTGTATTTACTCATACCAACTAATTTCAAATTTGAAGGATGCAATTGAAACTCCAATGGCACAACATGTATGTTTTAAACCTGTTTATTTAATGTGTTTGCTGTTGTAACTTGCTCTATGTTGATTTCAGTTTCAATTGAATAAACAATTATGTTCTCATGCCATGCACATTACAAGTGTTGTTATTGCCGTGTAGTTTCCCACACTTATATTCTGTCTATGCTGCTTTGTCTTAAATTGATATGATTCAAATTGTATCTATCTTGATTTGGCAACATAACTAGAATGATATAGTCCATACAGTGACCATACTACATAGATATATATTTGTTTCATGTTGTTATCCTATCCACCTTACTACTGAACTGGTTTACCAAAATGAGTTTCATATACTACATTGTAAACCTGTGATGTGTTTGTTTGTTTCCCTTTTAGAACGCGGATAAAATATTGGAGAAGAGTACCCAGCTTTTCAATGGTAAAGGAAGTAATGCCGATAAGGTTCAAGATAGTGAGACATCCCTGTTGGTCTCCAAGAAACTATATTGAAGACACTGAGACAACCCCAAAGTCTTGTCTTGATGTAGTGTTAGAGTTACTAGCTACTCTTCTTTGGCACCGACTCTTGAACTTCTTTGCTGAATCGGTTCGACTTCTTGAGTCTCAACTTCAAGTTGAAAGACATCGATCGAGATATTATCTGACGAAAGTGAAGGGTGAGGAAGTCCTGCGAATTCGGATGCATACTTTACGGTGCAACGACAAGTCTTTGGAGGATTTAAGCGCCAAAGAAGAGAAAGTTAATAAGCTTGCTAAGCATCTTGCCCGACATTATGGGTACCGGGATATTGTTTCTTGAGCTCTTACGAAGTGGTTTCAGTTCTAGACTTGTTTTGCTGCGGCATTTATATGCTGCTTTGTTCCCTATATTTGCACTGGTGGTGAACTTTGATGCCAAGTGGATGTAATATGTGTAATAGCCGTGATAGCCTACCGTAAGTTGCTTGGTTATTTATTTCCTTATTGTCTTGTTTATTTGTTTTCTTGTAGTCAGTGTAGTTCTTTTTCTGCGATTTGCTAGTGGCCGCAATAACCTATTTTTAAAACATGGCCACAATATCCATGGGCTACATATTTACTGTAGTTAACATGGGCCTCCTACGGGCCATAGAAACAATGGGCCTTCTAAGGGCCGTAGAATAATGGGCCTTATACGGGCCATAGACACAATGGGCCTTCTACGGGTCGTATCATTAATGGCCCTTCTACGGGTCGTATCATCAATGGGCCTTCTACGGGCCGTATGATCGGTTGGCCAAACATGGGCCAATAACAGACCACATTATGGCCGTAAATGGGCTAGAGTTGGAATCGTCCATTCATGGGCCGACCATAATGGGTCATTGTTAATCGACCGTATTTGATGATGCTATGAAAACCACCCAACGTATTAACGGGCCAGAAATGGGCTGACTGTAACCACAGGCTGAATTTGGCCCACAAGCAGAAAATGATAGTAACGGGCCGTAAGTAAACGAATGCTGGAAATGAGCCATGGGACAGTTTCACCATGTGTTGTTAATGGGTATAAAGTGATACACTGTTCATTAAGGGCCAGTTTTACCACGGGCCGTTAATGGGCCGAGAGTTACAAGGGCCTCATATGGGTTGAAAGACGTCATGGGCCATACATGGGCCGGAAGTTAAAACGGGCTGGAATTATATTGTATGGCCAAGATGATGCTACTGAGCCTAATTCGGATAGGTCGTAAACAGGACCTGGGTTAGCAGGCTGTAAATGGGCTATATGCAAACAGGTTGTTACCAGGCTTGCCGTGGGCCGGCCCGCCACCTTTTGACCAACTCAATTAGGTCGGCCTTTCCATAGGAATGGGCCTCTGTTGGGCCGTGCCACGTGTCGACGTATCATAGGCGCCTTCGGTCCAATGAGTGGATGACATCAGTCACAAAGGTGAGCCGACATGTGTGTCCTCCAGCCAATGATGATTTTACACGTGGAATATCCCCATTGGTCGGGGTTGTTAATAGGTTATCGGATCCAAAACTGGACCCGATAGCTTAACGGCGTTCCGTTACGGTGGATGCCACGTGTCAGTCACCCTTGACGAAAGCACTTCTGTGACGCGCGATTTATCATCATGGAAGTAGACACTTCCGTGATGATAAGTTTGGTAATGTCATGGAACACTTCTCTGACAAAGACAATTATGACTATCTTGATTCTGTCATAAAATCGTCATGGATGTACATGCATGACAGAAAATGTGACCTACTGTAACAAACACATATCATCACGGAAGTGTATTTTTTTGTAGTCTTTGTAAATGTGTGAATACATAGACGAAACATAGTGTCCCTAGTATGCCTCTACTTGACTAGCTCGTTAATCAAAGATGGTTATGTTTCCTAACCATAGACATGTGTTGTCATTTGATGAACGGGATCCATCAATAGGATAATGATGTGATGGACAAGACCCATTCGTTAGCTTAGCATTATGATCGTTACAGTTTCATTGCTACTGCTTTCTTCATGACTTATACATGTTCCTCAGACTATGAGATTATACAACTCCCGAATACCGGAGGAACACCTTGTGTGCTATCAAACGTCACAACGTAACTAGGTGATTATAAAGATTCTCTACAGGTGTCTCCGAAGGTGTTTGTTGGGTTGGCATAGATCGAGACTAGGATTTGTCACTCCGTGTATCGGAGAGGTATCTCTGGGCCCTCTCAGTAATGCTCATCACTATAAGCCTTGCAAGCAATGTGACTAATGAGTTAGTTGCGGGATGAAGCATTACAGAACGGGTAAAGAGACTTGCAGGTAATGAGGTTGAACTAAGTATGATGATAACGACGATCGAATCTCGGGCAAGTAACATACCGATGACAAAGGGAACAACGTATGTTGTTATGCGGTTTGACCAATAAAGATCTTCATAGAATATGTAGGAGCCAATATGAGCATCCAGGTTCCGCTATTGGTTATTGACCGGAGATGTGTCTTGGTCATGTCTACATAGTTCTCGAACCCATATGGTCCGCACGCTTAACGTTCGATGACGATTTGTATTATGAGTTATGTGATTTGATGACCAAAGTTTGTTCGGAATCCCGAATGAGATCACAGACGTGACGAGGAGTCTTGAAATGCTCGAGATGTAAATATCGATATATTGGAACGCTATATTCGGACATCGAAAAGGTTTCGAGTGACTCGGGTATTTTTCGGAGTACCAGGGAGTTACGGGAATTCACTAGGAGAAGTAATGGGCCTTATTGGGTTTTAGTGGAGAGAGAGGAGAAGGGCCAAGAGGTGGAGCATGCCTCCCCCTTCCCAAACCGAATTGGACAAGGGGTGGGGGCGCAGCCCCCCTTTCCTTCTCCCTCTCCCTCTCTTTCATTGTCTCCTACTCCGAATAGGAAAGGGAATCCTAGTAGGACTCCCTATGCTTGGCGCGCCCCCTAGGCCGGCCGCCTCCTCCCTCCCTCCTTTATATATGGGGGAGGGGAGCACCCCAAGGACACACAAGTTGATCAAGTTGATCTTTTAGCCATGTGCGGTGCCCCCCTCCACAGTTTTCCACCTCGGTCATATCGTCGTAGTGCTTAGGCGAAGCCCTGCGCCGGTAACTTCATCATCACCGTTACCACGCCGTCGTGCTGACGAAACTCTCCCTCGACCTCAGCTGGATCTAGAGTTCGTGGGACGCTATCGAGCTAAACGTGTGCAGATCGCGGAGGTGTCGTACCTTCGGTGCTAGGATCGGTCGGATCATGAAGACATACGACTACATCAACCGTGTTGTCATAACGCTTCCGTTTTCAGTCTACGAGGGTACGTAGACAACACTCTCCCCTCTCGTTGCTATACATCACCTAGATAGATCTAGCGTGATCGTAGGATTTTTTTTGAAATTACTGCGTTCCCCAGCACACATGTCTGCTACTGAATCACCAGGTTCTCATCAACTTAACTCATTTGCAGCGTTCCTCGAAGAAAAACTACACACTTCCTTAGAGACATCTGTTGTTCAGAATCCTCAGCTGAAGAAAATGGCAGAGGAAAAGCATCCTCAGAAGGGAGGCAAGAGGCCTGAGACAAACACATGTTTGAAATGCCTGAAGACATCTATGCATATTACTGCACTCCTGATGAGGCCACTCATGGCAAGGAGAATAAAAACCAGCGCAAATTGCACATTCAGCGGATTGAACGAAGATGGGCACGGGAATGGAGGGATTACCGCTATGTAACTCCCAAATACATGAAGAAATTCGTTGTAAATCCTCCATGCCCAAGACCTCCACTAGCACCAGGCCAAGAAGCCGATCCCTCTAGCATCAGAAGAGGTAAGGAATTTCCTAAAGAATGGGCCAAGCGCCAAAGGAGATTGGTTAAAGTAGAAAAGGAAGCAGTGAAGAAATTCAACGAAGATTCCGCTGCTACTGCTGTTGCAGCAACTGGTAGTCAGCCTAAAAAGGCTATGAAGAGAAAATCTGCAGTGAAGCCATCTTCCTCTGCAATGCCCTCATAGCCCAGCTCCTCAATGCCCTCACGGCCTAGCTCATCAAAACCCTCAGGGTCTTCTTCTGCTCAAGCAAAGCCATCAGCTGCACCTTCCAAGTCCTCAGCACAAGTGCATCTTGCCACATGCCAACGGACGACAGGATTTTCTATTGCTTTAGGAGCTTCAACAAGTTCCTCAGCACAGCTGCAGTTGCTGAAGAAAAAGATCATTGCTGGATGAGGCACAAGGCCAAGTCCTCACAAAAAGAAGGCCGCCTTTGAAGCTCCGTCATCTGAAGACGAAGTTGATGATGAAGAGCTAGCTCAAATCATCAGAGACAGACAAAGTCGGGCCGCTAGTGCCAAAGGCAGGGCTGTGCCACTCTTACTGGATCCGAAGAAGATCCTTGACTATATTGATCTTTGGCATACGATCCAAAAACACCCCTTCCTGATCTGAACCTCACACCAGGCTAAAGTCACGTGTTGACTGCTTTACTTGCTGAAGAGAAATGGAAGTTTGAGAAGGCCATATCAGTGAAGAAAGCTCAGTACAGAAAGGAGCATTATTTGAAGAAGAATGTGCTGAAAATGACAACTAAACATTTTGTGACTATACAGTTAGAAATCAAAACTCTCAGTGATGAATTTGACACTTGAAATGGTTGTGAAGACTTCAACTATAAATCTTCAGCCCAAGCCACAGGATCCTCACTCCAAGAAGTAGAAGTTCAAGGCTGATGACTTCTTTGCTCAGCATCGTTTCTTATCTGACTTCAACCCTTATGACGCTGCTCGTCTTCGACTGTAACGACCCGACCCGAAATCGGTCAAGTCTCTGTGTAGCTGTACCATCCCAAGATCATGCTGGCACACACAGTACATTGATGCAAAGATTCAAAGTTCAATCACACCTAAATTTATTACACGATTCTCATATCGAGTCTTTATTACAAAATAATAAATTGGCGAAGTCAACTCATGAGAAATAAACTAAATAAAGCTGCGGGCGTGAGCGAATAAGCGAGTCCATCTAACTCCATAGAAGCGATGCATGGCGTGGATCATAGCCTCCTCTGATCGAAAAACTCCTCTGCAACATAAGGCGTTGCAGCCGTGTAAATCGACATTTTGAATATCTTGGCAAGTCATGAAGAGAGAACAATAATCAAATTACTAATACTATATGCAATTTAGTTGTGGGGCTCTAAGTTTCATTGTTTTGCGAAAAGCCAGTTTTTCCCTACAACAAGGACTTGTTTGCAATTACTACAAAATGTTGGTAGTTATTGAGATGGTTCCGCCAACCAATGTCTCATTCCCAATTATTAAATAACCCCCTCAATTAATATATTAAGTTTAGTGTTGAGATATTCGAAATACTCCAAGTTCCAGAGGCTCAAATTGTCCATAACCGGGACACAGCTAACCGATTAGATCTTCACTCTACAGAGGATTGTGCACTTTACCGCAAGAATCGTTCCCTCCTTTAAGTCTTCACACTGCCTGGTGTTTGAAGACAGGACAAACGAAATAGGGTCTTCTGAAGAGTTCCTCTGGGCCACTGCCGGTGCCCATCCAATCCTACCATTCTTCTACATCTCGTAGCACCGTCAGGCCAGTCACGCCTAGGATTAGACCAAGCGAAACCCATAATGGCTTGCGGCTGCACAGGCAAGCTTCCGGTCAATGGGGTATCCATCCGTCTCTTCGTGACTGGGTGAAGCTTTCCGCAAGATGTCATGGCGCTTCTCCATGCATCCCGGCCATCCGTTGGTTTCTCTAGGGTGCCCGTCAACCATCCTCCACCCAATAGTGAATTTTGAACCATCTTGAGCTTGAAGTCATGGGGTTGTCATCATCTTGACTCTCGCACCTCCCTTATGAATCACTCAACCAACCCCATCTACTAAAGCATAGCCATCAACTACATCGTCCCGGGCATCGGTAACAAGGGAGAAGGGTTCATCCTACCTCATGATACTACTCAAGAACATAGCTTAACAAAATTCTCCTACTGCATGCATGGTGGGGAGGTATAATTCTAATGCAATAAAATCATAGGTATTGTAAAAACATGATCAAATGACTTGCATGGCTAACGGTCTTCAAAAGCTAGCAACTCGTAATAGCAGGCTTCGCACTCCGGGAATTCTACCGAGTCAAACAATAGCACAAATAAGCATAGCACAATATAATATAGTAGCAAGTTGAAGTAAAACACCCAAGCACTCTAACCAAAACCAAAGAAAAACTCGGAGAAAGCAAATCAAGGTTTTCACCACATCAAGCATTGCCTTACAGCTGATTTACTGGTGGTGACTTACAGCTGATTTGCTTTCTCAGAGTTTTCTTTGGTTTTAATTTAGTGTTATTGATTGTGATTGATATATTGTGATTGTTGACTTATTGTTGATTGATAGAAATGATGACTGAATGAGATGATGAGGCGTGATGAAGGATGGCGATGACATGAAGATGACAATTGAATGGATGATTGATGAAACATTGATTGAGTGATTGAAAAAACTTGAAGAAAGTGAACAAGAAAAAATGGACAGGAAATGGACTGAATGAAATCTCTGAGCACCGTGGGGCGTAACCCTAGGATCGGAAAGCCATAGGAAGAGATCAGTTTACTTTCTATCTTTACTTTTCCGTATTTTTCTTCCCTGATCGTTTCTGACTCTTCTCCGATTTCAACAATTCTAGATGGTCGTTCAGTTCATCCTAGTTCTGCTCCCGGAGTTTTGCCAGCCCGATGAGACTATGCCTTTCAGTAGAAGGATGGTCCAGATCACCAAGGAATTGAAGATTGCTCTGCCTTCAATCATCGGGACCCCTACCATGGGATTTCTGAATGACCATCGCTTTAGGATTAAGGTGCACATACCAGGGAGGACTTTCGGAAATCTCTCAGCGCCCATTGACTTCAAGTTCATTGCACCCGATTGGATCATCGGGAGAGACTTAGCGGGTCATAGTGCAAGCATACAGGAGGAATACAGGGCTGAGCTTGTTGGATCAGACCACACCATGGTTTCTCACAGGACTGCAGAGGGAGAGATCATCCGCACCAGAAATGACGACTCCGTTCACTCATTTGCCCAAGACTTGGAGGTTCTCATCAGGGCTCTAGAGATCCATATGCACAGTAGCATGAAGACGATCCAGAAGTTGCACCATCGTGAACTTGATCTAGAGGTTGCAGCACGTGAAGCCGACAATGAGCATGAGGATGAAGTCAAGGATTTCATGGAGAGAGTCGACAACCTGAAGCTGGAGGTGGCCGCATTGGAGGAGAAGCTGGATCAGGGAGAAGACCTTTTTCCGAGTGGAGATGATGGACCTCTTGTGAGCAATGACAGGGATTATGAGAGCTCCACCGAAGGAAGTCGCAAGAGGAGGCGCCACAGCAGGGGACGCCGCACCAGAGGACGCCGTACCGGAGGATGCAAGGATTATTGATGAAGACATTTAGTCGACTACCATGTTTATTTTTATTTTTTCCGCCGATCAGTTAGGCCGTTATTTTTGATTACTCGTGAAAACTGTAATCTGAGATTGAACCATGTTTGAGATGATTGAATAAATGATTGGTGTGATTATGATTATGCATTAATATGGGTAGTTCTATTTTCTCATTAGACCCTTGTTCTATTCTAATTTTCTCATCCACTCCAAAATACCAGATGCCTCCGAGATGTGACCCCGGTTTCAACTTTCCGCTGGAGCTCACCTAGCTGATCCAGCAGCAGAATGCCCTCATGCAGATTCTCATCCAGAACCAGAACAACAATAACAACAACAATCCACCGCCACCACCCCCTGTTGACAACTTGACCCGCTTCCTAAGGCTGAATCCGCCAGTGTTCTCTAGCAGCACTGAGCCGATTATGGCCGATGATTGGCTCCGCAAGATCAGAAGGGAGTTACCCACTGTTGGATGTACAGATGCAGAGAAGGTGCACTTTGCCGCACATCAGCTTGATGGACCTACAGCTTCTTGGTGGGAGAACTACACCGCCACTTATCCGGCTGCCACCGTGACATGGGCTGAGTTCCAGCAGGCCTTCCGCATCGGTCATGTCTTAGCTAGATCCATGAGTCTGAAGAAGCATAAGTTCTGCAACTTACGCCAGGGGAACCGTACTGTGGGGCAGTACGTGGATGAGTTCAGCAAGTTAGCTCGCTATGCCCCGGATGATGTGGCCACAGATGCCGCAAAGCAGGAAAATTTTCTCGAGGGACTCAATGATGAGCTGGGAATGCAGCTAATGGTGGCTACCTTCAACAACTACCAGGAGCTGGTAGACAAGGCCACCATACTTGAAGGCAAGCAGCAGCAGATTGATAGCCGCAAGCGGAAGTATGGCCAGGGGAAGTACAACTCCGGAGCTCAGCAGAAGCCCCGTTATGCCCCATACTCGGGAGTGCATACCCATCACACCCATGGAGGACATAATCATGGAGGACATAACCATGGAGGAAATGGGAACAACAGCAACCACGACAACAAGTCAGGCAATGGAAACGGCAATGGCAACCAGCATCATCATGCCCCTGCTCAGAAGGATCTGAGTCACATCACCTGTTTCAAGTGCCAGAAAACAGGGCACTATGCCACCGACTGCCCGGAGGCCAAGCAGAGGAATGGAAACAGCAATGGAAGCTCAGCAAAGAAGCCCAGTCCTTTTCCTCGTGCTCAGGTGAACCACATTGACATGGATGACATCTATGATCAGCCAGACACTGTGGTTGGTAAGTTTTTAGTAAATTCACGTCCAGTATTGGTACTCTTTGATTCTGGTGCAACACATTCATTCATATCAAGGGTAGTTGTGGAAAAGTACGGGTTGCCCACTAGAACCCATAGAAGCCCTCTTCAGGTTAGTTCCACAGGAGGAGAAATGATGGCAGGCTTAGGCTGTCGTGCAACCCTCAACATCGGAAACCATAAATTTCCCGCAGACCTCATAGTATTGGAAACCCAGACCTTGGATGTAATCCTAGGCATGGATTGGTTGACAAAGTTTGAAGGAAACATAGTCTGTGCCCGCAAGACGATTCTGCTCACCACCCCGGAGCAGAAGAGGATCAAGTATGTATCTAGACGCACCCCAACAAAGAATCAGGTGAATGCCCTCATGGGAGTTGTTCAGGAGGAAGTGCCGGTAGTGCAAGATTTTCCCGATGTGTTTCCGGACGAATTACCAGGAATGCCACCGGACAGAGACATTGTATTTCTGATTGAGTTATTGCCCGGCACAGCCCCAATATCCAAGAGACCCTATCGGATGCCCCCGAATGATTTGGAAGAGATCAAGAAGCAAATTAATGATCTATTGAAGAAGGGATATATTCGGCCAAGCTCGTCACCTTGGGGAGCCCCAGTTCTTTTGGTAGAGAAGAAGGATGGAACCCTGAGAATGGTTGTGGATTATCGCTCATTGAACGACGTGACCATCAAGAACTAGTACCCTCTTCCAATGATTAATGATTTATTTGATCAGCTAGTTGGAGCCAAGGTATTCTCCAAGATCGATCTTCGACCAGGGTATCATCAGTTGAAGATCCGTGGAAAGGATATACCCAAAACAGCATTCACCACCAGGTATGGTTTATATGAGTATACCGTCATGTCATTCGGATTGACTAATGCCCCTGCATACTTCATGAATTTGATGAACAAGGTATTTATGGAATATTTGGAAAAGTTTGTCATGGTGTTCATCGATGATATACTGATTTTCTCCAAGAGCGAGGAAGAGCATAAGGAACATTTGCGTCTAGTTCTGGAGAAACTCCGAGAACATCATTGTATGCCAAGTTCAGCAAATGTGAATTTTGGCTGAAGGAAGTCGGATTCCTCGGACATGTTATTTCAGGAGAAGGAATAGCAGTTGACCCCACCAAGGTTGTATCAGTCATCGATTGGCAGTCACCCACCTCAGTCAAGGAGATCCGCAGTTTTCTCGGACTCGCAGGATATTATCGGAGGTTTATTGAGAATTTCTCAAAGATTGCCAAGCCCATGACTGAGCTGTTGAAGAAGGACGTCAAGTACATTTGGACCGAGGATTGTGAAGCCAGTTTCCAGGAATTGAAGAAATGTTTGGTCACAGCCCCAGTGCTGATTTTGCCGGACATACACAAGGATTACCACGCATATTGTGACGCTTCTCGCCAGGAACTCAGAGGAGTACTCATGCAGGAAGGAAAAGTTGTAGCTTATACCTCCAGACAGCTACGACCTCACGAGATGAATTACGCCACAAATGATTTGGAGTTAGCAGTCGTAGTGCATGCACTTAAGACCTAGAGACATTTCGTTATCGGAAACAGTTGTGATGTTTAAACGGATCATAAGAGCTTGAAGTATATTTTCACTCAGAAAGAGTTGAACCTCAGGCAGAGGAGATGGCTAGAATTAATCAAGGACTATGACATGAGATTGCATTACCACCCAGGGAAGGCTAATGTTGTAGCAGATGCCTTGAGCCGTAAGAGTTATGTGAATACTCTTATAGCGGGTGGATTACCCCAGGAGTTAGTCGATGACCTCAGACATCTTTGTCTGGAGATAGTTCCGAGAGGATATGTTGCAGCTCAGGAAGTTCAGTCCACTTTGGCCGAAAGAATTCGTGAAGCCCAGAAGTCGGACAAGGAAATTGATGAGATAAAGAAAAGGATGAATGAAGGAAAAGCTAAAGGGTTCCGTAAGGATGAATACGGAGCTATATGGTTCGAGGATCGTATTTATGTGCCCAATGATCCCGAACTCAGGAAGCTAATTCTTCAGGAGGCTCATGAGTCACCATACTCGATTCACCCCGGTAACACCAAGATGTCTCTGGATTTAAAGGAAAGTTTTTGGTGGACAGGTATGAAGAAGGATATTGCCGAGTACGTAGCAGTATGCGATGTTTGCCAGCAAGTAAAGGTGGAATATCAGAAGCCAGGAATGTTACTTCAACCTTTGCCGATTCCCGAGTGGAATGGGAGAAACTTGGAATGGATTTTATCACAGGATTACCCAGGACCCGTTCAGGTTATGGTTCCATCTGGGTAGTGGTTGATCGCTTGACCAAGGTAGCTCATTTCATTCCCGTGAAGACTACCTATACCAGCGCTAAGTTAGCCAAGATATACATGACCAGGATCATATGTCTGCATGGAGTTCCGAGGAGTATCGTGTCAGATAGAGGAACACAATTTACCTCAAAGTTTTGGAACCAATTGCATGAAACTTTGGGTACGAGGCTGGAGTTCAGTACAACTTTTCATCCGCAGACAGATGGACAGACCGAGAGATTCAACCAAATCCTGGAGGACATGTTGGGAGCTTGTGCGTTAGACTACGGGTCTAGCTGGGATGATAATTTGCCATACGCAGAGTTCTCGTACAATAACAGTTATCGGACCAGTCTCAAGATGGCCCCTTTCAAAGCTTGATACGTCTCCAACGTATCTACTTTTCCAAACACTTTGGCCCTTGTTTTGGACTCTAACTTGCATGGTTTGAATGAAACTAACCCAGACTGACGATGTTTTCAGCAGAACTGTCATGATGTTGTTTTATGTGTAGAAAGCAAAAGTTCTCAGAATGTCCTGAAAATCCACGGAGGCACTTTTTGGAAAATATAAAAAATACTGGCGAAAGAATCAAGACCAGGGGGCCCACACCCTATCCATGAGGGTGGGGGCGAGCCCTCCCCCCTGGGCGTACCCCCTGTCTCATGGGCCCCCTGAGGCTCCGCCGACCTCAACTCCAACTCCATATATTCCGTTTCGCGGAGAAAAAAATCAGAGAGAAAGTTTCGTTGCGTTTTACGATACAGAGCCACTGCCAAGCCCTAATCTCTCTTGGGAGGGCTGATCTGGAGTCCGTTCGGGGCTCCAAAGAGGGGGATTCATCGCCGTCATCATCAACCATCCTCCATCACCAATTTCATGATGCTCACCGCCATGCGTGAGTAATTCCATCATAGGCTTGCTGGACGGTGATGGGTTGGATGACATTTACCATGTAATCAAGTTAGTTTTGTTAGGGTCTAATCCCTAGTATCCACTATGTTCTGAGATTGATGTTGCTATGACTATGCTATGCTTAATGCTTGTCACTGGGGCCCGAGTGCCATGATTTCAGATCTGAACCTATTATGTTTTCATGAATATATGTGTGTTCTTGATCCTATCTTGCAAGTCTATAGTAACCTATTATGTGTTATGATCCGACAACCCCGAAGTGACAATAATCGGGATACTTCTCGGTGATGACCATAGTTTGAGGAGTTCATGTATTCACTATGTGCTAATGCTTTGTTCCGGTTCTCTATTAAATGGAGGCCTTAATATCCCTTAGTTTCTGCTAGGACCCCGCTGCCACGGGAGGGTAGTACAAAAGATGTCATGCAAGTTCTTTTCCATAAGCACGTATGACTATTTACGGAATACATGCCTACATTACATTGGTGAATTGGAGCTAGTTCTGTGTCACCCTATGTTATAGCTATTACATGAGGAATCACATCCGGCATAATTATCCATCACTGATCCATTGCCTACGAGCTTTCACATCTTGTGTTTCGCTTATTTACTTTTCCGTTGCTTCTGTTACAATCACTACAAAACCCAAAAACATTACTTTCGCTATCGTTATCTTTATTATCATACTACTTTGCTACTAAATACATTACTGCAGATGCTAAGTTATACATGTGTGGTTGAATTGACAACTCAACTGCCAATACTCAAGAATATTCTTTCGCTCCCCTTGTGTCGAATCAATAAATTTGGGTTGAATACTTTACCCTCGAAAGCTGTTGAGATCGACTACACTTGTGGGTTATCAAGACTAATTTCTGGCGCCGTTTCCTGGGAGCATAGCTCTATTCTCTGAGTCACTTGGGATTTATATCTGTTGATCACTATGAAGAACCTAAAAGACGCGAAAACTAAGATTTATCCCTCAACTATGAGGAGATGTAATGAACTGCCATCAAGCTCTGCACTAGATTCTCCTTCTGTTTTGAGTAAGCTTGCGACACCTAAACCTGCTACTGCTATGAACTCTGATATTTCGCAAGTTATCGATGATGCCACTTCTGCTATGCATGATACTTATGATGAAACTACTTCTGTGCATGATACTACTTTGCCATTAGGTCAATTTCTTGATGATCAACTTGCTAGGGTTAGAGGGAATGAAATTATTGAAGATTCTATAATTGATGATAGTGATGATGAAAATTCTCCCAATGATTATGAATTGCCTGCTGTTCCCGAGGGTTATGTTATGAATGAAGAAGCTGCTAGAGCTATCTTTGCTTGCAATGATAGATATGATCTTAAGAAATTATTAGCTAAATGGAAGCGATAGTCTCTTAATGGTAGAATGAAACGACCACCTTTTGCTACTTCACCTATTTGTGTTCTTGATAAGGATTATGAATTCTCTGTTGATCCTGAGATTATTACTTTGGTTGAATCTGATCCTTTTTATGGCCTTGAATCTGAAACTGTTGTGGCACATCTTACAAAGTTGAATGATATAGCCACCCTGTTTACTCATGATGATAAATCTCACTATTATTATATCCTTAAGATATTTCCGTTCTCGTTAAAGGGTGATGCTAAGACTTGGTATAATTCTCTTGCTCCTGGTTTTGTGTGTAGTCCCCAGGATATGATTTATTACTTCTCTGCTAAATATTTCCCTTGCTCATAAGAAACAAGCTGCCTTGCGGGAAATATATAATTTTGTGCAAATCAAAGAAGAGAGTCTCCCACAAGCTTGGGGGAGGCTTCTCCGATTACTTAATGCTTTGCTTGATCATCCTCTTAAGAAAAATGAAATACTTGATATCTCTTATAATGGACTAACCGATGCTTCCAAGGACTACTTGGATAGTTGTGCTGGTTGTGTTTTCAGGGAAAGAACAGTCGACAAAGCTGAATTACTATTGAATAATATGTTGACTAATTAAAATAATTGGACTCTTCCTGAGCCAATTCGTGAGGCAATTCCTGGACCAATTGAGCGAACTCCTGAGCCTATTCCTAAACCCACTCCAAAGAAGAGAGGTGTTTTATTTCTCAGTCCTGAAGATATGCAAGAGGCAAAGAAATCAATGAAAGAAAAAAGGTATAAAAGCTGAAGATGTTAAGAATTTACCACCTATTGAAGAAATACATGGTCTTAATATACCACCTGTTGAAGAACCACATTGTCTTGATAACCCGACACAGGTAGTAAAGTTAAATTCTCTCTATAGATATGATAAAATTGAAATTCCCTCTACTAAATTTCATAGCCCATGCTTAGATGAATTTGATGACTTTATGGCTAGACAAGAAAGGTTTAATGCTTATGTTGGTAGAGAGTTAAAGAATAATGCTTTCGAGATAGGACGCTTGAGCGATAATATGGCTAGAGTTAAAGGTGAACTCAAACTCATTAGCAAATATGCTTCCATGGTTGCTACTCAAGCTGAGCAAGTACTTAAAGCTCAAAATGATTTGCTTGATGAATTAAATAATAAACCTGACCTTGCTGTTAGAGTGGCTACTAGAACTGGTAGAATGACTCAGGAACCTTTGTATCCTGAAGGCCACCCTAAGAGAATCGAGCAAGATTCTTAGAGAAATAATTTAGAGGCACCTAGTTCTTCTAAAAAAGAAGAAAAAGAAAAACAATAGGACTTTGCATGCTTCTAGTGAACCTACTGTAGACACACCTGAGAATCCCAATGATATTTCTATTTACGATCTTTGAAACACAATCGGTGATGAACATGAACCTAGTGATAATGTTAATAATAATGTTCATGTTGATGCTCAACCTAGCAAAAATAATGATGTAGAGATTGAACCTGCTGTTGACCTTGATAACCCACAATCAAAGAATCAACGTTATGATAAGAGAGATTTTGTTGCTAGGAAGCACGGTAGATAAAGAGAACCATGGGTTCAGAAACCCATGCCCTTTCCTCCTAAACCATCCAAGACAAAGGATGATGAGGATTTTGAGTGCTTTGCTAAAATGATTAGACCTATCTTCTTACGTATGCGCTTAACTGATATGCTTAAAGTAAATCCTTATGCTAAGTATATGAAGGATATCATTACAAATAAAAGAAAGATACCGGAAGCTGAAATTTCCACCATGCTTGCTAATTATACTTTTAAAGGTGGAATACCAAAGAAACTTGGAGATCAGGGGGTACCAACTATACCATGCTCCATTAAAAGAAATTATGTTAGAACTGCTTTATGTGATCTTGGAGCTAGTGTTAGTGTTATGCCTCTCTCTTTATATCGTAGACTTGAATTGAATAAGTTGACACCTATAGAAATATCTTTGCAAATGGCTGATAAATCAACTGCTATATCTGTCGGTATTTGTGAGGATGTGCCAGTTGTTGTTGCAAATGTCACTATCTTAACGGACTTTGCTATCCTTGATATTCCCGTGGACGATAGTATCTCGATTGTCCTTGGTAGACCTTTTTTGAATACTGCAGGGGCTATTATTGATTGCAACAAAGGCAATGTTACTTTTCATGATAATGGTAATGAGCATACGGTACACTTTCCGAGGAAACAATCTCAAGTCCATAGCATCAATTCTATTGGAAAAGTTCCAACTATCATTATTGGAGGTTTTGAATTTCCTCTCCCTACTGTCAAGAAAAAGTATGATATTCTTATTGTTGGGGATTTTCATATCCCCGTTGAGGTAACTTAGTGTTATTCAAAATTTCTCCAGTTCCGTGTTATTCGGAATGGGTTTGTTAACAAGACTTGATCAACCTTGTTAGTGGATTCATTTTGATGATCACGAGATGGATGAAACTAGAAGGCACAACCTTCTAACCCTCTTTTTACTTTCTGTTATTTAGAATAAATAAAGCAAAAATAGTATTATCATGCATTTTTTTCGAATTATCCATGCAATAAAAAATATCCCGAAAATAAAAGTGCTCCAAATGCCCTGCAAATTTAGTATGTTTTTTATGGAATATTTGAGGATTTTAGGCACTGAAATCAATACAGGAGGGGCAAGCACCAGGCCACGAGAGTGGAGGGCGCGCCCACCCCACCTGGGCGCCCCCCGTGTCTCGTGCGCCCCTGGTGGCCCCCTCTACTTATGCCCGCACCCACACACTCCATCTTCTACCCAAAAAAAATCCCCATCCAGCTCAAGCACGAGTTCTAGCTCATTTTGCTGCGATTTTCGATCTCCTTGCTCAAAGCTCCATTCACAAAACTGCTTTGGGATATTGTTACTTGGGATGTGACTCCTCCATTGGTCCAATTAGTTTTTGTTCTAGTGCTTTATTCATTGCAAATTTTTGCTGCATAGGTGACCATGTTCTTGAGCTTGCATGTTGAATTTATGTGGTCCCAAGCAATTCCAATGCATGATATGGGCTCTAGGCACTTGTAGGAGTGGTTGCTATCAATCTTGTTTAGTTTTATTCACTTTTATTTTGAAGTTACTAAAATTTCAGAAATTTTTCAGAAAAATAATTATGTCTAGGAGAATGTACCAAGGTGGTTCCTCGATAAAGAAAGGACCCAGGATTGCTATACGAGAGCAAGATGTTGAATTACCAAGGGATGCAGATGTTCGAGCTTGTGAGTGGCCATCCGACGATTTTATGGTCAAAGCAGGCTTTAAGGAGGAATTTGACGCATATGTGTGTAATGCTGAGCTGGAGGACTTCTTACAAGATAAGTGTCCTCGGTACTATCAATTGACCGATTCCTTTGTGCGAAGGTTTAAATATAACTGTACGCGTAATTCTCCTAGTGTCCTACTTGATATTTATGATACATCTTATACCATGGACTTAGAGGATTTTGCAACTGCTTGCAAACTTCCACAGTGGGGTAATATTAATGATCCTCACAAATCTGAATTTAGAGATTTCCTTGCAAGTATTACTGTGGGAGAATCCAGGGACATAGCACAAGCTACCATAGGGAGCATTCATTTTCCTGCTATACACTATTTTGCTCTCTTCATTGGTAGATGCATTAACGGTAAAGACGAAGCATGTCATATGTGCGTCCCTGATCTTTGTGTCCTCAAGATTGCTGTGTTAGGTTATAAAGGTTATAACTTGGGGGCAATAGTTGCATGTAGGTTGCAGAATAATGGTAGAGCTAGAGATTTATTTGGAGAAATTTATGTAACCCATGTGGCTAATTATCTTGGTATAGCCCCACGACAGGGGGATGTGATGATACCTCCTGCTTATTTAGATTATGACGCTATGGTCAACCATCATTTTCTTAGGAGGAATGAACAATCCTCCATTATCGACTAATCTATAACTGACGCAATGTCGTCCATGTTACTCTTCCTGCTCCTCTCCTTTTTGATTATCAGGCAAAAGGAAGATATGTTGTTACCAGGGAGGAAGCAGCTAAACATGAGGGGAGAGCGGAGGTAGCTCGCCAACATGCCGCAACTCAGGAGGCGGTTGCTGTTGCGTCTCAGTACGACCCCAGCTACAACTACGGATATCAGCCAGGCGGTCCTTGGTACTAGACCAACTTAGGCCAAAATCCTAAGCTTGGGGGAGTACGTATTTCTCACCGACTTTACATTCATGTTCACACACTAGTCATCGGTGCTCATACTCTTTCATTGTATTGTCCATGCTAGTTTAATTTCCTTTTTCTAGCTTTCTTCTTGTGTGTTTGATAAAACTTAAGAAAAACTAAAAAAATAGTTAGTTTAATTTCCATGCTTGTAGTAGAAATTAAAATGAAAACCCGAAAAGATTTCTCGTTCTTCTTTTACTTGTTGGGAGCTTTCCCGTGTAAATAATTTTCTTTTCTTTTCTTTTCTTTGGGGGTCGAGAAGACCATATTGAAAATGTTTAGTGGCTCTCATATGCATGATTGTTTATTTAATTGAGCCCATATTACCTGTCTTCTCTTTTGAGTTGAATGCTTGCGATTCGGCTTAGTCAATGCCGTGCACTCTTATTATTATACACATCGTTCGGTCATGCAAGTGAAAGGCAATAATGACGATATATGATGGACTTATTGAGATGAGAAAAGCTGGTATGAACTCGACCTCTCTTATTTTTGTAAATATGATGAGTTCATCATTTCTGATTCAGCTTATTATGAAGTAAACATATTTGCAATGACATTTAGAGATTATAGTTGCTTGTGCCATGCTTGATTAGCTATGAGGTATAATGATTTACCTTGCGTGCCAACATGCTATTAGAATGATTATGATGTGGTATGATGGGATGGTATCCTTCTTTGAATGAATTGAGTGACTCAACTTGGCACATGTTCACCCATGTAGTTGAAACAAATCAACATAGCCTTCATGATATTTATGTTCATGGTAGATTATATCCTACTCGTGCTTGTATTTGGTAAACTAATTTTAATGCATGTTTATGACTGTTGTTGCTCTCTCAGTTGGTCGCTTCCCAGTCTTTTGCTATCCTTCACTTGTACTAAGTGGGAATACTGCTTGTGCATCCAAACTCCATAAACCCCAAAGTTGTTCCACATGAGTCCACCATACCTTCCTATATGCGGTATTTACCTACCGTTCCAAACTAAATTTGTATGTGCCAAACTCCAAACCTTCAAATGAAATTCTGTTTTGTATGCTTGAGCAGCTCATGTTACAACTAGGGCTGCCTATATCTTCCATGCTAGGTGGGTTATTCTCAAGAGGAGTGGACTCCGCTCCTCATTCACGAGAAAGGGCCGGTAACCGGGATGCCCAGTCCCATTATCCAAAAAGATCAAAGCAAATCAAAATAATTAAACAAAACTCCCCCGGGGCCGTTGTTAGTTGGAGCCACTCGTTGTTTCGAGCAAGCCATGGATTGATGCTTGCTGGTGGTTGGGGGAGTATAAACCTTTACCATTCTGTTTGGGAACTGCCTATATTGCATGTAGTATGGAAGATACAACCATCTCATAGTTGTTGCGTTGACAGTGAAAGTATGCTGCTCAAAATGTTATTCAATCTCTATTTTAAAATCGAGCTCTGCACCTCTACAAATCCCTGCTTCCCTCTGTGAAGGGCCTATCTATTTACTTTTATGTTGAGTCATCACCCTTCTTATTAAAAGCACCCGCTGGAGAGCACACTGTCATTTGCATTCATTACTATTGGTTTATATTGGGCATGACTTGACTAGATCTCTTTTACCATGAATTACAATGTTTAGTCAGTCCTTGATCTTTAAAGGTGCTCTGCATTTATGTTTTGCGGTCTCAGAAAGGGCTAGCGAGATACCATTTTGTTATATCATGTCATGATTATTTGGAGAAAGTGTTGTCATCCGAGTTTTATTATTATGGCTCGCTAGCTGATTATGTTATTGATATGAGTAATTGTGAGACCTGGGTGTTATTGTGAGTATGGTTAGTTCATAATATTTGCTGAAACCTGAATGCTGGCTTTTCATGTTTACAACAACAAGAGAAAATAGAGTTCGTAAAAGTTTTTCTGTATTACTTTTAGTTTATCAACTGAATTGCTTGAGGACAAGCAAAGGTTTAAGCTTGGGGGAGTTGATACGTCTCCAACGTATCTACTTTTCCAAACACTTTTGCCCTTGTTTTGGACTCTAACTTGCATGATTTGAATGAAACTAACCTTGACCGACGCTGTTTTCAGCAGAATCGCCATGATGTTGTTTTATGTGTAGAAAGCAAAAGTTCTCGGAATGTCCTGAAAATCCACGGAGGCACTTTTTGGAAAATATAAAAATACTGGCGAAAGAATCAAGACCAGGGGGCCCACACCCTGTCCACGAGGGTGGGGGCGCGCCCTCCCCCCTGGGCGCGCCCCCTGTCTCGTGGGCCCCTTGAAGCTCCGCCGACCTCAACTCCAACTCCATATATTCCGTCTCGCGGAGAAAAAAATCAGAGAGAAAGTTTCATCGCGTTTTACGATACGGAGCCGCCGCCAAGCCCTAATCTCTCTCGGGAGGGCTGATGTGGAGTCCGTTCGGGGCTTCGGAAAGGGGGATTCGTCGCCGTCGTCATCATCAACCATCCTCCATCACCAATTTCATGATGCTCACTGCCGTGCGTGAGTAATTCCATCGTAGGCTTGCTGGACGATGATGGGTTGGATGAGATTTACCATGTAATCAAGTTAGTTTTGTTAGGGTTTGATCCCTAGTATCCACTATGTTCTGAGATTGATGTTGCTATGACTTTGCTATGCTTAATGCTCGTCACTAGGGCCCGAGTGCCATGATTTCAGATCTGAACCTATTATGTTTTCATGAATATATGTGTGTTCTTGATCCTATCTTGCAAGTCTATAGTCACCTATTATGTGTTATGATCCGACAACCCCGAAGTGACAATAATCGGGATACTTCTCGGTGATGACCATAGTTTGAGGAGTTCATGTATCCACTATGTGCTAATGCTTTGTTCGGTTCTCTATTAAAGGAGGCCTTAATATCCCTTAGTTTCGCTAGGACCCGCCCACGGCAGGTAGGGACAAAAGATGTCATGCAAGTTATTTTCCATAAGCACGTATGACTATTTACGGAATACATGCCTACATTACATTGATGAACTGGAGCTAGTTTTGTGCCACCCTATGTTATAGCTATTACATGAGGAATCGCATCTGGCATAATTATCCATCACTGATCCATTGCCTACGAGCTTTTCACATCTTGTGTTTCGCTTATTTACTTTTTCGTTGCTACTGTTACAATCACTACAATTCCCAAAAACATTACTTTTGCTATTGTTATCTTTATTATCATACTACTTTGCTACTAAATACTTTGCTGCAGATACTAAGTTATCCAGGTGTGGTTGAATCGACAACTCAACTGCTAATACTCAAGAATATTCTTTGGCTCCCCTTGTGTCGAATCAATAAATTTGGGTTGAATACTTTACCCTCGAAAGCTGTTGCGATCCCCTACACTTGTGGTTTATCAAAGCTCTATACGAAAGGAGGTGCAGAACACCATTGTTGTGGGATGGTACAACTACACAGAGACTTGACCGATTTCGGGTCGGGTCGTTACATGGACGCAAGCACTTCTGGACTACTTCACAGATGAACTATTATTCCTCACTGCTGGTTGATAAGGAAAAAGTGTTTGACCATGAGCATCTTCCTCATGTGGACATGGAGTCACTTCCGTGCTTTACTCCCGTCCTTAGTGTTCTTCATGATGCAGGGCTGCTCAACTTTTGCGTTGACATCTGCGATTGGAACGAAGAGCTAATTCTTCCGTTCTATGCCACTCTGCATCTGACAAGCAATGTCGAAGATGTAAATTCATGGGCTTTGGACTTGATGACTGACAATACGCATCACAAAGCTCCGTCCTCTGAATTGCTTCATGCCGTCCCAGTCAGTCCGCCCCCTAAAGGAGCCCTGAAGCTTTATGAGGAACCTAAACTATAAAATCATATGATGCAAGCGCTAATGAAGCCTTTGAAGGCTGGCCAAGCGCCAAGGACAAATTTCCTCGTCAAGGAATTGTTGTATGTGCCAAGGACTGCCTATCGCATCTTGGCCAAAACCCTCAGTCCGATCAAGGGCCACAACTCTGAAGAAGAAGAGGTTGTTGGCATCATGAAGAATCTGTTGTTCAACATCATGCATGGTATTCCAATTAACTATCATTATTTGTTCATGAGGACTTTGGCCAATGCTGCTTTATCACCATTTGAATTGAAGCCTTATCCTCCCTGGATCATGAAATTCATCAGATTAAGGACTTCAATTCACTACAAGGCTGATTTTCAAAATCATCTCAGCTATTTGCCCCCAATCGAAGTCCTCAAAAGGACTATTTCCTCAGCTGATGAGAAGGGCAAGGGTGAAGTTATAGATGAAGTCACTCATCCATTGGATGGACAGTTTGGAAAGGCAGCATCCTACTCCACCAATGATGACTCTGCCACACATGATACTGCTGCAAATGCTTCAAAGCATACTCCTCAGGCAACAGTTCCACGTGTGATGACTAATCATGAGCTGCTTCTAAGTCTTCATCAAAATGTTGACAGAAAATCACAAGTGGGTCAAGCGTCAGTTTGGTGCTATTCTTCACAACATGACAGTCACTCAAAATACTGTGAAGAAGAACCACTATTATTTGCATCAAGTCTTCGACCGCACCTGGGCTATTCTTTCACATGTCTACACAGATGATGAACTCAAGAAGATGGACTTCCAACAGGACTTTGACTGGTCTCAGCCACCTTCGAAGAAATTCAAGAAGGTCAAAGTTCCTCCGCTGGTTGTCAACTCATATTCTTCATCGCGCGAGACGGACGAAGCTGAAGATTTGGACGACACTGCAGCAGGCCCTACTACAACGGACGACCCCAACAACGTTGGCGCTCCTCCATCAACATCATGAAGAAATTCTTCAGGGGTGTTAGTCTTCACTTTTTGTCCCTTTCGGCCATTTGATGACAAAGGGGGAGAAATTTGAGTTAGTCTTCAAGCGGGTCTATATATGGGCATTTTTTGCTAAGTTACAACTCTCACTCTTTTGAAGTATTTGTTGGATCGAGTTGTAAACTTAAGTCTGATGGTGACCTGATACTTTTGCTCTATTTTTCTGCATGCTATTTCCTCATATAAGTTAATGCACGCATGCTGAATTATATCAGTCACCATCTTTCATCATGCATTTCAAATTATTCATTCGATATGTCAAATGCGTGTATGAATTACAAGATATAAGGGGAGATCTCCATGATATATCTCTACAATGTGCATTGCTTTTTGAAAGAAATTTCCTCACATATGCACATCTTCAGGGGGGTTCTTCTATATCTTGCAATCAGATTCCTCAATATTGAGCACTTTCAATTGATATGTTTATCCCCGTTGAAAACTTAACCTATTTGTCATCAGTCACCAAAAAGGGGGAGATTGTAAGTGCATCTAGTGCCCCTTAGTGATTTCGGTGTATTGAAGACTTATAGGTTAAGGGACTAATATGTTTGTGAGTGTACACAGACTTTATAAGTCGATGAGGAGTTTGATATTTACGATGAATGTCGACCCCTAAAAATGTATGTCTTCAGCTGAAGACTTTGGTTCTCCTGAAGATTTTGAAAGTGAAGAAATTGGTGTGACCTTGAAGACTTTGATATTCATGCGAGGATTATGAAGCGTGAAGAGTTTTGTTTTCTTAGTTTCATTTTCTCTTTCTCGAGTCATAGGAAACACCGTACTATTAAAGGGGGGTTGAGGTAATACTAAGGGAACTGATTTCCAAGTGATGCTCATCTCAAAATCCTACACCTACCCAATCCTTTCGAGTGAAGCCATTGGAAATCTCATATCAGTTCAGTTAATTTCTTCAGCGACAGAGACGAATATCTTCTGGTCTCTGAGGAATTTGTTTTGATTGAGGAGTTAGGAATTCGCTAGTGTGGATTGCCTACACAGTAAGGAACATGATAGCCCTGAGGAATTTGAACCTAAAATATCCGACCGTTGTTGTGCTATGCGCCAGCTGTCCAAAAATATCTTCCACCTAACGGTCATATCATTGAAGGGCATTTATGTATTATCATGTCGGGCTACTCCCTAGGCTATAAATAGTCGCCCCCCTACAACCACTAGCTGGTTGGCTGCTCCGCGAGAAACTGACACTTGTCATTGAGAGCATCCGATCCTCCGAGGACTTTGAGCAAAAATCATCAACTGATGAAAATCCCAAAACCCAAACCCAAACACCTACAAACCCAAAATGATTGAGCATCACTGAAGAGATTGTTCCTGTGCGGAACCGACGCTTGTTACCTTTGAGGACTGTGTATCCTCCAGACGGTTAGGCGTCATGGTATGAGCATCCAAGAGGAATTGTGGATCGCCGAGTGACCAAGTCTGTGAAGGTTTGGAAGTCACCTGTGAAGACTTATCACGAGTGTTGGGCGAGGTCTGTGTGACTTTAGCTCAAGGAGAATACGGTGAGCACTGTGTGTCCGGGACTGTGTGTCCTCGAGTTTAAATACTCAGCCGCTCCAACCGGACGTACAAGCTATCACGATGGTTGGGCTGGTCTACCAAATCTTTGTCTTCACCAAGCCAATCGGTTCTATTTCCTCAACCCTTTCATTTCCTCATTCATGTGTTGATGAACTGATCATTCTTGTTTGAAGACTTTGATGAAGACTTTCTCTATTTCCTCAATCCAATTTCTTCAGTCACATTGTCTTCATTCCGCGAAGGCCCGAACCTGGTAAATGCACAGTGCGACCTCCGATCTTAGACTTGCAGCTATGCCAGGACCCTACCGAGGGATCTGCTGTTTTCCTGCACCGTTAGTGGATTTTGGGCGTTTGGGGGGCGAAGGACGCTGGTGTGTGGCCGCGGTGGTGGTTTGATCCAGTTAGGTGGTTGGCGGTGCAGTGCCGGGTGAACACCTTGCTGCCGGTCATGGGTCGGGGTAGGCAATGGTGACGTCTGTGGGCGCCGCTTCATTCTCGAAGGCATCGTTGAGGCATTTCGCTCGCTCCACCTGTATGAGGAAGCTCTGGGGGGGGGGGGAACCCTTGATTCTCTTGGGATTGGATGATGATGGTGATGTGCATCACACCTCTTGGGGCATCGTTGCTGGAGTTTCTTACCGGCCGAAGGGACCAGTGATAGACGGTGGTGGTCGTTCGTGCTGCTTGGAGCTTGGTTGACCAGATTTAGTTTTGATTTTGATGCAATGGATGTTCAGTTGAGTTGCTCATCTGAAGTCGGGTTAGCAAGTTTGATTCTTCTTGGATCACCTCGTTCCTATTCGACACCCCTCCTTCTATTTAAGGGGCGTTGTCGGATGACAAGCATACGAAACGCTACGACTTGCTTGGTTAGATGACCATGGATGCCGAATATCTACTCCGTTTGCTGGAACCAGCATCCCTGAGAAAAGTTGAAGTAGTGGTGTACTCATCTTGAGCTTTGTAACACCATCTAAACGAATGAAATGCAACGCTGATTGCTTTTTGTCAAAAAGAGAAAAAACATGCCTGGACGCAGCACACACCGGAGCCAGCCAGCTCGACTCGGTCTATATCACTCCCTCGTCCGCCATAGCGCAGTCCCACGCGCGCGCGCGCTCGCCCACACGTGCGGCTCCCAGGATTCGCGCCGCCGCGGGTAAGAAAGGCCAGCTTGGAGGAGGGTGAGGTGGAGAGTCGGGAGGTGAGGAGTCAACTGTATACTATGGATGGACCGGCGGAGCTGGAGGCGGCGGAGCTGGAGGTGATACGGTTGGACTCGTCGTTGGCTTCGGCGGCGGCGATGGCGCCGGCGGCGGTTGGGGGCGAGCCTATGCTGTTCGACGGAGCAGGGGATCGAACCGAGTCGGAGCGGTTCCTCCGTGCTGTGGATAACATCCGCCGCCTCGCTCCGTCGTCCCCCTCGGTGGTCGGGAGCCCGCGGCGGCTGTCGTCCGGGTCGGGGGCGGCGGCTGGTGGAGGCGGGTGCAGCGCCTTGCAGGTCACGATGGCGCGGCTCGAGGACGAGTTCCGCCACTTGCTCTCGTCCCGCGCCTTCGACCTCGAGATCGAGGCGCTCGCCGACCTGACATCTCTCTGTATCTCCAGCGACCGAACGAACTCGGTCTCATCCATGGACCTCCCAACTGTGGAGGAAGATGACTCCATCTCCGACTGCGGCGGCCGGCGAAGCAGCTACCGCTCGCTCCGGAGCATCCGTGAGATCGACCTCCTCCCCGAGGACGCCGTTGCCGACCTCCGCGCCATCGCCTCCCGAATGGCTGCGGCTGGGTACGGCCGCGAGTGTGCCCAGGTGTACGCCTCCGTTCGCAAGCCGGCCGTGGACGCCTCCCTCCGCCGGCTCGGCGTCGAACGGCTCAGCATCGGTGATGTCCAGCGCCTCGAGTGGGACGCTCTCGAGGCCAAGATCCGCCGATGGATCCGAGCTGCCCGTGCCGCCGTCCGCGGCGTTTTTGCCAGCGAGCGCCGCCTCTCCTTCCACGTCTTCCATGACCTCCCAATCTCCAATGTCACCGTTGTCAGCGTCGTCACCGCGGCTCCAGCCACGCATGACACCCCCTTCGTCGAAGCTGTCAAGGGTGCGGCGCTTCAGCTGTTTGGCTTCGCTGAGGCCATCAGCATCGGTCGCCGCTCTCCCGAGAAGCTCTTCAAGATTATCGATCTCCACGACGCGCTATCTGACCTGCTCCCTGACGTCTCCGACATTTTCGCTGCATCCAAGGCAGCCGAATCGATATACGTGCAGGCCGTAGAGATCCGATCGCGCCTCGCAGATGCAGTGCGTGGAATACTCTCGGAGTTTGAGAACGCAGTTCTCCGCGACCCGCCCAAGACTGCAGTTCCTGGCGGCACCGTCCACCCGCTCACACGGTACGTGATGAACTATAGCAGCCTCATTTCCGACTACAAGGCCACGCTCACCGAGCTGATTGTATCACGTCCGTCGGCAAGTGCCCGGCTTGCTGCTGAAGGCAATGAGCTTGCGCCATCCTTGTCCTGCCTCGAACTACCCGAGCATGAGACTCAGTCACCGCTTGCTGCCCATGTCATCTGGATCATTGTTGTCCTTGAACACAACCTTGAGAGCAAGGCGTCACTCTACAAGGACACGGCTCTCTCACATTTGTTCTTGATGAACAATGTACACTATATTGTGCACAAGGTCAAGGATTCACCTGACCTCTGGAGCATGATTGGTGATGATTACTTGAAGCGGCTTACAGGAAAGTTCACAGTGGCCGCCACAAATTACCAGCGGACGTCATGGCTAAAGATCCTGAATTGTTTGCGAGATGAGGGTCTTCATGTAAGTGGTGGCTTCTCGTCAGGAATATCCAAGTCAGCTCTGCGGGAGCGATTCAAGTCCTTCAATGCTGCATTTGAGGATGCGCATAGGGTGCAATCTGGGTGGTTCGTGCCGGACACGCAGCTGAGGGAGGAGCTGAGGATCTCAATATCAGAGAAGCTGTTGCCAGCATACAGGTCGTTCCTTGGCAGGTTCCGGCATCATATAGAGAATGGGAAGCATCCAGAGTTGTACATCAAGCACTCAGCTGAGGACCTTGAGAATGCCGTGAATGATTTCTTTGAAGGGGCTCCTCCTTCCCCGCATAATAGGAGAAGATCTCATGGATGAAATTCCTGTGCATTTAGCATTCGACTGGTGTGTTGTGGCTTTGTATTCTTTGATTCTTCAGGGGGGATCAAGTGCTGACAGTTGGAGCTCTGTTTACTCTCTGATATTTGACAATATAGTTGGTCATGCCAATTCTTATGTCATTTTGAGATCTGGTGAAGCTGTCAATCTCCATGGGTCTTCCTCTGTGAGCCAACTTGTTCATTTGTTACACTATTATTTTATATTATTGGCAAGTAGCATGTTGATATAGCATTTTCATTCCAGTTAAAAATATATATAATGTTATTATTCTTTCAGCTATGTTGGGTACATGGAAGTGTAATCCATGCAATTTCATGCCAATGCCTTGAACGCGCTTTTGATGTCCTTTATGTTATTAGCACTCATCTGGATAGTCCATGCTTTGTTGATTAGAGATAGAAAGTTTTTTTTACTCTTTTGTACTATATGATTTTGTAAAATTATGTTGTTACTTTGAATGCCAATCTTGAGTTTCTCTAGTGCACATCTTCTTTCGGGTGTTAGAAATTGACAGATTTTAATCACTCTCTTGTACCACATGATTTTGTAAAATGATTTTATCAATCTAAATGCTAATCTTGAGATTCTTTAATGCACAACTTTTTAAGGGTGTTAGAAATTTGCAACCCCTAGCAAGCCAGGAATGTACTCCCTCCGTCCGAGAATACTTGTCATCAAAATGGATAAAAAGAGATGTATCTAAAACTAAAATACATCTAGATACATCCCCTTTTATCCATTTTGATGACAAGTATTTCCGGACGGAGGGAGTACTACACAGATTCTTCTATATGCTACGTTACTGCCTATTTATTGTTGTGCAGTTTGTAAATTGAAAATCCTCATGTCTTTTGGCTGTTGCTATGTTGAGTACTTCAAGTATGTGAATCATTTGTGTTTGTCCTTACAACCTGGGAATGCCACCAATTTGAAAGGCATATTTTACTAGTTCACGTAGCTATCAAGGACTTGTTCTTTCGAAGGGTCAAATTCCTAGTTGGAGATGGGATGTCAACAAGGTTTTGGGAGGATACATGGTTAGGAGAGACGCCCCTAGCCATCCAGTATCCCACCCTGTATAACATAGTACAACGTAAGGAGGATTACGTAGGAACTTTTCTACATACGAGTCCATTGAATATCCAGTTCAGACGAGCGTTAGTTGGTGAGCGTTGGAATGCATGGATGCACTTGGTTCGGAGATTGATAGATGTTCAACTCTCCGACCAACCAGATTCGACGCAATGGAAACTAGCTAGGAATGGAGTTTTTACGGTAAAATCTTTTTATATGGATCTGGTTAATTCTGGCCCAATCTCAAGATCGTTGCATATTTGGAAGATTAAGATTCCTTTGCGCATTAAAATCGTTACGTGGTTTGTCCACAAACAAGTAATTCTTACAAAGGACAACTTAATCAAGAGGAGATGGGTAGGTAGGCCACGATGTTGTTTTTGTGATCATGATGAAACAATACAACATTTATTTTTTGAGTGCCCACTCGCCAAATTATTGTGGAGAACGATTCATATAGCCTTTAACATTACTCCTCCAGTTGACATTACAGCGTTGTTTGGAGCGTGGTTAGCGGGGTTGAACATACTCTGGCCCGATTCGGATCGAAATATGTGCGCTTTTGTGGGCTATATGGAATTGCAGAACGATTTGATATTTAACGAGACAAAACAATTTATCTTTCTTGCGGTCATCTTCAAAGCTCTGCTTGGATTCAGACGTGGTCCTTACTCACTCCTATGGAATCCGTGGAGCCATTCTTGGGTGCAACCACTGGGAGATGATAGCACGGGCTTTATTCAACCGGTTCGGATGGCGGTCGCATAACAGGATAGGAGTATAGGGAGCTTATCCTTCTTTTTGCCATTCCGGTTATGTTTGTCGGCATGAACTTTGTTTCTGTTCTTTTTTCGCTCCACTTGCAAGCTGTAATACTTTGACGATTTTGTGTTACTTTGCGAACTTTTAATAAGATGGCTGCATGTATCATTATGATGCAGAGGCCGGGGGTATACCTCCATTTCCAAAAAAAAAAACCGTAGCTATCCGTGAGTGTGACAAAAGAGAACCTGGCCGTGTGATGCTTTTACGTTGACTGGATTTTTCCCTCGTTTTCCCCTGCGATGTAGATATGAGATGGGTAATAAGAGAAGTTCTTTTTTGAAATAATAAAAAATAAGTTGGTCTTTGCTCAGTTATTAGGGATTAGCTTTTTCTGTTAAGAACATAGGCGCTTTATTTATAACATATCAAAGATGAAGACTCGTGGATCAAGTCTGGAGAAGAATGAGAACACAACAGTTAACAGCGTGCTCACATGACCGTGCTAGGATATGTGCTGAATTGTTGGAGTGTATACATGGATTGTCTAGCCCTCTTCATTAGTTTGTACTTTTGGTTGCATTGGCTAGTGCATGAATATTTACATGATATCAAAGCTAAGGTCTTCAGTTCAAATCCTAGCTTTCGCAGTTTATCTATAAATTGTTGCTATCCTCCTCTGTGTCCACATATAGGCCTCTGAGTCTATCCACATGTTGACTTCCCGTCACACTTGAGAGGGAATGTTGAAGTGTATATATGGATTGACTAGTCTTTTTCATTAGTTGGGACTTTTGGTTCCGTTGACTAGTGCATGAAGCTTAACACGATTGACATAGAAGAGATGCTCCATCATGTCCAGCAAACAAATATAGAATAGAAATGCTCCATTGTCAACTTGATGTCGGTCACCACTGCACCCAAAGCTGATTTGTCGATTGTCGACGAGTTCCTCCGTTGCACGAGGGAGAGATGGAGATGTTCAAAGTTTTCGTCTTTGTCATAAGATGCACGCCGAATTCTGCTGGATATGGCGCCGACAAAGTTGAAGATCAGAAGGGAGGCAGTTGTGAGCAAAATGCTAGAGTACAATATTCATCTTGGTCAGCGCTTTAATTCTCCACAGGGCCTTCCAATGCTTCTCCTACGCTTCCCATCGAGAAAACATGCCACGACCAGGTATGCTCTGTTATGCAAAGAAATGAGCAGACTGCTCCAGTGACCAAATAGTGTACAAGCCATAGCGTGTGAATGGCCAGGACACATAATCGCTTTCCCTATGACGGCTAATCTGTTCTGTAGGAAGCGAGCCGCTATTGCAGCCGGGAACAAGGCGGTATTACCTCAGATCCATAATAAGTTAAAAACTGCCACATATTGTGGATCGGAGGGAGTAATAGTTTCCTCGTTCCATTTGTTGTGTCCACCTACCATAAGGCGATTAACTGGAGCATTCGCAGGAATTGGGAGGAGTGTGTGAACTGTCTAGAATGAAAAGTGATTGAGAGAATGAACCGGATTATTTATTGATGATGATGAACTACTCATACATGCCCGAGGGGCACATCCATACAAACGCCTTTACAAAGAGTCACAGGTGAAGCAACTCAACTGTTGCCCAATGATGAGATTATCCCCTAATTATTCTAATTAGTTAGTTCCTAATACCCCCTAATCAATGCTTGTCTTTGTGAATATGTATCATGTTGATAAAATACTTCTCCCTGTATATGTTTCCCTTCAATGTTCCTCGTATTAGAAGGCGTCAAGATTAGGAAGGATTCATAAAGGAAAAGAGTGCGATGTGATATGACATTGAAAACTCCTTCAAAACAAAGTAGGAAAAATATAAAGAGAAAATGATATGACATACTCCCTCCATCCGGAATATGTTATATACTTTCTTAAAAAACAGTGGGGAAAATAGAAAGTATGACATATGATCTCACGTTGATATTACCTATAAAAGTAAACTCTAAAGGGAAAAGGAGTATAAAATGGTGTTTTACACATGAGTACTTTAGGAAGATTCCCCCCCCCATACTTGCTAATCTTGATGCCGTCTAATACTACTTCCATGAACATGACTTGTTATATATTAAATATAGGATCACATATATTATAGTAAGGTATCTCGGGTATTGAATGATTATTTCTTGGTGTTAGTAAAAATCATTCTTTCCTTTAGCGAAAAACCAATGATCAAATGGGAAGCTCAGAAACTCATGTGAGTGATGTGGGAACAACAGGAGCAACCACTATTAAAAATATCGAGCCTCGAGGATGACGCTGATGCATCATTTGACTTATTTCGGGATGCAGAAGAACAACGTGATGAGTACAGTTATGATTATGATGACTATATGGACAAATCCATTTGGGGAGATGAGGACCGGACAAAACAAGAACATGAGAAGGTGGAAGATTACGTGAGCATCTATGCTCACATCTTGTCCACCCCAGTAAGTGCACCTTTAGTATCCTTTTGCTTATGTTTTGATGTTCGTTCTGTAAATGACATTGAGTTGTTTTTCACATTCTTTCTACATGTAATTGCAGATATTGATAAAAATGGTGTACATGAAATAGTGATTGCACTTTGACTCAAACGCACTATTCTATAAGATGCAATAGAACTCTGCAACCGTTTTTGATTGAGTTTGAGGTGACCTATGCTAAACTATAATAGCAAGGAGAGACAACAACTGATACCAGATCATACTACAGTACAGCTAATGCGTGCTAAAACCCTCCTTGTGTACTAGGCTTATGAATAAACTAAAATGTTGAGACGTCTCTAGGTAGGTGACAGGGAAGCCATGCTCGTTAGAAGAGAAAATAGATGGTTTCGCTACTAGGGAAAAGCCTAGCAGTAGCGCTGGTTTTTGGCCTATCAATAGCACGGGGTGCCGCGCTATTGATACGGCGCTACAGCTAAAGGTTAGTAGTAGCGTTGGTCTAGGCACAATACTGCTATACGCACTTAGTAGTAGCGCGTTCCGTAGGAAGCGCTACTGGTAAATACTAGTGCTACCTCTTGAGCTTGCAATGGTTTTCCCTTGAAGAGGACAGGGTGATGCAGCAAAGTAGCGTAAGTATTTTCCTCTGTTTTGAGAACCAAGGTATCAATCAAGTAGGAGACGACGCACAAGTCACCGAGTACCTACACAAACAATCAAGAACTTGCAACCAACGGGATAAAGGGATTGTCAATCCCTTCACGGTCACTCACAAAAGTGAGATCTAATAGAGATAGATAAATGGTAAAGTAAATATTTTTGGTATTTTTGGTTTATAGATTGGAAAGTAAAGATTGCAAAATAATAGATCGGAAACGCGCAAGATGTAAACGAGATTCAATATAATGGAAAAGAGACCTGGGGGCCATAGGTTTCACTAGTGGCTTTTCTCGAGATAGCAAATTTTACGGTGGATGAACAAATTACTGCCGAGCAATTGATAGAAAAGCGCATAATTATGATGACATCTAAGGCAATGATCATGAACATAGACATCACGTCTGTGTCAAGTAGACCGACTCCTGCCTGCATCTACTACTATTAATCCACACATCGACTGCTATCCAGCATGCATCTAGAGTATTAAGTTCATAAAGAACGAAGTAACATATTAAGCAAGATGACATGATGTAGAGGAATTAACTCAAGCAATATGATGAAAACCCCATCTTGTTATCCTCGATGACAACAATCAATACATGCCTTGCTGCCCCTACTGTCACTGGGAAATGGCACCACAAGATTGAACCCAAAGCTAAGCACTTCTTCCGTTGAAAGAAAGATCAATCTAGTACGCCAAACTAAACCGATAATTCGAAGAGAGTTGCAAAGATATCAAATCATGCATATAAGAATTCAAAGAAGAACCAAATAATATTCATAGATATCATGTTCATAAATCCACAATTCATCGGATCTCGGCAAACACACCGCCAAAGAATATTACATCGAATAGATCTCTAAGAATATGGAGGAGAACTTTGTATCAAGAATCAAAGAGAGAGAAGAAGCCATCTAGCTAATAACTATGGACCCGAAGGTCTGTGATAAACTAATCACGCTTCATCGGAGAGATAATGGTGTTGATTAGTCCTGGCCATGGGCAGCCCGAATGGCCCGGCCCGAAAAAGCCAGGCCCGGCCCAGCCCGACGCTGCTCCCGGGCCGGGTCTGGACCTAGATTTTGAGCCCGAAGGCCGGGCCGGGTGATACGTCCATTTTGCATCATGCTTTTATATCAATATTTATTGCGTTATGGGCTGTCATTACACGTTATGTGACAATACTTATGGCTATTCTCTCTTATTTTACAAGGTTTACATGAAGAGGGAGAATGCTGGCAGCTGGGATTCTAGGCTGGAAAAGGAGCAAATATTAGAGACCTATTCTGCACAGCTCCAAAAGTCCTGAAACTCCAGGAAAGTCATTTTGGGAATTAATAAAAAATATTCAGCGGAAGAAATACCTGAGGGGGGCCACCCACCACCCACGAGGGTGGGGGGCGCGTCCTACCCCCCTGGGCGTGCCCCTCTACCTCGTGGGCCACCTGGCAGCCCTCTGGTGCCCATCTTCTGCTATATGAAGTCTTTTACCCTGGAAAAAAAATGATAAGCAAGCTTACGGGACGAAACTCCGCCGCCACGAGGCGGAACCTTGGCGGAATCAATCTAGGGCTCCGGCGGAGCTGTTCTGCCGGGGAAACTTCCCTCTGGGAGGTTGAAATCATCACCATCGTCATCATCAACGATCATCTCATCGGGAGGGGGTCAATCTCCATCAACATCTTCACCAGCACCATCTCCTCTCAAACCCTAGTTCATCTCTTGTATCCAATCTTTGTACCCAAACCTCAGATTGGTACCTGTGGGTTGCTAGTAGTGTTGATTACTCCTTGTAGTTGATGCTAGTTGGTTTATTTGGTGGAAGATCATATGTTCAGATCCTTAATGCATATTAATATCCCTCTGATTATGAACATGAATATGGTTTGTGAGTAGTTACGTTTGTTCCTGAGGACATGGGTGAAGTCTTGCTATTAGTAGTTATGTGAATTTGGTATTCGTTCGATATTTTGATGAGATGTATGTTGTCTCTCCTCTAGTGGTGTTATGTGAACGTCGACTACATGACACTTCACCATTATTTGGGCCTAGAGGAAGGCATTGGGAAGTAATAAGTAGATGATGGGTTTCTAGAGTGACAAAAGCTTAAACCCTAGTTTATGCGTTGCTTCATAAGGGGCTGATTTGGATCCATATGTTTCATGCTATGGTTAGGGTTACCTTAATACTTCTTTTGTAGTTGTGGATGCTTGCAATAGGGGTTAATCATAAGTGGGATGCTTGTCCAAAAAGGGCAATACCCAAGCACCGGTCCACCCACATATCAAATTATCAAAGTAACGAACGCGAATCATATGAGCGTGATGAAAACTAGCTTGACGATAATTCCCATGTGTCCTTGGGAGCGCTTTTCTCTATATAAGAATTTGTCCAGGCTTGTCCTTTGCTACAAAAAGGATTGGGCCACCTTACTGCACCTTATTTACTTTTATTGCTTGTTACCCGTTACAAATTACCTTATGACAAAACTATCTGTTACCTATAATTTCAGTGCTTGCAGAGAATACCTTACTGAAAACCGCTTGTCATTTCCTTCCTCTCCTTGTTGGGTTCGACACTCTTACTTATCAAAAGGACTACGATACATCCCCTACTCTCGTGGGTCATCAAGACACTTCTCTGGCGCCGTTGCCGGGGAGTGAAGCGCCTTTGGTAAGTGGGACTTGGTAAGGAAACATTTATATAGTGTGCTGAAATTTACAGTCACTTGTTAGTATGGAAACTAATCCTTTGAGGGGCTTGTTCGGGGTATCTTCACCCCGACCAGTAGAGCAAAGAGTTGCTCCTCAACCTACTAAACCTACTGAAAATGTTTACTTTGAAATTCCTTTGGGTATGGTAGAGAAACTGCTAGCTAATCCCTTTGCAGGAGATGGAACTTTGCATCCCGATTTACACCTAATCTATGTGGATGAAGTTTGTGGATTATTTAAGCTTGCAGGTATGCCCGATGATATTATCAAGAAGAAAGTCTTCCCTTTATCTTTGAAGAGAGATGCATTGACATAGTATATGTGATGATATGGGATCATGGGACTACAAACGATTGAAATTGGAATTTCACCAGAAGTTTTATCCTATGCATCTTGTTCATCGTGATCGTAATTATATATATAATTTTTGGCCTCGCGATGGAGAAAGCATCGCTCAAGCTTGGGGGAGGCTTAAGTCAATGTTATATTCATGCCCCAATCATGAGCTCTCAAGAGAAATGATTATTCAAAATTTTTATGCTCGGCTTTCTCTCAATAATCGCTACATGCTCGATACTTCTTGTGTTGGTTCTTATATGATGAAGACTATTGAATTCAAGTGGGATTTATTGGAAAGAATTAAATGCAACTCTGAAGGTTGGGATCCCGACGAAGGTAAGGACTCAGGTATGACACCTAAGTTTGATTGTGTTACATCTTTTATGGATACCGATGCTTTTCGTGGATTTAGCACTAAATATGGACTTGAATCTGAAATAGTAGCTTCTTTCTGTGAATCGTTTGCTACTCATGTTGATCTCCCTAAGGAGAAGTGGTTTAAATATGATCCTCCCACTGAAGTAAAAGTAGTTGCACCTATTACAGTTGAAGAAAAGACTATCACTTATAATGATCCTATTGTTCCTACTACTTATGTTGAGAAACCACCTCTCCCTGTTAGGATAAAGGATCATGCTAAAGCTTCAACTATGGTTCGTAAGAGTAATACTAGGACATATACACCTCTTGAGCAAATGAAAGTTGAACCTAGTATTGCTATGTTTAAAGATCTCCTGGCTGATAATATTGATGGGCATGTTATTTATTTCTGTGATGAAGCTGCTAGAATTGCTAGACCTGATGCTAAGAAACATAGGCCTGTTGTAGGCATGCCTGTTATTTCTATTAAAATAGGAGATCATTGTTATCATGGCTTATGTGATATGGGTGCTAGTGCCAGTGCAATACCTAAAGAAATTATGCATGATATTGCACCTGCTGAGGTAGAAGAAATTGATGTTACAATTAAGCTTGCCAATAGAGATACTATTTCACCAATTGGGATTGTTAGAGATGTCGAAGTCTTGTGTGGGAAAGTTAAATATCCTGCTGATTTTCTTGTTCTTGGTTCCCCACAAGATGATTTTTGTCCCATTATATTTGGTAGACCCTTCTTGAACACTGTTAATGCTAAATTAGATTGCGAAAAGGATGTTGTTACTATTGGTTTAGGGGATATGTCTCACGAGTTTAATTTTGCTAAATTTCATAGACAACCCCATGATAAGAATTGCCTAGTAAGGATGAAATTATTGGTCTTGCTTCTATTGCCGTGCCTCCTAATGATTCTTTAGAACAATATTTGCTAGTCCATGAAAATGATATGTTTATGAATGAAAGAAGGGAAATAGATGAAGTATTCTTTAAACAAGGAGCTATTTTGAAACACAACTTGCCTGTTGAAATCCTAGGGGATCCTCCTCCACCCAAGGGTGATCCCGTGTTTGAGATTAAACCATTACCTGATACTCTTAAATATGCTTATCTTGATGAGAAGAAGATTTATCCTGTTATTATTAATGCTGACCTTTCAGAGCAGGAAGAGGAAAGATTATTGAAAACTCTGAAGAAGCACCATGCTGCTATTGGATATACTCTTGATGATCTTAAGGGCATTAGTCCCACTCTATGCCAACACAAAATAAAATGGGAAGAAGACGCCAAACCAGTTATTGATCACCAACGACGGTTAAATCCTAAGATGAAAGAAGTGGTAAGAAAAGAAATACTAAAGCTCCTTGAGGCAGGTATAATCTATCCCGTTGCTGATAGTCAGTGGGTAAGTCCTGTCCATTGTGTCCCTAAGAAGGGAGGTATTACTGTCGTTCCTAATGATAAATATGAATTGATCCCGCAAAGAATTATTATAGGTTATAGGATGGTAATTGATTTCCGCAAATTAAATAAAGCTACTAAAAAAGATCATTACCCTTTACCACTTATTGATCAAATGCTAGAAAGATTATCCAAACATACACATTTTTGCTTTCTAGATGGTTACTCTGGTTTCTCTCAAATACCTGTGTCAGCTGAGGATCAAGAAAAGACCACTTTTACTTGCCCTTTCGGTACTTCTGCTTATATACGTATGCCTTTTGGTTTATGTAATGCACCTGCTACCTTTCAAAGAGGCATGATGGCTATATTCTCTGACATTTGTGAAAAGATTTGTGAGGTATTCATGGATGATTTCTCCATTTAAGGATCCTCTTTTGATGATTGCTTGAGCAACCTTGAACGAGTTTTGCAGAGATGCGAAGATACTAGTCTTGTTTTGAATTGGGAGAAGTGCCACTTTATGGTTAATGAAGGCATTGTCTTGGGGCATAAAATTTCTGAAAGATGTATTGAAGTTGATAAAGCTAAAGTTGATGCTATTGAAAAGATGTCGTGTCCCAAGGAATTAAAGGTATAAGAAGTTTCCTTGGTCATGCCGGTTTTTATAGGAGGTTCATTAAAGACTTCTCTAAAATCTCTAGGCCTCTGACTAATTTATTGAAAAAAGATATTCCTTTTGTATTTGATGATGATTGTGTAGAAGCATTTGAAATACTTAAGAAAGCTTTGGTTTCTGCACCTATTGTTCAACCACCTGATTGGAATTTACCCTTTGAAATTATGTGTGATGCTAGTGTTTATGTTGTAGGTGCTGTTCTAGGACAAAGAGTTGATAAGAAACTAAATGTTATACAATATGCTATCAAAATTCTAGACACTACCCAGAGAAATTATGCTACTACTGAAAAAGAATTCTTAGCAGTTGTATTTTCTTGTGATAAGTTCAGACCTTATATTGTTGATTCTAAAGTAACTATTCACACTAATCATGCTGCTATTAAATATCTCATGGAAAAGAAAGATGCTAATCCTAGACTTATTAGATGGGTTCTCTTGCTACAAGAATTTGATTGCATATTATTGATAGAAAGGGAGCTGAGAACCCCGTTGCAAACAACTTGTCTAGGTTAGAGAATGTTCTTGATGATCCACTACCTATTGATGATAGCTTTCCTGATGAACAATTAGCTGTCATAAATACTTCTCGTACTACTCCATGGTATGCTGATTATGCTAATTACATTGTTGTTAAATTTATACACCTAGTTTCACATACAAGCAAAAGAAAAAGTTCTTCTATGATTTAAGACATTACTTCTGGGATGACCCACACCTTTATAAAGAAGGAGTAGATGGTGTTATTAGACATTGTGTACCTGAGCATGAACAGGAACAGATCCTATGCAAGTGTCACTCCGAGGCATACGAAGGACACCACGCCGGAGTTAGAACTGCACATAAGGTATTGCAATCCGGTTTTTATTGGCCTACTCTCTTCAAAGATGCCCGTAAGTTTGTCTTGTCTTGTGATGAATGTCAAAGAATTAGTAATATTAGTATACGTCAAGAAATGCCTATGAATTATTCTCTTGTTATTGAACCGTTTGATGTTTGGGGATTTGATTATATGGGACCGTTTCCTGCCTCTAATGGTTATACACATATTTTAGTTGTTGTTGATTACGTTACTAAGTGGGTAGAAGCTATTCCAACTAGTAGTGCTGATCATAACACCTCTATTAAGATGCTTAAAGAAGTTATTTTTTCGACGTTTGGAGTCCCTAGATACTTAATGACTGATGGTGGTTCACATTTTATTCATGGTGCTTTTCGTAAAATGCTTGCTAAGTATGATGTTAATCACAGAATTGCATCTTCATATCACCCACAGTCTAGTGGTCAAGTAGAATTGAGTAACACAGAGCTCAAATTAATTTTGCAAAAGACTCTTAATAGATCTAGAAATAATTGGTCCAAGAAACTTGATGATGCATTATGGGCTTATAGAACTGCAAATAAAAATCCTATGGGTATATCTCCATATAAAATGGTTTATGGAAAAGCATGTCACTTACCTCTCGAACTAGAACATAAGGCATATTGGGCTATTAAAGAGCTCAACTATGATTTCAAACTTGCCGGTGAGAAGAGGTTATTTGACATTAGCTCACTTGATGAATGGAGAACCCAAGCTTACGAGAATGCCAAACTGTTTAAAGAAAAAGTTAAAAGATGGCATGATAAAAGGATACAAAAGCGAGAGTTTAATGTAGGTGATTATGTGTTGCTTTTCAACTCTCGTTTAAGATTTTTTTCAGGTAAACTTCTCTCTAAATGGGAAGGGCCTTACGTTATCAAGGAGGTCTATCGTTCCGGTGCCATAAAAATCAACTACTTCGAAGGCACAAATCCGAAGGTGGTGAACGGTCAAAGAATCAAACATTATATCTCAGGTAATCCAATAAATGTTGAAACTAATATTATTGAAACCGTAACCCTGGAAGATTACATAAGGGACACTTTCCAGAACGTTTCAGACTCCGAAAAGGAATAGGTATGTGGTACGGTAAGTAAACCGACTCCAAAACAATTCTAACAACAATTTTTCTCCTTTTTGGAATATTTAAGAAAATAGGAAAATAAGAAGTAGTCCGGAAAGGACACGAGGCATCCATGAGGGTGGAGGGCGCGCCCTACCCCCCTGTGCGCGCCCCCTGCCTCGTGGGCATCTTGTGTGCTCTTCGGACTCCGTTTTCTTGCACGATACTTCTTTTGGTCGGTAAAAATTCATTATATAATCTCCCAAAGGTTTTGACCACCGTATCACGCAAATATCCTCTGTCTTTGTTTCGAGCTGTTTTTCTGACAGATCTACAACACCATGACGTCTTCAAGCGCCCCCAAGGACAAGTTTTTCGAGAGGGTCATCAACCCCTACCTCACAGAGGTGCTGCATCACCCTCAAACCATTGAGATGTGAGAGGGGGTGCTGCACATCCACGATGTTGAGGGACCAAGGAGTACCGGAAGTGTGGAGACAAAGGTCGAAACAATGGAACAACAAGTTTTCAAGTGCCAAGGGATTGTGGAGCGCAGACTCAATGCCAACCAGATGATGATCACGGAGTTCACCAACAACCACAAGCTAGACGCCAAGAACATTGGGGAGACCATCTTCAAGCTTCATGAGAAGAAAGAGCACCTCCAAGCCCAGATCTATGACCCGCAGAACCAAAACTGTGAGTATGAATATAGATTCAAGAGGATGAGTTTGGCTGCAGATTTGAGGATCCCGGAGACTCGATCATCCTTCTATGATGGTGAGCCTATGCCTTGGAAGACGGACGGCAAGCCTACATCATCAACAACTTCATCACCACCTCCGAGGAAATAATCACATGGGTATGGGCACTCCCCTTGGCAACTGCCAAGCTTGGGGGAGGTGCCCCGGTATCGTATCACCATCACACTCCTATCTTTACAGTTTTCTTAATTTGGTTCTTTTTGTTTATATCTTGATCTAGTAGAATAAAGTTTTGGTATGAATTAGTTTTGAGTTTTGCTTTATGATCCCTCTATGTAATCGAGTCCATGAGCCATATATAATAAAGATTAGTGTTGAGTCAAGGGCTTTGCTATCTTGCTATGATCTTGAGCAAATAAAAGAATGAAAAGAAATCAAGAGATCATATTGATCTTATGGAAAGTATTGACTTCACATATAGAGAGTATGATGATTAAAAATTGTTGAGAGTTAGCAAACATAGTTTTGGTCATCCTTGCAACTAACAGGAAGTAATAAAGAAAGAGAGGTTCTCACATATAAATATACTATCTTGGACATCTTTTATGATTGTGAGCACTCATTAAAGTATGACATGCTAAAGAGTTGATGTTGGACAAGGAAGACAACATAATGGGTTATGTTTTCTCACATCTCAGTTAAAGTATATTGTCATGGATCATCCAACATGTTGAGCTTGCCTTTCCCCCTCATGCTAGCCAAATTCCTCGCACCAAGTAGAGATACTACTTGTGCTTCCAAACATCCCTAAACCCAGTTTTGCCATGAGAGTCCACCATATCTACCTATGTATTGAGTAAGATCCTTCAAGTAAGTTGTCATGTTGCAAGCAATAAAAATTGCTCTCTAAATATGTATGACTTACTAGTGTGGAGAAAATAAGCTTTATACGATCTTGTGATATGGAAGTAATAAAAGTGTCGGACAACATAATAAAGGTTCATATCACAAGTGGCATTATAAAGTAACGTTCTTTTGCATTAAGATTTTGTGCATCCAACCATAAAAGCACATGACAACCTCTGCTTCCCTCTGCGAAGGGTCTATCTTTTACTTTCTGTCTTATACAAGAGTCATGGTGATCTTCACCTTTCCTTTTTATATTTTATCCGTTGGCAAGCACCTCGTGTTGGAAATATCTTGATATATATATCCAATTGGATGTAAGTTAGCATGAACTATTATTGTTGACATTACCCTTGAGGTAAAAAGTTGGGAGGCAACACTATAAGCCCCTATTTTCTTTGTGTCTGATTAAAACTCCATAACCATAAGTATTGCATGAGTGTTAGCAATTGTGAAAGACTAAATGATAGTTGAGTACGTGGACTTGCTGAAAAGCTCTTATGTTGACTCTTTCCTATGTTATGATAAATTACAATTGCTTCAAGGACTGAGGTTATAGTTTGTGAGTTCTCAATGAAGTTTCTGAACCATACTTGACATTGTGAATAGATTGTTACTTGAGCATAAGAAATCATATGACAATATATATTTATATGTTGCTGTTGTAAGAATGATCATGATGCCCTCATGTCCGTATTTTATTTTATCGACACCTCTATCTCTAAACATGTGGACACATTTTTTGATACCGGCTTCCGCTTGAGGACAAGCGAGGTCTAAGCTTGGGGGAGTTGATACGTCCATTTTGCATCATGCTTTTATATCGATATTTATTGCGTTATGGGTTGTTATTACACGTTATGTCACAATACTTATGGCTATTCTCTCTTATTTTACAAGGTTTACATGAAGAGGGAGAATGCGGGCAGTTGGGATTCTGGGCTGGAAAAGGAGCAAATATTAGAGACCTATTCTGCACAGCTCCAAAAGTCCTGAAACTCCACGAAAGTCATTTTGGGAATTAATAAAAAATATTCAGCGGAAGAAATACCTGAGGGGGCCACCCACCACCCACGAGGGTGGGGGGCATGCCCTACCCCCCTGGGCGCGCTCCCCTGCCTCGTGGGCCACCTGGCAGCCCTCCGGTGCCCATCTTCTGCTATATGAAGTCTTTTACCCTGGAAAAAAATCATAAGCAAGCTTACGGGATGAAACTCCACTGCCACGAGGCGGAACCTTGGCGGAACCAATCTAGGGCTCCGGCCGAGCTGTTCTACCGGGGAAACTTCCCTCCGGGAGGGGGAAATCATCACCATCGCCATCACCAACGATCCTCTCATTGGGAGGGGGTCAATCTCCATCAACATCTTCACCAGCACCATCTCCTCTCAAACCCTAGTTCATCTCTTGTATCTAATCTTTGTACCCAAACCTCAGATTGTTACCTGTGGGTTGCTAGTAGTGTTGATTACTCCTTGTAGTTGATGCTAGTTGGTTTATTTGGTGGAAGATCATATGTTCAGATCCTTAATGCATATTAATACCCCTCTGATTATGAACATGAATATGCTTTGTGAGTAGTTCAATTTTTTCTTGAGGACATGGGTGAAGTCTTGCTATTAGTAGTCATGTGAATTTGGTATTTGTTCGATATTTTGATGAGATGTATGTTGTCTCTCCTCTTGTGGTGTTATGTGAACGTCAACTACATGACACTTCACCATTATTTGGGCCTAGAGGAAGGCATTGGGAAGTAATAAGTAGATGATGGGTTTCTAGAGTGACAAAAGCTTAAACCCTAGTTTATGCGTTGCTTTTGTAAGGGGCTGATTTGGATCCATATGTTTCATGCTATGGTTAGGTTTACCTTAATACTTCTTTTATAGTTGCGGATTCTTGCAACAGGGGTTAATCATAAGTGGGATGCTTGTCCAAGAAAGGGCAGTACCCAAGTACCAGTCCACCCACATATCAAATTATCAAAGTAACGAACGCGAATCATATGAGCGTGATGAAAACTAGCTTGACGATAATTCCCACGTGTCCTTGGGAGCGCTTTTCTCTTTATAAGAATTTGTCCAGGCTTGTCCTTTGCTACAAAAAGGATTGGGACACCTTGCTGCACCTTGTTTACTTTTATTGCTTGTTACCCGCTACAAATTACCTTATCACAAAACTATCTGTTACCTATAATTTCAGTGCTTGTAGAGAATACCTTACTAAAAACCGCTTGTCATTTCCTTCTGCTCCTCGTTGGGTTCGACACTCTTACTTATCGAAAGGACTACGGTTGATCCCCTACACTTGTGGGTCATCACCAGGCCGGGCCCGGGCCCCTCATTTTCGCGTTTTCCTGAAGGACGGGCCGGGCCGGTCCGAAGCCCGTCGGGCTTTTACATGTTCGGGCCGGGCTCGGGCCTAGAAAACAGGCCTGACGGTCGGCCCGGGCCGGACCCGGGCCTGGTTTTTTGCATCGGGCTTGGCTAGGCCTGGGCCGAAGCCCGGCCCGGCCCAATGTGACGCCCCCGATTCAATCGTACACCAATCATGCACGCAAATGTGTACGATCAAGATCAGGGACTCACGGGAAGATATGACAACACAATTCTAAAAATAAAATAAGTCATACAAGCATCCTATTACAAGCCAGGGCCTCGAGGGCTCGAATACAAGTGCTCGAACATAAACAAGTCAGCGGAAGCAACAATATCTAAGTACAGACATAAGTTAAACAAGTTGCCATAAGATGGCTAGCACAAACTAGGATATGGATCGAAAGAGGCGCATGCCTCCTGCCTGGGATCCTCCTAAACTACTCCTGGTCGTCGACAACGGCCTACACGTAGTAGTATGCACCTTCAGTGTAGTAGGAGTCGTCATCGACGGTGGCGTCTGGCTTCTGGGCTCCAACGTCTGGTTGCGACAACCGAGAAGAAGAGGAAAAAAGGGGAAAAGAGGGAGCAAAGCAAACGTGAGTACTCATCCAAAGTATTCACAAGCAAGGATCTACACTACATATGCATGGGTATATGTGTAAAGAGGCAATATCGGTGGACTGAACTGCAGAATGCTAGAATAAGAGGGGGATAGCTAGTCCTATCAAGGACTACGCTTCTGGCAGCCTCCGTCTTGCAGCATGTAGAAGAGAGTAGATCGAAGTCCTCCAAGTAGCATCACATAGCATAATCCTACCCAGCGATCCTCCCCTCGTTGCCCTGTGGGAAAGCGATCACCAGGTTGTCTCTGGAACTTGTCTGGGTGTGTTTGATTAAGTATCCGGTTCTAGTTGTCATAAGGTCAAGGTACAACTCCGGGTTGTCCTTTTACCGAGGGACACTGTTATTCGAATAGATAAACTTCCCTGTAGGGGTGCACCACATAACCCAACACGCTCGATCCCTCTGGCCAGACACACTTTCCTGGGTCATGCCCGGGCTCGGAAGATCCACACGTCGCAGCCCCACCTAGGCACAACAGAGAGGTCAGCACGCCGGTCTAACTCCTATGCGCGCAGGGGTGTGGGCCCATCGCCAATTGCACACCTGCACATTGCGTGGACGGCCGGTGAGCAGACCTAGCAACCTCCATTACAAAGGAAGTTGCATTACACGGTCCAACCCGCGCGCGCCGCTTAGTCGCTGACGTCAAGAAGGCTTCGGCTGATACCACGACGTCGAGTGCCCATAACTGTTCCCGCGTAGTTGGTTAGTGCGTATAGGCCAGTGGCCAGACTCAGATCAAATACCAAGATCTCGTTAAGCATGTTATTATGAAGTAACCGTGAACGCCGACCAAGGCCAGGCCCACATCTCGCCTAGGTGGTCTCAACCTGCCCTATCGCTCCGCCTCAAAGTAACTGTCGGGGGCCGTCGGGAACCCAGGCCCACCTCTACCGAGATGGAGACACCTGTCCTTTCAGCCCCCATATCCGAATCACTTGCGGGTACTCAACAAGCCGACCCGAGTTTAGTCACCATCTGTATAGTATGTAGCAAGGTAGACTGACAAGAATGTAGGGCCACTAATGGTAAACTAGCATCCTATACTAAGCATTTTGGACTGCAGGTAAGGTATCAACAGATGTAGCAACAATGACAGGCTATGCAACAGAATATGATTAAGCGAAACAGTAACATGCTATACTACTGTAATGCAAGCAGTAGAGGGAAGAATATTCGATATCTGGTGATCAGGGGGGGGGGCTTGCCTGGTTGCTCTGGCAAGGAGGGGTCGTCAACTCTGTAGTCGAACTGGGGGTCGTCGGCAGTCTCGGGGTCTACTGGAAAGAAGTAACGAAGGGGGAACACAATAAATAACAAGCAATCAAAGCATCACAAAGCGTAACATGGCAATATGCGGTGCTAGGTGTGTCCTAACGTGGTAGTAGGTGATACCGACAAAGGGGGGAAACATCCGGGAAAGTATCCCTGGCGTTTCGCGTTTTCGGACAGATGAACCAGAGGTGAAATGTTGCACGTTTGCTATGCTAGGGACATGTGACTGATGAACGAGCTACGTATTCGGATTCGTCTCGTCGTTCTGAGCAACTTTCATGTATAAAGTATTTTCATCCGTGCTACGGTTTATTTTATATTAATTTATAAAGATTTAGCTTATTTGTAGAATTAATAGAATTAATTTAATTAGAAAAGGTAATTACGTCGTCAGCGTGAGGTCAGCATGATGTCATCAGTCAACCGTCTGTTGACTGGGTCAACAGACGCGTGAGTCCTGTTCGTCATAGTCTCAAGTTCACTAAACAGTAGCTAGTTTTTATTAATTGAATAATTTGTTTTAATTATTTAATTAAACAAATTAATTAAGTTAATTAACTAAAATTTATTATTATTATTTTTATATCTTTATTTTTCCTTAAAAAAAACAAGTTTCTAGGGGGGACCACTGTCAGTGGCCCCGGGGCCAAACGGGCGTTTGCGCCGGTGCCCGACAGGCGCCTGGGGGGCGGCGCGAGGCGCGGCGGGCGAGGCTGGTGGTGCGCGGGCGAAGCCGAGGCGGCGCCATTGCAGCCAGTGGGAGCTGGCGATGGGCTGAGGAGGCTAGGCCGAGCCGCAGGGAGGCGGGCGATGACCGAAGGCGGCGCTGAGGGGCGAGGTGGCGCGGCCGGGCGGGCGAGCGCGTGCGCGCGTGATGGCTCGTCGAGCAGGGGAGGCCAGTGCGGAGCATGAAGAGGAGGGGAAGGCGAATGGGGCTCACGGCAGGTCGTGGAGTCAAGGCAGCGGGGCTCGGGGAGGGAGACGGGGACGACGGTGTTGACGGAGAGGAGTAGTTCCGGCGAGTCGGCTTCGGGCGACGGCGAGGTCGAGATCCGGTGAGGGTGTCCGGTGAACGGCGGGGTCCAGGCGGGACAAGGCAGCGATGGTGTGTGGCGACGGCGGCGGGTCGCGAGGAGGACGGGCAGCGAGGTCGGCACGTCGAGGTCGGCCCCCTCCCCGATCTAGATGGGATCGAGAGGAGAGGGGGGAGATGGAGAGGCGAGCGAGTGGGGGGAGTGGGGGTCCTAGGTGTCGGTTAGGGTTCGGGCAGGGGTGTATTGGGAGTGGGGTGGGCCGGCCGGTTGGGTGATAACCCACAAGTGTAGGGGATCGCAACAGCTTTCGAGGGTAAAGTATTCAACCCAAATTTATTGATTCGACACAAGGGGAGCCAAAGAATATTCTTGAGTATTAGCAGTTGAGTTGTCAATTCAACCACACCTGGATAACTTAGTATCTGCAGCAAAGTATTTAGTAGCAAAGTAGTATGATAATAAAGGTAACGGTAGCAAAAGTAATATTTTTGGGTTTTGTAGTGATTGTAACAATAGCAACGGAAAAGTAAATAAGCGAAACACAAGATGTGAAAAGCTCGCTAGCAATGGATCAGTGATGGATAATTATGTCGGATGCGAGTCCTCATATAATAGCTATAACATAGGGTGACACAGAACTAGCTCCAGTTCATCAATGTAATGTAGGCATGTATTCCGTAAATAGTCATACATGCTTATGGAAAAGAACTTGCATGACATCTTTTGTCCTACACTCCCGTGGCAGCGGGGTCCTAGCGGAAACTAAGGGATATTAAGACATCCTTTTAATAGAGAACCGGAACAAAGCATTAGCACATAGTGAATACATGAACTCCTCAAACTACGGTCATCACAGAGAAGTATCCCGATTATTGTCACTTCGGGGTTGTCGGATCATAACACATAATAGGTGACTATAGACTTGCAAGATAGGATCAAGAACACACATATATTCATGAAAACGTAATAGGTTCAGTTCTGAAATCATGGCACTCGGGCCCTAGTGACAAGCATTAAGCATAGCAAAGTCATAGGAACATCAATCTCAGAACATAGTGGATACTAGGGATCAAACCCTAACAAAACTAACTTGATTAGATGGTAAATCTCATCCAACCCATCCTCGTCCAGCAAGCCTACGATGGAATTACTCACGCACGGCGGTGAGCATCATGAAATTGGTGATGGAGGATGGTTGATGATGACAACGGCGACGAACCCCCTCTCTGGAGCCCCGAACGGACTCCAGATCAGCCCTCCCGAGAGAGATTAGGGCTTGGCGGCGGCTCTGTATCATAAAACACGATGAAACTTTCTCTCTGATTTTTTTTCTCTGCGAGACGGAATATATGGAGTTGGAGTTGAGGTCGGCGGAGCCTCAAGGGGCCCATCAGACAGGGGGCGCGCCCAGGGGGAGGGTGCGCCCCTGACCCTCGTGGATAGGGTGTGGGCCCCCTAGTCTTGATTCTTTCGCCAGTATTTTTTATATTTTCCAAAAAGTGCCTCCGTGAATTTTCAGGACATTCCGAGAACTTTTGTTTTCTACACATAAAACAACATCATGGCAGTTCTGTTGAAAACAGCGTCAGTCCGGGTTAGTTTCATTCAAATCATGCAAGTTAGAGTCCAAAACAAGGGCAAAAGTGTTTGGGAAAGTAGATATGTTGGAGACGTATCAACTCCCCCAAGCTTAAACCTTTGCTTGTCCTCAAGCAATTCAGTTGATAAATTGAAAATGATAAAGAAAAACTTTTACAAACTCTGTTTGCTCTTGTTTTTGTAAACATGCAAAGCCAGCATTCAGGTTTCAGCAAATATTATGAACTAGTCATACTCACAATAACACATAGGTCTCACAATTACTCATATCAATAGCGTAATCAGCTAGCGAGCCATAATAATAGAACTCGAATGACAACACTTTCTCAAAACACCCATAACATGATATAACAAGATGGTATCTTGCTAGTCCTTTCTGAGATCGTAAAACATAAATGAAGAGCACCTTTAAAGACCAAGGACCGACTAAACATTGTAATTCATTGTAAAAGAGATCCAGTCAAGTCATACCCAATATAAACCAATAGTAATGAATGCAAATGACAGTGTGCTCTCCAGCGGGTGCCTTTTAATAAGAAGGGTGATGACTCAACATAAAAGTAAATAGATAGGCCCTTCGCAGAGGGAAGCAGGGATTTGTAGAGGTGCCAGAGCTCGATTTTAAAATAGAGATTGAATAACATTTTGAGCGGCATACTCTCACTGTCAACGCCGCAACTATGAGATGGCTGTATCTTCCATACTACATGCATTATAGGCAGTTCCCAAATAGAATGGTAAAGGTTTATACTCCCCCATCCACCAACAAGCATCAAACCATGGCTTGCTCGAAACAACGAGTGCCTCCAACTAACAACAGCCCTGGGGGAGTTTTGTTTAATTATTTTGATTTTTCTTTGAACTTTTTGGATCATGGGACTGGGCATCCTAGTTACCGGCCCCTTCTTGTGAATGAGGAGCGGAGTCCACTCCTCTTGAGAATAACCACCCTAGCATGGAAGATATAGGCAGCCCTAGTGGAAACATGAGCTGCTCGAGCATAAAAAACAGAATTTCATTTGAAGGTTTGGAGTTTGGCACATACAGATTTACTTGGAACGGCAGGTAAATACCGAATATAGGAAGGTATGGTGGACTCATATGGAATAACTTTGGTTTAAGGAGTTTGTATGCACAAGCAGTATTCCCGCTTAGTACAGGTGAAGGCTAGCAAAAGACTGGGAAGCAAACAACTGAGAGAGCGACAACAGTCATAAATAAGCATTAAAATTAATTCACACCGAGTACAAGCATGAGTAGGATATAATCTACCATGAACATAAATATCATGAAGGCTATGTTGATTTGTTTCAACTTCATGCGTGAACATGTGCCAAGTCGAGTCACTCAATTCATTCAAAGGAGGATACCATCCCATCATACCACATCATAATCATTCTAATAGCATGTTGGCACGCAAGGAAAACCATTATAACTCATAGCTAAGCAAGCATGCCACAAGCAACTATAATCTCTGAATGTCATTGCAAATATGTTTACTTCATAATAAGCTGAATCAGGAACGATGAACTCATCATATTTACCAAAAAAAAGAGAGGTCGAGTTCATACCAACTTTTCTCATCGCAATCAGTCCATCATATATAGTCATTATTGCCTTTCACTTGCACGACCCAACGATGTGTATAATAATAAGAGTGCATGTGCATTGGACTAAGCTGGAATCTGCAAGCATTCAACTCAGGAGAGAAGACAAAGTAATATGGGCTCTAAGTTAAATAAACAATCATCCATATGAGAGCCACCAAACATTTTCAATATGGTCTTCTCGACCCCCAAAGGAAAGAAAAGAAAATAAAACTATTTACATGGGAAAGCTCCCAACAAGTAAAAGAAGAACGAGAAATCTTTTTGGGTTTTCATTTTAATTTCTACTACAAGCATGGAAATTAAACTAAATAATTTTTTTGGTTTTTCTTAAGGTTTATCAAACACACAAGAAGAAAACTAGAAAAAGAAAATTAGACTAGCATGGATAATACAATGAAAGAGTATGAGCACCGACGACTAGTGTGTGAACATGAATGTAAAGTCGGTGAGAAATACGTACTCCCCCAAGCTTAGGCTTTTGGCCTAAGTTGGTCTAGTACCAAGGACCGCCTGGCTGATATCTGTAGTTGTAACTGGGGTCGTACTGAGATGCAGCAGCAACCGCCTCCTGAGCTGCGGCATTTTGGCAAGCTGCCTCCGCTCTCCCCTCGTGTTCAGTTGCTTCCTCACTGGTAACAACATATCTTCCTTTTGCCTGATAATGATAAAGGAGAGGAGCAGGAAGAGTAACATGGACGACGTTGCGTCTGTCATAGATTAGTCGATAATGGAGGAATTGTTCATTCCTCCTAAGAAAATGATGGTTGACCATAGCGTCATAATCTAAATAGGCAGGAGGTAACATCATATCCCCCTCTCGTGGGGCTATACCAAGATAATTATCCACATGGGTTGCATAAATTCCTCCAAATAAATCTCCAGCTCTACCATTATTCTGCTACCTACGTGGAACTATTGCCCCCAAGTTATAACATTCACAGCACTCTTGAGGACACATAGATCAGGGACACACATATGACATGCTTCGTCTTTACCTTAATGCATCTACCAATGAAGAGAGCAAAATAATTTATAGCAGGAAAATGAATGCTCCCTATGGTAGCTTGTGCTATGTCCCTGGATTCTCCCATAGTAATACTAGCAAGGAAATCTCTAAATATAGATTTGTGAGGATAATTAATATTACCCCACTGCGGAAGTTTGCAAGCAGTTGTAAAATGCTCTAAGTCCATGGTATAAGATGTATCATAAATATCAAATAGGACACAAGGAGAATTATGCGTACAGTTATATTTTAAAGCTCCGCACAAAGGAATCAGTCAATTGATAGTACTGATGACACTTCTCTTGTAAGAAGTCCTCCAGCTCCGCATTACGCACATACGCATCAAATTCCTCCTTAAAGCCTGCTTCGACCATTAAATCGTCGGATGGCCACTAACAAGCTCGAACATCTGCGTCCCTCGGTAATTCAACATCTTGCTCACGTGTAGCAATCCTGGGCCCTTTCTTCACCGAGGAACCACCTTGGTACATTCTCCTAGACATAATTCTTTTTCTGAAAAATTTCTGAAATTTTAGTAACTTCAAAATAAAAGTGAATAAAACTAAACAAGATTGATAGCAACTACTCCTACAAGTGCCTAGAGCCTATATCATGCATTAGAATTGCTTGGGACCTCATAAATTTAGCATGCAAGCTCAAGAACATGGTCACCTATGCAGCAAATATTTGCAATGAATAAAGCACTAGAACAAAAACTAATTGGACCAATGGAGGAGTCACATACCAAGCAACAATCTCCCAAAGCAGTCTTGTGAATTGAGCTTTGAGCAAGGAGATCGAATATCGTAGCAAAATGAGCTAGAACTCGTGCTTGAGCTGGATGGGGATTTTTTGGGAAGAAGATGGAGTGTGTGGGTGCTGGCATAAGTGGAGGGGGGCCACCAGGGGCCCACGAGACAGGGGGCACGCCCAGGGAAGGTGGGCACGCCCTCCACTCTCGTGGCCTGGTGCTTGCCCCTCCTGCAGTGATTTCAGTGCCTAAAATCTTCAAATATTCCATAAAAAATCATACTAAATTTGCAAGGCATTTGGAGAACTTTTATTTTTGGGATACTTTTTTATTGCACGGATAATTCAGAAAATAGACAGATAATACTATTTTTGCTTTATTTATTCTAAATAACAGAAAGTAAAAAGAGGGTACAGAAGGTTGTGCCTTCTAGTTTCATCCATCTCATGATCATCAAAATGAATCCACTAACAAGGTTGATCAAGTCTTGTTAACAAACTCATTCCGAATAACACGGAATTGGAGAAATTTCAAATAACACTAGGTTACCTCAACGGGGATATGAAAATCCCCAACAATAATAATATCATACTTTTTCTTGACAGTAGGGAGAGGAAATTCAAAACCTCCAATAATAATAGTTGGAACTTTTCTAATAGAATTGATGCTATGAACTTGAGATTGTTTCCTCAGAAAGTGTACCGTATGCTCATTACCATTAACATGAAAAGTGACATTGCCTTTGTTGCAATCAATAATAGCCCCTCCAGTATTCAAAAAGGGTCTACCAAGGATAATCGACATACTATCGTCCTCGGGAATATCAAGAATAACAAAGTCCGTTAAGATAGTGACATTTGCAACCACAACAGGCACATCCTCACAAATACCGACATGTATGGTAGTTGATTTATCGGCCATTTGCAGAGATATTTTAGTAGGTGTCAACTTTTTCAATTCAAGTCTACGATATAAAGAGAGAGGCATAACACTAACACCGGCTCCAAGATCACATAAAGCAGTTCTAACATAATTTCTTTTAATAGAGCATGGTATAGTTGGTACCCCGGGATCTCCAAGTTTCTTTGGTATTCAACCCTTAAATGTATAATTAGCAAGCATGGTGGAAATTTCAGCTTCCGGTATCTTACTTTTGTTTGTAATGATATCCTTCATATACTTAGCATAAGGATTCACTTTAAGCATATCAGTTAAGCGCATACGTATGAAAATAGGTCTAATCATTTCAGCAAAGCGCTCGAAATCCTCATCATCCTTTGTCTTGGATGGTTTAGGAGGAAAGGGCATGGGTTTCTGAACACATGGTTCACTTTCTCTACCATGCTTCCTAGCAACAAAATCTCTCTTATCATAATGTTGATTCTTTGATTGTGGGTTATCAAGATCAACAGCAGGTTTAGTCTCTACTTCATTATCTTTGCTAGGTTGAGCATCAACATGAACATTAGCACTAGGTTCATGTTCATCACCTGATTGTGTTTTAGCATCAGAGATAGAAATATCATTGGGATTCTCAGGTGTGTCTATAGCAGGTTCACTAGAAGCATGCAAAGTTCTATCGTTTTTTTCCTTTTCTTCTTTTTGGAAGAACTAGGTGCCTCTAAATTATTTCTCTGAGAATCTTGCTCGATTCTCTTCGGGTGGCCTTCAGGATACAAAGGTTCCTGAGTCCTTCTACCAGTTCTAGTAGCCACTCTAACAACAAAGTCATTTTTATTATTTAATTCATCAAGCAAATCATTTTGAGCTTTAAGTACTTGCTCAGCTTGATTAGGAACCATAGAAGCATATTTGCTAATGAGTTTGAGTTCACCTTTAACTCTAGCCATATTATCGCTCACGCGTCCTATCTCAAAAGCATTATTCTTTAACTCTTTACCAACATAAGCATTAAAACTTTCTTGTCTAGCCATAAAGTCATCAAATTCATTTAAGCAAGGGCTATGAAATTTAGTAGAGGGGATTTCAACTTTATCATATCTATAGAGAGAATTTACCTTTACTACCTGTGTCGGGTTATCAAGACAATGTGGTTCTTCGACAGGTGGTATATTAAGACCATGTATTTCTTCAATAGGAGGTAAATTCTTAACATCTCCAGCTTTAATACCTTTTTCTTTCATTGATTTCTTTGCCTCTTGTATATCATCAGGACTGAGAAATAAAACACCTCTCTTCTTCGGAGTGGGTTTAGGAATAGGCTCAGGAGTTCGCTCAATTGGTTCAGGAATTGCCTCAGGAAGAGTCCAATTATTTTCATTAGTCAACATATTATTCAATAGTAATTCAGCTTCGTCGACTGTTCTTTCCCTGAAAACACAACCAGCACAACTATCCAAGTAGTCCTTGGAAGTATCGGTTAGTCCATTATAAAAGATATCAAGTATTTCATTTTTTCTTAAGAGGATGATCAGGCAAAGCATTAAGCAATCGGAGAATCCTCCCCCAAGCTTGTGGGAGACTCTTTTCTTTGGTTTGCACAAAATTATATATTTCCCGCAAGGCATCTTGTTTCTTATGAGTATGAAAATATTTAGCAGAGAAGTAATAAATCATATCCTGGGGACTGCGCACACAACCAGGAGCAAGAGAATTATACCAAGTCTTAGCATCACCCTTTAACGAGAACGGAAATATCTTAAGGTTATAATAATAGCGAGATTCATCATCATGAGTAAACTGGGTGGCTATATCATTCAACTTGGTAAGATGTGCCACAACAGTTTCAGATTCAAGGCCATAAAGAGGATTAGATTCAACTAAAGTAATAATCTCAGGATAAACAGAGAATTCATAATCCTTATCAGTAACACAAATAGGTGAAGTAGTAAAAGCAGGGTCAGGTTTCATTCTAGCATTAAGAGACTGCTACTTTCATTTAGCTAATAATTTCTTAAGATCATATGTCTCTTTACAAGCAAAGATAGCTCTAGCAGCTTCCTCTTCCATAACATAATCCTCAGGAACAACAGGCAATTCATAATCATTAGGAGAACCTTCATCATCACTATCATCAATAATAGCATCTTCAATAATTTCATTCTCCCTAGCCCTAGCAAGTTGTTCATCAAGAAATTCACCTAATGGCAAAGTAGTATCACCAACAGAACTAGTATCATCATAAGTATCATGCATAGCAGAAGTGGCATCATCAATAAGATGCGACATATCAAAATTCATAGCAGTAGTAGGTTTAGGTGTCGCAAGCTTACTGAAAACAAAAGGAGAATCTAGTGCATAGCTAGATGGCAGTTCCGTACCTCCCTTCGTAGTTGAGGGATAAATCAAAGTTTTCGCGTCTTTCAAGTTCTTCATAGTGATCAACAGATATAAATCCCAAGTGACTCACAGAATAGAGCTATGCTCCCACGGCAACGGCACCAGAAATTATTCTTGATAACCCACAAGTGTAGGAGATCGCAACAGGTTTCGAGGGTAAAGTGTTCAACCCAAATTTATTGATTCGATACAAGGGTATTAGCTGTTGAGTTGTCAATTCAACCACACCTGGATAACTTAGTATCTGCAGCAAAGTATTTAGTAGCAAAGTAGTATGATAATAAAGGTAACGGTAGCAAAAGTAATATTTTTGGGTTTTGTAGTGATTGTAACAATAGCAATAGAAAAGTAAATAAGCGAAACACAAGATGTGAAAAGCTCGGAAGCAATGGATCAGTGATGGATAATTATGTCGGATGCGATTCCTCATGTAATAGCTATAACATAGGGTGACGTAGAACTAGCTCCAGTTTATCAATGTAATGTAGGCATGTATTCCGTAAATAGTCATACGTGCTTATGGAAAAGAACTTGCATGACATCTTTTGTCCTACCCTCCCGTGGTAGCGGGGTCCTAGCAGAAACTAAGGGATATTAAGGCCTCCTTTTAATAGAGAACCGGAACAAAGCATTAGCACATATTGAATACATGAACTCCTCAAACTACGGTCATCACCGAGAAGTATCCCGATTATTGTCACTTCGGGGTTGTCGGATCATAAAACATAATAGGTTACTATAGACATGCAAGATAGGATCAAGAAGACACATATATTCATGAAAACATAATAGGTTCAGATCTGAAATCGTGGCACTCGGGCCCTAGTTACAAGCATTAAGCATAAGAAAGTCATAGCAATATCAATCTCAGAACATAGTGGATACTAGGGATCAAACCCTAACAAAACTAACTTGATTACATGGTAAATCTCATCCAACCCATCACCGTCCAGCAAGCCTATGATGGAATTACTCTCACACAGCGATGAGCATCATGAAATTGGTGATGGAGGATGGTTGATGATGACGACGGCGACGAATCCCCCTCTCCGGAGCCCCGAACGGACTCCAGATCAGCCCTCCCGAGAGAGATTAGGACTTGGCGGCGGCTCCGTATTGTAAAATGTGATGAAAATTTCTCTCTGATTTTTTTCTCCGCAAGACGGAATATATGGAGTTGGAGTTGAGGTCGGCGGAGCCTCAGGGGGCCCACGAGACAGGGGCGCGCGCCCAGGGGGGAGGGCGCGCCCCCACCCTCGTGGACAGGGTGTGGGCCTCCTGGTCTTGATTCTTTCGCCAGTATTTTTTATATTTTCCAAAAAGTGCCTCCGTGGATTTTCGTGGCATTCCGAGAACTTTTGTTTTCTACATAAAAACAACATCATGGCGCTTCTGCTGAAAACAGCGTCGATCCGGGTTAGTTTCATTCAAATCATGCAAGTTAGAGTCCAAAACAAGGGCAAAAGTGTTTGGAAAAGTAGATATGTTGGAGACGTATCAACTCCCCCAAGCTTAAACCTTTGCTTGTCCTCAAGTAATTCAGTTGATAAACTGAAAATGATAAAGAAAAACTTTTACAAACTCTGTTTGCTCTTGTTTTTGTAAACATGCAAAGCCAGCATTCAGGTTTCAGTAAATATTATGAACTAACCATACTCACAATAACACATAGGTCTCACAATTACTCATATCAATAGCGTAATCAGCTAGCGAGCCATAATAATAGAACTCAGATGACAACACTTTCTCAAAACACTCATAACATGATATAACAAGATGGTATCTCGCTAGTCCTTTTTGAGACTGCAAAACATAAATGCAGAGCACCTTTAAAGATCAAGGACTGACTAAACATTGTAATTCATGGTAAAAGAGATCCAGTCAAGTCATACCCAATATAAACCAATAGTAATGAACGCAAATGGCAGTGTGCTCTCCAGCGGGTGCCTTTTAATAAGAAGGGTGATGACTCAACATAAAAGTAAATAGATAGGCCCTTCGCAGAGGGAAGCAGGGATTTGTAGAGGTGCCAGAGCTCGATTTTAAAATTGAGATTGAATAACATTTTGAGCGGCATACTCTCACTGTCAACGCCGCAACTATGAGATGGTTGTGTCTTCCATACTACATGCATTATAGGCAGTTCCCAAAAAGAATGGTAAAGGTTTATACTCCCCCATCCACCAACAAGCATCAATCCATGGCTTGCTCGAAACAACGAGTGCCTCCAACTAACAACAGCCCTGGGGGAGTTTTGTTTAATTATTTTGATTTGCTTTGAACTTTTTGGATCATGGGACTTGGCATCCCAGTTACCGGCCCCTTCTCGTGAATGAGGAGCGGAGTCCACTCCTCTTGAGAATAACCCACCTAGCATGGAAGATATAGGCAGCCCTAGTTGAAACATGAGCTGCTCGAGCATAAAAAACAGAATTTCATTTGAAGGTTTGGAGTTTGGCACATACAAATTTACTTGGAACGGCAGGTAAATACCGAATATAGGAAGGTATGGTGGACTCATATGGAATAACTTTGGTTTAAGGAGTTTGGATGCACAAGCAGTATTCCCGCTTAGTACAGGTGAAGGCTAGCAAAAGACTGGAAAGCGACCAACTGAGAGAGCGACAACAGTCATAAACATGCATTAAAATTAATTCACACCGAGTACAAGCATGAGTAGGATATAATATACCATGAACATAAATATCATGAAGGCTATGTTGATTTGTTTCAACTACATGCGTGAACATGTGCCAAGGCGAGTCACTCAATTCATTCAAAGGAGGATACCATCCCATCATACCACATCATAATCATTCTAATAGCATGTTGGCACGCAAGGTAAACCATTATAACTCATAGCTAATCAAGCATGGCACAAGCAACTATAATCTCTAAATGTCATTGCAAATATGTTTACTTCATAATAAGCTGAATCAGGAACGATGAACTCATGATATTTACAAAAACAAGAGAGGTCGAGTTCATACCAGCTTCTCTCATCTCAATCAGTCCATCATATATCGTCATTATTGCCTTTCACTTGCACGACCGAACGATGTGTATAATAATAAGAGTGCACGTGCAGTGGACTAAGCTGGAATCTGCAAGCATTCAACTTAGGAGAGAAGACAAAGTAATATGGGCTCTAAGTTAAATAAACAATCATGCATATGTGAGCCACCAAACATTTTGAATATGGTCTTCTCGACCCCCAAAGGTAAGAAAAGAAAATAAAACTATTTACACGGGAGAGCTCCCAACAAGTAAAAGAAGAACGAGAAATCTTTTTGGGTTTTCATTTTAATTTCTACTACAAGCATGGAAATTAAACTAATTAATTTTTTTGGTTTTTCTTAAGGTTTATCAAACACACAAGAAGAAAACTAGAAAAAGAAAATTAGACTAGCATGGATAATACAATGAAAGAGTATGAGCACCGACGACTAGTGTGTGAACATGAATGTAAAGTCGGTGAGAAATACGTACTCCCCCAAGCTTAGGCTTTTGGCCTAAGTTGGTCTACTACCAAGGACCGCCTGACTGATATCCGTAGTTGTAACTGGGGTCGTACTGAGATGCAGCAGCAACCGCCTCCCGAGCTGCGGCATGTTGGCGAGCTGCCTCCGCTCTCCCCTCGTGTTCATTTGGTTCCTCCCTGGTAACAACATATCTTCCTTTGCCTGATAATGAAAAAGGAGAGGAGCAGGAAGAGTAACATGGACGACATTAAATGCATCATAGATTAGATTTATAATGGAGGAATTGTTCATTCCTCCTAAGAAAATGATGGTTGACCATAGCGTCATAATCTAAATAAGCAGGAGGTAACATCATATCCCCCTCTCGTGGGGCTATACCAAGATAATTAGCCACACGGGTTGCATAAATTCCTCCAAATAAATCTCCAGCTCTACCATTATTCTGCAACCTACGTGCAACTATTGCCCCCAAGTTATAACCTTTATAACCTAACACAGCACTCTTGAGGACACAAAGATCAGGGACACACATATGACATGCTTCGTCTTTACCGTTAATGCATCTAACAATGAAGAGAGCAAAAAAATGTAAAGTAGGAAAATGAATGCTCCCTATGGTAGCTTGTGCTATGTCCCTGGATTCTCCCACAGTAATACTAGCAAGGAAATCTCTAAATTCAGATTTGTGAGGATCATTAATATTACCCCAGTGCAAAAGTTTGCAAGCAGTTGTAAAATCCTCTACGTCCATGGTATAAGATGTATCATAAATATCAAATAGGACACTAGGAGAATTACGCGTACAGTTATATTTAAACCTCCGCACAAAGGAATCAGTTAATTGATAGTACTGAGGACACTTATCTTGTAAGAAGTCCTCCAGCTCAGCATTACGCACATACGCGTCAAATTCCTCCTTAAAGCCTGCTTCGACCATAAAATCATCGGATTGCCACTCACAAGCTCGAACATCTGTGTCCCTCGGTAATTCAACATCTTGCTCACGTATAGCAATCCTGGGCCCTTTCTTCACCGAGGAACCACCTTGGTACATTCTCCTAGACATAATTCTTTTTATGAAAAATTTCTGAAATTTTAGTAACTTCAAAATAAAAGTGAATAAAACTAAACAAGATTGATAGCAACTACTCGTACAAGTGCCTAGAGCCTATATCATGCATTAGAATTGCTTGGGACCTCATAAATTTAACATGCAAGCTCAAGAACATGGTCACCTATGCAGCAAAAATTTGCAATGAATAAAGCACTAGAACAAAAACTAATTGGACCAATGGAGGAGTTACATACCAAGCAACAATCTCCCAAAGCAGTTTTGTGAATGGAGCTTTGATCAAGGAGATCGAAAATCACAGCAAAATGAGCTAGAACTCGTGCTTGAGCTGGATGGGGATTTTTTGGGGAAGAAGATGGAGTGTGTGGGTGCTGGCATGGGTGGAGGGGGGCCACCAGGTGCCCACGAGACAGGGGACGCACCCAGGTAAGGTGGGTGCGCCCTCCACTCTTGTGGCCTGGTGCTTGCCCCTCCCGCAGTGATTTCAGTGCCTAAAATCATCAAATATTCCATAAAAATCATACTAAATTTGCAGGGCATTTGGAGCACTTTTATTTTCGGGATACTTTTTTATTGCATGGGTAATTCGAAAAATGCATGATAATACTATTTTTGCTTTATTTATTCTAAATAACAGAAAGTAAAAGAGGGCATGAAGGTTGTGCCTTCTAGTTTCATCCATCTCATGATCATCAAAATGAATCCACTAACAAGGTTTATCAAGTCTTGTTAACAAACTCATTTCGAATAACACGGAACCGGAAAAATTTCAAATAACACTAGGTTACCTCAACGGGGATATGAAAATCCCCAACAATAAGAATATCATACTTTTCTTGACAAGAGGGAGAGGAAATTCAAAACCTCCAATAATAATAGTTGGAACTTTTCTAATAGAATTGATGCTATGAACTTGAGATTGTTTCCTCGAAACTGCACTGTATGCTCATTACCATTAACATGAAAAGTGACATTGCCTTTGTTGCAATCAATAACAGCCCTGCAGATTCAAAAGGGTCTACCAAGGATAATCGACATACTATCGCCCTCGGAATTTCAAGAATAACAAAGTCCGTTAAGATAGTGACATTTGCAACCACAACAGGCACATCCTCACAAATACCGACAGGTATGGCAGTTGATTTATTGGCCATTTGCAGAGATATTTCAGTAGGTGTCAACTTATTCAATTCAAGTCTATGATATAAAGAGAGAGGCATAACACTAACACCAGCTCCAAGATCACATAAAGCAGTTCTAACATAATTTCTTTTAATAGAGCATGGTATAGTTGGTACCCCGGGATCTCCAAGTTTCTTTGGTATTCCACCCTTAAATGCATAATTAGCAAGCATGGTGGAAATTTCAGCTTCCGGTATCTTACTTTTGTTTGTAATGATATCCTTCATATACTTAGCATAAGGATTCACTTTAAGCATATCAGTTAAGCGCATACGTAAGAAAATAGGTCTAATCATTTTAGCAAAGCGCTCAAAATGCTCATCATCCTTTGTCTTGGATGGTTTAGGAGGAAAGGGCATGGGTTGTTGAACCCATGGTTCTCTTTCTCTACCGTGCTTCCTGGCAACAAAATCTCTCTTATAATAACGTTGATTCTTTGATTGTGGGTTATCAAGATCAACTGCAGGTTCAATCTCTACTTCATTATCTTTGCTAGGTTGAGCATCAACATGAACATTATCATTAACATTATCACTAGGTTCATGTTCATCACCTGATTGTGTTTCAGCATCAGAGATATAAATATCATTGGGATTCTCACGTGTGTCTATAGCAGGTTCACTAGAAGCATGCAAAGTTCTATCGTTTTTATTTTTCTTCTTTTTAGAAGAACTAGGTGCCTCTAAATTATTTCTCTGAGAATGTTGCTCAATTCTCTTAGGGTGGCCTTCAGGATACAAAGGTTCCTGAGTCATTCTACCAGTTCTAGTAGCCACTCTAACAACAAAGTCATTTTTATTATTTAATTCATCAAGCAAATCATTTTGAGCTTTAATTACTTGCTCAGCTTGAGTAGCAACCATAGAAGCATATTTGCTAATGAGTTTGACTTCACCTTTAACTCTAGCCATATTATCGCTCACGTGTCCTATCTCGAAAGCATTATTCTTTAACTCTCTACCAACATAAGCATTAAAACTTTCTTGTCTAGCCATAAAGTCATCAAATTCATCTAAGCATGGGCTAGTAGAGGGGATTCCAACTTTATCATATCTATAGAGAGAATTTACCTTTACTACCTGTGTCGGGTTATCAGGATAATGTCGTTCTTCGACAGGCGGTATATTAAGACCATGTATTTCTTCAATAGGAGGTAAATTCTTAACATCTTCAGCTTTAGTACCTTTTTTTTCATCGATTTCTTTGCCTCTTGCATATCTTCAGGACTGAGAAATAAAACACCACTCTTCTTCAGAGTGGGTTTAGGAATAGGCTCAGGAGTTGGCTCAATTGGTTCAGGAATTGCCTCAAGAATTGGCTCAAGAAGAGTCCAAATATTTTCATTAGTCAACATATTATTCAATAGTAATTCAGCTACGTCGACTGTTCTTTCCCTGAAAACACAACCAGCACAACTATCCAAGTAGTCCTTGGAAGCATCTGTTAGTCAATTATAAAAGATATCAAGTATTTCATTTTTTCTTAAGAGGATGATCATGCAAAGCATTAAGCAATCGGAGAAGCCTCCCCCAAGCTTGTGGGAGACTCTCTTCTTTGATTTGCACAAAATTATATATTTCTGGCAAGGCAGCTTGTTTCTTATGAGAGGGAAATATTTAGCAGAGAAGTAATAAATCATATCCTGGGAACTACGCACACAACCAGGAGCAAGAGAATTATACCAAGTCTTAGCATCACCCTTTAACGAGAACGGAAATATCTTAAGGATATAATAATAGCGATATTTATCATTATGAGTAAACAGGGTGGCTATATCATTCAACTTGGTAAGATGTGCCACAACAGTTTCAGATTCAAGGCCATAAAAAGGATCAGATGAACTAAAGTAATAATCTCAGGATCAACAGAGAATTCAAAATCCTTATCAGTAACACAAATAGGTGAAGTAGCAAAAGTAGGGTCAGGTTTCACTCTAGCATTAAGAGACTGCTGATTCTATTTAGCTAATAATTTCTTAAGATCATATCTATCTTTACAAGCAAAGATAGCTCTAGCAGCTTCCTCTTCCATAACATAACCCTCAAGAACAACAGGCAATTCATAATCATTAGGAGAACCTTCATCATCACTATCATCAATAATAGCATCTTCAATAATTTCATTCTCCCTAGCCCTGGCAAGTTGTTCATCAAGAAATTCACCTAATGGCAAAGAAGTATAACACACAGAAGTAGTTTCATCATAAGTATCATGCATAGCAGAAGTGGCATCATCAATAACATGCGACATATCAGAATTCATAGCAGTAGTAGGTTTAGGTGTCGCAAGCTTACTCAAAACAGAAGGAGAATCTAGTGCAGAGCTAGATGGCAGTTCCTTACCTCCCCTCGTAGTTGAGGGATAAATCGTAGTTTTCGCGTCAAGTTCTTCATAGTAATCAACAGATATAAATCCCAAGTGTAGGGGATCGCAACAGCTTTCGAGGGTAAAGTATTCAACCCAAATTTATTGATTCGACACAAGGGGAGCCAAAGAATATTCTTGAATATTAGCAGTTGAGTTGTCAATTCAACCACACCTGGATAACTTAATATCTGCAGCAAAGTATTTAGTAGCAAAGTAGTATGATAATAAAGGTAACGGTAGCAAAAGTAATATTTTTGGGTTTTGTAGTGATTGTAACAATAGCAACGGAAAAGTAAATAAGGGAAACACAAGATGTGAAAAGCTCGTAAGCAATGGATCAGTGATGGATAATTATGTCGGATGCGATTCCTCATGTAATAGCTATAATATAGGGTGACACAGAACTAGCTCCAGTTCATCAATGTAATGTAGGGATGTATTCTGTAAATAGTCATACGTGCTTATGGAAAAGAACTTGCATGACATCTTTTGTCCTACCCTCCCGTGGCAGCGGGGTCCTAGCGGAAACTAAGGGATATTAAGACATCCTTTTAATAGAGAACCGGAACAAAGCATTAGCACATAGTGAATACATGAACTCCTCAAACTACGGTCATCACCGAGAAGTATCCCGATTATTGTCACTTCGGGGTTGTCGGATCATATCACATAATAGGTGACTATAGACTTGCAAGATAGGATCAAGAACACACATATATTCATGAAAACATAATAGGTTCAGATCTGAAATCATGGCACTCGGGCCCTAGTGACAAGCATTAAGCATAGCAAAGTCATAGCAACATCAATCTCGTAACATAGTGGATACTAGGGATCAAACCCTAACAAAACTAACTTGATTACATGGTAAATCTCATCCAACCCATCACCGTCCAGGAAGCCTACGATGGAATTACTCACGCACGGCGGTGAGCATCATGAAATTGGTGATCGAGGATGGTTGATGATGACGACGGCGACGAATCCCCCTCTCCGGAGCCCCGAACGGACACCAGATCAGCCCTCCCGAGAGAGATTAGGGCTTGGCGGCGGCTCAGTATCGTAAAACGCGATGAAACTTTCTCTCTGATTTTTTTCTCCGCAAGACAGAATATATGGAGTTGGAGTTGAGGTCGGCGGAGCCTCAGGGGGCCCACGAGACAGAGGGGCACGCCCAGGGGGGAGGGCACGCCCCCCACCCTCGTGGACAGGGTGTGGGCCCCCTGGTCTTGATTCTTTCGCCAGTATGTTTTATATTTTTCAAAAAGTGCCTCCGTGGATTTTCAGGAAATTCCAAGAACTTTTGTTTTCTACACATAAAGCAACATCATGGTAGTTCTGCTGAAAACATCGTCAGTCCAGGTTAGTTTCATTCAAATCATCCAAGTTAGAGTCCAAAACAAGGGCAAAAGTGTTTGTAAAAGTAGATACGTTGGAGACGTATCATTGGGCCTTTGCCCAGTTGGGCTTGTGGCCTGCTGGGCCGGAGCCCAACGATGGGGGGGGGTTGCTTTTCTCTTTATTTTGTTAGTTTTTTGTTTTTGTTCTTTTCTCACTGTTTTGCATTTTCTTTTGCTAACATTTGACTTTTGTTAATTGTGAAAACTGCCACATAAATACATTGTATTATACCAGAGCTTCACAAAATGTATTAGGCCACTTGGGAAGGTTTCGATATTTGTTTATTTTTGAAAAGGCCAATTTTAGATGTTATTGGTCCGCAACAAGTTTCTATGGTTAATTTTAAAAACCCAAATGATGTTGGCTTCTCCACCATTATTACTTATGCATAATTTGGCATAACCCGAACACTTTAGTTTTAATATTTGAAACTTTATTGTTTGCCTTTACTTTGAAGTTGAATTCCGAATCGGTTTTGAACTAACGCAAGATTATCAACAATAACTGGGGTGACGTGGCATCACTACCAAAGGGTTACTGTAGCTTAATTATCTGGGCGTCATAATTCTCCTCCACTACAAGAAATCTCGTCCCGAGATTTAATCGGTGGAGTAAGGGGGGAAGGTGCTGGTAGCAAAAAAACCTAATGAGTCTTCTCGGTCTTGGCTGCCCTTTCGAAGAGGTTGATCCCTTTCGTTGATGTCTTCATTTCTCTGCTTCAAGTCACCATGATCAAGTCGTCATCCTGTCTTCGGGATCTCCATCGTCCTACGAACGCGACCAAGGGGAAAAATTCTGGAAGAACGCATCTCCACAGAGCTGGGCATCTGACTGTGAACTCAATGGGAAATACACAAGGTACCCGACGAGTTGTATTTCAGTGAATTCATTGAGTGAAATATAAGATGGTACCAAAGTTTCAAACAGGTAGCCAATCATTCGATGATTAGACAGAAGCTGGAATGGGGTTTTGAACAACAAGAAAAACGTGGTGTTTGATTCCAGGATGAATAATGGTATAGCATTTAGCTCGTGAATCACATACGAAGCCAGGTGCAAAGGATACATTAGAATCCGGGTTGTAAAGAAGAGTCAGGTTTCGATCCAGTGGACCTGTGGGTTATGGGCCCACCATGTGGGTTGAAAGCAGGAAGGGTGGTGACATCTTGCACAACCGCGACAGGAAGGCATGTCAGTGAATAGCTTGTCAGCTACGCCGGCAACACTACCGGTACCAAGGACGGGGAACGAAGAGAGAAATTTTCCTGCTTGTTGAACAAGGCGAACCCATTGGCAAAGTTATCACCCATCAGTGGTTACTGGAATGTCATCAACAATAGTAACAGGATCTTGCAGACAGAATGGTACAACAAGGTGCCTACCTAAGCAGGGAATTATCTCCGCTTAGTTAAGTCAGATTCAGCAAAGGTTAAACAAAAGAATGGAAAGGAAAATTTTGATTACACACAATTATTAGGAGTATATCCTTCCCATGTACAAGCAGAACATGCATACAGGTTAGGAGAGCAAGTACGCAACCATTCAGATAAGAGGCAAGGATTAATTAAGATGTTACCCATACAACGGTGTTTGGATAACTGACCAAGAAACATTTAGCATTGCGCCTCCAATGTTCTTGTTGAAGAGCGGGGTATCATAGTCATGCTTCGAGGTAGCAATGATATGTTGTTTCAATCAAGGGCCAGACTCTGGATACACAAATGATCCATTAGGAGCAACTTATAAAATAAGTCTTACAATTTCCTCCAGGAGGAATGGTTATCCTTGCAAAAGAAATTATAATGATAGGTCCTCCAACCGGGTCATCAAAGGACCAACATCATAACTCCTGGAAAGTTGTCCCAACCATCATATCTGACCGAGATTCAGATCCGATTGGTGTCATGATACTTCAGACTCAGGATGTCCGAGAAGAAAAGGTGCAACACAAATCGACGAAGTGACATTGCAAGATTCTCGGGAAATGAACTATGGGAGCCGGTTCCTGAAGCAATAGTTCATCATTAAACCAAGGAGGGGATGAGAAGGTGGCTGATGGGCTCATTGACAATTCATCGAGAATTCCAAATGGATGGATTTCCACAATAATGTGAACAAGAAGATGACACTTGTCAATTCAAATGAGATAATGTTGTATGCTCGAGTAAAACATACACCATCAATCATTAGTTGAAAGGTGTGCCCGAAATATGACCTTAGGCAACAAGATCAATGTTAGAGTGACGATCCAATAACCAACAGCCTAAGAACGAACTATCGATCGTTAACTTCAAAGCAATAGGATTGCTAGAAGTACAAAACTCAAGCAGCATCATTAGCATATTGGTATCTCGGTTAAAAACAACACGGGGACCAAGGAAGAATGGTGACGGTGAGAAGTATCATCATACCGAGAATTTCTAAGAGGTGGAGCAATCCCTACAACATTCTCGACATAAAAGACAGTAATACTTTAAGGCAAAACACAACACTAGCTGGAGAGCAGGTTGTATTCATAATGTGGACAAGTTCGCAATGAAATGAAGTCAAGGGTGTTGTCGATGGTAATAAAAATCATCGAGGGCAAGGAGGGTATTTCTCATCATGAACACAGTTAACATCTCGGAAGAAGTCAAAGTGTTCAAGGTGATCCGACACATTTGTCGGGATGTTTAGAGAGGATGCAATCAAACAACAACGGCAACAAGCAAGGGAATGACTAAGTGGCAAGTTATAGGATCAATATATAAGATGCAAGCTCGGAACCAAAGTTGCCTTTAAAGACAAGCAACATGATGTTGAAAGCTCCACGTAAGTCGTGCTCACATACTGAAGAATTCGTGCACCAGAGAAGGACGAGGTAGCATAGTCAAAGATAGCAAGACCAGGATGCAGCCGATAGTCTAGGAACGACCAGATTGAGTTCAGAATTTCCTAGTAAAAATACTAGGGGTATTTCATTAGTCGGTGTCCTCGGTTGACAACAACCCAGAACCCATAGAGTGATTACGACAAAGAAAGACATTACTTCAACAAAAGTTCATAAGATGTAGTTCAATGGCATGATATCCTCGAGATACCAGGGGTAATACTCGAAGGTAGATCCTAATAGAGGTTGGGCAGGCACATTGATCTATAGAAGACAAGTGCTTTAACTTGTCCGAGAAATGGATCAAAGAAGAACAATCATGGTCAGAACCACGATTGCAAAGGATCATTTCACAGATACCAGATGATATTTATCAAGGAAATAGTTATTATCACATGAAGCTTCCATGATAGGATCTACATCGTGTCCATGGGCATGAACACAAAGTTCAAGGTCGACTCCCACTTCTCGCCTTCGACGAAGTTGTAGTGTTGAAATTTTATCTGGCATAACATCATTAGATTATGACCCATAGTAGTTTCCGGGTTCACAAGATTAGAAAAGGCATAGGTTCAACCCATCAGGGCCTCTTAGGAACATATACCACAAACTTCATAAGTAGATAACACAAGCTCGAAAGCAGAGCATGTTCAACAAGGCAGAGGATACAATTTACCAAAGGCATTATGTACCCGAGAAAAGACTCACAAAGTTATTGAATACGAAGGACGTTGTCGGATGAAATCCATAAAGGATCTGGTGGTCCACAAGGGATCTGATGTGAGCATCGGTACTCAACCAGAAGAAGAAAGAATGCAAGGGGTCGGATTATAGAAACAACTGACTAACTCAAAGCTCAATTGCACAAGAATTATGAATTCCCAGTCAAGGGATCAGAAGCAACGCTCTGATTAGGGATGGATAAGTTAAATAGTATTAGGAGTACAATCGATGACAATCTGATTGGTCGAGAACCAGCTCGAGCTAAAAATGATGGCTGAGCCGGAAAGATAATTCATAAGGATTATTTGATGATTGCGGGCATTCGCAATGTATAGAATCAACGGACTCAAAATGGTAAAGAGAAAGGATGCCAACGAAGATGACTAGATATATGGAATTAACCATATTGCGGGAAGGTAAGAACTTCAGTAGCAATAAGGTGCTGAGGATTTTTAGAAGGTTGGATAGCATTTCGAAGAATTTTTGTGAATTACCTGGATCAACTGAGGATGAGTGGATACTCGATAAGTGCGAGAAATTATTCGTAGGGTGTATTCATGTGGTAAGAACTACAAGGCAGTAAGCTCAAAGGATTCTCGAAGCAACGGAGAGCAGTTCGGGTCATCTTCTAATATTAAGATCCATAGGATTGAATGTAAGAATGGCACATGTATATAGTCATCCATAAGGATATAACAATGGTAGGGAGTTTGTAAGGGCGGTGGGCACAAGTGTCTCGGGAGAACATCATAGAGTGTCTTTGAAATCTTCTGGTGCACTAAGCAATCATCTGGAGTGAGGGCTCTCTGGGAGGAAGTAGTTACGACAACCTAGAGTCGCGTTAGTAAAATCATTTAACCCGAATAGAGGAGAGATCAGAGTCCCAGAGCAAAGGTCGAGGAGTAAAAGATCCTAATACCACCCAATGGCGACGTGGGCCCGTAAGCCACACAACCAAGTTAGTAAAATAGTTTTTGGCTTCTAGACTCAACTTCGGCCAAGGAGTTGGAAAGGGGCTTCCTACAAGCAGTCGGCTCTAATACCAACTTGTGACGCCCCCGATTCAATTGTACACTAATCATGCACGCAAATGTGTACAATCAAGATCAGGGACTCGTGGGAAGATATCACAACACAACTCTAAAAATAAAATAGGCCATACAAGCATCATATGACAAGCAAGGGGCATCGAGGGCTCGAATACAAGTGCTCGGACATAAACGAGTCAGCGGAAGCAATAATATCTGAGTACAGACATAAGTTAAACAAGTTGCCATAAGATGGCTAGCACAAACTGGGATACAGATAGAAAGAGGCACAGGCCTCCTGCCTGGGATCCTCCTAAACTACTCCTGGTCGTCGACAGCGGCCTGCACGTAGTAGTGGGCACCTTCAGTGTAGTAGGAGTCGTCGTTGACAGTCGCGTCTGGCTCCTGGGCTCCAACCTTTGGTTGCGGCAACCGAGAAGAAGAGGAAAAAGGCGGAAAAGAGGGAGCAAAGCAACCGTGAATACTCATACAAAGTACTCGCAAGCAAGGATCTACACTACATATGCATGGGTATATGTGTAAAGAGGCAATATCGATGGACTGAACTGCAGAATGCCAAAATAAGAGGGGGATAGCTAGTCCTATCGAAGACTTCGCTTCTGGCAGCCTCCGTCTTGAAGCATGTAGAAGAGAGTAGATCGATGTCCTCCGAGTAGCATCACATAGCATAATCCTACCCGGCGATCCTCCCCTCGTCGCCCTATGGGAAAGCGATCACCGGGTTGTCTCTGGAACTTGAATTGGTGTGTTTTATTAAGTATCCGGTTCTAGTTGTCATAAGATCAAGGAACAACTCCGGGTCGTCCTTTTACCGAGGGACACGACTATTCGAATAGATAAACTTCCCTGCAGGGGTGCACCACATAACCCAACATGCTCGATCCCTTTGGCCAGACACACTTTCCTGGGTCATGCCCGGCCTCGGAAGATCAACACGTCGCAGCCCCACCTAGACATAATAGAGAGGTCAGCACGCCGGTCTAAATCCTATGCGCGAAGGGGTCTGGGCCCATCGCCCATTGCACACCTGCACGTTGCGTGGGCAGCCGGTGAGTAGACCTAGCAACCTCCATTACAAAGGAAGTTGTGTTATGCGGTCCAACCTCACATGCGCCGCTCAGTCGCTGACATCAAGAAGGCTTCGGCTGATACCACGACGTCAAGTGCCCATAACTGTTCCCGCGTAGTTGGTTGGTGCATATAGGCCAGTGGCCAGACTCAGATCAAATACCAAGATCTCGTTAGGTGTGTTAGTATGAAGTAACCGCGAACGCCGACCAAGGCCAGGCCCACCTCTCGCCTAGGTGGTCTCAACCTGCCCTATCACTCCGCCTCAAAGTAACAGTCAGGTGTCGTCGGGAACCCAGGCCCACCTCTACCGGGATGGAGCCACCTGTCCTTTCAGCCCCCATATCTAAATCACTTGCGGGTACTCAACGAGCCGACCCAACTTTAGTCACCATCTGTATAGTATGTATATATGTATAGTATATACCCGTGATGACCTCCCGAGTGATCATGACCCGATAGTATAGCAAGGCAGACTAACAAGAATGTGGGGCCACTAATGGTAAACTAGCATCCTATACTAAGCATTTAGGATTGCAAGTAAGGTATCAACAGATGTAGCAACAATGACAGGCTATGCAACAGAATAGGATTAAGCGAAATAGTAACATGCTATACTACTCTAATGCAAGTAGTAGAGGGAAGAATAGGCGATATCTGGTGATCAAGGGGGGCTTGCCTGGTTGCTCTGGCAAGGAGGGGTCATCAACACTGTAATCGAACTGGGGGTCGCCGGCAGTCTCGGGGTCTAATGGAAAGAAGTAACAGAGGGGGAACACAATAAATAACAGAGCAATCAAAGCATCTCAAAGCGTAACATGGCAATACGCGGTGCTAGGTGTGTCCTAACGCGGTAGTAGGTGATACCGACGAAGGGGGGAAACATCCGGGAAAGTATCCCCGGCGTTTCGCGTTTTCGGACAGATGAACCGGAGGTGAAATGTTGCACGTTTGCTATGCTAGGGACATGTGGCTGACGAACGAGCTGCGTTTTCTGATTCATCTCGTCGTTCTGAGCAACTTTCATGTATAAAGTATTTTCATCCGAGCTACGTTTTATTTTATATTAATTTATAAAGATTTAACTTATTTCTAGAATCAATAGAATTAATTTAATTAGAAAAAGTAATTATGACGTCAGCGTGAGGTCAGCATGATGTCATCAGTCAACCGTCTATTGACTGGGTCAACAGACGCGTGGGTCCCGTTCGTCATAGTCTTAGGTTAACTAAATAGTAGTTAGTTTTTATTAATTGAATAATTATTTTTATTATTTAATTATACAGATTAATTAAGTTAATTAACTAAAATTTATTATTATTATTTTTATATCTTTATTTTTCCTTAAAAAACAAGTTTCTAGGGGGCCTTCGTCGGCCCTGGCCAACGGGCGGTTCAGCGCCGTGCTGACAGGCGCCTGGGGGGGGACACTAGCGAGGCTCAAGCGGGCGAGGCCGGAGGGTGCGCGGGCGGCAGGCGCGGCGCCGGCTGCGCCTGGCCAGGCTGCGGGTTGCCGCGAGGAGGCTAGGCCCGAGCCGCAGGGGAGGCGGCAAGGACCAAGGCGGCACTGAGGGGCGAGGTGGCGCGGTCGAGCGGGCGAGCGCTTGTGCGCGCGATGGCGCGTCGAGTAGGGGAGGCCAGTGCGGAGCAGGGAGAGGAGGGGAAGGCGAACGGGGCTCACGGCGGGGGTCAAGGCAGAGGGGCTCGGGGAGGGAGACGGGGACGACGGCATTGTTGGAGAGGAGTACGTCCGGCGAGTCGGCTTCGGGCGACAACGAGGTCGAGATTCGGCGAGGGTGTCCGGCGAACTGCAGGGTCCACGCGTGGCCAGGCGGTGATGCTGTGCGGCGGCGGCGGCGTGTCACAGGGAGGACGGGCAGCACGGTCGGCGCATCGAGGTCGGGCTCCTCCCCGATCCAGATGGGATCGAGAGGAAAGGGGGGAGATGGAGAAGCGAGCGAGTAGGGGGAGTGGGGATGTTGGGTGTCGGTTAGGGTTCGGGCAGGGGTGTATTGGGAGTGGGGTGGGCCGGCCGGTTGGGCCTTTGCCCAGTTGGGCTGGTGGCCTGCTGGGCCGGAGCCCAGTGATGGGGGGTTTGCTTTTCTCTTTATTTGGTTACTTTTTTTTGTTTTTGTTCTTTTCTCATTGTTTTGCATTTTCTTTTGCTAACATTTGACTTTTGTTAATTGTGAAAACTGCCACATAAATACATTGTATTATACCAGAGCTTCACAAAATGTATTAGGCCACTTGGGAAGGTTTAGATATTTTTTTATTTTAGAAAAGGCCAGTTTTAAATGTTATTGGTCCACAACAAGTTTCTGTGGTTAATTTAAAAAACCCAAATGATGTTGGTTTCTCCACCATTATTACTTATGCATAATTTGGCACAACCCGAACACTTTAGTTTTAATATTTGAAACTTTATTGTTTGCCCTTACTTTGAAGTTGAATTCCGAATCGGTTTTGAACTAACGCAAGATTATTAACAAGAACTGAGGTGACGTGGCATCATTACCAGAGGGTTACTGTAGCTTAATTATCCGGGCGTCACAGCCAAGGTATGGCCAGGTTTAGTGTTGATGTAGACGCCCTCCGTGATCGAATCCCCCTCCGGCAGATTGCCGGAAAAGGCCCCAAGATTGGATCTCATGGGTACAGAAGGTTGCAGCGGTGGAAAAGTGGTTTCGTGGCTCCCCCTGATGTTTTTAGGGTATAAGAGTATATATAGGCGAAGGACTAGGTCAGTGGAGCTATGAGGGGCTCGTGAGGGTGGGGGGCGCGCCCTCCTGCCTCGTGGCCGCCTCGTTGCCTCTCCGACTTCATCTCCAAGTCTTCTGGTTTGCTTTTGGTCCAGGAAAGATTATCGCGAAGGTTTGATTCCGTTTGGACTCCATTTGGTATTCCTTTTCTGCAAAACTCTAAAATAGGCAAAAAAACAAAAACTGGCACTAGGCCCTCGGTTAATAGGTTAGTCCCAAAAATAATATAAAATAGCTTATTAAATCCCATTAAACATCCAAAATAGATAATATAATAGCATGGAACAATAAAAAAATTATAGATACGTTGGAGACGTATCAAGCACCCCCAAGCTTAATTCCTGCTTGTCCTCGTGTAGGTAAATGATAAAAATAGAATTTTTGATGTGGAATGCTACCTAACGTATTTATTCATGTAATTTTATTTATTGTGGCATGAATGTTTAGATCTGAAAGATTCAAGACAAAAGTTTAATATTGACATAAAAATAGTAACACTTCAAGCACACTATCAAAGCAATCACGTCTTCTCAAAATAACATGGCCAAAGAAAGCTATCCCTACAAAATCATATAGTCTGGCTATGCTCTATCTTCATCACACAAAAACTTTAATCATGCACAATCCTTATGACAATCCAAGCAATTATTTCGTACTTTTGATGTTCTCAAACTTTTTCAATCTTCACACAATACATGAGCGTGAGCCATGGACATAGTACTATAGGTGGAATAGAAGGGTGGTTGTGGAGAAGACAAAAAGGAGAAGATAGTCTCACATCAACTAGGCGTATGAACGGGCTATGGAGATGCCCATCAATAGATATCAATGTGAGTGAGTATGGATTGCCATGCAACAGATGCACTAGAGCTATAAGTGTATGAAAACTCAAAAAGAAACTAAGTGGGTGTGCATCCAACTTGCTTGCTCACGAAGACCTAGGGCACTTTGAGGAAGCCCATCGTTGTATATACAAGCCAAGTTCTATAATGAAAAATTCCCACTACTATATGAAGGTGACAACATAGGAGACTCTCTATCATGAAGATCATGGTGCTACTTTGAAGCACAAGTGTGGAAAAAGGATAGTAACATTGCCCCTTCTCTCTTTTTCCCTCATTTTTTTATTTTTTTATTTGGGCCTTCTCTCTTTTTTTTTGCCCGGAGTCTCATCCCAACTTGTGGTGGAACCATAGTCTCCATCATCCTTTCCTCACATGGGAGAATGCTCTAATAATGAAGATCATCACACTTTTATTTACTTACAACTCAAGAATTCACTACTAGGGAAAACCTTATACACAGAAATTTAGCAACAGCGCGGGTCAAAAAACTGCGCTAGTGCTATATAGCAATAGCGACCAAATAAAAACCGCTACTGAGACACAAACTTAGCGATGGCGCTTGTGCAAAGAAAGCGCTACTACTAATATTCCCATTGGCGAGATGCTAGGCTACGCATAGCAATGGCGATCTTCTAAGAAACGCGCCATCGCTAGAACACGCTTAGCGCTGCTTTCCTAGAAGAGCGCTACTACTAATGGAAATAAAATAAGATGAAAAACAAATAGAAATTTAAATGAACATGAAAGAAATAGAAAAAGGAGAAAGGGAAAAATAAAATGTAAAGCAAAATAAACGAAAAAGCGAAAAATCGGAGGAAGGCATAGCAGCAGCGTTTGTTTGTAAGAGGCGCTATAGCTAATGTAGCTGCAGCGCGTGTCCTAGACCCCCGCTATAGAAACAGAATAGGAAATTAAAAAAGGAAGAAATTTACATAGCTATAGCAGCAGCGCGTTTTGAAGAAAGCGCTATAGCTATCTTAGTTATAGCTCGTTTTGCGAAACGCGCTACCGCTAAGTTTGACTTAGCCAAAAAACCGTTTTCCCCCGGCCACCACTTCCCCCAAATCGTCCCTCAAACCCACCCACAGGCCACCGTCTCCGATTCCTCGCCCACTTACGCGCCGACGACGACGCCACAGAGCCGTGTGCGTCGACGACACCGAGCCGCCTCAACGCCACGGAGCATGCTGCCTCGTCAACGCCACCGAGCCGCCGCCGACGCTACCTTCTCGCCGTCACGGAGACGCCCTGCCTCCCTCGCCACCACCGCCTCCGCCGCCACCACCGAGCCATCATCTCAGAAGCCCCACCCTCCTCTCTCTCTCATGCATAGGTTAGACAGTTTAATTAGGTTAATTATCTAGGTTAGGGCAAAAATTTAGTTAGGGCATTGACAGAGAAGTAGTTAGGTTAACTAGTTTAATTAGGTTAATTATCTAGGTTAGTGCAAAAACTTAGTTAGGGCTTTGACAGAGAACTAGTCAGGTTAACTAGTTTAATTAGGTTAATTATCCATGTTAAATAGTGCAAAAATTTATTTTAGGCTTTGACAGAGAACTAGATGCGTTAACTAGTTTAATTAGGGTTAATTATATAGGTAAACTAGATTAACTAACTAGGTTAAATAGGTAGGTTAATTAGGTTCGTTGGATTAACAAGCTAGGTTAAGTAGATTGGCAAAGGTTTTTGATTTTTGAAAAGACCACTATTTTTCAAGGAAAAGAATTTAGGCAAATTTTATTTTTCATTGAAGTGGTCATGTTATATCTTTTCATTGAAGTTGTTCGATTGTTCCCAAGTGGCTTTGTTGTGTCCAGGGAATGATGCTGAGTGGCCTATGTTTTGCCGGAATGTTGATTCATTTCATTCCGGCAAATTTCAGTTCTCGATTTGTCCACTTTTTAGCAAAGGTCATGCGAAATTTCCGTGAATTTCGGCATGACTTGTGCTACAAACTAGGACATATCGAGTGCCCGGATTTGCCGCACCGTGAAGGAGTCAACATTCGTGCAAAACAATTGTCCTTTTTATGTCATTATTCATTTTATTAGGTCTAGAATTAATTGACTAGATTTAATCATAGGAAACATGGCTAGCAACGATGAAGGACAGGGTTACGGTGATTATGGCGACGCTCTACCGGCGGCGCATTTAATTTTTAGCTTTACCGACGATCAACAGATGTTGTTGCTGGGCCCACCGGTGGCATCGGGATCGAGACCGACACGCAGATCGGTCTTTGAGATCGACACGCAGACCGGTGCCGAGATCGACACCGGCGCTGAGATTCATACCGGCATCGAGACCGGCGCTGAGACCGGTGCTGCCTCGGGGAGCGGAGCCGGTGTAGAACCGAAAGCAAAGAGGCAACGGGTTCCTAATAAACTAAGGACTACTAGACTGGTGGTCACGGAGGTGGACGACGGCAATTTTGAGCCAAAGGTGCCCGAGGAAGCGCGCGCGTGCTACGACAATCAAATAGGCTGCATCATACGGACAACCACCACCATCAACGATGAGAATCTAAAGAAGATAGAAAATATGAGGAGCTCCCTCCTAAAGAAGTTTCACCAGATATTCTTGTTCCCGGACCGGAATGAGAAGGATTATGAAGATCCAGACAATGACCCGGCAATGAAGAAGATAAACAAACACGCCATGACCAAGTTTAGCAACGCGTTGGCCGCCTGGAAAAATCGAGTGAAAGCAAAGATCAATGACGGGGAACCCTACTCCGAGATTGTAAAGGAAAGTCCGACAATCACGGAAGAGCAGTTTCAAATATTCAAGGAGGCTTGCGAGGCCGAAGCTGCCAAAGAGAAGTCTAAGTACATGAAGGGGCTTCAAAAGAAGAACATTGGGACCCACCACCTCGGAAGCCGTGGTTACGGCGGAAAGAGGTCCAAATGGGCCAAGGAGGACGCGGAAGCCGCGAGTGCAGGCATCCTGCATCCCTTGGCGGATTTCACCGTCCCGCAGGAGCGTGACGTCCTGAGGGCCCGCCACCGTTGGGACCCACTGAAGAAGGTTTATGAGACAACACCGGTCATTACGGAGTTCATGAGACTCCTGGCAATTTTAGTTTCTGATCAATTCGACTGCACACGTTAGTCATATTTGTAAACGATCATTGTGCCTTTTGCAGAGAGAGCAACACCGGATTGCGGCCGAAAGCAACTCGCCGTCTGAGGCATTGGCGAGTCCCAAGTGGGACACTCCATTCAACCGGGCGTTGAACATATTGAAATGACAACCGGTGGATACTCGACCGTCGTATGGACGCGTGCACGGTGTCGGCGACGGCGCCACGTGGAAGAAGTACTACCGTGAGACCACGGAGGAGAAAAAGGAAAGACGGAGGTTAACTGAAGAAAGCATTGACAAGAAGGTTGAGATTGCGGTTGAGAAGAAATCATCTCGATACGATCGCAATAGCGGTAGCTGCCGCAAAACAGCGATTGCGATATATCTACTTCCTTGGTGATGGGCGTTCACACTTGGACAAGGAAAATCCAAAAAATGCAGAGGACTTTCCCTTGCGACTTCTTGGCAGCACAGCTCCCTTACCGGCTCCCTTTGCTCCCGCACCGCTCCCCGCCGGACTGCCGCCGCGACCGGACGTGCTCGGTGGTGCCTCCTCTTTGGCTGAGCTCGACGCCCTCACGGTATCTGCCACACCGGCCCCCTTCAATATAAATGTATAATCTCCCGTTTCCGTTGCCTTTCGGATGTCTCACGTCGCAGACTTTTCTTTGCAGGCCGACGAAACCCCGTGCACCATATTGTACACCATCGGCGAACAGAAGGTGGACGTGGGGAAGGGGACAATAATGGAGCCGAAGGAACCATTGTTCCACAGCCGGTCGATCCCCCCGAACGTCTTCAAGGTTTCCGTGGCGATGTCAAACCGGCCACGAATTTGCCTCCTCTAATAGTAGTGGGGATGACGACGAGACCCCGCGGCGGCTTGGTGATTGTTGCAATGGGTGGGTCCTGTTGTGGCCAAAGAGTCTGCTTCGTCTGGAGGCGGCCGGGAGCACACCCACGAGCACGGAACCTCAGCAAGGTATGAACATCAACACCCCACCTACACAATTAGCGTCGGGTGTCGGGTTGGGTGATAGCAGACGGGGTAAGCAGGTGGCTCCATTAGAGGCTGATGACGTCGCCATGGATGAGGATGAGGATGACGATGGCGCTGAACAAGTATGTCTATACTTGGCGCCTCCTCGGTTTGAGCATCATGAGTCGGTGCCTGAATTACCGTCTCAACGTGTTATTGATGACCATTCGGTGGTAAAGAAGCCTAGGAAGAGAGCGAGGAAAGGCAAAAAAGCTGATTCTATGATCCAGCCGCCTCAGCAGCCTCGGCTTGGGACCGTGTAGATATCCCGACACGGATAAATGGCATATCCCCGGTCGACCAATCCTACCTGAAACAGCGCTACGGGCCAGATTCGGCGATCTAAGGAGACTTCATGACGATGTGCTGCGGGTAGAGAAAGGCCTCATCGCCTCGAAAGATCCAGGATACCCACTCTACATGGTTAACGTTCCGCAGCAAATGTCGTACGTCGAGGGCTTCCCCGCGGATAAGTTCTTCCTCCGATTCGATTACATATTCGACATGTTTCACGTGAAGAAGCTGGATTTTACTTTTGTCCGCCTTTATGCCTTGCACATGAGCTACATCATTGGGGTTGAGCAGATACGTTTTATCTGTGTCGCTGACCGGTACTACATGCACGAGGGCTTCTCGGGAGTCTGTACACAGCATCGTGAATACGCGAGGGATTACATCGTCAGTTTCATGCTCACCAATAAGGACAAGGAGGCGATTCTCGTGCCTTATCATCCCGTGTAAGTCATCCGTGCTGCTATCCTTCCTTCGATTTCAATAATTCATTTGCACGGTGGAGGCTAATTAATTTGAGGTGTACTTATTTTGCGCAGCGGCGGGCGCGCCGTCCTCATCATCCTCTATCCCCGATTCTCCCACGCTCTTTACTTGGACTCGTCGAAGAACATTCACAAAAGGATTACACCCACATCAAAGATGTTCTCGACAAGCTATGTTTTACTACCAAGCAAGGTGTGGAGAGGTTAGGGACAAGAAGAGAAGGGCGGCGGGGCGCCTTCACCATAAGACCGACTTCGCTGCATCCAAAGAACCAAACGATTCTCTTAATGATGGATTCTATGTCCTACACCACATGCCGGAGTACCAACGGGATCACCGTAACCTTCACATGGCACCTAGATCTAGCGATGCCCATATTCGCAATGGGCAAAGGACATAGGAGATATCGAGGATCATCGACTTGAGCTGAGTTCTATAACATCCAGTAGCGAACTTGCCCAAATCATCATGAATGAGGTCGTCGGAAAAACAGGGATGTTCCATGCAGAAGGACAAATGTCGCGGGAAGACGTCCAAACATGGATAGCCTCTCAGCGTCTCGACATGAAACCTTTCACTAAGCTCGATGACTATCTCCCTGACTTGGATGGATGGCACGACATGATGGAGTGATTGTCGATATATGACAATGTGTCCGTTTAGTCCATACTTTCTTTTATGACAAAACTTTGAGTTATGCATGGTGAAACTTTATTTGTGACGTAATTAAACCATCCTCCTCCTCGACTAGCGAAAATCACTCTAGTTAGGTCATTTTGGGTACGATGAACTTTGTTATTTATGCTTATGATATGTTGTTTCTATTTTTGCCAAGTCTGTCTCTTTGTGTTGCTCAACTATATATGTTGCATATCATCGACTCATGTGACGATGCAGGTGCATAGATCATAAATGGCGAAGAAGTGCTACGCCAGAGTATATATACGACAAGTGGCGGAGTGTCGTGCCCAGTGTACCGGTTTTCGGTTTCCGAGCGACCGCATGACTTAGTTTAGGTTCAAGCTAATGCGAGAGAGGATACGAACTCATGTACTCAAAGTGATAGCTATTCTCGTGTATATCATTGTTTAGATGGATGACGATGTATTTGCAAGTTATCGAGACTTGTATCGCTATTTTACAGATTGATGACGAGAGACCACTTTGTGTTGGATGATGATTATGATGATGACATGATTTGATGAGACTAATTGTATGTATATGCTATGATTACATTTGTATGTGGATGATATGCTAAAGATTATTGTATAAAGCCTATTCAAATGCAAAACAAATAAAAACAAATATGCAGGAAAAAACTAATAAAACTAGTAGTAGCGAGGGGATTTAGCGATGGCGCCGACTTACCATGGCGCTTCCTCAGAACGGCGCTGCAGATAATATCGATGGCGTCCTTTTCTAAAGAGCGCTGCAGCTATTCATGTGTAGCAATGGCGCGAGTCAACACGCTCATCGCTATACGTTAGCTGTAGCGTCTTATTAGTAGCGCCGGTACCCGCGCTACTAAGAGGGCCAAAACCCGCGCTGCTGCTAGGATTTTCCCTAGTAGTGATTAAAACTCAATACTTAGAACAAAATATGACTCTATGTGAATTCCTTTGGCGGTGTACCGGGATGTGCGATGATTCAAGAGTGACATGTATGACAGAATTATGAATGGTTGCTTTGCCACAAATATGATGTCAACTAAATGATCATGCAAAGCAATATGACAATGATGGAGTGTGTCATATTAAATGGAATGGTGGAAAGTTGCATGGCAATATATCTCAGAATGGCTATGGAAATGCCGTAATAGGTAGATATGGTGGCTGTTTTGAGGAAGGTATATGGTGGGTGTATGGTATCGGCAAAAGTTGCACGACACAAGAGAGGCTAGCAATGATGGAAGGGTGAGAGTGCGTGTAATCCAGAAACTCAACATTAGTCATAAAGAACTCACATACTTATTGAAAAACTCTATTAGTTATCAAAACGAAGTACTACACGCATGCTCCTAGGGGATAGATTGGTAGGAAAATACCATCGCTCGTCCCCGACCGCCACTCATAAGGAAGACAATCAATAAATAAATCATGCTCCAACTTCATCACATAACGGTTCACCATACGTGCATGCTATGGGAATCACAAACTTTAACAAAAGTATCTCTCAAATTCACAACTACTCTACTAGCATGACTCTAATATCACCATCTTCGTATCTAAAAATGATCATAAAGAATCAAACTTCTCATAGTATTCAATGCACTTCATATGAAAGTTTTTATTATACCCATCTTTTATGCTCGTCATATTAGGACTAATTTTATAACCAAAACAAATTACCATGCTGTTCTAAAAGACTCTCAAAATAATATAAGTGAAGCATGGGAGTTCAACCATTTCTAAAATAAAATCACCGCCATGCTCTAAAAAGATATAAGTGAAGCACTAGAGCAATATTGTCTAACTCAAAAGATATAAGTGAAGCACATAGAGTATTCTAATAAATCACGATTCATGCGTGTCTCTCCCAAAAGGTGTGTACAGCAAAGATGATTGTGGTAAACTAAAAAGCAAAGACTCAAATCATACGAGACGCTCCAAACAAAACACATATCATGTGGTGAATAAAAATATAGCCTCAAGTAAAGTTACCGATCGATGAAGAAGAAAGAGAGGATGCCTTCCGGGGCATCCACAAGCTTAGGATTTTGGTTGTCCTTGAATTTTACCTTGGGGTTCCTTGGGCATCCCCAAGCTTAGGCTCTTGACACTCCTTATTCCAAGGTCCATCAAATCCTTACGCAAAACTTGAAAACTTCACAACACAAAACTTCAATAGAAAATCTCATGAGCTCCGTTAGTATAAGAAAATAAATAACCACTTTAAGGTACTGCTGTGAACTCATTATTTTTTTATATTGGTGTAAAACCTACTGTATTTAAACTTCTCTATGGTTCATACCCCCCAGATACTACTCATAGATTCATCAAAATAAGCAAACAACACGCGAAAAACAGAATCTTTCAAAAACAGAACAGTCTATAGTAATCTGCAACTTTTGAATACTTCTGTAAATCCAAAAATTCTGAAATAAATTGTTGGACGTGATTAATATGTTTATTAATCTTGTTCAAAAATAATCAACGTAAAATCACTCTTAAAAAATGACAGCTATTCTCGTGAGCGCAAAGTTTCTGTTTTTTACAACAAGATCGCATTAACTTTCACCCATGTCTTCCCAAAGGTTCTACTTGGCACAAACACTAATTAAAACATAAAACCACATCTAACCAAAGGCTAGATTAATTATTTATTACTAAACAGGAGCAAAAAGTAAAGAACAAAAATAAAATTGGGTTGCCTCCCAACAAGCGCTATTGTTTAACGGCCCTAGCTAGGCATAAAAACAAGAATAGATCTAGGTGTTGCCATCTTTGGTATGCAATCCATAAGTGGCTCTCATAATAGATTCATAAGGCAATTTCATTTTCTTCCTAGAAAAGTGTTCCATGCCCTTCCTTAACGGAAATTGGAATCTAATGTTTCCTTCTTTCATATCAATAATTGCACCAATCGTTCTAAGGAAAGGTCTACCAAGAATAATAGGAGATGTAGGATTGCAATATATATCAAGAACAATGAAATCTACGGGCACATAATTCCTATTTTCAACAATAATAACATCATTAATCCTTCCCATAGGTTTCTTAATGGTGGAATCCGCAAGATGCAAATTTGAAGAACAATCATCAAATTGACGGAAACCTAGCACATCACACAAAGTTTTTGGAATCGTGGAAACACTAGTACCCAAATCACACAAAGCATAGCATTCATAATCTTTAATCTTAATCTTAATAGTAGGTTCCCACTCATCTAAAGTTTTGTAGGAATATAAACTTCTAGTTCAAGCTTTTCTTCAAAAGATTGCATCACAGCATCAACGATATGTTTGGTAAAAGCTTTATTTTGATCATAAGCACAAGGAGAATTTAACTAGGATTGCAACAAGGAAATACAATCTATTAAAGAACAATTATCATAATTAAATTCCTTGAAATCCAAAATAGTGGGTTCATTGCTACCTAAAGTTTTGACCTCTTCAATCCCACTTTTGTCAATTTTTGCATCTAGGTCTAAAAACTCCAAATCATTGGGATGCATTTTAACTAAAGTTGACTCATCTCCAGTCCCATATTTGTCAAGATTCATATTGGAAAACAAAGATTTAATAGGAGTCACATCAATCACTTTTAGATCTTCATCATTATTACCATGAAAACTAGAAGAACATGATTTTACAAACCAACCTTTTTTAGCATGCATCTTAGCGGTTCTTTCTTTGCACTCATCAATGGAAATTTTCATGGCTTTGAGAGACTCATTGATATCATGCTTAAGAGGAATAGATATGAGTTTCAAAAAATCAACATCAAGAAAAATTCTATCCACGTTCCTAGCCAATTCATCAATCTTAAGCTGTTTTTCTTCAATCAAAGCATTGAAATTCTTTTGCGAACTCATAAATTCCTTAACACTATTCTAAAAATCAGAGGGCAACTTATAAAAATTTCCATAAGAATTGTTGTAGGAATTACAGTAATTATTAGAGGAATTGCTAGGAAATGACCTAGGATTAAAATTGCCTCTGTACGCGTTGTTTCCAAAATTGTTCCTACCAACAAAATTCACATCCATAGATTCATTATTATTCTCAATCAAAGTGGACAAAGGCATATAATTAGGATCAGAATAAACACTTTTATTAGCAAACAATTTCATAAGTTCATTCATCTTTCCACTCAAAACATTAATCTCTTCAATCGCATGAACTTTTTTACTAGTGGATCTTTTGGTGTGCCATTGAGAATATTTAACCATAATATTATCTAGGAGTTTAGTAGCTTCTCCTAAAGTGATTTCCATAAAAGTGCCTCCCGCGGCCGAATCTAAAAGATTTCTAGAAGCAAACTTTAATCCAGCATAGTTTTTTTTTTGTATAATCATCCACAAATTCAAACCATGTGTAGGGCAATTACGTATCATTAATTCCATCCTCTCCCAAACTTGTGCAACATGCTCATTATCAAGTTGCTTAAAATTCATAATATCGTTCCTAAGGGAGATGATCTTAGCAGGAGGAGAATACTTAGAGATAAAAGCATCTTTGCACTTATTCCATGAATCAATAGTATTTTTTAGGCAAAGACAAGAACTAAATTTTAGCATGATCTCTAAGCAAAAACGGAAATAGCTTCAACTTAACAATATCATTATCCACATCTTTCTTCTTTTGCATATCACACAAATCAACAAAATTGTTTAGATGGGATGCAGCATCTTCACTAGGAAGGCTAGAAAATTGATCTTTCATAACAAGATTCAACAAAGTGGCATTAATTTGACAAGATTCAACATTGTTAGTAGGAGCAATCGAAGTGCTAATAAAATCATTGTTGTTGGTATTGGAAAAGTCACACAATTTAGTATTATGTTGAGCCATCGTGACAAGCAATCAATCAAACACACAAGCACACAAGAAGCAAGCGAAAAAGAGACGAACAGAAGAGGGGCGAAGAAAAGGCCAAGGTTTTCGAAAATCGGTTTAGAAGTGTGGGAGAGGAAAACGAGAGGCGAATGGTGAATAATGTAATGCAAGGGAGAAGAGTTTATGATGGTACTTGGTATGGCTTGACTTGACGTAGATCTCCTTGGCAACGGCGCCAGAAATCCTTCTTGCTACCTTTTGAGCTTGCGTTGGTTTTCCCTTGAAGAGGAAAGGGTGATGCAGCAAAGTAGCGCAAGTATTTCCCTCAGTTTTGAGAACGAAGGTATCAATCCAGTAGGAGACGATGCACAAGTCACTGAATACCTGCACAAACAATCAAGAACTTGCAACCAAAGTGATAAAGGGGTTGTCAATCCCTTCACGGTCACTCGCAAAAGTGAGATCTAATAGAGATAGATAAACAATAAAGTAAATATTTTTGGTATTTTTGGTTTATAGATGGGAAAGTAAAGATTGCAAAATAATAGATCAAAAACTAGCAAGATGTAAACGAGATTCAATATAATGGAAAAGAGACCCGGGGGCCATAGGTTTCACTAGTGGCTTCTCTCGAGATAGCAAATATACAGTGGATGAACAAATTACTGCCGAGCAATTGATAGAAAAGCGCATAATTATGATGACATCTAAGGCAATGATCATGAACATAGGCATCATGCCAGTGTCAAGTAGACTGACTCCTGCCTGCATCTACTACTATTACTCCACACATCGACCGCTATCCAGCATGCATCTAGAGTATTAAGTTCATAAAGAACGGAGTAACGCATTAAGCAAGATGAAATATAGAGGAATTAACTCGCAATATGATGAAAACCCCATCTTGGTATCCTCGATGGCAACAATACAATACGTGCCTTGCTGCCCCTACTGTCGCTGGGAAAGGACACCACAAGATTGAACCCAAAGCTAAGCACTTCTCCCATTGCAAGAAAGATCAATCTAGTAGGCCAAACTAAACCGATAATTCAAAGAGACTAGCAAAGATATCAAATCATGCATATAAGAATTTAGAGAAGAACCAAATAATATTCATAGATAATCTTGTTCATAAATCCACAATTCATCAGATCTCGGCAAACACACCAGAAAAGAATATTACATCGAATAGATGTGCAAGAACATCGAGGAGAACTTTGTATTGATAATCAAAGAGAGAGAAGAAGCCATCTAGCTAATAACTATGGACCCGAAGGTCTATGGTAAACTACTCACACTTCATCAGAGAGGTAATGGTGTTGATGTAGAAGCTCTCCGTGATCGAATCCCCCTCCGGCAGATCACCAAAAAAGGTCCCAAGATGGGATCTGACGGGTACAAAAGGTTGCGGCGGTGGAAAAGTGGTTTCGTGGGTATAAGAGTATATATAGGCAAAGGAACTAGGTCGGCGGAGCTACAAGGGGCCCACAAGGGTGGGGGCACGCCCTCCTACCTCGTGGCTGCATCGTTGCCTCTCCGACTTCATCTCCAAGTCTTCTGGTTTGCTTTCGATCCAAGAAAGATCATCACGAAGGTTTCATTCCGCTTGGACTCCGTTTGGTATTGCTTTTCTGCAAAACTCTAAAATAGGCAAAAAAACAGAAACTGGCACTGGGCCCTTGGTTAATAGGTTAGTCCCAAAATAATATAAAATAGCTTATTAAAGCCCATTAAACATCCAAAACTGATAATAAAATAGCATGGAACAATCAAAAATTATAGATATGTTGGAGACGTATCAACTAGCAGCGCGCCTTTGTGCCCGGGCTACTACTATTATTGCATATTCTATTTCTTTTTCATTTTATGTCATATTCATACACCATTATACAAGTTTTCATACAGTAGCAATTTAGAGATTGTTTTTACATCATAATGAGTTATTACATCGCTGGGTGAAAGAACAATGGATTAGTTTCAAGTGGATGGATCCATCCACTTAAAACTAATCCGCGGTTCTTCACCCAATGATATAATAAATCATCATCACCATATCATTAACAACTTATCATTATAATACATCATTGTCATATAGAAACTCCTCATGATCATCATTTTCGTCAATGAGACATCATATAGCAAGTTGGTCACTAGTCAATAACAACTCCTCATCCTCATCATCATCAACTCTAACACATTGTAGCACATAATAACACATTGTACCTAGGACCTACTCCTCTCTAATAGGACCTACTACCCTCTCTTAAGTAAAATAACATAAAACAAGATAGGCCCTGGCTCTCCATTATGGAGAATGGAGATTATCCTCTCTCCAATTCTTGCGCTTCGCGCAATGTTGCTCCCAAATAGCTCCCTACGACTGACCATACATTTTTTTTTCAATCTTTCATTGTCATGTTTTCATCGGTTTTAGAAATCCGGTATGAACAACAGTGATGGGTAGGATGACCTGCTCGTAAGCTCATAACATCAAGGCGACATTTTGGAAACATCAGATGAGGCACACAATCCTTCGGTATTATCTATTGAAAAACATAGTAATAACTTTGTAGTTAGAAATGTAATTTAGTTCTAGAAGAATTTATGCAAAAGATTCACGAATGTCGTAATAGTAAAAAATATTACCATGACATCTCCATGGATGTTACCGTAGTTCAACACGTGCACTCGTGGCACATATTGACCATAATGCGCAGGAGTTTGATAATAGAATTGTAGTTCTCAAGATCATTAATAAATGAGATCAGATGATTTTTCCCCTGATAAGTAAATTCTACGCCATCGGTGTAGTAGGTTCTGTCTACCATCTTCCGCACATTCTTTGAAGAATGAAAATAAGCTATCAATGGAAATAAGCTGTCAACTATTTTGAAATCAACAATATAAATTACTTAATAACTATGTTTAAGAAACTCACATAGCGGTAGAATTGGAAGCGTATCAACAAGGACCCAAATGTCCATATTGTCTTCATCGATGTGAGCATCACCAAGATCCATGGTGACAAGCATAACCTCATGAAATTATTCGTCTTGCAAAGTGCTTCCCAATTTGGGCAACCAAAATGGAATATGCTCTCAGAATTGTATAGATTTATAGTAAAATCATATCCATGATGGGTCCTTAGCTGAAGTATCTTTGTTTCCATACTTTCATGATCTTCAATATCCATCCTCTCCAAGACATAGCGTCTTGCATGGCATGGGATTAACTATAGTCGAATTGTAAAAGATGAAAATTACACATTGAAGAAGCAGAAGTCGTGCTTAATTACAAAAAACACTTGTTGTTGTGACGTACCGTTTCAACAACGAAGGTCTCCTGGAACTTAATGCTGAAGCGCCGACCTTCTACCAGGCAAGGCCTGTCGCACAAACCCCGGTCGTCGCTGGACCAGTCGCACTCCGCGAGAATTTCATCGTCCGATGACATTTCCTATGTTCATAATTCAAAGATTAAACTTCTAAAATTAAATATATGTACTACAGAAACTAAATTAGATCATTATTATTCACCACGTGTTGACCATCGCCCTGTCGAGTATTTTCTTTAAAACTCTCAGCTCATGTGGTGTATATATTCGACCGTCTGTGATGGGAGCTCCTCCCTTCGTTCCCGAGTGCATTACACCAAATTGTATAGCACACGGGAACGAAGCAGAAGCTACCCCCACGACAACAGTCGGGATTCTCCGTCATATCTCATATATGGTGGACACACTCCCTCACTGATTTTTTGACTGCCTGTGTGAAGGAAATATGCCCTAGAGGCAATAATAAAGTTATTATTTATTTCCTTAATTTGTGATAATTGTTTATAATTCATGCTAAAATTGTATTAACTGGAAACTTAGTACATGTGTGAATACATTGGCAAAAACATGTAGTCCCTAGTATGCCTCTACTTGACTAGCTCGTTAATCAAAGATGGTTATGTTTCCTAACCACAGACATGTTTTGTCATTTAATGAACGAGATCACATCATTAGGAGAATGATGTGATGGACATGACCCATCCGTTAGCTTAGCATTATGGTCATGTCAGTTTCATTGCTACTGCTTTCTTCATGACTTATACAAGTTCCTTAGATTATGAGATTATGCAACTCCCGAATATCAGAGGAACACTTTGTGTGCCACCAAACGTCACAACGTAAATGGGTGATTATAAACGTGCTCTACAAGTGTCTCAGAAGGTGTTGGTTGGGTTGGCATAAATCGAGATTAGGATTTGTCACTCTGTGTTTCGGAGAGGTATCTCTGGGCCCTCTCGGTAATACTCATCACTATAAGCCTTGCAAGCATTTTAACTAATGAGTTAGTTGCGGGATGAAGTATTACGGAACGAGTAAAGAGACTTGCCGGTAACGAGATTGAACTAGCTATGATGATACCAACGATCAAATCTCGGGCAAGTAACATACTGATGACAAAGGGAACAACGTATGATGTTATGCGGTTTCAACGGAGACGTCCAGGTTCCGCTATTTGTTATTTACCGAAGACATGTCTCGGTCATGTCTAGATAGTTCTCGAACCCGTAGGGTCCGCACGCTTGACGTTCGATGACGATTAATATGATTAGTTTATGTGATACGATGTACCGAAGGTAGTCCCAGATGAGACCACGGACATGACGAGGAGTCTCAAAGTGGCCGAGAAATAAAGATTGATATATTGGACGGCTATGTTCGGACACCGGAAGTGTTCTGGAGAAGTTTCGGATAAAACCGGAGTATCGGGGGTTACCGGAACCCCCAGAGAAGCTATTGGGCCTCATGGGCCTTAATAGAGAAGAGAGAGGGTCGGCTAGGAGGTGGTGCACGGGCCCCTTGCCCTAGTCCGAATAGGACATGGGGAGGGGGCGGCGCCTCCCTCCTTCCTTCTCTCCTCCTCCTCCTTCTCCCCTTCTCCCTGTGGGAATAGGGAAGGGGGATTCCTACTTGGAGTAGGACCCCCCCTTGGGCACGCCACCCAAGGCCGGCCTCCTCCTCCCTCCCTCCTTTATATACGGGGAAGGGGCACCCCATAGACACACAAGTTGATCAAGTTGATCTTTTAGCCGTGTGCAGTGCCCCCTCCATAGATTTCCACCTCGGTCATATCGTCGTAGTGCTTAGGCGAAGCCCTGCGCCGGTAACTTCATCATCACCGTCACCACGCCGTCATGCTGACAGAACTCTCCCTCGGCCTCAGCTGGATCTGGAGTTCGAGGGACATCACTGAGTTGAACGTGTGTGGATCGCGGAGGTGCCGTGCGTTCGGTACTTGATCAGTTGGATCGTGAAGACGTTCGGCTACATCAATCGCGTTACTTAACGCTTCAGCTTTCGGTTTACGAGGGTACGTGGACACACTCTCCCCCTCGTTGCTATGCATCACCTAGATAGATCTTGCGTGATGGTAGGATTTTTTTTTGAAATTACCGCGTTCCCCAACAGTGGCATCAGAGCCAGGTCTATGCGTAGATGTTATATGCATGAGTAGAACACAAAGAGTTGTGGGCGATAATAGTCATACTGCTTACCAGCATGTCATACTTTGATTCGGCGGTATTGCTGGATGAAGCGGCCTGGACCGAAATTACATGACCGCGTTCATGAGACTGGTTCTACCGACGTGCTTACGCACATAGGTGGCTGGCGGGTGTCTGTTTTTCCAACTTCAGTTGAATCGAGTGTGGCTACACCCGGTCCTTGTTCAAGGTTAAAATAGCACACTTGACGAAAAATCATTGTGATTTTGACGCGTAGGTAAGAACGGTTCTCGCTAGAAGCCCGTAGCAGCCACGTAAAACTTGCAACAACAAAGTAGAGGACGTCTAACTTGTTTTTGTAGGGCCTGCTGTGATGTGATATGGTCAAGGCATGATGTGATATAAATTTTTGTATGAGATGATCATGTTTTGTAACAAAGTTATCGGCAACGGGCAGGAGCCATATGGTTGTCGCTTAATTGTATGCAATGCAATCGTCATGTAATTCTTTTACTTTATCACTAAGCGGTAGAGATAGTCATAGTAACAATAGTTGGTTAGACGACAACGATGCTACGATGGAGATCAAGGTGTCATGCCGGTGCCGATGGAGATCGACGATGCTTCGGTGATGGAGATCATGAGCACAAGATGATGATGGCAATATCATGTCACATATTTTGATGGCATGTGAGGTTTATCTTTGATGCATCTTATTTTGCTTAGTACGGTGGTAGCATTATAAGATGATCCCGTACTAAATTTCAAGGTACAAGTGTCCTCCCTAAGTATGCAGCGTTGCTACAGGTCGTCGTGCGGAGACACCACATGATGATCGGTTGTGATAAGGTATACGTTCACATACAATGGGTGCAAGCCAGTTTTGCACACGCAGAATACTTGGGTTAAACTTGACGAGCCTAGCATATGCAGATATGGCCTCGGAACACTAAGACCGAAAGGTCGAACGTGAATCATATTGTAGATATGATCAACATAGTGATGTTCACCATTGAAAACTACTCGATCTCACATGATGATCGAACATGGTTTAGTTGATTTGGATCACGTGATCACTTAGATGATTAGAGGGATGTCTATCTAAGTGGGAGTTCTTATGTAATATGATTAATTGAACATTAATTTATCATGAACTTAGTACCTGATAGTATTTTGCATGTCTATGTTGTTGTAGATCAATGGCCCGTGCTACCGTTCCTTTGAATTTTAATGCGTTCCTAGAGAAAGCTAAGCTGAAAGATGATGGCAGCAACTACACGGATTGGGTCCATAACTTGAGGATTATCCTCATTGCTGCACAGAAGAATTACATCCTGGAAGCACCGTTAGGTGTACCACCCGCGCCCGCAACTACATACATTGTGAATGCCTGGTAGATGCGTGTTGATGACTACTCGATAGTTTAGTGTGCCATGATCTACGGCTTAGAATCGGGACTTCAAAGACGTTTTGAACGTCATGGAGCATATGAGATGTTCCAAGAGTTGAAGTTAATATTTCAAGCAAATGCCCGAGTTGAGAGATATGAAGTCTCCAACAAGTTCTACAGCTGCAAAATGAAGGAGAATAGTTCTGTCAGTGAACACATACTCAGAATGTCTGGGTACCATAACCACTTGACTCAGTTGGGAGTTAATCTTCCTGATGATAGTGTCATTGACAGAGTTCTTCAATCACTGCCACCAAGCTATAAAGGCTTCGTGATGAACTATAATATGCAAGGGATGAACAAGACTATTCCCAAGCTCTTTGCGATGCAAAAGGCTGCAGAGGTATAAATCAAAAAGGAGCAGCAAGTGTTGATGGTCAACAAGACAACTAGTTTCAAGAAAAAGGCCAAAGGGAAGAAAGGGAACTTCAAGAAGAACAACAAAAAGGTTGCTGCTCAAGAGAAGAAACCCAAGTCTGGACCTAAGCCTGAAACTGAGTGCTTCTACTGCAAAGGGACTGGTCACTAGAAGCGGAACTGCCCCAAGTATTTGGCGGATAAGAAGGATGGCAAAGTGAAAGGTATATTTGATATACACGTTATTGATGTGTACTTAACTAATGCTCGCAGTAGCGCCTGTGTATTTGATACTGGTTCTCTTGCTCATATTTGCAACTCGAAATAGGGGCTACGGATTAAGCGAAGATTGGCTAAGGATGAGGTGACGATGTGCATGGGAAATGGTTCCAAGGTCGATGTGATCGCCGTCGGTACGCTACTCTACATCTACCATCGGGATTAGTTTTAGACATGAATAATTGTTATTTGGTGCCAGCGTTGAGCATGAACATTATATCTGGATCTTGTTTGATGCGAGACGGTTATTCATTTAAATTAGAGAATAATGGTTGTTCAATTTATATGAGTAATATCTTTTATGGTCATGCACCCTTGCTGAGTGGTCTATTTTTGTTGAATCTCGACAGTGATGATACACATATTCATAATATTGAAGCCAAAAGATGCAAAGTTAATAATGATAGTGCAACTTATTTGTGGCACTGCCGTTTGGGTCATATCAGTGTAAAGCGCATGAAGAAACTCCATGCTGATGGACTTTTGGAATCACTTGATTATGAATCACTTGGTGCTTGCGAACCTTGCCTCATGGGCAAAATGACTAAAACTCCGTTCTCCGGAACAATGGAACGAGCTACAGACTTGTTGGAAATAATACATACCGATTTATGCGGTCCAATGAGTATTCAAGCTCTTGGTGGGTATCATTATTTTCTTACCTTCATAGATGATTTGAGTAGATATGGTTATATCTACTTATGAAACATAAGTCTGAAACATTTGAAAAGTTCAAAGAATTTGAGAGTGAAGTGGAAAATCATCGTAACAAGAAAATAATGTTTCTATGATCTGATCGTGGAGGAGAATATTTGAGTTATGAGTTTGGTCTTCATTTGAAACAACTTGGGATAGTTTCACAACTAACGCCACCTGGAACACCACAGCGAAATGGTGTGTCCGAACCTCATAACCGTACTTTATTGGATATGGTGCGATCTGGATGTCTCTTATTGATTTACCGCTATCGTTTTGGGGTTATGCTTTAGAGACTGCTGCATTCACTTTAAATAGGGCACCATCAAACCTGTTGAGACGACGCCTTATGAACTGTGGTTTGGCAAGAAACCAAAGTTGTCATTTTTTAAAGTTTGGGGCTGCGATGCTTATGTGAAAAACTTCGACCTGATAAGCTCGAACCCAAATTAGAGAAGTGCGTCTTCATAGGATACCCAAAGTAAACTGTTGGGTACACCTTCTATCATAGATCCGAAGGCAAAATGTTTGTTGCTAAGAATGGATCCTTTCTACAGAAGGAGTTTCTCTCGAAAGAAGCGAGTGGGAGGAAATTAGAACATGATGAGGTAACTGTAACTTCTCCCTTATTGGAAAGTAGTTCATCACAGAAATCAGTTCTAGTGATTCCTACACCAATTAGTGAGGAAGTTAATGATGATGATCATGAAACTTTAGATCAAGTTACTACCGAACCTCATAGGTCTTCCATAGTAAGATCCGCACCAGAGTGGTCGGTAATCCAGTTCTGGAAGTCATGTTACTAGACCATCATGAACCTATGAACTATGAGGAAGCGATGATGAGCCCAGATTCAGCGAAATGGCTTGAGGCCATGTAATCTAAGATGGGATCCATGTATGAGAACAAAGTGTGGACTTTGGTGGACTTGCCCGATGATCGGCAAGCCATATAAAATAAATGGGTCTTTAAGAAGAAGACCGACGTAGACGGTAATGTTACTGTTTATAAAGCTCGACTTGTTGCGAAAGGTTTTCGACAAGTTCAAGGAGTTGACTATGATGAGACTTTCTCACCCGTAGCAATGCTTAAGTCTGTCCGAATCATGTTAGCAATTGCTGCATTTTATGATTATGAAATTTGGCAAATGGATGTCAAAACTGCATTCTTGAATGGATTTTTGGAAGAATAGTTGTATATGATGCAACGAGAAGGTTTTCTCGATCCAAATGGTGCTAACAAAGTGTGCAAGATCCAGCGTTCCATTTATGGACTGGTGCAAGCCTCTCAGAGTTGGAATAAACGCTTTGATAGTGTGATCAAAGCATATGGTTTTGTACAGACTTTTGGAGAAGCCTGTATTTACAAGAAAGTGAGTGGGAGCTCTGTAGCATTTCTGATATTATATGTGGATGACATATTGTTGATTGGAAATGATATAGAATTTCTGGATAGCTTAAAGGGATACCTGAATAAGATTTTCTCTATGAAAGACCTTGGAGAAGTTGTGTACATATTGGGAATCAAGATCTATAGAGATAGATCAAGACGCTTAATTGGACTTTCACAAAGCACATATCTTGATAAAGTTTTGAAGAAGTTCAGAATGGATCAGTCAAAGAAAGGGTTCTTGCGTGTGTTACAAGGTGTGAAGTTGAGTCAGACTCAATGCCCGACCACTGCAGAAGATAAAGAGAAAATGAAATTCATTCCCTATGCTTCAGCCATAGGTTCTATCATGTATGCAATATTGTGTACCAGACCTGATGTGTGCCTTACTACAAGCATAGCATGGAGGTACCAAAGTAATCCCGGAGTGGAGCACTGGACAACGGTCAAGAACATCCTGAAATACCTGAAAAGGACTAAGGATATGTTTCTCGTTCATGGAGGTGAAAAAGAGCTCGTCGTAAACAGTTACGTCGATGCAAGCTTTGACACTGATCCGGGTGACTCTAAGTCGCATACCGGATACGTATTTTTATTGAATGGAGGAGCTGTCAGTTGGTGCAGTTCCAAGTAGAGCGTCGTGGCGGGATCTACGTGTGAAGCGGAGTACATTTCTGCTTTGGAAGAAGCAAATGAAGGAATTTGTATGAAGGAGTTCATATCCGATCTAGGTGTTATACCTAGTGCATCGGGTCCAATGAAAATCTTTTGTGACTATACTGGTGCAATTGCCTTGGCAAAGGAATCCAGATTTCACAGGAGAACCAAGCACATAAAGAGATGCTTCAATTCCATCCGTCATCAAGTGTCGGAAGGGGAGATAGAGATTTGCAAGATACATACGGATCTGAATGTTGCAGACCCATTGACTAAGCCTTTTCCGCGAGCAAAACATGATTAGCACCAAAGCTCTATGGGTGTTAAAATAATTACTATGTAATCTAGATTATTGACTCTAGTGCAAGTGGGAGACTAAAGGAAATATTCCCTAGAGGAAATAATAAAGTTATTATTTATTTCCTTCATTCATGATAAATGTTTATTATTTGTGCTAGAATTGTGTTAACCAGAAACTTAGTACATGTGTGAATACACAGACAAAAACATATAGTCCCTAGTATAACTCTACTTGACTAGCTCGTTAATCAAAGATGGTTATGTTTCCTAACCATTGACATCTGTTGTCATTTGATGAATGGGATCACATCATTAGTAGAATGACGTGATGGACATGACCCATCCGTTAGCTTAGCATTATGATTGTGTCAGTTTCATTGCTACTGCTTTCTTCATGACTTATACAAGTTCCTCAGACTATGAGATTATGCAACTCCCGAATACCGGAGGAACACTTTGTGTGCTACCAAATGTCACAACGTAAATGGTTGATTATAAAGGTGCTCTATAGGTGTCTCCGAAGTTGTTTGTTTGGTTGGCACAAATCGAGATTAGGATTTGTCACTCCGTGTTTCGAAGAGGTATCTCTGGGCCCTCTCGGTAATACTCATCACTATAAGCCTTGCAAGCATTGTAACTAATGAGTTAGTTGCGGGATGAAGTATTACAAAATGAGTAAAGAGACTTGCGATAATGAGATTGAACTAGGTATGATGATACCGATGATCGAATCTCGGACAAGTAACATACCGATGACAAAGGGAACAACATATGTTGTTATGTGGTTTGACCGATAAAGATCTTTATAGAATATGTAGGAACCAATATGAGCATCCATGTTCCGCTATTAGTTATTGACTAGAGACGTCTCTTGGTCATGTCTACATAGTTCTCGAACCCGTAGGGTCCGCACGCTTAACGTTCGATGACGATTGGTATTATGAGTTTATGTGATATGATGTACTGAAGGTTGTTCGGAGTACCGGATGAGATCACAGACATGATGAGGAATCTCGAAATGGCCAAGTGTCGGTGTACTAAGGTAGGGGTACCTCAGTACCCCAACTTGTGCACGGGCAGTTGCAGCTCCCCGCGGCTGGATCTACTACACGCTTGCCGGAGACCATTCCTGCTCCATATCAAGCCATTCAAGAACAAAGTGTACAAGACAGAAGGTCAAGACCCCGGCAAGAGGAGCTTGCCGGGAAGGCCGTCCCAGGCTCAAGATTACATCATTCACGCGAGGCCCTGGCGAAAGGAGCTCGCCGGGGAGACTAGAAGATTACATCAGAAGACACGCCTCGGCGCTTATACGCCGCGCCCGGCGGGCCCTGAAGCGGCAAGTTACTGAGCCCGACAAGCTTCCGGTCCGCAAGATCAAGACCCGGCAAGGTACTTGCCGGAGAGCTGTGCTGTGCCCGCCTCCAGCTCATCTGCCCACGCCGCCTCAAGCTCTCTCCGAGACGCGTGGCGGATGGCTGTGCAGCCTAGGGGGTGCGGTGGCACTCCACGGTGGTGGATCCATCGCCGTGGCAGACGGAGACGCACGGCGGGAGCTTTTGGGCGACGGCGACGGGCATTAAATGCCCTTGTCCCCTCTCACAAAGTAGGTAGAATCCATTTGTTCAAGCCTTTGAGCTGCACTGCTCCCCGCACTGCTCCAACTACCACCTCTTTACATTTTACCCCTCTCTCCTCGTTGACACCGTCGGTGACCCTTGCACTATAAAAGGAGGCCCATGCACAACGTGGGGGTTTCAACCATTCGCAACTCCCACGCTTGGTGTAGCTGCTACTGTAGCTCTTCAAGCTCCCGAGCACAATACAACACAAAGCAGCAGTAGGGTTTCTGCGACCATCGCGCCCGGCTGGGTAAAACCCCGCCCGCGTGCATCGCCTCGATCGCTCTCTCAGGCCTCCTCCGCCTCGCATCGCACTCACGAAGGGGCCCCGGCCCCATAGGTGCTCGCGGCGGGCGGGCCTCCATCCGTCCCGCGTCCGCCCCGACATCTTTGGCGCGCCAGGTAGGGGGCGTCGAGGTTGTGCGGACCTGATCCGGCGTTCGCGCAGGCGCATTCTTCATCAACCTCTCCAGTTTCGTCAGCAACTTCATCGGCAACTGCGTCATGGCCCCGAAGACGAGGGCCTCGAGAGTCGCAGACCCGTCTGCGTCTCACCCGCCGCCACCGGAACCAACGGTAGGCGGAGGAGACGCCAGCGGAAGGGTGGACACCGGCGAGGGCACTCGCGCGCCACCGAATCTGTGGACAGGCGGATGACCGCGCCTCGGCCTCCGTGGATCCACGCCCATCTCGATGCAGACGACGACCCAGCAGCGCCATACCACGGAGGTGGTATCCGCCTTTGGAGCAAGAACACGCCGGAGGCTCGCGGATGTTCCGGACCCCGCCCGAGCACGGCAAAGCGAAGCGCCGGGCAGGACCTCGCCTTCTAACACTGCTTAGTCCGAGTCGGCGCGTCCGCTCCCGCCTTTGCGCTCCCGCTCCCTCCACTCCGCGAAGCGCTCATAAGAGCGCAAATGCTCCTCGACTTCCCTCAAGCCGCGGACAAGGCCGAAGACTGGAGGGCTACCATCCGGAGCCTGGTCGCCTTCGCCAACAACGACTCTCCACGGCAGCCGGTGGCCTCACGGCCGCGGCAAGCCGAGAAGACGAGGGCCGGCGGCGACAAGACCGCCGGGGGTGCACCCACCGTGCACTCCCCGCCACGGAAGCGAAAGACGCCGCCCCGCCGGAACAACGCCGACGACGGCTCCACGGCATCGTCGGATCCACGGGCTCGTCGGGATCAACGCCAGGTCCTTGACGATCGGCGACAAGAGGACGCTCGGACCACGATCGAGCGCCGCCGAGAGACTCGGCGACAATCCGACCAGAGAGCTGGAAGCACTGTCGACGCGCGCGCGCCCGGCGAGCCAGGCGACTTGCCGAACGCAGCAGGCTGCCCTGCGTTCACCCGTGAGCTGCGACGCGTCCAGTGGCCCAGCATGAAGAATTTCAAGCCTGACGTACCGGAAAAGTACGACGGCAAGACGCACCCCTCGGAATTCCTCAGCGTCTACACCATCGCCGTGCAGGCTGCCGGGGGGCGCGACGAGAAGATTCTGGCGAATTACTTCCCGCTTGTGCTTAGGCCGAACGTTCGTTCTTGGCTTATGCACTTGCCGGAAGGCTCCATCTCTTCTTGGGCGGACCTTTTCCATCAGTTTGTTGGCGCCTTCACTGGCGGCCACAAACCTCACGGCCAGGAGAGTGATCTCCACATTTTGGCCCGAGAGGAAGGAGAATCCTGCGCAAAGTATATCCAACGCTTCACCGTGTGCAGACAACATCCTCGATGTCCACCCTGCCTGGTTATCGCGCGTTCCACCAGAACGTGCGTAACCGCCGCATGCGTGAAGAGATGGCGATGACTAAGATTCGGGATGTCAGCGAGCTCTATGCTCTGGCTGATAAATGTGCACGTGCAGAAGAGGGGAGGAGGCTCCCCGGGGAGGATGCTGGCGCAGGAGGAAGCGACTCCGACGACGCCGCCCCGGCAAAGAAGCGCCGGCGGCGGAACAATCAGAAAAAGAACAAGGAAGAGGTGCTTGCCGTCGAAAAGTCCGGCAAGGAGGCTCCCGCCAAGCAAGCACAGGTTGGCGACTCCGGCAAGGAGCCTGCCCCTGTAGCGGCAGCCGACAAGCGGGACGGCCCCGGCAAGCAATATCAAGAAAATCCACCGCACTAAGGGCCACGATCTATATAATCGCAAGCTGTCGACTATCTCGCCGAGCAGCAAAAGGCTGAGTACGAGAGGCGCGACAAGGAGAGGGCCCAAGGTGGCGGAGGAGAACCGAGCAAGAAGCGGCCGTTCAACGGCCAGGGAGGACGCTTCGGCAAGGCCAAGCGGCGACAAGGTGATCGACCTCCCCGGAGCCGCGACAAGGATGAAGACGACGACGAAGACATGGAGGATGAGGATGACAGCGAGCAGGAGTTCCAGAAGGCCACGGAGGTCCTGTGCGTCGACGGTGGCGCCTCACTGCACACCTCCCACCACCAGCTAAAGCAGTGGGCGCGTGAAGTGAATGCAGCGGAGCCGCCCATAGAGTCACGCAGGCTCCTCAAATGGTCCAGCACGCCCATCGTTTTTGATCTTGAGGATCACCCTGACCGCACCACCGCGGTCGGGTGCCTGCCGATGCTGGTCTCGCCCACCATCCGCAACCTCAAGGTCACCAAAATGTTAGTTGGACGGCGGGCCGGGCTGAACTTGATCTCCTCTGCTGTGATCAAGAAACTCCAAATCCCATGGGCGAGCTCGAGAGACCGGTTCTTTCCAAGGAATCAACCCGGACGGAGCAAACCCAAGGAAAGATCACTCGCCGGTGACCTTTGGCGGGAGCTCAACTTCAGGATCGAGCGCATCACTTTCGACGTCAGCCGATATTCCGCTACCATACAACGGAATACTCGGCCGCCCCGCCTCGCCAAGTTCATGGCAGCTTCCCATTATGCTTACAATATACTCAAGATGCCGGGCCGATAAGCGTCATCACCGCCCACGGCGACAAGAAAGATGCGCTTATCTGCACCGACAAGATCTACTGACGCTGGCAGCAGCGCCGACAAGAATACACTTGCCGCTGAAGCTCCCGAGGGAAGAAGACGAAGACCAAGTCCGCAAGTGCTCGGGGCCCACTCCAAAACCGCACCTCTTCGGAGTGTTGCGCTGCTGTCAAGGACGCCCCGCCGAGCTCCACCGCAAGAGTAAAGGGAATGGCGCCCGCCGCAACCAAGAAGGTGCCCGCCAAGGAGGACGGCACTGGTGGAACTTTTACCATCGCATTCCACGCTGACAAAAATAGGAAAGCGCGCTCATTGCCTTCCTGCGGGCGAACGTCGATGTGTTTGCATGGCAACCATCTGACATCCCCGGAGTTCCCAGGAAGGTAATTGAGCACAAGCTTGCCGTTTGCCCTCATGCGCGGCCCATCAAGCAAAAAGTGAGGAAGCAAGCCATGGAGCGTCAAGAATTCATCAATGGAGAGATCAAGAAGCTAGAGGCAGCAGGCCTGGTTAGAGGCGTGATCCATCCGACGTGGTTAGCAAACCCAGTTGTCGTGCGCAAGGCTAACGGGAAGTGGAGGCTGTGTATAGACTTCACCGATGTAAATAAAGCATGTCCCAAAGATCCATTCCCCTTGCCGCGCATCGACCAGATCGTAGACTCCACTGCCGGATGTGAGCTACTCTGCTTTCTTGATGCATACTCAGGCTATCACCAGATCTTTATGGCCAAAGAGGATGAAGAGAAGACTGCGTTTATCACTCCATGTGGCACCTCTGGCTTCACGCATGCCATTTGGACTGAAGAATGCAGGTCAACATTCGCAAGGGTAGTGTATATCGCTTTTGAACCACAGATCCACCAAATGTAGAGGCTTACATGGATGATATTGTGGTGAAGAGCAAGAGCAAGGATACACCGATTCAAGATTTGGAAGAGACATTTCAGAACCTGCGAAGATACAACTAAAGTTGAACCCCGAGAAGTGCGTCTTTGGAGTTCCCTCCGCAAGCTTCTCGGTTCTTTGTGTCACTGAGAGAGGATTGAAGCCAACCCCGACAAGATTAAAGCCATTGAGCAGATCGAGGCCCCGAAGCGAGTCAAAGATGTCAGAAGGCTCGCAGGTTGTGTGGCTGCCCTCAGTAGGTTCATTTCAAAGTCTGCAGAGCGCGCCCTACCTTTCTTCAAAATCTTGAAGAAGGCAGGCCCCATGAAATGGACTCCGGAAGCGGAGGCAGCGCTGCAAGATTTGAAACAATACCTATCCTCCACCCCAATACTTGTCGCACCTAGACCACAGGAGAAGTTGCTGCTGTACCTAGCGGCAACCAACCAAGTGGTTAGTGCTGCGCTAGTAGCGGAGAGGGAGTCCGACGAGGAGGCTGCACCACCGGCAAGCGAGTCCAGCGACAAGCAGGGGGCTGCTCCGACAAGCTCTGGCCCCGACAAGGGCAACTCTGCGCAGGGACAGGATGAGGTGCGAAAAAAGATGGTGCAGCGCCCAGTGTATTTTGTAAGCTCCCTTCTCCAGGGGGCTAGATCAAGATACTCTGGTGTGCAAAAGCTGCTTTTCGGCCTCCTCATGGCCTCGAGAAAGCTGCGCCATTACTTCCAGCACACGAGATAACAAAGATCACTCGCTTCAACAAGAGGATATTGCACAACCCGTAAGCAGGCGGGATCGTCGAGTGGGCACCGGAGCTGTCGAGCTTTGGACTCAAGTTTGAAAGTACCTCAACCATACTGAGCCGGGCTTTGGCAGAATTCATAGCGAATGGACCCCAACACCGATGAAGAAGTCCAAGAAACAAGTGCACCCGTACAAGAAGCAACAAGTGAATGGGTAATGTACTTTGATGGTGCCTTCTCGCTGCAGGGCGCCGGTGCCGGCGTGGTACTCATCGCGCCCACCGGAGAGCACCTCAAGTATGTTATCCAGATGCACTTCCCAAGGGAGCAAGCGACAAACAACACTGCTGAATATGAAGGTTTGCTCGCCGGCCTCAGGATCGCGGCCGAACTTGGGATCAGGAAGTTGATTGTGCGGGGAGATTCTCAGTTGGTGGTCCGACAAGTTAACAAGAGCTATCAGAGCCCTTTGATGGAAGCTTATGTAGATGAAGTGAGGAAGCTTGAGGAGCGCTTTGAAGGTTTGCAGATGGAGCATGTCCCGAGAGCTCAGAATGAAATCGCAGATGGCCTTTCAAAGTGTGCTTCGATGAAGTTACCGGTGGAACTAGGGACCTTCTTGCTCAAGCTGACTCAACCCTCCGTCACACCATCAATTGGGCAGTCCAAGAAGAGAAAATTGGTCTCCGGCGACTACTTGCCGGCGGATCTCCCTGAGACCGCCGCCAAAGTCCCCAAGATCAACAGCCAGAACGCTGAGGAACAGTTTGCTCCTGCAGATCCTCGGATCTGTGCGGTTGAAGCAAGTGTTCCCGACAAGCCTTGCCCCGGCAAGCTTGTCGGGGGACCTTCAGCGCCGGCAGAGCCAGAGATCCTTGCCGTGGAAGCTGAGGTTCCCACAGCGGCCTTCATGCCTTTAGTCCTTGCCGTTGAGCCCCGAGCTCCGGCATGGGCACAACAGATCGTCCGCTTTCTACAAACTGGAGAACTTCCCGACGACCCAGAAGAAATAGAAAAGATAACCAAACAGTCAAGTATGTATCAGTTCGTGGATAACGAGCTGTACAGAAGAAGGCTCAATGGTGTCAGACTGAAGTGCATCTCCAGGGAAGATGGATGAAGCTGCTGGCGAGATACACGGAGGCATATGTGGCTACCACATTGGCGCAAGGGCACTTGCCGAAAGCTTTCCGCAAGGGTTCTTTGGCAAGAAGCCTCCAAGATGCAACTGCACTAGTAACCAAGTGTGAAGCGTGCCAGTTCCATGCAAAGCAGATCCATTAGCCAGCTCAAGCTCTCCAAACAATCCCTTTATCCTGGCCCTTCTCGGTCTGGGGGCTCGATATCCTCGGCCCCTTCCCCCGTGCTGTCGGGGGCTTTGAGTACTTGTACGTAGCAATCGACAAGTTCACAAAGTGGCCAGAAGTGGAGCCAGGAGAAAGGTGACAACCTGATCGGCGATCAAGTTCTTCAGTCGATTGTGTGTCGCTTCGATCCCTAACAGATTATCACCGACAACGGTACACAATTCACTAGCCGCACCTTCATGCAATACGTCCAAGACCTTGGCGCCAAGGTCTGTTTTCGCTTCAGTTGCTCACCCAAGGAGCAACGGTCAAGCGAAAGGGCCAATGCTGAAGTGCTGCGCGGACTCAAGACAAGAACTTTCGACGGGATCTTGCGCAGTGCGTAAGAAATTGATAGAGGAGCTGCCGCGCTCTTTGGTCAATCGAACGACACCAAATCGAGCCACCGGACAGACACCCTTTGCTCTAGTCTATGGAGCGAAGCGGTTCTCCCCACGGAACTCGTATACGGATCTCCTCGAGTACTCGCTATGATGAGCTCGAGCAAGAGCAATTGCGGCAAGATGACGATTGCTCCTTGAGGAGGGACGCTCTGTGCTGTTTGACGAGCTGCTCGATACCAGCAAGCCTTGCGCCGCTACCATAGCCGCAAGGTCAAAGCCGAGTCTCGAGGAAGGCGACCTTGTTCTTCGCGTGTTCATCCGCCAAGAATTCCAACAAGTTGACCTTGAAGGGGAAGGCCCTTATCGGGTGAGACAAGTCACGAGGCCAGCGCCGTCCGCCGAGACCGAAGAAGGCTTACCAGTGAGTAACTCCTGGAACATAGAGCATCTTCGCAAGTTTTACCCATAAGGCGCGGTTGCCGTGATCCGCTCCGGCAACCACTTTTTGTACAAAAGCTTTGCCGTCGTTGCATGTAACCCTTTGTACAAAGCCGGGCGCAGACCCCGTGCAGCAATAAAGTTTCCGTGTTTTGCGATATTTGCCTTTTCACATGCTCTTCTTTGCTATTTGCATGAGTTATTTGGCATCTTCCGTACGACACACATATCCGGCAAGCAATAGCACGCCGAAAGGCCATATGCTTTTTCCTTCTTCTCTTTCCTTGTCTCTTAAGCAAAAGAAACGTTCCTCGTGCACAAGTTTGCCGGGGGGGAAGGAGATGGAGGATGAACCAAGTGCTGTTCAAGAAAGAGAAGCTTGCCGGAGAGTGCATAGATCACGAAAGCTAAGTTGTCGGGATTTGAGCAGCTCAAAGTTTTGAATTTTAAGTTGCCTTCCTTGAACAACCACGCTTCGTATGGAAAACTTGTGCTCGGAGGAACCTACCCGTGGATAGCCGCACCCTTGTCTTGTTTTCGAGCACGCCAACGATTTAAGTGAGCCGTGACGGCAGTGTTGCGCCTTTGTTTCGCTTTTCGAGTCCGCTCAGCGAGCTAGGTGCGCTACAACAAGCCACGGCAAGGTTGCTTGCCGGTAAGACCTTGGCCAGCGGGCTGCTTCGAAGTTCGACACTCAAGACTTTCATGCGCAAGGGCTCCTTGCCGGCAAAACTCCTAGAAGCATAAAGTTGAAGCATGCGAAGTTGAGGATCAAAACAAGGGAGATAACACTGCATCTGCTGATCAAAATAAAGGTAATATCTTACAAGGAATAACTTGTCGCGATAACTGATGAGTTCATAACACCCTATGCAGCAACTAAAAGAGATAAAGATAAAGGAGGCCTAGTCTACGCGGTCGCCCTCCATCCTGGAGATCTTATTCACCTTGGCGATGATGTGGGCGACCTGCTCCTTCAGAGCCTCCATGTCTGCGTCGGCCGGCAAGCTGCGAAGAACGTTGGCGAGGTTTATGCCAGATTGCGATATCGATCTTCGTCAAGACTCGCTCAGTGGTCCTCAGCGACACCAAGTAGTCTCCTCGGCAAGTTGCGCGGGGATCTTCTTCCGCAGATTTGCAAGGGAGCTTGGCGCTGTGGGCAAGGTTTGGATCCGGGGAGTAGATGAGGTGCTCCAGCTTCAGCGCCAGCAGCTCCTAATCAATGGCGGACGCAGAAGATACCAAGTGCTCGGTCCATATCTCGACGATACGGCGGAAGTCCTCGGCTGCTTTATTGGCGCTAGCCACCAAGGTTCGCTCCTCGCGGAGCTCCTCCTTCAGCTTGGTTTCCCGATCCCGGGCAGCGTCAAGCGAGTCCCTCAGCGCAGAGACTTGAAGCCCAAGACCCTCGATGGAGTCCTTGGCGGCCTTCAATTCGTCGCCCTTCTTGGAAAGGCACTCCTGGAGTTCTGAGTTGGTGCGGGCATCCTTCTCGCGCTCCGTGACGAGCGCGGCGACCTTCTCCTCGCTCGCCTTCAGCAACTCCTCCAGCTGCGCGACCTTGGCGGCAAGCTCCTCCTTGGCGGTTTCCGCGGCAGCCGCGGCGTCCTTTGCCTCTTTCAGTTCCCCGCCAAGGGCCTGTTCCCGAGCAGCAAGGTCTTCCTCGTGAACATCGAGGTTGACCTTCCGCTGGATGAGTTCTCCTTCTCCGACAGCTCCACCCGGGCGAGCCGTTGCTGCTCTTCGCCTCGGCCTTCTCCAAAGAACCACTCCTCATACTCTCCGGCAAGTCGCTCGCTCTTCTCCGCCACCTCGCGGAGAGCAGCCTGATTGGCGGCGCTGAGCTCCGCCGCGCGCTTCTCCATCTCCTCGGCGGCCTTGGCAGCGAGGGCCTCCCGGGAAGCGAGCTTCGCCTGTCTGGCCCGGTAAAGGGCCAGGAGCTGATGAAGCAGCTTCTCCTCATCGGGCCCGCCATTTCCGCCGGGCCCCTCGACGACCTTCAAACCCGCGGAGGCGAGGATCTCCCCATCAAAGGCCTCGCCCTCCGCGGGAGCTCGCGACGAGGAACCCCACGGCACCTGGATATAGACACCGTTGGGGGCTTCCAGGTAGTAGCCGGGCTGCTCCTCTCCGGCGGAGGGGCCGGTGACCGGCGCAGCACTTGATGCTCCCGCCACCTCCGGGCCGGTGGTGCGGTCGCCTTTCCCTCCTTCGGCCGCTGCGTCTGCGGCCGGAGCGGTCTCCGGCATATGTGGCCCGGCGGCTCCCGCCGCGTCCTCGACGACGGGGACGTCGCCGCCGCCACCCTGCGCGTCCTCCTCCTCCTCAATGACAACCTCCGTCTCCATCTGCTCGGGAGGAGGAGGATCTAGAAGAAGAAGAAAAAGCAAAAGAAGTTCAAGCAAATATCCAAAAAGAGGCGACGCCAAGAAGGCAAAGTTGCAGAACTTACCTTGGCGGACGTCTTCAGCGGCGGGCTCTCTTGCCGGGGAACTATCCCTTGGCGGAGTGGCCGCCCTCGCCGGTTGCTCGCCGCTTTGGCGGGTACTCGCCCTTGGCGGAGTACCCGCCCTTGGCGGGACGTTCTCCCTTGCCGGGGAGTCCAACCTTGGCGGGGATGGAGGGACTGCCGGCCCCTCAAGGGTGACCTCCGGATGCTCCTGCCGCTGCGGCTCCATCTCTGCACAAGTCAAGACAAACACGTCAAGATATTAGCACAAGACCAAAATCTTCAAACACGACCGGGCGAAAGTCACGCGAACCCAGACTTCTGCTGGGGGCTGCGCTGGGGCTGCTCCTTGGGACAGCCTTCGGGTCCGCAAGCTTGATCCGCACGTCCCCGTCGCCTCGGTGGCGAAGTCGTCCGCGACCTCACCACAGTGCACCTTGGCTTTCGCCGCCCGCTCGGTCAAGGTCCTGAAGTCAACACAAAGAACAAGATTAGCCTCAACAATAATCAAGGCGAAATTTAAGAAGATGAAAATCTTGGGTACTTACTCCTGTTCCTCCTCGTCGTCCTCGCTCAAGGCGGAGAAATCATACTCCACATGGGTCGCGTCGGCGCGAGGAGCAGGAGGCGGAGCCCTCTCGGCGCTTGGCGGACCTCGGGGCTGGGGCTGCGGCGACCCAGCCTGTGGCGGCGGGACCGAGAAGCGGGCGGAGCCGCCGCCCGCCCGAAAGACCCTGTCCGCTCGGCGCCCGGCCTGCGAGGCCTTTTGCTGTGGCTCGCGCTGGTTGCTTCCGCCGTGGCTGGTGCGCCTGTCGCCCCCGGCGCGGTCCGGCTCCCCCGGGAAGCTCGCGCCGCCCGGCGAGCCGGTAGTTGCCGGGGGGCCTGAGTGCTCGCTTCCGTCGCCGCCTTGCGGAGGCGCTTCGGTGGAGAACGCTTGGGGCTCGCCCGGGGCGGGGAGGTCTCCGACGACGAGGAGAGGTCGTCGGCGTAAAGGTCCGTGGACCCGCCGGCGTCCTCGGCGGCCGCGACATCCTCGCCGGCTGGCTCGCCAGGCCTAGCGCCCTGCGCTGCGACCCCTTTTCCTCTGGCGTCTCCGCTCCCTCCGGCGCCTCCGCTCCTTGCGGCGCCTCTGCTCCCCTCCGCAGCGCCTCTCGCCATGCCTCGGCTGCGATTCCGGGGATCCCGGAGTGCCTCAGAGAGGGAACCCCGGCAAGCGCGTCGGGAGGAAGCCGCAGCAGTCTGCAGATCTCCGCCGCCTCCGTTTGGTAGGACTCCTCCGCAGCCTCAGCCTCCTCGGGCGTACAGCCGAACTTTCCTGCCGCTGCGGCTGCAGCGGCCTCTTCGGCCCGAGAAGCTATGTACGCGAGCTCCTGGTCCGTGGTGTCCCGTGTCAGCCCTCGGGTCTCGTCCTTGTTCTTCGCCACCTCTTCAAGGGTGTCGAAGAAGTTGAGGACGTCTATTGGCTCGGGCGGAATCCATGAACGCTCCACGCCGTCTGCGAGTCGCCTTGCGGCATCAAGGCGAGGAGGCGATCCCGAGCTGTCTTTGTTGCGAGAGGGCACCACTCCCGGAAGGTCTGAACCACTCTGATGGTCCGGTCGTGCTTGAAGAGTTCCCGGACCATCCCCTCAACTCGGCGTCGTGAAGTTGAAGTTCAGCCCGGGGCGCAGCCTCATTATATCCCCCGCGCCGTACTCCCAGGCCGGCCTTTTCCTGTCTTGGAGAGGGGCAATGCGGCGGCGGAGGAAGTCTGCGCCTACCTCTGCAACGGTTAGATTTGCTGCTCGAAGACGATGAATCCGGACGAGGGCGGCGTCGAGCTTGATATCATCTGAGTCCAGCTCGCTCCGGTCTACGCCAAGCCGATGGGCGCGTTGTCGCGGGCGCGGTGAAGGGCTGCGGCTCGTCTTCAACGACCCAGCACCAGTCGGCACGCCACTCCTCCCACTTGCCGCGGAGCTCCCCCGGCAAGTACGACTCCTTCAAGTTCAGACGAAAAACCCAAGAAATCCCTCCGGAGAGGGGGGCGCTGGCTGCTCTAGGAGTAAAGAAGTGCCCGAACAGCGCTACGTTTGGGTATATCCTTATGAAGTTTTCGCACATGTGCGAAACCGCCATTGTGAGGACGGCATTGGGGTGAAATCAAGAAGGTGGAAGCCGTATGTGTGCATAATATCGCAGAAGAAATCGAGAAAAGGGGGCAAAGACCACAAGGAAGAAGGCTGCGAAGAAATAGTACCCGCCAGGATAGTTGTCCATGGTGGCGGCCGGATGGGCCCTGGTCCGGGGATGCGCCGTGGTTTTCTTCGCCCAGAACAAGAAATATTTGCCCCAGAGTTCCTGCACGCCGAGCCGCGGCGGGAAGACGACGTTCTGCTTCCGCATCTGGGCAAGCTTTGCCGCCTGCTCGGATTTCTCCCTCTTGGTCTTCTCCGCCTTCCCTTCCCTTCCCGGTTTCGGGGCCATGGCGGGGCGGCGAGGAAAGGAGGACGAAGAGTCGCGGGCGCCGCCAGACGCAAGAGACGGCGGAGGAGATGCGGAAGCGGAGCGCAAAGAGGATTTCTGGAGGAGGAAGAAGCAATGAAAGCGAAGGAGGGGAACCGCGCCTGCTTCCTCTGTTTTTATGGGGAAGTGGGGGGCGTTCCGCTCTTCCCATTAAAGAACGTGGGCACGCCCCATCCCACGACGCCAAGAATCGGCGCTGCTTGTTGCACGGGGAGGCGGCAGAGGCGGAAGCGGATTCGGCACGCCGTGGGCCTCGTGTACCCATGCACTGTTTTGGGCCTGGCCCAACAGCGCCAGGGCCCCTTCGTGAGTGCGGTACGAGGGCGGAGGAGGCACAGAGAGCAGATCGAGGCGATGCACGCGGGCGGGGTTTTTACCCAGCTTCGGGCCGCGATGGTCGCGTAAACCCTCTGCTGCTGTGTTGTATTGTGCTCGGTGGCTTGAAGAGCTACGATGAGCAGCCACCTGGCGTGGGAGTTGCGAATGGTTGAAACCCTCTCGTTGTGCATGGGCCTCCTTTTATAGTGCAAGGGTCACCGGCAGGTGTCAGCGTGGGAGAGAGGGGTAAAATGTAAAAGAGGTGGTAGTTGGAGCAGTCTTGAGGGAACAAAGTCAGCCTCAAAGGCTTGAACAAAGGATTCTACCTACTTTGTGAGAGGGGACAAGGGCATTTAATGCCGTCGCCCGTCGCCCAAAGCTCCCGCCTGCGTGCGTCTCTGTTGCGCCACGGCGATGGATCCACCACCGTGGAGTGCCACCGCACCCCCTAGGCTGCACAGCCATCCGCCACGCGTCTCTGGAGAGAGCTTGAGGCGACGCGTGGGCAGATGAGCTGGAGTGCGGGCACACAGCACAGCTCTCCCGGCAAGTACCTTGCCGGGGTCTTGATCTTGCCGGACCCGGAAGCTTGTCGGGCTCTGTAACTTGCCGCTTCCGGGCCCTCGCCGGGGCGCGTATAGCGCCGAGGCGTGTCTTCTACGATGTAATCTTCTAGTCTCCCCGGCGAGCTCCTTTCGCCAGGGCCTCGCGTGAATGATGTAATCTTGAGCCTGGGACGGCCTTCCCGGCAAGCTCCTCTTGCCGGGGTCTTGACCTTCTGTCTTGTACACTTTGTTCTTGAATGGCTTGATATGGAGCAGGAATGGTCTCCGGCAAGCGTGTAGTAGATCCAGCCGCGGGGAGCTGCAACTGCCCGTGCACAAGTTGGGGTACTGAGGTACCCCTACCTTAGTACACCGACAGGAGCCCCCGGGCCTGGGCCACACACCAAGACATAATGATTGATATATTGGACGGCTATGTTCGGACACTGGAAGTGTTCCGGAGAAGTTTTGGATTAAATCGGAGTACCGGGGGTTACCGGAACCCCCTCCCCAGAGAAGGTATTGGGCCTCACGGGCCTTAGTAGAGAAGAGAGAGGTGATGTCTACTACACAACCTTCTTCTTGTAGACGTTTTTGGGCCTGCAAGTGCACATGTTTGTAGGACAGTAGCAAATTTCCCTCAAGTGGATGACCTAAGGTTTATCAATCCGTAGGAGGCGTAGGATGAAGATGGTCTCACTCAAGCAACCCTGCAACCAAATAACAAAGAGTCTCTTGTGTCCCCAACACACCCAATACAATGGTAAATTGTATAGGTGCACTAGTTCGACGAAGAGATGGTGATACAAGTGCAAAATAGGTAGTAGATATAGGTTTTTGTAAACTGAAAATATAAAAACAGCAAGGTAACAAGTGGTAAAAGTGAGCGTAAACGGTATTGCAATGATAGGAAACAAGGCCTAGGGTTCATGCTTTCACTATTGCAAGTTCTCTCAACGATAATAACATAGATAGATCATATAACACGCCCTCAACATGCAACAAAGAGTCACTCCAAAGCCACTAATAGCGGAGAACAAACGTAGAGATTATGGTAGGGTACGAAAGCACCTCAAAGTTATTCTTTCGGATCGATCTATAAAAGAGTTCGTACTAGAATAAACCTTAAGACACAAATCAACCAAAACCCTAATGTCACCTAGATACACCATTGTCACCTCAAGTATCCGTGGGCATGATTATACGATATGCATCATACAATCTCAGATTCATCCAACCAACACAAAGTACTTCAAAGAGTGCCCCAAAGTTTCTACCGGAGAGTCAAGAACGTGTGCCAACCCTATGCATAGGTTCCCAATGTCACGAAACCCGCAAGTTGATCACCAAAACATACATCAAGTGGCACATGATATCCCATTGTCACCACAGATAATCACAGCAAGACATACATCAAGTGTTCTCATAAAAGACTCAATCGGAGAAGATAACTTCAAAGGGGAAACTCAATTCATCACAAGAGAGTAGAGGGGGAGAAACATCTAAAGATCCAACTACAATAGCAAAGCTCAGGATACATCAAGATCGTGCCATAGAGGGAACACGAGAGAGAACACGAGAGAGAGAGATCAAACACATAGCTACTGGTACATACCCTCAGCCCCAAGGGTGAACTACTCCCTCCTCATCATGGATAGCGCCGGGATGATGAAGATGGCCACCAGTGATGGGATCCCCCTCCGGCAGGGTGCCGGGTGTTGGGGAACGTAGTAATTTCAAAAAATTTCCTACGCACACGCAAGATCATGGTGATGTATAGCAACGAGAGGGGAGAGTGTTGTCTACGCACCCTCGTAGACCCAAGCGAAGCGATCACAACGTAGAGGAAGTAGTCGTACGTTCTCCTCGCGATCCGACCGATCCCCGTTACATTCGCACCCCGAGTTCTTGACACACGTACAGCTCGATGACGTCCCTCGTACTCGATCCAGCCGAGTGTCGAGGAGAGTTCCACAAGACGACGGCGTGGTAGCGATCTTGATGTTCTATCGCGCAGGGGCCGCCTAAGCTTCATGACGATATGACCGAGGTGGAATATGGTGGAGGGGCACCGCACATGGCTAAGGAACGATCCGTAGATCAAACTTGTGTGTTCTAGGGTGCCCCCTGCCCGTATATATAAAGGAGGGAGGGGAGGTGCGGCCGGCCCAAGGGAGGCAAGACGAGGAGTCCTACTCCCACCGGGAGTAGGACTCCCCTTCCTAGTTGGAGTAGGATTGGGGAGGGCAAGAGGAGGGGGGGCCCCTCCTTGTCCTATTTGGACTAGGGGAGGCGCGCGCCTGCCCCGGCCGCCCCTCCTCTTCTCCCTCGAGGCCCACTAAGGCCCATTTAGTTCCCGGGGTTCCAAGAACCTCCGGTACTCCAGAAATTCCGCCACCCTAACCATTCCGAACTCCAAATATAGGCTTCCAATATATCAATCTTTATGTCTCGACCATTTCGAGACTCCTCGTCATGTCCGTGATCACATCCGGGACTTCGAACTTCTTCGGTACATCAAAATACATAAACTCATAATAACTGTCATCGAAACCTTAAGCGTGCGGACCCTACGGTTCGAGAACAATGTAGACATGACCGAGACACGTCTCCGGTCAATAACCAACAGCGGACCTGGATGCCCATATTGGTTCCTACATATTCTACGAAGATCTTTATCGGTCGACCGCATAACAACATCGTTGTTCCTTTGTCATCGGTATGTTACTTGCCCGAGATTCGATCGTCGGTATCCAATACCTAGTTCAATCTTGTTACCGCAAGTCTCTTTACTCGTTCCGTAATACATCATCTCACAGCTAACTCATTAGTTGTAATGCTTGCAAGGCTTCATGATGTGTATTACCGAGAGGGCCTAGAGATACCTCTCCGACAATCGGAGTGACAAAACCTAATCTCGAAATACGCCAACCCAACATCTGCCTTTGGAGACACCTGTAGTACTCCTTTATAATCACCCGATTCGTTGTGGCGCTTTGGTAGCACCAAAGTGTTCCTCCGTAAACGGAGTTGCATAATCTCATAGTTACAGAACATGTATAAGTCATGGATAAAAGCAGTAGCAACATACTAAACGATCGAGTGCTAAGCTAATGGAATGGGTCATGTCAATCGATCATTCTACTAATGATGTGACCTTGTTAATCAAATAACAACTCTTTGTTCATGGTTAGGAAACATAACCATCTTTGATTAACAAGCTAGTCTAGTAGAGGCATACTAGTGACATGTTGTTTGTTTATGCATTCACACATGTATCATGTTTCCGGTTAATACAATTCTAGCATGAATGATAAACATTTATCATGAAATAAGGAAATAAATAATAACTTTATTATTGCCTCTAGGGCATATTTCCTTCATCTCCCACTTGCACTAGAGTCAATAATCTAGATTACATAGTAATGATTCTAACACCCATGGAGTCTTGGTGCTGATCATGTTTTGCTCGTGGAAGAGGCTTAGTCAACGGGTGTGCAACATTCAGATCCGTATGTATCTTGCAAATCTCTATGTCTCCCACCGGACTAAGTCCGGATGGAATTGAAGCGTCTCTTGATGTGCTTGGTCCTCTTGTGAAATCTGGATTCCTTCGCTAAGGCAATTGCTCCAAGATTGTCACGAAGATTTTCATTGACCCGATGCACTAGGTATGACACCTAGATCGGATATGAACTCCTTCATCCGCACTCCTTCATTAGCTGCTTCCGGCTGCTATGTACTCCGCTTCACATGTAGATCCCGCCACGACGCTTTGTTTAGAACTGCACCAACCGACAGCTCCTCCGTTTAGTGTAAATACGATCCGGTCCGCAATTTAGAATCGTCCGGATCGGTGTCAAAGCTTGCATCAACGTAACTGCTCACGATGAGCTCTTTGTCACCTCCATATACGAAAACATATCCTTAGTCCTTTTCGTATATTTCAGATGTTCTTGACCGCTGTCCATGATCCACTCGGATTACTTTGGTACCTCCCTACTAAACTTATAGCAAGGCACACATCAGGTCCAGTACACAGCATTGCATACATGATAGAGCCTATGGCTGAAGCATAGGAACATCTTTCATTTTCTCTCTATCTTCTGCGGTGGTCGGGCATTGAGTCTTACTCAACTTCACACCTTGTAACACGTGCAAGAACCCTTTCTTTGCTTGATCCATTTTGAACTTCTTCAAAATTTTGTCAAGGTATGTGCTTTGTGAAAGTCCAATTAAGCGCCTTGATCTATCTCTATAGATCTTAATGCCCAATATGTAAGCAGCTTCACCGAGGTCTTTCATTGAAAAACTCTTATTCAAGTATCCTTTATGCTATCCAGAATTCTATATCATTTCCGATCAGCAATATGTCATCTACATATAATATCGTAAATGCTACAGAGCTCCCACTCACTTTCTTGTAAATACAGGCTTCTCCAAAAGTCTCATAATAGCCAAATGCTTTGATCACACTATCAAAGCGTTTATTCCAACTCCGAGATGCTTGTACCAGTCCATAGATGGATCGCTGGAGCTTGCATACTTTGTTAGCTCCTTTGGATCGATAAAACCTTCGGTTGCATCGTATACAACTCTTCTTCCGTAAATCCATTCAGAATGCAGTCTTTACATCCATTTGCCAAATTTCATAATCATAAATGCGGCAATTGCTAACATGATTCGGACAGACTTAAGCATCGCTACGGGTGAGAAGGTCTCATCGTAGTCAATCCCTTGAACTTGTCGAAACCCTTATGCATAAGTCGAGCTTTGTAGACGATAATATTACCGTCGTGTCGGTCTTCTTCTTGAAGATCCACTTGTTTTCTATCGCTTGCCTACCCTCGGGCAAGTCAACCAAAGTCCATACTTTGTTTTCATACATGGATCCCATCTCGCATTTCATGGCCTCAAGCCATTTTGCGGAATCTGGGCTCACCATCGCTTCTTCATAGTTCGTAGGTTCATCATGATCTAGTAGCATGATTTCCGTAACAGGATTACCGTACCACTCTAGTGCGGATCTTACTCTGGTTGATCTACGTGGTTACAGTAGTAACTTGATCTGAAGTTTCATGATCAATATCATCAACTTCCTCACTACTTGGTGTAGATGTCTCGAAACCGTTTACGCGACAAACTACTTTCAAGTAAGGGAGAAGGTACAATTACCTCATCAAGTTCTACTTTCCTCCCACTCACTTCTTTTGAGAGAAACTCCTTCTCTAGAAAGGATCCATTCTTAGCAACGAATGTCTTGCCTTCGGATCTGTGATAGAAGGTGTACTGTCGGTGTACTAAGGTAGGGGTACCTCGGTCAACGTACTTCAACTTGTGCACGGCAGCAGCTTCCAGCGAGGGTTTACCACGTGCTCGCCAAGACCTTCCGCTCCATGTCAAACCATTCAAAGACGAAGTATACAAGACAGAAGATCGAGACCCGGCAAGCGGAGCTTGCCGGAAGACCGCTCTGTGCTCAAGGTTACCTCACTCACGCAAGGCCCCGCAAGAGGAGCTCGCCAGAAGACTAGAAGATTACATCATAGAAGACACGCCTCGGCGCTATATGCGTCGGCGAGGAGCCCGGGAGCGACAAGTTACAGAGCCCGGCAAGCTCCCGGTCCGCAAGTCAAGACCCGGCAAGGTGCTTGCCGGGAGAATTGCGTTGTGTGCCCGCGCTCGGCTCATCAGCCTGCGCGTCATACAGGGCTTTTCGAGGGCGCGTGGAGGATGGCTGCAGCCCGGGGACACGGTGGCACTTCACGGTGGTGGATCCATCGCCCGTGGCGACGGAGACACAAGGCGGGGAGCTTTTGGGTCGACGGCGACGGGCATTAAATGCCCTTGTCCCCATCACAAAGTAGGTAGCAACCATCGCTCACGACCGTAGCTTCACTTGTTCCCCGCGACTGCTCCAACTACCACCTCTTTTACATTTTTACCCCTTTCTCCTACGTTGACACCTGTCGGTGACCCCTTGCATTATAAAAGGAGGCCCATGCACAACGTGAGGGGGGTTCGGTGGGGTTCGGTTGGAAAACTTGACAACTCTCGCGCTCGGTGTAGCTGCTACTGTAGCTCTTCAAGCTCCCGAGCTCAATACAAACCAAGGCAGGAGTAGGGTTTCTGCGTCCATCGCGTTCGAACTCGGGTAAAACTGCCCGCGTGCTCGCTTCACGATCTGCTCTCTGGCTCCCTCCGCCCTCGTCGCATGCATAAGGGCTCCGTCCCATAGGTGTTCGTGGCGGGCAGTTTCCCCGACATCTTTGGCGCGCCCGGTAGGGGCGCCGAGGTTGTCGCGGACCTGATCCGCGCGTTCACGCTGGCGCGTTCTTCATCAACCTCTCCGCTTTCATCAGAACTTCATCAACAATTGAGCCATGGCCTCAAGAAGAAGGCTTCGAGGTCGCAGCCCGCTGCGTCTCATCCGCCGCCACCGGAGCCAGCGGTGGGCGGAGGAGACGCTGTCGGAAGGTGGTCGCCGGCGAGACACTCGCGGCGCCACCAGATCAAGGACAGGACGGATGACCGCGCCTCGGTCTCCGTGGACGCGCCGCATCCATCTCAAAGACACGACAACCCAGCAGCGCCGTACCACGGGAGGTGGTATCCGCTTTCTTTGGGGCAAGGACACACCGAGGCTCGCGGGATGCTCCGGACCACCGTCCGGACACAAACAAAGCGGCGCGCCGGGGCAGACCTGCTCCTTCTAACGCTTGTTAGAGTCCGAGCATATCCCGCCTCGCACCGCCGCCTCGCTCCCCTCCACTCGGCAGAAGCGCTTCGCGGGGCGCAATCGCTCGACTTCCCTCCAGCGCGACAAGGCCAAGACCGAGGGCTACCATCCAGAGCTCGACGCCGCCAACAACGACCCTTCAGCAGCAGGCGACCTCGCTGCCGCGCAAGCTGAGAAGACGGCGCCGACGGCGACAAGACCGCCGGGTGCAACCACCGCACTCCCCGCCGCTGAAGCGAAGACGCCGCCCGCCGGAGCAGCGCCGACGACGGCTCCACGGCATCGCCGGATCCGCGGGCTCATCGATCAACGCTGGTCCTCGACGATCCGGCGACAAGAAGACGCCGGACCATTATCGGCGCCGCAGAAGCTTCGGCGACAATCGACAGAGAGCTGGGAACGCTGTCGACGCCAAGACGCCCGGTGAACTGAGCGACTTGCCGTGACACGGCAGGCTGCCTGCGTTCACCCGCGAAAGCTGCGACGCCGCCGATGGCTCCAAAGATGAAGAATTTCAAGCCCGACGTGCGAGAAGTACGACGGCAAGACGCACCCTCGGAATTCCTCGGTGTCACACCATCGCGGTGCAGGCTGCCGGGGCGCGACGAAGATTCTCGGCGAACTACTTCCCGCTTCGTGCTTAAGCGAACGCTCGTTCTTGGCTTATGCACTTGCCGGAAGGCTCCATTTCTTCTTGGGCAGACCTTTGCCATCAGTTTGTTGGCGCCTTCACTTTGGCGGCCACAAACCCCACGGCCAGAGAGCGATCTCCACATTTTGGCCCGAATGAAGGAGAACTGCGCAAGTATATCCAACGCTTGCCGTGCAAAGACAACATCCCGATGTCCACCTGCCATGTTATCAGCGTAGCGTTCCACCGAACGTCGCGTAATCGCCGATGCGTGAAGAGATGGCGATGACCAAGATTCGGGATGTCGGCGAGCTCTATGCTCTAGCTGATAAATGTGCACGCTGGAAGAGGAGGAGACTCCCGGGAGGATCTTGGCGCAGAGGAAGCGAGGCGACGACGCCGCCCGCAAAGAAGAGCCGGGCGGAACAACCGAAGAAGGACAAGAAAGAGGTGCTTGCCGTCGAGAAGTCCGCAAGGAGGCTCCCGCCAAGCAAACACAGGCTTGCGGCTCCGCAAGGAGCTCTGCCCGCAGCGGCAACCGACAAGCGGGGCGGCTCCGACAAGCAATCTATCAAAATCCACCGCACTAAGGGCCACGATCTCTACAACTGCAAGCGCGTCGATTACCTCGTCGAGCAGCAAAAAGCTGAGTACGAGAGGCGTGACAAGGAGAAGGCCCAAGGTGGCGGAGGAGAACCGAGCAAGAAGCGGCCGTTCAATGACCGGGGAGGACGCCGCGGCGGGGCCAAGCGGCGGCAAGGTGATCGACCTCCCCGGGGCCGCGACAAGGATGAAGAAGACGACGACAAAGACGTGGAGGATGAGGATAACAGCGAGCAGGAGTTCCAGAAGGCCACGGAGGTCCTGTGCGTCGGACGGTGGCGCCTCTCGACACCTCCCACCGCCCGGCTAAAGCAGTGGGTGCGTGAGGAGAATGCAGCGAGCCGCCCGTGGAGTCGCGTGAGCAGCTCCTCAAATGGTCCAAAGACGCCCATCATTTTTGATCTTGAGGATCACCGACCGCACCACCGCGGTCGGGTGCTTGCCGATGCTGGTCTCGCCCACCATCCGCAACCTCAAGGTCACCAATATGTTGGTTGACGGCGGGGCGGGCTGAACTTGATCTCCTCTGCTGTGATCAAGAAACTCCAAATTCCAGATGGCGAGCTCAAGAGACCGGTTCTTTCCAAGGAATCAACCCGGACGGAGCAAGCCCAAGGAAAGATCACTCTGCCGGTGACCTTTGGCGGGAGCTCAATTTCAGGATCGAGCGCATCACTTTCGGCGTCGCCGATATTCCGTTGCCATACAATGGAATACTCGCCGCCCCGCCTCGCCAAGTTCATGGCAGCTTCCCATTATGCTTACAACGTACTCAAGATGCCGGGCCGATAAGCGTCATCACCGTCCCACGGCGACAAGAAGGATGCGCTTGTTGCGCCGACAAGATCTACCGGATGCGGCAGCTGCGCCGATAAGAATACACTTGCCGCTGAAGCTCCCGGGAAGAAGACGAAGACCAAGTCCGCAAGTGCTCGGGGCCCACTCCGCAACCGCACCTCTTCGGTGCTGCGCTGCCGCCGAGGACGCCCCGTCGAGCTCCACCGGCAAGAGTAAAAAGGGAATGGCCGCCCGCCGCAACCAAGAAGGTGTCCGCCAAGGAGGACGGCATCGTGGTACCTTCACCATCGCGCCACACTTGACAAAGAATAGGAAAGCGCTCGTTGCCTTCCTCATGGGCGAATGTCGATGTGTTTGCATGGCAACCATCCGACATCCCCGTGTTCCTGTGAAGGTGATTGAGCACAAGCTTGCTGTTTGCCCTCATCTTGTGACCCATCAAGCAAAAAGTGAGGAAGCAAGCCGTGGGCGCCAAGAATTCATCAACGAAGAAATCAAGAAGCTAGAGGCAGCGGGCCTAGTTAGAGGTGTGATCCATCCGACGTGGTTAGCAAACCCAGTAGTCGTGCGCAAGGCCAACGGGAAGTGGAGGCTGTGTATAGACTTCACCGATGTGAATAAAGCATGTCCCAAGGATCCATTCCCTTGCCGCATTGACCAGATTGTTGACTCCATCGCGGGATGTGAGCTACTCGCTTTCTTGATGCATACTCGGGCTATCACCGATCTTTATGGCCAAAGAGGATGAAGAGAAGATCGCATTTATCACTCCATGTGGCACTTATTGCTTCATCGCATGCCATTTGGATCTGAAGAATGCGGGATCAACATTTGCAAGGGTAGTGTATACTCGCTTTTGAGCCACAGATCCACGTAAATGTAGAGGCTTACATGGATGATATCGTGGTGAAGAGCAAGAGCAAGGATACGCTGATTCAAGATTTGGAAGAGACATTTCGAACCTGCAAGAAGATACAATTTTAAGTTGAACCCCGAGAAGTGCGTCTTTGGAGTTCCCTCCGGCAAGCTTCTCGGGTTCTTTGTGTCACAGAGGGGGATTGAAGCCAACCCCGACAAGATTAAAGCCATTGAGCAGATCGAAGCCCCGAAGCGAGTCAAGGATGTCAGAAGGCTTGCAGGTTGTGTGGCTGCCCTCAGTAGGTTCATTTCAAAGTCTGCAGAACGCGCCCTACCTTTCTTCAAAATCTTGAAGAAGGCAGGTCCCATGAAGTGGACTCCGGAAGCGGAGGCAGCGCTGCAAGATTTGAACGGTACTATCCTCCACCCCAATACTTGTCGCACCTAGACCACAGGAGAAGTTGTCACTGTACCTAGCGGCAACCAACCAGGTGGTTAGTGCTGCGTTAGTAGCGGAGAGGAGTCCGACGAGGAGGCTACACCACCGCAAGCGAGTCCAGCGACAAGGTGGGGCTGCTCCGACAAGCTCCGCCCCGACAAGGACAACTCTGCAAGGAACAGGATGAGGTGCGGAAGAAGATGGTGCAGCGCCCAGTGTATTTTGTAAGTTCCTTCTCCGTGGGGCTAGATCAAGATACTCGTGTGCAAAATTGCTTTTCGCCTCCTCATGGCCTCGAGAAAGCTGCGCCATTACTTCCAGGCACACGAGATAACAGTGGTCACTCGCTTTCCGCTGAAGAGGATATTGCACAATCCAGAAGCAACATGCAGGATCGTTGAGTGGGCACTAGAGCTGTCGAGCTTTGGACTCAAGTTTGAAAGTACTTCAACCATACAGAGCCGAGCTTTGGCAGAATTTATAGCAGAGTGGACCCCAACGCCCGATGAAGAAGTCCAAGAAACAAGTACACCCGTACAAGAAGCGACAAGTGAATGGGTAATGTACTTTGATGGTGCCTTCTCGCTGCAAGGCGCCGTGCGGCGTGGTACTCATCGCGCCCACCGGAGAGCACCTCAAGTATGTTATCCAGATGCACTTCCTAAGGGAGCAAGCGACAAACAACACCGCTGAATATGAGGGTTTGCTCGCCGGCCTCGTGGATTGCGGCCAACTTGGGATCGAAGTTGATTGTGCGGGGAGATTCTCAGTTGGTGGTCCGGCAAGTTAACAAGAGCTATCAGAGCCCTTTGATGGAAGCTTATGTCGATGAAGTGAGGAAGCTTGAGGAGCGCTTTGAAGGTTTGCAGATGGAGCACGTCCCGAGAGCTCAGAATGAAATCGCAGATGGCCTTTCAAAGTGTGCTTCGATGAAGTTACCTGTGGAACCGGGGACCTTCTTGCTCAAGCTGACTCAACCATCCGTCACGCCATCAATTGGGCAGTCCAAGAAAAGAAAGTTGGTCTCCGGCGACTACTTGCCGGCGGGTCTCCCTGAGGCCGCCGCCAAGGTCCCCAAGATCAACGACCAGAACGCTGAGGAACAGTTTGCTCCTGCAGATCCTCGGATCTGTGCAGTTGAAGCAAGTGTTCCCGACAAGCCTCGCCCCGGCGAGCTTGCCGGGGGACCTTCAGCTCCGGCAGAGCGGAGATTCTTGCCGAGAAGCCGAGGTTCCCGCAGCTGCCCTCATGCCTTTAGTCCTGCCGCTGAGCCCCAAGCTCCGGATGGGCGCAGCAGATCGTCCGTTTTTTGCAAACTGGAGAACTTCCCGACGACCCAGAAGAAATAGAGAAGATAACCAGACAGTCAAGTATGTACCAGTTCGTGGATAACGAGCTGACGCATGTAAGAAGGCTCAATGGTGTCGATCAAGTGCATCTCCGGGAAGATGGATGTAAGCTGTTGGCGAAATACACGGAGGCATATGCGGCCACCACATTGGCGCAAGGGCGCTTGCCGAAAGCTTTCGGCAAGGGTTCTTTGGCAAGAAGCCTCCAAGATGCAACTGCACTAGTAACCAAGTGTGAAGCGTGCGATTCCCATGCAAAGCAGATTCATCACCAGCTCAAGCTCTCCAAACAATCCCTTTGTCCCGCCCTTCTCGGCCGGGGCTCGATATCTCGGCCCTTCCCCCGTCTTTGTCGGGGCTTTGAGTACTTGTACGTAGTAATCGACAAGTTTACAAAGTGGCCGAAGTGGAGCCAGAAGAAAGGTGACAAGACAATCAGCGGTCAAGTTCTTCAGATCGATTGTGTGCCGCTTCGATCCCTAACAGATTATCACCGACAACGGTACACAATTCACTAGTCGCACCTTCATGCAAGACGCCCAAGACCTTGGCGCCAAGGTTCTGTTAACTCGCTGCTCACCCGAGGAGCAACGGTCAAGCGGAGAGGGCCAATCTGAAGTGTTGCGCGACTCAAGACAAGAACTTTCGGCAGCTCGCGAGTGCGGAAGAAATTGATAGAGGAGCTACCGCGGCTCTTTGGTCAATCGAACGACACCAAATCGAGCCACCGGACAGACACCTTTTGCTCTAGTCTATGGAGCAGAGGCAGTTCTCCCCACGGAACTCAGATACGGATCTCCTCGAGTGCTCGCTATGATGAGCTCGAGCAAGAGCAATCGCGGCAAGATGATGCATTGCTCCTTCAGGAGGGACATCTCCAGTGCTGTCAGACGAGTTGCTCGATACCAGCAAGCCTTGCGCCGCTACCATAGCCGCAAGGTCAAAGCCAGGAGTCTCGAGGAAGGCGACCTTGTTCTTCGGCGTGTTCAGTCCGCCAAGAATTCCAACAAGTTGACGCCAAGTGGGAAGGCCCTTATCGGGTGAGACAAGTCACGAGGCCCGGCGCTGTCCGCCGAGACCGAAGAAGGCTTACCGTGAGCAACTCGAACATAGAGCATCTTCGCAAGTTTCACCCATAAGGCGCGGTTGCCGTGATCCGCTCCGGCAACCACCTTTTGTACAAGCTTTGCTGCTGTTGCATGTAACCCTTTGTACAAAGCCAGGCGCAGACCCCGTGCATCAGTAAAGTTTCTGTGTTTTGCGCTAGTTGCCTTTCCCATGCTTTTCTTTGCTATTTGCATGTGTTATTTGGCATCTCTTGTGCGACACACATATCCGGTAAGCAATAGCACGCCGAAAGGCCATATACTTGTTTCCCTTTCTTTCCTTGCCTCTAAGCGAAGGAACGTTCTCGCGCACAAGTTTGCCGGGGGGGAAGGAAATGGAGGATGAACCAAGTGCTGTTCAAGAAAGAGAAGCTTGCCGGAGAACGCACAGATCACGAAAGCTAAGTTATTAGAATTTGAGCAGTTCAAAATTTTAAATTTTAAGTTGCCTTCCTTGAACAACCACACTTTGTATGGAAAACCTGTGCGCGGAGGAACCTACCCGTGGATAGCCGCACCCTTATCTTGTTTTCGAGCACGCTCAACGATTTAAGTGAGCTGCGACAAGTGTCGCGCCCTTGTTTCGTTTTCGAGTCCGCTCAGCAAGCTAAGTGCGTTGACTAGTCACAGCAAGGTTGCTTGCCGGTAAGACCTTGGCCAGCGGGCTGCTTCGAAGTTCAAGACTCAGCGCTTTCATGGCAAGGGCCCTTGCCGCAAGTTCCCTAGAAGCGAGGGGTTGAAGCATACAAAGTTGAGGATCGTAACAAGGAAGATAACACTGCATCTATTGATCAAAATAAAGATAATATCTTACAAGGAATAACTTGTCGTGATGACTAATGAGTTCATAACACCCTATGCAGCAACAAAAGAGATAAAGATAAAGGAGGCCTAGTCTCGCGGTCGCCTCCACCCCGGAGATCTTGTTCACTTTAGCAATGATGTGGGCGACCTGCTCCTTCAGAGCCTCCATGTTCGCGTCGCCGCAAGCTGCGAAGAACGCTGGTGAGGTTTATGCCGGATTGCGGTATACAATCTTCGTCAAGACACGCCCATGGTTCCCGTGCACACCGGCGAGTCTCCTCGGCGAAGTTGCGCGGGATCTTCTTCCGCAGATTTGCAAGGGCCGCGCGATCCTCAAGAAGAGGCTGAGCTTGGCGGGAGGAGATTTGGATCCGGGAGTAGATGAGATGCTCCAGCTTCAGCGCCAGAGCTCTGGTCAATGTCGGACGACAAGATACCAAGTCCTCGGTCCATAACTCGACGGCACGGCGGAAGTGCTCGGCTGCTTTGTTAGCGCTGTCCACCAAAGTTCGCCTCCTTGCGGAGCTCCTCCTTCAACTTGGTCTCCGATCCCGGCGGCGCAAGCGAGTCCTCAACAGAGACTTTCAGCTCAAGATCCTCGATGGAGTCCTTGGCAGCCTTCAACTCGTCCGCCTTCTTGGAAAGGCACACCGAGTTCCGAGTTGGTGTGGGCGCCCTTCTCGCGCCCGTGTTGAGCGCGACCTTCTCCACGCCGCCAGCGACTCCTCCAGCTGCGCGACCTTGGCGCCAAGCTCCTCCTTGGCGGTCTCCACAGCCGCGGCGGCTTCGCCTCCTTGGCCTCCCGCCAAGGGCCTGCTCCCGAGCGGCAAGGTCTTCCTCGTGGGAGTCGAGGTTGACCTTCAGCTGGGCGAGTTCTCCTTCTCGCCGGGACAGCTCCACCCCGGCGAGCCGCTGCTGCTCTTCGGCCTCGGCCTTCTCCAGCAACCACTCTTGATACTCCCCGGTGAGCCGCTCACGCTCCTCCGCCACCTTGCGGAGGGCAGCCTGGTTGGCGGCGCTGAGCTCCGCCGCACGCTTCTCCATCTCCGCGGCGGCCTTGGCGGCAAGGGCCTCCCGAGAAGCAAGTTACCGCTCGCCCGGTAAAGGGCCGAGAGCTGATGAAGCAGCTTCTCCTCCTCGGCCCGCGCTCCCGGGCGCCGACGATCTTTCAAGCCCAGCGAGGCGAGGACCTCCACGCCAAAGGCCTCGCCCTCGCGGGCTCATGACGAAGAGCCCCACGGCACTGGATGAAGACGCCGCTGGGGGCTTCAAGTAGTAGCCGGACTGCTCCTCTCCGGCGGAGGGTCGGGACGATCGCGAGCACTTGATGCTCCCGCCGCCCGGGCTGGCGGTGCGGTCGCCGCCCTCCTCCCGGCAGCTGGCCCGCAGCCGAGCGGTCTCTCGCGATGGCCCGGCGGCTCCGCCGTGTCTTGGCGACAGGCGTCGCCGCCGCCGCCAACTGCGCCCTCCTCCTCAACAATGATGACTTCTCTCCATCCGCTCGGGGAGGAGGATCTAGAAGAAGAAGAAAAGCAAAAGAAGTTCAAGCAAATATCCAAAAGAGACAACGCCAAGAAGACAAAGTTGCGTAACCTACCTTGGCGGACGCCGTCGGGCGGGCTCTCGCCGGGAGCTCGCTTGGCGGAGGGCCGCCCTCGCTGGCTGCTCGCCTCGGCGGGTGCTCGCCGGCGGAGTACCCGCCTTGGCGGAGTGCTCTCCTTGCCGGGAGTTCGACCTTGGCGGGACGGCGGGCTCTGCGGTTCCTCGGGCGACCTCCGACGCCTCCTGCAGCTGTGGCTCCACCTCTGCACAAGTCAAGACAAAACATCAAGGCATTAGTACAAGACCAAGATCTTCAAACACGCCCGCAAGCGAAAGTGCGAGAACCCAGACTTCTTACTGGGCTGCTGCTGGGCTGCTCCTGAATGCGCTGGTCCGCAAGCTTGATCCGCACATCCTCGGTCGCCCAGCTGGGCGAAGTCGTCCGCGACCGACCACGGGCACCTTGGCCCTCTTCGCTACGGGCCAAGGTCCTGAAATCAAAATAAGAAACAAGATTAGCTTCAACAATAATCAAGGCAGAATTTGAGAAGATGCAGATCTCGGATACTTACTCTGTTCCTCCTCGTCGTCTTCGCCAAGGCGGAGAAGTCATACTCCACCGGGCGCGTCGGCGCGAGGAGCGAGAGGCGAAGACTCCTCGGCGCTTACGGTCCTCGGCGCAGCTTGGCTTTCCCGGAAGCTTGCGCTGCCTGGCGAGCTGGTTGTTGCCGGGGCTCGCGCCTCGCTCCCTGCCGCCGCCTTATGGAGGCGCTTCATGAAGAACGCCTAGGGCTTGCCCGGGCGGGAGGTCTCCACGACGCGAGGAGAGGTCGCCGGCGTAGAGATCCGTGGACCCGCCGGCGCCCTCGGCGGCCTCGGCGTCCTCCTCCTCCTC